>CM060491.1:252032-1520609 GCA_030544225.1 Skeletonema marinoi
CCGCAGTGGCCAGAGTCATCTCTCTCCTTATTCCTCATACGACGTTCGCTCCTTGCACCTGCATCCCTTCTCCAAAATGTTATTGTACCCCCAATAACACACGAGCACGATGAAATGACGAAGGCATATATTCCATACTTTTTCTCTCCTCCATTTCTTCAACCAGAAAGCTCACACACGT
Organism: Skeletonema marinoi; assembly: GCA_030544225.1. Taxonomy (NCBI): domain Eukaryota; phylum Bacillariophyta; class Thalassiosirophyceae; order Thalassiosirales; family Thalassiosiraceae; genus Skeletonema; species Skeletonema marinoi. Next base: position 252,214 of record CM060491.1, read on the forward strand.
TCTGAACACTCAAGAGAATAAAAGCACACAAAGTCATTTTCTCTCACTTGTTGGGTACAATACAATAAGGTAAGACTAGATGAGGTATGGACAGATAAAAGTTCAGCCGCTCCGTATTTGGCATTACAATGACACTATCATAATTGGCTGCCTACTTTTACATAGATGCAGATGCTGCTAACATCATGGTGCATGTTGTGGTTGTTTTTCGACGATGCATTTCTATACACATGATGTGTAAAGATCTTTTTCTATCACAGCTCTGGGTGAATACCAAATCACGAACATATACTTTGGTGGTTGCATTAACTACTTATCAATCTCACATCCTATCTATCGAACCCATCTATCATCAAGAAGAGGAGGATCTCACCATTCGAAAACAATCCATCAACTTGTCATACTCCACTTGACAAGCACCTTGTTCCAACACCCCCTCATTTTGTTTTTGAATGACACATTGCGCATATGCTTTCATCAATTCTGGACAGGTGGATTGCATTTTGGTGAATGTGGATGTGGTTTGATTTGGCTGCCATGTGGTTGTGTCATTGTTATTGGTTGTAGAAAAGTGTCGTGCGGTAATGTCTGTCGCTGTAGAAAAGGAGGCTGAAGCTCCTGCGATTATTGGTGGCGTCGATAATCTCACTGCTGTATTGTTACATTTAACATTCTTTTCTAATATTCTTCCGTTTTCATTATTGCCCTTGATATCGACACCATGATCTGCCGTTTGTAATGTCCTTGTTGGTGTTGTTGATGTCCCAAGAAAAAAAGAGGCGACAACGGAGGAAGATGACGCTGCTGCTACTATAGTTGCCGTCGTCGCTGCTGCTTTTGTGACCTTGTTGCTGAATGAAGAATATTTGATTAGGCTCATTGTGAGAATAGGCTGCCCCTGCGATGTGGATGTTCACTCACAAGTAAAGTTATGGCAGCACACCTACGAGAGCTTGCCATGGAGGTTATCAAAAAGCTACATACGAAGGAATTGGTAAATAAAAAAGCGCCAATAGCCACCTTCCCACGTGGCCGGAAAGAAGGCAAAAATGGCATGCATTGGTCGTCTCGCTGCAAGCAGTAGACCAAGAGCAGCCGTCCACAATAACAAACATCATGAGCATCGCATCCTTCGCCACCGGCCTAGTCAGTCGTCTAGCCGCAACTATTCCAACCCTTTCTTCTTCCAGCAACAATGACGACAATAAAGCCACTTCATCATCTGAATTACTCACCCAACTCCTCAACGACATAACCACACCTCAATCCCTCCAAGATTTACTCATCCTAACTACCATAGTAGTAATCGCCCTGGAAATTTTAAATCAATTGGTGTACCATGTACCCACCCTCCTCCAAAATCTGCTGACGAATGATGAAACGAAGAAGAAGAAGGCAATTCCAGTACGAGGGAAACATTTGGATAATTTCACAGTGAAGGATTATACGTTTATTATGATTAATAAGTGTATGACTGGGTTGTTTGTGTATTGCTACTTTGGCTACTTGTGGAGTGTGAGAAAGCTAGACGATGATGATTCTACTGAAGCTTCAACCAACAATAATGGAGGACAAGGCATCTTCACCACCACAAATCTATCCATCCACAACACAATCCTCCCCCTACCCCTCCTATTCATCATCTACGACTTCTTCTACACGCTCCTCCACTGGTTCCTCCACATGAAATCAGTCTACGCTTATGTACACAAACATCATCATTTTCAAAAGGCTCCATCTCGTGCCAATATTGATGCAGTGAATGTCCACCCATTGGAATTCTTTTTGGGAGAGTTTAATCATATTTTGGCATTGGTGTTGGTGGTCCAGGGTGTTGGCACGGTGAGTGTGGGGGAGTATATTACGGTGGGGTATAGAGGGATGGATGTGTCTTGGGTGTGTGCCGTGTTGTTTATTGGTTTGGGAGGGATTTTGGCTGGGTTGAATCATACGAGACATGATGTTGTGTTGAGTGTTCCTTCGTCGTCGGTTGCTACGGATGCTTCTGTAGAGACGGATGAAACTTCATCCTCGTCATCATCATCTACCAACAACAACAATACAATCAGCAATAGCAAGAATAATAGCAAAGGGTACCTCACAATATTCGACAGTAAACATCACGATGTACACCATCGCATCCCTCAAAGCAACTATGGACAATATACAGTGTTTTGGGATCGTATATTTGGTACATTTCGTGATTATGATGAGAATGATCGTGTGAATCCTGCGTATCAGTTGGATCCGATGACTGGAAAGACTGTGGTTGTGAACAAGTCGGACTGAACATGATGAATACATGCGGGCGGGTTGGGTATGTGGATAGAATGTATAAAGATTAAATTTAATGTTATATGGTATCTGTGCACCTCCTCTGCCAATCTATTTCTCTTGTATCGTACGAGTTCTATCTTCTCTTTCGTCGTCTTCTAGCAACACCCGATCTATTCTTATTATCTTCATCTACAACTCCTCCTCCACCATTACCAACACGTAACGGAGGCAATCCATCCCTTTTTGCCATCCGATTCACCATATTGGCATATGCCCACATTCCTCCCTTATCTAAACCTGCTGGATTCATTTCTTCCGCTACTTGAGCCACCTCTCGTAAGATTTGGGGGTCTAGATCTAGGGAGGAATGAAACAAGTCACTATCATGAGGTGGAGGTCGTTTATTATCATTGTTGTTGTATTTTTCTTCTGCATTCTGGTCAAATGATGATGTGTAATCATTATTCTTGCGAAGGATTGCCTCACCATTTGGACCTTCGATTATTGCTTCAAAAGCTTCTCTAATGTCTGTAAACGAGGATGACATCATTGCACCATAATTGTGATCAGTTTCATCACCATCTCCATGCTGCTGTGAACCAGCTGTGTCAGGATGATGACGTAATGCCAACTGGCGAAAGGCCAATTGTACTTCTTTGTAGGATGTTGTTGTTGATAGTGACATGGGATGATTGTTTGTATTATTTCTCGATGGCGATTTCAGGCCAAGGACTTTGAACGGGCAATACGACGACGATGACGATGAAGAAGATGCAAATCGGCTGCCTGTGACGCAATAAGAAGACAACCGCCTGTGTAGCGAATTAGCGCATCGGTTCATGGTGGAAGGACAGCACACCGGACTTCACGGCCTTTCTACAATACCCTGCTGGATTGGATGCATTATAGCCCCCGGAGGGGGCCCTTTAGCTTGGGGGCGAATGGAGATGCGCGTAGGGATAATGAGGGTTAATCCTACTCCAGGCTCAGGAGAAAAATATCAGGATATGAGCTCACAAAAACCAGTTTTAAATTTACTAAAAATAGGGTCCTTGGTAGATCATGGAGATAATGTAATTTTAATATCTCCCTACCATGGCGGAGGTACCATGATAGTTGGATAGTCGTCAATCTGCTTGTGGGGCTCAAAGTAGAGTAAAGTTAGGGTAAATTACGTACTTTTGTGGTTTAGATATGAGGTAGGTATGAATTTGAAACTCCATTTAGAGGGATTGCCCCCTTGCCCTCCAGACCATCTCTCTCTCCTCTCGCTCTCTCTCCTCTCGCGATCATATATACCTAGCCAGTAGAACCCAAGCTTGTGCCCCAGTATGGTAAGTATCAATCTTCTACAACTTGATACCCTGATCATAATCTCTACGAAACCAACGGGCTGTATGCTCTGGATCTGGAGGATTAGTTTGAGCTAGAATGACAGCTGAGAGCTGAGCTGTTTATTGTTATCCTCATGAGCTGAAACATTTGTTTTCATGGTAATGAAGGTAGGAACCAAGTCAAAGTACTCGGCAAGATGCTTGGCTGTATCCATAATTAGAATCAACTCGCGATGGAAGTGAGCCTTGGCAGAAACTTCCAACGCAGCCAGCCTTGACTGCTGAAGTTGGGATTCTGCAACACCAGGCAATTGGCAAGATTGATCACAAGCAGGTGATAGATCAATACCATTGTGATGATAGCTACTACTAAGCTTACTTCTACGACTACTAATGCTGTGTGTATAGTTTTTGATTCAACAAGTGAGATGATTGGGCTTGGTCATAACGAGGAGTTGTTTTGTACTTTGCACATACTCCGAGCTTCAAGTGGTGCGTCCTGGCTGTCGCAGACAAGAGGAGTCATTGCCAACAACCATTAGACCTTTCAATTCCCTACTTACATAACAATGTGATAGGCATCAATCTTCTTGACGGTAAGCTTGATTATTTAAATTGTTCTCCTTAGCGTCTGAAACATCTCCCTGGAGAAGTCCTTGGAGGCAATATCGAACCATGTGACCTGCAAAATCCCACAAGAATGTACAGAAGTCATAATACCTCACGATATTAAACGCAGATAAGCCACAGAGGTAAAAGTTGAACTTAGGGCTAAGACGATTTTGTAGGTTGATCTTAGTGAGGCTGAGAAATCAAAGATGAAGGGTACATGTCCTCTATGACATCACAGCTGCAATGAAATAATGCGATGCGATTCATAATCGATGTAGCTACTTATCAAGAAGAAGTCTTGACCTGAACATCAGAGGCTAGACCTATCCAAAGTGGCTCGCATGTTTTGTGGCTTCTGTCAAGGTAGTTACCCCTGTACATACCCCTCCCAATCCAAATTTTGGCGTGCCAACTGCCCCGAGGGGGCAATTCCCGCAGGGACCTGTTTAATTTTGATAGTCGAGGTCGAGGGTCGCTGGAAATCGACTTAGATCCCTGTCAATCGCTTTTTCAGTGGAGAGTACGCTATCACATACAGGCTATCTATACTGTTAGCGATAGTAACTATTCTTTACCGAGATCTAAGAGGAGTCTGAAATCGATATCTCATGCATGTGTAATGACAACCTTTGTACACCTTGTTCTCCGTCAATACTAGTCCGATTAGGTCGCCGATTGAACTCGCATTACTAAGGACTACTTCATCTGCAGTCAGCTTCAATAAACGCTCAAATCGGTCTAGTATTGACCGAGATCGAGGCGTACAAAGATTCGATGAAAAAATTAAACAGACAGACGAGTTTTTGATCCAACCTAACAAAGATGGTGAATGTAAGCAGAGTGTAATAGAGTGTAACGGAGTGTAAAAGAGTGTAATGGAGTGTAATGGACCTTATCGACCATTTACACTCATTTACACTCCGTTACACTCTATTACACTCCGTTTACACTCCCGTCCCCATTTTTGTCGAGGTTGCTCAAAAACTCGTCTGTCTGTTCTATTTTTTCATCGAGTATGCGCACGCCTCGATCTCGGTCAATACTTGACCGATTGAACCATCCATTGAAGATGACTGCAGCTGAAGGAGTCTTTAGTAGTTCTAGTTCAATCGGCGACCTAATCGGGCTGGTATTGACGGAGAACAAGGTGTACAAAGGTTGTCATTACACATGCATGAGATTATCGATTTAGCGTTCTCTTAGATCTCGGTAAAGAATAGTGAGTATCGCTAACAGAATAGATAGCCCGTATGATAGTACTCTCCAATGAAACAGCGATTAATAGGGATCTAATTAACCCATATCCCACATCCCTCCTCAACAAAAAAATGACACAGCCAGTGGACAATGCGTAATATCTACTTTTCCTGCTAAGTAGATAACTAAGAAGTTTGTACAAATCCCGTCTCTGAGGTCATTGAGGCAGCTGCATCCAGAGCTGCGCATTCCTCCGACACTTGCTGTTTGGACAAGATCCATTCCTATAATTTATTGTTGTGGAAAAGAGTGTAGATTTTATTATCATGAGCACAGATGATGATGCTCAGGCAGCCGCCACAGACATGTGCTGTGCATCCTGCGGAAACACAGAAGGAGATGAAGTCAAATTAAAGACATGTGCCGCTTGCAAACTCGTTCGATATTGCAGTGTGAAATGTCAGAAGGAGCATAGACAACAGCATAAAGCAAGTTGTAAAAAGCGGGTGGCTGAACTACATGACGAGATCTTGTTCCAACAACCTGAAAACAGCCATATCGGCGATTGTCCCATTTGCTTATTACCCCAATCTCTTAATCACGATGATGCTTCCATGATGACATGTTGCAGCAAAATAATTTGCGATGGGTGTAAGTTTGCCAACATGGTACATGAGATGGAAGCGAATCTGGAACCAAAGTGTCCATTTTGCCGGAAGCCGGAATCAAAATCAAAGGCTGAATGTATTCAGAATAGGATGAAAAGGATTGAAAAGAATGACCCAGTTGCTATTCGTGAACAAGGTGTGTGGTGTTACGATGAGAAAGACATTGACGGTGCAGTTACCTTTTTGACGCAAGCATCCAAGTTAGGTGATGCGGAGGCACACTATAAAATGTCAATATTATACAGGGACGGGGAATGTGTTGAGAAAGATAGTAAAAAGGAGTGGTGCCTTCTTGAAAAGGCTGCTATTGCTGGTCACCCTGCGGCAAGGCATAATCTTGGGGCCCGTGAGGGTAACAAATGTAGGTATGAGAGAGCAAAGAAACATTACATCATCGCCGCCAACCTTGGACAAGATGATTCAATAAAAGCGCTAAAGCAAGGATATGAGATTGGCTTCGTGAGCAAGGAGGAATTTGCTGATGCGCTTCGTGCGTATCAGGCTGCCAAAGATGAAACAAATAGTTCTCAAAGAGAGGCAGCAAAAAATTACTTGGCAAAACGCGAGGGTTGGTAATGCGGATGCATCGTAGCAAAAGCTAGAACCAGTTAACAGAGAGGAGCAACAGACCCAACAAACACTGAGCGTATTTCAGTTGAACAAAGTAAAGCGAGCCTGTTTACCACATCATCCCTCACAGAAACTTAGTTTAATGAAAACGAGTACCCTATTTTCACTTATCAACCCCCTATTCAGTACGAAGTGCCGATCTGGATCTGCCGTGTCCATTCTTGCGAAGTGCTGATCTCGATCTGCTGCGACCAATATCTGGTGGCCGCGAGGGCGGAGCAGGAGGGACAGGTGCTTGTGATTTGCTACGTCTGCTCCTGCTGTGACTTTTCTCCTCCTCTTTACCTCCTGCTGAACTTGGTTGATCACGATGCACCTTACGAAGTGGACGTGAAGAAGCACGTCTTCTACGATGATGTTCACTTGTTTGATGTCTTCGGTATTGTTTGTCTGATGGATTTGCCATTTCATTCCTGTTCTGAGCGAGGGCAGGCTCTGATTTATTGAATCTTGATGAGCGGCAGCGGTCCCTATGAGAGAGGTTGCAAGCACTCGCATTCAAAGTGTCTGGACTGGAGACTCTTCGATCAGAATGGGAATGTTGCGGCGTGTGCAATGATGAAGATTTTCTCTCCTCCACACGATAAGAGGCACCCTTCTGAGCTGGGTAATGGATGTCACCACTGAAATCATCATGAAAGAAAGATGTGCTCTTTTTATTAGGACCTCTAGGACGGTCGTCGATGTTGAAAGAAGAGCCCTTTTTTGGATTCACTCGATGTCCATCATCGATGTTAGATTCTCTTCTCGAGTGCGACTTTGGCTGAATCTCATCAGTGTGGGCACTACCACTTCTTGAGCGTAGATGATTTTTGTCGTCCTCAGTGTGGGCACTACATCTTCTTGAACGAGGTTGATGTTTATCGTCTGTCGGTGTAGACTCCCTTCTGCTGCTTTGTCTGAAAATCTTAATCTTCACATTATCAGCAGTACTTGTGTCAACGACGAAGGCAGAGTTCTGGTTATTAGGATCGACAAAGGCAAGTTTTCCAATATCTTCTTTGTGCTTGGACCGGAGACTCTTGATCATTTTGGCAAAAACTCCTGACTTTTTGCAAGATGTGTGATCATCTTGGCCGTGGCTAACATCATTAGAATCAGAGAGAGCAGGCGTTGCTCTTTCTGGGGAGAATTCATGTTGGTTGAGATGTGTACTAGAAGCCACGTTGACACCTTCTGGCTCGCTGGAAGTAAGACTGCCTGTCAAAGAAGTTGTGTTAGAGCTCGTGTTGCAACTTTGTGACTTACAAGGAGGTCGTTTTGGCTCCACTTCCTTATCTTTCTCCACTTCGGGTCCAGCCTTGAGTTTGTCGTGAAATTTCAAGGCATCGTCCACAAACTCATCTAGCTTGTCTTGAAAATGGGTGGCGTTCTTAATGTTGTCTACATGCCCGTAGAGGATGATTGCGACAACAGGATATTCCTTGGAAGAATCTATTCGTAGTAGACCGACATCTTCTTCATCTTGATCCTCCTCCTCTTCAGAATCTCTGGAAGCATGATCATTTCCTTCTTTTGCACCTTTGGTGATTTGCTCTTCATTCCAAATTGCCATCATATGTAATAGCTTTTTAGCCCATACTTTCTTCCATTGAGCCAATCTTCCCAAACTGCAATGAAACATAAATTCACTAGTCTCTGCTGTTGTTTCTATCTCGAACTTCTTCTCCTCAAATACGAAACTGCATGTTCCATTCTTATTGAGGCGTAGCTCCGAACCGCGCAGGAACATGTCAATCTTAGCCATGTGTGATGTTGGGTAGAAGGTCGTCCCACCGATGGATGCGCGTCTTGAGCGGATGCGGGGTGTTTCAACCGATGCCCTACGATGGCCTTGTCTTGGTGGAATTTTCTCGTGGCAAGAGCTGCTACCCGATGGTGAGCGATCAGGCAACTGTGAATGAGGTGAATGTTCCCTCGGAATAATGGCTGGAGGCATTAAATCGATTTCTTTTGGCGGAGGTGACGATGCGCCCTCCTTGATCTCACGGATGATTTCTTCCAGGACCTTGGAGTGTTCTTTTGCATCGCCATCTCCAACATACTTTGGTACGCCGCCGTTGCATGCCTTGCTTACTCTACGCTCTATCCTCCTGTGCTCCTTGTTTGGGTCTGACACATTACTTATCGAAGATACGCAGGTATCATCTTCATCCAACCATTGACGCCGCACTGCCTTGTCGTCACCGCTTACTTCTATATCGTTCGCATCTTTCATATTAGTGGATGTTTTATGCAAAAAGCCGTCGTCACAAAGGGTGATCAACACAACTGCTCTTCTGGAGGATCGCTGTTCGCTGTTGCTATTGAGCAAATATTTGCTATGGTGGAAAAGCCCAAACAATCAATTAAAGTACGCACATCGCCGGCTCTTCTGGAAGTATTGATGCACGGCGAACCATTCGAGATTAAACCTGCCACTCTATTGTTCTTGATGTCTCTTCGAGTCGAGATTTGCACCTTCTCAAAATGCAAGCAGCCTCTGTTTGCTTTCACGGTTGAGACCACTGGTAATCAGGTCGTAGCACAGGGTTTCTGTTCGGGCAGAAAAGGGCGCTCCCTCTTTGTTTCTAGCAACCTTCCTAATGAACCAAACATTTGGGGCAAAACCCCCCAATGGAAGCCTCCTACAACGGTACTCAGTTGGGCCGCTAAATTGTCATGTGCATCGCGTAAACCAGCCCTCTCCGACCGACTCGAGACCGACTCGAGACTCGCCTCCACCAAGCAAAGAGCATGCATCATAGGTGATCACGGGCATCGTTGTAGAAGAAGGTAGTGAAAGAAATCCACTGCGGCTGATGTCAATGCATAACACCATAACTTTCACCGCAACAACGTGAAGCAAGAGATTTTCTAAGATGACCGGCCTCAACATGATCACCTCGAAGGAGGACTCCACACCATCTTCCATATCCAGAGCAGACGCCGCTGATAGAATCGCAGTGATGCTGGAGCAAGAGTCGACCACGTACAAATGCCGCGACTACTTAGCTGGCGATGAGTCCACTTGCAGCATGTCATCATCCTCATTAACAAGGTTACACCAGCCCCATCAACATAAACCTCAACAAAGAGGATGCATAGACCGTGTCTGTCGAGAAAAGATGACGCGCTGGTGCTATCAAGTGACAGACTTCTGCAAGTTTCGGCGAGAGGCTGTTGCCATCAGCATATCCTTTCTTGATAGATTTCTATCATCATCAAGTCCAAGAGCGCAGAAGACTCTTTGCAGTAAGAAGGAATACCAGCTCGCATCGATGACAACCCTCTACATTTCTGTCAAATTGTTCGAGCCAATGGTAATAGATGCTTCTTTACTAGCTACCATAAGTCAAGGCTGCTATGATGAAAAAGACATTCTTGACATGGAAAAGGATATCTTGAACGATCTGAGTTGGAGGATGAATGGGCCTATCGTTCAAGACTTCATAAGCCATCTCATGGTATTCCTACCCCTGTCTGCCTACTCTTACGACGATGAAGTTGATATCATCTTGCTCGACATTGCAAGATATCAGGCTGAGATTGCAGTATGTGACTATGATTTATTTCTGACGAACCATAGTGATATTGCTCTAGCAGCCCTCTTGAACAGCATTGAAGGAATTGATGAGAAGGTCTTCCCCGCTCGATCACGGTTTGAGTTCTTGCTGAGCATAAGTGATGAGACTGGATTGAATCCATTTTCTTATGATGTAAATGTTGCAAGGGCTCGTTTACTCGAGCTATTCAAAAAGAATTCGGGGTATGAGTTACCACAGATTGCCAACCTGACGCCAGTTATTTGCTCCAAGAAAGAATTTGTTATTCAAAAGCCCAAGAGACTCAACTCTACTGGTTCTACATCGCCAGTGTCTGTGACGAAGCATCCGTACCAGCGAAAAAACTCTCAAACTGCAAAGTGTGCATAGTCTTTTTAATTGTGTAACGAGCTATTAGTGAGGTTACTACCTTGGTTACCTAAATACTCTGACTTCAGTTGGCGGCCGGCTCTATCTCTGGCTGGCTGACAGTATGGCACTCTCATTTTTGGCGCGGGTTGAAGTATCTATTTCACTTTTCACCGCGACACTCACTCACCAACTTCCAACTTCCTCCAACTCACTACTCACTGATGAGTTCACTGATGGTCATCATCCTCTAACACTACACTAGACTTCCTTGACTAACACTGTCTGATACATCATGATGAATACTTCTATTGCGTGCCTTCTCCTAGCTTCAATATGCTTATCACCAGCTGCAGCTTTCATCACGCAAGCGCCGCCGCAGAGCGGTAGGTCATCACGTCTGCAAAGCTCTCCTCTATTTGAACCAGAGAAAAACGACGACGAAATGTCAAATGATTTTCAAGGCTTTAATCCATTTACACCTGGTGCGAAAATGCCAACCAAGGGCGGTTTTGGTATACTATCTGATAATGAGAGGAAGCAACCGCCACCGTCGACACCTGGAGGGCAAATCTCTCCACGACAAATGAAAATGAAAGAAATTACAACCGAGTTACTAATGTGTATATCAGACGATGAGTCGGTTTCTGAGTTATTATTATCTCATGAAGAGTTCCTCTTGGATCAATTAAACAATGTAGATGCTGTGCTAGAACCTGATAGTGTGCTGACGCCGGACATGACGCGATCGCAACGTTTTCAAAGGTATGGAGAAGTGATGCAGGAAAGAATAAATGGTGCTAGGGCACCTGCTGCAAAGAAGGCGTTAGGTGCATTGAAGGATTTTGTTATGAGCAGAGAGTGATGACGACAATATTATTATGGTGGTAATGCACGTGTAAAAGTATATGTGTGCTTGTTGATTTGCATCACATATGTTGTGACAGCTGCACATTGAAATATCCCCCATACACAACCACTTCACACTCCATCTGACTGGAAGATGGAGCAAATATTATCAATTTGATCTATTGTAATATCGCTAGTTAATTCGAATATTGCCCATTATTAATTATATCTTGCCCCTCTTGTATTAGAAAATGTTCAGCTCTCTAAAAGCTGATCTGTATTGACATCAATACTATGATACCATTCGCTGATCGATGACACAGTACGTCACTGTCTTTTGTTCGACTGCCCCCATAGGATTAAATGGAGCTCCGCCCTCTCGCTGATATGATCCATTGCCTGCGTTCGGCTGTTGCATAACTTGAACCATTCCTCCACTGAGAGGTGAACCATCATTTGTCGGCAATGAGTCGTACTTTTCAACGTCTCTCCTCCTTCTTATCACGAAAAGTCCCATGAAAGCAATGAAAGCTACACCAGCAAAAATAAGCATAGTTGTGAAGGCTGGTAAGAACTCATACCTGGATACTTCTATTTCTTCTGGAGGCGGGGGATTGTCATCAAAACCGAAATGACTCAAGCACCTCGGCCCAGTGAAGGCATCTTCGCAAACACATTTACTCGCAAGACAGCGCCCCTTCGTAGGATATCCGCAATGCGTATCTTTGACGCAATATGCACCTCCACGGCGTACGGGTAGTAGAGGCTCCTTCTGTCCCTCCTCTGTATTCATGTAGTTTTTCTTGTGGCCCTTAATGAATCTATCCGTAGGTCTATCCACGGTTGAGCATCCCACATTCTGCTTTGGATCATTCTTGGCCTGATAAGCTCTGATGTAATCAATCTCAAACGAGGCAGGGAAGTTCTCGCAGAATCCATCGGGTAGTCCACATGTGCATTCTGGGTTGCCACACTCGTAGCATGTGCATTTGCAGCCCTCTGGACAAGGCTTTGGAAATCCCCATGATGACGCTACGGCAGTATTCATGAGTAAGTACATGGGTTCATCAGGGATCTTTGTATTGGTAAGTTTGAGAGTGTCGCCATTGACACCAAAAAGGAACTGACCGTCCAAGAACCACTTCAAGTAGCCCCCGGTTCCATCCTTCTTGGGCGGTTCCCACTCCACGCGATACTGGTGAAGGTGTTCGAAGAAATCTTTGCCAACATGAGTGTTGGCAGAGACGGCATCAGATTGGTATGTGTATTGTTTCGGTTTATGTTCAAGTTTCACACCGTAGAAGAATGGGTTCAGCTGTGTTTTGTTCCCGTTATACGAACCATATTCCACATCTTCGTACCAGTGCCCCTGAAAGATGAATGCATAGAACAATTTGAATCAGAAATAGCTCATGATAACACAAGACAGAACTCAGAATCGATACACACGTACCTTTTTTGGCAGCTTACCCATCATTGGTCTATTCTTCTCAACCCCCGGTGCAATCTGCAAACTAGTACTAAAGTATGGTCTCGTCACATTCGTACTCGGCAACTTTTCCGGACTTCCCATCATGGCCTCCAAAATGTCAATTTCAGGACTACCCCTCCCCAATCCAGGTTTCATGCTGTAATGTCCTACTTTACTGCAAGCCGATATCTGTTGTGAGTGTCGATTGGTTTCATCGCATTCATCGTAACTATACGGCCATATGAAGTTACTCGATCCGACATACGTGGCACGTGCCAAATTCCCCAGCATCCACAGTGCCGGCCATAATCCACCAGTTTTAGGATCACCAGGCAACTTTGCATTGAATTCGATAATGCCCCCCGTCAAACAGAATTTGTTCCAGCCTTGTACCATTCCCGATTGGATGTGTTTGGCATCTGCGTAGTATTTGTGTTTGTCTTCGTCAAACGCTTTATATTTGTTGGATTTTTGGGTGGTGGTAATGTTGAGGACGCCGTTTGTGGTTTGGACGTTTTCGGGTTTGTAGAAGTGAAGCGCTTCGTTTGTATCTGCACAATAAATATATCCAGTGAACAGTGAGAATATACATCGATCACAAGAGAGATGTGTTTTTCACTACGAGAGTATCGTATCAAGACAATGTAGGCAGCATACAACTTACAATCATTCTTATCAATAGCAGTCCATCTAGGGTCGGCTCCATCCTCAAAGGAGCGACCATCTTGTTCAAACTCATCAGAGAACACCTATTTTTGCAACAAAGAAAGAAAGTGAAGAATGAGCCACAATTTGCAAATCACATTAGATTCATTGATACACATCCACGCACGAAGCATGAAACGATACGATACAAAAAGAACACAACTCACCAGTTCATATTCTCTCGTATCCTTTTCAAAATGTGCCGAAGTCGATAAGAACTCCTCTGGTGTATCTGGATCAACCCATCCTGCACTGCATTGTGAAGTAGATACTACCGTGTAGAGTAGGAATGCAAGAAAAGAAGATTGGTGCATATTTGATTGCCTCATCATCATGATGATTATGAAGCAAGACGATTACAAATATTGTACCTCGATCGAGGTAAATCCTCTTATTGCTATTGCCTACGCTGATCAATCAAGGCAACGACAAACAGTGAGATTGAGTGTGAGAACCACCGTGAGGAACAGAAAGTTATCTACTGATCCAATTTTTGGCTCGGGCAAAGGCGCCCTCATCAAAAACGTCATCACTTGGATCGGAGTGCGTTTCAACCATGCTTCGTGAATGGAAAGATAGTGTAATAAAGGTGCAAAACATGATCTCTCCTAAACTATTTTAGAGTTTATTTCAAGCTCAGTAGTGGTAATTGTCCCTTCTTTCTGCTTTCCTTTTTCGCCCCCCAGTGTGTGAATATCAACGATGATGCATGCTCGATGCAATGATATCACTGCGTCATTCATTGGTCATATCACATACAATACTGCTGCTATCAAACCAGATCAGATCATATCATCTCAGTGAATTGCACATATATCGATATCGACACCGCGTCATTCAGCAATTGGAGTAACAACTTACTTCCTGTTTCATCTTCTGCTCCTGTGCCTGCATCGCTTGTCGTTGAGCATAAAAGCCACTACTACAATGATTCATCAGGAATCCAGAACGCTGCTCTTCCTAACCGCAGCGTCTTTATTACCACAAATAAATGCATTCTCTGCACCATCAGCATCGACAGCATCACCAATCTACAACACAATCCAATCCGCCAATTCTCTCCTTGATCCAGTTTCAGGAACGCAACAAACATCCATAATCCCACAAGACAACAAACGAAAGTCATTGGTAGTACTCCTTCCACAACTAGGAGAGTTTGATAGTTCCGAATATGTCGAGTTCCTCACCGCAGCGCAACCATCACTCGAACAAAACGACATCGACCTACATATCATCGGCATTGGCGACACAACCGCTGCATCCAACTTTATGAAATTCACCAACCTTTCTCCAGAGAATTTATACATTGATCCAAATGGAGAGCTGCACAAGGAATTGGAATTGGCGTGTGGGCCTGAGTTTAGTGTGCCGGATGGAGTGTCGAATGATGTTTGTAAATTCTTTTTGAGGCAGTTGCCGGGTGGTGTGCCGGAGGAGGAAGAAATGGTTAGGCCTGTTGCGACTGCTTGGTTGAATTATATGGGTGAGTTGATTTGATTTGTATTGATATGAGTCGACAATTCAGGATTGCAGCATGTGCTTTTTTGGTATGCACATCATGTGCACAGCAGCTAACACATACACACATCTTTGCCTGCATAATACATTATATTCAAACTGAAATTGACAGCAATGTGCGCTGGCATCGGTGCACCTGGTACACTCCGTGAGATTCTTCGAGGATACTTTGGAGATAAAAAGGCACCTGAACGTTTCAGAGATGATGATGTAGTCAAGGCTGGATTCATTACGATTGTGAGTCCCTACATGACAAGACATGCTTTTCATTTTACTTACATCATGCGTCTTCAACAATACTAATGTTTACACTTTTATTGTGCAGGGCCCTGGCGTAGGACCTACTTCTATTGGGCCACTTAAATACAACCAATGGTTTTCTGATGAGAAAGGTTATCAACGGCCTGTTGAGCTCGCTACAATCCGATTGAAGAACATGGTCGAGGTTTTGACCAAGTGGGATGAATACGTTTCCAATACATTGGCAATTTCCAGACGCGGTGCAACATATTTGTTTGACGAAGATGGAAATGAATTATACTCTTACAAATCCCGTGGGGTGTTGACATATTCAGAGACGATGCCACGACCTTTGACATTCTTGTCACCGTACATTGGTGAAAGTGTGGCTTTGAATCCACTTGGCTTGGCAGATAATGGAGGTGGCGAGTTGACACGTGGTCGTGGTGTGTTGAAGCCAGCAGGAAAGGCAATGAAGTTACTTAGTATCTTATTTCAGATTGAGAACAAGTTACAAGCCAAAGTGTTGGGAGCAGAAGAGTCTGATTATACCGCTGCTAGGAAAGAAATTGAAGACACAATCAACCAGAATAAGATTGTGATCTACACGTATGGTCTATCTCCATTCAGCGCTGAAACAACCGCTGTCCTTGATGAGGTTGCAGCAGACTACAAAAATGTCGAGGTTGGTTTGGAATGGTTCTTACTTGACAAAGAAAAGAGTGTCTTGCGAGCTGAGCTTCTAGAAATGACTGGGCAGTCAAGTTTACCACATGTTTTCATTGACGGGAAACACGTTGGCGGACTCTTCACTGGCTCTTCTGATGGCAAGTATCCTGGGTTGGCAACCTTGAAAGAGTCTGGTGTATTGCAAGGGGTAGTTGATGGTGATTCACTCGAGTAAGACGAGCCAACGGGGTGTGCCACTCATTAATGAAGCAAATCTGCTAAACAACTGCTAGCTATGACTATGAAATTGGATTATATCAAAGCAATTCTATCTGGAGTAACAAGTATGTATAAATTTTATGAGCTACGTATGGCATCAATGGATATAAACCATCTCTCTTTATCTTCTTGTCGTTCTGAACAGCACAAATAATTAGCACTTCCTCTCCTATCCAACATGTTGCTTGGAATGGTTGGAAAAACTTGCGACAATAAGTCCGGATTCTGTCGAATGTCCTTCACCATGTTCTTCAGCTGTTCGAGATCTCCCGAGCTAACTTCTTCTTGCAACGAACCACTATCTGAACGGCGATGATCATGTGCACGGTAGTCCATGCTACATGTGGAGGACGTATCATTCGGAAGTGGAGGCGACGAAGCGCGGTTACAGTAAATTGTTGTCGGAATCATATTGAAAGGATGTGGTGTGGTTTAGTTGTTGATAAGGCAGGGTCGCATAGGCGTTGGTTAATTACTCGTCAAAATTGTGTGCATCGATGATAATGGTATTGCGGGGGCTGCTCGACGTCGTCGCACGACCAAGATGAAGGAGGGCAGTATTAATTGGAGACCGGCCTCTCCGGTATCCAAGGTCGTATGTGAGCAACGATGGAATTAGTATTACTCGATCCACATGTTTAAGACGTCGTCCTAAGCATATCTGGCTACGGTCCTCTCTAGAAACGATCCCACATGTAGACGATACGTGTGCATAGCAGCCCGGGGCATACTTGCAAGTCAAGAGCATAACTACTCATAAAATTCTTCCGTATCCATTTCAAACACAATTGATGCAGCCATGTGTAAGCAAGTAGTTCCTGTTGAACGCGATAGCAAAACTCGATCAAAGAAGCCCATCAAAGAGATGCTCAACGAAAGCAAGAGCAAAACAGTACGATCTCATTCAGTTCCACCCAAGAAATCTGTATCTGAAGCCGTCGGTGAGAGCAAGAACAAGCCACGCTCCTCTGCACCAAAGAAATCAGATGGAGGTGTCAATCGCGCTGCGTTTAGTGGAGCACAATTCGACAAGCAAGGGTATTGCATTAATCACCCAAACGTTCAACTGGCCGATCCCATCATCGGCCCTGATGGTAAGATCATCTATCAAGAGTTGAAAACTTCTTGTCGTTCCTGCCAGAGCGCCAAGCACAAGAGTAAGCGTGGCACAAGCTTGAGCGGGGGCAAAGTTCAAGAGAGACCTCGTAGGCCGACCATGTCTGGCAAGAAGTCGAAACGTTACCGTTCCAGAAGTATGGAAAGGAGGAAGGACAAGCCTGTGTACAGTACTCCATTTGACGATAAGGGACGTTGCCACTACCACAAGAATGTTCAGCTTGCGGGCAAGAAGATGACCGGTGGATGGAAGGTTATCCATTCAATCTGTCCAAAGTGTATGGAAGACAATTCTGATGAAGACGATAACCTTTCCGTCAAGTCTGGAAAGTCTAATAGATCATCAAGGACTGGTCTCTCTGTGGGCAACAGCGGTAACGCACATGGGCAATATGATAGGAAAGGACGCTGTGTACTTCATTCACACATCCAGGTTGCCAAGAAGAAAACATTTGGGCATGGCTGGAAAGTGTTGAGAGTCTGCCCTGCTTGCGATGGTGGCGAACACACCAGTATGGACGATGCTGTATCAGTCTCATCCCGTTCTGTTTCCTCTCGAAAGTCGAGCCGCTCAGTCACATCCTCTAGCTCCAGAGGCAAGAAAGTTTCCTCTGGTCGATATGGAACTCTTCCATTTGACGGAGAGGGCTACTGCTTTCAACATCCCAGTATAATGATGGCTCAGAAGAAAATGATGGGCGGCTTCAAGATCATTATGGACGTATGTCCAGAATGCGCTATTGATAGAGGCATCCAGTCAAACAAGAAGAAATCAGCTCGACGCAAGTCGGGAACTGGTCGCGTCTTTGACGACTCTGGATCAGAGTGTTCATCAGTGATATCTAAAATATCGGGAAGCAGCTCAGTATCGAAGAAGAAGGTTCGTGTAAAGAACATGAAATATGATGACGATGGGAAGGCTGGCAAGTACTCTGGGTATGTTAATGATGATTACATGCCTCATGGTAATGGAGCTATCCATTACGTTGATGGCTCGACTTGGAGTGGAGCTTGGTATGACGGCAGCCAAGTAGCTGGGAAGTTTACAAGAAGCTCGAGAAGTAAGAGCAAGAATTAAGATATATGTGTGGAAGATGTGTTCATCTGAGTTTGTATTGTCACATTGACAATACACTGTGTGCTTCTTAAAAAGCTAAGAAGGATTGTAACGTTTTATTCATAACAAATTAATTGTTCAAGTTTAATGTACTGTGCTACCTATCTATTCAGACTAATATCAATCAGTAGATAGCTCAAAACGATGACAGATATAATCCAATATCGTACGTCCACATGAGCACATTTTACATATCATTTGGATTGTCATTTGGATCAGCACCACGAGCCTTGCTCTTCCACCACTTCGGAATCTTCTCTTCCACACTCCAATTCCTTCCAAAGCCACCAATAGCGTGAAACAAACGTTGTTGAAACCTCAAAGCCGAACTACCCACCGAAACATTTCCAGATTGTACACCAGCTCCTACCAACAGACCAAATACAGCACCTGCTCCATTGGTTGTTCCCTCAAATCGATCCAATGGATTACTGAGACAAATGTACTTTATCTTTCCCTCGGGTGTCCAATTCGCACTCATGATATGTGTTGGCAACTTGACATCATTGTTTGTAGGAGGCAAATCCATAGGACCGAGCTTAACGCCCTCTGTATTAGTTCCTTCCCAGCGCTCAAACCAGTAGCACCTATACGCATTGTCTGGATCAATTGTAAAACCAAAAGGACGTGTCTCAAGATTTGGATAGGCATTTTGGATGTTGAATCCCTCTTGTGCATTACGCACGTCATCTGACGTAATGGGACCAATGATAGGTCCTCGGAATACGTAGTCTTCTGCGAAGAAGTCACCGATTTCATCAAATGTCTTGCAATTGGCGAACTCAATTGATTTTGCAAGGACGTCGAATTTGGGTGGTTCGTCATATTGCAGGACGTCTAGCCAGCTTTCAGTGTTGACTATTCGTCAAGATGAGTAGATATTGTGTTAGCAATGATATTCTCTCCTGTAGTATAGAAACATGTGTTCTAAATAATGCATTCGGACGGAAAACACATCTTATACACAACTTACCCTTCGAAGGCGGTGGGCCAGCATATGTTTTGGAAGGAGGCTTGAGAGGAGCAAAGACATTCAATGCCTCACTGCTAAGAGCGCATCCAGCGAGGGCGGTGTAGTAGATGCTTTGTCTCATGTTGGCAGTCGTCTATGCGATGTATGCTTTTCGATGAAGACCGAACTCTTCTCAGCGTCAGCTAATAAAAAGTGTGTTTATGTACAGAAGTAAGTACCCCACCATCTGTCCACGGAGTCTCACAATGTTGAACCTGCAACCAGCAGCAGAGACTGCATGATGCTACTCCTACTTTTGGAATGCAGGTGGGGAAAGTATTATTTTCTACCATTCTCATTTGGGGTAAACACTTTATAAATGGTTCGTGCATAGATAAATATCCCAAGCTCCTCTCTACGTCACAGCAACACCACGCACGGAAAAAAGCAAGTGCATCGACACGCCCAACACCACCACCTCAATGGCGAGCTGCTTACGCGATTATTCCCTATCGAAGTCAGCCACAGTGAACAGCACAGCAGTAATATACTTAGTAGTAGGTAAGCGAAGCGCTGCTGGCCGTGTTTGTTGTGCACTTGCGTAGGCGTCTACATCTCATACAATATATCTCACAACCGTAACACAACTTGCCATTTGTTCCTCACAACTTCAACTGCTCTTTGAATAGATACACAACAACACGATTCGCATCGAATATCCTTATACAATACTCACATACAATAATAAAAGATGAAGACAACAACAATCCTCGCCATAGCAGCCACCACCTCCACCACTCAAGCATTCACCACATCCACGAACAATGTGCGAACGCAAACTTCCCTAAACATGGGTCTTTTTGACGGTGTCAAAGATGCATTCGGATCCTCTGGTATGGGTGATTTGGATGCTGAGAGAGAAACACCAATTGATAGGTGGATGGGTTGGAATACGAAGGCGGATGCTGAGCAAGGGTCGGTTAGCAAGGGTGAGTTATTGCTGTACTGTTGCTGGAGTTTTGTGCTTCTTTGAGTATCATGTTTGTGTATCTATTATATGCACCCACCTGTGAACGAAAATGTATACTAACACTTCATCCACTCCTCCTTTTCCACCATACGCAACTACAGCACCATCAGACTTCATTGACAGCATGGACGAAACCAACTACATCTCCGTCAACCTACCAAAACCAATGGGAATTGTCTTTGAAGAAAATGATTCAGAATTCGGTGGTATATTCGTCCTTGAAATAAACGAAGGTTCCAACGCTGAATCAGAGGGTAGTGTCCGTCCAGGTGATCAATTGGTAGCCGTGGGGACAAAGAAGGTTAGTGGATTGGCGTTTGAGGATGCGCTTGGGGCAATTATTGAGAGTTCGGAGGAAAAGACAAAGTTAGTGTTCTTTAGGGGTCCTTCGAAGTTTTTGTATGGTCCTGCTGGGGCTAGTGCCGAGTGGCTTGATGAGTTTGTTGGGGCTACCAAGGTTGAGAGTACTGCTTAAGTTCAGTAGGTTCACAAACAGTTGAGATCGGGGCTATGTTGTTATTGTGAATAGATAAGCGCATTAAATATAAATCTGAGACAATAAGATAAGGTATTATCTTGTACGGAGCACTACTCGATGTTAGTTGAATGCTAAAGTAATGTTGTGTTTAAGAACAGTTGGTTTGTGACAGTGAAAAAAACTACATCTTGATTAAATGGGTCAACCTCATAGTAGCACGTTGCATACGACGTACACATTGTTTGCAATCTGAAAAATGTGACGAAGATACAGAAACATGTGAAGACATGATATTTACAACAAGGTGGTTCTATATTAAGTTTCTATAATAGTGTTGACAATTTAGCTATTCTATCAAATCATCCGCTTAGAATGGAAGAGTGAATCCTGCCTTCTTGGCAGGCTTCATCGCAGCCAAGGCATCCTTGGCCTTCTCGATATGGCTAGCGGCATCCGCAAGGTTGTCATATACACTAGTGCAAACACCATCCTTATCAAGAACATATGTTACACGTCCAGGTAAGAATCCGAAGGCAGCCTTGGGAACACCGAACTCCTTACGTACAGCATCCTTTTCATCGGCAAGGATGGAGAAGTCGAGTCCTAATTCTTGTGCGAATTTCTGTTTGGATTCGGCGCCTTGTCCGGAGATTCCGACGACGTCAGCCTTGAATTCCTTGCGGATGGATTGGATCTCTTCTTGGAATGCCTTGGCTTGCACGCTGTAATATTTTGTATTGTCGTGTTTTAGATATATGAAAAGATAGAAAGCAGAGGTTAGAAATGTTCAAGTACATGATATAATAAAAAGAAGACTGATACATTTCAGTATTCCAAACAACTTACGTGCATCCAGGAGTAGAGTCAGCAGGGTAAAAGTAAACAACCAAAGGCTTCTTGGCGGCAGAACGCTTGAAAGTCTTTCCGTTTTGGTCCTCAAGAGCAAAGTCAGGAGCAACCTCTCCAACCTTGAGGTTAAGGGCGGTATTTGATCTGGCGGTGGAGGCAGGAGCGAAAGCAGAGGCAGAAGTGCATGCGATGGCGGCGATGATGGCAGAGGTCTTCATGTTTATATTGAATTGATGTAGGTGATTACGAAAGAATTTTATGATGGCTATGAATTACATCGATGGATTCCGGAGGTCGATGAGTGGATTGATTTTTGCAAAAATGTGACTCAGTCAATGAGTCACACGGCCCGGCCGGGAATATTACTATACATAATCACACTAGTGCGAGTGGTGTGTGTCAACCATATGTGAAGAGGGTGTGGACACAAACGAGTGGCGCGCCACGAGTTTTGGTCACGCCACTCTTCAACATCTGAGAGTTTGATTACACCACGAGCACGACGGTGGTTATGTTTGTGAAGCGTACGAGTGTTGATCTCAGCAACGGCATGCGGTCTAAAATTGCTTTACATGGACCACGAACACTTTGGTTGTAGACGTTTTCTGCCATTCATGCTTCGTTACACTCTGCATTCATGGCAAACAAAACACTCCAGTGTGGTCACAAATTAACCGTTGTGTGACCAACACTGCAAGGTTGTGACGATTTTTTTGTGTGATGTGACCTACCAAATCGTGAGTGGTCACAAATAAAGCATTTTGTAACCGCACGCTGGCGCTTGTGATCAACACAGTGGCGTCACATATTGTGACACAACATTCAATGGATGGCTCCTTTGTAAATGGGATTTTTGGCTGGCTGGGAATGCTTTCCTTCGCCATCAAAAGTTCCAAGTGCTCGCCGAACAAAGACCATGAAATTAACTTACATACGCCTCATGTAGAGTGACCTTGCTGTCTTTTCTTCCATCGAATCAATACGCAGTCACTCTTGAACGTCTTAAGCGGTGACACTGACTTTTTCAGCCGCGGTGCGTCACGGAAATCATGATCACCACAAAAACCAAGTCCACTGGTGATCTTATGCCATCATCGTCGATGTCCACAATAACATCTTCAGTACACTCTATCAAGAGCAATGCCGCTACACGACGTCATCAACATATTCGTAACGGTGGTAGCAACGGTGGTAGCAGCCTACGAAGCAGACCTCCACGCCCTCCACTCAAACCTATCCACAAAACAAGCAACAACAACAACCTAAAACGAGAATACAAAATACGTGAATCACAAACACTCCTCCTACTCATCACCACAACCATCAGCTTCCTCCTCTTTCTTCTATTCACACTCCCATTCTACGCACTAGTCGGACTAACAATGATGACAACCTTCCTCGGCTTGGGCATTGTCGTGGCAACATCTGCACTCAAAACACGCTATCTACTCGAACTAGAACATCCACTGGGTTTACTTCGATACCTACCTCAAAAAGTACGTGTGCCACTAACTGAAAAGTCACTACATGATTGTCTAATTAGTCCTTCTACGTCATTGAACTCGTTGAAATCATTAGATCGTGGTAGTGGTGGTGGTAGTGGGAATAATAGCAATAATTCGTC
Source organism: Skeletonema marinoi (assembly GCA_030544225.1). NCBI lineage: Eukaryota > Bacillariophyta > Thalassiosirophyceae > Thalassiosirales > Thalassiosiraceae > Skeletonema > Skeletonema marinoi. The sequence continues at coordinate 275,722 of CM060491.1, forward strand.
CAAGAATTCTCTTTCGTCCATGTTGAATAATAAAGGCAACAATGGGAGTAATCACTCGTCCATGGAGTCTTTGGCGTCATATAATAACAGCAGCAAAAAGAATTCGTCATCATTGTCGTCTTTGAGTTATCCGCGAAGGTCATCATCGAGACCGTCACTACTTCCTCCACCTCCGCCACCACCACCTGATCGAGATGATGATGATGATGATATCAAACCCAATCACAGTAGTGAATTTACATGTAGTGGATTTGATGTAATGAGACAAGCAACAGTAAAAATGGGTAACAAGACAGTGGCGAATCAATCAATTTCACAGCAACCGAAACAACATCAAAACGAAAAGGAGAATGGTGATAATGACAAAAGAAAAAGAAAAGAAGGAGGAATAAAGTCGGATAGATATTCAATCTATCAGACAAATCAACAAGTTATTCGATGACGGTATATATTGAATTGTGTATATGTGTAGTATGTAACGAAGAAATGTAATGAAAAGAGTCTAATTGCTAGTATTTGCTGTGTCGATTGTCATCCTATGCGAGAGCTTTGTCATCGGCAATGACTTTGAAAGATGACGCAGAGAGAGTAACCAATATGAACAATTGATTCTCCATGCTCTCTTCACCTCTACCTCGATCGAGGGTACGACAGTTGCCTAGAACACAAACATATCTCCACACGTGAGGGCCGATAGTTGGAGTACTTCGTAAAAATTCCGCCACTCCACTGAAGTTTTGAAAGCAGCCGACTCGAGCAAAAAGTTCGAAGTATGGTACATAATAATTTGATGATTTAAATTCAAAAGCTGTCCACAGAATTCCTACAATCACTGACGTCGGCAAGAACATTGAAAATACGACTGTTCCTCCTCCTTCCCTTCCAACCTTTGCTTTCACTTCCTCTCCCACCTACGACTCGTCTCCTCCTTCCCTTCCTAATCAATTGCCTCATTGAACAATCGATAGATACGAGAAAATGAACGCGTCCAATGCAGGCGATCAAGAAGCGCAAAATGTACTTGTCAAGAAGAGGAAAATCAATCCCAATGACGAAGACCAAGGACAAGGAGATGGCATTCTCTCCTTTTTACTTGCGAGTGATTTGACGTTACTCACGGATTACTTCATTCTACTCTTCTCTCAAGTAACGAGAGGTGTCATGAACGAAACAGATTTGGCGAGGGCTAAAAAGAGTCGACCATGCAACGTAGTAGGCTTTTTTGGAATACAATGCAAACATTGCGGAGGGTTGACGCGCGGTAAGTATTTTCCGTCGTGCGCAAAGAATCTCTGTGCGACTCCACCAACTCTCCACTCGCACTTGTTGATTTGCCCCAATGTCCCGGAAACAATAAAGCGCGCATTGAAGTTAACCAAGTCCCGACACAAGTTTGCCGCCATGAGCAAGCCCAGCGGGAGTCAAAGTGCCTTCTTTAATAACATGTGGGAGCGCATCCAGAGCCCATTATTCACTGGAGATGATGCCAATGGCTTGGCCACGATCCAAACAGAGATTGACTTCATTATAGAGCAGAGTCAGCCTAGACCCAAAATTGATCCAAAGGTGCAGAGAGCAATGCAAATTGCACGTCAACATGAACATGAAGCTTCGACGATGTTGTCAGGGGATCCGACACAAATTGAGCTGCCAAATGTTGTGAGCTATGACTTGGATAATGAGTACAATTACACCTATGCCGCTCAAGCACTTGACGTGGAGTTGAAGGAAACCACCGTGGAGCCGCCAACAGAAGAGGACTTTGAACTTGTTCTCGATCTCTTGCGACAACCAGAAACGCCTCCTGAAAATCATCCGGCTAACTTCTTGCAATCTCCAGATATGGCCTTTGCAATGACTCCGATCGCCGTGCCTGGGCCTGGGGTGTTATCGCCCATTCCCACAAGAGTCAACGAGTTTGGTGAGCAGTATGTGAATGGCGAGTTTGTCATCTCGCCAAGATATGACGCAACCAATTTCTGCCAAGAGAAGCAGCAGGAGGAGGAGCAACAGGAGCAGCAGTTTAGTAGTCCCAAACCCAATGATGCAGGTAGAACGAGGAAGTTCACTCGTAACGATGAAATTCTGCTAGTTCGAGGTATTCTCAAGCACGGTAAATCGTCATGGATAAAGATTTGGAAGGAGACGCCCGCGCTTCAAAAGATAAAGCACAGTGCATTGAAGGACAGGGCTAGGAGTAAGAGATTTTGCTCCATTCTAGAGAGAGCTCGACAGGATCCAACGTTGCTCAATTATCCGCAAGAGCTCTGTGGAGATGAGAACAGCCCCGCGTACCACTCGCCAAAGTCGGCTACGCCTAGGGCAAGAAACGGTAAGCACTCTACTCCCAATACCACCAGTGCTGAACCTTTGTCTGCTTACGGCCCGCTCCATTCGGTGCCAAACCCGCTCCTTCGTCGTTGAAATTGTCGTGAATAGTGATGACAACATCAACATCCACATGAACATGAAGGATGTCTTTTCATCTTCATGATACGCTGAAAGTACGTTTTAGCACTCGATGATTAGCGCACTCAATAGGACGTCTAGAATGATAATACAAGTATAAGAAACAATGCAACACTAAACGTCTCTTGAAAAGAATTGTTCATCATACTTCACTCTCACTTACACTATTTCATTACACTCCACCTCATCCATCTCAATATCGCGTTGCTGTTTTTGCAGATGAAACACACTTCTCCTCACATCAACACTACACTGTATACACTCTATCAAAGCCCATTCTCTTCCATAAACTTAATCACCTCCATAACAAACTCATCCGGAGAATCCAGATAAACAGGATGACGTCCCTCCAACTCCACTCCCTTTGCCTTGGTCAACTCCACCAGCCGTTCTGTAACCTTTTTTCCCATGACATCCTGATCACCATGTATCGCCAACACGGGCACACCATCATGAACATATTTTAACAATGCCTCATCACTCGTCTTTAATACTGCTCCGGAGGCGACTGATATCCACCCCTTGACCATTACATTCAACTCGGAATGTTGTTGTTCATTATCCTTCTTCTCCTCCGCAACAACACTTTCACCCAAAGTAGTCAAAGCCTTCCCACTAGCCGAAGGAGTAACAAACGTCACCGCACCACCACTCAACACCCCCTTATCCACCATACCCTCAAACGCATCCCGCAACTCTACACCTGTAGCACTCACGGGTAAATCCCATGCAGAAATGGATAAGTCTCCTCCATCTTCATTATTGTTAATATCACATAATTTATCGAGAATTCCGGATGTTTTCCAATTTTCTTTGGTGAATGCTGCTCCGTGGAGTAGGATTAGTTCGGGTGGTGTTGTGACTGCAGTGGGGTTGGATGTGGTCCGCAGTGATAGTAGTCCAGTTGTTGATTTGTGTTGGTGGTGGTTGTTTTGTAGGTTATACTTCCTTGGGTGATTGTCATTAGATCTCCTCCTTCTTCCTCTCGTTCGTAATCTTCATTAATAGCAATATTAGTAGTAGCGTCAGAAATAGATGATTTAGAAGCAGAGTCAGTCTTTTTTCTTATTGTATTCATCATTACTTTTTGTGGAGACACTTCCTCCTCTTCTATCGACATTGTTGATGATGATGCAGTGGATGATGACGTGTCGGATAGGAGATATATTGCAGTGAGAGCAAATGCGGCTAGTATGGCTGCGTAGAGTGTTACCCTCATTGTGGAGTGGGTGCCGCTGTTGCTACGGCGAATAGAAACCATCATGGTGCAAAGAATGTTATGGGGGGGCGGATTTTGGATTTTAGATTAGCTTTTTGATGAGGACGCCATCTTATCCATAAGACATCCATCTTTTCTGTGTCATCATCAAAGCCATTCATTCCAAGAATTTTTTTTGCGCTTCTATCAAAGCACAGTAGGTTACTGATTGACCAATACAATCAAACAACACAGACAAAGCCATGGGACGAAACAGATCCGGAAGCTCCACCACCATGGCCTCCATGCAAAGCACCACAGCAGCATCCCAAGCCTCCAGCATGGGCATTGGCGGCGGTAGTGGCAACATGAACTCCTCAGATCTCGCCCTCTACGACATTCCATTAGTCACATCACCATCTCAAGCATCTACCGACTTTGAACAATTGTTACATAATCTTCAAAGTATCAGTGTTGATCCGAAGAGTGTGCGCAAGGCAGCGTGTTGTGCGGCGCTTATTGAGACTGTGCAAGAGCGTCGACAGAATCAAAACCAGCAACAGGTGGTGGTGTCTCCGAATGAATTGTTCCTTGCGACATTGGCAGCGTTAACTTCACTTCAGGGGACTTTAGAACAACAAGTCAAACATACCACCGACAGCGACAACAACAACAGTTCGAATGAAGTGGAAACTACGGCACTTCCACTATTGGAAATCCTACGTCAAATTCTACCCTATGTCGCTCACCCAAGTAACAATCACGGTGCATTACTGTTACATCAATTTGGGACAGTTAGTCGAATGTTGCGTATGTTTGTGGCTCTTGGATATGCCTACACTGCCTCTTCCTCTTCCACTACTGGAACAAACAACAAGAATTCAACTTTAGCAGTTGGTGCTACATCAGGTGCAAATGCATTACTACGTCAAATTCTCAAGACTACCACCATGTTACTCCTCATCACACCATCCTCTACCAATACTACTCAAGAGGCAGAAAAGGAAATGGCCAAATTACTACATGCCACAATCATACGAATGTTTCATGATGTTCGTCCTAAGGTACGAAAGGCTGCGTTTGGGTGTGCCATGGATGTAGTGATTGTTGCATCCTCTTCCAACTCGTCATCGTCGCCAGTGGTGCAACAACGAAAAGTAATTGCCGATTTTCTATGGGAGTATTGCCACGCGGTCATTACTCAATACAAGTCCTCCTCCTCTGGATCAAAAAAGAAGAATGACTCATCAAATTCCAAGAATTTGATTCACATTTTGAGATTGTTGAGTACTTCGTTGCCCTATGCGGATGATGTACGTATTCGTGTTCGATTTGGGGATGATTGTTTGGCGTTAATGGGAGGTGGTGGTGAGGGTAGTGGTAGCAATAAGGGAGAAGTGTCCATGGAGGTTATTCGGGAGACTTTGATTACATTATTGTCCTGTTTGGAGAAGGGAGAAGAGGACAGCGACGATGGACTGTTGTTGTCTTCGATGGAGCAAGAGGTTGATAGTACAAAGGATACTGACAAGGAGGACGAAGAAATATCGAAATTTGCCGCACGTGCACTTGCATTCTTATTGCAGCATCGCCCAAATGCGGCTAACTCATCCTTTTCAAGTGCTGGTGATGTCAATGTTGTGTATGGACGGTGTTTGATGGGATGTGTCGAGAGAATGTTGGTACGAGCCAATAGTAGTGATGAGGATGGTACTCTTGCATCCAAATTGCTTGCCATGAAGTTATTGCCCAATGTCCTGACGTCGATACTTCACCTTTGTGATGAAGCTGCCGAGGGTGAGGATGGTGGTGCAGCCAACAGTGCGGAAATGTGTGGATCTGAATTCAATCAATTTGTATCTAGAGTGATGCCAATCGTCACTTCTTATTTCAACAACGCGACTAGTAACAACAACAACCTCCAGCGTGTGGCAATTGAGGCTGTTTCCAACTGCATTGACATCATTCGTCAGGCATTGAAAATTCAGTATAGGAATGCGTGGGGAAATATCCTCCCAGGAGGATATGCAACGTTTACTTCGACGTTGGCTTTGAACTTGTTGGAAATGAGAGGTGCAGGAAATGAAGCAAACAATGGCAATTCAGAGCTGGAGGGCAAGTTGCAGTCATGGTTGAAAGAGTTGGTTGTATCGTTGTTACGACTTCGAGATGACGTGGAGAAGGATGGGACAGCACGAACTGCCGTGGAATATGCCACATCGACAGTTATGCGTGGTATGGGATTGGAATTGTTCCTTTCCTTGGTAGACTTTACCGATGATCATGTAGATATCGGTGACAAGAAGAAGAAAAGTTTGAACACCGAATCTGGCGGAGGTCTCTGGTGGTTGCTACCATTAATGAAGCAGTCTGCCTCTGCTGATGCATCGGCGTTGGCATCTTCTTCGTCAATCACTACCAGATCGCACCTTTCCTTCTTTCAGGGTCGCGTGCTCAATCTTGCGAGGAGGTGCGATGCTGCTTCTGCAGATGGCCATCGTACTGCTGCAGAGGCGTCCATTCAGAAACAGCGAGTGGTAGAAGTGTGGAGTCTGCTCTATTACTTTTGCCTTCATCCAATTGACATGAAGGAAAATTTTGCGGCAGTTGCGAAGACAGTGGTGAAGGCTTTGAGTGACCATTCAAGGTACCCCAAGTTAGTTGTAAGTTCTGATTTTGAGATGTTCTGACAACTGTTTTCTTGGTATATTATTCCCAATTCTAACTCCATCTTTATCTTTTCACAGCCCGTCATCTGTGGGAGTCTCAAGAGTTTAGCGGTTGGTGTCACAGGAAGAGCAGAGGCCAATCCATCGGCGGAAGCGACAGAAGATCTCGAAGTACTGTCGAATGTGTCTATAAAAATCTTACCATCTCTATTCAAACTAGTGGAGACATTGAACGAGTCGCAGAAAACAAATAGCGCAGATGATATGGACACTGATGACAAATCATCATCCAAGGAGAAACAGGCCATTCGCCAGCAAAATATGCAACTCGTGGAAACTGTTACCGATACTATTGGGCAATTGGCTCAGATTTGCCCTCGTGAGTTTCTTCAAAATCTCTTCAAGAAGGTGGTGCAACGTCTTCTTGTCGCCACTACTGAAAATGGGGACAATACAGGTGACAAGGCGTCAAAGGATGCTCTGGCAGTGCGTATGTGCTCGCTCTTGGGATTAGGTCAGGCACTTGTGGCATCTGGTTCACTTGACGACAATAGCGTGTCCCTTCTTTACAGAGCTGTGCGTCCATTAGTAAGATCTGATGAACACGATTCACGCGTTCAGAAACGAGCGTATAAAGTGTTGGCAGAGATCTGCGAGAAACACAAGGAGTTTGTGACGTCAGAGGAAAGGCTCAATGAAATGACAGATCTCATGGTCGACTCTATTGTTACGTGTCAAGTGTCTGCTAGGCACATGAGGTTGAAGTGCATGGCATACATTGTTCAAGGATTTGATTCTTCCAACCAAGCTCACATGGCTGTCATTCCAAAAATCATGGGTGAGGTGCTCCTCTGTTTGAAGGACTCCAACGCCAAAACGAGGGAGGCTGCTTATCAACTCCTACTTGAGATGGCTGTAGCTCGCGATGATATGACTGATTACTTCAAAATCATCCTCGCGGCTCTTGGTGCCAAAACAACACACATGCGATCAGCTGCAGTGATGGCCCTATCGCGTCTAACTTTTGAGTACGCTCGCCATGACCCCACTGTGCAATCTTTGCTCCCATCACTGATGCAAACTGTAGCTTTCTTGTTTGACGACTCATCGCGAGAGGTTACCAAAAGTGTGATTGGTTTTGTACGAGTTTGTGTTGCAGCAATGAGTTTTGATCAACTCGAACCACTACTGCCAGAAATTGTAGGTGGAATTATGAAGTACAATAAGGGAAGAGATAGGTTCCGTGCAAAGATAAAGATCATTTTGAAGAAGCTTGTTCGGTTGTATGGCTATGATATCATTGCACCGCTGGTTCCCGAGAAAGATACGAGATTGATCACTCACATGCGCAAGCTCACGGAGAGAACAGCACGTAGGAAGGCTGCTGGGTTGCAAGATGGCCAATCAGTTGTCACTAATTTTGATGACATGATGGAGTCTGATGAAGATGATTCCGACGATGGCCGAACATTCATGACGGGGGTAACTGGCTTCACAAAAATGACATCTATGACAGGCAAGAGTATGAAGAGTGCGAAGAGCAAGAGTGTGGTTAGTGGAGCGAAGTCCACTATGACAGGCAAAAGTGCAAAAAGCACAAGCGGTCCTCGAATCAAGGCTGAACTCCAGGGTGAAATTCTTGACATGCTTGATTCATCAAAGATGGCCAAAAGTGTCCGCTTTGCTGATGCGAATATGAATGATAATGACTTCAGCGATGATGATGACGGAATGGATGACATGCAATTTGACAACCAGGGAAGAATCATTATTAGTGATGGGTTGCAGAAAGTAAGCGGTGACAAAGGTGCCGCAGATGACTTTGACTCGGAAGACGATGACGAAAACTTACAACTCAAGGCTGGTGGTGGCAAGAGGCGCAGGGTGAGTAAATTCGAAAGCGTCAAAGTGGCAAAAGCAGAGAGGGACGCTGTTAATGCCAGAAAACAATCGAAGCAATCGAAGAAGCCAGCATCTTCAATCGGATCTGCATACAAGTCGAAGAAGGCTGGAGGTGATGTAAAGAAGAAGGGACAACAGTATGAGCCGTACGCTTATGTGCCCTTGAATGCCAAGGATTATTCTAAGAAGAACAGATCGAACGCTGTGTCTAAGATGGGCACTGTTGTGCGAAGTACCAAACGTAAAAGGTAGGGGTCGGCTAGCTGAGTATGATATAGAATGTGTAAGCCTAAAGAATTATGGTCATGAATTAGAACGAAGACGTTGCTTGTAAGTACAGTTGTTTTGTGAGACTGAAAATCTTAGCGAAGGGTGAATTATTGTAGTAGAGGCAAAAGGAGGTAGAATGCCCCCATTCATTATTTCCCTGCTTCCAATGTGTTGGGGGTACAACTTCCAAGGGCAGATGGCAAAAGCAGATGTCCGGTGTCAACCAACTGCAACTCAACTCGGCATGCAGAAAATCCCAACGCTGCCACAACAAATCAGCCACAAGCTATTCTACATATCACATATCAATGATAACGATGACGCCAATGCTATTATCTCCCCGCAGAAACATGATGCTGCTGCCGCTCACATTCACCGTTCTTCTATGGCTTACTTGCTCAGCCTTTTCACCGCGACCATCACATTTACCATCTTATAGGCTACGCCTTCCGCGGCACTCCGAACAACGATCCATTATCAATGAGAACACCTCTGTGTTATTATCCAGTAGAGCCAGTAATATCGACGACGACGATGATCGGTCACGTCCCAACATTGTCAAAATTCAAACGCATCAAGACTATGTAGATTTCCTTCAAGAAGATGATCGTTTGTGCCTCGTGAAATTCTATGCATCATGGTGTAAATCATGTAAGCGCTTCGGGGTTTCTTATCGACACCTTGCATTTGAAGAAGGAGATCATTTAAATCCCAATGGGGACGTAGTACACGTGGGTAATGTACGCTTTGCGGAGGTGGAGTATAGTCAGAATGCCAAACTTTGTAAATCTTTGAAGGTGAGAAAGTTACCAACTGTGCATTATTATAAGCGGGGAGGGGGGAAGCTTTCAGAGTTGACTTGTAAGCCTTCGCAATTTCAACTTGCGATTGATGAGATGAATCGTTTGCTGGATGGAAATGATGCAGATGATGTTGATAACGCTATTGAGGATTCTAGTGTAGATATTGGGGAAGAAGTTACCGTCCCAAGAAACATCAACGATGGCAGTAAAAATATTACATCTTCGTCGTTTGATGAAGCCTTGGAAAATCTATCCCAAGAAATCATGAAGACAATTCAATCCAATCAGACAACTAGCGGAACAAAGGAGAAGAATTCTTGGTTTCGATTCTAGAGAGAATCGGGTTAGAGATTAGGGGAGTGTAGAAAAAAGAAGAATGTAAGAGTAATCTAGATTCTATTGAACAATTGTAACTGCATTGCTATTGTATCTTGGTTGATTTTTTAGAGCAAGTATGATAGTCAATCTACATCATTGCAAGACGATTGATCATATTGTCTTCATTCCTTATCAGTATCGGATCTCAATCACTTTTGAGTACAAACCAACAAGATTGAGTCCAATCCGTTCAAACAACGCAGCTTCGCTCACAACTCCTACAATACTGTTTTCTCTTCGAACACACTATTTCCAAATCAAGCACTGCTTATACTCCACCATCGCACCATTGACGCATTCAACAAAGAACGAATACACATCATGGTAAGAAATTTCACTTTGCACCACCTCATACTCGATAGTTCATTGCGACCTGCAGGTTGCCCACCTAAGATAGACCATCTTCTGCCCTTGTATGCAGCAGCAAAATAGTAAACAATGTGCTGTGCTCCAGGAATTGTCTTGTATTGCCAGAGCTCGCGAGCAGCCAGATAGCATTGCTTAGCATTGCTTTCGCCGATGCCGATGACCGACCAGTTTGTTGCTCAGCTTGATTATTGTTTGAGAACTGAGCTCCCTCGTGGTACACCAGATATGTTGAATAAACATCTCAACCCGCCCAATCATCCTCACATCGATACCGACTGCATTTATCATTCCTCTCAATCAAGTGCCAGTGCCCTCTCCAATCAAGTCCAACAAAAATAGTGCCAATAGAAAAGGAGTCCCTTCGAGGGCTCCTTTTCTTCACCTTCTCATTCTGACTCGCCGCTCTCAAAATCACCTCTCACTCTCGCTCACGCCGGCAGACGCCGGCCCATCACCCGAATAACGTCGTAGTACGCACTAATTATTGGCATTCCGTATTCCTGAACACTATGACGAGGCTCGATATGTTGGCATAAAAAGCTGACTCACAAGGCTGACTCATGGCCTCATGGGCGGTAAAAATTCTCATCGTCATCGTTGATGTGCTTGCACATCGACTTCATAATTCAACTGCACGCTCAAACACATCATACACTCAACAATAAAATGATGAAACTTACTCTTGTCTCCGCCATGGCTGGCTATGCCGCCGCCTTTGCTCCTGCTCCCATGCAATCGTCTTCCAGCACTGCCCTCCGCTCTTCTGTCGGCGACAATTTAAACGGATGGAGACCTAATCAAGATCTTCCATGCTATGGTCTCCCAGGCGCTCCTTACTCTTTCATGGACCCTCTTGGATTCACCAAGAACAAGTCCATCAGTGAGGTCAAGCGTATCAGAGAGGCTGAGGTCATGCACTGCCGCGTTGGAATGATGGCATTCATGGGGTACTTTATTGGAGAGTCCACTCCTACGATCTTTTATGGAACTGATGTTCACCACACCATCGCAAACAACCAGCTAGCAGAACTTCCCATTGGGCTCCTCTTGCCACTATTCCTAGGAATTAACTTTGCTGAGGCATACCGTGCCACTAAGGGATGGAATGAGCCTGGAAGTAAATCTCTCTTCTCGATTCGTGAGTCTCATTACCCCGGTGATCTTGGCTTTGACCCTCTAAACTTGAAGCCAGTTGATAACGCACAGGCATTCGCCGAAATGCAGGATGGTGAATTAAATAATGGACGCATGGCTATGTTGGCTGTTGCCGTTATGTGTGTGCAAGAACAAGTCACTGGCCACGGTGTCCTTGAGAACCTTGGCTTCTAAATGTAATTATATAACTTCTTATTCCAACTATTCTTTAACACGCTCTGAGTCAGCATAAATACACTGCACTTTCTCTTCTTGCTATTTCAGCCCATGATACGAATCTGTACAGTCCTGGACACGAGTATTTAGAAAGGACTCAGGCCTGCTTGTGAGATAAACTGCTTATTCTTTCCTTGCCTTCCTCTTTCCTCTTGCTTCCCGCTCGCTTTTGTAGAGAGAACATCAGACATCAATCACCATCTTCTTATCAGCTCCGCAATTGAAATTAATGCAGATTTGATTGATGGTCGGCTGCGCCGCTCGCATATCATAATGTAAGCTCTGCATTCTCGATATGGAACATCATGTTGATATCGTCGCTACAGAGGAGACTACCTTCTCCAACCATTCAGACGCTAATGCAGATGCTCATGACACTACCATCGATGACGGTATGATATATAATGTAGAAAATGAAGATGATACAGAAATAGCCGATGATGTCGGCCAAAATAACGACGGCCACGATCAACATAACATTTTTGACGAGCCAACAACAACATCAGCGATATCGGCTCCACTTTCGGCGGCAGTAGTTGTGGTAGCACAAGCATCACTCCATGATGTAGAAGACATCGAACAACAACAAACGGCGGTGGGAGATACAATCGACGCAAGAGCGGTTACCGTCAGCAACAACGCAACATCATTCTTTGATTCATATGTATTCCTAGCACAAGATGTGGAAGTGGCCACAGAGGCAAGCACATGCACATCACTTGGTGATTGTGAGAATGCGTTGCAACATCAAGAAGAAGAACAACAAGCAACAACATCGGCACAAGTAGGTTTCGAATCAACACTGCAACGACTTCCTGTTGCTACACTTGTTGGTACAGATGATGATATGGAGAGACAGCGATCACTTCAGTGTCGAACAGGAACATTTATTATGTTCTTTCTACCTATAGTTGTTGTGGTTATACTTGCAATCATCTTGAGCTATCGCAGTGTGAAAAGATGAGGAAAGCAATATCATCAAGAACGCAATCATGATTGTTTTTTTTGCAATCGATTTTCATACTTCATCTTTTAGATAATAGCGTAACAGATTGATAATGGACAGAGCAGTTTCTCTAGATATGTACAAGTATCAATCTCTTTCATACTGTCATACTCATTCCATCTCACTCAATTGTGTTGTGGTATCAAGCTACTATGATCAATTCCAATCCTCATCATCAACCACAGCAGCTTCACTATTCTCCTTCTCTTCATGCCACAAACTCTCCAAATCAAACACACCCCTATCCACTCTCAAACTCCCACCACTATCACCCCCACTCTCCTCCTGTCGATTCTTGACATACGCCTCAATATTCCTCTCACCCCCGTCATAATCAAACCCACTCACCAAATAATTACTCCATCCCAAATTATCTGCAATCAAATGTTTCGACTTGCAGCATTTGCAGACGGCAATGACAACACCATGGTTATATCCCAGGCGGGTTAAGGAGTGGGTGTTGCGGGTGTTGCAGTCTTTGTGTTTGCAGGTGTAGGAGAGGTGGAATTTGCGGGAGACGACAATGTTGTTGCTGGATAGGTTATTATTGGTGTTGGTGTCATCTGAATCATCCTCATCTTGTCGGTCCCAGAAGGAGGAGGCGCCGATGGGAGGTAATGCTGCAAAGATATTGTTGGCGGTGTCACATTCTTCTTCTTCTTCATTGTCGTCATTATCGTTATTGTTGCTATTTGATATGGAATACAGTCGAGTTTTATAATGATGAAGACTCGCTGTTGCCAATTTCAATGAAGCAGGAGGTTGTTGAAATGCATGAGAAAAGTGCGCTTGATTTCCAAGCAAGAGCACAAGAGATAGCAGAAGAAGGGGTGGCGATGTCATGGTAAGTAGCTCAGTGTGTTCCTCCCGGACTGAGTTCTCTGATTGCAGAGTAAGCAATGATTTGTTCTACAACACTATGGAGGAAAAATGCCGATGATGTACTACTTAGATAACATGAACATCATCTTGCTTGAAAAAGAATTTTTGAGGCAGTATCTTTTGGCAACAAATGGGACTCCTTTGTCCCCACCACGCACCATCCTCGAACTATCTCCGGGGTGTTGAGAATTTTTTAGGGGGGTATAAGTCGAATATGTCATCTATCTTCCCTCTGTAATTTAGAGAGTGGGGTAGAAGTTTTGAGGGGGGCGGGGCGGAGAAGCCAAATTGGGGTAGTTCGAGGAAGCCCGAGTGTGCCTTATCTTGTCCAAGCATGCTTTGTACTTGACTTTCATTTTGATTGTGCGATCTCTGCCGCCTCCTACTACTTGTTTGCGAACAAAAAAAGATTGGCGTAAGATATCAATTATTACATACATTACAATGAGATGCTCCTAGGTTTGCCATCGCAGTTCGGGACCACGCAATGCACCAAAATTGTCTAGGTCGGTTGGATTTTCGGGATTAGCACCTTCGATTCCCCACCACGTCCACTCCGTGACTGTAGCCTGCCAGAACGCCTCAAGGTGGTCAAGGTTGTTGTGTAGCCGATCTCTCAGTCTGTGTTTGTAAAGCGAAAATGAAGCGATAAAGTTCTCCTCATAATCATTCGCTGTTGGCCAGCCCAACTGTGAGAAGACAACGCTTGCACCGTTTCCAAGAGGCTTCGAGCCCCCTTTCAAGAGAACACTGATGTAGGCGCCTTCTCCCCCTAAGCAATTCACCACCTTCCCAACTGCAAAAATCTTTTGAACTGTCCCATCATTATTGCTCTGGAAATGAAGTATCCATTCGGTGTTCTTTTCAAACGTGTCTTTATTCAAAAGGTGGCACCAAGTACCACTTTCTTCAGGCCTTACAAAAGAGACGGCTCCAGGAAACCACTCAATGACGCCGTCCCACCTTCCATCCTTGCTTGCAAGTATCATCGCCTTCTTGTACAGAGTAGAAGAGCTTGCGCCAACAATTGACCCTGGAGGCTTTCTCTCTTGGGTGTTTGAAATCAGCTCATACACATCATCATAAGAAAATACAGTGTTCATGTCTGGTGGCAACTGTCCTGTGCAATAATCAAGCAAAAGCTCTTGATGCGCACTCCAATCTTTTGAAGCAAGTTTGGCAGCCCATAATTTAAGCATCTTGTAGTCGTCAGCATGATAAGTAGGGCAATTTTCCAGAGCTCCAGAGAGAAGAGCTCGCGCAACCTTGATCAGTACCTGAAGGGGTGGATGACCTGCGCCCAATACATTTCCATTTGCATACACATTTAGGGCCATATCTAGTCCAGGTATAGCATGAGATTTCCAAAGCTGCGGAACATCATCAGGTCTCATTATGCACCAGCCTTCCAATGCTTCCCCAGATTTCAGCACTGCTTGAACATTAGAAGGAATAGCCATTCCTGCCATTGACATTGTTGCAAGAAGATGTTCGATCGATATCCACATCCTTTCTATATCACTCTCGACACCATTTATTGATGGAATATATGCTACGTGTAGAATGGTGTATGGCAAAAGACCATTAAGGATCCATGATACACCACCAACATCAACATCAGATTGAGGATCCGCATCGGCACTGGCCCTGCTTTCAGAAGCAGCCTGAGTTACTTTCACGTTGTCATTGATTTTGCTCCTTGGTGCCAGATGGGCTGCTAGAATCTGATCAAACCATACTCGGACTTGACTCTTCTTTCTCAAACTCATTTGCTTTGCGCAAATCACACCAAGAGCATCCCACCTTCTTGATTCAATCGTCAACCTAGGCTGTGCATCAGTTCTCAACCCTTCATCGTGCCTATAACTTACAGCCATGTGGTACACTGTGCCAGCCTCGTCTACAAGGACGGAGGCATCAGTAGTGTCCATCCAGGCGCGTTGGTCCTCCTCCGCTATTTCGCGATGCAGTGACGTCCAATCACTTTGATCAGAGGGATCAACGAGCCGCGACATGCCAAGTGTTATTGCATTAGGGAGAGGCTGTTTGTATAAGTGCTCCCAGTTTTTGTAAGAGCGCAAATGAGAATCGTCATTGCTGTAACTTGATAACACCTTTTGAGACTTCATGCCATCTAGCAAGATCTTCATGATGTTTCCTTTCGTCTTCTGAGCCGAAGATTGCAAAGAGTTCCTTTCCTGCCCGTGAGTCTCAACAGAAGAAGCCGATGCCAATGATGCACTCTGAGATTGTAGAGTCAATCCTTTGATAGCAGTTATAGGTGGAGTATCATCCGTTCCTGCCGGAAAGGTACCTCCCGAAGACCATAACTTTTCAAAGACTTTAGGTGGTGGCTGAGCTGGAGAGTCAAAGTGGTCAATATGCTTCAAAGAATGAACCATTCGAACAAATTTCCCTGTGATCGGAACTTTGAGGTATTCTCTGCCACTACTGTCACACATCTTCTCAAATCCAATCTCACAAAGGTCATCGTACGAAAACTGGTAAGTGCATCTGTTACAACCGCTGTATTCCTCCCCCGTAAAACATAGGCCTTCGTTCTTAAAATGTTTCTTGCTTGATTCGGAGAAAAGGACTCTGACTGCTTGCTTTAGAGACAATATCTTCGGACACTCTCTATCATCTGGCTGCAGAACGGACCAGGGCAGAATGTTGCCCATGAAAACAAAGTTAATAAGTGGTATTGAAAATGCCCAAAGCGTAGATGAGACAGCTGCTATGGTACTCAAGTGGCTGAACTTGACAAGCACAACAACAAGGGCTGCAAGCAATGAAAGAATCATTCCAAGCCCCATCCAATTCCTCCATCCATATTGACCATGATACTTTCCCAGGTTATTTTGGAGTGATGTATTGACTTGAATTCTCCTTGCGAATCCATCTTTCAAATTCTCTGCCATACACAGTCCAAGGACTACTGGCCACGTCAATCTTCCGTCCTGGTAAACAGCACTTCGCGCACGGAACATCATCTCGTAGTTCACGTTTGCCTCCATGCGAGGAGGGACACTCGTCATGCTCGAATAGCAGCTGAGAAGAAATTGTCGATGCATCATTACCTGGGCATCGGTAGTTCCTGATCTCATCACAACCATGCAAATTAGCCATGATGCGATAATTTTCTGAGGCACTGGACATCTTTCACGACCTCTCTCTCCAAATTCTTCATTGATATCAAGCGGTGGTACAAAACCAGTCTCCTCTCTGACATAAATAGCACGCTTCGCCAGCTCAACAGTAACCACATCGCCGTGGCGAACAATTCGATGTACAACTCGATCGGAGGCCACATTTGTGACAATGGGAGAGAGACTACGAACTACGCTATCAACATAAGCAATGTCTTCCCCCCTTCCAACCATGGCTCCGCATCTCCCTACCCCTACGTTCTCCAGGCTTATAGAACTCCGGTGTGACACATCTTGTGTACAAAGAGCAACGTCAACATGCACGCTGTTGATAGTTGACCGCACGTAAACAGAATTGTCCAGAGGGGAATACACTAGGCTGCCCCATAGGCCGCGCTCATCTAACAGGTTGAGCTCCTCCCGGAACTCCCTTACTGTATCGAAGTCGACCTGTAGCCCTTGGATACAACCTTGATTGTATCTTCTCACTGCGTTTCTCAGTGCCTCGTCGTCCATGATGTTTGGTGTTATTTCGATGCTTCCTTTCATTAACTTATTAGATGTAAGTATGCGCATAAAGTCGGGGCACTGGCTTCAGCTTCAGCCTACCACAACCGAATCGTGCACCAACAAAAACTGCATGCAGCCAGTTGATTTGTTCCAACTTCAACACGTACTGTGATGAGAAAAAATGCCGACAACGCAAGGTACTCAAGTACATGGAAACAGAACATCGATGTCGTGTGTATTGTAGCTTGAGCGAGACTAAATTTGTCCACGGGAACCAAATGTCGGAAAAGAATTTTTGCAGTAGTATCTTTGGATAACTGGGACTCCTTAAGATGCGAATCCGATCCTGCAGTGAAGGGTGAAGATGATGCTTTCCAAATCTCGTAGTTATATAGCTCGCTCACTACTCACTACTCTCAGTTTCAGACGGTAACTCACATCTCACCCCATCCGTCCAGATAATGGATAAAACGGGCTCTTCGCTCTTCCATCCAGAATAAAGAACATACGTACACTGACCACCTTAATCAATTTGCATAGGAGAGGAAGTTGTTGAAGTGGCACCTAACACAGGAAGCTCGTCCTCTAACGCCATAGGTTGCTCTCTTGTGTTTGCCAACTCTTCATCGGACTTCTGTTTTGCCTTCAGCATCTTTTATTGGTTTCTTCTGATGAGCCTCCAACTTCTTTATCTTCTCCCGCTCAAGCCTCTGCCTCACGCCTCTTCTTCTCCACCATTGGTGCTTTAGCTTTCTTCTCCTTCTTCTTCTTTTCCTTCTTGCATTTCCCTTTCAATGCTGCTTCCTCATCGTCACTCTTCTTTTTCTATGTTTTGGTTGCCCTGTCGCCTCTATATAATTATTTATTTCCCCTTTGACATCATTGTCCATCTCCCCAACACGAGCAAGTATGGTCACTGGCTTGCCCATTTCCACCTAATCCGATTCGAACCTTCCAATAGCATTATTCCATGGAGCTCTTTCGTTGAGCCTCTCCCTATGATAATGAATGAACGCCACCCAACTCATTTTTTACGTCATTAATTGAGTGTGCCGTTTAAACCTTGGAAGGCTGATAATAGCCTTACGTCATCACCACGGAACTGTGCTGCTGTATTGCACATACCAGTGAGCATATTTCCAACTAGTTTATTGAGAGCACAAATGGATGATGGTTTGCGAATTGGTGCGTGGACAATAGGAAGCACGGGTGAGCGCACCGAGAGAGATGATCAGTTCAGATGGAGGATTGACCTACACGGAAATGAGAATCTCAATGACTGCACAGCGATTAATTATCAATCCAAGGCTTCGAGCTTGCGTACGAGGCGCATTGACATGGTGGTTACTTATGGGAGTCAGAGTGCACCGACAATAGTGTCACCTTTCCAGACGACACTCAGATGACAGGGACTGATTACACCGAGTAATCACAGGTGGCACACGTGCCTCTGACACAAAGTCACATGCTGTGTCAGAGCACGAATTGTCATCTCTCTGGACACAGTCAGTGTCAGCTTGTGTCCGTGATTTGTTGGAGCGTTGAGTGTGATTTTGTGTCTTTGTGTCAGAAGCACTTGTGACACATGTGATTACTCGGTTCAATTAGTCACATCATGTGAGTGTCTTACTGGAAAGTAGGGTGACACAGAATTACACACTCACGAGATGTCAAAGCTGTGTATGACGGATACTTGTGTCGTGATTTGTGACACAGCTTGTGAGAGTTGTGTCCTCGCTGCGCTTGGACACAACTCTCACTCGCTGTGTCACAATCACTCCACACGTATCGTCATTCACAGCTTGTGTCAACTCTAGAGTGAGTATTTACAGTAGTAGTAAGATGTAAGATTGACACAAATTTTGGCAACAATGGACAAAGATTTGGGTATTTACATTGCTCCAAAGAGATGCGAGATGCGAATCTCGATTCTGCGGTGAAGATGATGCTTTCAAAATCAAAATTCCACCGCTGAAAAACCAGTTCGATCTCTACCATAGAGCGATGCCATGCCATTATCTATCAATCAATCACACTTCCTAATTAATTCTTGTGTGATTCAATGCTCTGTAACCGATCAGCACTGTAGCTGAAACTGAGTCGTCAATACCATTGCAAATTATCAGAATTGCTTCTTGAAAAAGCAGTCAATGAGGAAAAAAATGATGTCCACCTCGTTTTATTTACCACTGTTACTGCTGGTGCTTGTGGCACCATCGCAAAGTCTACTAACACATCCGACAACAAAAACAACCAATCGACAGAATTTACAATATCGCAAGTCAATAATACAGCCATTGTCATTCAACAGTAGGGCAATAAGCAGTGCTAGTGCAGCTCGTAGCCCCAACAGCAATAAGAATACGGCGCTGCACCTCTTCTTTGACAACTTTTTACATCCCTATGGAGTCTCACCCAACAATCATACCAATGGGGATGATGATGATGACATCATTCACAATTACAATTACAATTACTTTGGAAGAAAATCAAAGAAAAATAAAAATGGCAATAAAAAGAAGGAAGAAGATGAAAATTACCTCCTCTCCCTTCTGCTGCCAAAATATCGTACACCGGAAGAACTTAAATCGCAATCCGTGGAGGAATTTCAGAGGGCGAGGTTGGAACAGCAGTTGAGGGTCATGAGGAATGAGAAGCAAAAGATGATGGAGGATGATGAGAGGAAAGGGGGGAAGAATGACATGGAGGGAAAAAATACCAATGAGGAGGATGACAATAAGGTGTTTATGGCAGATGATGATGACATGGTCAAGAGGGTTGCGGATATATTTCAAAGAAACAGGTTAGAGGAGCAGCACAAGTTGCGAGCTCGACAACAGCAGCAACAGCAGTCTTCTCGAGGAACGGAAGGGCAGTTGGATCAGCCTCAAGAGGCACAGCAACAACAGACAATGAATGCACTGGAAAGTAATACAAAAAGTGAAGACAAAAAACATTTTTTGATTACCAATGAAGCATTTCAGAGGGCATTGTTGGAAGAACGATTGAGGCAGAGTCAACAGCAACAGCAGAAGAAACAAGAGATGCAGGAACGGTTTGTAATTGATATGGAGGCAATGGAACAAGATAAGAATGACATTCTACACTTGATCGAGGCTACTAGTGCTTCTTCTCCTGCTTCGACGACTACTGACACCATGGAGAAAAGTAATGACGATGAGTTGACAAATGACGGTGATGTGGAAAAGAAGACGGAGGATGTGGATGGAGGTAGTGACGATAACGTCGAGGCATCAACAGTTAATGATAGTGGTGCGAGTAATGATAGCGGTCCTCCCGTGAACAATAACAAGGTCATGACAACAGATCGTGATGGAGATGGAGGTGGTGGGGACAATGATGGATATGTCATGCCAATCAATGGCGATAGTGGTGGTTATTCTGCAACAAAGGCAACGACAGCGCCCTCGGACTTATCTACACAGCTGAAAATTTTACATCGAATGGTTGCACTGGCAACAGCACCGGTACCTCCACCACCCTCGACGAGTACTGCCATAACGCTTCTTGCCAGTAATGAAACCGCCACCTCATCATCGCGGTCACCAATGAGAATACAAAAATTCCTGGCAACAACTCACCTACCCCTCCCACCAGATGAAACTACCCCCATCGCATCATTGGCACTGGCTCCATTGGCACACATTGCAACATCAATTTTTCTCTCGGGTGCCGCTCTATTTTATGCCACGCTTGCCATCTTGGACATACTGTTGAATGATGGTAAGGAAGAGTATTGTGCAAAGACGTGTATGAGAAAGGCTGTGTCGATTTGGAAGTGTTCCTGGCATTATTTGTTTGCGAAGCAACAAGTGCAGCAACAACACCGTGGAGCTCTGTATCGAACTATTGAGGCATTACAGACCTCTTTCCTTGCCTTGTTTTTCACTTGTCAATGTGTTATAGTGCGTGCAGCAACACGTACTCGATATGCCACGGAATGTATGGATGCGGGAATGGCCTCGTTGCGGTATTTGATATATGCGGCAAGATCGTTGAGTTTTGTATGGAAACGAGTTGTATCTTCGTTACGACAAAGGATTGGAAATATTAGAAGCAGCAGTGCGGTACCATCCAACACGGGTATCAAGAAGGAACGGCGTAAATTCCACCTCCTTCGAGTACTATCCAACATTCGCAACTCTGCCTCACGACGTATCAATCATCATCGTTCCGTGTTGATCAAGCAGCAGCGCATGCGTGCCGAGAAAGAGTTTCAAGATAAAGTTCAATCGTTAAATGAAGACATATTGGCAGTGGAACAGGAGAAGAAAAAGTTGGACATGGATAGAGCAAATCTATTAAGTGAGGGTGTTGGTGTACTTGCATGGTACTCCATGACGAAGGAGGCGTCAGATGCATTGGCAGCTGAGAGGGAGGAACTTGAGAAGGAAAGGAGGAAGAAGGGTGGTGGGAAGCGACATTGGCGTCCACGATTTGGATATTGGGGGGTCTCTGCAGACGATGATTCATACTCCGAAGAGGATGAGAACGTTGAAATCGATAACAATGTTACCGACACCGACAATTGAGATGGGTGTCAACAAATCAATATGATGACTGCAATGGTTGTAAACAAAACATGTGTATATAGTAATTGTTGAGATGTGTTCTAATTCGTTTCCACTTAAAATTTATCTTTCTCCACCCGTCTTCATTTATTTACTTATTACATGTACTTCAATCACCATAAACAATTCTTGCTTTCGCAAGCTTCTTCATCCCTTTTAACATCTTCTTCCCAAGTCCCTTCTTTTCTTTAGGGCTGGACAATTCCTCTCTCCATACCCTATATGCCTCATCTTCTCGAGGACTTCTCGACCAAGGAGTAATTACGTCAGTGCTGGCAACATCCTCTCTCGACATATCTTCTCGAGGACTAGCCACATCAGCACTCCACCTATCTTCTCGAGGACTAGCCACATCAGCTCTCCACCTATCTTCTCGAGGACTAGCCACATCCTCTCTCCGTACCTGTTGGCGACCTCCACGGGGCGTCTGCGCCCTGGGCTTGATTTCAAGTTTTCGTGGAACTTGTTCTCGATCCCTCCGCTCTTTGGCGTGTTTGCTTGCATGGACATATCTACCATCAACACTCATGATATCATCATACCTAATTTTTTTCTTCGGGTGTTTTCTGGGCTGTCTCTTAGCGATACGCTGCTCACGAACTTCGTTATCTTCCCGTGCATTCTGCTCTCTTTCTGCCAAATGCATCGCTTCTGCCATTTGCAGGGCATCCTCGTAAGCCCTTGTAACAAGATCTTCTTCGTCCTGTGGATGAGAAGGTTTTCCATTGCGAAGTATTGAGCGTGCCGCAGGAGGGTTGGGGTCGTAGTAGTTCATCTCCATTCTAATGCCATCCATCTCATTGACGTCCTGATGTTTCTTCTCAATGCAAGGATCTGCGCATGCGAATACTGTTTGCCTCCCACCCGTACAAGCTCTGGTACCAAAGAATGCTGCTCTTTCCAAAAATGATTCCCTCTTTGGAGGAAGACTTGGACGAGGACTCTTCACGCGAGGACTCATCACTCGAGGTTCCATCCGAGGACTCAACATACGTGGACTTGTCATCGGGTAGTCGTCAGTTTGAATCGCCATCTCTTTTGAGCGGACTCTTCGCACTGGAGCACGCCTAGCTGGAATCTCAATGTACGTGTCTGGTGGACTTGTTTCTTCGACAAATTCATCAACATTTTCTGCCTCGTAAGCCATTGCATCATTTGCCTCTTCATATTCTTCATACGCCATTTCAACGTTTGAATTGGCCACAAGAGCAGCGACTTCCTCATCATACATGGGGTCGTCATAGTCGGCAAAGGCGTTGTTAGGTGTACCATTGGAAACGATTGCGTCCTCATTCCTGACATTACGACCGTCTAGAAATACCTCCTCGGATACCACAGCAACCGAGGCACCACCATTTTTAACTTGGAACTTGTTATCAGCATTGGCTTTTGCATTTTGGACCATCCTCTTTTCATCCTTTGACATTTTCAGAGGATATCTTTTGGTGCGAGAGCCAATATGAAGCAAATTGGGCTTTTGCGCAAAAGCCGATTCATCAATCGATAACGGTGTATTTACAGAAATCACCTCGGTATCACTTAGCGTAGGCATCACTTCAATACTTTCTTCCATCTGATATTCACCTGAAGTTTCATTTCCTTTGAACTCTTCGTTCTCATGAATAGTCCCGAAGTTTTCGACAACATCCTTCTCCTTACTAGCCATTCCAGCTCCCCGTTGAATTGCAAGGTTATACGAGCTTTCACTCTTTGACTCACACGTTGACTCACTCTTTGATGCACTCTTTGATGCACTCTTTGATTCACTCGTTGATTCTATCAAGAGTCTCTCAGCTTCTACTTTTTTCAGAGCAATCTCCTTACACAATTCCAACAAATCAAGCTCAAGTTGTTGAAGACGAGACATCGAGTTGTGCACATTATCAGTATCATTGCCTTCCTTGGCTTTGTCCTTGCGAACAGACTTGAGAAATGTCCGTGGTTTCTTTGAGCTCTTTTCTTCGACCTTGCCTTCTGCATGCTCTTCCTCTTCCTCTTGAGAAGCTTGACTAAGTTCATTAATAGTATCTTCTATCTTTTTCTCCACTTGTACGCATGCTTGGTCCAACAACTTTAGATCTTCATTCTCCACTGTCGACAAATCGCTGCCCTTTTCGGCTGCGAGGTCACGAAGGGTTACCGACACCAACTCACTCGTGCCACTTGTACTCCCATCATGGGTACTACCGCTACTCTTTGCATTTCCGTCAGCTTGATTTGGATCTATCTTTTTAGTCTTTGGCCCTTCGGACTTGGCTTCTTGCGTATCTTTATTCTTAGGCCAGAGCGACTTCAATCCCAATGACTTGGTTAGAGGCTGTGATTTTGCACTTGAAGAACTCGAGATGCTGTATACGCTGGGAGTTCCACGTTTTACTTCATGACGCACAGTGAGCTTGCCTACGTCAAATGAAGTGCTCCCAATCAACTTACTCGGCTTGTCTAAGGTTACAGATTTGTCGCCAGGTCTTGTCCACGAGTCTTCAATTGTGTCTTGTTTGTTTGACTCTTGGATACTTGGCATCTCTACCTCTACTGCTTCTTTGAGTGTAGAGTTGGAACGGATGATATCGTCCCCCTCTTCCTCTGTAGTACAGTTAGATACACCTTCGCTCACAAAGAAACCGCTATAAGATTGAGTGTCAGCCTCTTTCTTGGCTACAGGTGATTTGAGCTTCGCGGCTTCGGCGGCTTGTCGCCCAACATACAAACGTTTGAGATCAAACCACTTGCTAGATTCCTCTTCTACCGCTCTCTTATCTTTCTCTTCAAGTAGACGGACCTCCAGTTGTAGACGCATTTGCTCGGCTTCCAAACGTTTCTTCCCTTCGTCTACAGCAATCTGAGCTTGTTTTTGAGCTTCCTCTTCCAACTGCAATCTTCTGCCTTCGGCTTCCAATCGTTTCTTTCCTTCGTCTGCAGCGATTTGAGCTTGCCTATGCGCTTCTTCCTCGAGTTTCTTTCTCGTTTCAGCTGCTTTCAAGCGCCACTTATCTTCAGATGAAGCGATCATTGCATGTCGTTCAATTTCAATACGCAACTTCTCCTCCAGCTTCAATTTTTGTTGCTCGACTTCTCGACGACTTTTCTCTTCATCTGCAGCAACCTTGGCTAGTCTCTGAGCTTCTGCCAACGTCACCTTGTGCTCTTCATCAAGGCGTTTATGTGTAGCCTCCAACATTCCAATTCTCTCCACTGCTTCTGCTTGAGCCTTCGTTTTCTCTTCAGCTTCAGCGGCGGAAATTTTGAAGAATCTCTTCTTTGTAGCTGCTGCAATCTCTGCTTGTCTCTTAACTTCAAGACGAAGCTGCTCCTCTAACACTTGTTTATGTTGCTCGACTTCGAGACGACGTTTCTCTTCATCGGCAGCAATCTTGGCCTGTTTCTGAGCTTCCGCCAATGCGGCCTTGTGCTCTTGGTCAAGCCTCTTCTGTTCGGATTCCATAAGTCTAATCCTCTCTTCAGCCTCTTTTTGGGCATCCCTTTTCCCTTCCGCCTCGAGCGTCTGCCTTTTTTCTTCTTCTTTCAAAGCGGAAATGCGAAGCTGTTCCTCCAGCTGCAATCTTTGCTTCTCGAGGTCTTGACGGCGCTTCTCTTCTTCGGTAGCAATCTTGGCTTGCTTTTGAGCTTCCGCCAACGCGGCCTTGTGCTCTTGGTCAAGCCTCTTTTGATCGGCTTCCAACATCGCAATCCTCTCTAAAGCCTCTTCATGAGCCTTACGCTTCTCTTCAGCCTCAGCGGCAAGTTTCTGTTCAATTGCTTCAAATTTCTTCCTCTCTTCGGCTGCCTGCGCCTTTACTAGCTTCTGCAGCTCCTCTTCATCCTTCTGGGCATTTTTACGTTCATCATCAGCAACCTTCACACGCTCCTTTTCCTCGGCTATCTCCAATTGGGCCTTCCGTTTTGCCTCCGTTGCTTCGGCTAGCATAATATTAGCCAATGTCATTTTGTTCTCAGCATCGTTCTTCAAACTCTCAAATGTCTCTTTACTCTCCAATGTGTCTAGTCTCTCAATTTCAAGAGGCTTCTTCCTCATCCTGGCCTTCAAGTTAGTAGCCTTTTCAGTCATGTCGCTCCTATAAGATGTATCAGAAGTTACACTTCCCGTGGAGCCTTTGTGCTTGGATCTCATGACAACATTTTGTTTGATCTCAACGGGACGAGACTTCAGCATGTTTGGAGTGATGACTCGGTTACGACGTTTCTGTTGTCTCTGTTGATAAGCAAGTAATCGCAGTTGGTCCATATCTGGAGGTTGTTTACTTTGAGGTTGCTGAGGAGGACGCTGCATTTTTGGAGAGGCAGCCGGCATCTGTTGAGCGGAAGGCTGACCTGTCGGTTGTTGAGGACGGCTCTGTGGCTGCTGGGGAGGGCGTTGCATTCTAGGCGAAGTCACAGGCATCTGCTGAGAGGGAGGCTGACCTGTTGGTTGTTGTTGTTGCTGGGGCGGGCGTTGCCTCTGCTGACTTGTAGGCTGTTGAGGACGGCTCTGTTGTTGCTGTGGAGGGCGTTGCATTCTTGGAGAAGCTCCAGGCATCTGTTGTGATGAAAGCTGACCTGTTCGTTGTTGTTGTTGCTGGGGAGGGCGTTGCATTCTAGGCGAGGACACTGGCATTCTAGGAGAGGCAGGCTGCTGTGCGTAAGACATACCTGGCGGTGGCTGACGACTTTGGGCTTGCTGGGGCTGGCGTTGCATTCTCTGAGGCGGTGATCTCATTTGTGGAGAGGCAGGCTGCTGTGATTGAGACACCATTCTCCCATTTTGCTTCGATGGTGACGTATCCGCATAGCCGTAAAGATCCGCCTTGGCCCATTGGCGAACTGCCGTGGTCCTCTGGCCCGCTTGCATGGTGGTTGTTTGTATTATTATTCTGCTAAAGCATTACTCCTAAGTATCATTGTCTCTGCTGAAAGTGAGGCCGCTGAAAGTTATGTGTGAAGTAAAAGCTTTCTTGCTTGCATCGCCCAAATACACAGTGGAGGTAAAACTTCCCTCCAACAAAACGATACCCATCTGATTCTTATTTTATTGCTTCGCGTATCGTTTCCTGTCAAATTGAGCGAGGGTTTTCTCATTTCTCGCAACAAGGCACTAGAGGGCACGCCCTCCAACCTATGTACTATTGCTAATTAGGAGTAATATCAAATAAGACGGGCAAGAAGAGGGCAGAGCCCTCTCAATATTTCAACGCAGGAACAGCGTTCTCAGTTCTCATGAGAATCATCTAACGCCATCGAGGCGTAACTCATTGTCGCCCTACAGCTTACCGGAACCTGGCCTGCCGCAGACCCTGCCGACTAGGCGATTTGTCTCATAGCCGCTCTCTTTTGCATGGGCAGTCTGTGAATGCACACATCACAATGAAAGTCAATCCAATCAAACTCGACCGCGGCGTAGACCGGGGCAAAACAATTTCAAAGAATGTTGAACAGGTACATAACAAACGAGGCTTCAAGTCGATGACTCCATGGAAAAGGAGAGGGAAGAGCCATGTTGGGATCAACCGCAGTAAAGAGCCTGCTGCTGCTGCGTCTGCGCCTGCACCTGCTGTTACGGGAAATGCATCAAAGAGCATTCTTAGAGTAGTTGTGATTGACCAGAATGAGTTGAATGAGAACTGCTCTGTAATCTCCGACGCAGCCAGGAAGAAAGTTAGGTGGGATCCAGCCGTCAAAGAGAGAAAGAAACTATCATTTGGTAGATTGAACAAGGCTGTGATTGACAACCTCAAGGGATTGGCAATTGGGTTGGATGACAGTGTCCAAAACGTTAGGGAGAAAATGCAATGTGGAAATTTGGCCGTGGCAAAGGACTACTACTGTCCTACTAGAACACCTTGTGGACGTTGTGAAGTTGATGGATGGTCATTAGAAACGAATGATATTGCAGATGATGACGAGTCTGGTGTTGTACATTTAATGGGAGCACATTATCAGGAAGAGACTGCAGTTGTAGAAGCACAAGAGGAGAATTTGGGTATGCTTCAATGTGATGCTCAGCGGTTAGTACCACGAGAGGAGAACATGAAAATGGTTGGAGGCGATCTTCAGTGGTTAGAATCACAAGAGACTCTGACTGAAATTACCAAAGATAGATATGAAGTACTTCCCGCAGAGGATAGAGAGAACAAAGTCCCTACCGTCAAGGCTTCTGCAACTGCCGCAGCAAGACAGAAGAAAAGAGGTACCCTGGTATGCAATGATTCCACTTCGAACTATTACAATAAATCAGCGCCTGTCACTTTTCCAACTCCAAACAAAGCCGCGATGGAGTGGAAGGGCGGGAAAGGTGTTGCCAAAGCTTCTCAAGCCAAAGCGTCCACCCGAATTCTTCAACCTGACAAAGGTTACCCTACAGCCAAGCAAGATAAGAAACCCTCAAAATAAAGTAAGCGCAAGAAAGAGAATCGTCGATATACCACCCGTGACCCAAGACAGCGAAAGAATGGCTTCAAGGGAAAGCTTACAGAGCCGATTAGGATGATCGCCGTTGGAATGAAGTTGCACACGAGAAAAATGCTTACATCCAATCGACATGTGTGATGTGTGATTTGGAATATTCGACATTTGCAAATGCGTGAGATAGGCAATATATGTTAAGTAGGTAAAAAGAATAAATACATAAGGGGGTTTCAACTTCATTAGATGCGTAGCTGTAGCTAATCAACAACAAAGAATCTAGTAAGTAGTGGACACAGATGTGTTAACTATCCTAACATGAGAAAAGGAGAGAGCCAAAAACATCAGTTGTCCAAAACCGTTCTCAAACTGAAAGAAGTCAGCAGGATCAGTGGCCTTTCAAGTAAATGCGATGAAAGAAGTCAATCTTCAACTGCTAGCCCTTCATCAACCTCCTTATAGACATAGTATGCAACGCTGTGTATATCGCAATCAACAGCTTCTAGTGTCCCATATATTCGGCTACGATGGTATATAACTACATTTGTCACTACTTGTGCTCTTTTATCATCAGCGTTGCTACAGCCTCGTAGGTGACCTGATGAGGTCCAGTTTGGGATGGCCTGCGCGCGGCTCGCGGGGTTCTTAGCCCGAGGCCTTTCCGCGAATACGTTCTACAGCGCACTATTAGATACCGATTCCCATAATTTTACCCGCCAAGTCCACTGCAGGCCTTGGACGGTAAACTAAAATTGTGACTATTTTCCACATGCGATCCGTCCACAGCCGCCTTTCGTTGTCAGATTGAGATGAGAGACTTTTACTTATGTGCCCTGCCTGGCTATTGGTTGGTCGATCATCTTCCTCACTCCTGCCGAGGCCGAGATACAATACTCAAGACTGTCAGCAGCAAATCATCCATCAGAAGCCTACGGTGCGTGAATCAGCCAATCTCTAAAAATCTGACATAACATCTACACCAAATAATAGTAATAATGGAAAGCGAAACCGATCACGATGGCAGCGATAGACCTACGAAGACGCTACGATCGAGCCGTCCAGATTTAAAGGTGATTCTTGGAAGCAGTAGCAGTAATGAGAAGAATGAATGCATACTATGGTATCATTCACAAACACTAGCCAGTAAAAGCAAATACATCGATACGATGCTAAGTACGCCCATGAAAGAGAAGGATGACCTAACTATTTCGTTCCCTGATATTACTATTGGTGTATGGGAAAGAATGATGTTATTTCTTGATAGTCCCATTGTTGCACGCCAAATGAAGGCACGTGATGCGTCCGAATTGGCTGTATTTTATGACAAGTATGAATTTGATGAGGGGAGGAAGTTATGTGAAGTTGTTATCATAGAATATATGGAGCTGACGAATAGGATGGAGAAGAAAAACACCTTGGACCTTGATTTTATCATTGAGTTGGTCGATGTGACCCATAGGGCAAATATGGAGGAAGCGTTTAAAGTTAGCATGGAATATATTTGGGAGAAGCTAAGGAGTGCGGACATTCGCTATGGCAGGTTGATGTTTACGGAAGAGAATCTGAAGAAACTATCACCACTACTGAAATACTCGAAGAATAATCGTGATAGGATTTGGGGGCCTTATGGGATTGGCGGTTTTCAATTTACGGAGAGTAACCTAATCACTGGCTCTAGTGGCTGGGATGGGAAGGATGATTTGGTTCACTTTGACGATGAACAGTTTGCAAAAGTGCACATCGCTAGATCTCAAAAAGTGGCAGAAACTTTACTCTTGAGGCAATGCATTTCTCATATTGAACTGTCTGGAACAAGTGTGGCAGATGGAGCTTATGAGGGAGAAGATTGTTGTTGGGACGTATACGTGCCGCCTCATGGTGACAGAAGAGAAGGCACTTGGAATGGTCAGCTGGTAAATTTTGTCGTAAAGTATTGGACTGATGACGACTTTGCGGGGTGGGCAATAGTTAGGAAATATTGCACAGGATTGGACGAAGAAGGTAATCCTGATTTGGACACCGAGGTAGAATTAAAGTGTTGGACTGCCCCCTATAGCCAGAACCACAAATACCCACCAAGACGTGGATGGGTTCCTGCAGATCAATTGGCAAGGGGTGATCCAAAAATTGAGTATATACTGCATGAAAAGATTGTATGAGGACGACTATCTAGTAAGCAGTTGAAAGTGATTCACACCCACTATCAGTGGGGCAGGTCTATGTACAGCTGTTTATGAATAGACCCCATCCCCATTACCGATAAGATTATTGATGTAGTGATGAACAAATTAGAACATATGATTATTCATTATTCACACACACCCTGCATCGCAAATACGCACATTGACACAAATCAATAACTTGGATGTGTGAAGTCATGACCCTCCTACCTTCAATCTAAACAATCAACAATTAGACTTATTCCGTATAATATACAAGCGCAAGCTCATTCATACCTTATCGATGTTAGAGGTCTCAATTGTCCCAATGTATCACTGTTAAGTATGCTTCCTATGTCAGACAGTACTAATCTTCTTCATAGACTCTTCAACATGGAATTAGGTTAACCAGAACAAGAAGTGAGAACAACGTGATCTAAACGGTTCAAACCCTCACTAAAGTCCTCAGATACGTGGAGCATAAATTCAAGCTCTAACACTCTCCCTATGCTCAAGTATCTCCAATATGCATGTGTCTCGTACCAATTGTACTCTCCCGACTTCGCTCTTACACTCTCTTCCGAGTCGTTTGCGCTTGCTTTCAGCTTAACAGCCATGCAATCCATGCTTCTTCGTATCAAGTCTTTCATCCTCAAATCAAGCTCCTGTACTCGCCACAGATACTTCTCCTGCTCTTCCGAATACATTCTCCAGCTTGTTATTAACAACAATATCCACACACCAATCCATGTCATGCTTTTCTCGTCGTTGTATTTGTGTGTCTCTGATGCATCATTTCTATCGCCATTCATTTCAGTCTTTGCCAGACCAACCTTCGCATTATCCGCATTCTCAACACTTCCAAGTTCAACTCTCCAACTCACTATTTCTCTTTCTCTTTCTCTTTCACTTCCGTCGTGTCCATTGGACATCTCTACTTCAACTCCAGTAATAGTATTCAGCTCAATATCCAAGCCTATGCCTATTTCTCTCTCAATACATCGTTCCGTATCATTGTACAGTACTACCAAACTGCAGTCGTACTCCAATACACTTTCCTGTGCTATCATCTCATCAGCACTACTATTCATCGTACTATCCGTGTTCACTCCTTGACATGCCGTACTTCTATGCCGAGTATAACCTTCAGCACAGCCCATACAATCATGAGAATGTAGAGCTACATCAACATCAATCACTCTCCCCAGCTTGACATTATCATGCTCATCACCCTGCTCAAATCTTCCACGAACTTCTACTACGGCCAACACCTTAGTTACTGTGCCGTCTTGAGAATGTCGAGTATCAGACAACACTCTCCCCTGCTTGACATTCAAATCATCATACGTTAAATTGCCTTTTCTGTTCTCCAGGCTACCTCGACTTTCATCGACCGCCCTGTTATCAAACATCAGACTACTCATTTCAGCCCTACTACTAATTGGCCTTCTCAACTCGTTTTCTATACCGCTATAAAAGCAGTTCGAGTTATTCACTTCACTTGCACTTGCACCTAAGTCATGCATCTCTATTCTATCGACGCACTTCACTCTTCGGCCATCACTTGTCAACCTTCCGTCGACATCCAAGCTTCTACTATTCATGCTGTGCTCTTCATCACTTTGGGATTGTCGAGCTACACACGACTCTCTCCCTTGCTCGACATCCGAGCTTCTGCTATTCTTGCTGTACTCTTCTGCAACATTCAATCTACCATCTGTACCATAGTCATCTACGGGACCCAATGCTGATCTATCTGTGCCACATTTCTCTACGACACTTTGGAGTAGTCGAGCAATACACGACTCTCTCCCTTGCTCGACTTGAACATTCGAGCCTCTATTTTCTTGAGCTATGCCAATATCCACAACACTGACTTCAGCTCGTCTGATTGATTCATTGAATGAACCACAAATCATCTCTATCGTTTCGACCATGCAACCTGCTGCCGTACCGAATACCGAGATATCACTACTACTACTAGCCCTGCCGAACTCCTCGGCTTCCAGGCCATTTTCATCATTTCCAACCCTGCTGAACTTCTCAGCATTCAGGCTATCTTCACTTCTTGCCCTGCCGAACTCATCGACTTTCAGGCTATCTTCATCATTGCTTGCCCTGCCGAATTCATCGACTTTCAGGCTACTTTTACAATTGTCTGCCCTGCCGAATTCATCGACTTTCAGGCTACTAATACTGCCATACGTGTTGGCTTCGGAGCTTTGCTTTCTCTGGCCGAACCTCTCGACGTACAAGACACTGCACTCGCTCTTAACATCGTATTCACATGTATTGACTTTCATTCTTTCTTTTCTTTGGCCGAACCTCTCGACGTACAAGAAACTATTGTTGCTCTCATCAGCGTCTCCTGTGCTGACTTCCAAGCTATCCACTTCAATTGCTCCATCGATTACATTCACAACTCGTGAACTATCATCGCAATACTCTGCCGACGTATGCTCAAGGGACATTTCCTCTACATACATTTCCGTCGACCCATCCGAGCCAGACTCAAAGTGTGCTCTGTCGATTCTACTTGCCGACCCGTCCGAGCTAGGACGAATGATGTTGACTTCACTCACTGTGAAGTTTTCACATCCATTATTTCTTTCGCTGTGGACATTCTTCATGTCGTTTCCAGCCTTCAACTTATTTCTGCCGTGATGCACATACATCATATCGTCTCCGGCACATTTACGTTCGCTGTGGACATACTTCATGTCGTTACCAGCCTTAAATTCATTATTGCCGTAGACATTCACCAAGTTCATGTCTGTTCCGGCATTCAACCTAACTGTTCTGTCAAAGTCTAAGACTTTGCCATCCGAACTTTCCATCCGACTCTCATCGCTCTCCACGATACTGCCTTCGTAATCAGATCGTGTGAATGTAGTATCTGCGAATACAGACACTCTTCCTGCTATATGCTCATGATCTGTTTGATTCACAAATCCTTTGCTTCCATTTGCATCTTCAACTTGATTTTCACTCACTTCCATCGACTCAATGCTCAAGTCAACGCATTCCGAGCTAATCCCATTACCATTACTGCCAAACTCTGTCGCAGTAATCAACTCATTATTCATCAATCTATCTTTTCGACCATGTTGACTTTGTAAGTCAATACCAGTCACAACGCCATTCCATCTCGCTCCGATTCCCATCAACAAGAAGGAAATCAACAGTTTCACCAACACTGCCATTCCAATTACGCCTTCGATCAGGCGTTTCTTCTTTCTTCTCCGTTTCATACCAGACGTTAACAACGTTCACAATGATCTAGTCAGTCATTCGATATTCTATCGTGTTACAAATCCAAACTTCAATCTCTATCGTTCTCTTGATTCCAAGATGAAAAGAACGATTCTCACTCAACAGTATCAATTGTAAACTGGACCTCTTCGACTTACTTCGAAGTATGTTAGAGGTCTCAATTGTCCCAATGTATCACTGTTAAGTATGCTTCCTATGTCAGACAGTACTAATCTTCTTCATAGACTCTTCAACATGGAATTAGGTTAACCAGAACAAGAAGTGAGAACAACGTGATCTAAACGGTTCAAACCCTCACTAAAGTCCTCAGATACGTGGAGCATAAATTCAAGCTCTAACAATCGAGGCCAGCAGCATCAACTACCCCACCAGTAGTTGAATCAACCAAGTGCCACTTATACTTGGTCTTCTCAAAAAGCCAAGTAGGGGCAGCTGCCCCCACAACCAAGTTCTCATTGTCATACATCGTACGACCATTCACAATGTTTCGTAAAATGGCACATGGACCAGATGCCGTTCCCTCTTCACAAACAGATGCTTCGATGAACCAAATTTGATCATTGAAATTCTTGCCAGCCGACGTCCCCACTCCATTCTTCCAGTCGCTGCCAGACTTTGCAAACAAACGCCTCCCGTTGGCACTTTCCCACTTGATCAAATAGCATGAACTTGTGAGTCCATTTTGGTTATAATAATAGCCAGCATCGTTGGGGCAAACCTTCTTCACTAGAGTAATGGCAGTGTTAGTCAAAGGCTCAATATCCTCGCTTCCTTTGAAGCCACCATCCCAGCGTGTCCATAAATATCTCTGAGTAAGAGCATTCTGAATACGTACAATGGGATCAGCAGTAACGGTAGGAACAGATGATAATGTAGGGGTATCCGTTGGCGACGGGGTAGGAGGAGCTGTTGCGAAAGTAAAGTCGGCTTCTGTCACAAAATCTTGACAGATTGGATCGTCCCCAATTCCATAGACTTCAATTTCCCGAGCCATTAACTCGGTACCATCAGCTTTATAGAC
This sequence comes from Skeletonema marinoi, assembly GCA_030544225.1. Classification (NCBI taxonomy): domain Eukaryota; phylum Bacillariophyta; class Thalassiosirophyceae; order Thalassiosirales; family Thalassiosiraceae; genus Skeletonema; species Skeletonema marinoi. Next base: position 310,142 of record CM060491.1, read on the forward strand.
GGATCCATGATAATTCCCAGCAGGAAGAAGCACGTCAAAGTGCTTGAACTGAAAAGAAGAATACTCAAACTCGGTACCTTCATCGTTGGATAGAAGGAGCTTCATGTCAGTATGTGTCGTCCACTCACCAAAGAACGGCTTGATACGCATGAAACGTAGACAGAACGTGCCTTCGCAGAAAGCACTGCATTGTCCCCATTCATTGCTTCCAGAATACCACAATGGAGTGCATGCATCGGGAGGCAGGAAGGCTTTAGATGGATCACGATTACGAATGATGTATCCCGGTCCTTTACCAGTTGGACCAAGTACACCATCAACATCTTCGAGGAAGTTATCTCGAAGTTCATTCTGACACTTGAATGTAGGCTTGTTCTTCTCCCAAACATTCACGACGTTGGTCCCTTGCATTTCAACAGCATCGCCCATACCCGGGCCTGAGCGGGAATCGTAGTAGAATTGAAACATGGGACCCTGTGATATAATGCAATAATGCATAATGCATCGATACGAAAGTGTGGTGAAGTTAGATTCATACATCGTCTAATGCAAGCAACATATACCGATTCATGTAACAACAGACACAACAAGACTTACACTGCCACAAAAGTTCTGAAAGGTAGTATTTGTAAATGCCATACTCCTCTCGGGTGTTTCACCCCAACGATTGGAACTGTGTTTGATACCAATATGATTCGAACAACCTTTGTCCAGCCTAAAACGCCAATCTTTACTCGCTCCATCCACAATAGTATTTTCCAAATGTACCTCCCAAACGCCATTGCCATACATGACTCCCACCATATTATCAGCAATTAATGAATTCACAATCTTAATTGGTCCAGTTTGGTGGAACTTGAACCCGTTGTATGGATTCTTGTACACTTTAAAGTTATCCCACACGCCACCTGGTTCATCATGCGTACCCTCTGGTTTCCATCCTCTAAAGTATGTTACCATACCGGCCTCTTTACAACTATGTGCAACATTATCGCGGAAAGAACTGACAGGTGTTGTTGACTTTTGTTTCTCCCAGAATGTGCTACGCCCCTTCTTCTTGGTCATTTCAGGCCACCAACATAACGAACTTGATCCAGCGGCGACGTTACCAATGAATTCATTATTGAAGTTACGTATCCAATACGACGTGGCTTGGTGTTTGTTATGCGCTCCTTTCGTGTCTGATTGACCATTATCTTGCCCGGCTGGGAGGAGTAATGTCCGTGCTACAAGATTGTACTTGAATACATTATCATCTTCGGTCCCCACTTCTGTGGCAATACCGTGACCTCTATGGTTATAGCATACATTATTATCAACAGTCGTACCATCAGTATCGTGAATGAGGATACAACGATGGTTCGAGTTGATAATAACATTCTTTGCAACAGTCGATGGTGATACTCGCGACAAATGAAAGTGGATAGGGTATCTTCCCAGAATTCCACCTTGACCAAAGTTATCAATCTTCACGCCTGCAATGACCTGTTCAACATTGGGTGTCCAACCAATCATGAAATGTCCACCGATATGTGGTCCATCTGGATCGTCATTATCGGCAGTAAAGTGCACAGATCGTGATAGAGAGGCAACTTCGACAGCATAAACGCTTTCACCTGGACCAAGCAATCCGGGAAGTGATCGTGTAATTGCATTATCAACTGTGATTATAGTACTATCAGATCCATCATCTTGGGGTACAATGGATGTGATACGACGGGTGGAATCAGCATCCCATGTCTTTGTGCCTATATTGAGTTTATTGAGGAGAAGTGTAGAGGTAGAGATACATGTTATTGTTAGAATGCACACATCATCGTAAGCACATGCATGTGATAGCACAATATTTTACTTACTCGACGTTACCAATATCTCATCATTCCAACTTAAACAATTGGCAAAATCATTCTTCACCCTTAAAGTATAATCATCCACTTTTGTAATCAACTGTGTCCATGATTCACATTCATTGCTCACAGCTTGGATATGAATTGTACCCCCCGCTACAACAAAAGGTTTCTTACCAACGCTGCGTGCATCAGTTGAACCATCATACGGTGTGAACCAATATTCATTCGTACCATATAAATGGATAGTTAGTTCATTGTTAGTATCGAGAGGTGATGGTAAGTCAAACAGGCCTTGAACATAAACGTTAGTAGTTGTAATTCTAACATTGGTAGAAGTTGGAAAGTGAAGACGACCCACGATATTCAATCCATTTGGTAAATCGATTGTAGATCCATCGGTATAATCAACGATTGAACATGTACCACATGGCACGACGATACGTCCATTAGGATCAGCAGAAAGAGTTTCATTCACTAACTGTGAGAATGGTGTGCATGTATCGATGGGTGCATTAATATCAACGACTGTATTTGCATTGCATGATAATGGAGCATAGTTTGATTGTGACTTGACTACTTGTCCTAGGAGAGGGAGTAGTGATAGAAGGGCGTTGTAAAAACGCATTATAATAGTTCTGTAATTTGTTATTGGAGATTGGTCTGCAATAGATAAGAGGTGCAAACGAGAGGGATTAGAAAAAGAAATACACATGCAAAACACAACATACTGCAATTATTATTACACTTACACTACCTCCGTCCAATATCTATGGCTCTGCCATCCCTACTAACAGCAGCAATAATATGAGAGTTTTTGTATGCGCTTATTAAGCATGCCTCCATACGTGAATGAAAGTCACCAAAAGCACGATAGATGAAGAACACGTCTTAGATATTTGTCCTAATCACCACTAAACACAGCAGGTGGAACAGGTGCAGGTACATAGGCATGCCAAAATCGACCCCCGCCCACAGAGTAGAACCACCGGCCATACTTGATATGTAGCATAATTTTTTGATACCTTTGCCGCTTATCTATTCCGCTATGTATGGTTTATGGTTCTTATGCAGCTGCAATACATGATGACGAGAGAGTACATACTTACATAAAATGTCGAGTGCTCATTAAAATTGCTCACCTACCTACTTACCGGGAGCCTGCTCAACCCTGCTAATATAGCTAGCATTGCAAGACTGTGACTGGTGACTGGTTCTCGTTGGGTCATCGGCAATAATGTTGTGGCGGGAGTGCCCATCAAAAACGCAATAAAAAGCCAGCCAGCGGAGGGACCGTCATAAGAAAAGTTTCTGACCCCACCTTGGCGAGGTCACGAGGGTCGGAGAGCCAAAAAAAGATTTTTGCCTTGGGTATAAAAATTTTCTTTTCGGGTATAACACCTGTATAGTGGCCATTTGGAGGATCTGGGTAGACACTACGGTACTGTGATGGATCTTATTAAGAAATAGCAGCCAAATTGTCCCTAAAATGTCATGAAAAGCACCTTTTTCGAGGGGTATTTTCTTAAGATTATCGAGGTCACGAGGGTACAAGTTCCATCATTACATTTTTTGAGGAGGGATAAATTGAGGTCGCGAGGGTCTGGAGAGGCCAAGACAGTTCTCTAAGGTGGGGTCAGAAACTTTTCTTATGTCGGTCCCTCCAGCCAGCCGCTTTTGTTGCCTCCTCCACCTCCCAACATAAATAATCTTCAGTTCTCTATGCGATGCTGCTCCTGTCCCTCTTTCTATATGTTGGTTCCATCAGAGGGGCCATCTCCTTCAACCTACCATGCTTCATGAGTCCGCGGCATGTGTCGGTATCTTCGGACTTTGAGTTCCGCCACGGTCCTACTCGTCGTCGCGATTTGCAAAGGATGTTTCTGAGCAGCGATGGTGGCAGCGACGACGACGACCAGCAACCTCCAACCATAACGAATATCGACAAGGCGGAAATGACAGAGATTATATCGCACGTGGATAATGGTACTGGTGACAAGAACTACGTGGTCATTGATGTACGAGGTGAACCCGAAATTATGATGGGTACCGGAACAATGTCAGAAAAAGTACACATCCTACCCCTACCTCAAATTACCATGATGGGCGCCTTTGACATGGACGACAAATCATTTGAGGCGCAATTCAACTTTCCGAAACCTAGTGCAGAAGAGGATACCCTCGTCTTTACGTGCAAGATGGGTGGACGTAGTCAACAGGCTGCACAGCTTGCTGCCATGTCCGGCTACAAGAAGATTATTAACTATACGGGAGGAGCAGACGACTGGTTCGGAGGCGAGTTTGTCTACACGTAATACAGAGTAAGCCCTCATACGAGAGGGCTATAATGAAAAGGAAAGAAAACAATTTTTTTTGAACAATTCTCAAATGTATACTTCTGGTGTAGAGAGGGGCAAGGTAGCTTGAGTTTGTTGTATGCTGATCATGAGTGAAAACCCTCCTACACGACAGAGGCTCGAATTGAATACACATTTAGTGAAGAGTGTGTCATCATGCAGACAAGATAATTAAGGCAAACAAGTTCAAATCAAAAGCTAGAAGAAAAACAACTCAAGAGCATGCCGAGTATGGAACGTAACTATCACTGAAATGCATCCATTATTACATGCTGCGTTATTCACAAGATTTGATGAGTACAACTGTGATCCACAAGTAATAAAATAAGAGCATTCACATACCATGCATCGCAAATTCACATCTTCGACACAAATCAACAACAACAACCAGTGTGCCTCTTTTACATGTCTTACTCATGGAGGGATCGATGCTCATATGGGGTCAAAGATGCCATAAGACAGAATCGTATTATCAATTACCAGTGCATATAGTAGCACTGTAACGCATTCTATGTAATGTACTTTGCTGTCTCCATCACAAAAGTAAGTGTAGGCACGATGCACAGAGCAGCCACCAGCACAACAATAAAACTCCATATCGTATGTAACGCTGTGTATATCGTAATCAACAGCATCAAGTAGCACATTGTATTCGGTAACGATGGAAACGAAGTAGATTTGTCACTGCTGATGCCCATTTATAACAAAACACCGTTGCCACAGCCACGAAAAGCAAATGATGAGGTCCGATTTGGAAGGCCGACAATCGCAAAAACTACTCATGCACCATATCATATCAAACGCTGTGAATATGACAGCCAACTGCTTCTAGTGACCCATTAATGTTGGCCATGATAGTATATAAGCATCTGTTTCAAGGCTCAAGCTCTTTTTGGTAGTATCGGCGTCGCTACCACGTCGTAGGTGACCTGATGAGGGCCAATATGGGACGGTCGTATGCGCTACTCTAGCACCATATCGTATCTCACGCTGTGAATATGACAATCAACTGCTTCTAGTGACCCATTGACGTTGGACATGATAGTATAAAAGCATCTGTTTCAAGGCTCAAGCTCTTTTTGATCGTATCGGCGTCGCTACCACGTCGTAAGTGACTTGATGTGGGCAACGGGACGGTCGTGTGCGATACTCTACTCTCCGTTATTACGATCTTCTTGAAACTTTACCTCCTTATCCACAATTGAAGGGACATACTCATCGATTATCAAATTTAAGATACGAACTTGATAGGACAGGTTAGACGAGAGCTTCATTTCCTCGATGTTACTAGTATGTTCTTTACCCATTTTGTCCGTTCCTAACTTGAGTTGTGATTCCATCGATGGCGCATGGCTCCTTCATTCCATGACGTATACACATCTTCTCTTGACGATACGCTTCATTCGTTAATATTTCCTTGTTGCATAGTTTGTCTTTCGCACCGGTTTTTACACAAATTCCTCGCTTGCATCTATCGATGCTGCATCGTTGGCCATGCTCTACTTTTGCCCCATGCCAGATGCATACTCCTCCTTTGATGACATTATTTGTGCATCCTTCAATGCGACATTGTTTCTTCTTTGCTTCATGCCCTATGCACTCTCCTCCCTTAATGACTTGATTAGTGCAGCCTATTATTCTACATCGTTTGACCTTTGCCCATGTTTTACGTAAACTCCTCCATTGACGACTTTGTTTGTTCATCCTCCTCTGCTGCACAGTATCTTTCTAAATTTCGAACCATGCTTGATGCATACTCCTCCATTCTTAGCTTGACTTTTGCATCCATCGATACTGCATAATGTCCCCGCATGCCATACCTTAAGGTATGCACACTCCTCTTCTCTCACCTTATTTGTGCATTGCAAAGCTGCATGATTTCTTCTTTGTCCCATGTCTTTTGCACACTCCTCCATTTTGAGCTTGTGTCTTGTGTTGTGCATCCTTCACTGTTTCTGTTGCATAGTTTCTTCGTCCTTCTTGCACCGTGCTTCATACATACTCCTCCATTGCACACTTGACTTGTGCATCCATCAGCAGAACACAACATGTATCTGTATTGCTTTCGAGTAGTATTTTTCTTTGTAGCCCTACTCTCCTCCTATTCTGCAAAACGACTGCCGCTTCCTCACGGACGTCTCCACCAGCTACTTGCATTCTTTTTCGAAGAAATATTGAGATTCGTGGTCATCGCCCGTGTTGAATTCCGACGATGTGCTGAAGCATATGGAGAATTCTTCTTCTTGATGGCTGCTGCTGTTGCAGCCTCCGCCGCCTCTCTCTTCCGAAGCTAACTTTCCTGCACTTATCCTTCTCCTCTTTTGTACCGCCTGCTTCTCGAGTGTATAGCTTGATCCATCTTGGTTGTTAACATGGTTGAATTATGAGGCCTCCAACGTCTTCAGTTGGAGTATGCTACAGGTATGGCAACGACCTTATTGTCTCGAGTGAAACGACTCCTCGACGCTCAATTCTCGCTCACGGCACAGTTTCTATGATATGGTTCTACTGTGTCATGAGCCCATTGTCGCATCTTCCATCTGAAATGATGGCATCCATCACTCTTTGACCTTTGGCTTCAGATTATCACTATTTTGCTTGGCCGCCACAGCAAATAACTATCTACAACTTCTTTTGTCACTAAAACAGTTTCGCAGCGCATGCTTGCTTAGTTATCGCAGCATCTATCATCGTTTTATTAATGTTACCTTCATTCATACTAAGAATGGTGGTCATATCTGGTTGTGGTGTCAATTTCCACTGATGTAAAATCCTTGATTGTCGGCTCATTTTCAAGCTGCCGGTGGCTTTCTACTTCTAGCCCCCTTTTTGCGCCGAAACGATAGAGAAGCTTGAGCGCTTTCCAAAACGCCACCTGTATCACCTTCATCGGCCGCCTCTCTAGAGAGGAGGCAGCAACGTTGATTTGTACTGAGGAAGACTAAGTAGCTGCATGCGCATGTGCATGTGCTTTGGATTGTTGATGGCGATGCGACATCAAAAGATGTCCATCTCACGCTCATCAAAAGTACAATCCATCCTCATCACTTCATCACTCAGTTCCTGCGTTCCGCCGTCAACATGCCATCACTCCGCCCCATCAGCACATAGCAAGTCGTCACACGTCTGTGTATCACTTGAACAGTAATGACGATGAATCAGTGCCTGCAACACACCTCAACCGGCGGCGGCGGGCTGCTTTGAAAACACATAAAATGTCAACAAAGCAACAAATAAAAGCGCACCAATTGATCAACATGACATCCAAAAAATATTGTCTTTGAAGACTTGAGCTAAAATGAAAACGAGTGGTAGCCGTGTTCATGATTGGGAATAGTACAATGGACCTAAAGTTCGAGGACGCGTTACCCAGACCTGTCCTCTGTCATCTCACACAGCGACGCAACACTGCATCGAAACATCTTTGGAGCAAGAGACATAAGATTGCTAGTGCGCCAAACATAATGAGTTCATCGAAGTAGAGCAGTCCTGGTAAATTCTGTCTGCTTGAAGATGAAGGAAGCGCATTACGACGTTTGTTTTCTTCAATTCTTTCACACCATGAACATGAATGGAATCTTCGTTGAACTCTATCTTGATAATGGCTTGCTTCCACCCAAGGTCGAAGCCAAGCTGCTTTACCAGCTGATCGACCAATATTACGTACCGCTGCAATCACGAGCGATCCAAATGTTGATATCTCTACCCTACCGATCTATGACCTATTTAACCTACTGATGAGACAAATATTTTCGAGAACTGGTCACATATTATCATCGTGGTCGTGGTTCCGTCTCATACTCATATTCATATGCAAAAGCAAAAGAAGCGCACCCACGGCTCTACCATCACAAAGAGAAACTCTCTCATCCTTTACCCCGTATCGAAGCAGTATTACAGCGATAACGGAAAACATAGATATAGTGACAAATAAGAGTGCTAGAAGTACTACAGATACAGATGATTTCCCACCACAAAGTCGTTCCCCTATTTTATATCTCAGTGCTGGTTCATTCTCATTTTTCTGATGTTTTTCTTTGGTCTTTCACACAAAACATTCCAGGAGGGATGTGTATCATCAACAATTTGCAGTTGCAGCTCATATCATAATCGAGTCTGCCCTCTCCCGGCTAATCAATATATTTCAAATTCTAATTCTTCCCCAGACTCCACACAGCCGCGGCGTGTGAGTCAAAATAATCTTCTACTTCTACGTAAAACCATCCCATCTGTTTACTCTTTACCACATCATCATGGCAGCAGCAGACGCAATCGCAGCAGCAGCAGCAACAACAACGGATCCAGACTTGAAATTGTCAAAGGCACCGTTTGCATCGGTAGCTTCTCCCAATCCCAACTCATTCTTCTCAAGCTTGACTTCGATAGCAAACGTGGATTCCTGTTCAGCACCACCGGTACTTTCAGCTTGCAACGCACGAAGAGCAGTAGAACCAGTAGCTTGAGCTTGAGCTTCAGGCTGCCCAGTGATCTCAACAGCAAGGCGGCGACGACTTCCTTTAAGCTTGAGGTACACAACACCAGACACTTGAGCAGAGGTATCTCCATTATAGCTGAAGAAGCTAGCAGGAATGACGGTAGCAACGTGAACTCCATTCTTGGACTTGACAGAGGACATTGAAGAAATAGTGCCATCCACGAGCTGCTCCTCCTGAACAATATCCAACGTATTCTCTCCTTGAGTCATCTTTAGACTGTCGAGGTAGTTGATCTCCATTTCGGTATCAGCAGATTTGATGCATACGTTCAAGAAATCATCAGGGCCGAGAACATTTGTGTTGCAGGTGAAGGACTCCTTATCATTGCATGTGCACGCATCGATGTAGTTGCCCACCTGTGCATCATCCTCTTCGGACTCAAGAGAAATCTGGCCAAACTGAGCGTCAGCAACAGTCTCAAAGTTGGCATCGAATAAGAGTTCGATATCAACATTAGTCTCAAGTTTCTTGATGACTTTCAGTTCACCAGAACCGTTCGAAGTCAATCCAACCCTGACACACAGCTCAAGAGTGTTTCCATCAATGATGTTACTGTTCGCAATGGTATCCTTCTGAATGTCCAAAGAGACTTGAACGTTTGAATGGGAAGGATCACCTTCAATGGAAGAAGTAGAGGAGGTAGGGGTAATGACAGCACCAGTGATATCTTCCTCGCATCCTTTCTTGAGAATGTCGACTTGGTAGGTACGGCCGGCTCCAATCTTGTAGTTCATGGTGACTTCACTTTCACTGTCCTTGTCGAAGTCACTGCTGAGCGAGTCAAACTCAAGGGCCCAACTGGAAATAGCAGCAGCAGGTGTAGGCGACTTGGTGGGCGAGTTTGTAGGCGAGTTCGTAGGCGAGTTGGTAGGCGAGTTGGTAGGCGAGTTGGTAGGCGAGTTCGTTGGCGACTTTGTAGGCGACTTTGTGGGCGACTTTGTGGGCGAGTTGGTGGGCGAGTTCGTAGGCGAGTTCGTGGATGAGACTCCAAACACCAAAACCTCTGCAATGTTCATTACAACAGTACTGTCACCTTCAGGAACTAAATGTCCTGCCTTGAACAATCGAACAGATTCCCCTCCAGAGACATAGTCAAAGGCAACATCAAGAATAGCCTGTGGGTTATTCCCCACATCAGTGATTGTCTTCCTTGCAATAATGCCACCTGCAGCATTCAAAATCTGCACTTCTGTGTTGACAAGCCTACTCCCGTACCCGGTCCTATCATAGACACGGACGTTATTGATGAAATAGTTAGAGTAGTCTGGGTTCAGGTCAATCTTCAGCCATTTGTCTCCTTCATCGTGACATGTGTGAGCGACAGAACCGTCTTCAAATAAGCCATTGGTATTACCATCAATAGCTTTGATTGCCTGTCCCTGGTCGGTTGATTCGTAGTTACAGCTCAGCGTTGCACCAACACGAGGAATTGAAAGTGCCCCCGATGAGACTCCAAACACCATCACCTCTGCAATGTTCAGCATAGCAGCAACGTCACCTGGAGGAACTAAATTTCCTGCCTTGAACAATTGAACAGTTGTCCCTCCAGAGACAGAGTCAAAGGCAACATCAACAACAGCCTGTTCGTTATCCCCCACATCAGTGATTGTCTTGCTTGCAATAATGCCACCTGCAGCATTCAAAATCTGCACTTCTGTGTTGACAAGCCTACTCCCGTAGAACCCCATCCTATCATAGACACGGACGTTATTGATGATATAGCTAGAGTAGTTTGGGTCCAGGTCAATCTTCAGCCATTTGTCTCCTGCTGATTCACATGTGTGAGCGAAAGAATTCAAATCATTATCAATAGCGTTTGATGCAGGAGTAGATGCATATTGGTAGTCACAGCTCAGCGTTGCACCAGCACGAGGAATTGACATTGCCTCCTCCATGCGGCGGTACATTGGTACAGGTGAGAATGTAGTATGCTCCTAGAATTATTGATATGGAAAAGGAACAGTAGCAACAGCTGAGTGGATGTTGTAGATGAAGATAAAATGAAGTTGAAGATGGGACAAAAGCAGTTCGTGTTTGTGATGCCATGAAATACTACAACATCAACATCAACATAGAAGAGCATCTCACCTTTGCCTTTGCTTGAGAGGACACACCAGCAAGAAGGAGGAGAAGAGCGCCAGCTTGTTTGGGAAAGTGCATTGTGGGAGAGATAGAGTAGTATTATCTGTAGAAGTGTAGCATCAGATGAAGAGAGTTAGTAATGATAATGATGTGAGAAAGCGAGCTGGTGATTGGAGTTGGGGTTAACCATATTGGAAGCGGCACTAGAGAGGGTTCCCTGTCGCACCAACAGAAGAGATGTCTTGAGTACCGGTGAGACAGCAGCTTGAGCTTGAGCCAACCAGCAGCATTCTTTGCCTCCGAGAACTCTCTTTTCACCTTCCGTGCGGCATGAATGGCCACGATGTGCAAGTTATTAAAGGCGTCCTCGTCTGCAGCAGTAATATCAACCAATCCATCAGCATCAGTGATAGGTCCCTCTTGCATTTGAAGGTGATTTGCGAAAGATAGGCAGCAATGAAGTTTAGCCACATCCTCAGACTGGATAGTTTTCCATACCATCCTCATCCACATCCGCCTCCACCATAACCATCATGCCCATGGATGCCATGACCACCCACCATGACCATGACTGCTACTGCCTCTGAAGACAAACTACAACCACAACTACTTCTACTAACCTTGCTATGCAGTTGATGATGTTCAAATTTTTTTTGAAAAGAAATATGGAAGATGGAAGTGCTCGCTTCAGCCGCTGAAACTCCTTCTTACCATCTCACAGAAAGATTGGAACCACGACAGATTGGAACAAGACACTTGGCGGAACTTTTGTCTTAAACCAAGATACTTTTGGAACTTTTGTCTTGAACGAAGGTAGTCGCGGTGCCTTGTCGCAAGGTAAGAAAATTGTCACACTGTTTTACATAGTATTTTACCGCAGTAATTTACCTCATGTCAAGTGATACCTTTCCTGGTATTTTTTATTTTGGTTTCTAAAAGGGCATTTCCTATCCACTAAGTGTGTATTGTTATCCAAATACTACTTTGTTCTAACCACATTTTCATTGTCGTACGACAATTTGAGCCCAAGTGGCAAGAAACTTTGTTGACTCGACTTCTGGAACTTCAACAGGTTAACCGACTCCCCAATCCCCCCCAAATTGTGTGTATCGTTATCCAAATACTACTTTGTTCTAACCACATTTTCATTGTCGTACGACAATTTGAGCCCAAGTGGCAAGAAACTTTGTTGACTCGACTTCTGGAACTTCAACAGGTTAACCGACTCCCCAATCCCCCCCAAATTGTGTGTATTGTTATCCAAATACTACTTTGTTCTAACCACATTTTCATTGTCGTACGACAATTTGAGCCCAACACAGTGCTACATTCCCTACCCTCTAGTACACTATGTAGGAATTAGTATCTTTCTACAGAGCAAGTCTATTTTAGCAAGAGTTCGGGGATGGTTGTCTGTTTTGTGGGATTTTAATGGCCCACGCAGCGGGCATCCCACGCGGGCGCCCCGACAGTGGTCTCTTGCCACCACCAACACAAATGGAAAAAAGTTGCACAACTCCATGTCGGACACTGCCTCCCCCTATCAACTACCAATAATAAATCAGTCGTCTTGGAAAGCTACGTTGCCGTTTTTCAAAGAGGGTCTCATGGCAATATTTTTAGTTCAGTCATTAAAAACGGCAATGTAGATACCTTCAAGGTAAACGGGGCAGTCACGTGGGCAATGTCACCCACAACTTCGACGATGACAGGACATCGACGCTCTGTCTACTGATCCGTCCAAACAGCTCCATCACACTAACAGAGCCGTGTTAAGACCATCTCCGCTTCCGCTTCATCTATTATGAATATCTGAAACCATTGGCGGCTTCTTTTATTACCCATGTGTTGATTCACTGTCCGCTGTAGTCACCGAGCGACGAGCGATGGTGCTCTCCCTTCATCTTGCATTACAACTTCAACCCAGCAACAATGGAGTGCTTTACTACCCACTCGAATATTGCAGAAGCCTCAAACGGTGCAACTTCCTTCTCGAAGCATGGAGTGAACAAAAAGTGTGGATTGTTTGAATGTGGCAGCAAAGGAATTGCAAAATAATTACGATATCAAAAGTTGATTACAAATTTTTTTGAAGCAGATCAATAGCAGCAGAAGGTGCTGCAGTTTGGACGAAGGTTCTGTAGTGCGCTTACTTCGCATCGTTAAATACAAAGCTATGGGAGAAACTGTGAACAACAGTCTCCCTCTTTCTTCAACCACAAACAAAGAACTGCATCGCAAACTAATTAATGATACACGTGACATTATCTCAAAGTATATGTTCCACGACCGGTGGAGATGGAGGATATTTACAACGCAATAGTATCTAGACAGCGATAGTGACAGTGATGAAGATGACGATGATGACGAAAGTAGTTGCGGCAGTGAGATGGTTGTGGATGCCAAAAGCGATGAGAAGCAACTATCTAAACTTCTTCCGCCACCGCTGCAGCAGCAGCCAACAGCAGCTGAGTCCATAACTACTGCAATCTCTCTAAAAGTAGCAAGTTTGGTACAACGTATGTTAGGATTAAGTCAAGAATACCAAGAGCTACATGAAGAATTAATGAACAAGCTTGCCAAGAATGCAACATTCCAGAAGAATTGTTCCTCTACTGAAGTAGCGATGGCAAATGAGCAAATGAACTATTGACCAACCGCTACTGCTACGGCAGCAAATACACCGCCAGGACATCAAGAGCAAGCCTCCACCGCTACCACCGCATCGCAATCCGACCAACTGCGCAAGATCGCCAAGAGAAGTTCAAGTTGCTTGCTGCTCTTTCCATTCCAATTTTGACCGAACCTCACGACAGTCGCTTTGATACAGGCCGCGCAACGAGAGGAAACCTTATCCGTCAACTGATTGAGTACATGGAGAGTGTAGGCGAGTCTCCAACGTATGAATCAATGAATTCATGTCAAGTTCACAATCTAATTGACTTTAAGCAGAGGAGAAAAACAGAGTCAAGTCAGATCGGGTTGAAGTCAAAGGCGAAGTGCAAGAAGCGATGGATAAAGCAGCAGCAGATACTGCTGCCAATGGTACTGACACCAAAGATGATATGGAAGATTATGTAAACAAGTAAGCATAATGATTATTTTTTGGCACGGTTATCTCTAGTAAGTAGTATAGGTTATTGGAGGGGTTAATTTTCTACGTGAGCCTACGTAGGAATTAAATTTGTAGCACTGTGCCAAGTGGCAAGAAACTTTGTTGACTCGACTTCTGGAACTTCAACAGGTTAACCGACTCCCCAATCCCCCCCAAATTGTGTGTATTGTTATCCAAATACTACTTTGTTCTATATAGGGTAGCTTCATACCAGCACCTTTTTGGTATTGGGAGTCGAACCAAACGGACCTTATCGCGTAACCGAGATAGACAGTTTTTGGGACGCCTGCTTAATTGAGACGAACGGGCTACCCCCCTGCCCCCCCTCTGGAATTGCCAGTAGAGCGCTCGGCACTGCTCGGCAATCACTTCTCATCCAAGTCTTCGGTGTGATGCACAAGATACACAAGATGAAGCTCTTCACGTACGCCGCAACAATGGCAACAAATAATGATACAACTAACCGACAACATAGTAAGAAGACCCATTTTTCACGCTGAATCGAATGGTGTGATCGGAGGCCTTCGATCTTTAATGTTCACAGACGTATTCGCCATCACAATAGCAGCATCAATTTTTCCGTAAAGTTCGTCACGTCATCGTTTGGCACCATATAGGACAGGTAAAGATCAATTAATGACGCCGTCATGACAACCCCATAGGATAGGGTATTAGCCGTCGACGAATAGCCGGTGATAGTGACAGAAATGAGTATAGTATTACAGCGGCATTGAGTGAAATATGAGAAGGCATGAAATCGACTGAAATATGAAAGTATCCCCGAGGGTAAATGGCTACTTATCCACTCCTATCTTCAATATCAGTACATTCTACCAATATAATAACTTCGTATGACTGCCATTAGTGACGATAAGTGACGATACCGGGAGACAGTGAGAGTAATATAGCTGCATCATTTGCATGTTATTAGAGTAATAATCTTATGTACAATATCAATATCAAGTTTATAACAAGTTTAAATAACAAGTTTACTGAATTCTAATACATGTAAAATAATAATTAAATAACTAGCAAATAAACGCATTAACACCTTAAGAAATACTTGCAAGGTTCGGAAAGAATCAATCTTCAGGGCCATTCGGCTGGTCTCTTTCGTGTTGACTTCCCCGGTGGACTAGTCACCTTTCTGCGCCTGCTGTCGCTCTTCTTCGTGCTCAGCTTTTTCCCATCTACAAGACTAACCAACTCTTGTTGGCAGGCAAGTAATTCTTCGCTCACTACTTCAATCCCTGCTGTCCCTGTTCGTTGTGCCATTCGACAGATCGCCTCAAAAGGATGCTTGAATCTAACATATGGTGTACTGCCTGATTTGGGAGGTTTCTCCGCTGCAACTTGATCTTCACTAATTGTTTCATTGTTGAAGAAGTTCAAGAATCGACGTTGACAATGGTTGAAATGCTTCGCCATGACTGCAATCCCATTGTCTCTAGCACTCTCTGCGTAGTTGCAAATGTCCACATAGCGAGGGTGAAAACTTGTAGCCAAATCAATTTTCTGTGAGTCATCTACATCGACTGGATGATTGTTTACGAAGTCGCAACTACCTATCTGCATAACTGAATCATTGTGGCAATCATCACTACGGCTCTGGCTAGGAACAGCAAAAGTGCTAGAATGATGTACCATTTTTGCTGCTCCAAAACTGGTCGATGGCTTCTCTCCAAAAGTGGGACCGTTTTGACTGTGCGAGGCAGTTGATGATGTTTTACTGATGGGTGCAGTCGACGCCACACTCGATGGTTTCACAGGGACACAGCAAACTGAATCACCGAGTATGTGGCGGAGTCTCTCAGAATTTTCATGCCAAAATGTATTGGAGCCCCTGAGGTACAATTTCTTGTAACTGCGCAAGAAGTAATCCTCGTCTCGATCGCCAGATCCAACACGCGTAGTTGACTTGATGGAAGCGACTTCTTCATCGGTGACAATAATTCCTGGCAATTCTGCCGAGCGAAGATCCATGTATGCATTTGTCAATTCATCGTTTCGGCCGTAATGCTGACAGTAGCCATTCTGCCATCTCACATTCGCATCACTCAGTGTAGGATGCCGTTTTAGCACTCGGTAGACATGTCGACAAGCATACCTCCTCTTGTTGAATAGACGGCAAGAGCACACCAATACCCATGTTCCATCTGGCATCTGAACTAAATTCACCACTCTTGTGCGCTCGAACCGAGGAATAATATATTTCATACTTTCACGCAGCATAGTTCTATATTCGGCCGTTACACTGGTGCAATTACCAAGTAACCTCTCTTTCAAACTATCTAGCTTCTTCGTCTCGGCCTCGTCCAACTCCTCTTCTTTCGCAGCACTATCCTCATTGTCAAATAGTGAATTGATTTGATCAATACTTGTCCCCAGCTCTTGGTCAAAATCCAAATCAAATTTATCATAGTCGCACTTGACTAAGAAGGTGTCTTCTGCTGTACGAAACTGGAGGTAATCATCAGAGGACTCACTCTCAGTTGATAATTTGTCATTGCAAAACGTACTAAACTCCTGCACCTTCGCTCTCTGTCGTCTGCCTTTCCAAAAGTTGCATTTGCGTCGAAGGCTGCCTTCTTGGACTTCTCATCCTCACGTAAATTTGCAAGATCAATTATCTTCTTTGCTGCAATACACAAGTCGCAGCCTGGAGTTGGGCCAAGAGCAGCCTTCTTCAAACCTCTATGATATGCTTCGCTTGCACTAGTTGTTACATTTCCCATGTGTGCGCAATTGAATTTAGACTCAAACAGCTTGTGGCGGTGATTTTGAAATGAGCTAGTAATGAACTCCAACATGAGCTGCCTATCCGCTTTGTCAACCTCGCCAATATGCAAGTTCTGCTGTTCATCGTTTAGGTACTCATCCAACAGTTTGCGGCAAAAGTCGACCTTACGACAATTTGAGCCCAAGTGACAAGAAACTTTGTTGACTTGACTTCTGGAACTTCAATACTTAGGTAGGCCAACTTGGCTTGACGGACTCCCCAATAGTCCCCAATCCCCCCCAAATTTTGGCCAACCAATTCTCTCCAATCCACCGCTCTCTCCACCTCAAGAAGCTCTCTAGAGAGAGCTAATAGCTCGGGCAGGCTTGGGCCTAGGCCATGCTTATCTTGCCAAGTATGCAGCAGGCTGAATCATCATGAAGATGATGCCATCAACAATAAGTACGCCATATCATTCATGGTCATGGCAGTGGCAGCCGCCTTCACCATCGTCCTACTACGGTTGATTCAAGATCACATCCCTCCCTCCAAAGGTCGTCACATCAACATGTGTATGTTGCACATTCAAGCACCATATTTATCTCACACTGTGAATATGACAATCAACTGCTTCTAGAGACCCATTAACGTTGGCCACGATAGTAACGTAGACGTAGCATCATTTGTGAGGCTGAAGCCCTTTTTGGTTGTAGCAGCAGCGCTACCACAAAGTAGGTGACCTGATGAGAAGGCCACCAAAACTACTCTCTAGCACCAATCAACTGCTTCTAGTGACCCATTAACGTTGTCCATGATAGTATAGAAGCATCTGTTTCACGGCTCAATCATTGTTTGGTCGTATCGGCGTCGCTACAACGTCGTAGGCGACCTGATGAAGCCCAATTTGGGGTGGCCGCAAGCTCCAAGCTCTTCGAGCACCATATCGTATCTCACGCTGTGAATATGACAATCAACAGCTTCTAGTGACCCATTAACGTTGGCCATGATAGTATAGAAGCATCTTTTGTACGGCTCAAGCCCTTTTTTGGTCGTATCGGCGTCGCTACCACGTCGTAGGTGACCTGATGAGGCATCTGAGATAACCGCCAGCTCTACTCTCTAGCACCATATCGTATCTCACGCTGTGAATATGACAATCAACTGCTTCTAGTGACCCATTAACGTTGGCTATGATAGTATAGAAACATCTGTTTCACGGCTCAAGCATTGTTTGGTCGTATCGGCGTCGCTACAACGTCGTAGGTGACCTGATGAAGCCCAATTTGGGGTGGCCGCAAGCTCCAAGCTACTCGAGCACCATATCGTATCTCACGCTGTGAAAATGACAATCAACTGCTTCTAGAGACCCATTATAGTTGTCCATGATAGTATAGAAGCATCTTTTGCACGGCTCAAGCATTGTTTGGTCGTATCGGCGTCGCTACAACGTCGTAGGTGACCTGATGAAGCCCAATTTGGGGTGGTCGCAAGCTCCAAGCTACTCGAGCACCATATCGTATCTCACGCTGTGAATATGACAATCAACTGCTTCTAGAGACCCATTATAGTTGGCTATGATAGTATAGAAGCATCTTTATCACGGCTCAAGCATTGTTTGGTCGTATCGGCGTCGCTACAACGTCGTAGGTGACCTGATGAGGCATCTGAGATAACCGCAAGCTCCAAGCTCACTCGAGCACCATATCGTATCTCACGCTGTGAATATGACAATCAACTGCTACTAGTGACCCATTAACGTTGTCCTTGATAGTATAGAAGCATCTTTGGTACGGCTCAAGCATTGTTTGGTCGTATCGGCGTCGCTACCACGTCGTAGGTGACCTGATGAGGCATCTGAGATAACCGCCAGCTCTAGCTCTACTCTCTAGCACCGTATCGTATCTCACGCTGTGAATATGACAATCAACTGCTTCTAGTGACCCATTAACGTTGGCTATGATAGTATAGAAGCATCTTTATCACTGCTCAAGCATTGTTTGGTCGTATCGGCGTCGCTACCACGTCGTAGGTGACCTGATGAAGCCCAATTTGGGGTGACCGCAAGCTCCAAGCTCTTCGAGAACCATATCGTATCTCACGCTGTGAATATGACAATCAACTGCTACTAGTGACCCATTAACGTTGTCCTTGATAGTATAGAAGCATCTTTATCACGGCTCAAGCATTGTTTGGTCGTATCGGCGTCGCTACCACGTCGTAGGTGACCTGATGAGGCATCTGAGATAACCGCCAGCTCTACTCTCTAGCACCGTATCGTATCTCACGCTGTGAATATGACACTCAACTGCTTCTAGTGACCCATTAACGTTGGCTATGATAGTATAGAAGCATCTGTTTCACGGCTCAATCATTGTTTGGTCGTATCGGCGTCGCTACAACGTCGTAGGTGACCTGATGAAGCCCAATTTGGGGTGGCCGCAAGCTCCAAGCTCACTCGAGCACCATATCGTATCTCACGCTGTGAATATGACAATCAACTGCTTCTAGAGACCCATTAACGTTGGCCATGATAGTATAGAAGCATCTGTTTCACGGCGCAAGCATTGTTTGGTCGTATCGGCGTCGCTACAACGTCGTAGGTGACCTGATGAGGCATCTGAGACGGCCGCCAGCAGCTCACATTCAAGCGCCATATCATCTCACGTTGTGAATATGACAATCAACTGCTTCTAGAGACCCATTATAGTTGGCCATGATAGTATAGAAGCATCTGTTTCACGGCTCAATCATTGTTTGGTCGTATCGGCGTCGCTACAACGTCGTAGGTGACCTGATGAAGCCCAATTTGGGGTGGCCGCAAGCTCCAAGCTCACTCGAGCACCATATCGTATCTCACGCTGTGAATATGACAATCAACTGCTTCTAGAGACCCATTATAGTTGGCCATGATAGTATAGAAGCATCGTTTGTACGGCTGAAGCCCTTTTTGGTCGTATCGGCGTCGCTACCACGTCGTAGGTGACCTGATGAGACATCTGAGACGACATCCGGCTCACATTCAAGCGCCATATCATCTCACGTTGTGAATATGACAATCAACTGCTTCTAGAGACCCATTATAGTTGGCCATGATAGTATAGAAGCATCGTTTGTACGGCTGAAGCCCTTTTTGGTCGTATCGGCGTCGCTACCACGTCGTAGGTGACCTGATGAGACATCTGAGACGACATCCGGCTCACATTCGCACCATATCGTATCTCACGTTGTGAATATGGCAATCAACTGCTTCTAGAGACCCATTATAGTTGGCCATGATAGTATAGAAGCATCGTTTGTACGGCTGAAGCCCTTTTTGGTCGTATCGGCGTCGCTACCACGTCGTAGGTGACCTGATGAGACACCTGAGACGGCCGCCAGCAGCTCACATTCAAGCGCCATATCATCTCACGTTGTGAATATGACAATCAACTGCTTCTAGAGACCCATTATAGTTGGCCATGATAGTATAGAAGCATCGTTTGTACGGCTGAAGCCCTTTTTGGTCGTATCGGCGTCGCTACCACGTCGTAGGTGACCTGATGAGACATCTGAGACGACATCCGGCTCACATTCAAGCGCCATATCATCTCACGTTGTGAATATGACAATCAACTGCTTCTAGAGACCCATTATAGTTGGCCATGATAGTATAGAAGCATCGTTTGTACGACTGAAGCCCTTTTTGGTCGTATCGGCGTCGCTACCACGTCGTAGGTGACCTGATGAGACATCTGAGACGACATCCGGCTCACATTCGCACCATATCGTATCTCACGTTGTGAATATGGCAATCAACTGCTTCTAGAGACCCATTATAGTTGGCCATGATAGTATAGAAGCATCGTTTGTACGGCTGAAGCCCTTTTTGGTCGTATCGGCGTCGCTACCACGTCGTAGGTGACCTGATGAGACATCTGAGACGACATCCGGCTCACATTCGCACCATATCGTATCTCACGTTGTGAATATGACAATCAACTGCTTCTAGAGACCCATTATAGTTGGCCATGATAGTATAGAAGCATCGTTTGTACGGCTGAAGCCCTTTTTGGTCGTATCGGCGTCGCTACCACGTCGTAGGTGACCTGATGAGACATCTGAGACGACATCCGGCTCACATTCGCACCATATCGTATCTCACGTTGTGAATATGGCAATCAACTGCTTCTAGAGACCCATTATAGTTGGCCATGATAGTATAGAAGCATCGTTTGTACGGCTGAAGCCCTTTTTGGTCGTATCGGCGTCGCTACCACGTCGTAGGTGACCTGATGAGACACCTGAGACGGCCGCCAGCAGCTCACATTCAAGCGCCATATCATCTCACGTTGTGAATATGACAATCAACTGCTTCTAGAGACCCATTATAGTTGGCCATGATAGTATAGAAGCATCGTTTGTACGGCTGAAGCCCTTTTTGGTCGTATCGGCGTCGCTACCACGTCGTAGGTGACCTGATGAGACATCTGAGACTGAGCGACATGGCTCGCATTCAAGCGCCATATCATCTCACGTTGTGAATATGACAATCAACTGCTTCTAGAGACCCATTATAGTTGGCCATGATAGTATAGAAGCATCGTTTGTACGGCTGAAGCCCTTTTTGGTCGTATCGGCGTCGCTACCACGTCGTAGGTGACCTGATGAGACATCTGAGACGACATCCGGCTAACATTCAAGCGCCATTATCTCACGTTGTGAATATGACAATCAACTGCTTCTAGAGACCCATTATAGTTGGCCATGATAGTATAGAAGCATCGTTTGTACGGCTGAAGCCCTTTTTGGTCGTATCGGCGTCGCTACCACGTCGTAGGTGACCTGATGAGACATCTGAGACTGAGACGACATCCGGCTAACATTCAAGCGCAATTATCTCACGTTGTGAATATGGCAATCAACTGCTTCTAGAGACCCATTATAGTTGGCCATGATAGTATAGAAGCATCGTTTGTACGGCTGAAGCCCTTTTTGGTCGTATCGGCGTCGCTACCACGTCGTAGGTGACCTGATGAGACATCTGAGACGACATCCGGCTCACATTCGCACCATATCGTATCTCACGTTGTGAATATGGCAATCAACTGCTTCTAGAGACCCATTATAGTTGGCCATGATAGTATAGAAGCATCGTTTGTACGGCTGAAGCCCTTTTTGGTCGTATCGGCGTCGCTACCACGTCGTAGGTGACCTGATGAGACACCTGAGACGGCCGCCAGCAGCTCACATTCAAGCGCCATATCATCTCACGTTGTGAATATGACAATCAACTGCTTCTAGAGACCCATTATAGTTGGCCATGATAGTATAGAAGCATCGTTTGTACGGCTGAAGCCCTTTTTGGTCGTATCGGCGTCGCTACCACGTCGTAGGTGACCTGATGAGACATCTGAGACTGAGCGACATGGCTCGCATTCAAGCGCCATATCATCTCACGTTGTGAATATGACAATCAACTGCTTCTAGAGACCCATTATAGTTGGCCATGATAGTATAGAAGCATCGTTTGTACGGCTGAAGCCCTTTTTGGTCGTATCGGCGTCGCTACCACGTCGTAGGTGACCTGATGAGACATCTGAGACGACATCCGGCTAACATTCAAGCGCCATATCATCTCACGTTGTGAATATGACAATCAACTGCTTCTAGAGACCCATTATAGTTGGCCATGATAGTATAGAAGCATCGTTTGTACGGCTGAAGCCCTTTTTGGTCGTATCGGCGTCGCTACCACGTCGTAGGTGACCTGATGAGACATCTGAGACTGAGACGACATCCGGCTAACATTCAAGCGCAATTATCTCACGTTGTGAATATGGCAATCAACTGCTTCTAGAGACCCATTATAGTTGGCCATGATAGTATAGAAGCATCGTTTGTACGGCTGAAGCCCTTTTTGGTCGTATCGGCGTCGCTACCACGTCGTAGGTGACCTGATGAGACATCTGAGACGACATCCGGCTCACATTCGCACCATATCGTATCTCACGTTGTGAATATGGCAATCAACTGCTTCTAGAGACCCATTATAGTTGGCCATGATAGTATAGAAGCATCGTTTGTACGGCTGAAGCCCTTTTTGGTCGTATCGGCGTCGCTACCACGTCGTAGGTGACCTGATGAGACACCTGAGACGGCCGCCAGCAGCTCACATTCAAGCGCCATATCATCTCACGTTGTGAATATGACAATCAACTGCTTCTAGAGACCCATTATAGTTGGCCATGATAGTATAGAAGCATCGTTTGTACGGCTGAAGCCCTTTTTGGTCGTATCGGCGTCGCTACCACGTCGTAGGTGACCTGATGAGACATCTGAGACTGAGCGACATGGCTCGCATTCAAGCGCCATATCATCTCACGTTGTGAATATGACAATCAACTGCTTCTAGAGACCCATTATAGTTGGCCATGATAGTATAGAAGCATCGTTTGTACGGCTGAAGCCCTTTTTGGTCGTATCGGCGTCGCTACCACGTCGTAGGTGACCTGATGAGACATCTGAGACGACATCCGGCTAACATTCAAGCGCCATTATCTCACGTTGTGAATATGACAATCAACTGCTTCTAGAGACCCATTATAGTTGGCCATGATAGTATAGAAGCATCGTTTGTACGGCTGAAGCCCTTTTTGGTCGTATCGGCGTCGCTACCACGTCGTAGGTGACCTGATGAGACATCTGAGACTGAGACGACATCCGGCTAACATTCAAGCGCAATTATCTCACGTTGTGAATATGACAATCAACTGCTTCTAGAGACCCATTATAGTTGGCCATGATAGTATAGAAGCATCGTTTGTACGGCTGAAGCCCTTTTTGGTCGTATCGGCGTCGCTACCACGTCGTAGGTGACCTGATGTAGCTTAATTTGAAGCTAACGATATTCTCATGAAACAAAAATTCTTAACAATGGTGCAGCATTATGGTAGTAGTCCTATACTCGAAGGCTGTTGAACCATCATAGAGTGCGGCTTGCGATGAATTGGGCGTTTTGGTGGCTTCATCTGACATCGTCTTCTCAAAGATGATGTGATGGCTTCGCTCTCGTCTGGCCTCGTGTTACAATTTGGGCTACCAAATGTGCAATTAACAGGTATCCGGGTATGGTCCGGCATGCCGGACCATTTCTTTTCCTAGCTTCGTACATAGTAGATAAAATATCGACAACTCCGAGTTAGAAGACGTTCAGTGCACCTATAAAAAGCCAAGAAGCAGCCCTATCCAACGATATTATTCATTAATAACGAGGCTTTGATTTTTCGGCGGTTACAATGCAGGAAAGGCATGTGGTCGATTTTTTGTGCAAAAATTATCACAAAAAAATGGGCCGCCGGCCGCCGACCATGGCTGTTTCGGCGTTACTACGTCGCTCATAATCCATTCCATGCAACCTACCGCACATCGGACGAAAGCTTATGACCTCCCACAACGAATGATGGGCGTAGGGTTGCAATAAATGGATAATAACACCGTCGGAACACCCCCTCCATGTAGGCGGTATTTTTGCTCATCGGCGCATCATCGGGCATACTCATTAGATATGTATCGGGGAGATTATAGTGCATCTTTGACCATATCAAGCAGCCAAACCTCGCGAATATATTCATATAATAGATAGGAGGCGTTGTATTTGTTGGTAATGGCGTTTTAGTTGCGTAAAAGTGGCTATAGAAGGTCGGGGATGCGTCGGGCGGATGAAAAATGTCGACCACTTGTTTGGTAGATAAAAGCATAGTATAAACAATGAATTAATGAATCCAAAGCGGCCAATCAACTCATAACTATCTATACTATCGATCCGAGGCGTTGAATCCATTGGAATAGGTTGGTGTTATCCACAGGAGAGCATGGTAGTAAGCAGATCGGCCGCCATGGTGAGTAGGGAGAAGATGGCTAATTCGCTAGGTAATCCTACGTAATTAGTAAAACGAGCTAAGAGTTGATGTGGCGCCAAAAACGACTTACCCGGATACCTGTTTAATGATCTACTAAAGCTAAAGATGCTACATCCACCCCAGATGAGCAACCGTGCCCACCTATTTCTAGGGCGACTTGTCTTCAAAAGAGGCGCCATACTCATGTTCACAGTCTCAATTCTTCTTAATTAACACGGAATCCTCTGAAGAATTTGTGCTAGAGAAAGTGGAGCATAGCTATCGCTATCGATTTACTACTGTGTGGGCGACTAGTTGTTGCTGGAATAATTCCAGGGCAACTTTGGCATATACTTCCTGGTTAGGAGTGTCGCTGATTCAAGGTGAATCTCTGAGCACGATTTAGCACTTTTTGGTCGTATCGGCGTCGCTACCACGTCGTAGGTGATCTGATGGATGAGGTTCAATTGGATTGACCACTCGAGCGATATATATACATATTCTTTAACGCTGTGACTGTGAATATGGCAATCAACAGCTTCTAGTTGCCCATTAACGTTGGTCGTGATAGTATAGCAGTATCGTTTCCATGGCTCAAGCTCTTTTTGTCGTATTGGCAACATCTCCCCTTCAAGTAACTGGATGTGTTCAATCTTTGTTTCTGACGATTTGACGAAGTTAGATAATTCACAACAGGGATAACCTTAACAATTCTCAAGTTCCTGCACTAGTAAGTATTTCCAATTTGTCCACAGAATTGGAGAAATGATCTCTGATTTTGTCCGGTCGGTCTAAATCTCTTCTGATAGTCATCGAACTTGAGCTTGCTTGTCGTAGCGACCTGTAAGTCACAGAAGATTCGCCGCACTTCAAGTTCAACCCCACCCGACCTGCTTTTTAGGTAGAAAGTTGACACCACAAGGAACATGACATCCGCACATTGCACCAAGCCGCGTTGATTATTCAACCACAACTGCACAAAGAACATCACGCTCGTGCTCATTGAACTCATATGATTACAATTATTACTTACAACGCATTCACAATTGATAATCAACGCAGAAGACTCTCCCTCCCCACATTATCTACGATGAACAAACCAACGATTGGCTCTCGCTCCAGCCAGAGATATGGCAACAACTCAAGCCCCACCAATTCCACTGATTCCGCCCCGATCCCTTTGCCCCGGACACATCTCCACCGAACCCGTTCTGAAGTAGCCCTCGAGGAAGCAAACAAGTTGGCGGATTGGCGTGAGAATCAAATGTATCATCGACTGCTCACAGGGATGATCCGCCGAAGTCAGGAGAAGGGCCTTGACCAGAACCCCAAGATCATACGATCGATGGAGAACCTGGTGCAGACTCAGG
The DNA here is from genome assembly GCA_030544225.1 of Skeletonema marinoi. Taxonomy (NCBI): domain Eukaryota; phylum Bacillariophyta; class Thalassiosirophyceae; order Thalassiosirales; family Thalassiosiraceae; genus Skeletonema; species Skeletonema marinoi. Next base: position 336,005 of record CM060491.1, read on the forward strand.
CAAGTCCGATATCATCGCTTGACAATTCGAGCAAACATAATGAAGAATGGGGCATCATCAGCTGTAGCCCCGATGAGAACCAAGGAGCAATGAACTCTCATGATCCGCACAGTTCATCGTCAAAAAAAATGTCATCAGTTTCGAGCTGGAACTCCGCCATGAGCGGTGGATATAGTAGCTCAACTTTATCAAGACGGCCTTCTCGTATTCGCCTTTCACTTACACCCTTGAGGGAGTCACTGAAGGCATCCTTCAAGGACGAAGGCATATTTGACTTAGAGATGTAAAGCGGAGATCCTTTCGGAAAAGACCGGCTCCGGTCCATTTTAGGTAGACATCCAATCTTATTAATCTTGTATACAACATGTATATTTTATTTTCGTTTGTCAGGAAGTGTTGCTGCTACTCTGTTAAATAGGGATGAGTTTGGTGTAGCTCCTACTCCTAATTATTAAACAGCCGAGTCAAAGTAACAAAGTAAAATGATATAGAAACAAGTCATTATTATTATCCAAGCAAAGAGCTCTTCGCAGTTAAGTGTGTCAGAGCCCTCCTCGTCCTTAGTTTGAATACTCAATCTTGGCCGGCGCCGTCAGCAAGAAAATATCCATGATAAGGCAGATAAATACCAGCGCCACAAACATCTGGAAGCTCCCCATGTTCTTTTTGCCAATAGCCGTTCCAGTCCATGGACAGCTGAAATTTATTGATAACATGTTAGCATGGTGACAACAGAAAATACACATACACAAAAGCAATTGCCAATCAAACCATTTTCAATACTCACGTATGATCAAACTCTTCCACAACCACCGCAGTATCCGGATCATAACACGAGTTACGTGGCCGATACGTCTGAGCCTGTTCACTCCACCTCCACGGTCCACCCTCAGTGCCCCAACGAAACCCAACTCTTCTCAATGGTGCATCATCTTCTTCATCATTTTCATCCTTTGGAGGGTCTTTGTGCCTAGTTAGAATCCCAGGATCACGAAACCCCGTGTTGAATAGTGCCCTGATGAGTAGTACCGTGAGAATCGTCCAACCCAATTTAATGTACCATGCCCGGTAGGGTAGACCAACAAACAGTGTCAATCCACTCACACCAAAGATTAATGGGTACGTGATACCAAGCAGCATTGGCCAGAATGGACCAACAATGAATTGAATCTCACGTTTGCGCACCATACGCTTTGTTTGCTTCTTTGTCTTTTCATCATTCTTAGTATCACTCCCTTTGTTTCGATTGCGCAATGCCTCTTCATCATCATTCACAAACTCTCCATCCTCCTCATCACCATCGTCATCATAATCATCCACCTCCACCATAACATACCTCGACTTCAACACAGCCATATTACCAATCCTATCCGCACCCAATCTAGAACAAACCACTGCAGATAAATAAATACATCCACATCCTGGATCTATCTCCTCTTGAAACATTTGATCCAATTCTGCCGATGGGGGACAGCAGCAGCAACAGCCAGAGCGGCCCTCTCGGTTGTATTTTTCGAGTTCATCAGCCCATGTTGGTTCGACTAGTCCGGAGGCAAATTCACCTTCTTTCCAATGGCGGAGTTTATTTTGGTGTTTTTCTTGTCGGTATTTTTCGGTTAGTGAGAGAGTATCATCATTGTTTGTCATATCGGCTGGTTGCTGATCATCATCATCATCACCACTTGCAATTTCAAGAGGTAATTTATTATTATCATCTGTATTGATTTGTCCATAGCGACCAGATGTGGTGGAGGTGCCCTCTGAGTCAAAATCATTTTTTAATGATGTCATTGTGGTGGGGTTGAGTTTTTTTACTGCACGACGTTGTGTGGCCATAATAGTTTGTCAGCAGCAAGATTACCGAGGAATACACGTTATTAGGATAATAATAATAATGTTGGACCGAAGATTTATTCAATGCTACACCAGCTCTCCACCTGCGATAACATTCGCTTTATATTTTGGATCTCCGCTATCTATTTTCATTTTCATGTTGGACGAGTTACATACGTTGGAATAAGTATGGTGGACGCTGGACAGCCGGGCAAGAGGCTGCAAGAGGGAACAACCAACAACCAGGCTACCTTCATCTCAGCTGAACCGTCCGGAGCCTTTTCAGTATACCTAGTAGATCAGCAAGGTTGTCATATACACTAGTGCAAGCACCATCGTTATCAAGAACATAAGTCACACGTCCAGGCAAGAGTCCAATATCTGTGGGAACACCAAATTCCTTGCGCACGATATCCTTTTCATCGGCAACGATGGAGAAGTCTAGTCCTAATTCTTGTGCGAATTTTTGGGCGGATTCTGCGCCCTGGCCGGAGATTCCGACGACATCAGCTTTGAATTCCTTGCGGATGCATTGGATCTCTTCTTGGAATGCCTTGGCTTGAACGCTGTATATTATTGTATTGTGTTTCATCCATGATAACAAAAGATAGAAAGCTAGAGAGGTTAGAAATGAAGACATGAATTTATGTACTTAATTCCGTGTTCCAAACTTACGAGCTTTCAGGAGTAGAGTCGGCAGGGTAAAAGTAAACAACCAAAGGCTTCATGACAGCAGAACGCTTGAAAGTCTTGCCGTTTTGATCCACAAGAGCAAAGTCAGGTGCAATCTCTCCAACCTTGAGGTTGAGAGCGTTTTGTCTGGAGACGGTAGAGGTAGGAGCGAAAGCGGATGAAGAAGTGCAGGCAATGGCGGCGATGACGGCAGTGGTCTTCATGATTAAGTATAGAATAAGTAAAGAGGATTACGGTAGAATTTTATGATGGATAATTAGTCCGCTCAAATGATCTTCTGGATCCGAAAGGATTGATGATGAGAGGATTGCCCGACGAGGCCCGACGGCAACATTATTGTGACACAACATTCTAACCTTGACACAGATGTGCATATCGAAGTACTGCATTTCATACGAGTTTTGCTCATGTCGATTGCACCGCCGACTACAAATAGAGCATTGATAAAGAATTTATCCATCGTAGACTGCATCTAGAATACTTCCGATTTTACTGATTAGATCTAGCAGCATTAGTGGTGTGTGCAATGGAAACCTTATCGCCAACTGTTCTAGAACACGATCTCGATGTAGACATTTTCTACTTTGCACCAATCCCACTCACTCAAATTGAGTATCCTTGTGTGGTTGACTGTAAAGAAGCGTACTTCTCTTCTTTTGTTTAACCTTGTGCTCGTTCTCACCAATCTCTTCCAACAATGCAAGCTCATGCCTTGTAATTATCCCAATGGGACGTGAATGCTTATCAACAACAAGTATCGATCGCAGTCCCAAGCTTCTAAATATCTCGTATGCCCTCTCAGCAGATCCATGGCCTTGTAGTTGTAGATGAGAGTGGTGTGTGAGAGTAATAGAGATTCTTTCGTTAGCACACGACGACTTGAACAGCATGGTCACTGATACCAGATTTGCGGTGCTTACCTTGGATCGACATCGGTGCTATTTGCATGTATGGGGCGATGTAGACATACTTGAGTTCATCGTCATGTGACAAGTGTTCTCCAATCTCGTCGCCAGTGGGCAAGTTTCGTGGATCTGGCCTTGCTTCATCAAGCTCAGAGTAGGACAGCACGACTTCATCCTCTCCCATCGAAACGAGCACCTTTTTTTGACTTAACAATGCCAGCAAGTCAATTCTGGAAATTTTCCCAACTAACGAACCGTCTTGCTTATCCACGACAGGAAAATCAGGGTCATTGTTACTTCTTAAAGTGTCAACCAAGTCCTTCACAAGCATCTCTGCACAAACTGTAACAACATTTTTCCTCATCACATTTCTTGCCCGAATGTTTGCATTGCGGCCAACAACTGGACATTCCTCTTCTAGAAAAGGAACACCTCGCAACTGAAGGATGACGTCGTATATACCGGGTCGGTCAGAGACCCAATTGCCCACGTTTTGAGCCACAAGAGTTGTTAGCATGACTGGAGTCATGAAGAAGCTGAGTGAGGTAGTATGCGTAACAATGGCCGTCAAGCTGATTAGCACTCGCACTACCCCTCCTAGTGTAGCAGCAGCCCCGATAATGGCATAAGTCCTCGGATCAATGTTCCAAGCCTCATCAAGGAACATGTTGCAAATCAGTGCTGCTGCACGTCCAAGGCAGGCACCTACAGTTTGTGTATAGCAATTATGAAAAGATTAGAGATGAGCCCAACAGTAAAAAGACAGCCAAGCAAGTGATTGTATCGTACCAATGAATAGAAGCGGGATGAAGATACCCGCGCTTATGGACATGCCAAACGCCACACAGAGAATGACTAGATGTGTCATTCCAGCAATTATACATGTTGACATCGAGAAAGCATCTGGATCATCCTCGGTGAAAAGTAGCGTAATGCCCTTGGCTCCTAATGGGTTAAGGAGTAATGTTGCGAGTTCATTGTACTCGCCTTCTTCACAAGTGAATTGTCTGTAGTACGTATGCCCGAGACGTCTCGGCTCAATATCTCCACACCTACTAAAAATCGAAGGCAAACACCAAATGAGTGTAGCAGTCACTGCAGCAATAACAAATACCTCAATTCCCTTTTGTAGAATGCTAAAAGAGAGCCGACGACGCAGCAATGCAAGGGCTCTATTGGCTGAGCAAAACAATCCACCAATGATACCTCCAAAACTTCCCACCAACATGAACATGCCATACTCCCACAAATAGAACTCTGGATGATCACTATCGCCAAGTGCCAAGTTTGAAGATGAACTATTATCAATCCCATTAAAGACAGCCATGTTACTAACGTGAAACCCTGCTCCATTACCCAGAACTTTGGACATGATGGCATACATTGTTATAACCGTAACACATGCCGAAAGGAAGCAACGCCAAGTTAGACTCGTAGACCAGAAAGAGCTGCCCTCTTCCATTGCAAACAACACACCTGAAACAGGCGACCTGAAGGCTGCGGCAACTCCAGCAGCACTGATAGAGTTGTAGAAGCAAGATATGTATGTATGAGTTGAGTGGTGTGGTAGCATCAGGAATATGTCTTCCTCTCTGTCTACACTAACTTACCAACCAATAGCTGCAAAGTCAATCCTGTGCCTATCAGTCCTGAGTAGATCAAAGGCAGGTCTGTTTCGTGGCACCAATCTGTTGGCATTCTCGCCAATACTCAATCCCATAAAAATCATTGGCCCCTCAAGGCCGGCTGGTAATGAGGCAGCTACTGAGCAGATGACCGATACTGCCTTACAACAACATGTGGAAATTGCTGTACAGTTAGCAATAACCACCCCATTCAACGTCGCTTTTGCTTCAGCAATACCAGATCCTCCACTCACCGGAGCGATTGCTACTGGTATAAAAGCAAACATTGCTAGGATTGTGCTTGTTGCTACATGCTGAGCTAAGCCATAATACCAATAAGACTCGTTGTTGCTTTCTTTTTCAAGCCATTCCAGTGCAGACTCAAGCTTCCATTCTAACAAATCATCCGCAGTCCTTGAGACAATGACGCCAATAATAGCCATGAAGAAGCCTATACCCACAACCAAAGCCCATTCCATCCGTTCCCTTTCAGTTTCGAGCAGTTTAACGGCTTCATGATCGAATCCGCCGCACCCCTCATCGTCTGTTGATTGTAATGCTGCTCTTTCTGATCCACCATTGAATGACTCGTTAATACCTTCACGCTTGGCTTTGATCAATTGCGTCTTTCTGCGATGCCATGTAGCAGTGTCTATGATGTTACGATCTAAAGAGTTGTATTCACGACCTAAACCACCATGTTGACGAAGCATAGCTTCAACACAATGATCCTGTAATACATATAATTTGTGTAAGTGGTGCGGTAGGACATTTGGAAAGTATACATAATAAAATAATACATGTCTCAAGATCAGTGTCATGATGTTGAAAGTATATATGCCAATAACAACAAACATGATAGATGTCTCAAGATAAATGTGAAACTCACCGTAGGGCCAATAAACTCCTCTAAATCTCCGCCCCTAACCTTGACCTTTTTCATCCATCTATTCAGCAAGGCACGTTTACTCCCCGAGTAGATGACGTCTTCAGCACCATCTGAAGCAATACGAGGTTTTGTTAAAGTAAACCATGTAGGACGGCTGCCTGCCTTACCACCTCGCCCCTTTTCTGTTTTGCTTAGAGAGCCATAGTTTTGAGTACCGTCTTTCATGGTTTAGGTGGGAAGAGTTAACAATAGATATTAATGCTCATGCAATAACGATTGTGCCACCGAAAAGGGCCCCGAAAAGGCGATGATTTGACAGGGAGCAACGGCTGTCATCGTGGTGAAGAAACCCGAACACAAAAATGGCGAATTCAAAACTCAAAGCAAAGCCGTGGGCAAAACCTGGGCAAAATCTTTCTTTGACTTTTGTCTGACCGCGTCTCCAATGTTCGTAGACAGGAACAGGAATTGACTATCACATACTTACTTACCCACTGAACCTCAAGCAGACCTCAAGCTAGCCTTCTCAAGATTATCATAAACACTTCACACTACACAGCGCAAGCACCGTCGTTGTCAAGAACAAGAATCCTATCCTTGTTATCTTGACGAGAGTCATTGCTTCTAAAATTGCCTTTATGTGCGTTATCAATGCCTGCTTTTCATTGTAAAGATCCATAACCTCGGTCGAGCTAGGATGTCCTGAGTTCTTTGCCAATGCTTTCAACAAATTTGCCTGCGTTTTTGAGTTCATCGTCTTTTGCAAAAGAATCTCAACGTTTACCTTGAGATCATCGTTCTTTAGCTTCAAATTCTCTATGCGATCCCACATCTCGCCTATAAACTCTCTTTGTAATCTATCATATGATAGCGATGAACGTCGGTAGAGAACAGTTGGCCCCATCACTACCGATAAGGCAAACATTAGCTCTACAGCCCGTGAAGAAGTTGCCAAGAAAGACGTGTTACTAGAAACAATACACAACGCAATAGCGCATGTGGAGAGTGATCAAATCGCGATGTTCTAGTGCTGCAAGCCTTGCATATCTTTCTTGGAAGACTCCGTAATCTTCTCACAAATTTCAGCTGGTATGTCTAATGTTCTGTGTTCATCATCAAGAAGTGTCTCTTTGAGCATCATCGTTGTGAGTTTATTGCATCCCGATCCCGTGCTTCTCCCCTATGCATTCGCATTATCTTTGAGAGAGATGGACACGATGGGGGATGAGATGACGGAAGGAAGCAATGGTGGTGATATGGCGATGTACTGGTGAGAGAAGCCCAAAACTGCCTAATTTGTCGAGGATGGAGTAACTTTTGGACAGCATCCAGCAAACAAAGAAACAAGGATACCAGAAGACCTTCTCATCGAACTCTCCCTTCCATCCGATCCATGTGGTTATTGTACTAGTGAGCGGAAAAAAGAAGCCTCGATACTGAGTAAAACTAGATTATTCCACATCACAATTATCAGCGAGAGGGGAGAGATTTTTCTGACCAACTTTTGTTGCTTTTCTCCAAGCTTCCCGATATGCATTATAGAAGGGAACTTGATTGTCGTTGGGGTAGCTTCCACCAAGATATTCCCGAAATGCTTCAAATGCTTCTGACCTTGGATGGTTGTCTGGTAACCGAGGACATCTTCTACTCAAACCTGTACATCTTGTGCCTGTGCAGCACGGCATGTTATCATCGATCTCCATCACTAGACACAAATCCGTATTGAGCATCACTCGATCAACCCCATTTCCTGTCGTCCAATCTTCTCTTGGTGTGCCAATGTTGCGAGGATGCCACGAATTCAAGAAGACTTCTTCGTAATAAGTTTTATCGAACAGCATCGCTTCTTTATTGTTTGGAACCCAGGTTCCATGATGTCCAGAGAAACCAGAATCACCTCTGCCGAGAGTATGTGCGCCCATGAGAGCTGTTGCATCTGTCCACGTGAGTCCCATTCTTGTCAAGAAGACATCTTCTGTCTGAGAGCAACCTCGCGGTGAAGGAAGGCGATCGCCTTGTCCACTACACGAATCTGTATCCACTCTACCCCACTCAAATGTGTCCCTCAGATCAAGTCCATTATTAACTGACGTCTGCCTAATTACTGCGTTAGCACACGCAATCCAAAAGTCTGCTCTCGAAATTTGATGCTCGGAATACTTGCTTGCATACAGATTGGTGAGCAAACAACCTTCGCACCATAAGTCGTCAGGCAAACCAGCGTTTGCAGGATGGAATGGGTCGAAACAACCATCCGGTCCTTGAGGATTTATTGGATCATTCCGGTCGAAGTCCATGAAATCATGAGCAACGAGCCTGCGAAAGGTGCATTAATAGTAAACCTATGTAGTCAGAAAATTGAACAAAGATTGTCAAACAACAACACGACACACTTGCCTAACAATCCCACCGAGGAAATGAGCCTTCGTTTTATCATCTGATATCCCATTCTTCAATTGTTCAATGTCTCTGTCAATTTCATCATAAATACTGTTTGTCATGCAACCCTTTCTTTGCTGCGGAGTTGGCTGTGTAGTATTAGTCTCATGAAAAGAAACTTCGAAAAGATTAAGTGGTGGTTGCATCGGTAAATTGGCAGGAGGCGCAGTTGAAGACAACTCGGTAACGTTAAACAATGACTGTATTGGTTGCTTTATTGTGGGACTAGCAGTTGAAGGATGTGACGTATGATTAGCTGTGGGATTAGCGGTCGTTGGTTGTATTGTCGGCCGTGAAGTGGGAGGAGCAGTTGATAGCGTGGGATTGGAGGTGGTTGGCTTAGAGGTAGTTGGATTAGCAGTAGATGGCGGTGGCGTAGCATTAGCTGTAGGCTTGGAGGAAGGATTGAGGGTTGAATGTGGTGTAAGCGGTGGAATAACTATCTCTTCACTCTCTAGCATATCAATGTAATTGTCGATCGCAGACTGGAGCCATTGGTATTGAGAAGACGGTTCTGTTGAAGGATCAAAGGTGGGCTGTATCGAAGATGGCTCTTGAGTTTCTCGAGAGGAACCTGATATTGTAGAAGGCGGCGCAGTATCTGTCCCTTCTCCATCTTCTGTGATGGTTGTTGTTGTTGTTGATGACGACGATGATGATACTGACTCTTTTACCCCATCTCGACCCATGGAAGTTGCAATAACAGCGGCAGCAATTATTGATATCGCTGCAATACAGGCAACCAATAAATGAGACCTATATCGTCTGGCTGGGCTGAGATCTTCCGGGTTGGCGTCTTCTACCATGTCATCAATATTAACAGGAAGACAAGCCATTTCTTCATCGTTTTCAACAGGAGCAACTTCTTCGCAGCCCAAAGGAATTACTGCGTCATTATCAAGGTTGCCGTGTTCTGTTTCGGATTGTGTTGTGTTGGCTTGTGTTGACTCGTCGACCACTGCAGTATCATCAATCTCACTTTTTACATCATTCAAGCTTTTATCGTTGTCGTCCTTTTCATCCTCTATTTGAACGTATTTCACGCTGTCCTCCTTGATGTCCACAGGCACATCTGGTGAACTTAAAGTAGTGTAATCTTCTGTTGCATCACTCGTATCATCATCGCGATCGGGAGCAGCAACATCTTCCGTCGACTTATCCGGTGGACTCACAAGAACTTCACCAATCAACACTGGCCCTTCATCTACATCATCGCTGCGATTATCCTTGGCGTCATCATCAGATGGTTCGATGTCAGCGTTCGCATTAACAATCACGTCTCTCCCATTCAATGCAACAGTTGGCTCCTCAGCTGCCGGTTCATCATCTACTACCGTGGCAGCAGACTCAACATCATCATTATCGACGATATCGCTAGTCGTCGGATTGGTTTCATCTTCCTGAGATTCCTTTGCTGTTTCTGTTTCATCACACGTCAAATCATCATTAATATTACTCGATGACACATTTTCTGAACCTCCAACAACACGATCTTCATCTGCGGCAACAGCGCCGCCGCTCTCAGTACTGTGTGATATTATTTCACTCATAGGGAGCTGATATCATCGTTACCAGAAATTTGGCCCCACCTCGTCGACCTCCATACTGAAGTGGAGGTTCAACCTGCCTAACTATATAAACGCTCTGTAAAGTACATCAAACATCAAACCTCACTTTTTCAGATAATTCGCGCTTTCCTGCTCGGTATCAAATTGGATTTAAATCACTTGAGTACCAATTCCTGGTGATCTATGTTCTCTAGTAATTTTCGTCATAGTTGAATTTTGCTGTGGAAGATGCAGCCGATGATGATGGGGGTATTGTAATGGGGGTGATTGAAGCTTGGGGCTGGTGGTAGGGACACTACAATATCATTGCGGTGTTTTGTTGATTTGCGTCTTCCAACTGCTGTGAGTCAGAAGCTATTACAAGAGTGCCTCCCCCCTTTTACCTCCATGGCTATCTGAATCCAAGGTGATATCAGAGTAGAGATTGATGCATCTAATTTTTACTGCCAATAATATATCTAGTTTCAAAGCATCATACCCTCCATTTGGAATCAATCGCTTGATACTTGGGATTGAGTTGAATTCACTTAGAAATGATCAAAATCATCTTCACATAAACCATTTAGCCTTGCATTACCACCAGGAAAGCCTTGGGCACCCTTGTATTTAGAACATGATTCAGAGTACACCTCAAGATCATGTGCTTTGGACAAAGTACGTACTTTGCCAGCTAGAACATCATCTGCTCCTTTCAGCAATACTTTCACAGCATATTTCATCGTAAAGGTTCGGATTTCATCATCGCCACAAATTTCTTTGATTCTACCGAGTTTATCTGATTTCATTCTTTTGTCGTCCTCTAGTTCTATGATTGCTCTTACAGCATCTTTGAGCTTTTCTTCGTCTGGATCGTCAGGCAAAGCGTTCGCAATGCGGCGTGTTTGTTCTATTCCCCACAATATACGGCTTTTGATGAAGATACCTTGGAAGAAATGAACTAAATATTCTTTTGAGTGCGTCTCATCTGGTGGAGTAATATCAATCTGACAGTACTTGAGAAGAAAGGTGGCAAATCCTTGGGGTTCCATTGCAGCCATGAGTGCTGCGGCATGTAAATCAAGCATTCCTGGATGAATAATACTTGCCAACGCTGCAACTCCTTTACCCACTGATTTCGAAGGGTCCAAGTATCCAAGTGGAAATGCTTTCCGAATGCCACTAATGGCGAATGTAACCTCACTGTCTTCTTCATCTTCGCCTTCAAACATTTCTTCCTCCCATCCATCTTCGTCCGTGGGTGCTGCGGTGTAATCATACTTGGGGGGTTCAATATTAATCAATGTAGATGACATCATAGATCGGAATTTAGCAACTGCTGCTTTTTGGATAAGCCCAGCTGCTTCTCTTGTATCTGCGACGGCAAGCTGGTTGCTAACACCACGAGCCCTTGCAATGAAAGCTCTCACTTTGGGCTGATATGGTGCGAACGGAGCGAACTCTGTCACAAAGATCATGATAGTCTTTTTAACATCTTCTCCATGTGCTGTTTTGTAGAGTGTACCCGCCACTTCGCCCATTGGATTCACAACTGAAAGCTCCTCCCCACTGAGGTAATAATTCTTAACCTCGTCAGAAAGCGCTTTGAACATATGAGCTTCCCCCTCAATCAGTTCTTGTGTATAATTCGATTTGCGGGCGCTGTCAAGAACATTAGCTAGTACTTTCTCAACTGCATCACGGTAAAGATCTCCTTTGGGATCAGGTGGAAGATATCTCTTCTTGTGTTTCGATGTACGGGATTCAAATAATGCCCGAATCTTATCAAACGTGCCATCATAATCATCATCGATATGACTCATTAACGCAGTTACTTCACGAGCGAGCTGCTCTATATCCGCAAAGATAGGGCAACAAAGCGCATCAATGGTATCTATTGGCAGTTCAGTGCCATTCCAAAGATAATGCAAGCCGACTTGCATATTCATGTACATGCCCTTTCGATGTAAATTAGGGAACAGCGCCTCCATCAAGGCCTCTAGTTGGAGTATGTATTCGGGGTTACACCCAGCCAGCTCTAGCTTGTTCAGCACCTCTAGCATTCTAACCCGAGTTGCACTCTCATAAGTTTCCCATGATTGAAACCTCGTGCAGTGCGAGTTTGCATGCGTAAGAATCGAGAGTGCTTCGGCAACCGTCTGATTCTGATTTGAACAGCTGCTGAGATATTTGGTGAGATCAGGGGAACCATTCTTAATGAATCTCTCAAGAATATACCCAGGGTCAACAAGCTTCAAGCAACACGAAATTGTGTGCTCCATCAAGAAAATGAGAACTTCGTCTTTGTTATCTTCCTCGTGATCTTCGTAAACATTGAATGATTTGGCAGCGTTGATAAATTTATGCACGTAGTCCCATATAATGCTATTATCATCCGCCAACTCGCGCAGCTTTGGCAACGTCATTGCAATCAAGGCATATTTGGTGACATCCCATTGGGGATCGATTTGTTCCGCCGTCCTCGTGATGAGATCCCTTGATTTGCCAGTGACACATCCAGCCTTCCATTGATTCTTCTCGTGCATCCACAAAATGTAAATACCCAATAACTTAGATCCTGGCGATACCATTCCATCAACAGGATAGAAGCTATTACCAGTGTCATCCACTGTACATAATCCGATGATGATAGGCCACATGTCTCGGGTGAACTCTTTAGCAAGAGGTTTGATGGCGTCATTAAATTTATTATAATCAGTTTTGATGAACTTCTCTGTCCGCCATACAAATTCGTCTGACTTGCCAATTGCTTCTTCGATAGTACGCACCCCAAAATGAGATGGAAGGGGTGATGGGGGAGGGAAATTGGGTTCGGTGGTGGGGATGTTTTTCTTCTTGCTATTTTTCTTCTTGTTATTTTTCTTCGTAGTGGGTGCATCCCGACTGAGACTCTCATCATCATCATCATCATAATAGTCATTGTCATCCTCTTTGGAGCTATCATCGCTGTTGGGGGAGGATGCACTCTTGTCATCATTGTCATCCCTTTTGTAGGACACCTTGTTCAATTGCCGAGAAGAGCGATCATTGCTGCTGGCGGAGGATGGATTTGTGGAGGATGGGCTGAGTGAAATTCGCGCAGCCTTACTGAAAGACATGTTGCTGTTGTTTCTCTGGTTATTGTCAAGTATTGGGTAGGCGACGTGACGAGGTGCAGCGGCGTGTCTTGCTACTGTGGACTGTATGGCAGGTGGAAAAGTTTGGCGCCAAATTAGAAAACTGCACTTGGCAAAAACACAACAAACTCAGCGAGGACAAAAAATGACAATGATGACATCCAAAATACCATCCTCGATTGCTACCCCTACCTCTCTACCCAGAGGCAATCAGTCCAAGTCACTACCGTCCGCTGGCATGGCACCTTGCGACGTTGTCATGGCACGTAGCGACAATTTGTCAGGAGACGTGGCGTCAAGAGTCGAAGAAAAAGAGAACGTCGATGCAAACTTGTCCCTCGTCAACTTCTTGTCCCTCGTCCCAGAGCATCATCATCGGAAGCGCAGCAGCTCAAACAACTCTCTTCAAGGAAGTAACAAAAAGAGTCGACAGCAACAGGATGATGATGATGATTCGCCCCTTCATCTCCAGCGTCTTCGTTCAGAGGCAGCAGAGCCTTCTCTGTTGGAATTTGGAGAACGCACTTTTCCGACGCCAACAAAAGAAGTTGATGCTACCAACAATGGCACCACCACCACCACCACCACGGCATATGGGGACTTTTCTAGTTGGGCTTCAAAGCCCTCTCTGACATCATTCACTAATGTTCGTGCCAGGAAGAACACACACAGAGGCAAACTTTCTTCACGGCGTAGACGCAAGACGAACGCCAACGCAAGTGCAGTGATCGACAACGAAGATGGGGGGGGCAACCAAGATGGGGGAGGCAACCAAGATGGTGGAGGAAAGATGGCATTCTCTCATGAGCTACAGCTTCAAAAGAGGCGAGGAGTGCAGCTGCGAAAGAGGCGAGAGGAACAAAAGAAGAGGTGTAAACGTTTCGTCACCTATCATTCGTATGGGTTGCACATGCTCGTACGGGAATCATCCTTACGCAACACCCATTTACTATCTGGCGTTGTCAGGGACTTTCCAAAAGTTGACTTTCCAACAGTTGAAGAATTGGTGGGAGGGAATACTACTCCTAAATTTGAGGAATTGGTGGAAGGGAATATTACTCGTGAAGGCTTGAATCGTCTACGTCTACGTGTCAATGACGAGGTGTTTATCGTGAAGGATGATGGCAGAAAAATGCTTGCCACTGTTGAAAGTATCAGTGAAGGTGGTGTTGGAGCCATTGAACTTATCACTGGCCGTTTCAACGTAGGTTATTACCACACCACATGGTTGAATCTTGCTGAAGAAACTGTTCCACTAGAACAAGACACATCCACTGCAACTGACATTACGGCTGCAAATGACATCAACGACACTTTGCGTCCTTCCGTGTCGCTTATGCAAGTCACGACTACGGCAACTGACATCACTGACACCTCGCATCCTTCCGTGTCGCTTATGCAAGTCACGACTACGGCACTTGACACCTCGGGTGATACCCCCTTCACATTAGAAGATCTTCAAGATCCAGCGATTTTTGGACAAGTGGAGGAGGAATATAAAAGGTGGCTTCTACGACAACTTTTTGAAACCGAGGATAGCCTACAGCGAGTTATATCTTCTGGAAGGAAGCAGATAACAAATATTGCAAGATATGGTGGAGAACATCTCCGGCGATTGCTATTTTTTGCTGGCCACAAGAAGTTTAGCGACTTCATTCAATTCTACCCTGGCGGTGGATTTTGGTTCAGCAAGCGTGGGTACATTATCATTCGTACTATTTTGGGCATGAGTCACAAGACCTTTTACGCTTATTTCAAGCAACGTGGGTTCTTGCACCACCCAAATAATCTGAAAGAGGGAGTGCAACTCTCAAAAGATGCTGACGAATTCATCTTCATCCATCCAGATATTCACAAAAACACCGATGCTACCAAATTTACTGCTACTCGAGACATCAAGACTATGGCTGTATTTGGGGTCAAGCCTAGCGACGAGAAGAAGGAGAAGATAACCGCGGACAAGATCAAACTAATCCTCGATTCATTACCGAAGAGAACGGGGTCTTCCAGCAATTTTTGGAAGTACGAAGATGTTAGGAAGATAGTTGGCATCCTCAAACCTTTGGATGATGAAGTTGTCAAAAACATCTTGACCAAACATTCATTGAGCAGAAATGACCTCTTGAAGTTGGCCTGCCGAATCGCATGTGACCAGAAAACTGACAAAGTTGCTTGTATTGAAAGCATCGTAGCTCACTGCAAGAAGGAGACGACAACGACGGAGACGACCACTACGGGTGAGGATCTGTCTATGGAGCCTATGACCAACCCAGTGATTGAATCTACAACTGAGCTTATCGATCGCATCAACGCTGTTGAGGACGTCCCCTACAACTGTGTAATCTATGACTCATGTCAAGAAGTCGCAGCAAAGTTCAGAGAATTCCTTCAACAACGTGGTATCGGCAAAAAAACGTTCTGTCGTGAGGCAATGGGAGGTATGAGTTCAAAATGCTTGAGCAAGTTCCTTGCAGCAAAGCAAGATGAGAAGCGTGGAAGCGCCATATACAAGAAGGGATACATCTTCTTTGAGAAGTTGAGGATTTTGGAAGGCAAGCCAAAGTCAAACATGAGGATGAAAAATGAGGCAAATCATCCTCAGGGTTTTAGCACGAAGAGGAACTACCAAAGGGCAGGTGGAGTAGTCGGTAATGACGGCAGTGTGTGAAGGCTGCCAGAGGTGCGCCACCCTGCTTTCTTGAGCCGGTCGTTGAATGTAATGAGCGAAGAAAGAGTCAGCGGAGCGCGTCGAGATTGATATCGACGTTACAGTTTGCAGCAAGCCTCCCGATCACGAGGGTAAGGTTATACTAAAATCAATGCAATCAGTAGACGAATATTACATAAAGCAGAAATACATCTATGAATAACAATGTGATCAATTCGTTCGAGTTTATCCTTTTTGCAGTATTTAGGCACGCACGGTCTAACTTGATGTCGGCATGAAGTTTGTTGAAGTTGTGAAAGCAGCACGGCCGACGCCAAAATTGGCAATTGCAATGAGACTCAAGGCCACTCTCATGCAGACTTCGCTTCTCCACGGCTTCCCTATTCCGCACTTGGACGATCTTGTTATAATGCAGATCTGCCATAAAACAAGAAGAGAAGTGGTGAAATACCATGCGTGTAATCAACAACGTTGTCGTATTGATTTGCGGTGCGGTCAGCTTGGCCTATGCACGTCCTGACCTATCGAATGCTACGGATACAGCCGATCCTGACTCGACACCGTGTCCATTTGCAGATTTCTGGTTTGATCTTGCACCTGCCGAAGAGAGTGACCAAGATGAGCTAGGTGATGATGCATCTACTGAAGAGGGTGCCCAGCAAGAAGACACTGAGCAGCCTTCTGCTTTAGTGCTCAAAGGAAGCTCCAGTACCGAGACCGCCTCCACGATGGAGCTGCGCCAAAACAATGAACCAGTAAAGAAAGGGAGAGTATTCAGGAATGGCTACAAGAAGAAACAGTCGTCTGCAGGCACTCCTAACATCTACTTGCCAAATGCAGATCCGAATACAAGCACGAACCAGTCAGGCAGCAATCAAAACCAAAACGGTGGTGGTGTTAGAGGAACTAATAGGAATACTCCTAATATCTACTTACCTAATGCAGATCCGAGTACAAGCACGAGCATTAATACCAACGAAGGAAAAAAGGTTAGGTCTAGCAGGTGCTTCACGACAGCTATGTACGATGCCATTGACGCTGATATCATGAGGATTCAGCGTAGCTTTACTAACGCCAGACTACGTGGAAGTTTCCTAGGTGGACTGCTCAGAATGGCGGCTCACGACGCAATGGATTATGATCCCAGTAGATCGCTGCCCATGGGCCCAGATGGATGCTATGATCCGAATCATCCCAATAATGCAGGTCTTGACTTCGTCCGGACGCGGATCGACCAGTTGTATGATCAGAAGTACTCGTACCTTTCCAAAGCGGACTTTTGGGTTGCTTGCGCCAATGCCGCCGTCCGGCAGACGTCAATTGGTCAACAGTTAAACATGAAGAACAGTTTCCGATGGGGTCGTCAAGATTCTAACTCATGCTTTAGTCAAGGTGGTCGTCTTCCATCCACAAGAGGTTGTAGTCAGACGGAAGATGTTTTCTTGAATCGGATGGGGATGAGGTGGGAAGATGCAGTTGCGTTGATGGGAGCTCACACCCTCGGCCATGGCAACAGATTCAACTCAGGTCATCAGGGCACATGGGCTCCAAACAATAACGAAGCGATGGTCTTTGATAAGAAATACTATGAGCAGCTATTCAGGCACAATTGGCAGATGTCGGGACAAGGACAGAGTCAAGACTGGAGGACGGGTAGCTTTGGTAGCGATCAAATGATGCTCAACACGGACGTTTGCTTGGCATACAATATTGACAGTGTTGTTCCTTGTTGCACAACTGGCAGCTTTCAGTGCAACCAGTGCCCCCGATACCCATCCGGGAGTCCACGCAAAGCGGCAGAAGCTGCAGTCTTAAAAATGTTAGGAGGTATGCCAGGAAATACGAACAACAGACCTTTCTACGAATCATTCGAAACGGCATGGAACAAAATGACATCGGTCGGCCAGAACACTCTCATGCCCTTGACGACACAAGATTGCTTGATATGAAAAGAGTCCCCCTAGAATGAAAGTTATTCTAACACTGTATGTTTTCACAATAATCCATTCCCTGACGTTTCTCTCCTTTCTCAATAAATATGAAATAGTACGTCCAACAGCACCTCTCTCCTCCTGTCACCTTTCAGCCGTCAAAAGAATTGTGGTATCATTGAAAGATTGTTTAATTCGAGGGTGCACGCAACATCGTTACACCGAAAATGACTAGATAAAAAACGTAAATATTGCCATCCAACCTAATCTCTCGCTTCAATTACAAACATCCCCCCAATTGTTGCAATACACAATCAATCTGATCTTCATCTTCTAATTCCAACATTTTGGGTGAATCAGTTTCTGAAATACGTTCTCCGTCAAGCAAGAAGCGGAGGGCGGCTACGTCTACTCCCTTACGACTAGCGTATGCTTCGAACACCTATACGATAGTACATGTGGTTTGTCAATTTTGAGATTTGTTCACATGTCATGTCATTTCTCACCACTAATAACTAATTTCATCATCGTTCACTCACCTTCTTCATTTTTGTTGATTTCTTGATCTTAAACATGGTCTCCTCCCCAGTCTGATCCTTCACCCGAATCGTAATAGGTGCATCCTCCGACTTGGCATCCCCAGCACCCTCCTCGTCACTAGCACCGCCCACTTGTTGCAAGAAACAATCGATCTGGTCATTGTCCTCCAAATCCAAAGCTTCAGGCGTGGAATCAAAATCGACGGCCTCTCCATCGAGCATGAAACGCATGGAGGCTACGTCGATGCCCTTTTTTCCGGCGTATGCACTGTATCACAGAGAGTGGAGGTAAGGTGTATGTGTGTGCATGACACAACGAATGCACATTAATATTGAGTGAGCACAGTGAAAATTAATACAATTCAAGACAACGGTGATTGGCCCCATCTTTTGCAGCATATACAGTCAGAGGCTGAGGAATGAACCTACACGATATCCAAACGCTGAATATATCTTTTTATCCGCGTCATTGCCGATAGGGTGCATGTAATAAACTCACTTGAAAACTTTGGCCATCTTGGTCGACCTTTTAACCTTGAACATTGTCTCTTCGCCATTTTGATCCTTGACGCGGATAGTGATGGGCTCAGCGCCTCCCTCTGGCTTTTTATCTTCGGTGTCGGACATTGTTATTGTTTGTAGAGCTAGCTGCTGTCAACTGTTAATGGTCGATGTTTTGATTTTTGCTGAGTGCGGATTTCGGATTTGTTTGACGTTTATGAGTGCACGCAGGTTAGTGATGACACCGTAAATGACACAAATGGATAGCACGTACTACTAACAATAACAAGAAGCAGACAAGAAGCAATAGAGGAAAGACTTGAAATGCAGCTACAATTATCCTACAGTAGTACTAGCAGCAAGGGTTGAGTTGACATCATTATCTAAGTCTCCGCCTCAACCATACACCAAAGAAAGAGTTCCAGCACCATGCTTGGCAAACTCCTTTTTCACTTCATTCATATTGGTCACCATTCCAGTGACACACTCCACAAAACCAACTTCAATGAATGGCAGTCCATGCTTCTCGCATAGACTACGAATACGAGGTGTTGTAATAGGAAAGTATTCTCTCGATATAGTTGGGAATAAATGATGAGAGTAATGAAAATTCAATCCACCGTAGAACCATCGGAACCAGATGGGAGTGTCAAAGTCTTGCGTGCACAGTATCTGCCACACGGAAAAGTTACCCTCTGAGGCTGAATGGATGTTGTTCCATGGCTTGATATGATGGTTGCCTAGCAACTGCAACGACAGGACGGCAAACTGACATGCTCCTGCCATGTAAACTCGTATCGGTGTACTTGTTTGCGACAAGACAGCATAATGAAGTAGGACATGAAACACGTTGCCAAGGATTGTCCAGGGTCGAAACTTTCGTTCGGTCAGTGTCGAGTCAACCACGATACCAATGCGACCAGCGAAGAAGATGATTGGAATGAATAGTATGTGTTGAAAGTTGGCAAGGAAGTGAATCAATTCTTGACCGTAGAATGGGATGAGGTTTGCATTTTGGATCCAAATATCTTCTTTCATCTAAATACATAAGTGTGATAGTGTAGTCAGTGTAAGAGCAGAGTGCAAGATACCGTGCATGACGATAAAAAAGAATGAAGTCTCACACCACGCATCAACTAGTTCTTACCTGAGGATCCTTGAACCCAGCCTCATCAAAAGCATTCAAAAAGGCATGATGCTCCCTATGCTCCTCCCTCCACCAAGCTCCATTCACGCCCAGAAACACTGTGCCATACAACCATCCCAAAATATCATTTACAAATTCATTTCCAATGAGGTTGTGGTGTTCGGCATCATGCATTAGGAATCCACTTTGATGCCAGAATAACCCCAGAAAGATTCCAGGTAAAATGTAAGATAGAGGTGTTGTGGCAATGATTGATTGCTGGTCATCAGATGATGCACATTTCATGCACAATACGGAAAGGAACAAGAACATCAACACCAAAGCAGTCTTTTGAGCAACAAACCCAAACGTGGGCTTGGTATACCCCGCCTTCATGAAATCCTCATACAATTCACCAGCATCCTTTTCAAACGCTTCCAAGTTGAATCGCTCCCTATTGAAAAAATCTGCAGCATGAGACTTTGTCATGACACCCTCTTCATACTCATCAAACATTTCCTGAGACACCTCATTTCGTCGCTGTAACAACTCCTCAATTTCTTCCTCGGTTGCCCCCCTCACAGGCTTGCGATATTTCATAATCTGCTTTGGATTACGATGCATGACATGAAAGACATGAGTTATATCCGTCCCTAGATATTGTTCTAATAGTTCCGATCCACCGGGATGATGTGCAATGAATTTGGATACGTTGTACCAGTGTTTGTTGTAGAGGACTAGTCCTTGGGCACGTGCCTTTTCTCTTGTGGGGCATTTGGTTATGGGTTTATGAAGATTGTTTGTGGGGTGAGCAGCTATTGTAGAAGAGGCGGATGATGATGTAGTTTGCTGCGATTTATTTTCGTCGTCGTCATCATCTATATCACTGTCATCAGAAGGATCTTCAGTTTGTAACGATTGAACATCTGCCTCCTTTAAGATGCTATTTTTGTCGTCGGCCAAGTCTCCACCACTGCAGCTGCTGCTACCGCCATAGGTCCACCAGACGAGAGTGACGACGCATAGTAGAATTGTTACTGCGGCGGGCTTGAAACAATGATCAGTTGAGATGAATTGACTGTACTCGTTGATAATCCCAGTGAGAACGTTGCTGCCGCCCACATTGGCATTGGCCATTGCTTAATGAAGTGTTGTTTCAATGATGGAAACTAAGCTGCCGACCGAGTTTCCTCCTCTTTGTGATGATGGTGAATACAATAATAATGCAATGCCAATGAACCGTCCTTTATGTATTGCCTGCCTTCGCTGCCGTACTAAATAGTGGGAAGCGAAGCAGAGCAGCAGTTCTCTTTTCTGTGCCACGTCGGCTAGAGCACGAGCCGATGAGAACTCATTGTGATACACACGAGTCGGAGTCTCAAAGTAAAACTTGCTGCCGACATTTATTCCAAGAGCGAGCGCAGCGCGAACAACTCTATCCTTGCTTGAAGGTTGAGAGGCTGCTTGAAGAATAGGAGTAATTATTCTACTTCCATATCACCATTCATACCAAGAGCAGTCAAGTTGGAGCAAATCGCCAAGAAAGAAGCGCCTTGGAGGTAGTCGCATGTATCTGATCTGCCGCTATTCGAAGCGGAAGCGGAAGTATGCATGTAGTAGTTCTCCCCTCGACACTCATCTGTCAATTTGAAGCTGGAATGTAACTGTAAATGTACATCGCTTCATCGAGATCACTTTGGTGATATCTGAATAGCTGAAACCATATCATCCAATTGTACATGCTCAAAAATGATGACAGTACACCCACGTTAGTGAAGCTACAGCTCCAAAACGACAGGGACTGTCGATAGAGGATGATAGCCTTGTAATGGACGATTATTGAACAAACATAAATAATGGCGATGATGACACGCTCAGTATTGAGGATGAATATCAAAATAGAAACAGGAGCTGGGCGATAATATTGATATTGATGTGACGATGGATTGGTACTAATGATGAGCCATCAAGTAGTGCATATCGGTCAGGATGGACCAACCCTTCTCGAAGCACCCTAGCAATGCAGTGTTGTCAAATCCCAAACCTCGAAAGATGAAAGTGAATGTGCTTACAAACTATCATGTCTTCATAGAAACAGAGGGTGTGATTCTTGCTAGAAACGTGTAGTGGCAAGTCGTAAGGCATTCTGCTAGACTATAAGTCTCTGACAATAGGTCAAACCAAATGAATGCCTGTCGGCAGTACATATCAGTATCAGGAAAGATTCAGAGTAGTGACATCTGATTAAACCATTACATATACCTACTAAACACTAACAAGGCACCAGGCACACACGAGACTCCCTCATCATCTACAATTCTGTGCCACTCCACAGACGCTACTTTTGACTCAAGGCAAGTCGCCTTCCAATTTGCGTCTCTTTCCCTTCGCTGAGATTGAATAGTTCTTGACTTCCGCAGAGAGTGATGCGATCTTTTCATTGTCAGTGCTTTCATCTGCCGGAACATTCTTTGTCGATTCCTGTCCGAAACTAGTAAGTGCGTCTTTTGGAGATTCTTTCTTGGCCTCGCAAGCGATGCACTGATCTGCGCCGATGTCGTTTTTGACGGCGCAGACACCGCACGTCCATGTTTCATCAGCCTTCTGCTAGAAACAAAGAAAGAGTATGAGCTGGCGCAAACGGATCATGACGAAAAGGAATGACGTCAACTAACCTTGAAGCAATCGCCCCATCCCAATTTCTTTCCATCGGAAGGCTTGTATGCACCGCATACTTTTCCTCCTTCCAATACATTGTTACAAGCACTCCCATCATTTGTGTTTGTTCCATTGCATGTGCCACACGTCCACTTTGTCTTTTCAAATGCCAATAAAGAGCGGTCCTCTTCCTCTTCTCCATCCGCACTAACGAGCGAAAGCATGTCTGCGCTGTTCACGTCTACTAGTTCGTTTTCGCTGAGAGTGATCTCCTTAGCTTCCTTCATCGTCCTTCCACGAGCGTTAATCAAGAGAAGAAACGCCACATTGCCATCAGAGTCTTGGCTAAGAAGCTTTCCTTTGGATCCTTCGTAACTGCCGCATCGAACTTTGTGCGTGAGCTCGCTGAAATTCACAACCTCGCCACGTTTGTACAACGTCTTCTTCTTCTTCGATACGAGTGAAGCCTTCGCGACCCTTGGTTTGTGCTTGGGTAATTCACACTTGGTGCTGTTCTTTGTTCTCGCCATGGTGTTATGTTTCGTTTTATGATATGAAACAAGATGAGCGTTTTAGTTCGTTGGAGGGAGTTGGTAGCAAGATCCATACATAGCTCAAGTATGTACATAACTCGCCAAAGGACTTTGTTTGATGTGTTTCATCGAGTCGCAGGCGCACACTGTAGTCTGTAAAATGAAACACTTATATTTGGACTGTACAACTGTACAATTGTCTACGCGAGCTCTATCAGTCACTCTTTATTCCGATTTAATAGCCTCTTCCACTTCCGCCAGGTCATCGGCAGCAGCTACTTCCTCACCCTCTCCACTATTATCCGCACTTCCGGCTTCTTCATCGTTCACAGTGCCTCGTTTGGATTCATCACCCTCCTCATCTTCAATATCAACATCCTTATTCGCGAAGTAGGTCGATTTTTGTCCAATCACACTCCAGCGGACATTTCCTTCAATCACAGGTTCCTCTGCATCCTCAGGCAAGATTGTGTTCAGGATAATGGCCAGCACAGATCCAATACAATATCCTGTAGAAAGGAAGATACTTACGGCGTTGCGCAATCCCTTCATCGTCTCACTACAGTCAGAACATTCCCAAAACTTTGCGGTGTATGGACTGGCTCTCATATCAAGGAAGGCCCAAGGCCAAACTGTGACTCCGACTCCAACACACATTGAAAGCACCGAAATGAATCTGATACGGCGGCTCTTTAGATTCAGCTCACCAAATAGAGTGATACCACTGATCAAAACATTGGCGAAAAGAAAGATAGTCATTCCTCCAAGCACACAATCTGGGATTGAAGTGATGATGCCAGCAATCTTTGCGAATACACCCATGATAATGAGCCATACACCCGTAGCAATACCTGCCCTACGGGACGCACATTTGGTCATAGCAATCACTCCGTTGTTCTGCGAAAATGTGGTATTCGGCATACTTGTGAAAAGGGACGCAAGAATGGAGCAGACGGCATCTGCCATGAGACTGCCTTGGATACGACGCTGACAAAATTGGAGGTCAAGTAAGGTGAGTCAATTTGTACAAGCAGTTAGAAAGAAAGAGTAAAGGTAAAAAAGAGAGCTAGCCTCACCGTATACTCTTTGTCATCGGTCTTGAGTTCTGACACTTCGTGAGTAGCGGTCACATCACCAATCGTCTCCACAGTCGTCACGATATAAGCTGTTGAACAGGCATGGAATCATTGACAGATTCAGAGATGGATATTACGAACAAATAAGTTGAAAGACATCATTGTTCATGACTTACCTATCAACATTGGGATGATAGCGGGACCATATATTCCGATTCCAAACCACTGAGTCCAAAGGAAATCAACCACTGGAGCGCTTTCAATTTTTGAAGTATCAACGTAGGGCAATCCCTCGTAGTTGGATACACCCGCTACAAAGTAGCCAAATAACAAGGCTAAAATAACGTTGCAATTCTTCATGAAGGTACTTCCGAACAGCTCAATGACTACAAGAAAGACAAGAACACTGAAACCAAGGCCGATATATTCGGTGCTTCCGTAGGGTAGTGCAACTTGTGCGCTTCCAGAACAAATAGCAGACGGCACATTCGATACGGGCATACCAAAGCCAACACTGTCCACAACTTGAGCATGTTGCTTCCAACCCATCTCTGCGCAGACGACTCCTCCGCCCCAATACTTCATACCAGTTCCTGTCAATGCAACACCGATGAGAGTAACAGCCACAGCAGAGACTACAGGTGGGAAGATCTTCCTGATGTATTTTCCCGGCAAGAGACTGAAAAAGATTTCAAGAACAGCACATAACATGCTCGTGCCCAGCATTTTACCATATGCTTCTTCACCAGTGAATCCGTCAGCTTTCATAGATAAAATGGCAATCTCAAAAATGGGCAAGAAAGTAAAGGATGTTCCCTGCGTAACAAGTGCAAGCAAAGAAGTGAGACATCAAATTATGAAATAGTAGAAGAGCACGCAAACGCTATGCCAATACATACCATCACACTCAACAGCCCACTCCCAATGTAGAGATGCTTGCCAAAGATCTTCTTGCTGAAAGGGATTTCGACTTTGAGCACATTGATGATTGTACCAATCCCGCTCGTAATGAGGGCTGCAACGATAAAGTACTGCTGGAGTTCAACCTTCGCGAAGGGAAAGCTATCGATGGAGAACTTGGCCACCACATAAGGAGGAGTGATTAAGCCGCCGACCATGGCGAAGGCATGCTGAAGGCCCATCACGAGAGAAAGTAACAGAGGAAGTGGTTCGTCAAGAGGGTAGAACTTCATTGGATGACGCTGCTTCTTCCATGGCAATGATGGCATGCAGAGGGCTCCATAATCGTAGCCTACACAAGAGCAAGAGAAGAAAGATGAGCGTCAAGGATCACATGATTGTATCAATACACGAGAATAGTACGAACTTTATAACTTACCCTCGCCCTCACCGAAGATGAGTTGCTTGATCCCCATCGTTCAATCTAACAAAGCTGCTGCTCTATCAAAAAATTATGAACATGTTGTGTCAGGCGCCAAGCATTGAATGAACGCGCGACGCCTGCTCAGGTAGGCGACATCGTTTGTTCTTTTGCCGACAAAAAGAAGGGAACTTCTATGCCGTTCCATATCTTCACTTAGCAGCTGTGATGGTCCGGAGTGCAGAACCTGGCAGGCAGATGTCCATGTCAAGATCAAAGGCCCAACAAAGATGCCGGCGGAGTGGGAGGAAGTTTTGCTCTGTGCAGTCTTCTCTGTTCTCTCTCTCTTGCTTTGCTGCGGGGCAGGATAATGGATAATCCTGCACCAACCCGACATTTATGTGAACGAAGGCTTACTAAACAGGGTGTAAAAATTACTAATAAAATAAATAGTTGTTGAAGTAAACCCTGTGTTTAGTCCATGTACACACAAATGTCGGGTTGGTGCTGGGGATCTTCCTGTGCATTCTTCTCTGGAGGATTATGGATGGGGGGCATATTTAGGGGGCAAGTTTTGTTTGCCCCCCTTTTTGAATGTGGATACCCAAATCGGGTATCTCACATCAACGTTGTGATATCACAACGCGTTGTGATATCACATCCATCGTTGTGATATCACAACGCATGTTGTGATATCACAACACATCGTTGTGATATCACATCGGATGTGATATAGTGACAATTTGGTATTATTGCCGTGGAAACCCATCAGAATGCCTCTCGTACAACTCTTAGAAGACAGTGGCAGCTAAGCGATCGGTGCGTTGAGTTTTGTCGGCGGGAAGTTTTGGAAAGTTGCTCGCCGACACCATTTTTTATGATAGAGTTGATAGTCGATAGAATACCTACCACCCATGCCACTCTTTGATGGAGACGGCCTCGGCTTCTGCTCAGCTATATTAGAGAGGAGGAAAGCGAGTTGACTCGCGAATCATCGGCAACGTTGTCTTCAGAAGAGGAGGATTCACGAACAGTCCGTCCCATCAATATAAATAATGATGACTATCGATTTGAACCCTAAGTATCACCGCCACAGATAGTGCAACTGGAACCACAAGAATGAGACAGTGATACGAAATCATCTACATGGCTGACGTCGAAAGCACAACTGAGTGTTATCAACAAATTGAAGGATGAAGTTTCCTCTAAATATGGCAGCTGAATTGGATTATGCACAAAACAATTTTTCTTTTGTTCAGGATGGGCAAGGTTTTGCGGAGGACAATAACATGCAATCATTGCATCATTTGGAAGGGACCGCTACTGGTCGGAATCTACCGGTGAGCATCAAATTGCGAGACTTAGAGTGCAATAATTTAGCGTGGATAGAGCAATTGAAACATTGGAACATATCGCTCTGCCAACCTCTGACACGACAAACCAGTGGAAATGCTGAAGCAAGATAAGGGAGGTTAGTGAAGAAGACTTCATCGCAACTCTCGATCATTGTAGGCTGCCTTCCATGCAACAAAAAGTCGCCAGAGAGATGCCGTATAAGTTTGTTTAAAAATTGGATGCTTAGAGGTTAGACGCAGCTCAGGAGAATTGTGATAATATAATGACTTTTGCTCATCAGGTCATGAGCAGCGAGGCTTGGGGTATTTTAATTTTGTCACTTACTGATTAATGAAATTAATGGAACAGGAGCTTTATTTTATACATTACTCATTGATCGAGACCATGGGAACAGAAACGCTCTATCCTCACTTCTTCCTCTCTTTCCATCCCAGATGTGGTCTCATCATGCACATGCAGACTATGTGGCAAAGAGCGTGTCAACATGACATAGACTTCATGATAGATAGAAAGAGCGACGTCATAAAACAAGATCAGCACCTCCATTTTTGAAATCTACCCGTTCATCCAATGAGAATCCCATGTCTACCGGATACGCACGCACCTACATACTTGTGCATGGACCAGAGCTTCTCATTTGTCAGACATGAAATGGTCGTCTGCTGGAGGTGAACTCTTCGATAACATGCTGTTGCTCGAAATAACTTTCTTTATCCTCCTCCTCATGCAACATCTCTCATCAGAATCGTCGACATCACTGTCCTAGACAGACTATCCTCCGAGATGAGCTCTCGACATCTAGCCGATGATTCGCGAGTCAACTCGCTTTCCTCCTCTCTAATATAGCTGAGCAGAAGCCGAGGCCGTCTCCATCAAAGAGTGGCATGGGTGGTAGGTATTCTATCGACTATCAACTCTATCATAAAAAATGGTGTCGGCGAGCAACTTTCCAAAACTTCCCGCCGACAAAACTCAACGCACCGATCGCTTAGCTGCCACTGTCTTCTAAGAGTTGTACGAGAGGCATTCTGATGGGTTTCCACGGCAATAATACCAAATTGTCACTATATCTTATCCGATGTGATATCACAACGATGTGTTGTGATATCACAACATGCGTTGTGATATCACAACGATGGATGTGATATCACAACGCGTTGTGATATCACAACGTTGATGTGAGATACCCGATTTGGGTATCCACATTCAAAAAGGGGGCAAACAAAACTTGCCCCCTAAATATGCCCCCCATCCATAATCCTCCTGTTCTCTCTCTTTGCGGGGCAGGGATAACCCTCTGTCTGAGTGAATTGGTATCGCTCTGTGTATCTTTGATTCATTTTCAGGAAGTCGTCAAAATAAATACTCTACTCATTTATTGTTCTACTGCTCATTTGCTTACATTCACATTTACCAGAGATAGACTAATAATTGCTACAACTCTACGTAGTGAATTTCATTATACCAATAGGATCCCTCATGAAGTGTCTCGTAAACATAGTGAAGCTTGTTACATCGAATCTCATCTTCATATCCACCTGCAGTGCATTCAGCTTGGAGCTGTCCTAATCGAAACGATTGATCAGCTGTCAACTCAAGCAAACGTGCAGAGTCCTCCAAGAAGTAATCTAACCAATCATCATAGCCCTCCGCAAACTGAGCTACATCATCCTCGAAGGATGGCAGCCACCCATTATCCTCCCACCAACCATTGATAGTAAGACGCTTCACATCACCTGCTAAGTGATTGACTGATGTTACCATGTGTTGCGTACGAGTATTTACCGAGAAGAGTACCAATGTGTTGAAACTGGGAGGAACGAAAGGGAATGATGTTTCACTCATCCAATACAGGTGACCTCCCCATCCCTATGTGGTAGAGAAGTAACGTGAGAGGAGTAAATGGATAAGCATGAAGCAACATTTCTAATCAAACAGATCTTACATGCTTCCAATCTTTTGTCAAGTGCCAAACATACGCAACAGTTCGTTGATCAGCCCAATCTGAATGAGGCAAAGAGTGACTCCCAGGCTTATACCAAGAAGCCGCCGGCCACGTCTGCCCACCACACCTTCTTCCACTCAACTCCGATGCAAATTCCTTAGTCACCGTACTATTAAATAATTCAAGAGTAGCATTCATCAATGGAGTATACTTTTGCAAATCATAAATGTTGTAATGATAACATGAAAAATCATCTTGTTCATGTGCGTATGCGTGAAGTTCAAAGGCATCTTCTGCAGATGACAAATCTTGATACATTGCCTCTGCGTATTCGGGTTGAAACGCGTTGTGTATCATGACTGGTTTGCCTGCTCGAAGTTGTTGCTTGATGTTGTGTATTGTTTCGGGGTCGTGGAAGAGATTTGGGTTGAGGAATGATGTGATGCTGTCGCCGACCTTTGGGTAGGTGAATGCGTTGCTGCTGCCGCCGCCGCTGTCGGAGATTGGATCGGCAGCATTCTCAGCATGGTCTTCATTATCAACACATGCTTTTATTGTTGTTTCCGATGAATTCGAAGCCGATGCGAACAGTGATCCGTAAAAGAGTGCAAGTAGCACTGCCGATGCAATTGAGAGAAGGCTGGTGTATATCATCATGTTCGTAGGTCTAGTTAGTTACTTAAATAGCCACATCATGCTTCGAGCGGAGAGCTGCATAGTTTCCGAACGTTCAGCTGAATTTATTCCTGCCAACCTAAGTGCAGCGAGTGATGGTAATGTTCGTTCTTTCTTGACTCTTGCGTTGCTCTTGACTCTTGACTCTTGACATTTCTCAAATTTTTGATACAACACAAAACTTCCCTCCACTAAAAAGACACCCCCACTTTCACTGTTGTTTTGATTCTTCTAATTCCCACGTATAAAGGCCGTGCAGACCAATTCTTCTGGGCCGCGACTTTTTTGCCACCGATCACAAAAAAGACCCACACCATGGTGCTCCAGGCCTATGCAGCAATAACGGCGACAAATAATCATATAACAAACCCACAACATAGTCACTAGACCCATTTTTCACGCTGAATCGAATGGTGCAGCCGGCGGTCCGCTATCTCCAGCGCCTACAGACGTATTGACAGTGATAGCAGCAGCAGCGATTTTTCCACAATCGACGTGACAACATAGTTTGGGCATCATGTGGGAGGGGTAATGATCAATATATAACGCTGCAATGATAACCTCATACCTGCATATGTATAAGAAGTCGACTAGTTGCCGGCGATAGTGACAGAAATGAGTAATATAGCGGCATTTAGTGAGATTTAAGAAGGCATGAAATCTGCCCGAACAGCGACGGCATCTATCACGGCATATGCCTTCTTATCCATTCCTATCTTCAATATGAGCACAGTTACCAATACAAAACCTTCATATGGCTACCCTAAGCGATCATTCTTGGGCATGGGCGCCCATAAGTCTGTATTAATCTTTTTCCTCGGGTACTCGTTGGCTGCTGGTGGTGTTTATCTTTCGTGAAAGCACAAAGCACATCATGCACATCTTCATAGAAATCTATGTAATAATAAGCGTTGCAACCATACATCTTATATCACTAGTAATCTAGAATCCATCGGAATGATATGATATAGTTGGGAGCCGTGGATGCGGCTTTGGTGCTTCACTATGTCTATATATTATTTGGCCCATGTGCCAACAGGAGCAAATCTAACATACCTTTTGTTGGGGAAGACAAGATGTTACTAATGCAACCACACTAATAGACACAGCTAAGGCGTGTAATCTTGATTAATACCTTTATTTATAAACATTGCTCTGTTGATTTTCAACCATAAGATGCCACTAATATTACCTGCAACTTCTGCTATGCAGCTGTAAGATGCAACCAAACATACCAATAGTGCTTCTTTTCTACACAGTGCACATTCATCTTATAGACGCTCTTTTGGTACTTAAGAGCAATCTTGAGTTGAATCTCATCATGAATTGTGTTCTGTCACTTCTGTGCTGTTACTGTTATGTGCAGGCACTCCAAAAAACGTCATTTGGATAACAACAGGAGGTACAATAGTAGTAGCAGACCAATGGATGCAAGATAGATGCATCTGCTATCACAACCAGCAACATTTTTGTCGAGTCATCATTATGTGTAGGTGTGGGAGGTTGGTCTGTTCTGGTATTGAGGGTGGGATTGATTACAAAGACCATTCTCCAGGTAGAGGCCTCAGACGCTCGATATTTTAACAGATTCTGAACTCTCCTCTATTATTGATCTCCATGCCTCTGTATCACTTCTGTTCACAGATATTCCCAACCAACAATCAGCATATCACGCCCATTTGGTGCTGTGGTTATTATTGGAGTATTATCTGAGGTATATTACCCCTCCTCATCGGCGGCCGTGTCATGATGTGTCGAAAATGGGCAAAACATACCACATCTAACTTGGCGGTGGGTACGTCAAAAAGCATTGATTATTGCGAGCTACTGACACAACCATTCAATATAATATATGAAACAGGTCCAGTGACCATCTTGTGGGTTTGGAATATCGTAATTCATTGTTGCATAGACATGTGCCGTGATAGATGCCGTCGCTGTTCGGGCAGATTTCATGCCTTCTTAAATCTCACTAAATGCCGCTATATTACTCATTTCTGTCACTATCGCCGGCAACTAGTCGACTTCTTATACATATGCAGGTATGAGGTTATCATTGCAGCGTTATATATTGATCATTACCCCTCCCACATGATGCCCAAACTATGTTGTCACGTCGATTGTGGAAAAATCGCTGCTGCTGCTATCACTGTCAATACGTCTGTAGGCGCTGGAGATAGCGGACCGCCGGCTGCACCATTCGATTCAGCGTGAAAAATGGGTCTAGTGACTATGTTGTGGGTTTGTTATATGATTATTTGTCGCCGTTATTGCTGCATAGGCCTGGAGCACCATGGTGTGGGTCTTTTTTGTGATCGGTGGCAAAAAAGTCGCGGCCCAGAAGAATTGGATTTTTGGCGCCCTGCACGGCCTTTATGTAGCCCACATAAAGCGAGCCATTTTTGAAGGAGCCGTTTTTTTCTTTGAAAGAGGTGATCGCTTCAAAACAATCACCATGGCGACCGAAAACGCCAACCCTCAAGTAGCAGCGGCTGCCGGCAGCAGCAGCAATACTGCCAAGCCACCCCTCTCCAAAAAGAAGAAGAAGGTATCAATCTCTCCCAAGAAGGCCACCACATTATCCTCCTCCCCTCGTCGCCGTGGCGGTAAAAAGGGAGGTCGTCGTAGCAGTTCTCACTTTCAGACTGCTCCATTAGCCGATGATGGTAGCGACGATGATGATGATATTGAATTCACATTGGACGGTGCCAACGATATCGACGATGATGGCGAAAAGTCCACCATTGCTGCTGCTGTAGCAACCACCACTTCCACCAAGAGCACCAGCAAAGCACAACGTCGTCGCCGCCGTTCCTCCGCCCGCTTCCTCCGCCTCTCCAACGGCGGCACCAACCCTAACGAAAAAGACGACGACGAAGAAGACAACCCCACCAATCAAGATGGCAATTACACCTCCTCCGAACACCTAGGTGAAATCTACCGTCAGGCCATTCGAATGAATGCTGAGAATAAAATCAACGCTGGTAATTCCTGGGGGTTGAAGTTGATTGAAAATATGGATAAATTCCTCAATGTCGAAGACACCACCACCAATGGTGAAGAGAATTTGACACCACGTAGCAACAGTGAGCAAGAGGAAGGAGCACGAAATGATCTCAAGGCAGCACGCAAGATGAAGTCCAAGGATGACAAGGGCCGAATCAATTTCACCAAGGCATCGTGTACATTGGATGCATCGGTCAAGATTTATTCGTATCGTGTGGATGATGTTCATTTGTCGAGTTATCGTGTTTTGGCGAATTTGAATAGGACGGATAATAAGAAGGATGAGGAGGATGTTATTATGGGTGAGGGTGGAGGAGGTGATGGTGAGGATGGTGGTGGACAGAAGGCGAGTAAGAGGAGGGCTGGACCTAAGGGACCTACGCAGACGATTGAGACTAACAAGGGTGAGTTGTATTGTTTGTGTGTTTGTTTCATTCATTGATCGTTATAGAATTGAAATCATCTAATATATCGTTCATGCTTGTTGCCCTCTCCTTTTTATACACATACACACAGCCAACATCAACATGTCCAAGCTTGACTCAGCCTACGACATTGATCCACTCTTCCACAAGATGTCAAAGGCCTTTGATGAAGGTGGTGCCAAGGGACTATTGCTTGGAAATCTGGGTGTTGCGCAGAATGGATGTCATATTGTGTTTGACTCCAAGGAGAATGAAGAGGAGGTCAATGAAACTGAAGCCAATGAAGACGAAAGCAACGATGAGGAGAAGACTGAGGATGATGATGATGATGACAAGAAGATGGAGGAGTTTGGCATCGATCCCGAAGAAGCAGTTGTGTGGAAGGAATCTGAGATTGATATTACTTCTTTTGCTGCCAAGCTTGAGACCATGTTGGCATCGTACGGTGCCCAAACCTCCGCATCTGTTCCCTTTGTACCCCAACTTGAATCACTCCGTGAGGACTATGCCACCCTCGTGAGGGATGGGTATGCTGTGGAGGGAAATGATAGCATGTCCAAAGATGGACGCAAGAGGTTGAGGTTGTATGATGCACCTGAAGAGGAGGAGAAGGAGGCGGAACGATCTATTTATGTGATTGCCACTGAGAGGAGCCGTGCTAGCATCTTGGGTACGTCCATGTTGGGCATGTCCTTTGGTTTGTCAATGGACATGGGTGATGGAGAAGATGACAATGAAGGTGGTGGAGCCATTGATTTTAATGCGGAAGACTTGGGCGGAGAAGGAGAATTTGCACCTGCAGATGATGGTAGCTTTGGTGGAGGAGGAGAAGGAGAGTTTGCACCCGACTTTGGAAGTAGTGTTGGAAGTGCAAGTGGCGGGTTTGGGGATGCGCGTTCTTACAATAACACCAAGACTCTTTTGGATGCCCTTTGTGATGCTGATGCATTTTATGAAGGGAGCGATTACGCCTTCTTTGATGTCAAGAAATTTGAGAAGGCTACCGATGGCAACCTCTGGGCTGGATCTCAGCATTGGAAGAAGGGTTCAGGTATGGCCAAGAAGAATACGAAAAAGGCGGATGAGAAGAAGAAGGTCATGTTTGAGAATGATGATGAAGAAGAAGGTCCAAAGAAACGGAAGAAGGCCGTCAAGAAGGATCGTGTGTTTGTTGATTTCAATGCAGAACCAGTTGTAGATGCCATTTTTCAAAAGAAAAAGACTACCAGGAAAACCAAGAAGACGCCCAAGGATCCCTTCCAAATGGCCAAGACAGAGAAGGACTTCTTGTTGCCACCCGATGCCAATGTTGATATCACTCAGCTTACCAGACTTTTCTCGCGCCCCAATGCTATTGTACGTCGTACTAACGATGCTGACAACAACAAGCCTATTGGAAAGACTGTAGGTTTTTATGATGTTGAAGACAATGCGCTTGGTTTTAATGACAATGATGACGCTGACTTTGGAGGCGACGATGCTGGTGATGGAGGATTCAACTTTGCTTACGACGATGAAGCAGATGAACCTGAATCTAATGATGTCGACTACAACACTGAAAACTTTGATGAAGTTCGTAAGGTTGAGAAGATTGACATCAACTATGCTCAGGTCGCCAAGAAGGTTGATGTGCGTCGTCTAAAGAAGGATTTGTGGACTGAGCTTGAGGAGAAGACTGCCTGGGTCAAGCCCGAAGAATTCCCTGAGAAGACTGACGAAGAGAAGGAGGAAGAAGATGATGACGACGATATGTACGAAGACCCTCGTCCAAAGACTGGTGAGCCTCAGTATGTGTCTTTCAAGGAAACTTGTGAGAAATTAGACAATACCCAAGGCCAGCATGGGGTGACTGTTTCCTTCTACTTTATTTGTTGCCTCCACCTTGCCAATGAAAAGGGACTTAAATTTGAATCCGATGGCAATCTTGAAGATTTTATGATTTCGTTGGACGATGGATCTGCACCAACGTTTGGAACGTTTGGTGATGGGTTTACTGAGACTGTTGATAAGTTGAAGTCTCGTGGTAGCAATCGTGACAAGAAGGTGGCAAGTTATGCTGGGGAGGAGTAAGAGCTGTGTCTAATCGTTGTGGCAGAACGGGGTTGATTCTGCTATTTAATTAGATCTTCTATTACATTCAACAGCTATTGCCTTTCATCCTTCGATACGGTTCCAACAACATCAACTCTTACATGGAGTAAGCTGTGTATTAGAAATGAGCGAGTCCGTCGTTCTCAAGGTTCCCGAGGGAATGCCCCCTCGGATCCCAAACCCAGATATAGTACTAACTAGAACGGACCGGCTTGTCGCGGTCCGCTAGCCCACATTGGATTTTTGATAGTTGAAAATGACGTAAAAGTAGGCTGCATGCTGCATGCAGTTTTACTCAACTTTGGAGAAGTCGACTTCTTCTCTGAAATAAGTCGCAGCGGTGCTCATGTTTCCATATCCACGTAGCTTTTTAACAACTGAATAGTATTGCAACGTCAGAATCACTTCTACAACTCACATCGACCACAATGTACGATTCCCCAATCGGCCACTTTCTACGTGGTGGTCTACGTAGGAATCATACGCTACAATTCCATAATGCGGAATTTGCTTTTTATTTTCTACGTGGTGGTCTACGTAGGAATCATACGCTACAATTCCATAATGCGGAATTTGCTTTATAGTAATTAGATTCCGAGCTATGCCTGGATATCTTATCGGGGGCGAACTCCCATGGGAACCCTGAGAACGACGTTCTCAATCAAAAGGGGCGAGGGCAAATATATACTTATACGGTATGGAATATGTAGGTATTTATCTTTCTACTTATGCTTATGTGCCAAGGTCATTAAGACACACATCTTGGATATCCTTCCGGCAGGGTATCCGCCATCAAGAAGGCCTTGGGAATCGCAAGAAGACCCAAAGGAGCATTTTGGAGTTGGAGCACCATCAAGTGATGGATCATAAAAGAAGCAATTAAGCAAGTTGAGGTCCATTACAATACTTGTACTTGTACCATCGTCTTCATTTTATTTGTAGGCATTGGAGTCGGAGCTTCAGATTGAGGTTATGTAGGCTGTAATTCGAAGGAGAGAGAAAGTCAAATGCAAATGTTAGCGCAAATTCTATAAGTTTATCGTTGGGTAATAATACACGTTCGGTACAAAGGTAAAGGTATATACCTAAATACATAAATAGAGCACGTAAGCCAATCTACCTCTCAAACATAATTGCATACTCTCACTACAATCTAAGATGAGTAAATGCGAGCTGCAGCATATCATTCTTATTGCTAACATCACAACAAGAAGAGATGTTGATGAATTTGCAAAATAACAAGGACAACGAAAAATTCAATCTATTTCTATTCCTAGCCTAAGTATCATTATCATTTATCATTTTCTAATTTCGTTTCAACTAATCTGTACAAGGGTCAAGTTTCGTTCACTAATTATAAAACCATATCATCTCCATTTACGATCAGAGATTAAGATCCACCTTGACACCTGCTGGTAAATGGATTGCATGTTCCACAGCACTGTGTATCTGAAGAACACACATGTCCATCGTAAGCGCATGACCAAATCATTTCGCTATCATATCCACAACCCGTTCCCTTGGCACAACTATTTTTCAACTCTTCGGGAGTACAAAGCCTCGTGTTATCACCGGGAACATTCTTACAAAAGTCAACAGCCTCTGCAAAGGTTCCGACCTTACAAGTACCTGCGAACTTACTCCTCGCCCAGAGGTCCGGCTTGTACCAAAGGCATTTTTGCTTCCAGTAACTTGGACCGGTGCCAGTTGTAGTTAGACAACAACGGATTTCATGGACAGTATCGACGTCAGCTTGGATGCGAAGTCCTTCTTCACAAGGAACAGTAGGAAAAACAGCCGAGCCTCTTCCACAGACGAGAGTTTTCATCGAAGGTGACGGAGGAATAGGCTGAGGAGTGGGGCTGTTTGACGGTGGCGAAGTTGGCTGCTTCGTAGGATTTCTAGTTGGCAAGGCCGAAGGCGGAGGAGTGGGGCTTTTTGAAGGTGGCGAAGTTGGCTGCTTCGTAGGATTTCTAGTTGGCAAGGCCGAAGGCGGAGGAGTGGGGCTTTTTGAAGGTGGCGAAGTTGGCTGCTTCGTAGGATTTCTAGTTGGCAAGGCCGAAGGCGGAGGAGTGGGGCTGTTTGACGGTGGCGAAGTTGGCTGCTTCGTAGGATTTCTAGTTGGCAAGGCCGAAGGCGGAGGAGTGGGGCTGTTTGACGGTGGCGAAGTTGGCTGCTTCGTAGGATTTCTAGTTGGCAAGGCCGAAGGCGGAGGAGTGGGGCTTTTTGAAGGCAGCGAAGTTGGCTGCTTCGTAGGATTTCTAGTTGGCAAGGCCGAAGGCGGAGGAGTGGGGCTGTTTGACGGTGGCGAAGTTGGCTGCTTCGTAGGATTTCTAGTTGGAAAGGCCGAAGGCGAAGGAGTGGAGTTGTTTGACGGTGGCGAAGTTGGCTGCTTCGTAGGATTTCTAGTTGGCAAGGCCGAAGGCAGAGGAGTGGGGCTGTTTGACGGTGGCGAAGTTGGCTGTGCAGTTGTAGGGCTCTGAGTTGGTGAAGACGAAGGCTGAGGATTTGGCGCAGATGTCGATCTGACCGAGATTACCAAGTCGTCCGTGTCATCATAACCACCTGTCGTACAGCTATCAGTACTAGCTGGATTTGAGTTATACATCAAATTGACACGCACTGCTTGAATATCTCCTTCCGGCAGAGTATACTCAGCAGTCACAGTTTGCGCTCCTCCACCTGGACACTGTTGACGCTCTCCAATTTGAACCCAAACAGGATTAGTAGCATCACTTGCATAGTAAAAGTCAATGTAGTCGTAGTCGGATGCTCCAGCTTCAGTAATCCAGCACCACACAGTCGCAGTAATTGTGACTGTATCACCCTCAGTCATATCACTTGTAATACCAGGTGCCTGACTCACAACAATCTTATCAACGGATTCATCACTATGATATGTTCCACCGCTACCATCGTAGCAAGAGTTCAAGGTGTTCGGCTGATTGGGTTCATTACCATTTGTCATAGTCCCGCAGCCATCTAGGAGGCCCTGAGAGTCGCAAGAAGATCCAAAGGAGCATTTTGGAGCACCAAGTGATGGGTCATAAGCAGCAGATTGAGGTCCAGAATCGTCTTCATTAGTAGGCATGGGAGTAGGATTTTTAGTCGGCGTAGAGGTTGGCGCAGATGTCAGTGGTTCTTGACTTTCTTTCACCAAAAAGACTAAATCGTCCGTGTCATCATAACCACCTGTCGTACAGCTATCAGTACTAGCTGTGCTAGATTGATACATCAAATTGACACGCACTGCTTGAATATCTCCTTCCGGCAGAGTATACTCAGCAGTCACAGTTTGCGCTCCTCCACCTGGACACTGTTGACGCTCTCCAATCTGAACCCAAACAGGATTTGAAGCATCACTTGCATAGTAAAAGTCAATGTAGTCGGGTGCTCCAGTACTCCAGCACCACACAGTCGCAGTAATTGTGACTGTATCACCCTCAGTCATATCACTTGTAATACCAGGTGCCTGACTCACAACAATCTTATCAACGGATTCATCACTATGATATGTTCCACCGCTACCATCGTAGCAAGAGTTCAAGGTGTTCGGCTGATTGGGTTCATTACCATTTGTCATAGTCCCGCAGCCATCTAGGAGGCCTTGAGAGTCGCACGAAGATCCAAAAGAAGAGCATTTTGGAGCACCAAGTGATGGGTCATAAGAAGCAAGTTGAGGTCCATTACCATCGTCTTCATTAGTAGGCATGGGAGTCGGAGTGTCAGATGGAGGTGCTGTAGGCTGCAATCGATAAAAAAGTGAAAGGCAAATGCACATGTGAGTGTGAATTACATAAAAGTAAGTATAACGTTTGGGCAGTCGAAACCAAAGAGAAATATTGCGACATACCTCAGTAGTCGGGTTCTTCGTTGGACTTTTCGAAGGCAGCGGAGTCGGAACCTCTGTTGGTTTGCTAGTAGGTGCTGGAGTTGGATTATTCGTTGGCTGCACAGTCGGCGGGCTCGTTGGACTCTTGGAAGGCGCTGTAGTAGGCTACAAAATGTTAACGAAGTTGAAGGAGTAGGAATGAATGTTTAAGTTCAAGGGTGAGTAAAAAGATACGAGACATGAATATTTGTTTTCAGTTATTCCACTTACCTGATTTGTTGGACTCTTACTCGGTGAGCTTGTTGGAGATGAAGAAGGACTTGCAGTTGGGCTCTGACTTGGAGCATTTGAAGGCGATGGCGTAGGCTGCTGACTTGGAGCATTCGAAGGGGCAGGGGTAGGATTTGATGTTGGTTGAGGATTTTGTGGAGAAGGAGGATCAGTCGGTTGAATTGCTGCCACCGAAAAGACTAAATCGTCCGTTTCATCCCAGCCTCCTGTCGTGCAGCTTTTGCCAGGTATAACGGGTTGGTCGTTAAACATACTGTTTACACGAACGGCTTGAATCTCTCCTTCCGGCAGAGTATACTCAGCCGTCAAAGTGTTCTCTTCCCTACCCGGACACTGTTGACGCTCTCCAATTTGAACCCAAACAGGATTTGAAGCATCACTTGCATAGTAAAAGTCAACTTTTGTTTCTGGACCCCAGCACCACACAGTCGCAGTAATTGTGACTGTATCACCCTCAGTCATTAATCTGGCAATATTATTACTCACAACGATCTTATCAACGGATTCATCATAATGATATGTTCCATGACTGCTATCGGTACAAGAGTTCAATGTGTTCGGCTGATTGGGTTCATTACCACCACTCACATTGCCGCGGCCATTTAGAAGGCCTTGAGAATCGCAGACAGACCCAAAGGAAGAGCATCTTGGAGCACCAAACGATTCGTCATAAGAAGCAAGTTGATACCAATGTCCAGGAGAAGGAGCTGGAGATGGCGCAGGTGTCGTGAGCGCGCAAGTCGGACCGGAATAAATCTTGACGTTCGCAAATTCACTTCCAGTAATACTTTCGACTTCAACCGTGAAAACATCATTGGTGTAATTACCTCCAGCGCCAAGCTCTTTGAGAAACAACGACTTGGCATATCTGGTACCACCACCTTCTTCAACTTGAACAACAGTTACTTTATCACCAGTTTCTTGAGTTTCACGATTGATACCCTTCTTCGCATTGAATGCAACAAAGAAGTCTTTTCCATCATTCGCAGGGTTTACTATCTTGACGAGTACCAGATTTGAAGTAGTATCATAATCAGCAATGCCTGAAAGAGATATTTCAAGACAACCATGCGACAGAGATGTCTCTAATGTCTTGTCCCCATGTGCCCCATTTTCTCCATACCATCCTGATTGCCAACTCTTGGCGGAATTGAAGCACTGATATGAAAGTGACATAGAGATTGACAAAGATCATATTAGCGATTCAAGTTAGAGATGGCTGAGAAGACTAAAATGTTTGAAGATAATTCGTTTCATTTTTACTCACCATGACGGGCCCCTCATCGGAACCATAACTGAAGCCCATCATTCCAGTTTTGTCTTGGTATACCCAATTAGTTTTATTAACGCTAGGATCCCCTGAGTGAGCAAAGTTAAGGTTGTGACCGAGCTCATGAATTTGAGCAGATGCGTAGTCGCTACGATGAAAGAAACGACATGCGATTGAAACAGTTGGATGTATTTAGTATCTCGCGTGCGAAGAACAAGTCTATATGTAATTCACAACTCTATCGAGAACTTACCACCATTTGTTACTGTAGCTACTGTACTTGTAATTAACATTCGCGTAAGCAATAAAGGAATCTGTGTTGGAACGAGAAAAGGGCTTATGTTAGTGTAAGTGTTGGAGTTTGAGATACAACTTGTTATAACTCACCTGCAGTGTTAGGTGGGATACAAAACATCCAGTAGTCAGCAGCATCAATAATGTCATCACCAAACATTTCCTTGAGCTTGGTAATGGCTTGCAATCTGATTGCCATACTTTTACTCTCTACAGCGTCCATGTCAACTGCAACAGTCACAACTCCATTATCAATACCAGGTTGAGTGTCCAAAGGACTAAATGTGATCGCTCCATAGGAACACTGTTCATATCCGGACGAGAGGTTGAACATATCATCGCTTGTAGAACCATCAGCAGTCAGTCCGAACACATGTTCGCGCAAACCATCCTCGGTACCTTCGTAAATGCTATCATTTGTCTGCACAATCACAGCGACGACCTTCTTGTCTCCAAAAGTAGTGGAATACAAATGACGATGGAGCTGATCAACGGTGCGCTGCTGCTTTTCATCTTCATCTTCAGTCCTTCCATCGAGCAGGTTCCTTCCGAACAGACCACTCTTCTCCTTCTTCTTCTTCTTTCCACCATCGTCATCCTTGGCCTCGGCAGGCTTGATCTTCCCTCCATTAAACTTGGCCTTGGCGCTCTTTGCTCCGAGAACAGTACCGGCTGGAATGGTGACGGCCTGGCCTGATTTCAATCCCTCGTAATCATGAGATACCACTTCATCCTCTAGTACTTCTTCCAGTTCGTAGACGAGGTGGTCAATCATGATGTTGAGCGATATACTATCATGACCATCTTCGTAGTCCTTCACTTCCTATAATAATGATGTAATGAGTCAAAGATGTGTGATCAGATGACAATAAATCTACTAGAACTAGAACGGAAGGAAACAATAGCACTAGCACGGCTGGCAAAAGGCATTACAAGGATACTATATAACTTACAATCACAAAGGTGCCGCGTTTCTCCTCCAGTAGGACTTCTGCCTCCCCGATCTCAAAATCATCATCAACTCCACGGAAGAGTGCCGCCGACTTTGATGCGCCAACGGAGATGAAGCTGAAGCTAGTGGCTAGGAAGATGATTGCAGCTGCACGGAACATGTTCGCTACAAGGAGCTGCATAATGATAAACACTTAATGATGAACTAATTGCAGATTCGATATGTCGTAGGTTGTGGACAGTACTTAGCAGTAGAAATTATGAACGAAGACTGAAGATGAGCTCACAAGCTCAAGGCGTGAAAGTACCTGCATAATAATACGTAGTACATAGCGTGCTACACTGCACAAAGTTGTGTTACAACGGTTTCTTCTTAGGTTCGGCAGGAGCGGACAAATCTTTTCACGAGAGACAAAGTCGTTTAGGGAATAATACTAATTCCAAGATGTTGCAGCTTTGATGACGTGTCCTCGTGGTCAGTTTGTGTTCTGTTCGTGAATTGATGAATTGTCTCAGCGGTTTCAAGTTCCAAGAATCTTCACGGCATGCCAGAACTTACTCTTTCTGTTATCATAAAGGAGACTGGATTCTGTCTTTGATTGGTATCTTAGTTGATGCTCACCATTGTCTTTCTTTGAAAATTGGTGTGCTTTGCCAAACATCTTGTCTCATCATGACTCATCGTCTTCACTCGTTTCTTCATCGATTGTGACATTAGGTTCGGCAGGAGCGGACAAATCTTTTCACGAGAGACAAAGTCGTTTAGGGAATAATACTAATTCCAAGATGTTGCAGCTTTGATGACTTGTCCTCGTGGTCAGTTTGTGTTCTGTTCGTGAATTGATGAATTGTCTCATCTCAGCGGTTTCAAGTCCAAGAATCTTCACGGCACGCATGCCAGAACTTACTCTTTCTGTTATCATGGGAGACTGGATTCTGTCTTTGATTGGTATCACTGTTGATGCTCAACATTGTCTTTCTTTGAAACTTGGTGTGCTTTGTCAACATCTTGTCTCACCGTCTTCACTCTCTAAGTATGTAAGTGTACTTATGTGAATGTTTGTAAAGGGGTGCTTTCATATCATGTATATAAGTAGGAGTGTCACATCGCACCGCTTAGACAAATAAGGATAACCACACTATCTAAAACCGATGCAGGGTAAATCCTACGTTTTAATAAGGACTCCTCGCTAACGGGGAGTATGCCAATGCATACTTTACACGATCACTCAGCGCTCTCACCTACCTTTCTACCATGGTTGTTTATGCTTACTTTCCTTGTTACATGATAACGCTATAACGCATACTATATATATTGTACCTACTGTTCATCCACTACAATATCCTCGTATCACGTAGCGTGAGGATTTCTACGCCTATACAGTAATTCCTACCAAAATTGTGGCGCGGCGGCGTGGGTCAAGCTTCTTGAGTGGAGTCGCCACGGTATCGCAAAACTAGGTAGGAATCCCAAATGCCTACATGTACTCACGGGAGCTTAAATTAAACTAATTTTAATGCTATGATGCTTTATCTCTTACCATACTAAGTGTTATCATAAAGGTGGGAGTAACTCAAGTACTGTTCTCTCTT
This sequence comes from Skeletonema marinoi, assembly GCA_030544225.1. NCBI lineage: Eukaryota > Bacillariophyta > Thalassiosirophyceae > Thalassiosirales > Thalassiosiraceae > Skeletonema > Skeletonema marinoi. The sequence goes on from CM060491.1 coordinate 379,152, forward strand.
TGCCCTCCTCCTCCTTCAAATTTTGCTCGAAGCGTAGGCGTAAGCGTAGGAGTAGGAGAGGTTGCGGGACGTTGAAGTTAATTGACGTGCCACTGACTATCAGCGTTGGCATGTCCTGTCAAGCATGGCTTTGACAAATTTCTGTTGCGTGCCATAGATGCCCGTGTCTGATTGTGGCTCGTGTGAATTCTCGACATTTTGGCCCTGTTCGTAGTGTCAGTGTCCTCGTCAATAATTATGGTTGGCTGCGGGCAGTCAGTTGGTGGCATTGGCATGACATGCTTGTATCCAAGATGGCCTGATTTTCTCAGAAACAGCTCTAGCAAATTGATCACCTTTTCCGCGTCAAGCCTCGCTCTATCTTTGACTATTTGTTACTGTGTCGGAGTCATTCTTCCACACAAAACAACATAAACGAGTGGATTGGTTCCAGTTCGCAAGAAATGATTCATCACTGTGCCCGTATGGATGAGATCTACTTCGAAGAAGCTGAAGTGACCGCGAATTGCCAGATGAGCCCCTGCTATGTAGGCAAAGATGTAGCCAAAAGGTCGAACGGGTAAAAGGATAGCCCACATCTCCTCTGTAACTTCATCGTAAGCAAAGATATTGGCTAAAATGCTACTAAACACAAAGCCGTTAATGATGGCGTGGCAGCGCTACATTATCGTAGGCGACATGGTGAAGCCCAATTTGGGATGGCCGCAAACACTACTCTGCACCATATCGTATCTAACGCTTCGAGTATGACAATCCACAGCTTATAGTGGCCCATTGTAGTTGGCCATGATAGTATAGAAGCATCTTTTTCACGGCTCAAGTATTTGTTGGTCGTATCGGCGTCGCTACATCATCGTAGGTGACCTGATGAGGCCCAATTTGGGATGGCCGCAAACACTACTCTGCACCATATCGTATCTAACGCTTCGAGTATGACAATCCACAGCTTGTAGTGGCCCATTGTAGTTGGCCATGATAGTATAGAAGCATCTTTTTCACGGCTCAAGTATTTGTTGGTCGTATCGGCGTTGCTACATCATCGTAGGCGACATGGTGAGGCCCAATTTGGGACGGCCGCAAACACTACTCTGCACCATATCGTATCTAACGCTTCGAGTATGACAATCCACAGCTTGTAGTGGCCCATTGTAGTTGGCCATGATAGTATAGAAGCATCTTTTTCACGGCTCAAGTATTTGTTGGTCGTATCGGCGTCGCTACATCATCGTAGGTGACCTGATGAGGCCCAATTTGGGATGGCCGCAAACACTACTCTGCACCATATCGTATCTAACGCTTCGAGTATGACAATCCACAGCTTGTAGTGGCCCATTGTAGTTGGCCATGATAGTATAGAAGCATCTTTTTCACGGCTCAAGTATTTGTTGGTCGTATCGGCGTCGCTACATCATCGTAGGTGACCTGATGAGGCCCAATTTGGGATGGCCGCAAACACTACTCTGCACCATATCGTATCTAACGCTTCGAGTATGACAATCCACAGCTTGTAGTGGCCCATTGTAGTTGGCCATGATAGTATAGAAGCATCTTTTTCACGGCTCAAGTATTTGTTGGTCGTTAGCTGGTATACTGGAAGAAGGACAAGCTGGACGACGTGATGGCTGTCGAGTGATAAGGTTTACCATTCTTGAATTGATGCTTGCGTGAGAGATGGCGACAGAGCCAAGCTCGAGAGTCGATTTGGATTATCCAGATCGAAGTTAGCAGCAGCAGATTCTTGGATGAATGTCACAGTAAACAGCAATGTAACGTTACATGTCATGACGTCATCACTTGTCGACTGGAGAAATCAACAATGAAGAGACGCAATGAACACAACCTATTTGAGCAAATCTACGGCAAGCGAGCAGAGTAATCTTCATACTGAGCAGATTGATCTACTATTTACTTGAGGAAATAGCTGGCGCTTTATTATTTTTATTTAAGCTGAGAAGGATAATAGGTTGGCACGTGTTTATTATGTTGTCTTCTGGCGCATAATGTGTTGGGATTGAAGGATCGTGTAGGATTGAGCATGCGCCCTCTTGGTGCTCGTTCCTCGCCCCTCTCGGACATTGTTCTAGGGGGGGAAGGTTGTACTACCGGCTAATATATTCGCGGCTCGTACAGTTGGTGTTAAGCGCATGTCATTACACTTTTAGTGTCGAGTGTATCGGTGTGGGTCTTTCACGGACGTATTTGAGGCGTTGGTATTGCGGTGGCGGTGATCTTTTCAATATACGGAAATAAGATGTTACAATGGAGTTACAACCAAATGGGCGCAAAGCCCTCTCCGTATTGATCAGTGATAATAACACTAGTTGCTGGTCAGGTTGTGTGGGTGGAACAATCTAAAATCTGATCGTTGCACCCTTACTGTTGTGTTGGTTCTCTCGAAGCGGAGAGATAGTGGAGTGGTGGAAGTTTCCATAGGTGATCACGTGGTTATTATGATGTCTCCTGACACATAATAGGTTGGGATAGAAGGAATTTGTAGGTTGGAGCATGCGCCCTCTTGGTGCTCGTCCCTCGTCCCTCTCAGGCATTGTTCTATGGGAGGAAGGTTGTACTACCGGCTAACATATTCGCGGCTCGTACAGTTAGTTGTTAAGGCGCATGTCATTACACTTTTAGTGTCAGTTTATCTGTGTGGTCCTTGGACTGGCCTTTAGGAGGCGTTGGTATTGCGGTGGCGGTGATTTCTTCGATATACGGAAATAAGATGATACATTGGATTCGCAACCAAATGGGTGTAAAGCCCTCTCCGTATTGATCAGTGATAAACACTAGTCACTGAATCAGGTTGTTGGGGGAAATGAGCGGAGGGTGACAAGACAACATGACTCGGCACGCCCTGGTGCGTGCATGAAGTCCCCGATGATGCTGTGGAGAGTAGTTTAGCTGGCGATAATATCTCATGGAACATGCAGCATCAGCATAGAGCTTGTCTGCAACACATGTTGTAATCACGGGCGGTGGGTGGATGAGGTAGTCTTTTACACAACCTATTGTAGTGGATAGTTTCATGAAACATGAATGGCTGTGCATCCTTGCGGTTCCATAGTCGTTATTATGTGATGGAAAGGTTCTTTTCGATTATATCGTCGCCTTCCTTTGACGTGGAGTTGTTGTAGCTTCACTAACTCTGGAAATGTCTTGGGGGGATTTTGAGGTTGGATAGAAATCATTCGATGATGATCCAGAGTCAGTTATGATGAACCCTCCGGATATATCTTCATGCCAGCTTATCGGTTGGTCGCTTCCCTTGGAAGTTTATTATCAGTGTTTTCCGTCGAAACTGCCTACTATCTTCATGCCGTGCCATCTTTCTCCGACAGTGCATTGGCTTCGCCCATTCTTTCTCAAGACTTCGACTTTGACATGTCTATTATGCCCGCCTCGTTACGCCGCGAGAACCCAGCAATTTAGTTGTATGCACTCCGGCGGTGTTGCTTCATGATAGCAATGCACAGTCTGTAGTTGAATTACGAGGATTTACCTTCGCCGCACTCCCTTCGGTTGTGCCGCTTGTCTTCGACTCTGACGCTTGCTATTCGTCTGATGCCTTTTATACCGCGAGAACCCAGCAATTTAGTTGCATGCACTCCGGTGGCGTTACCTCAACAGCTCAACTTCATCCGTTGAACCTACGTTGTTGGAACCTGAAGTCGAATTGGATTGATGGCTCAATGAAGGGAATGAGAAACTTTCCCACTGAATCAGTGGCCTCTGATAGACTTGACGATGTTGATCACCATGACATGTATCGAAACACTCGATGCGCCAAGCAATCAGCAGACTCGAGCAAGCCAGCTAAGTGTGGGGATAGCGATGGAGAGTCAGTTCTCAGTCGTTTTTCTAATGGTGGAAAAGTTTGATTGGCCTGTGGGGGCAGTCTAACGGTTGTTGGTGCTGATGGTGTGTATGTTGACCTACACATACTATGCAGCTCAGTAGACACCAGCAAGCTATTTTGATTTGGAGACGGAGGAAGCGAGGGAGAGACGTTGCTATAAACCTATCTTCAGTTGCTTTGGTGGTGGTAAAGGTTGATTTGCCTATGATGGAGACAGCGAAGGAGGTAAGAAAGACCTACCTTCAGTTGTGTGTGGTGGTGGTCGAGGTGGCCATGTGACCTACCTTCATTCGCTTTCGATCGTGGAAAAGGGCTTGGCAAAGCGTGGCTTCAACGGAATTGTTGAGGCGGATCTTGATGTGTACTGCACTCCTAATACTATGCAGATCAGTGGACATCAGCAAGCCAGGTTGTTGGGGATGCGGCGAAGGAGGGCAGTCACGCGCCTTACTTCAGTCGTCGTTTCAGTGGTGGAAACGCATGCTTTGTTTGTCTACGGTGGCATCCATCAAAATTTGTGGGTGCTGATTTTGACGTGTATTTATTACAAATACTATGCAGTTGCAGTGGACTCAAGCAAGCGAACCGGTTGATGGGGAGACATCGGCAGAAGGTGGATATAAATAACGCACCGCTGGTCGATGTCACGTTGGAGATGCGGATGCCCTCTGATGACGTGTATTTATTACAAATACTATGCAGTTAAGTGGACTCAAGCAAGCGAGCCGGTTGATGGGGAGACAGCGGCACAAGGTGGATATAAATAACACACCGCTGGTCGATGTCACGTTGGTGATGCTGATGCCCTCTGAGGACGTATATTTTACAAATACTATTCAGTAAGTGGACTCAAGCAAGCGAGCTGGTTGATGGAATGACAGCGGCGGAAGGTGGATATAAATAACGCACCGCTGGTCGATGTCACGTTGGTGATGCTGATGCCCTCTGATGATACTACCACGTGAAGTGTTCAACGCTTTGCTGACTCTGGTTAGATTAGAGGGGGGTTTTGAGGTTGGATAAGAAATCATTCGATGATGATCCAGAGTCAGTTTCAATGAAAGCAGAAGGATTGCTCCTTCCGCTGGAAGGTATTTGATGATGGACGACAAGTGGTCGACTGAGAGGAGAATGAGGAATAGACAACCTCAGATTGCAGCACTCCTGATGTCGAATAGAGTTGATGACCTTTAAGTCATCAAGGAAGAGAATGAGTAAAATGCCCAGCGAAGATGATCATTGAGCGATGGGGATGCAACGTGGGATAGTTGATAACATGACTTTCCTTTCAGTTGCTTTGGTGGTGGATATACTGGCTTTGCCTACGGAGGCATCTTCAAGACTTGATGTTCCTTGCGTCCATCTGCATTTAGAACAAGAACACTATGCAGACCAGCGAGACTCAAGCAAGCCAAACTAAGCAATTCATTGCAACACGCGATGAATGAGTGGGGATAGTTTGGGACGATGAAAAAGAGGTATACTCTTTGATTCAATCGAACTAGGAATCTGCACAAGCAGATGTTGTGGCTTACATGCCGCGAATGTGGAGCTACTCCTATGTCCATGGAGGGTGCTTGCCAAGCGCCCGGAGAGAAGGGACATTACAACAATAGGAGAGAGCTGCCATGGTGCTCGGGACAGTTGAGTCTCGGTACGGAGGTGATGGGGGTTTTCGATTCTTTCTTTGACGAACGTGGTTTCTGCTCAAATCGTATTGCCGGGCGTCTTCCTGACTAAAATACTGTTGGTCGACGTGAACGTGACGATTGGTCAGTTTGTCTACCCTAAACAAGCACTCATGTTCAGATGACTCGGACGGGCTAGGGACATGAGTGCTTGGGACAAGCGATTTTTCTGAAGGTGAAACTGGTTCTGCGGTGTTTCTTTTATAAGACTGACTACCTGAAAACAAGTCCTCGTGTTCAGATGACCCGGACGGGCTAAGGACATGAGGGCAAACAGTAGTCAGTTTTGAGGAATATGCAAGACTACTCTTCTTGCGATGCTGTGGCTGTGCATCTACAAGGATAGAACGAGATTGGGTAGATATTCCCCCATTAAGAATTTGATCATACCGCTGGTTGAGCGGTTGGTCGCACACTGGGTTGTGACGACTAGGAGATGGGCTCCTAGTTTATATTTATGTTCATTAAGTCTTAAATTGGAAGATTTCTTCTTTCTACCAGTCAGAACGGAGTTCAGCGCGGACGCACAATAGTCCTACCGAGTCGTACCACTTTGGTTTAGCTGGTATACTGGAAGAAGGACAAGCTGGACGACGTGATGGCTGTCGAGTGATAAGGTTTACCATTCTTGAATTGATGCTTGCGTGAGAGATGGCGACAGAGCCAAGCTCGAGAGTCGATTTGGATTATCCAGATCGAAGTTAGCAGCAGCAGATTCTTGGATGAATGTCACAGTAAACAGCAATGTAACGTTACATGTCATGACGTCATCACTTGTCGACTGGAGAAATCAACAATGAAGAGACGCAATGAACACAACCTATTTGAGCAAATCTACGGCAAGCGAGCAGAGTAATCTTCATACTGAGCAGATTGATCTACTATTTACTTGAGGAAATAGCTGGCGCTTTATTATTTTTCTCCCACCCACCCACCCCTTTTTATTGGAATGAGATTATGCTTCAAATGAAGTTTAGTTTCGAGGCGAAGTTTTGATTCGAGGAGTTGTATTGGTATCTTTTTTTGGATTTCATGTGGGTATTTCTTGGTTCTCTTTGGTGCTGAACGTGGTTTCTGCTCAAATCGTATTGCCGGGCGTCTTCCTGACTAAAATACTGTTGGTCGACGTGAACGTGACGATTGGTCAGTTTGTCTACCCTAAACAAGCACTCATGTTCAGATGACTCGGACGGGCTAGGGACATGAGTGCTTGGGACAAGCGATTTTTCTGAAGGTGAAACTGGTTCTGCGGTGTTTCTTTTATAAGACTGACTACCTGAAAACAAGTCCTCGTGTTCAGATGACCCGGACGGGCTAAGGACATGAGGGCAAACAGTAGTCAGTTTTGAGGAATATGCAAGACTACTCTTCTTGCGATGCTGTGGCTGTGCATCTACAAGGATAGAACGAGATTGGGTAGATATTCCCCCATTAAGAATTTGATCATACCGCTGGTTGAGCGGTTGGTCGCACACTGGGTTGTGACGACTAGGAGATGGGCTCCTAGTTTATATTTATGTTCATTAAGTCTTAAATTGGAAGATTTCTTCTTTCTACCAGTCAGAACGGAGTTCAGCGCGGACGCACAATAGTCCTACCTAACGCTTCGAGTATGACAATCCACAGCTTGTAGTGGCCCATTGTAGTTGGCCATGATAGTATAGAAGCATCTTTTTCACGGCTCAAGTATTTGTTGGTCGTATCGGCGTCGCTACATCATCGTAGGTGACCTGATGAGGCCCAATTTGGGATGGCCGCAAACACTACTCTGCACCATATCGTATCTAACGCTTCGAGTATGACAATCCACAGCTTGTAGTGGCCCATTGTAGTTGGCCATGATAGTATAGAAGCATCTTTTTCACGGCTCAAGTATTTGTTGGTCGTATCGGCGACGCTACATCATCGTAGGCGACATGGTGAGGCCCAATTTGGGACGGCCGCAAACACTACTCTGCACCATATCGTATCTAACGCTTCGAGTATGACAATCCACAGCTTGTAGTGGCCCATTGTAGTTGGCCATGATAGTATAGAAGCATCTTTTTCACGGCTCAAGTATTTGTTGGTCGTATCGGCGTCGCTACATCATCGTAGGTAAACCTGATGAGGCCCAATTTGGGATGGCCGCAAACACTACTCTGCACCATATCGTATCTAACGCTTCGAGTATGACAATCCACAGCTTGTAGTGGCCCATTGTAGTTGGCCATGATAGTATAGAAGCATCTTTTTCACGGCTCAAGTATTTGTTGGTCGTATCGGCGTCGCTACATCATCGTAGGTGACCTGATGAGGCCCAATTTGGGATGGCCGCAAACACTACTCTGCACCATATCGTATCTAACGCTTCGAGTATGACAATCCACAGCTTGTAGTGGCCCATTGTAGTTGGCCATGATAGTATAGAAGCATCTTTTTCACGGCTCAAGTATTTGTTGGTCGTATCGGCGTCGCTACATCATCGTAGGCGACATGGTGAGGCCCAATTTGGGACGGCCGCAAACACTACTCTGCACCATATCGTATCTAACGCTTCGAGTATGACAATCCACAGCTTGTAGTGGCCCATTGTAGTTGGCCATGATAGTATAGAAGCATCTTTTTCACGGCTCAAGTATTTGTTGGTCGTATCGGCGTCGCTACATTATCGTAGGTGGCCTGATGAGGCCCAATTTGGGACGGCCGCAAACACTACTCTGCACCATATCGTATCTAACGCTTCGAGTATGACAATCCACAGCTTGTAGTGGCCCATTGTAGTTGGCCATGATAGTATAGAAGCATCTTTTTCACGGCTCAAGTATTTGTTGGTCGTATCGGCGTCGCTACATCATCGTAGGTGACCTGATGAGGCCCAATTTGGGATGGCCGCAAACACTACTCTGCACCATATCGTATCTAACGCTTCGAGTATGACAATCCACAGCTTGTAGTGGCCCATTGTAGTTGGCCATGATAGTATAGAAGCATCTTTTTCACGGCTCAAGTATTTGTTGGTCGTATCGGCGTCGCTACATTATCGTAGGTGACCTGATGAGGCCCAATTTGGGATGGCCGCAAACACTACTCTGCACCATATCGTATCTAACGCTTCGAGTATGACAATCCACAGCTTGTAGTGGCCCATTGTAGTTGGCCATGATAGTATAGAAGCATCTTTTTCACGGCTCAAGTATTTGTTGGTCGTATCGGCGTCGCTACATCATCGTAGGTGACCTGATGAGGCCCAATTTGGGATGGCCGCAAACACTACTCTGCACCATATCGTATCTAACGCTTCGAGTATGACAATCCACAGCTTGTAGTGGCCCATTGTAGTTGGCCATGATAGTATAGAAGCATCTTTTTCACGGCTCAAGTATTTGTTGGTCGTATCGGCGTCGCTACATCATCGTAGGCGACATGGTGAGGCCCAATTTGGGACGGCCGCAAACACTACTCTGCACCATATCGTATCTAACGCTTCGAGTATGACAATCCACAGCTTGTAGTGGCCCATTGTAGTTGGCCATGATAGTATAGAAGCATCTTTTTCACGGCTCAAGTATTTGTTGGTCGTATCGGCGTCGCTACATCATCGTAGGTAAACCTGATGAGGCCCAATTTGGGATGGCCGCAAACACTACTCTGCACCATATCGTATCTAACGCTTCGAGTATGACAATCCACAGCTTGTAGTGGCCCATTGTAGTTGGCCATGATAGTATAGAAGCATCTTTTTCACGGCTCAAGTATTTGTTGGTCGTATCGGCGTCGCTACATCATCGTAGGTGACCTGATGAGGCCCAATTTGGGATGGCCGCAAACACTACTCTGCACCATATCGTATCTAACGCTTCGAGTATGACAATCCACAGCTTGTAGTGGCCCATTGTAGTTGGCCATGATAGTATAGAAGCATCTTTTTCACGGCTCAAGTATTTGTTGGTCGTATCGGCGACGCTACATCATCGTAGGCGACATGGTGAGGCCCAATTTGGGACGGCCGCAAACACTACTCTGCACCATATCGTATCTAACGCTTCGAGTATGACAATCCACAGCTTGTAGTGGCCCATTGTAGTTGGCCATGATAGTATAGAAGCATCTTTTTCACGGCTCAAGTATTTGTTGGTCGTATCGGCGTCGCTACATCATCGTAGGTGACCTGATGAGGCCCAATTTGGGATGGCCGCAAACACTACTCTGCACCATATCGTATCTAACGCTTCGAGTATGACAATCCACAGCTTGTAGTGGCCCATTGTAGTTGGCCATGATAGTATAGAAGCATCTTTTTCACGGCTCAAGTATTTGTTGGTCGTATCGGCGTCGCTACATTATCGTAGGTGGCCTGATGAGGCCCAATTTGGGACGGCCGCAAACACTACTCTGCACCATATCGTATCTAACGCTTCGAGTATGACAATCCACAGCTTGTAGTGGCCCATTGTAGTTGGCCATGATAGTATAGAAGCATCTTTTTCACGGCTCAAGTATTTGTTGGTCGTATCGGCGTCGCTACATCATCGTAGGTGACCTGATGAGGCCCAATTTGGGATGGCCGCAAACACTACTCTGCACCATATCGTATCTAACGCTTCGAGTATGACAATCCACAGCTTGTAGTGGCCCATTGTAGTTGGCCATGATAGTATAGAAGCATCTTTTTCACGGCTCAAGTATTTGTTGGTCGTATCGGCGTCGCTACATCATCGTAGGCGACATGGTGAGGCCCAATTTGGGACGGCCGCAAACACTACTCTGCACCATATCGTATCTAACGCTTCGAGTATGACAATCCACAGCTTGTAGTGGCCCATTGTAGTTGGCCATGATAGTATAGAAGCATCTTTTTCACGGCTCAAGTATTTGTTGGTCGTATCGGCGTCGCTACATCATCGTAGGTGACCTGATGAGGCCCAATTTGGGATGGCCGCAAACACTACTCTGCACCATATCGTATCTAACGCTTCGAGTATGACAATCCACAGCTTGTAGTGGCCCATTGTAGTTGGCCATGATAGTATAGAAGCATCTTTTTCACGGCTCAAGTATTTGTTGGTCGTATCGGCGTCGCTACATCATCGTAGGTGACCTGATGAGGCCCAATTTGGGATGGCCGCAAACACTACTCTGCACCATATCGTATCTAACGCTTCGAGTATGACAATCCACAGCTTGTAGTGGCCCATTGTAGTTGGCCATGATAGTATAGAAGCATCTTTTTCACGGCTCAAGTATTTGTTGGTCGTATCGGCGACGCTACATCATCGTAGGCGACATGGTGAGGCCCAATTTGGGACGGCCGCAAACACTACTCTGCACCATATCGTATCTAACGCTTCGAGTATGACAATCCACAGCTTGTAGTGGCCCATTGTAGTTGGCCATGATAGTATAGAAGCATCTTTTTCACGGCTCAAGTATTTGTTGGTCGTATCGGCGTCGCTACATCATCGTAGGTAAACCTGATGAGGCCCAATTTGGGATGGCCGCAAACACTACTCTGCACCATATCGTATCTAACGCTTCGAGTATGACAATCCACAGCTTGTAGTGGCCCATTGTAGTTGGCCATGATAGTATAGAAGCATCTTTTTCACGGCTCAAGTATTTGTTGGTCGTATCGGCGTCGCTACATCATCGTAGGTGACCTGATGAGGCCCAATTTGGGATGGCCGCAAACACTACTCTGCACCATATCGTATCTAACGCTTCGAGTATGACAATCCACAGCTTGTAGTGGCCCATTGTAGTTGGCCATGATAGTATAGAAGCATCTTTTTCACGGCTCAAGTATTTGTTGGTCGTATCGGCGACGCTACATCATCGTAGGCGACATGGTGAGGCCCAATTTGGGACGGCCGCAAACACTACTCTGCACCATATCGTATCTAACGCTTCGAGTATGACAATCCACAGCTTGTAGTGGCCCATTGTAGTTGGCCATGATAGTATAGAAGCATCTTTTTCACGGCTCAAGTATTTGTTGGTCGTATCGGCGTCGCTACATCATCGTAGGTGACCTGATGAGGCCCAATTTGGGATGGCCGCAAACACTACTCTGCACCATATCGTATCTAACGCTTCGAGTATGACAATCCACAGCTTGTAGTGGCCCATTGTAGTTGGCCATGATAGTATAGAAGCATCTTTTTCACGGCTCAAGTATTTGTTGGTCGTATCGGCGTCGCTACATTATCGTAGGCGACATGGTGAGGCCCAATTTGGGACGGCCGCAAACACTACTCTGCACCATATCGTATCTAACGCTTCGAGTATGACAATCCACAGCTTGTAGTGGCCCATTGTAGTTGGCCATGATAGTATAGAAGCATCTTTTTCACGACTCAAGTATTTGTTGGTCGTATCGGCGTCGCTACATCATCGTAGGTGACCTGATGAGGCCCAATTTGGGATGGCCGCAAACACTACTCTGCACCATATCGTATCTAACGCTTCGAGTATGACAATCCACAGCTTGTAGTGGCCCATTGTAGTTGGCCATGATAGTATAGAAGCATCTTTTTCACGGCTCAAGTATTTGTTGGTCGTATCGGCGTCGCTACATCATCGTAGGCGACATGGTGAGGCCCAATTTGGGACGGCCGCAAACACTACTCTGCACCATATCGTATCTAACGCTTCGAGTATGACAATCCACAGCTTGTAGTGGCCCATTGTAGTTGGCCATGATAGTATAGAAGCATCTTTTTCACGGCTCAAGTATTTGTTGGTCGTATCGGCGTTGCTACATCATCGTAGGCGACATGGCGAGGCCCAATTTGGGACGGCCGCAAACACTACTCTGCACCATATCGTATCTAACGCTTCGAGTATGACAATCCACAGCTTGTAGTGGCCCATTGTAGTTGGCCATGATAGTATAGAAGCATCTTTTTCACGGCTCAAGTATTTGTTGGTCGTATCAACGTTGCTACATCATCATAGGTGGCCTGATGAGGCCCAATTTGGGACGGCCGCAAACACTACTCTGCACCATATCGTATCTAACGCTTCGAGTATGACAATCCACAGCTTGTAGTGGCCCATTGTAGTTGGCCATGATAGTATAGAAGCATCTTTTTCACGACTCAAGTATTTGTTGGTCGTATCGGCGTCGCTACATCATCGTAGGTGACCTGATGAGGCCCAATTTGGGATGGCCGCAAACACTACTCTGCACCATATCGTATCTAACGCTTCGAGTATGACAATCCACAGCTTGTAGTGGCCCATTGTAGTTGGCCATGATAGTATAGAAGCATCTTTTTCACGGCTCAAGTATTTGTTGGTCGTATCGGCGTCGCTACATCATCGTAGGCGACATGGTGAGGCCCAATTTGGGACGGCCGCAAACACTACTCTGCACCATATCGTATCTAACGCTTCGAGTATGACAATCCACAGCTTGTAGTGGCCCATTGTAGTTGGCCATGATAGTATAGAAGCATCTTTTTCACGGCTCAAGTATTTGTTGGTCGTATCGGCGTCGCTACATCATCGTAGGTGACCTGATGAGGCCCAATTTGGGACGGCCGCAAACACTACTCTGCACCATATCGTATCTAACGCTTCGAGTATGACAATCCACAGCTTGTAGTGGCCCATTGTAGTTGGCCATGATAGTATAGAAGCATCTTTTTCACGGCTCAAGTATTTGTTGGTCGTATCGGCGTTGCTACATCATCGTAGGCGACATGGCGAGGCCCAATTTGGGACGGCCGCAAACACTACTCTGCACCATATCGTATCTAACGCTTCGAGTATGACAATCCACAGCTTGTAGTGGCCCATTGTAGTTGGCCATGATAGTATAGAAGCATCTTTTTCACGGCTCAAGTATTTGTTGGTCGTATCGGCGTTGCTACATCATCATAGGTGGCCTGATGAGGCCCAATTTGGGACGGCCGCAAACACTACTCTGCACCATATCGTATCTAACGCTTCGAGTATGACAATCCACAGCTTGTAGTGGCCCATTGTAGTTGGCCATGATAGTATAGAAGCATCTTTTTCACGGCTCAAGTATTTGTTGGTCGTATCGGCGTCGCTACATTATCGTAGGCGACATGGTGAGGCCCAATTTGGGACGGCCGCAAACACTACTCTGCACCATATCGTATCTAACGCTTCGAGTATGACAATCCACAGCTTGTAGTGGCCCATTGTAGTTGGCCATGATAGTATAGAAGCATCTTTTTCACGGCTCAAGTATTTGTTGGTCGTATCGGCGTCGCTACATCATCGTAGGTGACCTGATGAGGCCCAATTTGGGACGGCCGCAAACACTACTCTGCACCATATCGTATCTAACGCTTCGAGTATGACAATCCACAGCTTGTAGTGGCCCATTGTAGTTGGCCATGATAGTATAGAAGCATCTTTTTCACGGCTCAAGTATTTGTTGGTCGTATCGGCGTCGCTACATCATCGTAGGCGACATGGTGAGGCCCAATTTGGGACGGCCGCAAACACTACTCTGCACCATATCGTATCTAACGCTTCGAGTATGACAATCCACAGCTTGTAGTGGCCCATTGTAGTTGGCCATGATAGTATAGAAGCATCTTTTTCACGGCTCAAGTATTTGTTGGTCGTATCGGCGTCGCTACATCATCGTAGGCGACATGGTGAGGCCCAATTTGGGACGGCCGCAAACACTACTCTGCACCATATCGTATCTAACGCTTCGAGTATGACAATCCACAGCTTGTAGTGGCCCATTGTAGTTGGCCATGATAGTATAGAAGCATCTTTTTCACGGCTCAAGTATTTGTTGGTCGTATCGGCGTCGCTACATCATCGTAGGCGACATGGTGAGGCCCAATTTGGGACGGCCGCAAACACTTCTCTGCACCATATCGTATCTAACGCTTCGAGTATGACAATCCACAGCTTGTAGTGGCCCATTGTAGTTGGCCATGATAGTATAGAAGCATCTTTTTCACGGCTCAAGTATTTGTTGGTCGTATCGGCGTCGCTACATCATCGTAGGTGGCCTGATGAGGCCCAATTTGGGATGGCCGCAAACACTACTCTGCACCATATCGTATCTAACGCTTCGAGTATGACAATCCACAGCTTGTAGTGGCCCATTGTAGTTGGCCATGATAGTATAGAAGCATCTTTTTCACGGCTCAAGTATTTGTTGGTCGTATCGGCGTCGCTACATTATCGTAGGCGACATGGTGAGGCCCAATTTGGGACGGCCGCAAACACTACTCTGCACCATATCGTATCTAACGCTTCGAGTATGACAATCCACAGCTTGTAGTGGCCCATTGTAGTTGGCCATGATAGTATAGAAGCATCTTTTTCACGGCTCAAGTATTTGTTGGTCGTATCGGCGTTGCTACATCATCGTAGGCGACATGGTGAGGCCCAATTTGGGACGGCCGCAAACACTACTCTGCACCATATCGTATCTAACGCTTCGAGTATGACAATCCACAGCTTGTAGTGGCCCATTGTAGTTGGCCATGATAGTATAGAAGCATCTTTTTCACGGCTCAAGTATTTGTTGGTCGTATCGGCGTCGCTACATCATCGTAGGCGACATGGTGAGGCCCAATTTGGGACGGCCGCAAACACTTCTCTGCACCATATCGTATCTAACGCTTCGAGTATGACAATCCACAGCTTGTAGTGGCCCATTGTAGTTGGCCATGATAGTATAGAAGCATCTTTTTCACGGCTCAAGTATTTGTTGGTCGTATCGGCGTCGCTACATCATCGTAGGTGGCCTGATGAGGCCCAATTTGGGATGGCCGCAAACACTACTCTGCACCATATCGTATCTAACGCTTCGAGTATGACAATCCACAGCTTGTAGTGGCCCATTGTAGTTGGCCATGATAGTATAGAAGCATCTTTTTCACGGCTCAAGTATTTGTTGGTCGTATCGGCGTCGCTACATTATCGTAGGCGACATGGTGAGGCCCAATTTGGGACGGCCGCAAACACTACTCTGCACCATATCGTATCTAACGCTTCGAGTATGACAATCCACAGCTTGTAGTGGCCCATTGTAGTTGGCCATGATAGTATAGAAGCATCTTTTTCACGGCTCAAGTATTTGTTGGTCGTATCGGCGTCGCTACATCATCGTAGGCGACATGGTGAGGCCCAATTTGGGACGGCCGCAAACACTACTCTGCACCATATCGTATCTAACGCTTCGAGTATGACAATCCACAGCTTGTAGTGGCCCATTGTAGTTGGCCATGATAGTATAGAAGCATCTTTTTCACGGCTCAAGTATTTGTTGGTCGTATCGGCGTCGCTACATCATCGTAGGTGACCTGATGAGGCCCAATTTGGGATGGCCGCAAACACTACTCTGCACCATATCGTATCTAACGCTTCGAGTATGACAATCCACAGCTTGTAGTGGCCCATTGTAGTTGGCCATGATAGTATAGAAGCATATTTTTCACGGCTCAAGTATTTGTTGGTCGTATCGGCGTCGCTACATTATCGTAGGCGACATGATGAGGCCCAATTTGGGACGGCCGCAAACACTACTCTGCACCATATCGTATCTAACGCTTCGAGTATGACAATCCACAGCTTGTAGTGGCCCATTGTAGTTGGCCATGATAGTATAGAAGCATCTTTTTCACGGCTCAAGTATTTGTTGGTCGTATCGGCGTCGCTACATCATCGTAGGTGACCTGATGAGGCCCAATTTGGGATGGCCGCAAACACTACTCTGCACCATATCGTATCTAACGCTTCGAGTATGACAATCCACAGCTTGTAGTGGCCCATTGTAGTTGGCCATGATAGTATAGAAGCATCTTTTTCACGGCTCAAGTATTTGTTGGTCGTATCGGCGTCGCTACATTATCGTAGGCGACATGGTGAGGCCCAATTTGGGACGGCCGCAAACACTACTCTGCACCATATCGTATCTAACGCTTCGAGTATGACAATCCACAGCTTGTAGTGGCCCATTGTAGTTGGCCATGATAGTATAGAAGCATCTTTTTCACGGCTCAAGTATTTGTTTGTAGACTCCTCAGCCTCAGGTAGGTATAGGAGCAATTAATTAGATCTTCTTTTACATTCAACAGCCACTAACGTACCTCCTAGCGCATAACTCTTACAAGGAGTGAGTGGATGAGAGATTGTACTATACCAATTTTTTGGCAGATCGTCGTAGGTAGATTCTATCATGCATAACATGGGCTATCCAATTGCAGCCTCCCAAGCCCAAGGTAGGAGTGCAAATAAATGAATCAAATCACACAGTTAGTTCTTCATGATTCTTTTACACAGCTATCCATATTCTTTATGGTTATTCTATTACATTCAACAGTATTAAGTTTACTGTTGCCGAAATGTTCCTACATTTTTTACTCATATCTACATTCCAAAACACAAATGAAAATTACAGCAGTATAATGGCCAATGCAACACCCAAACTAGAAACAGACGTAGTCGCCACAGCCGCCACAACCATATTCTTCCTATTCTTTTTCTTCTTTTCCTCCTCTTTCTCTATGTTGTTGGCAATATCTATAATCACTGAGTCTTCATCTACACTTTCTTCGTTCACTGTGGTGTTAAGTGAAGTGTCCACATCAATAGATTCGTTGACTATAGTTGATGTTTCACTTTGGTCATTACTCCTATCTTTCTTTTTCCAGAGTGCATTCCATTCAAACTTCTTTTTTGGAGTAGACTCGTGTTCTTTCCTAGAACCTTCGGAATTCTGCTTCTTGCTGTTGTCAACTTGATCTGCTGAAGTCAACTTGAGATCAGCTTCATAATGCCTCAGTTGCTGCTGATCTCTCTCCGCAGCTATTTTCGCAGTGGATGTATTGTGCATCGTAGGCCACCAGGTGCGCCTCCCAGCAACTCGTAACTGAAACACTCTAGCCTTCCTCGCTACATTGCTCATCTTTTCTGCAAAATTGTTGTTGTTGTTGTTACTGTTTTCATCTCCACGCCTTATTCGTCTGCGCCATCGCCTTGCCGGTCTTTTGCATTCTTTACTGTGACTGGTACGAGAACGGGGACTATTCAAACGAAGTGATTCCGATTTGACGAAGCTGCGTGAGCGGAGGAGCCATAATTCTTCCTCAATCGTTTGCCGACTTCGCCTGCTGCTGGCGCTGCTGATGGTGGTAGGTGAGGAGGAGGATGCTGCTGCCGCCACCATTGTCGTGGATAAAATAATAAGCGGGCTGCTACGGGCTTTGGGGTCATTGCAGGGCGGCCGTTGCTATTTTCTTGGCACCATCTTCATCTTCATCAAAAGATGGAGTCCCCGAAACAAACACACCGCCTGCGTTGTGTGTGGTAGGTATTCTTCGTGTGTGAGGAGCGGAGACAGAAGAACATTTTGAATACTAATTCCAACGCACGCAGACACTCCCATCTTGAGCGCATCCAAGCGAGATTCTTCGATCAAAAGTCATCCTCGGATGAAGCGAAGAAGAGGGGCAACCAGTGAAAAGGGACGACTTGAAAATAAACTAGAGACTAGAGAATAGGTACCCACTCATCATAGCAAGCACGCAGACAATTAATACAAGCTGGGCTTTGCTATTGCTGTGTGCAGTAATACTACTCCTCATAAAGATGGGGTGCTGCTGCTCCAAACGTAAATTCGAAGGGGAAGGTCATCGCCTCGGCACGGCCGATGAAGCCGCACAACGTGCCACAGCCAAAACCAGCGGTGCTAAAAATGAAACACAACCATTTCAACCGTACACTGATAAACTTTTAACTGATGAAGATCGTGCTAGGATACGAGAGGAGCGATTGGCTGCGACTGAGGCACGGTTGTCGAAGGAAGCGAAGAAGGAAATGAAGACTAAGAAGAAGAAGTCTAGTTCGGATGAGCCGTTGAGAGGTCCCAATTCCAAAAATACACTTAGATGGACGGCTGGTTGATCATCTGATATAATTCTAATACTATGGGAGGAGGTGTACATGTATATAGTGTTTTTGAGGTATGATGTTTTGTGCGTCCTCTCTATTAAGGGCGAGTTAAGACTTTCAGCAATATCAGATGTTTTGAGGATTAACTGCCTCTTCAGAGTGGGAAGAAATATAAGGAATGCAATCCTATACAAATAAGTGAATGGGCTTTATGTGTTTAATCCGCTTTCACTTTTCTAAACGAGCACACTTTCGACGACATTAAATAACATTGAGCGGCACCAGCACTTAACGCTTGGTCCAAATAATAAAGTTGACAGCACATAACTTGATAATCTCCATTGCAAGGAGAAAGACAACAACAGCAATAACACAGTAATTCCACTTCCAGGGAGCGCTGAACTCAAACTTGTCAGCGTCAAATTGACTCCATCCAAAGTAGTATAGAATTGCGTCTGTTATGACACAAGAGATGAAACGAGAGAGAGAGCGAGAGAGCAAAACGTAAGATGAGATCTAGCAACGATATTCGGCTACATCAAACAGTGACATTTTACTCACCACCAGGAATATCAATACCCTTCTCAATAATTTCCTGAATAAACATTACGATGTCCCACAGCTCACTAAATCCCCTAATAATACTGTCCAAACCAATATCTGGGCCTTCAATGAGGAGCTTTCGTGTTAGGCATGACGCAATATCACGGTGTTCCGTCTCAGTGTAGGCGTCTAGTTTGAATGAGGCTGGAACACCTACGCCTACTGAAGTATGTTCAGCATGATCAATTATATCAATGAAACATTCTCCCACTTGACGTTCGCTATCTTCGAGGTTTGCAATGACAGCGCTGAACTGATTGAAGCAGACGGGAGAAACGTGTGGGTCATTGCTGACCACATTGCATTCGAGAAAGTTTGTTGGGACAGGCTCAACAAGACACTTGTTCTCCACCATGCACTGAAGTAGATCCTTCATATCTTGTTCTGATTCAGCTTTGTTTTCGCCTTCGCCAGCGTGGAGGACAAGCCCCAACAAGGCTGCACCCTGAGCGGCTGTATTATCTCCTTCAGGAACAGTGCCGGGCGTGAAAGTGATGACTTTACCATCGCTGTCATCAAAGAGATGGGCAAGGAAGCGTCCACTGCCATCAGCGGTAGTTGTAGTGTTTTCAACTGGTGGGATCAGCGCTCCAATGTCAATGTTATAATTTTGACCCGAGAGTTCTATACGAAAGAGAGAGTGATTCGTGAGAACACAGATAAAATGCTAGATAGCGACTGGAAGCCCAACCGTGAGCACAGCAACTACAAACGGCGTCTCAAACGACTCACCATTTGTTACCAACCCTTGCAAAATGTACCTGAACATGTTTGCTGAATTTGCCCACAACCAACCTTGAGGCATCGCCGAAGAGGTGATTAGGAATCCCATCAAGCAGACAGATAAAATGACAGATAGGCCGGCCAGTCCATTTGCTGTGATCATGCATGAGCAACAAAAAGTGTGAGTATCTTCATTACTGGGTCAGTTCATCAAACTCTTCAAAAGTTAACTTACCAGTCTCTTCATTAGGAGTCACTAAGGCATAAAGCTGACCCATCGACATGACAGACCAATTTGCCAAGAAGAGCATGAAAATAAAGTAGCCTACAAACTCAGCACCACTCCTGAAGCCAACTAGGTAGTAAATGATTGCATACTGAGGAGCGAAGAGTCGAAGGTTAGCGTAAATTGATGGATGCAGAAAAGATATCAGCTCAATTTAGACTCACCATGATGATAGTATTGAGAGCATGGAAGGGGATATCAGCAAACAATTGACCAAGTCCATACGTGAACCTCGAATAAGTACCAGAAACAGCCTCACGATACAAGACAGCTCGGTCTTCAATCAATGGTATGACAGCGGCCTGCATTGGGATCACCAGTACAAATGTCATGAAGAAGATTGCAGCAATCGCAAAAACAGCTCCTTGAACGTTATTCTTGATATCGAAGAAGAGCAAGCCAAGAATAAATGTAGCTCCTGCAGAAACGAAGAATCGAAGAAATGAATAGGATGGGTTTCTCCATTGGACAAGGAATTGACGTCTGAAGAGTAGACCAAACTCGGTGAAGAAATGGAGACTGTGTTTAGTCGCGATGCCCCTAGGCTGACTATTTGCTTCCTTGACGTCTGCATCGATTGCTGAGTTTAGTTGCTTGCAAATGTCGGATTCTTTGAATTTTGAAACAGCTTCGTCTGGAGAGCCCCCGTCTAGAACACTAAGCACGAAATCGGCAGGGTTAGCAGATGCAGATGGCGATTTTCCAGAGAGAGAGGTAAAGTGGCTAATCAGAGTCTGGCTTTTCGGACCAAGCTCGCCACAGTATGCGACTCTTCCACCTTTGGCTAGCAAGAGCAAATCGTCGAAGGATTCAAACATCTTCTTGGAAGGCTGGTGAATAGTAACGAGTGTGATTAATTTCATCGCATCAGTCGATCTCCTAACTGCTCCCATCACCAGAGCGGCGTCATTTACTCCAAGACTATGCGGAAGAGTATGTAAGGTAAATAAGTTAGGCGACATGAACAGAATGAAATGAAGAATTTGAGATGGAGAACTTACTTCGAACTAGGTTCGTCCAAGAATAGAACTTTGGGCTGGACTACAAGCTGATTGGCAATTTTTAAGCTTAAGCGCTTTCGGGCGTGCTTTGGTAGTCCCTCTCCCTCTTTTTCATGCCCGACAATCATATCGGTGTATTCAGACAGATCCATCAATTCAATAACACTGTTGATGATTGCATTTTTATCGACATGACTTGGAAGGCGACAATCAGCTGTGAATTTAATAGTCTCAAGTACCGACATATAAGGATTAAGGATGTCTTGTTGCTCAGCATAACCATTCATGGCCTTCCACGTCGCGTCATCGCGTCCTCTTTCGCATAACCATCTATCATGATATCACCAGTAATCACTCCGCCTGTCTTATATCCGGCAATCACGTCCTGAGCAGTCGGATGAAATGTTGAATGGTTAGAAATCTTGCAAATACATAGCAGTTTCAAAAACAAGACAAGACATTTCTCTGCCTCTGCTTGGGTCGGACTCGGACATTCTGCACCTACTCCAGCGTTCACGATCTCAACTATTCGAGAACTGGTCACATATTATCATCGTGGTTCCGTCTCTCTCATATGCAAAAGAAGCGTCCACGGCTCTTCCATCACAAAGAAACTCTCATCCTTCACCCTGTATCGAAGCAGTATTACAGCGATATAAGTATAAGAAATCATAGTGACAAATAAGAGTGCTAGAAGTACTACAGATACAGATGATTTCCCACCACAAAGTCGTTCCCCTATTTTATATCTCAGTGCTGGTTCATTCTCATTTTTCTGATGTTTTTCTTTGTCTTAGGTCTTTCACACAAAACATTCCAGGAGGGATGTGTATCATCAACAATTTGCAGTTGCAGCTCATATCATAATCGAGTCTGCCCTCTCCCGGCTAATCAATATATTTCAAATTCTAATTCTTCCCCAGACTCCACACAGCCGCGGCGTGTATAGTCAAAATAATCTTCTACGTAAAACCATCCCATCTGTTTACTCTTTACCACATCATCATGGCAGCAGCAGACGCAATCGCAGCAGCAGCAGCAACAACAACGGATCCAGACTTGAAATTGTCAAAGGCACCGTTTGCATCGGTAGCTTCTCCCAATCCCAACTCATTCTTCTCAAGCTTGACTTCGATAGCAAACGTGGATTCCTGTTCAGCACCACCGGTACTTTCAGCTTGCAACGCACGAAGAGCAGTAGAACCAGTAGCTTGAGCTTGAGCTTCAGGCTGCCCAGTGATCTCAACAGCAAGGCGGCGACGACTTCCTTTAAGCTTGAGGTACACAACACCAGACACTTGAGCAGAGGTATCTCCATTATAGCTGAAGAAGCTAGCAGGAATGACGGTAGCAACGTGAACTCCATTCTTGGACTTGACAGAGGACATTGAAGAAATAGTGCCATCCACGAGCTGCTCCTCCTGAACAATATCCAACGTATTCTCTCCTTGAGTCATCTTTAGACTGTCGAGGTAGTTGATCTCCATTTCGGTATCAGCAGATTTGATGCATACGTTCAAGAAATCATCAGGGCCGAGAACATTTGTGTTGCAGGTGAAGGACTCCTTATCATTGCATGTGCACGCATCGATGTAGTTGCCCACCTGTGCATCATCCTCTTCGGACTCAAGAGAAATCTGGCCAAACTGAGCGTCAGCAACAGTCTCAAAGTTGGCATCGAATAAGAGTTCGATATCAACATTAGTCTCAAGTTCCTTGATGACTTTCAGTTCACCAGAACCGTTCGAAGTCAATCCAACCCTGATACACAGCTGAAGAATGTTTCCATCAATGATGTTACTGTTCGCAATGGTATCCTTCTGAATGTCCAAAGAGACTTGAACGTTTGAATGGGAAGGATCACCTTCAATGGAAGACATAGAGGAGGTAGGGGTAATGACAGCACCAGTGATATCTTCCTCGCATCCTTTCTTGAGAATGTCGACTTGGTAGGTACGGCCGGCTCCAATCTTGTAGTTCATGGTGACTTCACTTTCACTGTCCTTGTCGAAGTCACTGCTGAGCGAGTCAAACTCAAGGGCCCAACTGGAAATAGCAGCAGCAGGTGTAGGCGAGTTGGTGGGCGAGTTTGTAGGCGAGTTCGTAGGCGAGTTGGTAGGCGAGTTCGTTGGCGACTTTGTAGGCGACTTTGTGGGCGAGTTGGTGGGCGAGTTTGTTGGAGAGTTTGTAGGCGACTTGGTTGGCGACTTTGTAGGCGAGTTGGTAGGCGAGTTTGTAGGCGAGTTCGTGGATGAGACTCCAAACACCATCACCTCTGCAATGTTCATTACAACAGTACTGTCACCTTCAGGAAGAGCGGAATCTCCTGCCTTGAACAATCGAACAGAATACCCTCCAGAGACATAGTCAAAGCCAAAATCAACAACAGCCTGTGGGTTATCCCCCACATCAGCATCAGTGATTTTCTTGCTTGCAATAATGGCATCATCAGCATTCAAAATCTGCACATCTGTGTTGTTAAGCCCCCCGTACCCGGTCCTATCATAGATACGGATGTTAGTGATGAAATAGTTAGAGTAGCCTGGCTCCAGGTTGATCTTCAGCCATTTGTCTCCTTCATCTTGACATGTGTGAGCGACAGAACCGTCTTCCCATAAGCCATTGGTATTACCATCAATAGCTTTGAATGCCTGTCCCTTATCGGTTTGTTCGTAGTTACAGCTCAATGATGCACCATCAAGAGGAAATTCCTTTGTTGCTGTTGCCGAGTTCGTGGATGAGAATCCAAACACCATCACCTCTGCAATTTGCATATATGGATATGGATCTCCTGCCTTGAACAATCGAACAGATTCCCCTCCAGAGACATAGTCAAAGGCAACATCAACAACAGCCTGTGGGTTATCCCCCACATCAGTGATTATCTCGCTTGCAATAATGCCACCTGCAGCATTCAAAATCTGCACTTCTGTGTTGACAAGCCTGTCCCCGTAGTTATGGTCCCTAACCCTATCATAGACACGGATGTTAGTGATGAAATAGTTAGAGTAGCCTGGCTCCAGGTCGATCTTCAGCCATTTGTCTCCTTCATCGTGACATGTGTGAGCGATAGAACCGTCTTCCCATACGCCACTGGTAATACCATCAATAGCTTTATATGCCTGTCCCACGTTAGGGTCAGGGTTGTTACAGCTCAATGATGCACCAACAAGAGGAAATGAAATTGCCTCCTCCATGCGGCGGTACATTGGTACAGGTGAGAATGTAGCATGCTCCTAGAATTATTGATATGGAAAAGGAACAGTAGCAACAGCTGAGTGGATGTTGTAGATGAAGATAAAATGAAGTTGAAGATGGGACAAAAGCAGTTCGTGTTTGTGATGCCATGAAATACTACAACATCAACATAGAAGAGCATCTCACCTTTGCCTTTGCTTGAGAGGACACACCAGCAAGAAGGAGGAGAAGAGCGCCAGCTTGTTTGGGAAAGTGCATTGTGGGAGAGATAGAGTAGTATTATCTGTAGAAGTGTAGCATCAGATGAAGAGAGTTAGTAATGATAATGATGTGAGAAAGCGAGCTGGTGATTGGAGTTGGGGTTAACCATATTGGAAGCGGCACTAGAGAGGGTTCCCTGTCGCACCAACAGAAGAGATGTCTTGAGTACCGGTGAGACAGCAGCTTGAGCTTGAGCCAACCAGCAGCATTCTTTGCCTCCGAGAACTCTCTTTTCACCTTCCGTGCGGCATGAATGGCCACGATGTGCAAGTTATTAAAGGCGTCCTCGTCTGCAGCAGTAATATCAACCAATCCATCAGCATCAGTGATAGGTCCCTCTTGCATTTGAAGGTGATTTGCGAAAGATAGGCAGCAATGAAGTTTAGCCACATCCTCAGACTGGATAGTTTTCCATACCATCCTCATCCACATCCGCCTCCACCATAACCATCATGCCCATGGATGCCATGACCACCCACCATGACCATGACTGCTACTGCCTCTGAAGACAAACTACAACCACAACTACTTCTACTAACCTTGCTATGCAGCTGATGATGTTCAAATTTTTTTTGAAAAGAAATATGGAAGATGGAAGTGCTCGCTTCAGCCGCTGAAACTCCTTCATACTTACCATCTCACAGAAAGATTGGAACCACGACAGATTGGAACAAGACACTTGGCGGAACTTTTGTCTTAAACCAAGATACTTTTGGAACTTTTGTCTTGAACGAAGGTAGTCGCGGTGCCTTGTCGCAAGGTAAGAAAATTGTCACACTGTTTTACATAGTATTTTACCGCAGTAATTTACCTCATGTCAAGTGATACCTTTCCTGGTATTTTTTATTTTGGTTTCTAAAAGGGCATTTCCTATCCACTAAGTGTTTATTGTTATCCAAATACTACTTTGTTCTAACCACATTTTCATTGTCGTACGACAATTTGAGCCCAAGTGGCAAGAAACTTTGTTGACTTGACTTCTGGAACTTCAATAGGTTAACCGACTCCCCAATCCCCCCCAAATTGTGTGTATCGTTATCCAAATACTACTTTGTTCTAACCACATTTTCATTGTCGTACGACAATTTGAGCCCAAGTGGCAAGAAACTTTGTTGACTCGACTTCTGGAACTTCAATAGGTAGGCCAACTTGGCTTGACGGACTCCCCAATACTTAGTCCCCAATCCCCCCCAAATTTTGGCCACCCAATTCTCTCCGATCCACCGCTCTCTCCGCCTCAAGAAGCTCTAGCTACATAGCTCCAGCAGGCTTAGGCCTACAGGCCTTGCTTATCTTGCCAAGTATGCAGCAGGCTGAATCATCATGATGATGATGCCATCAACAATAAGTACGCCAAATCATTCATGGCAGCCGCCTTCACCGTCGTCCTAGTCCTACGGTTGATTCAAGATCACATCCCTCCCTCCGAAGGTCATCACATCAACATGTGTATTTTGCACATTCAAGCACCATATTTATCTCACACTGTGAATATGGCAACCAACTGCTTCTGGTGGCCCATTAAAGTTGGCCACGATAGTAACATAGCATCTTTTGTGAGGCTGAAGCCCTTTTCCTTTTTGGTTGTAGTTGTAGCAGCAGCGCTACCACGTCGTAGGTGACCTGATGAGAAGGCCACCAGAACTACTCTCTAGCACCAATCAACTGCTTCTAGAGACCCATTATAGTTGGCCATGATAGTATAGAAGCATCGTTTGTACGGCTGAAGCCCTTTTTGGTCGTATCGGCGTCGCTACAACGTCGTAGGTGACCTGATGAGACATCTGAGACGACATCCAGCTCACATTCACCACCATATGTATCTCACAACTGTGAATATGGCAATCAACTGCTTCTAGAGACCCATTATAGTTGGCCATGATAGTATAGAAGCATCGTTTGTACGGCTGAAGCCCTTTTTGGTCGTATCGGCGTCGCTACCACGTCGTAGTCGTAGGTGACCTGATGATGATGAGGCCATCTGAGACGACATCCGGCTCACATTCACCACCATATGTATCTCACACTGTGAATATGGCAATCAACTGCTTCTAGAGACTCATTATAGTTGGCCATGATAGTATAGAAGCATCGTTTGTACGGCTGAAGCCCTTTTTGGTCGTATCGGCGTCGCTACCACGTCGTAGGTGACCTGATGAGACTCCTGAGACGGCCGCCAGCAGCTCACATTCAAGCGCCATATCGTCTCACGTTGTGAATATGACAATCAACTGCTTCTAGAGACCCATTATAGTTGGCCATGATAGTATAGAAGCATCTTTTTTACGGCTGAAGCCCTTCTTGGTCGTATCGGCGTCGCTACCACGTCGTAGGTGACCTGATGAGACATCTGAGACGACATCTGGCTCACATTCAAGCGCCAATGTCTAACGTTGTGAATATGACAATCAACTGCTTCTAGAGACCCATTATAGTTGGCCATGATAGTATAGAAGCATCGTTTGTACGGCCGAAGCCCTTTTTGGTCGTATCGGCGTCACTACCACGTCGTAGGTGACCTGATGAGACTCCTGAGTCCTGAGACGGCCGCCAGCTCACATTCAAGTGCCAATGTATCTCACGTTGTGAATATGACAATCAACTGCTTCTAGAGACCCATTATAGTTGGCCAGATAGTATAGAAGCATCGTTTGTACGGCTGAAGCCCTTCTTGGTCGTATCGGTATCGGCGTCACTACCACGTCGTAGGTGACCTGATGAGACATCTGCATCTGAGACGGCCGCCCTCACATTCAAGCACCATATCGTATCTCACGTTTTGAATATGACAATCAACTGCTTCTAGAGACCCATTAATGTTGGCCATGATAGTAACGAAGCATCTTTTTTACGGCTCAAGCCCTTCTTGGTCGTATCGGTATCGTTGTCGCTACCACTACCACGTCGTAGGTGACCTGATGAGACATCTGCATCTGAGACGGCCGCCCTCACATTCAAGCACCATATGTATCTCACGTTGTGAATATGAAAATCAACTGCTTCTAGAGACCCATTATAGTTGGCCATGATAGTATAGAAGCATCTTTTTTACGGCTCAAGCCCTTCTTGGTCGTATCGGTATCGGCGTCGCTACCACGTCGTAGGTGCCCCCTGATGGCCTGATTTTGATTCAGATGCCGCTAGCACCTCATTCAACCGCCGTATCCCCACATCGTATGTAACCCCGTGCATTTCACAGTCAGATGCATCTAGTTGCTAAACGTTCCCGTTACATGGTTTAGGTTTAGGAGATTCTTTTTAGTTGTATAAGCGTTGCTAAAGCTTTGCAGATGACCTGATGAGGTACATTCAATTTAGATTTAGATTTAGATTTAGATGGCCGCTGTGGTGCCACCATATCCATATCATATGTAATGCCGTGTGTATATCGCATTCAAGAGCATCTAGTTGCCCATTATATTCGGTTACGAAGGTGTAGAAGTAGACTTGTCACTGTCACTGCTCATGCTGTTTATAGTCGTATCAGCGTTGCGACAGCTTCGTTTTGACCTGACGAGGGTCCTGTAATTAAGTATCGTCTTGTGCTGACGGTCTTTTCTATTCCATGTCGATAATATAGTAAGTGTTTTCATAGTTCAAACATTCTGTGCTGCACCAGTGATGCTATGACCATGGCTGGCTTCTTTGTTCATGATGTTCGCTTTGTCTTTGTGCTGTTCGCTAGCGCTGCTGGCAGATTTAAATGTATTGAGATGACACTCCTTACTCTACTGAGCAGATGGAATCATTTTCATGGGGAAATTGCTATCCTAAAGTTATTAGTAGTGTTTGATAACTGTCGTTCCAAATGATTCATGAGTGTTGACTCATATCTCATCTACATTGACATTGGATAAAGATGCAAGAATACAGAAGTAGTGTTGTTGTTTCTAACCAACATTTCCTCCCCATTCTTACATTTTTCTGTCTTCTTCACACCACTGATAATCACCTGTGATCCTCCTTGACACACCATAATGTAGCTTCACAGTATCATTCTCACTTTTATAATATAACCATCAACCATACTACTTAAAACTCATCACTCCCAGCCAAATGTTCCGTATTCTGCACCATAGCAATAAACTCCTCCTTCTCCACACACCCCTTACACTCCACCCCCCTATCCACCAAAATACTCTTCAACTGCTTCACCCTCAACTTGGTCAAATCCTTCTTCTCCAAATTCTCCGTCTTGACTGGAAACTTAACCCCACAAATTTCCGAATTGGATTTATTGATACGTTTGCACAATCGATCGACGGGCATGCCCAATGAAAAGGGGTGGGCGACATCGCGTTTGATGGGGTCGATGTAGTAGCAGATTTTGCGTTCACGGGCGGAGAGGGTGTCTTTGGCGCATTGGGCGCCGAGGGCGGCTTCGATTGCGGGTTTGTTTGTTTGGTCGGCTTTGGGCATGGCGTCGCGGACGTCTTGCATTACTTTCATGCACACTGAATTGTTTTATTGTGTTGTGTTGTCGTTATTGTGATTCATTATTGTTCGTCAAGAAGCGAAGAGTTTGGACAGAGGTGAGCGGCAATTCACTTCACAGAGCAGCCCAAAATGCAAGCATTGCCGATAACAAATCGAACTTACCTTCACATTCACGAGGATCATTGGAGGCAGCACTGACAGAGGAGGCAAGCATGACTGCTGCCGCTGCTATGATGGATACAGACTTCATATTGGTAATGTTGTTGAGTGAATTGATAGAGAGAGACGATAGCGTACACGGCTACGAAGCAAGATAAAAATGACTTCGAGATGGAGATTTCGATTGAGGGGAGCAAAAAAAAGAGGGGGAACAGCTGGAATGTGCGGTGAGCAAATTACTAGTGCCCATCCACTACTACCACGTAATTGGCTGATGAACACTAAATATTCTGTCTTCGCCCGTTTGTGCGTCACTAATTCGCTTTTTCACACTCACCAAGTCAACACCATCACCATCACTACTACAGATAGATAACAACCATGAAGTTCACAGCCATCCTCCTCGCTACCGTCTTCGCCTCTTCGTCGGCTTTCGTTCCATCGGTTGCTCCTTTGAGAACAAGGTGCGTTTTTGTTTGAATTTGAATATACTTTTGTGTGTGCAGGGGGACTATGGGTGCTTGGGTGGCAGAAACGAAGAACAGTGTGTATCGAGCGATGGCGTTGAAGTGATGTTCATCATGAAATAACAATTTAAATGGCGTTGGTTAGGTTATATGCGGTGTGCCAGTCAGGAAGATATTGTCAAAATCAGTAGTTCTATCTCTTCAAACGTGATGAGCACATCATGAGTGTCGAAAACTTAGGAGTTCCGAACCCCATCACCACAAGCGATTAATGGACTTCTATACAGAGCAATGAACGGTGTTAGGTAGACTTATATCAAGCACAGCGAGGATCGAATAATCTACAGAGAATGAACAAAATACTGCGATAATACCTAGACTTGATACAAGAGCTTTTGACTGGACAACAGAATGGTTGTTATGCAAAGAAACAAGAAGCACAGAAAATGAAGCCCCTGAACTGTAATTGACATATTTTCTCTGCAATTACTAACCTATTCAATCTCTCTTTTCACCTCTTATTTTCCAATAAATCAGCATCTCTCTTGATGCCAAGCATGCCAACAACAAGGCAGCCAAGAAGGCCGCACACAACCGTCCCAAGAAGTCTAGACCATCGGACATCAACCGCAAGCCTACCAATTACCCTACCTGGGAGAGCCCCCCTGAATATACCATCTCGGACAACTAAATAATGAATTGACTTTTGGTTTGCTACAAGTGGTTTCATCTATCTAAATTAAAGTGGTATTTGTAATTAAAAGTGATGTCTATTGAAGTGTTCACTCTCTTTTCAGAGGATAGTACTGCAACTATAGTTTCTCTACTATACGCAAGCAAATCTCTCTTCGTAATTCTGCATATTTGTTTAATAGTTACAACTTTTTCTATGTTGTAGAGTGCATACTTAGTGCAACACTCTAACGTCGATATCAACTGAGTATTAGTTCACATCAAGATCCCCCCTGTTGTACATCACCTCGCCCCTGTATCCAACCCCCTCATCATCTTTCCCCCCTTACGTCTTACACCCTTCATTCTTTAAACACATTCCTAAATGGCGAACCAACTCTCCTTATGCACCAGCAACAGTACCAGCACCTCTCTGGGCCATGGCCATCTTTCTCCTAGCCGCAGACGCCTCCGTACTCGCAATAGCCTTCTGCGCCGTAGCCTCCTTCGCCTTCTCCAAAGCAGCCTTCTCATCCACAGTTCTCAATCGATCCGCCCACTTCTCACTCTTGTACACTCTTCCCCCACCCAAATCACCAATATTAACTCTGGGACGGATCGAGGCATCATTATACGGACTACCAGGTTGGGTATAGTACGAATCCTTGGCACCAGGAGGCAACCCAACAACAGGGTTACCAATATTCCACCCCCTCGAACGCACAGTAGACAAATTGTGCAAATGATGGAAATTATAAATCTCCTCCTGATGACCAACATTATGATCAATATTGGCATCACTCTCACACAATGGTATAATATTCTTCTTCCGCTCTTCAATATACGCCTCCTCGCCTGAAGGGGGGGCATCGTTCATGGAAGTCATCCAGCCATGCCATTCGGGGGGGATGGATGCCGAGTCGAAGTTGTGTATGTCGCCTGGTTCGACCCAGCGGTGTTGGCCGAAGGGGTAGTCGACGCGGTTTTCGTAGTAGCGGTTGCCGGCGGTGTCGGCTCCCATGTATGTGCCGAATTTGAAGGGGTAGTCTCCATTCTGAAGAGAAAAATGATGAATTGATGATTAGTATTTAGCACATTACGAGGGCATTGGTTGCAAAGAGCTATTGTGTACACCTCGGCGTTGACATCAATTTTTCTCCAGCGGACAACCAATATTTCCACCTCACACAAATTGCTAATAACTTACCGTATACATGTGCTCAAAAAGACCCTTCCATCCTCCCCTATATTTTAAGGATGCTTGGAGGTTGCGGATGACGCCGTAGACCATAGTTGGTTTGTTAGTGCTACGAAATGAAGGAACAAACAGTATGTAGCACACGGGCGTTGGAGTGTACAAAGTGTTTGTTTATTTAGTTTTTGCGGCGGCAGGAAGATCCCCGAATTTGAGTATGTACCCCTACTTATACGTATGTTACGTACCTGATGGTAGGTAGTACATATGGTACGTACGTATATAGGTAGGTTAAATACGTATGGCGTTATACTTACATAGACTTACATACGTACGTACCTAGTACCTGTATACCTAGGTAACACAATAAAACGCAACGGAAAACACTAAATGGCAGATGCTTTGTTAGAGGGAGTACTTGCTTCATGAGACCGATGTGTCGCCAACCCTCGCCAACCAGGGAGAGCAACGGCCACTTTCTCGCTCAACACCTTTTTCCATTTTTCAAAAAACAAGAACACAAGCACAAGCACCATGACGAGTTTTTCTCCACTATTAGTCGCTTTTATAACCCCATCATACTGCAAACCTGCGTTAGATGATGTTCTTACTGCCCTACCCTATCCCTGCGCCATGAGCACGATGAAGATCCGACGGAAAAATGTAAGATAATGTGAAAAGAATGCACTTTCCTCCGTGTTATATCTTTCTTGCGTCTCGCTAACACCATACCCACTCTTCTACTATTATGCATCATCTATTGGATTTAGGCAACTGCTGTGGCGATGACGCGAAGAACCAGGCCGGCCCTAACTGACTCTGTTGGAGGTGTCCATCTTCAAATCTGTGCTTGAGGCCAATCGGAGATGTCTCCCGTTGCCAGTCTCCGATGCTGACAACCAGCCCCCATCGTACCGGCGGCGCAGCATCCTTTCCCTGATATCTTTGGGCATCATACACAGTTCTTTGATAAATGAAATTAGTCGGCGGGTGAGATCGTGCCAACTGTGATAATCTTCGCCGATCAACGATGAATGAAAATAAATAGTGGCTACTGCAGTACACTCTACAAATCTGATGAGGAGCCAGCCGAGATATTGTCTGAGAGGATGAATAATCCTTTCTAGCCTTCGGGTAACATTATCATGAATCAGCAGATCCCACAGAAGTAGAGATACTGTGAATTAGATGATGACGCCAACAAATCATCTCTACTTTTTCAGTCAATGGATATGTTGGAGCAACTATGTAGTACTGAGACAGAAATTCAAGACGATGAACAGATGCATGGAGAAACGGAGAGATGCATTTGGTAGATACACACTAATAAGTGTTTTATCTTGCACACTACACTGACTGAACAACATTATTCCTTCACAACCGTAGTACTGTACGATTGTGAAGTTACTTCGATGGACTACAAACCATCTTCTTCCTCTTCGACACTCTCTTATTCGAAATTTGTGGGCCGCTCTGCATTCCAGCCGCAGCTGTAGGGATGACATCACCATTCTTTTCGTGTGCTTTCTGGCGAAGTTCCAATGCCATCATCTGGAAGTACTTCCGTGCTATAGCAATACCATCCTCACCCGTTGCATCGACCAGCTTCGTATTTTCTTGATAAAACGGCATGAAGTCATGGTACGCATCAATCCGCTTACCTGGCAAATCCGTAAAAGAAACAGTCCCAAGAGCTACTTCTTCAGAGTCATCATCGACCATTTCGGATGGCACCTGGTACGAGCTTTTACCTTCAATGACTTCGCTTGCCCCACATGGCTCGGCTCCAAGGCCACTAATATTGTGAGACTCCACTGCATCGCTACTAGTTGCATCACTATTGCCAAGAATGTCAACATCCATTGGGTAATCTTCCACATCATCACACTCAAAACAACTCGGAGCCACACCTTTGAATGCAGTGGCGTAGACGGGCGACTTCCAGTGATTGTTGTCCGTAGAACCTCTGAGGCGAAGCTTCCCCGGAAGGCTGCGTAAGAAATACTCTCGTGGGGCTTCTCCAGAATCAACAGGGAAAGACTCATTCATGGCTGTCAATTCGTCTTCGGTGACAGGGATTCCTGGTAGGTCAATCATATCCCTCATGCGTTGAAAGTGCTTCGACATTTCTCCATTCACACCATAATAATGAGCATAATTTTTCTGCCACCTAATTTGTGCATCGGTAAGTACTGGAAATCTGTTTACAAGTTTGTAAATATGCTTGCAAGCATATCCCCTCTTCTTGAAGCACCGAGTACAAACTAACATCTTCTCATTGCAGTCGCTACCAGGTATATCTCTCACTTCGATAACAGCCGTCCTTTCGAATCTTGGTACCACACGACGAATCTCAGCACAAAGAAGAACCTTGAATTGCTCCATGGACTCCTTACCACCTCCAAACAGATCGCTCATCTTATCTTTCAATACCTTCTTGCCTTGCCGTGATTTCTGGGTGTCAATCCATCCATTCATGCTACTGAATAAATCTTCGCTCTCTCTTTGAGCAGCATTGATATCATCGGTGGAGATGTCATCGTACTTGCGGTAGTCTTTCTTCACATAAAACACACATTGACTTTGACGGTAAGTAAGATACTCACATCTTTGAGAATGCTCCTCAAGCAACTTCTTGTTAATGTAATCTGACAAACCCTCTGCTTTCTTTTCTCTATCACTGGACTTAGCGGATTTTGACTTAATCTGATGTGTCATACTCCTAGCCTTTGCTGCATCTTCGTTTCAGCTCTCTTGAGGAGTTTGTCAGTTGACTCAGCCAAGTCATCACAGGGTCGAAGACCATTGGCACTGTTCTTGTACGCCCTGTGCTCCGCTTCACTGACACCAGTTGTACAATTACCAAAAGTCATCACATCTTCAAAGAAACCTTCACAGAGCATGCGTTTATTGCACTCAAAGCTCGTTGTGAAGAAACCTCTGATAGCGATTCGTGTCTCTTCATCAATTTCACCCTTGTGAGTAGTCTGATCTTCCTTGAGATATTGGTGAATCAATTTCAGGGCCAACTCAAGCTCTTCCTTGGTCTCGTAGTGCTTGATACAATACCACATCAAACGAGTAATCAAGCTGACTTCGACGGAATTGTTGACACTGCTATTTCTTACGCGAGCAAGCATAGACTTGTAGAATTTGCATGTTTCCTCATCTTTCTCCTTGATTGGCCTCACAGTCTTCCTATCACGGGGCACAGGTGGTTTAGACTTGTCCTTCACGTTACGAGTTTGCTTGGCGAAGTAGTCCTTATTTTTATCTTCGTTGTGAAACCTATCCCTATTGCAACTAAAAAGAATGCAGTCGTCATTCTTTTTCCAGTTTGCTTTGATGTTAAACCCGGCACGATAACATGCTTGTACAAATATTGGGTGGATGTAATCTGCACGGTAATCGTCAGTGTTTTCATTAAGGTGCGCAGGGAGCCAGTAACAGTTGCCATCACTGGGCTTTCTTGGTTTAAATTTGTTATAGCCAATGGTGGTGGCGAAATCCAATTCAATTTGTTTGTCATTGGTCAATGATGTTGCAATTGAAATGACGAGAGGCCCTGTACGCCATGCTGCCGCCTCGTTTTCCAACAGTTCTTGCAATTTGAGCATAGAATCAGCGTACTTCACCATGATGAGACGTTATAGGAACACAGTGCAAAAGACAATGACTTCATATATCTACTTCCTCTTTATGTGACAACCATGGTACATGGTACATGTACCTCCAAACTTTTGTTGGGTAAAGAAGCAGAGAAAGAAATGTAGTCGCTAAAATACTGAGAATAGAGATGGAGGTGTATAATTCATGAGAAAGTGTCATCTATAAAAAACTCCCATTACAAAAGCATCTGCCATGTAAAATTTGCCCAATGCAATGAAACGCAATGAAATGCAATGAAACGCAACGCAATCTGAACTCTTGAAAATTACTCTATATGCATATAATTCCATGTTTTATATATATTATTTCACGGTTTCGTTGCATTGCGTTGCGTTGCATTTCATTGCGTTTCATTGCATTGCATTGCGTTTCATTGCGTTACCTAGGTATACAGGTACTTAGGTACGTATGTAAGTAGGTCTATGTAAGTATATCTACATATGTATATAACCTACCTATATACGTACGTAACATATGTACAACCTACCAACCGGTACGTAACATACGTATATTTAAGGGTACATACTCAACTTCGGGGATCTTCCAGGCGGCAGGGTGACTTCTCTCTTTTCTGTTTTACCACATACAACAACTGCACCGGCATTGATTGCCTACAATACTTTTATTTTGTCCAATGCTGCAATGCCATCAAGGAAGAATGCCAACGATGAGGGGGTACAGCTAGACGGCTGCTGGATCTGTCATAACATTTATCAATCTTTATGTATGTAATGAACTAAACACACCTACATAAAGCATGCTCCAAAACACTCAAGCTCAAGTCAACCCCTGGTTATATACTTGTCGACCCCACTCTTTCCTACAAATTGTACAAACTAAAACATATACATATGCCTTTGCTCTAGAAGTCCCCTCGTGCTACCCTGTTGCTTAATCGTATGCAACATTCATTGATCAAAACTTTGACTTGGTAGCCTTCGATGCTTTCTTCAACTTCCCATTGACTCGCGACCCCTCACACCACACTCCTTCCCATTCGGTGCCATCCTCATATTTCATTGTACCCTGACCATTGGGACGGTAGTCTTTATCCACATATCCTGAATACCGTCCAGGCGTTTCAGATTCATCCTCTGTCTTCAAGTTTTTCACTCGTACACGACGCTTCTGAGAAGAGGAACGACTGGATCCTGACTTGCCCGATTTGTAGGATGCAACGGAAGCGTTATCATCACCACTTTCATGCCTGCGGTCTTGAGATTTGCTTCGAGAGCGAGACTTTGATCGGGAACGACGAGAGCCAGGCTTGGCAGCCTTCTCTGTGGCACAGTCAGGACAGACATCGTGAATGATCTTCCATCCACCCATTGCCTTCTTCTTGGCAATCCTCACTGATGGATGCTGGCAACAATATCCCTCTCCATCGAATGGAAGTGCACCATACTTGCCTGATTTCACAGCTTCACCTCTTTTACCCTTGCTAGACGACTTGACAGAACGGCTTGACTTGGTAGATTTCACAGATCTACCAGAACAGACACTAAAGTCGTCATCATCAAGTCCAACCTCTTTTCCCTCGCATGTAGGACATGTACGGATGACCTTCCATCCACCCAACACTTTCTTCTTGGCAACTTGCATGTGTGAATGAAGAACACAGCATCCATTCTTATCAAATTGACCATCCGCCTCGCGTTTGGGCTTCTCCTGCTGCTTGTCTTTCACCTGATGCTTCTCTTGCTGCTGCTGCTCCGATGACGACTTGTGAGATCTACTCGACTTGTTAGACTTATCATCATCTGCATCTTCCATACACTTGGGGCACATGCTATGTATAACCTTCCATCCTCCGCTCATCTTCTTGGAAGCCAACTGAACATTCTTGTGGTAATGACATCGACCCTTCTCATCAAAGGGAGTATCATACTGCACCTTTTCCTTGCGAGCACGAGATCTGGATCGAGCACGAGACTTTTCATCACCACTGCTTTTCGTTCCGTGAAGTGAATGGCCCTTACGGACCTTGCCGCCGCCGAGACTGGTCTTGGCGTGAGATGAACTTGCGACCTTGCTGCTCCTGCCACGAGAGGAGGACGATGTGGATGGTTTGACGAGTTGACACATGGTTATTGTTATGATCTCTGGAGAGATTTATGAAGAGCTGATCTACTTACAATGATCTGATCAGTGTTGTGAGGGCCGTATGTACTCTGCTTTTACCGGATCGATCACACTTTTAGATTGGGCCGGATCAGCCCCAAGCAAATTTAATGTCACATCTGCAGAAAAGTCCGAGTGCATGGATAAGATAGAGTCCGAGAAAAGTGAGAAAGTACCCCTCCGCCAAATTTTCTGCTGTGATGTGTCGATGTCGACTTTGAAAAGAACATTCATGATGTGCAGCTCAGCGCAGATGCCATCACACTACCAAAAGTATCTGCCGCTGCCTCATATCTTCCGAGACACAGCTGCTCCCATACCACTCTTTACAAAACACACTTCGATATGGTAGAATGGAAACTTGCAGTCACCGCTGCTGTACTCACAATCTCTTCTTCGAAAACACCATCATGCCAAGCACATCCATTCCTCCCATCTAACATCGGATCAACAATCAACACCTTTTACAAAGAAAACCCATTCAAAGGTGCCTTTCTAACATGTTCTATCAAAGGTTGTTCTGCCGACATGGTCGCTCAGTTCCTAGCATCGAAAAGAGAACATCGCGAGGAGGAGGATCGACGAATGCAAGAACTTGAAGATCATCCATTCCATACTATGGTAAAGAAGGCAACAAGGGGTGGAGAACTATCATCCGAATTGGAAGGAAGGCACAAATTCAATATTGATTGGAGTCGCAGTCTCGTCTTTATCTTGTATGGAGGCCTTTACCAAGGGATGGCGCAAGAATTCATCTATAATAGAGTGCTGCCCATCCTTGGGACTGGAACGGATATGAAAACTGTGGCTCGTAAAGTTGCGGTTGACATGGGATTTATAAGCCCTTTGATTTGCATACCGACAGCTTATATAATCAAAGGCTTCTTGATTGGAAACACATTCGTCCAATCGTTGGCAAACTACGTAGACGATGTGGTGAACAAGGGCTTGGTGTTCAAAAATTGGTGCATCTTTATTCCAGTCCAGTGTATCACGTTCAGCGTTATACCAGAGCACTTTAGGGTATCATTTGTGGCTTGTATTTCATTCTTTTGGATGATTATATTGTCGTCGATACTTTCTGGGTAGATGTTATCGTTGTGTTCACATTGTCATTGTTGTTTCCTCAGGTAATAATGAAAGATATTGTCCAAGCAAGACAAGAACAATTATGGTAAAAGCAGTGGGCAACACATCGGGATTATTATTTGTGAATTGGCTGTATAATAAGCTACAAGCTAGAGTGTCCAAGCTAGAATAAATATCAAAGACCAATGCAGAGCGGTCAATTAACAGTCATTAAAAAGCTAAGTATGAAATTTAGACTAAGAAAGAGAATACTGGGTGATGACTTCATACACATCGCATCATCATCATCCCAAACACAAGTAACGCCCTCTCAATCATTCCAACATATAATATTTTCTTTATTCTCATCACTCTCCCAGTGTCTCCCCAATCAATAATTTACTCTTCATCTTCATCAATCTTGGGTGCCAAATAATACTTGATGTACCCAGTCTCTCCAATAGGATACTCTACAACCACTGGCACTTCAGGGCTCATTGACAGAATCACTGTACCTCCCAAACTAGTAGCCTTGGTAAAGAAGTTGAGGTACCTCAACGCAAAGGTCAATTCCACAGGTTCTTCCATTTCAATCATGACACGTTCCTCCTCCTTCTCATGAGAACTGTTTTGACGAACGAGCACATTTCCGGTACCAAGATCACCTGATACGGAGAATCGGACACCCTCCTTTGTACAGGAGATGGTGGCTGTGTCACCGAGGACTTGCATGTCGCGGATGATACGTTGGAATTCGCCAGATGGCATTTGGATGGTGCATTTGTAGTCGGTTTCGGGGATTCCGAGTTGTTCACTGTCTATGTCCATGAGTTTGAGTTCTGTTGTTTGTTTTTTGTTATTGTTTTGGTCATTGGATGGAAGAAAGAGAGGGAGAGAGATGAAGAGATTGTTGTGAGAAAAATGAATAATTGACACGAAGAATAAATACATATTTGTTGTGTGATGACACATGAAATGAGTCAAAGGGCAGCCGCTTCATGTCATCTCCGCCCCCCCCTAAAGCACAGCATTCTGGCAGTGTTTCTTTACTCTCTGATCGTCTTTGGTAATGAAGACAAGAAGCCTAGGCTAAGTGAAGGTACATGTAGTGGCAAAAATTGATCCACATGACATCATGTTGCATGCCATGTATTTTTCAATAGCCTCTGCAGCAACACCACCTTCGCTTATCAATGCGCAATCCAATCAATCATTTGACTGCAGAGCACCGAGTGTTGAACCATTGATATAAAGGTGCATTACCCATGGTGCACCTAACATATCACAACATGACATGTACCATGTCGGCCAATGACACCTGTCGTCGCTGATGCACCAAGCGCCTCGTTGCAATGCACCACCCTTTCACAGCCCCACACTGCTGTCATTGCATTATGAATATGAACATCTACCACTGGTTCACTGCCCAATGACACATCACAACATAATATATATACATACACATGACATGTACAACTCACCAAAGTCAGCAATGCGATCCCCATTCGGACTCTCAAACATCATCGTCAACGCATCCCCCTCATCCTCCGCCTTGAGTGTAATAATATCATCATTCCCCGCACACTTCAAAATCTTGCCCATATTCGCCGCATTAAACCCCAAACTAATGGGACGATCGCACCGAAAGTGATCAAAGCCGCCAGAGCGCAATGACACGGCGACTAGGGAGACGTGGGAGTTGTCCATTGCTTGGATGGAGATTTCATCGTCGGAGCAGTCGATGTTGGCTTCTTGGACGAGGTCTTTGAGGGCCTCGATTAGTTGTTTGAATACTTTTCCTTGGGTGAGGCGTGCTTCGAACATGTTGGGGTTGTTTGGTGGTGTGTAGGTGTGAATGATTTTTTGTGATCTTTGAAAAAGAAGTGAAGTGCTGCCGCGCCAAAAATGTCGGGTTTCCCCTCTTTGCCCGCGCCATATTTGAGAGAAAAATTTCGGCGATGATTTGTTTGCTCGTTGCTCGATCGTGTGTGGGCATCATCTGAAAGCCGGGGTTGCCATTGAAGGAGATCAACAACCAATCACCGGGGCGATAAAGAGACGATAGCTAATACTAATTATTAGGTGAAGACGATCAGTTCTTTGATTCACTTTTATTCCACGCAATTATTCAACAACGGCCAAAAAAGAACAATGATTTCCCAACAAATGGTCCGAGATCATCCCTCGCTCGGGGCCTCCTCCGATAACAGCAGCCACATTGACACCACCAATGGCGGTGGACAAACCTATGAAGAATTGGTAAACAACAATAACAACCACAGCGGCAATAAAAGCAACGGTGGTGGTTTAGATGAGTCAGGAGGGTACGATTTATCCATTGAAAGTGATGAATCCTCCCCCACCAACAATTTTCACCCTCAAAAGGGACGAAAGAGCATTGGATTCATGCTGGGACGTAATTCGTTATCCAATTGGACTACCATTGGCGGTGAAGGACAAGAAGAAGATGATGATCATGATGAGGAAGAGGCAATGGAAGACATTGGTCATCTCAACACAGGACGTAAATCAAATGTTACCAGTAGGAAATCATCCATGGAAACTCCATTGATGGGACAATTGATTAATGTTTCGAGTAGACGATCCACTCATCAATTCAGTGCTGCTGCCGCTGCATCTTCTGCTCGTGGCCGTGAACGTGAACGTGGGGAAAGCAACGTATCCGCCATTAGCAGGGGAAGACGACGTTCCACGAACCCAATGAACATTTCGCACATTTCTTCTTCCTCCTCTTCCAATGGCTTTGATGAGAGTATGGATGTGTCACTGTTGAAGGATACATGGAGTCCTATTCGGGCTAGTTTGGATAATTCCTTTGCGGATGCTTCGAGGAGGGCTTCGAGGAGTTTGTCACCTAGACGTTCACGTTCTCCTGTTGCTAGAAGGAGTGGAAGTGGGGGGATGAGGTCGCCCATGCGTTCGTCTTCTCCTCCGACACGACGTTCTCGTTCTCCTCTTGGGGATATTTCACCTAATCGGCAGCAGCAGCATAAGAAGATGAAGTCTCCTCCGATGAAGTCACCTAATGGTACTTTTTCATTGAAGGAGGCTTCTCCGAGTGTGAGTGTGCAGCAACAGCATCAACAGCAGGTGACGTCTCCTACTCAAAAGAAGACGAGTGTTGGTGTCAAGA
This sequence comes from Skeletonema marinoi, assembly GCA_030544225.1. Classification (NCBI taxonomy): domain Eukaryota; phylum Bacillariophyta; class Thalassiosirophyceae; order Thalassiosirales; family Thalassiosiraceae; genus Skeletonema; species Skeletonema marinoi. The sequence goes on from CM060491.1 coordinate 420,589, forward strand.
GCATTGGTGGTATGAATGGTGGAGGACGTAAATCACTCTCGATTCCGAGCTTGGCATCGACTCGTAAGAGTATTGGATTCTCACCTGTTGTCAAGGCGAGTACAACTGCTACTGCTGAAGCGGCTACCACCACTAGCAGCACTGATGATTCTGTGTCCTCCAATGATGGAGCGACAAAAACGATTCGATCACCCATTCCAACTCCAAACAGTCAACGTCGTTTGGTGAAGCGCTTTCGTGCTAGTGTGCCCACTGCGAATTATATGGATGCCGAGGAGGTGGAGGTGGAAAAGCAAGCTGCTACCAAGAGTAGTAGTAGTGCTGTTGGGCTCTTGCGTCGGTTTGAAACGAGTACTTCTTCATCTCAGGAAGTTACCAAACAACGTCAACAGCAGCAGCAGCAAGAGTACAAGAATGAGTTTGTATTCCCCGAGTCAATTCCGATGCCAAGCGCAGAGACTCTACTATTGGCTCACAATCAAGCTGCATCGGTTGGTAGTCCATCGCATCAATACCAGCTTACACGTGCCGGTACGAACCTCTTGTCATTGCAAGAGGTGATTCTACCCTCCATCCTAACCGAAACTAGTTCTGCATTGAAAGCGAAGCAGGCCAAGGCACAACGCAATGTCAAGGATGGAATGCCTAATCATCAAGGGAAGGATGTCGTGGAAGTTATCGAGGCTTGTCGTAAACTTGTCAATCGATGCATTGGCGAGGCAATGAAGGATGCTGGTGACTCATGGCGTCAACGTGAACAAAAACGTGCGCAATCTCGTATGGAACGTCATTTGGCACAGGTCGAACAACGTAAGGCTGCTGAAGCACAAGCCAAGCGTCAACGTAAGAATGAGCGTGCTCTTGCACGACAGGAGCGATATGAAGCTGCCAAACGTGAAATGAAAATAAGTCATCCTCGTAACAAGGCCATGTGGACGGAATGTATTAACCTGGAAAAGGAAATTCAAAAGTTGACGAGGGAAGAACGTTCATGGATGCAAGTAAAGAAGGAGCTTGATTCTTTTGTTGCTCCGAACAATGAAAGGATGGAGTTGGATCCCATTGTTTCATCAGCCTCTGCTGCCACGGAAGAACAAGTTGGAAATACTCCATTGGAACACACCGCCACGACAATGGTCGAAGATGTTACAATGGCAATGAATCGTCTCAATTGGATGCTGTCAAGTGTCTCATCTGCCATGGAAGAATCGGATAAATTGCGCAAGGAGGCATTCACCAAGTATAATGAGGATCACAAGATGATTGGATTTAGTCAATTTGATGATCCAAAGGATTTGTTTAGGAGAGTGACTCGTAAGAGTATTGGGGGGACTCCTGCTCGTAGTGCAGGTGGAAGCCTTGTTTGTTAGGCTTGAGGGTTGATTGTGTGAAGGAAGGAAGGAGTTGATATGCATATAGTCTATGTTGAGCACGTCGTGTTGCTATACAATATCTAATTTATATATACAGTTAGTGAATCATTTTTCTCGAGGTAATGTTGTGAGCTGAGCGATAGTGTGTCTATATCATACAAGTTGGCCATGTGGGAAGACAGACCTACATTTTAGTTTCCTTGTAAGGACCAAGGACGTACTCATGACAGTGAGAGATACCTACCGAACGTTGTATCAGTAGCAAAAAGGAAGGTTTGATTGAAACAATAGCGATACATCTTTTGAAGAACTCGGGAAGGCAAATCATTAGCAATGGAACATGTAAGGTTTGTTCCGACTGAAAGACCGTCCCAACCCCGAGACGAGGGCTTGACTTCAAACCTAGAAGCCTACATTTTGAGTTTGTGTTAGGACGTGGATCATGAGAGATACGCACTGGAAGATGCATGAGTAGTACAAGAAGTATTCCTACAACATGCACAATGCACAATTGAGTTCAGTGGTTGAAGCGGCAGCCGTGCCGGTGCTGATAGCCTAGCCAAACATCTGCGCTTTTTGAGTGTTTAGCGTTATACCACTCAACGAAGGAATTCCATACCATATCTTTTTTTGTCTGATGTTCTCCTCTCACCATCAACCAACCCGCTCTGCATCGGAGATGAGAATCCTGCACAGAGAGAGCATTCAACACCAATAGCTCTTGCACCGACCATGAGCACAGAGGAAGAAGAAGGCCCTACCGAGGCCGGCACCATCGATGTTGATGTTAAGGAGAAGGAATTTGTCCTTTCATTTGAAGACATCACGGTCCACGTGCCATCCAAATCGACAGGATGTCTATCCTGCTGCTCCAACAAGAACTCCCCACTCCGCCATTATGGCCAAGAATACTTCAGCATGAGTGTCGAGCAACGAGATGCATTTTACACCCTCGATCGCGTATCTGGCTATGTCAAATCGGGTGAGACTCTCTTGGTGCTGGGCAAGAGTGGAAGTGGCAAATCTACCCTCCTCAAATCGATTTGTAGTAGACTCAACCAGACGGACGAACTCTACGGAAGTGTCAGTCTCAATGGGGTTCCCATTGGAAAATCGAACCAATCATGGCGTCGTATGTGCTCCTATGTCTCTGCGGATGATGGAACGCATAGTCCTGTGTTGACTGTTGGTGAGACATTCACCTTCGCGGCTCAGTGTACATCTGATGGACATTCAACAGAGAAAGAAATTGCCGACACGGTTGATTTCTTTCTTAGTGCGCTTGGCCTATCACATGTGAAAGATACTGTTGTTGGAGATGAAAACCTTAGGGGGGTTAGTGGTGGACAGAAGCGACGAGTCACCGTCGGAGAAATGCTGATTGACCCAAACTCTAGGGTGTATTGCCTAGATAATATCACTGACGGCCTCGCCTCCACGGATTCATTCTCACTCATCCAGCAAATTTCTGCAGCTTGCAAGAAATATCGCATGGCGGCAGTCATTACACTCCTACAACCTTCTGATGAGATTGTCCAGCTGTTTGACAAGCTTCTTGTTCTTTCAAGTAAGAAGAATATGTCTTATGTGTTTATTTGTCAGATGAGAGTTCATTTTTGTTCTCATAATGTTTTTGTTTTCCATATTATCATCGTCTACCTTTCTAGGCCAGGGTCAAACCGCTTACTTTGGACCTGTCGATCGTGGTATTCTCCAAAGTGTCTTTCTGGAGGAAGGCGTGGATGCTGAGAAAGGCGATTCTGGTGGGATTGCTGATCTTGTGATGAGTCAGACTACTTCTTCGATGGAGGATTCCGCAATATCTCGATTCAAAACATCTCCAACCAATCTCAACCTTACAAAAGAGTTGGATGCAATCAAAGCAAATGCTGTTTCACTTAATGACCGCGAGTCTGTCTTGAAAGAATTCCTGCCTGCAGAGAAGTACTCAACGTCGCGTTTGTACCAGCTTCGTATTATTGCCAGCAGACGCAGGAAGCTCATTTTTAGAAACTCCATGACGTATGCTCGCAGCGTTATTGCAATTGTATTTGGTGTCATCGTTGGCAGCCTCTTTGCAGCGTTGCAACAGGACACTATTGGTGCATTGGGCAGGAGTGGTTATATTTTCCTCTCCTCTTTTTTGGTGCTTATGCTCAGTTCTGCTGTTACAATTCCTGATGGATTCAGACAAAGAATTACCCTTTTCAAGCATCGAGACTCTGAGTTTTATTCTGGTCGAATGGCATATGTTGTGCAGGTGGTGATGGACTTGCCATTGAGTATCTTGGAAGCAACTCTCATTGCAACGATCTCTTACTGGTGGGTTGGCATGACACCAGGTGCTGATCATTTCTTTTTCTTCCTTGGAACGCTGATAGGTCTGGAGTGCGTGGGACAAGCATTTGCACGTTTCCTGTGCGCCGTATCCAGAACTCAAGTGTCTGCAAATGTTGCGTCATCTCTCTGTATTCTCTTATTCGCCACTGTTGGAGGCTTCATGCCAGCATATTCAACAATTAATTGGGTACTTCGTTGGCTATCCTGGGTGACGCCGGTTGCATACGCCTTCGAAGGTATGATGATCAATCAATTTGATGGCACCACCTTCTTTGGGCTAGTAATCGTTGACAAGAATGGTACATCAACCTTTGGCAACGTCGATGGCACAAAGTACTTGAGTAGCCAGTCACTTCCTAGGTCTCAGTGGGGAACAAATACACAAATAAAGATCTTTGATTGCTTGATGCTTTTTGTCTTTGCAATGGTCCTCGATGTAATTGCTATGAAATATCAAGAGAGCTCGCGTGATTGGTACTTCAATAAGATTAGGAGAAGCAGAGCAACTGTGGCACATTCTACAGAAGGCGAGGAAGTCGAGTCTGTTGATGCTAAATTGGATGAAAATGATACTGAAGCTCAGGTGAAGAGTGGGGAAGGATCATCTATGGAGCCCGAATCTCTTGCTGTCTCGAAGCTCAGTTATGCTGTCAATATTGGGAAGACAAAGTCTTGCTGGAAGCCTCGACGTACTACATGGGGCTCACTTCTTGGACCCGCACTAGCAAAGACTCGCCCGCTGATACGATACGGTGCTAGAGAGTAGAGCTGGCGGTTATCTCAGATGCCTCATCAGGTCACCTACGACGTTGTAGCGACGCCGATACGACCAAACAATGATTGATCCGTGAAACAGATGCTTCTATACTATCATGGACAACGTTAATGGGTCACTAGAAGCAGTTGATTGTCATATTCACAGCGTGAGATACGATACGGTGCTAGAGAGTAGAGCTGGCGGATATCTCAGATGCCTCATCAGGTCACCTACGACGTTGTAGCGACGCCGATACGACCAAACAATGATTGTGCCGTGATAAAGATGCTTCTATACTATCATGACCAACTATAATGGGTCTCTAGAAGCAGTTGATTGTCATATTCACAGCGTGAGATACGATATGGTGCTAGAGAGTATGGTAGAGCTGGCGGTTATCTCAAATGCCTCATCAGGTCACCTACGACGTTGTAGCGACGCCGATACGACCAAAAAAGGGCTTGAGCCGTACAAAAGATGCTTCTATACTATCATGGACAACGTTAATGTGTCACTAGAAGCAGTTGATTGTCATATTCACAGCGTGAGATACGATATGGTGCTAGAGAGTAGAGCTGGCGGTTATCTCAGATGCCTCATCAGGTCACCTACGACGTTGTAGCGACGCCGATACGACCAAAAAAGGGCTTGAGCCGTACAAAAGATGCTTCTATACTATCATGGACAACGTTAATGGGTCACTAGAAGCAGTTGATTGTCATATTCACAGCGTGAGATACGATACGGTGCTCGAGTGAGCTTGGAGCTTGCAGCCACCCCAAATTGGGCTTCATCAGGTCACCTACGACGTTGTAGCGACGCCGATACGACCAAACAATGATTGATCCGTGATAAAGATGCTTCTATACTATCATGGACAACGTTAATGGGTCACTAGAAGCAGTTGATTGTCATATTCACAGCGTGAGATACGATATGGTGCTAGAGAGTATGGTAGAGCTGTCGGTTATCTCAGATGCCTCATCAGGTCACCTACGACGTTGTAGCGACGCCGATACGACCAAACAATGATTGTGCCGTGATAAAGATGCTTCTATACTATCATGGCCAACTATAATGGGTCTCTAGAAGCAGTTGATTGTCATATTCACAGCGTGAGATACGATATGGTGCTAGAGAGTAGAGCTGGCGGTTATCTCAAATGCCTCATCAGGTCACCTACGACGTTGTAGCGACGCCGATACTACCAAACAATGCTTGAGCCGTGATAAAGATGCTTCTTTACTATCATGGCCAACTATAATGGGTCTCTAGTAGCAGTTGATTGTCATATTCACAGCGTGAGATATGATGTGGTGCTTATTGAAGCCGACGAAAGCATGTGATGATACAAAATAGTCAGACGCAACGAAATGAAGACGTGGAGTTTTTGCTTCTCCGTGTAACACACGTGATAATCCTACCTTTTAATAATATAACATCTTCCACACTGTTGAGTCCATATTGCACCAGACAAAGCAGCGTCTGCTGAAAGTGTGTGGCACTGAGATAATCAATGAATTCATCCTCTGCCTTTGTCGATGTTTCTCTACAACTTTCCACTGTGCCTCGTGTGCCTGTAAACACTGAATAACTTCTAACGAAAGGATGGACGTAGCCATGCGATTTGCAGCTCCCATTGACTCATCGTACAGTTTGCTGTACTTCACCAAGTCAGCCCTTGTCAATTTCTGTATGAAAGCTACTAATGGGCTATTACAATTACATTTACATACAACACCCATCAAATCCAACCGCTACCAACGAAACACTCCCAAAGAACAATCGTGTCAAAGATTCATTCACAATACTCTGCATCCGATCAGTCTCCCTATGCATCAAATAATGTGCCAGTCCTATGGAATGTCGATCCTCGTGTATAAATAGTCTAGTTCTTGATCCAATACATTCGCCAACATGTCAGTTCGACTGCAAGCTCGGAAGCGATGAAGTACTGTAGTCTCTTGTCGACACCAAAATGAAGTCGATAATCGAAAGTATAAGTATGGCCAAAAGGTAGTTTCCATCGTGACATTAGGTTGTACTACTACTACCCCATCGAACATTTGTCCTACCACTTTGGGTTTTTGATATGCGATGAATTTCACTCCAATGCCGGCCATGATGGATGTGATTACATACCGCGTTTGTATGCGTTTGCATATTTCGTCGATGAGCATTTGGAGAGATATTGTCCTCGGCGATGATGTGTCAGAATCTTTTGATTGTTCTTTACCATCAGTGGCGGCGGTAGCATCAGCCACCAATTTCTCTCCCCGTTGCAAAAACTGCAACCTCCACCTCCACACTTCAAATGGAAGCCAGGGCCAAACGATGGTGTAAAATGTTGTCGGATCTGCAGTGATGATGACAAAGAGGATGCAAAATACACATGCACATGTTGTGTCACTTCGGAGGGAGGGATGTGATCTTGAATCAACCATAGGACAACAGCGAAGGCGGCTGCCATGAATGATATGGTGTACTTATTGTTGACTGCAAAATGATGATTCGGCCTTCTGCATAAGTACTTATACTTGGCAAGGCAAGATAAGCAAGGTCGGTAGGCCCAAGCCTGCCCGAGCTATGTAGCTAGCTAGAGCTTCTTGAGGTGGAGAGAGCGGTGGATCGGAGAGAATTGGGCTTCCAAAATTTGGGGGGACTGGGGAGTCCGTCCGCAAGGCCAATTGAAGTTCCAGAAGTCGAGTCAACAAAGTTTCTTGCCACTTGGGCTCAAATTGTCGTACGACAATGAAAATGTGGTTAGAACAAAGTAGTATTTGGATAACAATACACACAATTTGGGGGGGATTGGGGAGTCGGTTAACCTATTGAAGTTCCAGAAGTCGAGTCAACAAAGTTTCTTGCCACTTGGGCTCAAATTGTCGTACGACAATGAAAATGTGGATAGAACAAAGTAGTATTTGGATAACAATACACACTTAGTGGATAGGAAATGCCCTTTTAGAAACCAAAATAAAAAATACCAGGAGAGGTATCACTTGACATGAGGTAAATTACTGCGGTAAAATACTATGTAAAACAGTGTGACAATTTTCTTACCTTGCGACAAGGCACCGCGACTACCTTCGTTCAAGACAAAAGTTCCAAAAGTATCTTGGTTTAAGACAAAAGTTCCGCCAAGTGTCTTGTTCCAATCTGTCGTGGTTCCAATCTTTCTGTGAGATGGTAAGTATGAAGGAGTTTCAGCGGCTGAAGCGAGCACTTCCATCTTCCATATTTCTTTTCAAAAAAAATTTGAACATCATCAGCTGCATAGCAAGGTTAGTAGAAGTAGTTGTGGTTGTAGTTTGTCTTCAGAGGCAGTAGCAGTCATGGTCATGGTGGGTGGTCATGGCATCCATGGGCATGATGGTTATGGTGGAGGCGGATGTGGATGAGGATGGTATGGAAAACTATCCAGTCTGAGGATGTGGCTAAACTTCATTGCTGCCTATCTTTCGCAAATCACCTTCAAATGCAAGAGGGACCTATCACTGATGCTGATGGATTGGTTGATATTACTGCTGCAGACGAGGACGCCTTTAATAACTTGCACATCGTGGCCATTCATGCCGCACGGAAGGTGAAAAGAGAGTTCTCGGAGGCAAAGAATGCTGCTGGTTGGCTCAAGCTCAAGCTGCTGTCTCACCGGTACTCAAGACATCTCTTCTGTTGGTGCGACAGGGAACCCTCTCTAGTGCCGCTTCCAATATGGTTAACCCCAACTCCAATCACCAGCTCGCTTTCTCACATCATTATCATTACTAACTCTCTTCATCTGATGCTACACTTCTACAGATAATACTACTCTATCTCTCCCACAATGCACTTTCCCAAACAAGCTGGCGCTCTTCTCCTCCTTCTTGCTGGTGTGTCCTCTCAAGCAAAGGCAAAGGTGAGATGCTCTTCTATGTTGATGTTGTAGTATTTCATGGCATCACAAACACGAACTGCTTTTGTCCCATCTTCAACTTCATTTTATCTTCATCTACAACATCCACTCAGCTGTTGCTACTGTTCCTTTTCCATATCAATAATTCTAGGAGCATGCTACATTCTCACCTGTACCAATGTACCGCCGCATGGAGGAGGCAATTTCATTTCCTCTTGTTGGTGCATCATTGAGCTGTAACAACCCTGACCCTAACGTGGGACAGGCATATAAAGCTATTGATGGTATTACCAGTGGCGTATGGGAAGACGGTTCTATCGCTCACACATGTTACGATGAAGGAGACAAATGGCTGAAGATCGACCTGGAGCCAGACTACTCTAACTATTTCATCACTAACGTCCGTGTCTATGATAGGGTTAGGGACCATAACTACGGGGACAGGCTTGTCAACACAGAAGTGCAGATTTTGAATGCTGCAGGTGGCATTATTGCAAGCGAGATAATCACTGATGTGGGGGATAACCCACAGGCTGTTGTTGATGTTGCCTTTGACTATGTCTCTGGAGGGGAATCTGTTCGATTGTTCAAGGCAGGAGATCCATATCCATATATGCAAATTGCAGAGGTGATGGTGTTTGGATTCTCATCCACGAACTCGGCAACAGCAACAAAGGAATTTCCTCTTGATGGTGCATCATTGAGCTGTAACTACGAACAAACCGATAAGGGACAGGCATTCAAAGCTATTGATGGTAATACCAATGGCCTTTGGGAATCCGGTTCTGTCGCTCACACATGTCTTAATGCAGAAGACAAATGGCTGAAGATTGACCTGGAGGCAGGCTACTCTAACTCTTTCATCACTAACATCCGTATCTATGATAGGACCGGGTACGGGGCCAGGCTTAACAACACAGATGTGCAGATTTTGAATGCTGCAGGTGGCATTATTGCAAGCAAGACAATCACTGATGCTGATATGGGGGATAACCCACAGGCTGTTGTTGATTTTGGCTTTGACTATGTCTCTGGAGGGTATTCTGTTCGATTGTTCAAGGCAGGAGATTCCTTTCTTCCTGAAAGTGACAGTACTGTTGTAATGAACATTGCAGAGGTGATGGTGTTTGGAGTCTCATCCACGAACTCGCCTACAAACTCGCCTACCAACTCGCCTACAAAGTCGCCAACCAAGTCGCCTACAAACTCTCCAACAAACTCGCCCACCAACTCGCCCACAAAGTCGCCAACGAACTCGCCTACCAACTCGCCTACGAACTCGCCTACGAACTCGCCTACAAACTCGCCCACCAACTCGCCTACACCTGCTGCTGCTATTTCCAGTTGGGCCCTTGAGTTTGACTCGCTCAGCAGTGACTTCGACAAGGACAGTGAAAGTGAAGTCACCATGAACTACAAGATTGGAGCCGGCCGTACCTACCAAGTCGACATTCTCAAGAAAGGATGCGAGGAAGATATCACTGGTGCTGTCATTACCCCTACCTCCTCTACGTCTTCCATTGAAGGTGATCCTTCCCATTCAAACGTTCAAGTCTCTTTGGACATTCAGAAGGATACCATTGCGAACAGTAACATCATTGATGGAAACATTCTTCAGCTGTGTATCAGGGTTGGATTGACTTCGAACGGTTCTGGTGAACTGAAAGTCATCAAGGAACTTGAGACTAATGTTGATATCGAACTCTTATTCGATGCCAACTTTGAGACTGTTGCTGACGCTCAGTTTGGCCAGATTTCTCTTGAGTCCGAAGAGGATGATGCACAGGTGGGCAACTACATCGATGCGTGCACATGCAATGATAAGGAGTCCTTCACCTGCAACACAAATGTTCTCGGCCCTGATGATTTCTTGAACGTATGCATCAAATCTGCTGATACCGAAATGGAGATCAACTACCTCGACAGTCTAAAGATGACTCAAGGAGAGAATACGTTGGATATTGTTCAGGAGGAGCAGCTCGTGGATGGCACTATTTCTTCAATGTCCTCTGTCAAGTCCAAGAATGGAGTTCACGTTGCTACCGTCATTCCTGCTAGCTTCTTCAGCTATAATGGAGATACCTCTGCTCAAGTGTCTGGTGTTGTGTACCTCAAGCTTAAAGGAAGTCGTCGCCGCCTTGCTGTTGAGATCACTGGGCAGCCTGAAGCTCAAGCTCAAGCTACTGGTTCTACTGCTCTTCGTGCGTTGCAAGCTGAAAGTACCGGTGGTGCTGAACAGGAATCCACGTTTGCTATCGAAGTCAAGCTTGAGAAGAATGAGTTGGGATTGGGAGAAGCTACCGATGCAAACGGTGCCTTTGACAATTTCAAGTCTGGATCCGTTGTTGTTGTTGCTGCTGCTGCGATTGCGTCTGCTGCTGCCATGATGATGTGGTAAAGAGTAAACAGATGGGATGGTTTTCGTAGAAGATTATTTTGACTCACACGCCGTGGCTGTGTGGAGTCTGGGGAAGAATTAGAATTTGAAATATATTGATTAGCCGGGAGAGGGCAGACTCGATTATGATATGAGCTGCAACTGCAAATTGTTGATGATACACATCCCTCCTGGAATGTTTTGTGTGAAAGACCAAAGAAAAACATCAGAAAAATGAGAATGAACCAGCACTTAGATATAAAATAGGGGAACGACTTTGTGGTGGGAAATCATCTGTATCTGTAGTACTTCTAGCACTCTTATTTGTCACTATGTTTTCTTATATTTATATCGATGTAATACTGCTTCGATACAGGGTGAAGGATGAGAGTTTCTTTGTGATGGTAGAGCCGTGGACGCTTCTTTTGCATATGAGAGAGACGGAACCACGATGATATAATATGTGACCAGTTCTCGAATATTTGTCATCAGTAGGTGAAATAGTCATAGATTGGTAGAGATATCAACATTTGGATCGCTCGTGATTGCAGCGGTACGTAATATTGGTCGATCAGCTGGTAAAGCAGCTTGGCTTCGACCTTGGGTGGAAGCAAGCCATTATCACAAGATAGAGTTCAACGAAGATTCCATTCATGTTCATGGTGTGAAAGAATTGAAGAAAACAAACGTCGTAATGCGCTTCCTTCATCTTCAAGCAGACAGAATTTACCAGGACTGCTCTACTTCGATGAACTCATTATGTTTGGCGCACTAGCAATCTTATGTCTCTTGCTCCAAAGATGTTTCGATGCAGTGTTGCGTCGCTGTGTGAGATGACAGAGGACAGGTCTGGGTAACGCGTCCTCGAACTTTAGGTCCATTTGTACTATTCCCAATCATGAACACGGCTACCACTCGTTTTCATTTTAGCTCAAGTCTTCACAAAGACAATATTTTTTGGATGTCATGTTGATCAATTGGTGTGCGCTTTTATTTGTTGCTTTGTTGACATATTGATTATGTGTTTTCAAAGCAGCCCGCCGCCGCCGGTTGAGGAGTGTTGCAGGCACTGATTCATTGTCATTACTGTTCATGATACACAGACGTGTGACGACTTGCTATGTGCTGATGGGGCGGAGTGAGGGCGGAACGCAGGAACGCATGATAGTGATGAAGTGAGGTGGTGGCGGTCGGCGGTATTTAGTACTTTTGATGAGATGGGCATCTTTTGATGTCGCATCGCCATCACAATCCAAAGCACATCATAATGCATGCACATGCGCATGCATCATGCTAAGTACTGCTTCCTCAGTACGATCACATGTTGCATGCCTTCTCTATAGAGAGGCGGCCGATGAAGGTATACAGGTGGCGTTGTGGAAAGCGCTCAAGCTGCTCTATCGTTTCGACGCAAAAAGGGGGCTAGAAGTAGAAAGCCACCGGCAGCTTGAAAATGAGCCGACAATCAAGGATTTTCGAATTGGCACCACAACCAGATATTATTATGACCACCATTCTTAGTATGAATGAAGGTAACATTAATAAAACGATGATAGATGCTGCGATAACTAAGCAAGCATGCGCTGCGAAACTGTTTTAGTGACAAAAGAAGTTGTAGATAGTTATTTGCTGTGGCGGCCAAGCAAAAGAGTGATAATCTGAAGCCAAAGGTCAAAGAGTGATGGATGCCATCATTTCAGATGGAAGATGCGACAATGGGCTCATGACACAGTAGACCATATCATAGAAACTGTGCCGTGAGCGAGAATTGAGCGTCGAGGAGTCGTTTCACTCGAGACAATAAGGTCGTTGCCATACCTGTAGCATGCTCCAACTGAAGACGTTGGAGGTAGGCCTCATAATTTGTCAACCATGTTAACAACCAAGATGGATCAAGCTACACTCGAGAAGCAGGCGGTACAAAAGAGGAAAAGGATAAGTGCAGGAAAGTTAGCTTCGGAAGAGAGAGGCGGCGGAGGCTGCAACAGCAGCAGCCATCAAGAAGAAGAATTCTCCATATGCTTCAGAGCATCGTCGGAATTCAACACGGGCGATGACCACTAATCTCAATATTTCGTCGAAAAAGAATGCAAGTAGCTGGTGGAGACGTCCGTGAGGAAGCGGCAGTCGTTTTGCAGAATAGGAGGAGAGTAGGGCTACAAAGAAAAATACTACTCGAAAGCAATACAGATACATGTTGTGTTCTGCTGATGGATGCACAAGTCAAGTGTGCAATGGAGGAGTATGTATGAAGCACGGTGCAAGAAGGACGAAGAAACTATGCAACAGTGAAGGATGCACAACACAAGACACAAGCTCAAAATGGAGGAGTGTGCATAAGACATGGACATGGGATAAAGAAGAAATCATGCAGCTTTGCAATGCACAAATAAGGTGAGAGAAGAGGAGTGTGCATACCTTAAGGTATGGCATGCGGGGACATTATGTAATATCGATGGATGCAAAAGTCAAGCTAAGAATGGAGGAGTATGCATCAAGCATGGTTCGAAATTTAGAAAGATACTGTGCAGCAGGGAGGATGAACAAACAAAGTCGTCAATGGAGGAGTTTACGTGAAACATGGGGCAAAGGTCAAACGATGTAGAATAAAAGGCTGCACTAATCAAGTAATTAAGGGAGGAGTGTGCATAGGGCATGAGGCAAAGAAGAAACGATGTAGCATTGAAGGATGCACAAATAATGTCATCAAAGGAGGAGTATGCATCTGGCATGGGGCAAAAGTAGAGCATGACCAACGATGCAGCATCGACATCGATAGATGCAAGCGAGGAATTTGTGTAAAAACCGGTGCAAAAGTCAAACTATGCAAAAACGAAAGGTTAACGAATGAAGCGTATCGTCAAGAGAAGATGTGTATGCGTCATGGGATGAAGGAGCCATGCGCCATCAATGGAATCACAACTCAAGTTAGGAACGGACAAAATGGGTCAAGAACATACTAGTAACATCGAGGAAATGAAGCTCTCGTCTAACCTGTCCTATCAAGTTCGTATCTTTAATTTCAGGATCGATGAGTATGTGTGGATAAGGAGGTAAAGTTTCAAGAAGATTGTGATAACGGAGAGTAGAGTATCGCATACGACGTCCTTGGCCCTCATCAGGTCACCTACGACGTGGCAGCGACGCCGATACTACCAAAAAGAGCTTGAGCCTTGAAACAGATGCTTATATACTATCATGGCCAACATTGATGGGTCACTAGAAGCAGTTGATTATCATAATTACTTATTTACATACGATACGATATGGTCTCGAGTAGAGCTTGCGGCCACGTAATTGGGCCTCATCAGGTCACCAACAACGTTACAGCGATGCCGATATGCTCAGGAAGAGCTTTATCCATGAAGCAGATGCTTCTATACTATCACGACCAACTTTAATGGGCCATTAGAAGCTCTTGATTGCTATATTCACAGCGTTAGATACGATACGGGCTCGTTGGAATGGTGCTTGAATGCGTATTTAGGCGGCGATCCTAAACTGTAAATTAGACCGCATAAGGTCATCATCTACGGGGCTGATTCATCATAAAGAGCATGAATAGTGTCTAATCTATTCTTTACTATCCAACTGAATACGATTGACCCTATCTATCTCTCTTACTCTTGAACCTGATAAGTGAGGTAGTTTTTGTGGATTGTACAGACTTGTCTGTCGTTGCGACAGTTCGTCACCATAAATAAAGACGTCGCTCCGAGCCATTATGGTATTACTTATTATTATTTTTTTACGCAAGCCATTCTTCCATCGTCGATGTTGGACGAATTGGCCTGGCAACAGCCTAAATTCTGGTTTTTGGAACATGGACTTCATCAAGAAATGCCACCCCTACCAGTGGCGAGTTTATCCGCTTCTTGGTGGTTTTAATAATGCTCAAAGGAAGTTTGAGCTTAAAATCAATGGTGCTGTGCATGTTCGTCCAAAGAGTGCGAAAGAGATAGGTTACACTGGCCGCGTAACGTCCATCAATACTAAGGCAAAATCAACAACACATGCCTACTCCGCAACCGAATTACACGTTTCTCAAAAGAAGAGAAAGCTCACGGAAGATATGCGTGTCACAATCCAACAACATTGCTACCACCACACTGAGAAATATGAAGATTGCATTACATGTCACTCTACAAAACACGACGTACGCCCGTCTCGATTAGTTCCAGTATACGATCTCCATTTGAAGAACGACAAAATTGACAAAGACGCAGATAGTTTGGTACTACTTACCCCCGACACAACAACTTATCGGCAATTGGCAACGTCTCATCTTCGACCAAATGATTACGTTTTGGAAATTGGGTGCTCTACAGGAGAATGCACTGCACTCCTGTTGAGGCGGAATTTATTATTACAGTCACAAAATTTGAGGCAAATAGAACAGCATAAGAATACAGCAGCGAATGTGGTGCTGGGGAATATTGTTGGATTTGACACAGGGGCCAAAATACTCAAGCAAGCGGACAACCGCCTCCGCAGAGAGTATAATCAGTCTGCCAGTACGCTTGCTACCGATGATGACGCTTATTCCAAACTCGTACAATTGCACAGAATTGATGCACTTGCTGATCCAAAAGGAGCGTACGCTCTTGCCACCTCAAACAACACATGCCCAGGGATGGTACTTATAGACATTGGTGGCAATCGACAGCTTGAAAGTGTTGTGCGTATGATTCAATGGGTTCAAACTGCATTCAAAGATGAGCGACCAAGGTTAATTCTCGTTAAAAGCGAAGCATTGGAAAATGAGTTATCAACAGCGCTTCTATCATCTCATACAGACGACAATACTGATACTGTTCCCTCTGTTCCCTCTGTTACTGATGAAGGTACTATAACAAACGGACAAAATTGGTTCAACTCTCTATTGGCATCTCCTTTATTTGCAGCTGATGACAAAGCTGACAAGAGCCTATCAAGGCAGCAACTGCTCTCAAGATATTCTCATCCAAAGAAGGTACCTCTAGTCCTCTCACCCAAAGGGACACCCATCTGTCGATACCACAATTATCATCCTGATGGTTGCACCAAATTCAACAAAAGCAAAAGTACTGGCACTGTAGCAGATGAAGACGAGGATGATTTACAATGTCATTATGATCACGAACACTGTCATTGGTGCCAAGACGCTGGTCACATTGCAATAAATTGTCCAAGTTTAAAGTAGAAAGTATGAATCGTCTGCCAATCAGTAAGTATTGTGAAGATTTGTACATAATATTCTTCATAACAAGTGCGGTATGGTACTTATTGTAAAACGTACAACACTTCTGGCAGCTACTTACTTACTATTCTCTTCCATTTTCTACGAAATTTTCTTTGTGAAACACATAAAAGAGGGCCCTGCGCCGTCAACAGACGGGACGGGTCTTCATCTTGAGAAACAGAGCGAGAGAAGTCATTTTCTGGAAGGAGAGTGGGGGTCTCTCTACCTAGAGAGAGAGAGAGTCTCCGACCGCTGAGCGACAAACAAAATTCGGGATTGCAAAAGTGGGGATGCAATCGTGTTTCGCCTCAAGCCTTGAACTTGAGGCGTGACCGGGACACACCTGATACCGCTGCCTGTGCGAACTATGGATTCTGTCCCGCAGAGACAAGAGGCCTCCATCCAATCCTCAATCAATCTCATCAAATATCCCCCAATTTGCTTGCGGCGCTAGCAATAGCATACCCCCTCCCTAAAAATTATTAGTAGAAGCCACCTGTGACGTGACATTGGCGTATGTATTCTCTTATACCCCCTCAATCCCAGCCTAGGCCTAAAATTCTTACACCCGGGGGATTATTGGACGATCCCACTCCATCCACCATATGATAGCAACAACACTCTCACTGCCACTGCGACTCTCGGAACTCATAGCTTCCGGGATGAAGCTCGTCGATTTCATTTTAGTGGTGTGATTGCAGTGCGAACAACAAACAACGGGGCACTTGCACGCTATCTTGAGACAACATCTTGCCATATCTTTGTGGACTTACATAGTACAATAGTAGAGTTCTCTATTGAAGAAGGCATCATTATTTCTCCCATACACATAAGATAGACAGCTATCAGTTCAAGTTAAAATCAACAGCACAACGAATAAGTAGGGAAAAGGCTGAAGGAGTTATCAAAAGTCATCGTAGAGTCACCAGAACGATCCATCATCCAAACCAATCAAGACAGATTGGATTTCATCAAGGAAAAATAGTAATGAACATGATGTACGACAACGGAAAGCGGCCGTCATCTGTAGACATTTCCGATGAAGACAATAGGACTGTCGCCTCCGACATCACTTTTCAGTCAGCCATGAGAAGCATATCAATGGAACGGCTTCTGCAATTGATGAGCAACCAAGGGGCGGCCCAAGAACACTCGACGGAACCATCAAGTCATATTAGGCCCTCCATAGGGAATGAGGACGAGGGCTTGTGCAGCGGCGCAAGGGTAGAACTCTCACCTGACTCTCCTCCTCCAAGGGCGATTGTAGCTGATCATCCGAATCCAACCAACCACCTTGGAGGTATCGCCACAAGAAGATACACGGCGCCGCCTGCGTGGTCCCCGAAGCCACCTGATCATATCGACGTAATTATTGAGTTGAAGCTGCAGGTAGCTCAACAAAAGGAGACCATCGATTGCCTCACATCCGATCTCAATCATGCAGTGTCTGAAAATAAAGCGCTCCTCTCAAAGGCGAATCAGCCTGCGAAGCCAATGTTCTCTCTGGCATCTCTTGCCGAGGAGAAAGCTCACTCCGATAATTCAAGGTCTCTTCATCAACAGTACAATGAACTACGAGAAGAAATGAATAGGTTACAAAAGTCAATGGACTTGCAGCAAGAAAAGATGGCTGCGGTAGAGGCAGAGAACAGAAGTCTCACTAAGGAGAGAAATAGGTTACAGAGCCAACTAGATAGAATGAGTTGCAAGATGACTGATATACCATCGTCAGACCTACGTGAAAGTGAACAATCCGGCTCTGTAGACTTCACAGCAAATCTAACAGAATCCTCTGGATTCTTCTCTGGATTGAGTGGATGCGAACTGATTCCGCCTCCAGTTCAATCGAGGAGGGCAAGTGCGGTGGATCAAACTCAAGATAAACTTGCACACAACAGTTACCTTCCATGGAGCAAGGTCAAAAGAAGATACAGCGAGCCTGTCTACTCTCATGGACAACAACAAGGCAAAACAACGCCAAGAGATGTGGAGTTTTTTGCAAGCCCCAAAAAAGATAAGAATGAGTGGTTCATTGGCGACGAAAGTGAGAACAGCTTCCTATCCAAGATGGTGTATGGAAGGGACGGATCAAAAGTCGTCGAAAAAGAAGATATGCAAGTACTCAATCGCAGAAGCTCCATGCCTGATAAATTGACACCCACGTCGTCACCTTACCAGAGGAGAAGATCATGCGCCAGTGCGAGCAAGAGAAGTGATGTTGTCGTTCATGAAAGCTATAGGAACTATGTTCAGAGTGAAAAGACCACCAATGGCGGAGACTTCAACTCTATTGTATGGGGAGACAGTGACAGTGATTCCAATGATGAATTTATCTAACTGTTAACATCTTGCTTATCATTGCATTGATAACAACACGTGTGCTTGTGATTAGATATCTGTGTAGTGAAATGTGCGTCTTATCAGCTAGGCCCGTCAAAAAGATGGAAAGATTCGTCTACTTCCTCTTCATCAGTTATCCGCCTGATTATCTCGGCATGCATCTTTAGTTTTGCGCTTGAGGAACTAAGTCGTGTTACATCATCTTCGGAGGAGAAGAGATTTTTCAAGCTCACATCGGATCTACGGCGTTGAAGCCAAGTATCATTCAATCCTAGTGCATTACCATTACGGACCTTCTTAAGCTCGCCTCGGATGATATCGTAGAACAAAGATGCTTTTGGACGCAAGGCCATATCCCTGTCAAAACTGCTTTCCAACATTCCTCTAATTGAAGAAGGCCATTCCTCATTTATATGAGGTCTTCCGTCTTCATTAACTGGCGAAGAGTTTGATGCAAAATAAATTGTTAGTCGAGCTTCATGACGAAAACACATTTGATCCAATTCTTTCACATTCTTACCGACATGTTCAATGAGTTGCCCACGAGACTTTACAAAGGCATAAGACCGAGAAGCAGAAAGTATTTCCCATAAGATTATCGCAAAGGAATAGATATCCGCTTTCATGTTATAACTTTCTCCCAGCGTGAGGCACTCTGGTGACATATATCGTGGAGTGCCAGCACCCGACATTTCAAATTTATCTGTGTATGGACAACCGTCATCTGGCATCACACGAGCCAACCCGAAGTCAAATATCTTCACATCACCTGTGTGCCAAAGGAAAGGTGTGTTTAGCAACCTATGCATTGAAAGTAGAGCATCAAATAAGAAAGAGACACTCTTACCTCTTACGTCGAAGCCGATATTCGCAGGCTTTAAATCCCTAAAAATGATATGATGGGAATGTAAATACTTCAGCCCTGCAGCTATTTGTAGAGCTGCATAGGAAGTATATAATATGATCAAGAACAAAGAGTGCTTAAATGAGAACATCGATGCATAAGACGATGGCCTGAAGGTCATATATGCAGTTATACTCACCTACACTGAGTCGTTCATCCATCGGCTTGTCTTCTCCTGTGCTAGGTGGAAGAGAATTAGTTTTACTGAGGTCTTTTGCACTCACTTTCCGAACTGGGATGGAAAAAGATCCGCCTAACGAGATGGATCTTCTTAATGAGAAGGATTTGCCCTTCTTGATGGCAGAAGACTTTGCCCAACGTTGAATCCGATCATCAAGAGTCTCAAAAAGCCGATCAATGATCAGAAAGTATCCAGTAGGTCCAGTCTCAAATCCAGATGTGCCGTTGAAGGCCAACCCACGTAATTTCATTATGTGCGGGTGACTGAGGGATGCCAGGAACTCAGCCTCCAGTGCTAAATCACTGAGAGAAGAAGTCCATATTTTGACATAACATGTGAGCAATGCACTGATAAAGTTAGCCATAAACGAAGAAAACCGTAACATCAGACTCACCTAACTGCTTGAATACACTTGTGCAAATCATGGTTACGGAAGTACTCTCCCTTCAAATGCTTCACTGCATAACGAGCCTTCTTTGTTTCACGATATTTTTCACAATGCTTCAACAGGCGTCTTTTTTCCAATTCCTCAGCGGTTTTGGTTTCGTGGGTTTCATCTAAATCTTGCAAGTTGAACGATTGTATTTCGAAGACATTGGAATATTCCCCAGACCCAAGCTTTGGACCAAAGTTTATTTCTTCAAGCTTGATGGGAGCGACGCAGTCCCGGTCATCGTGTGTTTGAAGCAGCGATTGAGGAAGCTCCGCCCTGAAGCTATCCCTCTTTTCGCTTGCCCGATTGGCCGCATGTAGGCTAATTACTTCATGATTATCATGGTGAGATCCATCATCATCTTCTTCACCTTCGTCCAACGAGTAACGTATTGAAAATCGTCCCATGGAAATCTTTGAGATTGATTTCCCTGACGATGATTGGGATGTGCTGATGGTGCCGGCGCCAGGATCACTGCTACGTCGATCATCGACATTGAATCCTGATAGGCGCTTCGATAATCTTCGTGCTGCTCCTCCAATCATGATAGTTGAATTGTGTCAGGCCTTATTTGCGGCGGATTATGGTGGTATATAAGTAAAATGAAAGCGAAGCACCAGCTAGGCTTTCCCTAATAGTGCGCTAGTGCGCTGCCGCACTAAATTTGTGTCGTTCTCAGCAATATTTTGGGTAGGTAGGTATTGGGTAATACCCAAACTGAGTTTTTAATGGGTGAGTAACACTGGGTAAAGACCCAAGTCCGGATACTTTTGGGTAATTAACAATCTAGTGCGGGATAACGTGCGGAATGCGCACTTAAAACGTCATGAGAGCGCCCTATGAGGGAAAGCCTAGCACCAGCCACGACCCCTGTTGTGGGTAGATTTCTGTAGATTTGTCTGCAGGGTCTCGCGGTCTCGGACAGGAGTGCAGGTTGAACTTGAGCTTCACAGCAGCTGGCAATCGTTCCTCACACTGACATTGGCGTCTTGAGAAGGCTTTAACAGCACGTCATTATCCTTTGTTTATCCCTCTGAATAGCGGATCCTTGTTGAATAGTCCCGGTAGGTTTCAGATGGTTCAAAGAAGGTGTCAAGTTGAGTACTTCTCGGGTTTGGGAGTATTAGATATTTGATGAGATCACCCATATATTAATCGCGTGCGGTAATAACTAATAGGGCGGTCATTTGTCCAAATGGTCTTTTCTTATCGGGATCGCGAATCGCACGATTACCTTTCCCTTCACACGACCATGCTCACAATACAATGCTGCATACACCCTTAAACATGTAAGTAGTTGTTGCATGCATCTTGGCAAGAACACATTCCTACTCACGATAGCGTGTAACCATAAATCCTTATCTCAGTCGACAACAAACACTTTGTATTCTTCCAAACACAAGCAATTGGTAGGTAGACAAACTAGCCGCCGGCCGATCAGAAAATTAAGTAAAGCCGCCAGACACCAGACATCAAGCTAGCTCAAGGAAAAGATGAAATCACGCAAGATCGAACCGCTAAGATTGTCATCCAAGGTGAAGGCAGAACTAAGCGCCTCTGGTGTTTTTACAGCAGCGGGTGCCAACGCGATATTACAAAAAGTTGTCAGGGAGTCTGAGGCTACAGAGGCATTGCGTAGGTCAGCTCCCAGCACCAGCACAGACTTGTCCTCAAGCATTGACTCAAGCAATTTCCTTGGCGATGAAGAGCAGCCTATGACAGAACAGTCAGTTATGGGCAAGCTTAATGCCTCCGTTTCAAGTTTCTTCATGAGCTCCATCGAAGGATTGAGAGACGAATTAGATTCTTCTCATCAATCAGAACTACAGTGCCATGCAAAAAAGAGAAACATTGCCCCAAAAAGATCATCATTTCATGAAGAAAGAACGATGAGAAAAGATATAAAAAAACACAGGTTTAGAGAAGTAAAATGGTGACTATCTATATCAAGTGGCTCAATTCAGGCCCAAGAAACATAATTAAATGGCCAGTGTTAAGAGAATTCCTTTTCTTTTTCTTTCGTTGCCGCATCCTGCTCATTTGTCGCCTCACATATGGACTCTTCAATGGAGCAGAAACCACTGGACTGTGCTTGCTTCGTAAGCCCAACGAGTGCAGAACTTGTTTGCGTTGGACATCTGACCATCCAGTTCCATTCCATAGTGCTGAGACTTCAGGCCGCTTCTTTGAGTTTTCACCACGTTCATTTGCATTTTTACTGGACCTTGGAGCAACTGACGTTTTGGCCTGCAAGACAGAGCTTGCACTGAATATATTTTCAGGACGAAACCGCAGCGCGAGCTTAGCCAACGATTCTTCCAATGTTGATACTTGACGAGGTCTGGTGCGAGGGCTTGCACCTTGTACAGCAATGATTGATATGGCGTCAGTGATGCGGACAATGTGGCACTTGGATGTTGCATTTGGCATTGCTTTGTTCGCATTACTCGCAGAGGGAGTGTGTTTGTTAGGAGAGCTGCAAATGTTGTACGTCCTTGTGTTCATTCCAGAGTGTGTTGTCAACTTCTTCTCGATTTGAGACCAGTCAGCAAAAGGCCAGCTTATCTCTCTTTCGCTGTCAGATTGCTGTATTGTGTTGGAATTTGTTTTATTTTCGTTCAACCCACCGAAATTATTCCTGATCATCTGCACGAGTGGATTATTCCTAGTTTGTGCACTTGCTGTATCAGCCCTGCTTTTATCTAGAGTCGACTTCATGTAGAGAGGGGTCCAACTCATTGGGTTTCCCAAAGAGTGAGCTGCTCCTACGGGTAAGCTGTCGATTTCTTCTTCACGTTCATTTTGTGCATTTCTGTGAACAACTATAACAGCTAGTGGCGGACCACTTTCATTCATCAACATGAACTCAGAGAAAATCTGTTCCAACTGCCCTGCCTCCTCGGATTTCTGTGCCTTGTGCTTGAGAAGTGATGGCGACCGAGACAACAAAGGTGATTCATTGGCATTGTTGTCAAATATGATCTTCATCATTGATAAAGTCCTCCGAAGCGATGTCTTTATCCATTTCAGTTGAAGAGAAGTCTGAGCGGTACGGCGTAGGAGCACGTGGAGCTTGCGTACGTGCAATACACAATTGAAAAAGCTATGTGACAAAGAGGAGAAGTTGTGTTGAGTGACCTATGAATAAAACGCAGAACATCAAATGAGAATTTGAGAGACACTTACTCGCATTCCATCAAGTGATAAACAGAAAGCAGTGCCAGCTCCAGAGCCTTGGTCTCAGTTTCTAGTTTTGATAATGCAAGCTGCACCATTGAATCGTTATTAAACGTCCAGAATGATGTTTTCAGCATTGTCGATCGGCATTGTTCGGCTAACATTGCCCACTTGTTTCCACCTCTACTACCTTCCGCTGTGCCAAACGGAGCATTGGGCCAACAGCACAGATCTGCATGGATCTTTACTAACACACATCGAACATCAATAAATGCTATGAGAGCATTGAGCGTGTTCCGAAGTGATCTAGCGGCAATCTGTCGCTGAGATTCATCAGAGGATGCCTCTTGATTCAAATTCCTCGAAGGGCTAAATTGAACTGAACGATTATTTTCCGGAGTCAAAGGTTGTGATTTTGATCTGCCATACATCTTTTGTGGAGAAGATCGCGGCGACAACTCGAACGTTGATTGCGGTGTAAACTCCATCATTGAATCATTATTGCTTTGAACTGACACACCTCCACCGATGGAAGCGTGAGTACCAAGCACTGGATCGCAGAGGTACTCACCAACAATGATAAAATCCTCACGTACTTGGCGATACATTGCTATAAGTCGACGTGACCCTCGCTTATTGCTGGAATCGCCAGGAGAACGTATTGGAGAGTGGGCATCCGAATCTTTCTGTGCTTCGGAATTATCAAATTGAACAGCGGTGGACGAACTGTCCTTTCCAACAACTTCACTACTACTACTACTACCAACCAATAGACTTTCCCCATTTGCAAATCTTCGCTCAGTTTCAGGATCCAACACATGCTCCATCTCCCCATACAACACTTCTGCCCCAGCAAGCATCAGAAATGGTGATGTAAACCTCTCCCATTCGGCTTGTAACGTTGAATTAAACTTCATACTTTTCACATGTCTCGGTGATACTTGTCCAGCAACTCGTTGAAGTCTCTCTCGGGTAAGCCAGTGCTGCTGCTGGTTCGTGTTGGTATGGGCATCGTTGTTGGTACTCTTCTCTCTGTCACTTTTGCTAGAAAGAAGTGACGTTTCAGCAAGAAAATGACTGGGAGTGGATGGAGCAGATGATGATTTATGATCGTGACCGCTGCCATGGCTGTGACGCTTATATATAGGCGACACTGAATGCAGTTGCACTGTCCTAGCCCCTCGTTCGAGTACACTAACTGCATTAGCTGCACCATTGTTATCAATATCCGACGCTGATGGAAAGTAAGTAAAGTATTCCGGCAATAATGCATCAAAATAGAGCAAGAATGTAGTCAAGAGTGATCCAGATTTGCGCTGCTGTTGAAGATGTTGTTGTCGCTGTTGATGCTGAGGAGAATATCGATAGCCACCACCACAACCACTTGCCACTGGTGGTTGATCATCCAGTGAATCATCTGCATTACTACGTGATTGTGATATCAAATCTCTATCATCCGTTTTCCATCCTCGATGTAAATCTCCAGCATAATTATTAATACTACTCGTTCCCCGCCCATCGACTTGCTTTCGATCAAGGGAAGAGCCACGTGGCCGTATTAAGATTTGATGATGTCCTCTCTTTTTGGAGTTATTATCATCATCATCATTATCGCACTCACTGCGTTGTTGTTTCCTAGAGTGACTACTATTCGGCCGAGTAACTCGCGGAGACAGCCATAATGCCAAGTTTTGCAAGTTTGACTTGAGCTTGGATGATTTTTCCTTGGCTGGTGGAGCAAGTGGTATTATTTTTGTAGCGCCTATTGGTTGATGGAGAGACATGTTGTTGTTGTGATGTGCTACTTTTTGTTTATTGTGATGTTTGCCCGACATTAGATATAGTTTTAGAAGTAAGATGTCGTCGATGACACGTCTTGTGCACAGGATGTTGGCAACAACAATGACAGCGACGACACGACGCGAAGAACTATATCAGCTGCTGCACCTGGCTGCCCTACGATGTGCATGCTACCTCCGGCATCATGGTTGCCTTTGTTCATGTCTTTTTGTCGATGTCAAAGCCAGCTTTGATTTCAGAAAGTCTTCTGCTCACCAAAAACCTTCTTCTCCTCTTTCCACGTGATCGAGCCCGCTACGCTAAGTAGCCTCACCAAGTCATCGACATAGTTGCATGCGGCGTAGTGTCCCTATCATCTTGTTTAGATCAACGCAGCAGAAGTACATCAGAGGAGCACAAGCAACACCATCTCCAAGCTCGATTTCACATAAATAAAGCGATACCTCGATATTAAATCAGACTTCGCTCTCTGCACCTTCCGTCGCATTTTTCTCTACCTCAAAGAGTCCACGACACACTACATATTATTTCTCTACTATTCCAACAGCATCCTCACCTAATTATTAGCAATGGGTCGACCTCTAGGCATCCGTTCAGAGCCCTACGCCGCAATCGGCACTGCCGACGAAGACCATGACGGAACTAACGATGAAGATCTTCCAACCACCCCGACAATTTATCAAGATGACTCTGGTCTATCTTTTGAAAAGGATGAGGAAGATTACCCTAACCAAGAGGATGACTACGATGTAGACCGCTACAATCATGATCATGATGATGACGGGTATGCCACGCAATCACATGATCTGCAGCACCATTTGGACACCACTGAATCTCAAACAAACGAGCGTCGCTTTCGTGTCAAATTTGTCGTATTATTTTCATTCTTGGCTGCCATGGTCATTTTTGGTAAAGAGTATTACAACAGTAATGGCAATGGTAAAATTATCTCGGATGAATTCACCGAGGAAGAATTCAATGGGGTCCGTGGTAAAATTTTCAATGACAAGCCCTCCTCCTCCACCACCACCACTATTGGAGGAGAGGGAGGAGTATGTCAGGATGATCCGGAGTTTCTCTTTCACAATGGGAAGAAGCATCCCAAGATTGGGAAATCATGTGCTAGTTATGTTGGAAGGGTTGATAAGAAGGGGTTACTGCAGAGAAGGTGTCATAGAAGTACTGGTATTATGAGCAGTGAGGATGATACTGCTGCTGTGGAACTCTTGATTAAGGACTTTTGTAAGCAAAGTTGTGGGATGTGCGGTGGTGACAGTGGTGGAGGAGATGAGTTCTTCTCAGAAGAAGAGACGGAAATTATCAAAGAGCAAATTGTGAAAGAGGTGGATGAGGGGATGTTGGAAGTATCCGAAGAGGTGCAAGAATTAACTTCCACAAGTTTCAGTGGAAACTGGAGTGATGTGGAAGATCTAATGAACGAGGAAGAAGTGTTGGAAGAGCTTGAGGAAGCAATTGAAGAGGACAAGGAATTCTTGATTGAAGATAATCAAAATATTGTTGAAAAGATTGCACAAGCTCAAGCTGATGATGATGGGGTGATGGCGGATGAGAAGGAAGAGTATATTGGGGAGTTAGTAGAAGAGCTGCAAGAGGATACTGAGATTGCAGAAGAGTTGGAGACATTGGAAGAGGGATTGGAGGTGGTGGAGGAAGTGGAAGAGGAGCTTGAGGAAGCTGAGGAGTTGGAAGAAGTGGAAGAGGCGTTGGAGGTGGCGGAAGTGGAAGAGGAGCTGGAGGAAGCTGAAGAGTCGGAGGATGTAACTGATCCTTCAGATGAAGATGCATCGAGTGTTGGCGAGGACGACGACGTTCCAGATTACTTTGTTCCCCTTACTCCCAAGGAGCGAGATGAAATGAAGGGAAAACTTCGTGACACGTTACTGCAGACCAAGAATGCCCTTCGGATGAGTGCAAGTACGGATAACCGCATGGCCGTTACCGACAATCAGCGTACGCTCGTGTTGAGTACAACCTCTCCGAAACAATTCATGCATATGCATCACATGAAGACGGGAGGTACCAGTGTCGATGGCTTGATCAGTTGCGCACTAAGGCGACAGAGGGAGCTGCACAATGGGACTTCTATCAATTACGGCAGAATGAGCGAGTGTGGCTCAGGGGTGCATATGTGCATGCAGACGTTGGCAGATAAACTCGGTGCAACACTGTCAAATAATGTATTCTATCGCAATGATGAAAATGGAGCTCAGATTGATGATGCGCCATTTGATCCAGCTGATGAGACCGATACCTCTATCGATGAGATGAATATATGCCGATCTTCAGAATCGAATGTCATGAGTTATTGTGCATCTCTCCACGCTGTTCGTACTTTTGGATGGAAGGATGTTGATAAGATCACGGTCATCCGAAATCCGATTGATCGTGCGTGGAGTATGTACAGATTCACTTTGAAAAGTTGCTATGATTGTCAACAACTCAAAGATGTGTTGAAACAGATTCACAATGGCACATTTGTTACAAGGCGGGGTAGGGGTAAACCAGATGACGAGGAAGACAATAGCGAGGTTGTCCCCAACTTTCTTTACGAGCCAAACAACTCGTGTGCAGTCCAACTAATTGGCCACCAAAGCACCAACTTACTGTCAAGTGTGGACTTGTACAACGTTGCAAATGACGTTCGCTTCCCCATGGAAGCAGATATTGTTCAAGAGGCGATCAAAAATTTGAGAGAAGACTTTACATGGATTGGACTCACAGATAGAATTCAAGAGAGTGTTGAAGGCTTTAGACAAATCTTTCCTTTCCTAGCTGAGAACTTAAATAATGCAACAAAGGTAATGGAGGAAGAGTTTCAGTCACGTGGGGAAGAATTGGAGGATAATACATTTGCATTGCCTGAGGGATACTCTGATACAAAGAGCTGCCCTTTTGAACACAGAAATGCAGGACATGCCCCCACTTGCGGCACAACTGATTTAGATGATGAGACCAAGGAATTGATTATGAAGTTGAATAGTAGGGATATGGCTGTTTACAAAGCAGCTGTTGAAAGATTTGAGTTGCAGATGGAGGTTTTGCAAGAGTACAAGGATGGTAATCTCTAGTGTGTGATGTTCATGAAACTGCATTAAAGAGGAGAGAGTTTGACTCTTTGGTCTGTACTTGTATCTGTCTCAATAAACCTCTTACTTTGGTGATTATTATTTGTTCAGTAGAAAATATACCTGAGGTATTAACAGTAGATTGCTGATTGATTGTATTCCAGCGGAAGTAGTAGAGTCTTCAGACTCATAACTTGGACTGCATGAGTTGATTCAAAGCATCAACTG
Organism: Skeletonema marinoi; assembly: GCA_030544225.1. Taxonomy (NCBI): domain Eukaryota; phylum Bacillariophyta; class Thalassiosirophyceae; order Thalassiosirales; family Thalassiosiraceae; genus Skeletonema; species Skeletonema marinoi. The sequence goes on from CM060491.1 coordinate 448,701, forward strand.
CAGCGTTGGCCACTTGCTCATCTTGATCGGGAGCAACACCACTAACTCCAACTGCACCCACACACAAGTTATTAATGAAAATTGGAACCCCTCCCCGCATCAGCACGTATGGAGCTGATAGTAATGCTGTTCGGCTGCTTCCATCTGATACATTTGCAGACTTTTCCAAGTCGCCCGTCTTCTTTTGGAATTGTACAGCTGTTCGTGCTTTTTCGACTGCAACGTTGTATGAGGCAGGGAAAGCGCCATTGCATCTCTTCACCATGATGGGTGCACTTGTATCAGTGATGGCAATTGTAACTTTCCAGCCATTTTTTTCTGCCTCAATCTCTCCTGCTGATATTGCCTTCTCTACAGCCGCTGTTGTTAGGCTAACGGTTGGTTGGAAGAATGTTGATGGATCCATGCTGCAAATTGTGTTTGGACAATGATGATGTGCAACTGGCACAAATGTTAATGCTGATTTAACTAGGAGAGAGCAGAGAAGGAGTGTTAAATATGAGTAGACCGAGATTAAAGCTGATGTTTAGCCAACAACATCTTTCATGAAGCAATTGGTTTGGTAGGTTTATCTACTAGGATATGCGGGCTGATTCTGGCCATCATACCTAGTGATGGTTGAGTCTGCTACAATACTACTACCGTCTTTACCTTATAGAAAGTGTCCGTGTCCATGACCACACAATTGCAGCCCGGACATTTTCACCTCCTCTGCGAAGATGCACGGACAACGGACACATTCTAGAATCCGGACACATTCAAGGCGTTTCTTGGTGCAAATATGGTGCAAAGAGCAACATCTAAAGTCCGGACAATAGAAAAATTCGGACACGTTCTAAGGTAAAGACGGTACTTGATTTGATGTTGATGCGTTCTGTGAGACACACATCTTGATCACACCCCATTTACAACAGGGTTTGTCTAAATTTTGGTCTTGTTCTGTACCTTTCGAGAAGTTTGCAAGAAGAAGAAGTTATCTTTCATCTTGCACTCAGACGACTCAGCCGGAATCAATGGAGATCCAGTCTCCTCGCATCTGCACGTGCATCCAGAAGCCTACGCACGATGATGTTCCCGAACAAACCTGCACGCACTTGCCTCATCCGCCTCACCAATAAATCCGAACTATGTGCAAACATGGAGGCAGCAGACGACTGCCAACGCACCAGCACCACTCATTTAGAACAGCAATGAAACAACATTATAATGTCCCACATGATGAATCGCGACGTCGCCGCTACAAACAGCACCGCAGCTCCCCCGATCACTTATGCTTCGGAAAAGATGAGATTGGAAATCTTACGCACGATTGTATTGTCGAAAGATTAAATGTTATGCTGTGGAAAGAGAACACAATATATAATTATGATCGATTTGCAACTACGACGCCTGCATCTGCTGGTGCAGCAGCAAGTGATGCAGCGGCGAAAGCACATGATCCAATGAGGAGAGTAAACCCGGATTGGAGAGCGCAAATCACAACGTGGAGCTATAGCGTAGTTGATCACTTTCATATGTCAAGAGAGTGTGTTGCGGTGAGCATGAACCTCTTTGATCGTTACTTTGCTCACGAAAAAGAGGATGCCAGCAAGAACAAGAATGCAGTCCTCTTGGTTAGTTGTGCTACACTCAGTATTGCAATCAAGCTAATGGAGGTCAACGATTTGTCCCTAAAAGCATTATCACGCTTCTCCCGGGGAAAGTATACTCCCAGCCAAATATTCGATATGGAGTGGTTGATCGTGGCAAGTTTAGATTACTACCTCAACCCGCCCACAGTCATCTCCTTTGTGATGCATCTCATACTTTTATTGCCACATGAAATTAATGAAAGAGACAGAAATGAGTTGGTTGAATATGCAACATTTGCGGTGGAACTCAGCGTGGCAGACTCTTTTTTCGTTGGAAACAAGCCCGCCCCTTCGATAATTGCTGCGGCTGCCATTATTATTTCACTTCAGCAGTGTGGTACTTTATCACAATCTACTTTGTCTACTATAATAGAGATCCATTACTGCGATATAATACTTGAGCAGATTGGGATTGATGCTTCTGATTCAAGGTTTAAGGAATCACGACATCGATTGCAACTACTGCTCAAGAATAATAAACGGGAATAACGCTTGTAACCTCAAAACTCTATTCCATAATTCCACCCATTATAGACCGTACCTCTTCGAGTACATCATTGATTTGACTTTTTATTTCGCATCTCTGAAGTTCTTCGTAATCAGCTTTTGTCGCGAAGACATTGTTGGGCGGTGTAGGACAAGAACGCTTGCTGCTGTTCTGCGCTTCCCTAAGACATTGTTTTGATGCAATCGTCGACAAAGGTGTGGGATCTATACGTACTTTATTCAGCTTTTGAGTCTTTTTGGAGCCTTGGTAGTTTCGATTCCTGCCACAGACTACACAGACACGCTGTTTTTCCTGAGCTGTTTCTGTATTGCACTTTCCACAAACCTGACACGTCCAAGATGTGGTGGCGATGCACGAATGCTCTTCTTTCACTCTCTCTGTTACACAGTACTCCAGTGCTCTACATTTATTATGGATGAAATCACTGATAATCTCCTTCACCTTTTTCACAATTGGACTAGATGGGAGTTTATCGATGCCTTCGACAAGGTATCGTTGAGTCATCAAGTCATTCAGGGCTCGTCTTTCACTCTCAGTACAGTTCTGAAACCCTGATCCAGACCTGGCGAACTCATTTACATCGTCCAAGAAGCTTTCCAACAATCTTCTTGCGACAACATCTGTGCTTGGTGCTGACTTTGAGCTTTGATTGCTCATTCTTCTCTAAGATGGAATGGTCAAAGGTAAAGAGAACTAAACGATGAAAGAGATTGAGTGGCGCCAAGCTAAAAACCTCTTGCCTATTTATCTTTATATAAAACTTTAACTCACAGTCACTCTCTAGCAATATATTGTTCTTCAGCAAGCAAGCATGGTGCATAGCATGCACCATGCCACAGGCCACATTCCTCCAACTCGGCATGCTCATGCTCCCATTCGAATCTCACTACCAAGGACACCAGCTCCACCGCCACCTACAATTCCAGCAACATCAAAAAAGAACGGGTGCTTCAAAGCATCCTCTGCCGTAACCCTTCGTGCAGGATCATATTGAAGCATCTTCGACAGTAAATCAACTGCTGTTGGATCCAACGTCGGTACCAAACCAGCAATACCATTCGGAGGGGCAGGATACCGTGGTAGATTGGGGTGATATTCCGGCAAGTCCACAATTCCAGGATAATCCTCTGGCATAGGCGTTCCCAACAACCGAAAGATACGATCCAATTGATCTGCCTCCGATGTTCCAGCAATCAGCGGTCGTCCATTCGCCATTTCTGCAAAAATACATCCACAACTCCAAATGTCCACAGGCGTACTATATCTCCTTGACCCCATGAGCACATCTGGTGCTCTGTACCATAATGTCACCACCTCATGCGTATATGATCTTACTGGGATACCAAATGCTCGCGCTAATCCAAAATCGGCAAGTTTTAATTGACCTTCTCGATTAATCAATAAGTTAGGAGGTTTCAAATCACGATGTAGAACTCGATGATGATGACAATAAGCCACTCCCATGAGTAATTGGTAGAGAAAACTTTTCAAAATTGGCAATTCTAACCCTGTGTCACAAACATCTAGGTACTTCTTCAAATCCTGGTCTAGAAATTCAAAGACTAGTGTTAGTTTTCGTTCCGTGTGAACGACATCGTAGAGTCGAACAATGTTCGGGTGTTGTAATTCTTTCAAGCTGCGGGATATGTTCAGATGTGATGATATATGATTTGTGCAATTTTAATGTCAGTTTGGTGTATACATGGATTGCGCAGAGTTGTTGAAAGATATGTGTTGTGTTTTGCAACGAAATGTATCCATCAGCCAAAGAACACAAAGCAGCATCGATGTAAGTGCATAAGAAATGCACTTTCAGGCATGCATGACACATTGACATAATATAATAATATCGAACGAAAACGCAACTAATGCTTCTACTCACAGGCTAATCTCCCGAATTGCAGTACTAGGAATCCCTTCATCCTCCGCCTCCAATCGAATCTTCTTCAATGCAATAATTTCACCAGATACCCGGTCTCTTGCCTTGTAGACAATTCCGTAGGTGCCCTCCCCGATCTTTTCCATTTTCTGATACCGCTCCATGATGTCAGTTTGTTAACCAAGCTTATTCAAGGTTTGTAGTGAAGACCCGCTGCGCCTTCTCGTGCCTTTCTTACCACAGCAAAGGCAAGTGATCGAATGAACGGAGTCGGAATGAAGGCGGAAGGATTTTTCGTCTCGCTGAATCTCGCTTCCATTTTTGCGGCTGTGATTGATTGAGCGCACACTACAGGTCTCGCTTCTGGGGAAGCTTTCCGAAGGTTGGTTGGGTTAAAGAAGTGATGATAGTGGACAAGGGTGTCAAAAGCGGGTGCTTTGAAGGTGATTTATAGTACTAGTACGTACGATTAAGGTACTTTAGGGTATGTAGAGGAAATGCTTCTGTAGAAGCTCTAAGCTCTCACGCATCAAGACGGGCCGAACGAGTTGATCAAACGAAATGCCCGCGTGCCGGCTATCTTCGCTAGCTTTCCACACTGAAGAGCGTGATTATCACCCGCCGCTCAAGCAACATTGCCACCACCGTTGCCGCTGCCGAAATAGACCAAGTTAACCATCGAAATATCGACCGAGACTTGGCTGATCGTTACTATGGGTTATTATATCGTAGTTATTGCCCTTGGATCCACCAAAAACGCTCATTGGGGCGTTCAATAACTCCTGTTCGGTGGCCGACGCCCGCCGAACATCGCCGAGTGATATCGTCACCTTGCTGTCTTCCCTCGACGGATTTGGCAGCGGCGAGGGCTTCAGCACTTACATAATAACCCATAGTAACAGTCAGCCAAGTCTCGGTCGATGGTTCGGTGGTTAAGTTGGCCTATTTTGGTAGCGGCGTGGTTGCCAAGCGATGCTGTGAATTTACCGTTTTATCTCCAAGAAGCGCTTTGCTCCGTGGCAAAATGGCTGCATAGCGGCACGCGGGCATTTCGTTTGACCAACTCGTTCGGCCCGTCTTGATGCGTGAGAAGCTAGAGGTTATCTCCAACGCTCAGCTCCTACATACCCTAAAGTACCATAATCGTAGATACTTTTGCCCCAAATCACCTCTTTCTATTCCACCCCCTCTATCGTCCCAAACACATCCCCAACCAACCATCGCTGAGCCAGAGATAACCGAGACCTTTCGTGTGATTGAGCGTTGAGCGTTAGATAGCGTTGGACCATCTGTCAAAGTGGCACTCGCCAGATGGTCACATAATTATGTGACACAATTTTTCTTGCCTCCGATCGCCAACTCCGCGCACTAACTGCGAAGGCGCACGCAATTGCATCCTCACAAAACAGATGCAGATGCATCAAGGTCCGTAGTCACGATCAAGAAGCGAACAGTCAGCAGCCATTTATTATCATATCCTTCTTCATTGACATCTATTCATAATTCTATGCCAAGATGACGACTCAGCGCTTCAATACTATCGCAACAGCGGCGGCAACAGCGCTCTTGTGTCTATCACCAACCACGACGGCGTTCGTAGGGCCGACAAGCGTCCGGCGTCCACTCAGCGCAGAAACTATCCTTCATACAGGGAAACAACATTCCTCGCTATTATTATTCTCTACAAAGGAAGACACCAATATTGTAACAACTGCTACGACTGCTAATAATGATCCGGAATTGCAACGTGTCGCTCAAGATCTTACCGCTGCACTTGAAGAACAAGAAACTACGAATAGACCAGTCATTACCACATCCGAACAGGCAGCTGTCTATCTCGCCGACGCCCCATTAAGAGAAGAGGGAGCATACATCGCCGAGGAGGGGGTATCCACAAGTGATGGCCTCTTCTGGAGAGGCGTCGTAGTCCTCCTTTGTGCGCTATGGGCATCTAATTTTGCCTGTGCGAAAGTAATCGTTTCTCAACCAGGTGTGGATGCTTCTTTGTATGCGGTGGCAAGATTTTCAGTAGCGGCGTTATCGTTGTTGCCAGGATCAATTAATGCTGTAAAGAAGGGGGCTATTTCGTGGGAAACTGCCAAGGGAGCTCTGATATGTGGATCGTGGGTTGCGTTTGGTTATATTGGTCAATCCATCGGTCTAATGACTACAACTCCAAGCAGATCATGTGTGATTTGCTCATTGAATTGTATCTTTGTGGCGATTGTTGCCGAGTTCATGCGTGTCAACGCCGCCAAGGGCCGGGGGTTTACAACTACCGAATTTAATTTGACAAAACTGATCCCTGCCCTGATTGCTGTCGCTGGAGTGGCCATTATTGAGTTGAAGGGAGCTGCGGGAGATCCTACTATTGGAGATTTGATTTCCTTCGCGCAACCTATTGGATTTGGAATGGGATATTTGCAGTTGGAAGAGTTGATGCATAAGGAGCCCAGTGCAGCACTGCCTGTTTCTGCTATCAAGCTAGGAGTGGTGGCGACTGCTGCGTTGACATTCTTTGAGCTTTCGCCACATGCTGCTGTGGATTTGGCAACAAATGTGGATGCTGATGCTCTTGTGGAGGGAGCAAAGCAATCAATGTTGATGGGTGGTGGGTTCACGGTACCTAACTTTACACCTATTCTGCAATCACCGCTTGCATTGGGAGCCATCTTTTATACTGGCATCATAACAACATCACTTGCATTATGGGTTGAGTCAATTGCCTTCCAGAGGGTTCCTGCTACAGATGCTTCGATTATCCTTACTACGGAACCTTTGTTTGCTGCAGCAATCAGTGCCGTAGTCGTTGGGGAAACATTTGGGGCGTCAGATGCTGTGGGGGCAGCTTTCATTGTTGGAGCGTGTATTTATGCTGTCAAAATGGGCGATTCGGAGGAGGTTTGTGACGAGGATACAAAGGCATGCGAAATTCTTGAAGAATGAATTGACTGAAAGTTAGATATTACGCACTGTATTTGTGTACTTTGATACCATTTTGTCTGTCATATACCAGTTTTGACTATTGTAAAATAGATTTCTTGAGTCTTATGCTACATATTAGTGTTCTGTTACTTCTTTATCATTCGTTTCGCCATATTAAAACCAGCAAATGCAGCAGCTATGCCACCAACATTGTTTGCAGTTGCGTAGGTTATTGCACGAACAAATTTACCACTATTCAACATACCAACTATATCAACTGAAAAAGTACTAAATGTCGTGAATGATCCACAAAATCCTACGCCAGCCATCAATCTCATGCGTGGGCTGATTCCGTTCGCATCTGGTTTTGCTGTTGATGCATCAATAGTGGGTGTTCCTGCCAGAGATCCTAGAATAAACGAACCGAAAATATTGATGGCAGCAGTATGCCATCCAGTAAGACCAGATAGACGCTTATCCTCTGCAATGATTCTTGTTGCGATATTGCCGAGTTGATATCTGCTTATTGCTCCAGCTACCGCACCAGCACCGACAGCTGCCATATCCGCGATCATGTCGCTCAACTGCTGTCTGATGACGAGGTTTCTGCCGGCTGCCGCCAATTGCTTCTTTTGCTGCTTTGCGTACAAAGAACCAGCACTAATGGATGAAGATTGATGTCGGGAGGTGAATGCGCTTACATTAACTAGTAGAATAGCTAGCAATACCAAGATTTTGTTGACGCCGCTCGTCATGCCACGATAGGGGATGGAAAGATAATAACGGTGATATGATTGACAGCTATACTCCTCCACCTCCTCCGTCCATCCAAGACATAAAGAACAAAATGTGGCGCGCTGATCGACGAGTGCAAAATGGTGGATGCGTCAGCGTATGAACAAAAAGCACTCGCTGGTAAGGGATGAGATGACGGAGGTGTTCATAGCACTGCTCTACTCACCTTCTTGATTACAGCAAGAATATTTGAAGAGAAGTGATTTGGTGGCTGGAGGTCGACCCTACGAGTCGCCACGGTGCATGGGCTAGAATAACAACCGGAGTCTTAGGGAACAAAACAAAAAAAACATCGATAGGCTGCTGCCGAGGAAGAAGAACAATGAAGCTGTCTATAATAGCAATATTATCATTTTCTTTACCTACCACTTCAGCATGGTCATGGTCAACAACATCCACAGATAGAGCATCTATTAGTACTCGTCGCTCATGGCTTTGTAAGTCAGCAGCATCTATAGGTGCTACTGTAGTTCTTCAGCCAATCTCACCAGCTTTTGCAGAAGAGGAAGAGCAAGAGGCATACAACAATCCGAATATACCCGCCGGTCCAGAAGAGAAAAGTGGCCTGGTTGTCCTCCGCGTTGCAGAGGTTGCACAGTTTCAAGAGAAGATATTAAGGGCTATCCGTGAGTGTGATGTTGCTTGGTTTCATTCTTGCTTCCTGTCTTGCATTATTTCTAAACAAGTTAGTCTCTCCATTATATTTGTCAACTTGAAGTGAATGGAGAAATCAAAGATGTGGTTGTAACTCCCCAGCAGCTAGTATTTGGGACACAGATCTTGCTGCGCAATTCAAATGTAGCTGGCAATATGAAAATGATGATAGATGATGAGATACCGCGGAGCAGACAACGGCATGCTAGAATTAGAGCTGCCAATACAATGAATGCCTTGCAAAAGATTTCTTCCAATGCTGCAAAGATAGAGCGTGAAATGAGCCCAGCTGAATATGAAGAGTTTGCCAATTTGTATAGGCTTGTGCGAGTAGAGTTGAATGGTTTGTACGAACTACTAGCTGAAAAAGAGAGAGAGAAATACTATGGCTATTTTGTGGCTGTCACCGAGTACGAGAAGAAGATTGCAGAGGGAGTGTACAATCCCGATCTTGACGGTGTACTTAAGTTTGATTGAGGTGCCTTTGTGAAAGATGATGGAGCTGCAACGATCAGCTCTTTACATTATGAGAGAGGTGCATAGAATGTTAACTCCCGTCAAATGAGGACTAAATAGAGGTTAACACTTCTACTTCTTAATGAACAATTGGCCAATCTTTTGCTTCGTCTCTTCATATGTTGCGAATTGAATGGCTCCTGATAACATAGCTTTGGCAACACGAGGAGTTGATCCTGCAAATAATTCTCCTACACCCTCTTCTTTTGCAATCTTTGCAAGCCTATCTACATACGACAGCTTTTCATCCCTATCCTGCTCTTCTTTTGAAATTGCCATGATTCTATTTCGAAGCACATCCAAAGGCGTTGTCACAAGCTGTGCAACACCAGTTGACAGTGCTCCAAACACAGCCCCTTCTCCAGGTGACACACTCGATTTCCCCTTCCCTCCACTCAAATAATCGTAGACTACAAACTTGATGATATCTGCAGGAAACCCATACAATACATTTTCACTGTATCCTTGATAGAGTTCGCTGATTCCACTTGTAGTTGAATTGCCATTGGCTTGTGCAAGAGCGAGTTGAAACGCATCAATTGTGGACATGCCTTCATAATATCCATCTGCTCTAACTTGTATCCTCGTCTTGACAACTTCAGATGGATTGCGTATCAGCCAATAAGGCGGCAGTGCCATAGCCACAGCTGCACTAGTTAGTGCCCACTTTGGTAAACCAGTGTGTGAATTTTTCAGTGCAGATTTTGTAGCATCTTTTACTGCAAAGAAGACTGCCCCAGCGGGTATGTTTGATAACAGAGGTGCAACTATCCCATCAAATGATCCACTGAATAACTTTGGTAGATTTTGTAGTGTATATTGCGTGTTTGGCATTTGCAATCGCACCGTTGCAGTATCAAGTGGATATTTTACCAGTGTTTTGACTGTTGAGACGGCAGATCCAGATATGAATCCAGATAAGCTCTCTTGAAAGGAAGTTAGTGCTGGTATTGTGGATGGGTTTATTGATATCTTTTCTTGTTCTGTTGCAGAAGCTATTAGGTTGGAGTTTACTGTTGTATCTAATGTTTGATGAAGTGGCGATGCATTGGACGAAGATGGGGAAAGTACAGTGCATGCTGCCGCAGCGGCGCACGAGCCGATGAAGCCGCGTCTACTGAGCTCTGGTTTGGAGTGTATCGACTTGGCGATCGAAGAGTCGTGCTGCTTTTGATTGCTTGTCGTCTTGGATGCTGATGGTGTTGTCAACGCTGCAACCTGAAGCGACGAAGACAGAACAAGCAAAAAGCTTGCAGCCAGAGCGATGGCGATCCATCCACTGGAAAAATATTTTGACATGGTTGCGTTTTTGGTTGTCGTCGATTTTATGAGCTGTTTGGTTAACCACTCCAACTTCTTGAATGATGCCGTAGATGCATGAACGACTTAGCACGGATCACGATGGATTATCAGTATGAGAGATGCTTTGCTTGCAGTGCACATCATCAGATGCGATGAGTCATTTTTTTTATGTCACACTTCTTCCTCCCATTAGAAACATACTCCCACTTAAAATCGATGCGACATGCCACGGCCACGCACGAGGCTGCAAACAACCCTCGGCCCTTCAAGCAATGCCCGCCCTCTCACAATGTTCTTCGCCAGCGATAAGTAGGTTGCAACAGTCCCACTCATTACATTGCAATACATTGTCCAACATGGCCTTCCATCCCAAAGCACTCGCAGTATTCATCGCTGCCTGTGGCATCAGCACTTCCAGTGCTTTCGCTCCAGCCTCCAATTCGGCAGCCGCCAGAAATGAACTTACACGTGTGAACATTGCCACTGGGCTGCCCAATATGGCAGATATGCTCAACTTGGGTGGACGTAACAATAATAACAACAGCAACAACAATAGTGAACCGGAACCTGAGCCAGAGAGAAGAGGTGCCTTGATTGACCTTGATGGAATTGCATTCTCTGGACTTAAAGGCCAGGCTCTTTCTCTTACCAATGAGGACTTTCCTGATAGGGTTGAGGTAACCAGAGTTATCCCAGCCGACTGCTTCGAACCTGAAACTGCCAAGTCTCTCGGATATCTTTCTGTGTCTGTGGTGGGAACTGCTCTCTGTACAGCATTTGGATTTGCCGCCCTTCCCATTCTTAACCCGGCCAATCCACTCACCCTTCCATTTTGGCTTGCCTACTCGGTCGTAACTGGAACAGTTGCCATGGGACTTTGGGTTCTTGCCCACGAGTGTGGACATGGTGCCTTTTCGAAAGATAAGAAGCTTCAGGATACTGTTGGATATGTTCTTCATTCGTTGTTCTTGGTGCCTTACTATTCTTGGCAAAGGTCTCATGCTGTGCATCACCGATACACCAATCACATGGAGTTGGGTGAGACTCATGTCCCTGAGGATTCGAACTTGCCTGCGGAAGACAAATTGTACGATTCACTTGAGTTGCGTAAGAGCTTCTTGAATCAGTTTGGAGAGGAAAAGGGAATTCAACTTTGGGCTGGATTTCAGTCTATTCTTCACTTGATCATTGGGTGGCCTGCATACCTTCTTATTGGTGCTACTGGCGGTCCTGACAGAGGAATGACCAATCATTATTACCCCAACCCATTGACTGATCCTAAAAACCCCAAGAAGGAACTTTTCCCTGGAAACTGGAAGGAGAAGGTTTACCAAAGTGATATTGGTGTTGCGTTTGTTGCTGCTAGTGCCTTGTCTTGGGCTGCATGCAATGGTATTCCTGAAATGATGGCAATTTATGGAGGTCCTTTGATCGTTGTGAATGCCTGGTTGGTTCTTTACACTTGGTAAGTGCAAATTATATGCAAGGCAACGTTTTTTTTTCATCTGATTATCTTTTATCTTGCAATGTCGTCTCACATTCATATTCTCTCTACGAAAAACAATAGGCTCCAACACACCGACGTTGATGTTCCACACTTTACCGATGACGACCACAACTTCGTCAGGGGTGCCTTCCACACAATCGATCGCCCATACGACAAATTGGATCCATGGGGTGCCATTGACTTCCTCCACCACAAAATTGGAAGCACTCACGTTGCCCATCACTTCGATTCCACTATCCCACATTACAAAGCACAGGCTGCCACTGATGCCATCAAGGAAAACTTCCCTGAAATATACCTTTACGATCCTACACCAATCCCTGAAGCATTATGGAGAGTCTGCAAGGGATGTGCGGCTGTTGAGAAGAGGGGGGATTATTACATCTGGAACAACGAAGATGTGAAAGAGGAGCTTTTGGAAGTATAAACTCTGGGACTGATGCAATGATATAAAGTCGATGGTCAAAAATATATAAGCGGGGACAATACAATGAGAAGCAACAACACACTCATGGAATAGCTAATGCCATTACAATTATAGACAAACAACTTGCGCTGCCTAACCCCACTCTTCTACAGTTAGGGTAATATCATTGCTAGCCTCTCTCTCTTTGTATTCCACGAATAAAGTCATCAATGTATGAACACTTGAAAGAGGCTCAATTTGGGGGATACCGAAGAGAGAACACAGCACCATCGCATACTCCTCGAGACTTAAATCAATATCCGCGGGGGGCAAGAATGCCTCTCCGCTATTCAATGCCTCTTCCATTTCTCTAGGCCAAGGCTGCATCAACTCTTCTACATTGGGCAGTTCGTTCTGGTGCACAGAGGCCTTTTTCGTGGTGGCGTGCACCTCCTCGACAGCGTGAATCCATTCATCAATCGCATCGGGATTAGAATGTGCGTCGATACTGCGGACGTTGGAGGATGATGCCTTGAGCTGATTCCGCAACCGCAATTCGACCACCGCCTGATTGCTACTCTTCAGTAGTCTTTCATCGATATCAACTCTATCTGGACGAGGAACGCGATCAAATGAGTTATTGAGCAGGGTATCAATAATTTTGAGGTCAACGGGTTCGTAGCTTTCAACGAAGCTGTCCGATACTTGCTGGTGCCGAGAATTTGTTTCTGATTGATAGCTAAAGTCTTCGCCTGATTGATTGCCGAAGTCGCAAGATCTGACGGTTGAGTCATCGTCTTTTGAGTCCCCCTCATAGAACGAAGGAATATCGAATGGGCACGGCTTCTTGTTTTCGCTGCTGCTCGAAGATGAGTCATCTTTCGAGTCCTCCAGCAAACGCCTCATTCGCTCAGCACGAGATGATTGCGTCATTGTCTCGTTGTAGTAGCGCAACAGTAGTTGAAGTACCTTCCTGGCTCGACTTTTGCAAATTTTAAAATCAAATATTTACATACTTAAAAAAGAGACAACCACATACGTCGGTTATTTGCAAGCAAAGATAATACATTCATTCATGAGCATGGAACCATGCCTTGTCGGTGCTCATGGATTGAGATTGAGTCGAATGACTGAGAGTCTTGAGTCGAGAGTCGAGTTGAGGTATCCCTTTGCAATGCGTGTCACTGTGTCATTTTCTAAAGTGTCATATCTATTGTGTCAAACTACACGTCACGTGACATGCACAAAATCCATCAAATCCTCACTACACTCCGCCTACGAATTCCTCTGTATCGAAGTACTGCGTATCTTCTCTTCAACATTCACGCAATTTGATGTCGTGATCCCCGATTATATTCAACGTCACCGCCTTCAAGCAATCCCAGAGAGCACAAAACAAAACAACCATGAAGTCCGTCATCTTCGCCGCCGCTATCGCCTCTGCAGCTGCCTTCGCCCCATCGACTGGGTCTGGTCGTATGGCAACATCAGTTGCTGCCACTTCTGATCGTAGAGATGCACTCAACAACATTGCCAAGCTAGTCGGTGGTGCTATCGTCACTGTTGGCGGAAGTGATCCTGCTTTCGCTGCTAGCAACCCCGCTCTTGAGACTTTCAAGAAGAAGGGACGGAAGAGCACTGACGGAACTTTCATTCCTGGTAAAGGAATGAGACAGAACCAATCTTTTGATGAGCTTATGGCTGCCAGCAACCCTGCCCTTGAGACCTTCAAAAAGAAGGGACGTAAGAGCACTGATGGAACTTTCATTCCTGGAAAGGGAATGAGACAGAACCAATCTTTTGATGAGCTTGTGGCTGCCAGCAACCCCGCTCTTGAGACCTTCAAGAAGAAGGGACGCAAGAGCACTGACGGAACTTTCATTCCTGGAAAGGGAATGAGACAACAGCAATCTTTCGATGAGCTTATGGCTGCCAGTAACCCCGCTCTTGAGACCTTCAAGAAGAAGGGACGCAAGAGCACTGACGGAACTTTCATTCCTGGAAAGGGAATGAGACAACAGCAATCTTTCGATGAGCTTATGGCTGCCAGCAACCCCGCTCTTGAGACCTTCAAAAAGAAGGGACGTAAGAGCACTGATGGAACTTTCATTCCTGGAAAGGGAATGAGGACACGCACTTTCTTTGACGAATTGGCATAAAGCATGACAAGAAGATGTTGATCTGAAGCGGATAAATAATATTGAGTTGATGCAATAATCTGCAATTGAAATTGTGGCCTCGTGATATTGTTAGACCTGATTGTGGCTCACGTTGAGTTGTACATGTAATGGGATCCATGTCAACTTCGATGATGACCTACTACCTTTTTCTCATACCATAGGATAATTTTTAAGACACTATTTACTACCTTACATGATGACATATAATGCTATCTTGATTGGTGCAGCACCGTTAGTTCAGATGCTTCGGTCCAACTGGATATGAGGCATCAAATAACACAGCACTAGTTCCACAGACCTTCACAGGCTTCACATCTAGTTTCTTGCCATTATCATCCAGAGCGCAAGCCACCCCAACAAGAGGTTTCTTATCCATACCACAGTTGGTGTCATCATCATCACTCCTCTTGACTCTGATGTAGCCCTGCTCTCCAAAGTTAAGCCCCCAAGAGTTTCTAATCTTCCAATATTTCTCCTTTGTCTTCTTGTCAACTCCATATCCTACAAGAACAACGGCATGATTTACCTCTGTGTCTGCATGTTCAAACACCCCCTTTTCGTAGAGAGCCCAGTTTCCTGCGGCCAAAGCAAGACCGACAGGACCGTTCTTGGCAACAGCATTCATGACTGCTTTGTAATCGTTTTTCGGGAGCTTTACCCTGTTAATGTTAAACAGATGATTAAAATGGCAGTGAGAATGATGCGTACAGGAGAAGATACATAATGAACATGTTGGCACCGCGACTTACCATCCTTCTATTCCCACAACAGGTGCTTTACCTTTCGTAAGTCCATCACATGTCTCATCCATAGCTTGGTACCCAACATCAGAAAGGTTGAACATACCACCCTTCTTGTTCTTCGTCTGATCTGCGACAAAATTGTAAGCAAGCTCAATAGTAGCACCTTCACATCCTCCTGTTCCACCACACTGAAGTGGATCGGGTGTGCACTCGAGTAAATTCTGTTCGCTGAGTGACATGGGTGGTTCGCCTGTGGCAATGGACAAGGCCGCCTCTACACAGGCAGTTGCGGCGAAGGTCCAGCACGACCCACACCCACTTTGCTGAGGAATGTGAGGGTTCATGTTGCCCGCCTTTGCCCAGTCAACTTCTTGGGGGAGGGCTGAAACTTCTTCCATTTCAAAGTCGGGTGATTGCTGAAGGAGAGTAGAGGATGACGAAGAATGTCAGTAAGGACACAAAAACACAAAGAAAAAAACGAGAGGGAGGCATCGCAACATACCTGATAACTCTCCAGCCCACCAAGTCGCCTCCTCTCCACAGCAAGAACATCTTCTCCATGCATCATCAACTGTGAACTCCAATCAGGATGGAGATTCTTATTGTACCCCATCGGAAGCTCTTCTAAATCGACATCGGTAAACCTATTTATGCCCATGACGTATCCACCATTTAATAGTTCACCAGACTCGTCCATCTTGCCTTCATTATGTGCAAGGATCTTCTTGAGATTCTTCTCAAATATTTGTTGTCGGCGGTTGTATTCCTCTGGGTCACCAGAATAATCCTTCCCATGATGAGAGAGGTATTCGTCAAATGTATAGCTCTCGTCGAGCTCATGTGCTTGAGGTGCTGAGCTGCTGGTAGCCGCTGCCGATACGGCGGCTGATAAGATGAGTAGATTGCGCAGTATTATCATGCTTTTATTTCAGTTTTGTGTCTATGAGAACAAGAAGGACACCATGGTTTTGACGTGTGTTTTGTTCGTGCATTCTTGCGATTCTTGACAAGAGTGGTTTCAGGTGGTTGGACTCCCACTTACACACTCACCTTTATGTCGCAGCACTTTGTTCTTCTTATCTCGATGGGGATGTCATCTCCGATGATGGTGATGTTATGCGGCTGCCGCTGGGATTCAAAAGTTAAGGCATTAAGACCCTTTGCACACGGAAAAGGATTGATATAAAACACTTATGAGCTTGTGTCTGTTAACAGCATTGGTCGGCTGCCTCTCTTGTTGCATCACTTCTGGATTGCTACTTAGCAGCTTTCATTCTCATCGGGCCACTCCTCTTAGTAGGCGGACTAACGCAATAATGCGTGCAACAAGCAATAGCAATGATGACGAAGACAAAGCTGTAATAGATTTGCAACTACATACAATCCGACAATCTCCAGCTGAAACACTTGCATCACTTTCGGAAGCATGTGACACACTTGGAGTTGAATCTTTTGATGTCTACGGAGATTATCAATCAAACCCACAGCAATCTTATCTGCGTCAGTTTGAGTCCGAGGTAGCTAGTTGCTTTGGAAAAGATGACGCTGTCTTTTGCTTGAGTGGTGGTATGGCTCAATCTATTGCCTTGATGATTCATGCCAAATCACATTCTACTGCAAATAATGGCAGTAGCGAAGTACGAGCATTTGCGTGTCATCCAACCAGTCATTTACTATTGCATGAAAATGACGCATACTCGGAGTTACTCGGTATGGAAGCTCTAATCACTGGCAGTACTATGAACTTTGACATTGACAACTTTAAACAGAACGGATGCTATGGTATGGCTCCGATGATGCTCTCAGATGTAAAAGACATTCTTTCATCAGAGAATGATACTTTGACAACCTACCCAAACAAAAAGTCAATCACTTGCAATGATATATCGACACTCATGTTAGAACTGCCTCATCGAGAACTCGGAGGTAAGCTGACACCTTGGGACGAGGTTCAAGGCATGTCTGCACTGTGCAAAGAGAAGGGTGTCAAGTTCCATTGCGATGGAGCAAGGATATTCGAGGCATCTGCAGGGTATGGGCACGAGGCATTGGCCCAGACTGCAGAGCCGTTTGACTCTGTCTACATTTCATTCTACAAAGGAGTAGGGGCTGTATCTGGGGCCATGCTTCTTGGTGACTCTGAGTTTATTGCTGAGGCTCGTGTATGGCTTCGTCGTTTTGGAGGAAATCTGTACTCGGTCTTACCATACGCAGTGTCATCTTGGGATGGATTTAAGAAAAACTGTCGTGATGATGTGTTTGCGGAGAGACGCAGGAAGCTTGCCAGAGTAATTGATGTATTGAACGCAGATAGTCATGTACAAAGAATAGTTCAGTTCGATCCAGCTGTACCTCAAACGAGTATGATTCATGGATATTTGAAGGCATCGCTGGATGATTGCAAGAAAGCTTTGCTCACGGTAGAGCAAAGTACTGGTATCCGAGTTTTGATGCGACTAAACAAGATCAATGATGACGAATCATCATTTGGCTGTCGTTTCGAGTGGTCAATGGGCACATCTAATGTCTTGATTGATGATGAACACTTCATAAAGGGATGGCAAGAGTTTTCTAGAGTTCTAGACGGAATTGTAAGTGGTCGATAGACAACTAAGTAGATGTATGAGGTTGAGTAAGAGAGGTTTAGACTGTTTAACTATGCACGCACTACTTCCTCTCACTTCCCTGGACTTTGTAGATGGGAGTCCACTCCTCCATGACGCCAACGCTCACAACATCATACATTCAACAACCATGAACTCCGCCGTCGCCAGAGTGGCCACCCGATCCCTCGCTCGCCGCTCATCGGCAGCACTAGCCAAAAATCAGCAATATTCCACATCCGTCGCAGTCCGAGGTGCCACCCCACCCCTCGCCCCATTTGCACGCATCCCCCCCGAATCGGAAAAATTAGTGGAGCACTATGATGCCATTTGGGATGATGGCGTCGCGCCCGAGGTTACTTTAGATTTCGACTGTCAGCACATTTCTGCTGGGGAGGGTTTGGCATGGTGGTTGGGTGGATTGGGATTTTTTGCAACGATGTATCAGATTGTCAAGGCTACTGACCCTGAATCGAAGAACCCTGCCGTAAATAGAGTTATGAATAGGGTGGGGGGAAACCCTGTTGAGTTGGGTGGATGGAAGAAGCTTCAGGAGGCGGAGTAAACATCGATTGATTTGCTTTATTCGATGGATAGATTGGAGAGAGAACTTTACCTCTCGATGCGGGGAGACGCAGTGTGTATTTTAGTACTAAAATGAAAATTATTAATTAATGAAGAAAACAACTGACAATTGGGGAATTTTCAATTATAACATCCCACACTAGAAGATGTAGACCGGGTTAATGTTCTTTAGCATTTATTCCGTATTTATATACCTCGTCTCCAACTCCAACACAAAAAAGGCATGAGCGGCCCAACGTGGACCGTCTCTGCATAGACATAAAGGAGGGGAGGGGCTTTTATTATTTCATTTCAAAGGAGGGCCGTCATACGACTACCTCCGGGAACCAGCAGTCTGCACACGATTTGATTGCCACTCTCTCCACAGAAGAGGGAGCAGTGTCATCGTGTAATGCCTTGATAATATGCTGAAGTTTGTTTAAGGAGAAAGCTTTCCAAGCCTGCAAGCGATCCTTCGGCCCAATGTCAATAGATGGCAGTAATGCCATCAAGTACATGTCGAATTCTCTTGCAAGCATAGGGCCCCTTTGCAAATGAACTCTGAGCTTGACATCTGCATCACGGTCTTCAGGGTGGGTGGCAAGACAGAAGGAGAGAATTGCCGAGGCAACGGTGCGTTCGAGAGTAGTTGTATTGGGCATGAGCATGTACCCGTCGAGACATGTTTGGGCAATTCTTCCATTCAAAAGTGGACATGGGGATGGGGAACGTGGCCTAGGTGCATCTACCTTCTTGGGAGTTGGCTTGTACACCTGTTCCTCTTCTTCCTTTTCGGCAGACAAGAGTGCCTGACGATGATCTTCTTCCACAATGTACTCGCCATCTTCGTAATCGTAGGTGAAGAGATCACACTTGGTACCAGAATAGGCATTGTCGGGCTTATCGAATCCAAATTGAAGCAACGGGTTTGCACCACTGCCAATGCCCACCCTTCCACCACGTCGACCACCACGGGGCTTGATACTCTCAGCGTAGTCGGAACAAATTCCATTCAGGTGACGAGATACCTCAGATACGTCATAGCGATGATCTTGTAGCTCTTCCAGTTCTTCCTTGGAAGCCTTCTTTCGGTTGACAGATGTATAGTAGTGAAACTCATCCTCATCGGAATCAGAGTGGCTCTTTGCAGTAGCACAATCAACAATACCCTCGAGAAGCGAGGTTGATTGAATATGACTGTTAAGCTTGTCAGCAACATACTTCTCAGACTCTTCAGTTGGAGCTACCATTGTCTCGGTGCTAATATTGCTAACAGTGCGTTGGAAGGCAGAGGGAGGAGGAGTTGCAGGAGTCACAGCTGTTACAGATGGACTGTGGCTGGTCTTTTGCTTCTTGAATGTGACAGGGCTGACCTCTTCTTCTGACACAGATACAACTGATTTTGCTGCCGAGCCACTGAGACGAGTGGATGCACGAACAGACCCATTACCAACTGGTAGATCACCTAATGGGGAGCTGGAAGGGGAAGGAGACCTACTCACTTTGACACCTGTACTACCGCTAGCAACAGGGGAAACTTTTGGTTGATATTTGGGTTCATCATCGTAAGAATATCTAGGAGGAGGAACCGGCATAGGGGGGACCTTATTCCTCCTTCCGTCAAACCCTGGACATGTTCTCCTCCTCAATTCACACAACTTATCAGGATGATCACGGTGGAATAGAGGATGGTAATACACCCAGAATGTTCTTTCGCGGTTGATCTTTCGAAAGTTGTAGAAATTTAATTGACGGACAAGACTTTGGAAGCGAGAGTGGCGGAAGTAGGAAGGGAGGGTGTCCGATTCTAGGCGTGATAGATCAGTGATGCGGAAGGCTTCGCCAGAGGGGACCCACTGTGTTTAGTGAAGAAAGTAAAAATAGAATTATTATGTGAGAAAAAGGCCGTAGAAGAAATAATAAGGTGTCGCCGTCCCTTTATCTGTAAAGATGGTCATTGGATAGATGAAATGCTCTGCGATGACCTCTGGTACGTGAAGAGAAAGGATTTATATCCCTGACAATGACACCCCGTGCCAGTATTCGTTGATGCCCAGAACATGAGGATATGAACGTACAATGACAAGCACATCATGTGTTCCGATAGGCTTATCAGCATCCAAGCAGGCGATAGAGGGAATACCATCGCATTCCGACATGCCGAAATGGTTACATTGATCCTCATCAAGGTGGACTTGGTAGCACCACCCTCACAAGGAGCAAACCCATTTTCTTCCCGAATAAGGCAGATCAAAGAACAATTAGATGCACTCACCGAAACAATGTCATCGGGCGCCCCATTGACCATTTGGTACAACTTGAGCACAAATCCAGAAGGCGTTCCATTTTTACCATCTCCACTAGAAGGGACTGGGCTGGTAGACTTTGGCCGTGTGGTTGTCATTTGTTGGGTTAGGAGGTGGTGATACAGTGAAAGATCGGTGCACCTCGTTGATTCACCTTCGATGTTCTTTGAAAAAACTGCCAACAAGCGCTTGCCGCCTTGGATTGCGTTCTCCACTTCACTCTGTTTCCTGAAAATGCAGATCTTTACGTGTACATACGTCGGAATAGTACTAAAATCTTGAGTACCAGATCCGGCCAATGCGATCTCTACCGCACAATTTTGATGGAGGGGAATGTCAGACGCTCGATCGGGCTCTTGTAGGGAGAGATGGGTGTCTTCGTGTGTTCGATGGGAGAAAAAGATCTTTGTCTAAGTTCGACAATTTTGTGAGTAAATGGTACTAAATGGAGAGTAAATCAAGAATGAAATGGGAAAGTACGTGGTCGACTTCACAGCTTCATTGCAAAGCACTTTACCCGCGAGTTTAGCAACGTTGTTATCGACGGCAATACCACAATAGGTACTTCTGCACAGCCTTCTCATAAGTAATATTATACCTCTCTAGAGAGCAAACACTTGCGCAATAACCATGAAGATCTCCGCAGCAGCCGCCGCTCTTCTTTCATTGGCCGTCCCCACCGCCACAGCATGGACTGCCGTCCCAACATCAACAACCATTGTCCGATCGTCTTCCGTGTCCATCCGCTCACCTTCTCTTTTGCAATCCACCACCGTTAAGGATGCTGCTGTCGAGGAAGTTGCAGCCGCACCAGACACCGGTGCACGTGAATTCGGAGTTGTCAACACCAACAAGCTGAGTAAACTATACGATCTTGTCGTCATCGGTGGTGGACCGGCCGGTGTTGCAGGTGCAATTAAAGCCGCTCAGATGGGACGTCGTGCAATTGTTATCGACAAACCTAAATTCGACGCAGGAGTTCTCCCTAATGGACTTGATTTATTCTTTGGTGGCCCTACAGGATTGTTCTCCAAGGCACTACGAGATCTTGCTAAAAGCACAAATGTCGGCGCACTTCGAGCACAAGAGATGGAAAGCGATGTTATTTGGAAGCAAATTACCAATGGTATTGTCAAGTTGGCCATGAGAAACTCGGAGGGGCAATGTCGTACTTTGGCAAGATATGGAATTGATTACTTACAAGGGAGTGCGATGCTCCTTGGAGAAGACGATCCTGCCAACGCTGTTGCAGAGAAGAAGTTTGCAAAGGACATGGACAGTCCCGAAGATGGATTGAGGTCTGTAAAGGTAACACATACAGGTGTTCTTGATGACTACGTAGGATTTGTTGATGATGCTGAAGTGACTGTCACTGGAACAAAAGTACTCGTCTGTACTGGATCCAAGTCTACACGTCTTCCTGGCATTCCATTTGAGGAGAGCCACCGTATTTTTGACTCTGATACTGTCAACCTCCTCGGATACTTCCCCCGCTCAGTTACCATTTCTGGTCTTGGTATTATTGGTATTGAGTTTGCAAATATCTTCAACGCTCTAGGTGTCGAAGATGTGAATATTCTCGTCCGTGGAGATGTTGAGGCATCAACAAAGAAGTTGGGCATGGACATGGATGTGGCCAATGAACTCATGAGATTGCTCACAGAATCTGGTGTGAAGGTCCTTGAGGGTACATCTGTCAGTGAGTTCTCCTTTGTGCCTCCCCCAGGAGCTGATGACGAGTACATTGAGATGAAGTTGAATGATGGAAGCACAATGAAAACAGATCTCTTCTTTGCCGCCACTGGACGTTACCCCGTTGGCAAGAACGAGGAGACTGGTCTCGAATCGGCTGGTGTCGAGGTAGCTGATCGTGGTATGGTAGGAATCGATAAGAAGACTCTTGCCACATCAAGCAAGAACGTATATGCCGCTGGAGATGTGATTGGGCCCCCCGCCCTTGCGTCTACCAGTATGGAACAAGCCCAACGCGCAGTGTCTGCCATGTTCCATGAGGGTGATGATGATGTGACCAAGGATGCCAACCACGACGACCCATTGTCCATCGGAGTATGGACTATCCCTGAGATGGGGTACTACGGTTTGACCAAGGAACAGGCAGAGAACGAGGGCTACAGTGTCGTGGAAGGAACAGCTCGCTTCGATCAATGTCTACGAGGACGTGTATTTGCCCCTGACGGTTTGTGTAAGCTTGTAGTCAATGAGAAAGATGGCACTGTGTTGGGATGTCACTTGATTGGTAAAGAGGCTGCTGAGATGGTTCACTATGGCATGGCTCTTGTCAAGGCTGGAACTTCGATCTTTGAAATCCTTCAGACTGTGTACACCGCTGTTACATTCCATGAGCTGTTCAAAGAGGCAGCACTTGATGCCAACAGCAAGCTAGACTTCGGTGTAGAGTGGCAAGAGATATTCGCCATCTTAGAATCCGAGTGTGATATTGATTTCTCAGAGGAGTATCTGAGAGAGAAGTTCGACTCCATTGACGAAGATGGCTCTGGTGAGTTAGATGAAGAAGAAATGCGTGCCTTGTTTGAGTCAATGGGTCGTACTGTCAGCAAGCGCGTCATCTTCAATATTATGAGGTTGAGTGACACTGATGGAAATGGAACAATTGATTTTGGAGAGTTCAAGGCCATCTTCGACAAGATAGGTTGCCCAAAAGATGAAGAGTAATTGCTTCAGGCTACATGTTTATCCACTCATTTAATCTCGTGGTAGAGAGTATCATAGGATAGCTAAGACTTTAAAGCCAACCGTTTCTCCACCTCAACCGAAATTGATGAAGCCAACTACACATCATGGTATATTGAAAAGTATAATCTTCAATTCTGTCGTAACAAACGCTAATGTGCATCAACCTCCGAGGAACCGATATGATATTGAGCTCTATACAAACGATATGTGGTAGTGCAATGGCTCAATTACAAATTGAACCTCAACTGCCCACATTCGTGTCTGTAGTATCACTAATACCTTCTCTACCATAAACACATATAATATAAAATTAAAACAAATAATTGTAATACATATATTGCGGTTGGCTTTAGAACGTTAGCAATTCCTAATGACACTCTCTACAGCCAGATGAATGAGTAAGTATAGAAGTAGATCAAAGCAATTACTCTTCAACCGCGGGACAACCTATCTTGTCGAAGATGGCCTTGAACTCTCCAAAGTCAATTGTTCCATTTCCATCCGTGTCACTCAACCTCATGATATTGGCAATGATACGTTTGCTAACAGTACGACCCATTGCTCCGAACAAAGCGCCCATTTCTTCTTCATCTAACTCACCAGAGCCATCTTCGTCAATGGAGTCAAACTTCTCTCGCAGATACTCCTCAGAGAAATCGACGTCACATTCAGCTTGTAAGATGGCGAATATCTCTTGCCACTCTACACCAAAGTCTAGCTTGCTGTTGGCATCAAGTGCTGCCTCTTTGAACAGCTCATGGAATGTAACAGCGGTGTACACAGTCTGAAGGATTTCAAAGATCGAAGTACCAGCCTTGACAAGAGCCATGCCATAGTGAACCATCTCAGCAGCCTCTTTACCAATCAAGTGGCATCCCAACACAGTGCCATCTTTCTCATTGACTACAAGCTTACACAAACCGTCAGGGGCAAACACACGGCCACGTAGACATTGATCGAAGCGAGCTGTTCCTTCCACGACACTGTAGCCCTCGTTCTCTGCCTGTTCCTTGGTCAAACCGTAGTACCCCATCTCAGGGATAGTCCATACTCCGATGGACAAGGGGTCGTCGTGGTTGGCATCCTTGGTCACATCATCATCACCCTCATGGAACATGGCAGACACTGCGCGTTGGGCTTGTTCCATACTGGTAGACGCAAGGGCGGGTGGCCCAATCACATCTCCGGCGGCATATACATTCTTGCTTGATGTGGCAAGAGTCTTCTTATCGATGCCTACCATGCCGCGATCAGCTACCTCAACACCAGCCGATTCGAGACCGGTCTCCTCGTTCTTGCCAACGGGGTAACGTCCAGTGGCGGCAAAGAAGAGATCTGTTTTCATTGTACTTCCATCATTCAACTTCATCTCAATGTACTCGTCATCAGCTCCTGGGGGAGGCACATATGAGAACTCACTGACAGATGTACCCTCAAGGACCTTCACACCAGACTCTGTGAGCAATCTCATGAGTTCATTGGCCACATCCATGTCCATGCCCAACTTCTTTGTGGATGCCTCAACATCTCCACGGACGAGAATATTCACATCTTCGACACCTAGAGCGTTGAAGATATTTGCAAACTCAATACCAATAATGCCAAGACCAGAAATGGTAACTGAGCGGGGGAAGTATCCGAGGAGGTTGACAGTATCAGAGTCAAAAATACGGTGGCTCTCCTCAAATGGAATGCCAGGAAGACGTGTAGACTTGGATCCAGTGCAGACAAGAACTTTTGTTCCAGTGACAGTAATGTCAGAGTCCACTAAATTACCATCTTCATCAATTGTTTTTGCATCGCATATTTTAACTGACCTCAATCCATCTTCGGGACTGTCCATATCATCTTCAAATTTTGACTCTGCTGCCTTGTTTGCTTCATCGTCTTCTCCAAGGAGCATTGCACTCCCTTGTAAGTAATCAATTCCATATCTCGCCAAAGTACGACATTGACCCTCTGAGTTTCTCATGGCCAACTTGACAATACCATTGGTAATTTGCTTCCAAATAACATCGCTATCCATATGCTGCGCTCTCATTGCAGCAACATTGGTTGTCTTGGCAAGATCACGTAATGCCTTAGAGAACAATCCTGTAGGGCCACCAAAGAACAAATCAAGTCCATTGGGAAGCACTCCTGCATCGAATTTAGGTTTGTCGATAACAATTGCACGACGTCCCATCTGAGCGGCTTTAATTGCGCCTGCAACACCGGCCGGTCCACCACCGATAACAACAAGATCGTATAGCTTGTTGAGTTTTGATGACGAAACAGTTCCGAAAATTTCTGGATTGGTAGACGAAGGGGCGGCGGCTTCAGCGGCTGCAACTTCCTCCATGGCTGCATCCTTAACGGTGGTGGATTGCAAAAGAGAAGGTGAGCGGATGGACACGGAAGCAGAGCGGTGGACGGATGATACCATCGTGGCCGAGTTGTGCCTTGAGACGGTCCATGCTGTGGCGGTGGGAAGTGCCAATGAAAGGAGAGCGGCGGCTGCTGCGGAGATCTTCATTTTATTGTTGCTGTTGCTTCAATTACTTATGAGAAGGTGCATCAGAATAAATACCATCAATAGTATGGTGTTGTTGCAGAGTGACATGCGAGCATGCTTGCGTGCTTCTTGCATGTGATGAATCGATGAAGAAAGATTCGAGAATGATGAACACGTACTTTCCCGCTCCGCCACCATCTGGGACTAAATATGTAGTTCTTATTCTGTATTCTTGTCCATCTAGATACTTATTCAATAATGAAGGTATCCTAAACTGTCACGGATGCGATGAGGTGGGATTGGGCCCACAATCGGATCACGCAACATTCACCCAAACCACAGCCACACAACACGCAAACAACCAAGCTTGCCGCTATTCATGAAACTCATATGATCTTTGAGCTGGGAGAGGTATTATGTTTATAGAACGGTGATAGCTGAACCATCATACTATGTCTGCGCCGACGCAAAGAACCTCTATCCAACTTTATCGCGACTTGCTGCGTCTCCTAGCCCACATCGCCCCAGGCACATCACCCAAATCAGTTGCTCTTCGGACAACAGTCCGTGCCCAGTTTGAAAACTCACGAAATGAAGAGGATCCAGCCAAGATTGAAGCATTAAAGGCGAATGCCGTTCGAGCGCTAAGCAATTATATGTTGTATCAGGGTGGGGTTCAAGATAAGAAGAAGGGGGGCAAATTGGGAGCTGCAATGGATAATTATCATGAGAGGAGTGTTCAAGGGATGCAACGCAATGGAAACGATTCAGATGATAAAAAGGGTGCAGCCAGATAGCATCGGTATGCTGAAGAGGATTTTGAAATCTGTGACAATCGTAAAAGTATATTCTTGAACGCAGCAGTTGAAAGTTCTTGTTTTGAGCAAACGTGTATGTTGCCACAACCGTCAGCAACCTTGCTAAATCCGAACTGTATTTGGAAATTCGAGGTGCCTAAACCAAGTCATAATCTCGAACATAGTGTCGGCATATGCACAATACACATTAACACGATGAGCCACAGAATTAACACGTATTAACAACCATATTACCTCTATCAAATTAATGATGCACGCATCTGAAATGAAAATGACTCACTATTGTACGGTGTACGGTATTTCAAAGCCATAGTATAATGATGCACGCATCTGAAATTGAAAATGACTCACCTAATGTACGGCATTTCAAAGCCATACTGCAATAGATCCCCACATGTGTCTTTGGATCAGAGGGAAGCAATGCAAGTCGAGACATGCACGCAGGTGCTACAAAGATAAGAATATGCGTCAAATTGGCACACCACCTACGTAGGTACTAGATTGATCATAGCTTTCGACTAATGCTAAACTCTACATGAATTACTATCAGTTAAGATGTCCAAAATTCATCACCATCTAACATCTCTGGTGAAAGATCAAAGTCATCCTCAAGCAAGTCCCAATCTCCATCATCATTAAACTCCACGATTTCATCCTTGTCCATATCCATGTAACCTCCCTTGCTAAACGGTCTCCACTCCTCTTCTTCTCCTTCATCGTCATCATTGCTCAACAACATTGCTCTCATGTGCTCCTTATTCTCCTTCTCTTCATAAGCTGCATCCTTCTCCAATAACTCTTGCGGAATGTAAGGATTGGTTAGACCTGGATTGAAGTCAAAGTCATATTCATCAATCATGACCAAATCACCATCGAAAGCTCCACGAGCCTGTAACTCATCTTCGATACCAAGAGCCTTGAGCTGACGTCCAAATCTCTCTACTGCTTCTGGATACTCCCAATGAGTCATCTTTGCTATTTGTTCAATGTATTCACCCTTCACACGCCATTGTCCAGGGTAGGCTGGGTCAGAAATGATTTCAAAGTCATCACTGTCACTATCCAATGCAGCCTTGCTGAAATCTACTTCGGCTACGAGGACATCATCATCAAATAAATCCTCTTCAATAGCCTTCTTCTTTTCTGCTTCAACGAACTTCTTTAATCGAGCCATCAACTCCTTGCAATTCTCTGTAGTTGCCGCAGAAATCGTCATGACTCGTGAGTGTCCAGCCGCAAGACGCAACTTATCCACCAACTCCTCTTGCTGTTCTTTCACTTCACTAACATCACATTTATTCAATACCACAACCTGTGGCTTCTTACCCAACTTGTCATCATACATGGCCAACTCATTATTCAAAATGTTGAAATCACCGATGGGGTCTTCACTCGTTCCATCGACCACATGCAACAATACCTTACACCGCTGAACATGTCTCAAAAATGAAAACCCAAGTCCAGTCCCCTGTGCCGCACCCTCAATAAGACCAGGAATATCACACAATACCAATCCAGAACTCTCCTCCCCCAAATCACACACACCCAAATTCGGCACAATCGTCGTAAAGGGATAATTCGCAATCTTGGGCTTGGCAGCCGAAGCACTACTCAACAAGGTAGACTTGCCCGCATTCGGCATACCCAAAAATCCCACATCGGCCACCAAACGTAATTCCACACTCAACCATCGTTCCGATCCAGGTTCACCATGTTCACAAAACTTGGGTGCGGTACGTCGATGTGTCATGAACGCGGCATTCCCCCTTCCACCTCTTCCACCCCGTGCCACACATAATGTCTCACCATGGGTACGTAACTCCCCCGCCACCTTTTCCGTATGCAATTCTCTTACAATCGTACCACAGGGGACACGGACATATTGATCATTTCCATGCTGCCCATCTTTATTCTTACCAATGCCATTCTTACCAGGCTTGGCCTTGACATGAATCTTATTCCGCAGTCCCGCCAAAGTGTTGAGTGAACTATCCGCGATAAAGTAGACAGTACCACCGGATCCTCCACGGCCACCATTGGGACCTCCCATGGCCTCACCCTTTTCGCGACGGAAGGCAACGCAGCCATTGCCGCCGGATCCGGCTGTTACGTGGAGGCGGGCTGTGTCGAAGAATTTCCATTCCTTGTCGTTCGAGTTGGTAATCCCTTGTTGTTGTTCGTTGTTGTTTGGGTTGTTTGTTTTGGGTAGTTGGGCATTCTTTTGGGCGATAGCTTTGGCGCGTGCTTCGTCTGCTTTGATTGTGTCGAGGTCAATCTCGGCAGAGATGAAGAGTTGTGTGGATTGTGTGTTGTGTCGATTGTTGTTGCTGGGTATTATTCGTTTTGAAGCGAATGCTTTTGTAGGATTAGCATGAGATGTGAATAATGCATTATTTGTGGTGGCTGATTGGAAGGCTTCGGTAGGTGATACTATGGTAGCTACCAGTAAAGCTGCCGCTAGTGATATTAACTGCTGTCTCTGATTCATGGTCGTGCTGCGTTATAACGTGATGGCCTTGCTACTATGTGCGTCATCCTCATGGAGCAGCTTTCAAAAATTCTTTGAAAAAGTGATGGGCGACTTACACATACGGTGGAATTGGTAGAAGAACTTACGCCCTCTGCGCCACGAAATGATTGGTTGCCAGCCAAACCATAACGAAGCCGAACCTGTAGTAGCTTCCATAGCGCAGCAACCAGGCAACATCCTACCTATCTTACACCTTCAAGGCAACTACCAAGATGGACGATCTCTTCAACATGCTATCGTCCTCAGCACGGATTGACAAATCCAAGCGCAAGAAACAATCAACAACGATGGCAGCAATGCAAAAAGCAAAATCTGCATCACATGTCATGAAACAAATCAAAAGGGCAGGTCAACATAATGCTGCTCCTGATAGCGATGATGATAGTGATGCCAACAGTAGCGATGACGAGCAGCCCATCACTACCAACAAGAAGAAACGACCAAAGAAGCAACACTCAGCACAAAAACTAGCTCAAATACACCAAGAGGAAATCAATGCATTTCGTCGTCGCATGGGCATTCGATTATCCAGTGATAACAAACATGAGATTGAGGTGATACCGGATCCTATTTCGAGTTTTAAGGAGTGGAAGTGTCCTCAGTGGTGGAGCAGTAGTCTCAATAAAACCAACAGTAACAACAATCATCTCTTTGATCAACTTCATCAAACGATACTAAACAACATTGAACAAGGAAGATGGATGGAACCGACACCTATTCAAATGCAGGGTATCCCCTCCCTCATGGATCGAAGAGATGTTATGGGATGTGCTCCAACCGGAAGTGGTAAGAGTGGTGCGTTTGTCTTGCCTGCGTTGATGATTAGCAAGTGTCCGGAAGAAGTTTACTATGGCCATCAGTCACAAGAAGGTGAGGATGACAAACAATCCAATGGCAAACAAAAGGGCAAGAATAAGCAACAGCAAAAGAAGAAGAACAATCAAAAGAAGAACGCGGATAATCTACAAGGACATGTCCGTACAATCCTCCTAGCACCATCACGTGAACTATCCTCACAGCTACACCGTGAAGTTCAACGTCTCTCTTCCAACATGCCATTCAAGTTCCATGCCGCACTATTATCCAAATCAAACACTGGATTGGCCATATCAAATCAACTAGGTGGGAAGAGTGGGCTGGATTGTTTGGTGGCTACACCATTGCGATTGGTAGAGTGTCTGGAACGGGGGATGAAATTGAGAGGGTTGCGATTGATTGTGTTGGATGAGGCTGATCGATTGTTGGATGCATCGGATGGTAAGGTTACATTGAAGCATGCAAAGAATGTATCAGACAGTGATGAAGAAGAGAGTGAAAGTGAAGACGAAGAAGAGCAGCAGCCACAGTCTGGCTCATCTCAATCACGAACATTCCTCCAACAAATTGATTCTATCCTCAGCCATTTGCCCAACTCGGCCACTCGTGCCTTATTCAGTGCTACACTAGGGCCTTCCGTTCGTCACTTATCTGAATCAATCCTTCGCTCCCCTATTGATATTACTACTGGAATCAACGCTGGTACTGGTGGTAACTCCGCCGCAGGAGGTGCAAGTGAGCATATCAAGCAAGAGTTGAAATTTGTAGGCAGAGAGGAGGGAAAGTTACTTGCAATCCGTCAGCTTGTCGCCGAGGGTATCACACCACCTGTTCTCATATTCATGCAGAGTAAGGAGCGTGCACAGGCACTGTTTGGTGAGTTACTTTACGATGGAATTCGAGTTGATGTGATTCATGCTGGACGATCTCCTAGTGCTCGAGAGGCAAGTGTCGCCAAGTTTCGCAAGGGAGATACGTGGGTACTAATCTGTACTGATTTGGTTGCACGTGGAGTTGATTTCAAGGCGGTGAATTTGGTTATCAACTATGATTTACCCATGGATGGAGTGACCTATGTTCATAGAATTGGAAGGACGGGTAGAGCAGGGCGAAAGGGGAGAGCTATCACGTTCTTTACTGAGGCTGACTTTGATGGGTTGAGAACTATTGCGAATGTGATGAAGCTATCTGGCTGCGTGATACCTGAATGGATGCTTACAATAAAACGTCATTCAGCACTGGGGGGACCAGAGGGGATGGGAAGGGGAGGTGGAAAGAAGAGAAAGCGCAAGAATGCCATCCCTCCTAAGCGTAGCGACATCGATACCACGCCTTCGTTTGACAAGAAGAAGCAGCGAAGGAAGAAGCAGTTTGTCGAAAATGGAAAGAAGAAGAAATCAAAGAATGACCAAACAAAGAACTAAATAAGGACTTTACATTGAGCCACGCCTTTGCATCTTCTTCTTGCTTGATAGTCTCTTGCGGATGTATCAAGTGAAACTTTTTCTCCGTGATGGAGACGATCGTGCAACGTCTTTTCCGTCTGTTTGTGCTTCAGAAGATGTTCGCTGTCAGGAGCAGGTAATTGATGATGCCAAAATATGATCACTATTGTCGACAGTGATCCTCCTCCTCAACCTGTCGCACAGCTTCTTGGAGTGCGATCTGGGAAACAGTACCATATTGTGACGAATAGGAACACTAGTGTTGGTTAGATTGACGGATATCCAAGGATACCTAGATAGATCGGGATTAGGCCCACCAGACGTACTATAAAATTTCTGTTATATTATTATTGTCGCATATCCTCTCTGTACACTGCATCTGAGCATCGACCTCATTGCCGATTTGAAGCGTCAGAAGCACAAATGATAAGCTATATTTCTTCTTCTCCTCCTTTACGATGACTATGCCTATGCGATGGACGACGATCGTGTATATTGATCTACTACTTGAAAATGCCTGCCTTCCGCTGGGAACAGATGTAATTGATGATGTCAACTTTGCTCAGTGTCGACACTGCTTTGGCTCTTTTTCTTGCTTAATGATAGTCGCTTGCGGATGTAGCGGGTCAAACTCCTTCGATGCGATGGACGACGATCGTGCATGTCTTTCCCGTCAGCCTGTGCTTCAGAAGATGCCGCCCTCTCACTAGGAGCAGATGTAAATGATGCACATGAGTGATCACTACTGTCAACACTGCTCCTCCTCCTCAATCTGTCGCGCATCTTCTTCCTTCCAGTATTTATGCTGCCCCCTTTCTCCATCTGAGCATCGGCCTCTTTGCCGATTTGAAGCATCAGAAGCACAAATGAAAAGAAACTATGTTTCTTCACTTTCTTCTTCGACATCTTCTTCGACATCTTCTTCTCCATTATCTTCGAGACAGCTCTACGAAGCTTCACAACACCCCTCCTTGCATGTTTGTACCTTTCTAGCTCCAGTTCTGCTATCTCAGCAGAGAATAACTCCTCATGCCCTTGTTGTCGCAAGAGGGGAATAGCTCCTTCGCTTGGCCCATTCCCATATCCAATAGGATGTTTTGATGATATCGCGTCAATACGTGCCCGTACATCAGCAGGATACCACACATTCAAGGCGTCTTGAACGTTAGGCCTCTCGCTTGCCAATAGTTTGTCATATAGATCTTTCCAGCCTTCATCGCACAAAATCCACTTCGGGTTGAGAGGGAAGGCAAACCCTTCATCTATTTTGTCGGCTAGGATCTCCATCAACTCGTCGATATCAACGTACTTCCACTATTGGTTTGGTGTGATGATGCAAAGCAGGGACATGAGCAAGAGAAGATATTTAGCATTTGGAACACACCAGATAACAATTTAAGCATCAAACAAAACACATATGATCACTTACTGGCACCAATCCTGGCAGTGTATCTGAGATGACGAGATATTTATCATCCAATGGCTGAGGGAATGAGTAATTGAAGCACTCAGGGCCGTGACGGACAGCCCCATTCTCTCTCAAGGAATAAACTGCACCCTTCATCAAAGCACTACTTCGAGGATCAGCGTAACCCATCTTTGGCATCGGAGTCTGGAACCGAGGATCAAATGCGTACTTCTTTTTGACGTCTAGCCACTGACGAGTCCAACATGCTCCTTCTCCTTCATTGCCCTTGGTGTTGTCCAACACGCCTTCAATTTCATCTACACACCATTTGAGTATTGTCAACTCTTGCTCTCCCAGAGGATCGCGATATTTCACCCCACGCGTACCCACCAAGAAACAATCGAAGTCGCTAACCACCGGAGTCACCTTGCCAGCTTCTGCGTCACCTTCTTCGTACGCCATCAGCAACCCAAATGGACACAATGGGTTCAAGTTTTGAGGCGGTTCCTCTCCCACCTTACCACAGCCTGCGTGCCACAGAACAGGGCGAGGACCCGCTCTCGGCGTCTTTCTCAATGACTCCAGATTCATTACCTGGAACTCAGGCATCGATGGTCTGCCAGTGTCATATTCTGAGCCGGCTTCACGTGATATATCAGCCTTTGATACGTATGCCTCCCAAAAGAGTTTCTCGGGGATATCCAGGCCATAACATCCACCTTGTGCTTGTGTACTGCTGACATAATCATCAATCTTGTACACAGCAGCATCTATCATGCCATTACGATGCTTTGCCTCGAGCGCTGCTTCAAACTTGGAATAGTCAAGGACTGTGCTCAGTCTGCGACGCGCAGTTCCGATGGCCGTCTTCATTGACGAGTGAGATAGATTCTGGGATGACTTGTGCATTTCCTCCTCAAGAATCAATACTTCTTTCTGTTCAACCTCACTGATGAAGCGACTGGAGCGCCGGGTGGCCTCAACCATCTTGTCTCTCACCATTGTCATGGACATGAAGGCTCTATCCCTCGACAGCTTGTTTGGATAAAATACTCGCACTCTTGCATCCGCATGCAGCGATCCAACCTTGACTTTGTCCTCATTGTGGTGGATCTGTAGGAAAGGCACATAGCCACTCCATTTTCCACGTTTAGCAGATTTCCCCTTGATATCCATCCCTTTCCCAGTCCCTTCCCCAGTGATCATTCGACGAATAGCATCGTTTGAGGTTGGTCTCCACACACTGAAGACACCGACCCTGCTGAAGGCTCTCATAATGGAGGGCAAGTGCAAGCCGCTGTTCTGAATACGTCCTGCTTCATCTATGCCTCCCACTCCCTCGTATGCTAAATCGTCGAAGAAGTTGCAAATTTGCCATCTTGGATCAAGGCGATAAAAAGATTTCAACCACTTCAGTTTCTGACGTCTTTTGATTTTGTCAGAATCCTCATCCACAGGCATCTTTGTCTTTCGTGTTAGGCATCTCATCGATCTCATTGAGGTGCCAAGTGCATAAAGAGACGGACGGTCGTTGTCGTCTCCTGCGTCTGTTTGCTGCACAATCTGACGAGAAGTTACTGGACATATTTCTCCTACATGGTCGTCTTCGAATTCTTCATCTGATGCCTCATCACTGGAGTATAATATGCTCTCATAATCATCACCCCCCTCCGCATCACTTGTGATTGACCGCTTCAAGATACTCAAGTTACGACGGAACTCTCTAAATGACAAGCTTGCATCAAAGTCATTCTTATCATTGCGGTGCGCCACCGAAAGTCGTATGGGCATGGGTCTGGCATTTGTATCATTATAATTGCGGTGCTCTGCCACGCCTGTTGTTTTACTGTGATGTGAATTGGAGTTTGACAACACGTCTTCTTCCTCGATTGCATAAGGTCCACGGTCCAGCAGGTCAGTTCCGGCGCCTTCGCTGCTGCTGCTGCCGCTGCAAAGGATTGTTTCCTTGTCTGCATCGCCTGTACTATTGCTAGTCAGACTCTCCGGCGGCACAACGCTTGAGCTTGAGCGGTCTGCTGCTGATGATTGGACATGCGAGGCACGCCTCGTTGTAGGTGGACAATCGTCCATCTTTGCGCTTTTAATGATACCTAGCACAAAGCACAACACCATGCAAGCCGGGGGTTGGTTGTGCGTGGTTCCGTGGTTTCGTTCCGTTAGGCTGTAATGTCGCAGGCGTGACTTTTCATTCTTCTCAGGAAGAATGCAGAAGAAACGATAACACGCAACGCTTGCATACTTATGGGAGTACCATACCGAGGACAACATAATACCCGGAAGTCGTACGTGTGCCGGTTAAGACATGTGGTGGCCGAATATTGTGGTTGATAGATATAGACCTTTGATGTCTGCTCAGACACATATCATAACATCATGCATACTTTAGTACCATATCATCTAATACTTGAACTTTCTATTTTAAAAGTTGGTAAGTACCGAGGACAATCATAATAAAAATACCCGAAGTCGTAAGTAGGTACGGTAGGTGTGCGTGCACGCATGCCGGGCGGTTCAATTAGGCCTTTATTTTAATGTCAGCTCGGACACATAATATGAAATACTTTATTGTACCAAGTCGAAAGTACATAGGAGTATCATCTAATACTTGAACTTACTTAAAAGTCCGTCCGTCGGTGAATCAACAATCTGGGATATATTCCTTAGCTTACAATCTAGAGGGGTACCTATTGTACCAACCAATACATTAAGTGCTACAATACGCGAAGTTACTCTTTTTCTCTAACTCATCTCAGTGCTTTCTTTTCACCCCTAATTTAACTTTTAACTTTTGACCAATTAATTGTAACCAGCACCAGCATTCTTCCCATACTTCCATTATTGCTAGCGTTGAGGAGTGTAAAATCTGACACTAAAGCTTGACTCAGAGGGGGGTATCTACGAGTGAAATGCGATTTGGGACAGACGACGCCTCTACAGTCAGTTCGCGGCAAAATCTTCCCGGCCATCCCCCGAGAGCCATCGCAGTGCCTGCTTTCTATATTTGAGTGAGTCATTCCCGTCGAAGTATGTGCGATGGTTCCAAACAAGGGTAAGTACTTGTCAAGACGAACAGTTTAACTAGAGGAGCCGCAGTGATGAACTATGATCTCCGCGACTGATATCGGACCGTGGGGAGCTACCAAAGGGCTAATTAGTTTTCGAGGGGAAGCGAAGCAAGTAGTGGAAGCGCGTCTGGTCCGGTCAGCTTGCAGTGCACAGTGGTGCACAGTCAATACATACAGTACAATATACGTATTCAATCAAAGTCTGCTGGTTCAAACGTCCTGGTTCGTGTTCTCTACTGGATGTCAGTGGAAACCCAGGGAACTCAGAATGTCAGAAAGTGCTGTCAACTATCTACGCAAAGTCTAAAGTTTTACACGAATAATTAGTGTGCACCTGTTGTTTTGTTCGCGGTGCCTATTGCTATTGCAGCGACAAGCTGCCCCTTGTAGATTAACGCATACTCTGCTCCTCCTCACTTTGACTTTGGCTCTTTTTCTTGCTTAATGATAGTCGCTTGCGGATGTAGCGGGTCAAACTCCTTCGATGTGATGGACGACGATCATGCATGTCTTTTCCGTCTATTTGTACTTCAGAAGATGCCGACCTTTCACTGTTAGCAGATGTAAATGATGATGATGCAAAGTCAAAGGAGTGGTCACTAGTGTCAACACTGCTCCTCCTCCTCAATCTGTCGCGCATCTTCTTCCTTCCAGTATTTATGCTGCCCCCTTTCTCCATCTGAGCATCGGCCTCAATGCCGATTTGAAGCATCAGAAGCACAATTGAAAAGAAACTATGTTTCTTCTTCTTCTTCTTCTTCTTCATCTCATTTATCTTCGAGACAGCTCTACGAAGCTTCCCTTTACCCCTCCTTGCATGTTTGTACCTTTCTAGCTCCAGTTCTGCTATCTCAGCAGAGAATAACTCTTCATGCCCTTGTTGTCGCAAGAGGCGTTTCTTTTTCATCAAAGCTAGACCTTCAGCAGTTCTGGGATTAGCTCCTTCGCCTTCGCTTGGCCCATTCCCATATCCAATAGCAATAGGATGTTTGGATGATATCGCAGCAATACGTGCCCGTACATCAGCAGGATACCACACATTCAAGGCGTCTTGAACGTTGGGCGCCTCACTGGCCAATAATTTGTCATATAGATCTTTCCAGCCTTCATCGCACAAAATCCACTTCGGGTTGAGAGGGAAGGCAAACCCTTCATCTATTTTGTCGGCTAGGATCTCCATCAACTCGTCGATATCAACGTACTTCCACTATTGATTTGCGACGATGTAAATGTAAAGCAGGGACATGAGCAAGAGCAGATGTTGAGCAATTGGAACACACAAGATAACAATTTAAGCATCAAACAACAACATATATGATCACTTACTGGCACCAATCCTGGCAGTGTATCTGAGATGACGAGATATTTATCATCCAATGGCTGAGGGAATGAGTAATTGAAGCACTCAGGGCCGTGTCGGACAGCCCCATTCTCTCTCAAGGAATAAACTGCACCCTTCATCAAAGCACTACTTCGAGGATCAGCGTAACCCATCTTTGGCATCGGAGTCTGGAACCGAGGATCAAATGCGTACTTCTTTTTGACGTCTAGCCACTGACGAGTCCAACATGCTCCTTCTCCTTCATTGTCCTTGGTGTTGTCCAACACGCCTTCAATTTCATCTACACACCATTTGAGTATTGACAACTCTTGCTCTCCCAGAGGATCACGATATTCAACCCCACGCGTACCCACCAAGAAACAATCGAAGTCGCTAACCACCGGAGTCACCTTGCCAGCTTCTGCGTCACCTTCTTCGTACGCCATCAGCAACCCAAATGGACACAATGGGTTCAAGTTTTGAGGCGGTTCCTCTCCCACCTTACCACAGCCTGCGTGCCACAGAACAGGGCGAGGACCCGCTCTCGGCGTCTTCCTCAATGACTCCAGATTCATTACCTGAAACTCAGGCATCGATGGTCTGCCATTGTCATATTCTGAGCCGGCTTCGCGTGATATATCAGCCTTCGATACGTATGCCTCCCAAAAGAGTTTCTCGGGGACATCCAGGCCATAACATCCACCTTGTGCTTGTGTACTGCTGACATAATCATCAATCTTGTACACAGCAGCATCTATCATGTCATTACGATGCTTTGCCTCGAGCGCTGCTTCAAAGTTGGAATAATCAAGGACTGTGCTCAGTCTGCGACGCGCATTCGCAATGGCCGTCTTCATTGACGTGTGAGATAGATTCCGGGATGACTTGTGCATTTCCTCCTCAAGAATCGATACTTCTTTCTGTTCAACCTCATTGATGCACCGCATGGAGCGCCGGGTGGCCTCAACCATCTTGTCTCTCACCATTGTCATGGACATGAAAGCTCTATCCCTCGACAGCTTGTTTGGATAGAATACTCGCACTCTTGCATCTGCATGCAATGATCCAACCTTGATCTTGTCCTCATTGTGATGGATCTGTAGAAAAGGCACATAGCCACTCCATTTTCCACGTTTAGCAGATTTCCCCTTGATATCCATCCCTTTCCCAGTCCCTTCCCCAGTGATCATTCGACGAATAGCATCGTTTGAGGTTGGTCTCCACACACTGAAGACGCCGACCCTGCTGAAGGCTCTCATAATGGGGGGCAAGTGCGTGCCACTGTTCTGAATACGTCCTGCTTCATCTATGCCTCCCACTCCCTCGTAGGCTAAATCGTCGAAGAAGTTGCAAATTTGCCATCTTGGATCAAGGCGATAAAAAGATTTCAGCCAATTCAGTTTCTGACGTCTTTTGATTTTGTCATCAGAATCCTCATCCACATGCATCTTTGTCTTTCGTGTTAGGCATCTCATCGATCTCATTGAGGTGCCAAGTGCATAAAGAGACGGACGGTCGTCGTCGTCTCCTGCGTCTGTTTGCTGCACAATCCGACGAGAAGTTACTGGACATATTTCTCCTACATAATCGTCGTCTTCGTCGTCTTCATCTGATGCCTCATCACTGGAGTATGTGCTCCCATAATCATCACCCCCCTCCGCATCACTGTCATCACACTGCAGTGACCGCTTCAAGATACTCAAGTTACGACGGAACTCTCTAAATGACAAGCTTGCATCAGAGTCATTCTTATCATTTGGGTGCGCCACCGAAAGTCGTATGGCACTTGTATCATTATTATTTCGGTGCTCTACCAAAAGCATTGTTTCATCTGCTTTGTCGCCTGTTGATTTATTGTAATTGAAGTGTAGATCGGAGTTTGACAACATACTTTCTTCGTCGATCGTATAATCATTTATACTAGCAAATAGTCCACGGTCCAGCAGGTCAGTTCCGGCGCCTTCGCTGCTGCTGCTGCTGCTGCAAAGGCTTGTTTTCTCGTCTGCATCGCCTTTGCTATTGGAATTCTGACTCTCCGGCACAACGCTTGAGCGGTCTGCTGCTGATGATGATTGGACATGCGAGGCACGCCTCGTTGTAGGTGGACAATCGTCCATGTTTGTGCTTCTTCTTTTGATGATACGTAGCACAAAGTCATCCACACCATGCAAGTAGCTGGTGCCGGGTTGCTCTAGTGGCGTGTTGCCGTTGGTTGTCGTCTGGTTGTGGCATCTCCCTGTTTGTGTTTTTCGCAGCAGGGAGAGAAACCTGGAAGAAACACGAATTATGAATGCAAAAGACAATACTGCTTGGGAGTACCGAGGACAATCATTGTATGTATGAAGCCCGGCAGCCTAGTGTCGGGTCTGGTTTACAACTTCGTAAGAATGAGAACCTTCGATGTCTCGCGTCAGACACAATCTTGCAATGTGTAATCCAATTAAGCTAAGCACTTCCATACTTATCCAAAGAATGGTGAGACAGTGCTCCTCACTTCCATATCTGAAGACATGATGAGATGGTGCTCCTCTTGCGTTGCAAGTGATTCCTTTATACTTTCGAGCTCTGCTCAAGCTCGAGACTCGGAACCAAACTACAGGAGAATCAGATAATCAGGGTCAGGGCGTACGTGTCGATTGTAGTTGAATAAAATAAAGTAACACAATTGTTATGATCATCGCCGGGGCCAGCTTAACAGCTACATATCCCGAACCATGTGAGGTGCCTACCGCTGTAATTCACTCTCTCCAGCCCGAAAGAATGTCTTTCAAGCATTCACAAGCATCTTGAATTCTTTCTTTCGCCTTGATCCTAGCAGAATTTCTGTTGTTCCCCTGATTGCTTGTCTCGTCTTCGTTTCCGTTTCCATTATCATCCAGATTGCCACCACCATCACGACTAGCGCTTTCGTCGTTCATCTCATGATTAGCACATTCGTTAAGGTATTTTGCATCTCCTATCTCTAGACACAGTCTCGCCTCCAATAGCAAGGCTTGCGCCTTTCGCAGCTGAGCAAGTTCAACTGTAGAGGATGAAATGGAAGAGTTTGATTGATCCATTCCTCCATTAATTTCAGAAGTTGTTTTGGCAACTAGGTTTTCTGCTTTTGCCAATAGGGACTCAATATCATCCTCCTCTTCTTCAAATCCTTCAAACATTGAATCATTTTCATCAATTCCATCCTCATTGTCATCATCGGTACCCTTTTCTATCATAACTTCATCGCGAGCTTGTTGTATGATCAACTTGACCTGATCTTCATCTGACAAATTATCTGGAATGAAGTCTTTATTGCTGCTGTTGTCCGGTAAACTTATACCCAGTCCCTTCAGTCCACGCTGAAGATTATCTAATCTACTTTGATCACTACTACTAACACCTGATCTTGAACCGGATATAAATGGCGGTGGAGCTTTGGGTATATGTTCATTATTTTCAAGAGATGAGTTGAGCTTGGCTAAACGAGCTTCCATTGATTCTTGCAGATTGTCAATATTATTATCTTCGGCAGGTTTTATTGTAAGTTCATTTGTATCATTCTGTACAGGCATTTCAGCTTCGTCTTTTAGATATTCTTCCCTTTTATCACCTTCATCATCTTTCGCTTTGACATGGTCTTGTCCTGAAAATAATGTTTGAAATATACAGCGTCTCCGTTCACTCTCCTCACTTGATATCATAGAACACAGAGGGTCCAACCTCCCCTTACCCGACATGGCCACCTCAACCATTCTGTTTCTATCTTGATCATTCTCAAACTTTACTGCCTCGATGAAACAATGTCGAGCTTTATACAAGTATTCCAATGATTGAGCACGATAGAGGGAAATGATCTTGCGCCGCTCTTGATTTTTAGCATTAGCAGCGTCTTCTGTAAGTTGAGAAGAAAAGTTATCTGCCCGAATTCTCAAACACTTTGATGCTTGGCTGTACATGTCAGCGGAGCCCCAATGATTGGTGGCTGCTTCAAACGCATTTCCTTTCTCAATGAGGGCAAATGGGTCGTCTGCTTCTTCCATTATTGTTTTGTTTATAGCCGCTCTATTGCTACCCGTCTCTATCTCGTCGGCATTTGCCACAACCAAGAACCAGAAGGATTTTGATTTGAAACACGATCACGACTGCATCGGGGGGGGCATAAATGGAAATCTTGAGCATTGCCCTCGTTTTACCCTCATCATTGCAATATTAATA
The DNA here is from genome assembly GCA_030544225.1 of Skeletonema marinoi. NCBI lineage: Eukaryota > Bacillariophyta > Thalassiosirophyceae > Thalassiosirales > Thalassiosiraceae > Skeletonema > Skeletonema marinoi. The sequence goes on from CM060491.1 coordinate 490,047, forward strand.
GTATTTATTGTCAATTGTGGGCTAAATTGAAAGGGCTTGCTCCCTATACCGCGTAAAAACAAAAGCATGCATCTATCTCTAAATCAAGGATGAAAGAGTTGAGAGATGATCTGACGATGATTACGATTGATGATAGAAGAAAGTAATAACATGTGAATGTAGCTGGAGACGCATAGAAGCAACAAAGAAATAATTCCACCATGTCGTCAATAAGGCAGCTAGCCGGCGCCTCCACAGTGTCTGTCGACATGCATGATTTAGACGACGACACAAGCAAAGGAAATAGACGTCGCTCCCGAACAACCGACGGAGATAGCTTTGCCCTTCATAGAATTGCAAGTATCTCTGGCTCTCTTTTGGGAAATCATCAACATTTAAATATAGCAGGGGACATAATATCATTACAAACACCTGGAACTCCCACCAGCAGCGGCAACAGTGGAAGTGGCTTCTCCACATCATTTCGTCGAAAGAAACGTTCTCTTAGTAACCCCTATGCCATTGGCGCATCATCCCAATCTGATGAGTCTGTATCATCTCCAGAGAAGATGTCACCTCGTCGGTCGCCACAGCAGTCGCCTCAACGTGGTGGGGGATCATCACTGAGATTACGAGCATCTACATGGGATACGGCTTTGAAATTCTCTCCTTTGGGGGTACGAAAGAAGAAGAAGGCACATAGTTTTGATAATGATGATGCACAAATTCTTACTCCACCCATTGCAATTGATACTATAGTAATGACAATGATGATAATGAGCTAGATGTGATGTTTGACAAGCATGACTTGTTCAAGCTGCCGTCCGAGTATGAAATGGAAATGGATGATTTATCTTACTCTTCCCACAGTGGAGATGATGAGGAAGAAGATGCAGCAGCAGCACTTGCACCCACACCAAAAGTGAACAACCTGAAAAAAATTGACATGCCTTCAAGTGAAAACTTGGATCAAATATCTAATATCAATCCATTATTTTCGAAGGATCAATCATTAAATGAATTGAGTCTAAAGACACTGAGCACATTTGGCGCCGATTCTCAATATGGAGACGAAGAAGAGGCAAAGGTAGAAGAAGGCGACCTTTTTCTCAACGAAGCAAAAAAGGAACGAAAGCAGGTATCCTTTGCTGATGGATATGATGCTTCTATTTCACAACAGATTAGTTACCACGCAGATATAAGTTACCTGGATGATAGCATCAGCAATTCAGTGCGACGGAAAAATGCCAACTCAAGTCAAGAAGATCAGAGGAAGTCATATATGTGTATGGACAAAATAATTAATCCGTGCAAGTGCCTTTCATGGTCACTTGTTGGTTCATACATCATCCGAACGGCACCATGCTTTTGGTGCATGAAAAAAGTGGGGGTGTCTGCAACCGATAGACAGATTGTCATCCGGCTCAACGTTCTGATTGTCTTTTTCTGCTTGGCACAGATTGCTTCTGGGCTCTTCTTGCTATCAACTGCTCTTATGGGGTATAAAAAATCTGCCGAAGATGCTGCTGACACGAAAGCATACAACGAAGCTGATAAAGACAAACCTCTCGTCACTCAGGATCTGTGGTCGCTGACAACCTTTATTTATTTCTTAGCAGGGATCAATATCGTGTTACTTATAGCTGCAATGTTGGCTCAAAGAGCAATCCGCTACGTCAACCTGGCCAAATCTGTTCGATACATGTGGGTCTTATTTTGGATTCTACCCTTGCAGATCTTCTTTTCTATTGGATTATTCGATTATAATCAGGTTATGGAAGTCTGGACAAGGCATTGGTGGGATGATAAAAGTTTGTCGTGGTATCGTGAGCTATTTTGTGATCCAGGAACTGCACAGGGCAAATGTATGGTTCCAGAGTTAGGTGGGGTAAATTACGAGGACGAAACAGCCTGGTGCGAGGCATATTTCAATGCGACAGACTGCCAAAACATAAGAGACGAGGCACAGTATGAATTTGTTGTAGCGAATTATGTCTACTTCGCCGTTAATGGGATTTGGGCATTGATCCTTGCGGTGTTGATGTGGGTGGCACTCAATGTACTACAAGCAATTATTACGCTTCCGATTGTCCAACGGTCGAAAGAATCAAACATTCCTCTTTGGCTCACATTCCCAATCATTGGAAGCTACATGATCGGATACGTTTTGCTCTTCTCTGAGACTGCAATTGATGAAGTGCTTGAAGATATAAAATGGATGGGGATCACCTACATGGTTTCTGGTGGATCCTTCACTCTGCTTGCTTTGGTTGGGCTGATACTAAAATGCTATCCTGTTCTGAACACAAGACAAAAGAAAGTGAAGCAGAGCATGATCATCCTGTTCATCGTTCTGATTATTCTGACAATTTTCGCCGTGGCAGTAGTATTTGCAACCAGTCTCATTTATTCATTGAGCATCGTGGATCTTCCTCTGACAGAGTATAGTAAAATTGCATGTGCCCTTGACATGGATGGAAGCTGTACAGGGTGCGACCCGCCCTATGAAGAAGATGTGTGCCCAGAATGGGAGAAGGATGACGTTGCAAGAGTACTCCAGACCATCACAAAGCAGAGTGCCACAATTGCAGCCATTTTTCTTGTGTACGCACTAGCGACCTTGAAGTATGGCTTTGTCTTGTTCCGTCACGTTAGTCGTTACCAAATAGAATATGTGTAGGTATTGCGCTGTATCATTAGTTTAAACCTCCAAATGTAATAGTTTATGTTCATCCTTCGCTAGTCAAAATGTGCATCACAGCAGATTCCAGCTCGTTCAAACTGCTAATCTTTGAACTAACATATTTCTTTGCAGAATCATTTAGCTTTGCTCTTCGTTCCATTTCTTCCTTGGTAGCAGTACTCCAACTTGGCAAGTCCGATTCCTCCTCTTCTTCTGCACTCAACCATATTGATTTTGCACCAGTGATGGCAGCAGCTCCTACATCGTTTGCTAAATCATCTCCAACATGAATCCAGTTCAAGTTGTCGTGAGATTCTTCTTTACGTATATTGTAAAACGTATCAAGCGCTGCTTCATAAATGCCTTTGTCAGGCTTTCTCTTTGGAAATACTCCCTCATCTTCACCACTTACACAAAAGTGAAAGAAATCTTTGACCGATGGCATGAACAAAGGATTTCCTCTGCCGTTCGTAATAGCTCCAATGATTGCATCTGGGTGTTGTAATTGTATCGCCTCCAAGGCATCTACGCAATCTGAAAACAAGTGCTTGTCCGCAGAAGCATGCCTCGTAGAGAGCCATGAATCAAATACATCTTCAACAACCGAATCATCCACCTGATGATGTTGCAAATCAGTCAATCTCATAATCTCCCTTCGAATAGACTGCTTTCGAAGATCCGTATAGGTAAGTGCTTCCCCCGCCTCACGTAATTCATTTCGTATCCGTTTTGATGCAGCTACAATCTCATCATTATTTGCATCGGTATATCCAAACGTTTGTAGTCTTGATATCATAGCATCATTGGCTTCTGCTACCACTGGTCCAATTGGAAAGATGGTATCATCGAGATCAAACGTCAGCAAGTGCAACCTTTTGTGAGTTGGTGCTGTGGGTGTTGTGAATGCGTGCACTGCCGCATTACAACTTGGCCACGCCAAAAACACTGTCAGCAGCAATATCAGCATCTTGACAATATTATTAGACCGCCTCAGCAAGTCGTGCACAGTATTGACTTTGACACATTTGTTCTGCGCCATGGTTGTTTGTCTAGATCTTCTGTCTCAGGAAAAAGTAGCGCGGTGTCAGCGGATAGGTGACTCAGTTGAAAACCTACTAATTCCGACGTAGAAGCTTGAAAGATCCAGCTCAATAATCAACTCAGCTTTCAGCTCGACAATGATACACAAAACGAACACGTTGCCAACACCATATTGCATAGAATTCTATTTGCAATTCAACTCTCATCAACAGACTGCTCATAACACTGAACTGAAAACGAGATCATCATCATCTATCTACTATACGCAAGTAAACGACAACAACAATAACCATGTACAACATCATCTGCAAAGCTACAGCCATAGCAATCATCGGCACATCCTCATCTATCGATGCCTTCACGCCAATTGCCCAAACCAACATTCCCATCACTCGAGCAGTAGCCAACACATTCCAATCACTCCCATCATCAAACTATCACCATCAACACAGCACACAACTCTACGGCGCAGCAGATGACGACGCACAAGACAATGAAATCGAAAGACTCAAGCGTCAAGCTGCAAAACTTCGTGCCGAGGCTGCATCGCTGGAGGCGGACAAGGCCAAGCAACTTGCTGAGGCTGCCGAGAAGGCGTTTAATAAGTTTGATGTCAATTCGGATGGTGAAGTGAGTTTGAGTGAGTTGAAGATGGGATTGGAAAAGGAGTTGAAGGTACGTCTTGTATTGTGCATGCATGCTTCTTGTACTTGTTTGTGACATTACTTTCTGTTGTCGGCTTGTGTCATGTGCAATCTCTAACTGTATTCTCTCTCCATTAAACATCATCTTACAACAGACTGAAATTTCCGAAAAGAGAGTCACAGAACTAATGAAAATCTTTGACACATCGGGAGATGGAGCACTCCAACTAGATGAATTTGTCACTGTCGATAGATTTCGTAATCAATTGGAGGCACTTGCAAGAGAGGAGAAGCGTCTCGCTGCCGAAGCTGAACAGGAGAAGAAGCGTCAGGAACAAGAGGTGTTATTGGCAGAAGCAAAGCTTGAGTTTTTGAATGAGAAGGAGCCAACCATGTCGGATAAGGCTTTGTCTGTGCTGCCTTACTTGTTTCCTTTGATGGATGGATTGCAGTATGGACGATTCTTATTGAGTTCGGATGATGCAGGAGCCAACCCATTCGTTGTCATTTTGGCAGTGCTATATTCGTTGTATCGCAGTATCCCCTTCTCTGGGTTTGTGGCGTTCTTCGCATTGAATATTTTATCAGGCAATCCTTCGATCAATCGTTTGGTTCGTTACAACATGCAACAAGCTATCTATCTGGATATTGCCTTGTTCTTTCCATCGCTTTTGATTGGACTTGGTGGTTTGATATCGTCAGGTGCTGGATTAACAGTGCCTCCTGGAGTAGGGGAGGTGTTCTCTGATGTTATGTTCGGAACGTTGCTCTTGACTCTTGCATACTGTGCAGTGAGTTCATTTTTGGGAAAAGAGCCAGACAGTATTCCATTAATATCACAGGCGGTGAAAGACAGAATGCCCACTGTGGATATGCTTGAAGGCGGAACACTCGACAATGAAGGTAGATTCATTCCTAAGATGCCTGAAAGAAGAGAAGAAGATGATAAATCTGATGAAGACAAAAAGTGAGGAGGAAGAAGTTACGAAATTGGTCAATTGTTTGGGGTTAGGGGTTAGCATTAGCGATTGATGTGATAGACATCAATTGGGGTCCGCTAAGTAAAGTACACAGTTATTCATTTAATGTTGCTACTTCTTGTGCTATGATGATTAAAGTGCGAGAACACGCTCCATTCCGTTCCGCACTTCCCCGCTCACAAACACAAGCGAGCGTAGCTCACATCTTGGCTTGCTCACACTCAGACAATTGCCAAGCAATAGTAGTACCTCTCAAAATGTAGACACATATAATATTGTGAATGCTATATACAGGATTTGACTACAAGCAAGCTGCACTTATTTGATAATACAAGTGTCCATCACATCCGCAAACTTCTTGTTAATCTTGGCCGCCTTTCTGTAGACAGCTTCATAGAATGGATGGCCACTTCCCTTGTACCTTTTGTGGAAGTACAAGCCAGGAATATCCGAAACGAAACCAACCTTCACAACACGACCAAGCTCCGCCATCTTGCCAAATCGTGGATCATCTACGTCCAACCACAAGGGATCTTTGAGGTTCCAATCCATGAGGCTATGATCAAGAGAATGAAGGATAGTGCCGACGAACATGGCCTCGCCATCCGTTCCAGGGAACAAATCTTTGTGTTTCTGAAACTCCGCAAAGAAGATGGCACGCACTTGCACGATGAAGTTGACAAACTCAGAATGCTTGGTTAGATCCACGATTTGTGCATGCTGCCAAACGTTTTCTTTTATCCCGTGATTGAAGGCTTGGACGAGTGGTTTTTCGGGCTTCAACCAGCCTGGTGAGGTTAGACCTTCATCTACCCATGTCTTGAAGAAACCATTGAAGGAGGTGTATCCAAAGTAGTTGTACAGCACTGTGACGACACTGCTCTGTCTAAAGAATGGATTCACGTCGGCCAAAGCTTCATCCACATTGACGCCCCAATTCGCCGTGGCATGAAGCTTGACGTGCTGAGCAGCGATCGTATTAAACCAGAGAAGTGTCATGGTCTCCTTCGCATTGAGATTGATATCATCCATCTTAGCTTTGACAAATCTCTTTGTGTCCAAGTCAATGTCGACGGCAAACAAGTCTGCTACTTGAAAGTTGCATTCATTGTCAACGTAGGGAAAGTTGGCAAAGAAGAACCCTGCAATGTTTCCAAGTTCGTTTCCTTCCTTTGTGCGAGCATCTAAAAAGAACTTACAATGTGAGTAAAGTTACAATGTGAGTATTCATGAACACATGTCAAAATAGATAACAAACGTACAGTAATGAATAGCCTGAGTCTGTTCAAGCAGCAGTGTGGCACACATTGCTTCGTAGTCGCACTCCATTGGTTTGATAAGACCACGCTTGTAGAGGAACTGACGAATGCGGAGAATAATCGTGCGATGCTTCCACAACATGTAGGAGAATGGGCCGATAAAAGTAAATCCCCAGAGAAAGTCGAAGAATGGTATGTAGCTGCACACAAAGCACGTATCACGGAGGTCGCAAACATGAGTATACATGTATGTCGAATAGTCAAAGCAGCGGCACAGGTCAAATTCTACTCACATATGGTCCATATCCAACTCCTCTGCTTCTTCAACCATATTCAATGATTTATTGTTGAAAGCACCATTCATGTCCCTAATAGACTTCTCGGACAACAACTTACTAGTTCTCCTGGCTCGCTCACGAATAATTTGGTTCTCCTTCCTCGTAACCTCCATATCCTGGACATCATTCAACAGTTCGCAAGTATCAAATTGCTCATGAAGCTTGCTTTTGTTCAGGATTGATTTCTTGTTTTCATCCGAAGTCTTGATGGGAGGCATAATGCGATTACTGGGAGAATGCTTGTGTCCACGCGTTGTTCGATGCCCGGAGAATTCTTGGTTCCACCTCTTGAAGACCCAATACACGTAACACATGTACACCAGAGTAAGGGCAATTAGACCAATCAATGTAGGAATTGGGAGTTGGTAGAGTCCGCAGGACAAGAGCGCAGCGATGATAGCTCTTCCGATCATGATTATGAATATGAAACGTAGGTTTGCTGTATTGTATCACTTGGAGATACCTCTAGAAGGTGTAGTAAAATTTATGTCTTACTTCTCTGATTTTATGAGCTATCACATCATTACTGCAAGTATGGTAGGACAAGGGTAGGACAGTATCTTGTGGAGACGCTTGCAGACAGCTCGTGCAGTTTTTGGGCTCTTGGTTCCATCTTGGTCAGACAAAAATTGTGACTTTGGTGCCGGTGACATTATCTGTTGTCGTCTCCAAGATAGAGTGAGGTTATTTGGGGATAATTCTTCCGTCAACATCTCCACCACAAATCAAAAATCAATGGCTCAGAAAAGCACCATGAAGTCTCCACAGATATGCTCGTACTACTTGTTCTTTTCTCCATCATCACCATTCTATTAACATCGGCCTTCTCAGCTATCAGAGATCAAATTCTGACCACAATTTGGAATGAACTGTTGCAAGAATTCATGATACAAATAGTGCCCAAGAATGGGTGTATTGTAGATAGCATGTTCTTTCGGACATGTTAGAAAGAATTCATCCCTGATAATGACAATAACAGCAGACCCCGAAACACAGCTCGTTGTTTAGAGATATCAGGTCCAAGTTGGAGCTGTCCGACAGGAGCACAATCTACCTCCAAACGGTATCTACGATGTGAATGTGGTCAGAAACAGTGTTGATGTACAATAATTGTGCGAGGTTAAAATCGCGAAAAAGAATATGCCCACCGTTCATGTCATCATCTAACTATTCGGTGTAAAGGATAGTATAGAAGCAGACTCCCACGGCTAGGCTCGTACAAATTGCGCTTGCCGAAGCGATGCTATCTACGGTCTCGTAGGTGACCTAGTGAGGCCTAATCTTGGCTTGACGCAAGGAACCACATTCAACCACCATGTTACTTCTAACGGTGTGAATAGGAGCCTAACAGATGGCGATAGTATGGATGAAGACTTTGTAGCAACCACTCCCAATAAGAACAAGAGCAGAAAGCAGAACTCTATCCACCGCCACGAGAACGGTAGTAGCGCCCCTATAGAGATCGTACAGAACACTATGCAGTGCCAAGATAGTAATATTGCCAAGTCAAGCACGATTGACACTGCCCACATCTTCACCTCTACTTCCCCCACAATGAAGTGGTCCGTTTCCACTAATCAAGTGATGAGTTGGCAGAATCCAACTCACGCCGTCTGGCATTCATCCGACCAAATCCTGATAGATAGCGTAAGAGACCACACGATGTGGCTCATTCTTCTCTAACACATGGTTTTAGCATCATTCACCTCATCGTAGGGCTATACGCCATCTGTTGCCTCGGCCCATAGCCGTAGGTATCACTGTGAGCCTTTGGCAGGTTCATCATCAAGTCCTTCACATTCACACATGAGGATGGATGCAGCCGTAATACTTCAGTAAGGTAGACTGCTTCTCATCAAATGGCCGAATAGTTCCCACCACTTGTTATTAGTATCTCCAATCTTTCGTATGATTCTTTGGATTCATCGTCGAAAATTGGACTTGGCACAACATGTTATCAACTGTATTAAGACCTGCAAATTTCGCGATCGCACGAAAGGACACCCATCTTGTCCGTCTGAATCTTGGTTTCACTCGCTGACCGAAAAAGTGTTCTTTTCATCGAAGAGCATACACTCTTTTGATGAACTCATTCTGCAGCATCAACAGCAATAAATACCTAACACGATGAAGATTGCTGCGTCAGATCAGATCAGGAAGCTCGTCTTGCACCATGCCAATCAAGCAATCACGACGGCGGTGGATTCCCCGAAGGCGTTGCGGCAGACGAAATTACACCGAAACCGAAGCACGAGTTGATCGTAATGAGTCTGATATAACTGATCTCAATTATAAGTGGGCGGGGTCAAGTGCTCAGACTTCCACGGCTCATACAACTTTGCAGCAGCAGCTACGACCTACGTACATAATACCTATGACCTTTAACATACCAGTAGTTCTTGACTTATGTGTGGTGCATTCGTGACATCATTCAATCATCAATCTTCATCTTCAAGCTGTCAATTGACCATCACCATGAAGCTCCTCTCACTACCAGCGCTAGTTACCGGCGCAACTGTCATCGCCTCTCTCAGTCAGATTGGTAGTTGCGTTGCTACGTCCTTTCATCCTAAGACAGCAGTCTTTTCCAATCCCCAAACTTTTAAAAGGGCACATCATGTGCAAAACAGCGTCCTCGACATACCTCGTGGCGGCGAAGTGGCTACTGCCCCATCATCCTCTGGTATGGTCTCTACCTTGCTCACCAGCCTATGCGATTTCATGAGTGGAGCGAAGTCTGATACCATAGCGCTATTATCAACAACTGCACTTGTTGCACCAATCTGCAAACAATTGGGAGTATCAAATATTTTGGGCTTCTTGGCTGCTGGCATGGCCCTCGGTCCTAATGGTTTCAAGGGTGGACTAATTTCCGACGTCCACAGGACAGAATTGCTTGCTGATTTGGGTATTGTATTCTTCCTATTCGAAATGGGTTTGCATATCAATTTTGACACTCTTATGTCGATGAAAAATGATGTCTTCGGTCTAGGACTTGCGCAAGTGCTTCTGACATCGTCTGCTGTTGCAGGCATCGCATCTCTCTGTGGTATGTCGACGGCAGCGATGATTGTTCTTGGTGGTGGAATTGCACTTTCCAGCTCTGCATTTGTATTGCAGCTCCTCAAAGATAAGAAACAACTTGACACAAGACATGGAAAGAGTTCTCTTGGTGTGCTTATTATGCAAGACTTGGCAGTTGTGCCGTTGTTGGTGGTAACGCCCCTGTTGGCAGGAGATGGAGATGGATTGGGCAAAGCATTTGCATCGGCTGGAGTGGCATTTCTGATGGCGATTTCAGCTCTAGGAGTTTGTGCCAAGTTTATTTTCGATCCATTGTTTGACGCGGTAGTATCTGCCCACAATCAGGAGGCCTTTGTTGGACTCATTTTGGCTACAGTGTTGGGCATGTCATTCTTAACTGAAGGATTGGGATTGAGTAATACTCTTGGATCTTTCGTCTCAGGAATGATACTTGCAGCATCAAAACATAAGGAGAAGATTGAGGGTGAAATTAGTCCGTTCAGAGGAGTGCTGGTGGGATTGTTCTTCTTCAGTGTTGGATTCGAAATCGATCTGGGTCTCATCACATCGAAATTTGGATTGGTCGCAGCCATTGTTCTAGGAATCATGGCTCTCAAAGCAAGCATAATTACAGGGTTGTGCCAATTATTTGGCCTTACGTTGGCCGAATCTCAAAGGGCGGGATTCTTGCTCAGTGAAGTGTCCGAGTTTGCCTTCGTCGCCTTCCGTATGGCTAGATCTCATGGAATCTTGGATGAAGAAACTACCAAGCTAATGCTAACTGCTGTGAGTTTGACCATGGCTCTCACACCTTTCGCTGAGGAAATGGGCGCAAGGATTGCTGCATCTTTGGAAGCGAAAGAGAAAACTGATTGATTATCAAGAAGGCAGTATTAATACACAAGCAAGCAAATTATTATAGATCAACCAAACTATTTATATAAGTATTGGTATATTATACTCAGAGTCCACGAATTGGAGAGACTGATCTGTGAACTTTAAACTTGTTCGCAGATGATATTGATATAGCAGAATATGTGCCCAATGTTGAAATTAAGCTGTTCACCATGAGGAGCAATAATATATCGTAGAAAGAGCAAGGATGAGAAGTGATGGCACACAGAATATATTGTTGGAGGCGGCAGATTGAATGTCTTTCGTTTCAAACTCTATCATCTCAAAGTCTTCGGGAGGATTCTCTGTATCGAATTTAGAGAAGAAGTCTGTTGGCGCATCCTTTGCTGGAGCCTTGGTAAAGTACACGCTAGGTTCATTGGATGGCCTCGGCGTTGGCACATCTGTAGGTGTCATTGAAGGAGTGGATGTTGGAGATATTGTCGGTTTCACTGTTGGTTCTACTGTGGGAGGTTTGAAGAAAGGTTCAAGTGTGCCAAACATGAGGTCATTCCAAACAGCTACCATTGGAGCATCTGTTGGGGCCAAAGTGGGCTATTGGAGATAGAAAGAGCAGTGACAAAATGGCAGTAGTTGGGTTAGAGAAATGAGTGTTTTGATTGCAAAGAATTTGGCACCAGATAGAGAGGAATGCACTTACACTAACAGTGGGCCTTGGCGTAGGTCTCTCTGTCTGAAGAACGACCGGACATGACGTCGACGTTATCAGATTGTACCTTGATATGCCCTCACACACTACTATACTTTCCGCATCCCATTTCCTCGCACCCATGCACTCCTCTCTCGAAACGTTTCCATAACACAGTCGGAATTTGGTGTTCTTGTTATCTGCTCCTCTATCCAGCATTGTGAATTTGTATTGCTTGCCAACCAGAAGTGACAGGACTTCTACAGTTGTTGTCGATGGAGACGTGTACGATCCAAATGGCTTGTATTTATCCCCTCCATTGCCACCGCCGCCATTCATCAAATCCAATTCCATCATCCAAGCTGTTTCCTGCGGCTTGTCATCCAACTCCACCACAACCGTCACATCCTGTGTAACCTCCGACAACAATTGCTCCTCTTGACTACCCATTCTTGTACAATTAAAGTAATCCGGTGGATCATCCGACAAACCACAAACCTGCTCCTCAATCCAATCAAACTCCTCCGATATACGTGAATATACTCCCGGAAAAGCTTCCAATGCACATCCCAATCCCCAACTGACAATCCCAATCTGCACATCATCCGCTGGATTGTTACTGGATAATGATCCGTAAATTAGCGGTCCACCAGAGTCACCTTGACAAGCATCCGTATTCAATTGCCACGCACACAACATATTTTCATCCACATATCCATTATACGCCACAGTTTGTCCATTGAATGGGGCACTTGTCATGACACACTCTGCATTGGGCATGTATTGCACATCTGCCTCCAATAAGACCTTGGACATGTCATCGACGATCGTGCCCTCTTTTTTAATAATGCCGTATCCCATGACAGTCACCATTTCATCATTCGAGGGTACATTTGGGTCAGTGTTCAATTTGACTGGTTCGACTGTAGTCACACTTCCGAATAATTTGGCCACTGCGAAATCACTACGGATGACATTGGCATGTAATGGATGGACTATATGTTTCTCCACCACGTGGTATTCATACCCATCTTTTTCCACTTCAAGAACAGCATTTGGATCATTATTTAACAGTACCGCTTCTAGTTCCCCATCGATAATGTTATGACGGCCAATTTGCACAGCGTCAAAGTGGCCAGAGCAATGACCAGCTGTTAGAATGATGTCAGGAGCGATGAGTGATCCTCCACAGACGTGTCGATTGGTTTTGCTATCGACTAGTGAGGCGGCGTAGGGGTACCGATCTCGTGTGGTGGATTGACCACCGATGATGCGAGGTTGTTTCAAGTTGTTCATGTTGGTGTCCTCTGTGATAAAGTTGGTGCTGGTAATGTTGGGGAGAAACGCGGCTGGTAATGGTAGTAGTAAATCATTTTCTTCTTCGTCACTATCAAATAGGTGAAGGGCACGTTGTCCCTGATTCTTCTCCTCTGTCTGCTCCCATTTTATTCGCTGCCGATCACCAAGGCGGCGACCAGGTGGAGCCAATTTTGACTCTTGCGCTTGAAGTGGTACATGTAGTGGTTGCCCATCATTGTCGGCGGCGGCTGATGATGCAAAGGCAAATGAAGCGCCAATGCTGGCAGCTGCAACTATTCTACCGCTTCTTGTCATCTTTTTAATGGCGACGATGTTTAGTAGTATCGTTGTTCTTGACACTGCCTGTTGTTAGTTAACGTCGGAGAAGCAAGGAGTATTATTTATTTATCGGTGCACAAAAGCGATGCCATCCAGAAGGTAGATTTATTTTTTGAACCACGGTGATTGGACCGGACCGCACAAGCCGATGCATGCAATTCAAATCGATCGTGCGTCGCGTTGAGGATCCTTTCTGGTGATTGATAGATGCGAACGTCCGATTGGAGTTCGCAGATGGCGTCTCTTCTCATGGGCTGCATCATGCTCATGCTGCATGCCGGCCTCATCCATCATCAAAGACCAAATTTGAAGGAAAAGATCGCTTCCTTTGGTGTCGCGACTAACCCAAGGGTACAAGACACATATAGGACTTTAGCTTCCGCAGGCGTGATAATCAGTACAATATGGACTTCTCGCTACTGGCAATTGCTGCTGTGGCGGTGATAATAGCATCGTCGTCTTTATGCAGCGTTGAAGCATTCCAAATTCAAAAACAACGTGATGATTCCACCACATCATCGTTCCGTCCAAACACTAAGAATATATTACTACCATCAAGGCGTGATGTACTCATAACAACCATCACCACCACCACATCATCGCTACTACTAACTCAACCAGTCCAAGCAAAGGATGAATCAATGAATTATCAAGCTGTGTGGTTTGATCCGAAGCATCCCAATGGGTACAGAATTTTCTTCGGTGATGATCAAAAGGCCACGTTGTTACTTCGAGATGAACCATCGGACGAGGAACGAGCGTTTCCAGTCAAAGTTGTCAAAGAAGACGGACAAGAGACAAGACTTTTGTTTGATGGAGGAGTATCGTCTTTATCAGAGGGTAATGATGGTACTACTGTGGAAGGAATATTCACAAGGAATAGGGATAAAATTCGAATTATATCATTCAATAACAATGGAAAGAGCAGCAGCTTTTGGATGAACAAAAAGTTTGAAGGACCAATTGGTGTATACAAGGACAGCACGAACCCAAAGCGAGTTATTATCATAAGACAAATCAAGGGATCAGACTGTGTAGTAGAATTTCGGGACAGTGGGCGTAGTAATCAAGTGACATCAACTTTTACAGCAAAGGCAGGCAATACCTTTACATTTGACTTTCCAGATAGAGGTGAAGTTACGGCAATATTTAGTTTGTTTCGTCGGACTTTGACGTTTGAGGATGGGACTGTATGGACAAAGTACTAAGAGATTACTGCCTGTGTTTGAATGAAGGCAGATATGTTGTTGTACGTGGATATGATGTTGAAGTGGAAGGATAAAGGGAGCAACGATATGTGAGCAACAATGTCATTGTTCTGTATGGGTAAGTATGTGTTCATCTGATTTAAGTCTGAGGCTAAACTATCAGTGAATGAGTCGATTGTGTGAGTAGGATGATCTCGAAGCGAAATCGAGTATGTTGTTCGCTGCATCCAGTCCGACGCCATTAAATTGTTGCCACACAACAACAATTCAAGCAAAAGAGAGCAATCTATGAGTAAATGAATGTAGTACACAGTTACCTACTCAGCGCAAGCAAGAGCTCTCTAAAAGTAGCTATCATATCCATCATCGCTCGGCACGTTTCATCGACTCAAGAAGATGGCATCTGAAATTGCAGAAAGGCCGGGCGGCCTTTCCCTCTTTGTTCCCACATGGGAACCACAAGTCCGACTGCTTCAGAAGAGAAGGGCGACACCAAGTGCTCATAAAAAGAGAATGATGCTATCACTTAGAAGTCCAACCATCACCTCCCAGTCAAGTCGATGCGGCCACAGTAGAGGGCGGTCAAGGTCTCGTAAGATCACGTACAACACGATCACAAAGAAGCAGGAGCAGCAGATGATAGGCGAAAGCATTACCCTTCGAATCAGTGATGAAGATGGGAATATAGTCGAGATCGAAGCTGAAAGAACAATTAGTATGCAAGAAGTTTTCGATTGTGAGTAACGGTTGTATCTGTTCGTTATATCGTATACTTCATCACCAATAATCCTCTCACAATACTCTTCCGAACTTATCTTATCTGCCCACACACCAGCCTATGCTAAACGCAAAAAGTGCGTCCCAACCTATTACATGATATTTATACTCAACGGAGTTATTATTAAACCTTATCAAACTCCCAACATACTGGACTTGAAAGATGGAGATCTCATATTAGAGATGAAAGTAGGTGCATCAAGATTGTTTGAGTCGCTTGTAGCGCTTCAGCATGATAATTCACATAGATCCAACGTGGGCAAGACTTTGCCGACAAATAATGTATGACAATATCTCGTTCATTTGTTTGTGTGGTATCTAGGGACATGATGTAACTTTCTATAGACTAGAGCCATATGCTTACCATCGTCTCAATGTTCAGATTCTGTTTCATTTAGTATAGAAGGCCTGTCCTTTGGCAATTCACCTCCATATTTTTCCACCATTTCCTCCAGCTCTTGCACATAATGTTTCAATTCGTGTATTCTCTCCTCTTGTAACTCAAATGTACTTGCCACCAAACCATGTCCAATTCGGACAAAGCGCCATACACGAAATAGGACGAGAATTCCCACAAGATCATTTAGTATGTCCTCATGAACTACGGCGAATACAACCTCTAATACCAAAGAAACAGTCACAACGAAAAGATCGAGTACATATAGCGGACGTGAGAAATATACTTTGGGGCCGAGGAGGTATACCATCAATAGCAACTCAATTTCAAACAATATGAGGATGATAAGTGTGAATGAAAATAGAACCTCGTGAGCTACATGAACCCCTGGATATTTGTGGTCGTCGCATCCAGCTGGATAATCCGTCTCAACGAGCGGAGCTATACATAAATCAGAATGATGTTCATCGCTCCCCTTTTCAGCAAGAAACCTATTAATTCCTGCCATGAGTCTATGTACCTCCCCTGCGCCATGAGAATCAACACCTTCGTCGCAGCAGCTAACGGCATCTCTCTCAATCAAATTGCAGCTTGGATAAAATGCATCGATCGCCAGTTCCGTGAATATGATGCACACATCAAGTAGCAGCATCACAATGATAATATGTTGTACTGTCGGAGAGTTCAATATTTCAAGCAAGCGACACTGCCATGGATTTGGATTCTCATCTGTCACATGTCTTTCTTTTACGGTGGCGTGTTCTTCCTTTGTGGTTGGGACTGCAAAAGACGAACGCCGTCGGTCATCTCTACGTGTGTATTCATCGCGGCGATTGGTTGGCGTCGATGGAGGAGTTGGTGTTACGCCACCAGGCAGTGGGCATGATGAACCTTCCATTACGTCTCATGCATAATAAGTTCGAAGTTTTTACTTACACTTCTCAAAAGGTTACTTTGGCTAAAGGGGGTCTGGGGGGAGACCCCGGCATTGGAGGGGGAAATAAGTAGCATCTCGACAAAGTGCCTCTCTATGAAAACCTAAAGTGTGGGGATATCCCCCCATTTATTCGGAAGAGCCGGCCCCCTAAATAACAAAAACTATGGATCGCAAAGAACTCTGCCAACGTGTGTTACTCCTTGGCTCTGAGTAAAGACGATCGTATTCTCTCAATGTATTTACAATATCTCACGGTGTGAATACGACAATCCACTGCTTCTAGTGACCCATCATAGTTGGCCATGATAGTATAGAAGCATCTTTTTCACGGCTCAAGCATTCTTTGGTCGTATCGGCGTCGCTACAACGTCGTAGGTGACCTGATGAGGCATCTGAGACGGCCGCCAGCTCTACTCTCTAGAACCATATCGTATCTCACGGTGTGAATACGACAATCCACTGCTTCTAGTGACCCATGGTAGTTGGCCATGATAGTATAGAAGCATCTTTTTCACGGCTCAAGCATTCTTTGGTCGTATCGGCGTCGCTACAACGTCGTAGGTGACCTGATGAGGCATCTGAGACGGCCGCCAGCTCTACTCTCTAGAACCATATCGTATCTCACGGTGTGAATACGACAATCCACTGCTTCTAGTGACCCATCATAGTTGGCCATGATAGTATAGAAGCATCTTTTTCACGGCTCAAGCATTCTTTGGTCGTATCGGCGTCGCTACAACGTCGTAGGTGACCTGATGAGGCATCTGAGACGGCCGCCAGCTCTACTCTCTAGCACCATATCGTATCTCACGGTGTGAATACGACAATCCACTGCTTCTAGTGACCCATCATAGTTGGCCATGATAGTATAGAAGCATCTTTTTCACGGCTCAAGCATTCTTTGGTCGTATCGGCGTCGCTACAACGTCGTAGGTGACCTGATGAGGCATCTGAGACGGCCGCCAGCTCTACTCTCTAGAACCATATCGTATCTCACGGTGTGAATACGACAATCCACTGCTTCTAGTGACCCATCATAGTTGGCCATGATAGTATAGAAGCATCTTTTTCACGGCTCAAGCATTCTTTGGTCGTATCGGCGTCGCTACAACGTCGTAGGTGACCTGATGAGGCATCTGAGACGGCCGCCAGCTCTACTCTCTAGAACCATATCGTATCTCACGGTGTGAATACGACAATCCACTGCTTCTAGTGACCCATCACAGTTGGCCATGATAGTATAGAAGCATCTTTTTCACGGCTCAAGCATTCTTTGGTCGTATCGGCGTCGCTACAACGTCGTAGGTGACCTGATGAGGCATCTGAGACGGCCGCCAGCTCTACTCTCTAGAACCATATCGTATCTCACGGTGTGAATACGACAATCCACTGCTTCTAGTGACCCATGGTAGTTGGCCATGATAGTATAGAAGCATCTTTTTCACGGCTCAAGCATTCTTTGGTCGTATCGGCGTCGCTACAACGTCGTAGGTGACCTGATGAGGCATCTGAGACGGCCGCCAGCTCTACTCTCTAGAACCATATCGTATCTCACGGTGTGAATACGACAATCCACTGCTTCTAGTGACCCATCATAGTTGGCCATGATAGTATAGAAGCATCTTTTTCACGGCTCAAGCATTCTTTGGTCGTATCGGCGTCGCTACAACGTCGTAGGTGACCTGATGAGGCATCTGAGACGGCCGCCAGCTCTACTCTCTAGAACCATATCGTATCTCACGGTGTGAATACGACAATCCACTGCTTCTAGTGACCCATGGTAGTTGGCCATGATAGTATAGAAGCATCTTTTTCACGGCTCAAGCATTCTTTGGTCGTATCGGCGTCGCTACAACGTCGTAGGTGACCTGATGAGGCATCTGAGACGGCCGCCAGCTCTACTCTCTAGAACCATATCGTATCTCACGGTGTGAATACGACAATCCACTGCTTCTAGTGACCCATCACAGTTGGCCATGATAGTATAGAAGCATCTTTTTCACGGCTCAAGCATTCTTTGGTCGTATCGGCGTCGCTACAACGTCGTAGGTGACCTGATGAGGCATCTGAGACGGCCGCCAGCTCTACTCTCTAGAACCATATCGTATCTCACGGTGTGAATACGACAATCCACTGCTTCTAGTGACCCATGGTAGTTGGCCATGATAGTATAGAAGCATCTTTTTCACGGCTCAAGCATTCTTTGGTCGTATCGGCGTCGCTACAACGTCGTAGGTGACCTGATGAGGCATCTGAGACGGCCGCCAGCTCTACTCTCTAGCACCATATCGTATCTCACGGTGTGAATACGACAATCCACTGCTTCTAGTGACCCATCACAGTTGGCCATGATAGTATAGAAGCATCTTTTTCACGGCTCAAGCATTCTTTGGTCGTATCGGCGTCGCTACAACGTCGTAGGTGACCTGATGAGGCATCTGAGACGGCCGCCAGCTCTACTCTCTAGAACCATATCGTATCTCACGGTGTGAATACGACAATCCACTGCTTCTAGTGACCCATCATAGTTGGCCATGATAGTATAGAAGCATCTTTTTCACGGCTCAAGCATTCTTTGGTCGTATCGGCGTCGCTACAACGTCGTAGGTGACCTGATGAGGCATCTGAGACGGCCGCCAGCTCTACTCTCTAGAACCATATCGTATCTCACGGTGTGAATACGACAATCCACTGCTTCTAGTGACCCATCATAGTTGGCCATGATAGTATAGAAGCATCTTTTTCACGGCTCAAGCATTCTTTGGTCGTATCGGCGTCGCTACAACGTCGTAGGTGACCTGATGAGGCATCTGAGACGGCCGCCAGCTCTACTCTCTAGAACCATATCGTATCTCACGGTGTGAATACGACAATCCACTGCTTCTAGTGACCCATGGTAGTTGGCCATGATAGTATAGAAGCATCTTTTTCACGGCTCAAGCATTCTTTGGTCGTATCGGCGTCGCTACAACGTCGTAGGTGACCTGATGAGGCATCTGAGACGGCCGCCAGCTCTACTCTCTAGAACCATATCGTATCTCACGGTGTGAATACGACAATCCACTGCTTCTAGTGACCCATGGTAGTTGGCCATGATAGTATAGAAGCATCTTTTTCACGGCTCAAGCATTCTTTGGTCGTATCGGCGTCGCTACAACGTCGTAGGTGACCTGATGAGGCATCTGAGACGGACGCCAGCTCTACTCTCTAGAACCATATCGTATCTCACGGTGTGAATACGACAATCCACTGCTTCTAGTGACCCATCACAGTTGGCCATGATAGTATAGAAGCATCTTTTTCACGGCTCAAGCATTCTTTGGTCGTATCGGCGTCGCTACAACGTCGTAGGTGACCTGATGAGGCATCTGAGACGGCCGCCAGCTCTACTCTCTAGAACCATATCGTATCTCACGGTGTGAATACGACAATCCACTGCTTCTAGTGACCCATCATAGTTGGCCATGATAGTATAGAAGCATCTTTTTCACGGCTCAAGCATTCTTTGGTCGTATCGGCGTCGCTACAACGTCGTAGGTGACCTGATGAGGCATCTGAGACGGCCGCCAGCTCTACTCTCTAGAACCATATCGTATCTCACGGTGTGAATACGACAATCCACTGCTTCTAGTGACCCATCATAGTTGGCCATGATAGTATAGAAGCATCTTTTTTCACGGCTCAAGCATTCTTTGGTCGTATCGGCGTCGCTACAACGTCGTAGGTGACCTGATGAGGCATCTGAGACGGCCGCCAGCTCTACTCTCTAGAACCATATCGTATCTCACGGTGTGAATACGACAATCCACTGCTTCTAGTGACCCATCATAGTTGGCCATGATAGTATAGAAGCATCTTTTTTCACGGCTCAAGCATTCTTTGGTCGTATCGGCGTCGCTACAACGTCGTAGGTGACCTGATGAGGCATCTGAGACGGCCGCCAGCTCTACTCTCTAGAACCATATCGTATCTCACGGTGTGAATACGACAATCCACTGCTTCTAGTGACCCATCATAGTTGGCCATGATAGTATAGAAGCATCTTTTTTCACGGCTCAAGCATTCTTTGGTCGTATCGGCGTCGCTACAACGTCGTAGGTGACCTGATGAGGCATCTGAGACGGCCGCCAGCTCTACTCTCTAGAACCATATCGTATCTCACGGTGTGAATACGACAATCCACTGCTTCTAGTGACCCATCATAGTTGGCCATGATAGTATAGAAGCATCTTTTTCACGGCTCAAGCATTCTTTGGTCGTATCGGCGTCGCTACAACGTCGTAGGTGACCTGATGAGGCATCTGAGACGGCCGCCAGCTCTACTCTCTAGAACCATATCGTATCTCACGGTGTGAATACGACAATCCACTGCTTCTAGTGACCCATCATAGTTGGCCATGATAGTATAGAAGCATCTTTTTCACGGCTCAAGCATTCTTTGGTCGTATCGGCGTCGCTACAACGTCGTAGGTGACCTGATGAGGCATCTGAGACGGCCGCCAGCTCTACTCTCTAGAACCATATCGTATCTCACGGTGTGAATACGACAATCCACTGCTTCTAGTGACCCATCATAGTTGGCCATGATAGTATAGAAGCATCTTTTTCACGGCTCAAGCATTCTTTGGTCGTATCGGCGTCGCTACAACGTCGTAGGTGACCTGATGAGGCATCTGAGACGGCCGCCAGCTCTACTCTCTAGAACCATATCGTATCTCACGGTGTGAATACGACAATCCACTGCTTCTAGTGACCCATCATAGTTGGCCATGATAGTATAGAAGCATCTTTTTCACGGCTCAAGCATTCTTTGGTCGTATCGGCGTCGCTACAACGTCGTAGGTGACCTGATGAGGCATCTGAGACGGCCGCCAGCTCTACTCTCTAGAACCATATCGTATCTCACGGTGTGAATACGACAATCCACTGCTTCTAGTGACCCATCATAGTTGGCCATGATAGTATAGAAGCATCTTTTTCACGGCTCAAGCATTCTTTGGTCGTATCGGCGTCGCTACAACGTCGTAGGTGACCTGATGAGGCATCTGAGACGGCCGCCAGCTCTACTCTCTAGAACCATATCGTATCTCACGGTGTGAATACGACAATCCACTGCTTCTAGTGACCCATGGTAGTTGGCCATGATAGTATAGAAGCATCTTTTTCACGGCTCAAGCATTCTTTGGTCGTATCGGCGTCGCTACAACGTCGTAGGTGACCTGATGAGGCATCTGAGACGGCCGCCAGCTCTACTCTCTAGAACCATATCGTATCTCACGGTGTGAATACGACAATCCACTGCTTCTAGTGACCCATGGTAGTTGGCCATGATAGTATAGAAGCATCTTTTTCACGGCTCAAGCATTCTTTGGTCGTATCGGCGTCGCTACAACGTCGTAGGTGACCTGATGAGGCATCTGAGACGGCCGCCAGCTCTACTCTCTAGCACCATATCGTATCTCACGGTGTGAATACGACAATCCACTGCTTCTAGTGACCCATGGTAGTTGGCCATGATAGTATAGAAGCATCTTTTTCACGGCTCAAGCATTCTTTGGTCGTATCGGCGTCGCTACAACGTCGTAGGTGACCTGATGAGGCATCTGAGACGGCCGCCAGCTCTACTCTCTAGAACCATATCGTATCTCACGGTGTGAATACGACAATCCACTGCTTCTAGTGACCCATGGTAGTTGGCCATGATAGTATAGAAGCATCTTTTTCACGGCTCAAGCATTCTTTGGTCGTATCGGCGTCGCTACAACGTCGTAGGTGACCTGATGAGGCATCTGAGACGGCCGCCAGCTCTACTCTCTAGAACCATATCGTATCTCACGGTGTGAATACGACAATCCACTGCTTCTAGTGACCCATCACAGTTGGCCATGATAGTATAGAAGCATCTTTTTCACGGCTCAAGCATTCTTTGGTCGTATCGGCGTCGCTACAACGTCGTAGGTGACCTGATGAGGCATCTGAGACGGCCGCCAGCTCTACTCTCTAGAACCATATCGTATCTCACGGTGTGAATACGACAATCCACTGCTTCTAGTGACCCATCACAGTTGGCCATGATAGTATAGAAGCATCTTTTTTCACGGCTCAAGCATTCTTTGGTCGTATCGGCGTCGCTACAACGTCGTAGGTGACCTGATGAGGCATCTGAGACGGCCGCCAGCTCTACTCTCTAGAACCATATCGTATCTCACGGTGTGAATACGACAATCCACTGCTTCTAGTGACCCATCATAGTTGGCCATGATAGTATAGAAGCATCTTTTTCACGGCTCAAGCATTCTTTGGTCGTATCGGCGTCGCTACAACGTCGTAGGTGACCTGATGAGGCATCTGAGACGGCCGCCAGCTCTACTCTCTAGAACCATATCGTATCTCACGGTGTGAATACGACAATCCACTGCTTCTAGTGACCCATCATAGTTGGCCATGATAGTATAGAAGCATCTTTTTCACGGCTCAAGCATTCTTTGGTCGTATCGGCGTCGCTACAACGTCGTAGGTGACCTGATGAGGCATCTGAGACGGCCGCCAGCTCTACTCTCTAGAACCATATCGTATCTCACGGTGTGAATACGACAATCCACTGCTTCTAGTGACCCATCATAGTTGGCCATGATAGTATAGAAGCATCTTTTTCACGGCTCAAGCATTCTTTGGTCGTATCGGCGTCGCTACAACGTCGTAGGTGACCTGATGAGGCATCTGAGACGGCCGCCAGCTCTACTCTCTAGAACCATATCGTATCTCACGGTGTGAATACGACAATCCACTGCTTCTAGTGACCCATCATAGTTGGCCATGATAGTATAGAAGCATCTTTTTCACGGCTCAAGCATTCTTTGGTCGTATCGGCGTCGCTACAACGTCGTAGGTGACCTGATGAGGCATCTGAGACGGCCGCCAGCTCTACTCTCTAGAACCATATCGTATCTCACGGTGTGAATACGACAATCCACTGCTTCTAGTGACCCATCATAGTTGGCCATGATAGTATAGAAGCATCTTTTTTCACGGCTCAAGCATTCTTTGGTCGTATCGGCGTCGCTACAACGTCGTAGGTGACCTGATGAGGCATCTGAGACGGCCGCCAGCTCTACTCTCTAGAACCATATCGTATCTCACGGTGTGAATACGACAATCCACTGCTTCTAGTGACCCATCATAGTTGGCCATGATAGTATAGAAGCATCTTTTTTCACGGCTCAAGCATTCTTTGGTCGTATCGGCGTCGCTACAACGTCGTAGGTGACCTGATGAGGCATCTGAGACGGCCGCCAGCTCTACTCTCTAGAACCATATCGTATCTCACGGTGTGAATACGACAATCCACTGCTTCTAGTGACCCATCATAGTTGGCCATGATAGTATAGAAGCATCTTTTTCACGGCTCAAGCATTCTTTGGTCGTATCGGCGTCGCTACAACGTCGTAGGTGACCTGATGAGGCATCTGAGACGGCCGCCAGCTCTACTCTCTAGAACCATATCGTATCTCACGGTGTGAATACGACAATCCACTGCTTCTAGTGACCCATCATAGTTGGCCATGATAGTATAGAAGCATCTTTTTTCACGGCTCAAGCATTCTTTGGTCGTATCGGCGTCGCTACAACGTCGTAGGTGACCTGATGAGGCATCTGAGACGGCCGCCAGCTCTACTCTCTAGAACCATATCGTATCTCACGGTGTGAATACGACAATCCACTGCTTCTAGTGACCCATCATAGTTGGCCATGATAGTATAGAAGCATCTTTTTCACGGCTCAAGCATTCTTTGGTCGTATCGGCGTCGCTACAACGTCGTAGGTGACCTGATGAGGCATCTGAGACGGCCGCCAGCTCTACTCTCTAGAACCATATCGTATCTCACGGTGTGAATACGACAATCCACTGCTTCTAGTGACCCATGGTAGTTGGCCATGATAGTATAGAAGCATCTTTTTCACGGCTCAAGCATTCTTTGGTCGTATCGGCGTCGCTACAACGTCGTAGGTGACCTGATGAGGCATCTGAGACGGCCGCCAGCTCTACTCTCTAGAACCATATCGTATCTCACGGTGTGAATACGACAATCCACTGCTTCTAGTGACCCATGGTAGTTGGCCATGATAGTATAGAAGCATCTTTTTCACGGCTCAAGCATTCTTTGGTCGTATCGGCGTCGCTACAACGTCGTAGGTGACCTGATGAGGCATCTGAGACGGCCGCCAGCTCTACTCTCTAGAACCATATCGTATCTCACGGTGTGAATACGACAATCCACTGCTTCTAGTGACCCATCATAGTTGGCCATGATAGTATAGAAGCATCTTTTTCACGGCTCAAGCATTCTTTGGTCGTATCGGCGTCGCTACAACGTCGTAGGTGACCTGATGAGGCATCTGAGACGGCCGCCAGCTCTACTCTCTAGAACCATATCGTATCTCACGGTGTGAATACGACAATCCACTGCTTCTAGTGACCCATCACAGTTGGCCATGATAGTATAGAAGCATCTTTTTCACGGCTCAAGCATTCTTTGGTCGTATCGGCGTCGCTACAACGTCGTAGGTGACCTGATGAGGCATCTGAGACGGCCGCCAGCTCTACTCTCTAGAACCATATCGTATCTCACGGTGTGAATACGACAATCCACTGCTTCTAGTGACCCATCATAGTTGGCCATGATAGTATAGAAGCATCTTTTTTCACGGCTCAAGCATTCTTTGGTCGTATCGGCGTCGCTACAACGTCGTAGGTGACCTGATGAGGCATCTGAGACGGCCGCCAGCTCTACTCTCTAGAACCATATCGTATCTCACGGTGTGAATACGACAATCCACTGCTTCTAGTGACCCATCATAGTTGGCCATGATAGTATAGAAGCATCTTTTTTCACGGCTCAAGCATTCTTTGGTCGTATCGGCGTCGCTACAACGTCGTAGGTGACCTGATGAGGCATCTGAGACGGCCGCCAGCTCTACTCTCTAGAACCATATCGTATCTCACGGTGTGAATACGACAATCCACTGCTTCTAGTGACCCATCATAGTTGGCCATGATAGTATAGAAGCATCTTTTTCACGGCTCAAGCATTCTTTGGTCGTATCGGCGTCGCTACAACGTCGTAGGTGACCTGATGAGGCATCTGAGACGGCCGCCAGCTCTACTCTCTAGAACCATATCGTATCTCACGGTGTGAATACGACAATCCACTGCTTCTAGTGACCCATCATAGTTGGCCATGATAGTATAGAAGCATCTTTTTCACGGCTCAAGCATTCTTTGGTCGTATCGGCGTCGCTACAACGTCGTAGGTGACCTGATGAGGCATCTGAGACGGCCGCCAGCTCTACTCTCTAGAACCATATCGTATCTCACGGTGTGAATACGACAATCCACTGCTTCTAGTGACCCATGGTAGTTGGCCATGATAGTATAGAAGCATCTTTTTCACGGCTCAAGCATTCTTTGGTCGTATCGGCGTCGCTACAACGTCGTAGGTGACCTGATGAGGCATCTGAGACGGCCGCCAGCTCTACTCTCTAGAACCATATCGTATCTCACGGTGTGAATACGACAATCCACTGCTTCTAGTGACCCATCACAGTTGGCCATGATAGTATAGAAGCATCTTTTTCACGGCTCAAGCATTCTTTGGTCGTATCGGCGTCGCTACAACGTCGTAGGTGACCTGATGAGGCATCTGAGACGGCCGCCAGCTCTACTCTCTAGAACCATATCGTATCTCACGGTGTGAATACGACAATCCACTGCTTCTAGTGACCCATCATAGTTGGCCATGATAGTATAGAAGCATCTTTTTCACGGCTCAAGCATTCTTTGGTCGTATCGGCGTCGCTACAACGTCGTAGGTGACCTGATGAGGCATCTGAGACGGCCGCCAGCTCTACTCTCTAGAACCATATCGTATCTCACGGTGTGAATACGACAATCCACTGCTTCTAGTGACCCATCATAGTTGGCCATGATAGTATAGAAGCATCTTTTTCACGGCTCAAGCATTCTTTGGTCGTATCGGCGTCGCTACAACGTCGTAGGTGACCTGATGAGGCATCTGAGACGGCCGCCAGCTCTACTCTCTAGAACCA
Organism: Skeletonema marinoi; assembly: GCA_030544225.1. Taxonomy (NCBI): domain Eukaryota; phylum Bacillariophyta; class Thalassiosirophyceae; order Thalassiosirales; family Thalassiosiraceae; genus Skeletonema; species Skeletonema marinoi. The sequence goes on from CM060491.1 coordinate 516,602, forward strand.
TATCGTATCTCACGGTGTGAATACGACAATCCACTGCTTCTAGTGACCCATGGTAGTTGGCCATGATAGTATAGAAGCATCTTTTTCACGGCTCAAGCATTCTTTGGTCGTATCGGCGTCGCTACAACGTCGTAGGTGACCTGATGAGGCATCTGAGACGGCCGCCAGCTCTACTCTCTAGAACCATATCGTATCTCACGGTGTGAATACGACAATCCACTGCTTCTAGTGACCCATGGTAGTTGGCCATGATAGTATAGAAGCATCTTTTTCACGGCTCAAGCATTCTTTGGTCGTATCGGCGTCGCTACAACGTCGTAGGTGACCTGATGAGGCATCTGAGACGGCCGCCAGCTCTACTCTCTAGAACCATATCGTATCTCACGGTGTGAATACGACAATCCACTGCTTCTAGTGACCCATCATAGTTGGCCATGATAGTATAGAAGCATCTTTTTCACGGCTCAAGCATTCTTTGGTCGTATCGGCGTCGCTACAACGTCGTAGGTGACCTGATGAGGCATCTGAGACGGCCGCCAGCTCTACTCTCTAGCACCATATCGTATCTCACGGTGTGAATACGACAATCCACTGCTTCTAGTGACCCATGGTAGTTGGCCATGATAGTATAGAAGCATCTTTTTCACGGCTCAAGCATTCTTTGGTCGTATCGGCGTCGCTACAACGTCGTAGGTGACCTGATGAGGCATCTGAGACGGCCGCCAGCTCTACTCTCTAGAACCATATCGTATCTCACGGTGTGAATACGACAATCCACTGCTTCTAGTGACCCATGGTAGTTGGCCATGATAGTATAGAAGCATCTTTTTCACGGCTCAAGCATTCTTTGGTCGTATCGGCGTCGCTACAACGTCGTAGGTGACCTGATGAGGCATCTGAGACGGCCGCCAGCTCTACTCTCTAGAACCATATCGTATCTCACGGTGTGAATACGACAATCCACTGCTTCTAGTGACCCATCACAGTTGGCCATGATAGTATAGAAGCATCTTTTTCACGGCTCAAGCATTCTTTGGTCGTATCGGCGTCGCTACAACGTCGTAGGTGACCTGATGAGGCATCTGAGACGGCCGCCAGCTCTACTCTCTAGAACCATATCGTATCTCACGGTGTGAATACGACAATCCACTGCTTCTAGTGACCCATGGTAGTTGGCCATGATAGTATAGAAGCATCTTTTTCACGGCTCAAGCATTCTTTGGTCGTATCGGCGTCGCTACAACGTCGTAGGTGACCTGATGAGGCATCTGAGACGGCCGCCAGCTCTACTCTCTAGCACCATATCGTATCTCACGGTGTGAATACGACAATCCACTGCTTCTAGTGACCCATCACAGTTGGCCATGATAGTATAGAAGCATCTTTTTCACGGCTCAAGCATTCTTTGGTCGTATCGGCGTCGCTACAACGTCGTAGGTGACCTGATGAGGCATCTGAGACGGCCGCCAGCTCTACTCTCTAGAACCATATCGTATCTCACGGTGTGAATACGACAATCCACTGCTTCTAGTGACCCATGGTAGTTGGCCATGATAGTATAGAAGCATCTTTTTCACGGCTCAAGCATTCTTTGGTCGTATCGGCGTCGCTACAACGTCGTAGGTGACCTGATGAGGCATCTGAGACGGCCGCCAGCTCTACTCTCTAGCACCATATCGTATCTCACGGTGTGAATACGACAATCCACTGCTTCTAGTGACCCATGGTAGTTGGCCATGATAGTATAGAAGCATCTTTTTCACGGCTCAAGCATTCTTTGGTCGTATCGGCGTCGCTACAACGTCGTAGGTGACCTGATGAGGCATCTGAGACGGCCGCCAGCTCTACTCTCTAGAACCATATCGTATCTCACGGTGTGAATACGACAATCCACTGCTTCTAGTGACCCATGGTAGTTGGCCATGATAGTATAGAAGCATCTTTTTCACGGCTCAAGCATTCTTTGGTCGTATCGGCGTCGCTACAACGTCGTAGGTGACCTGATGAGGCATCTGAGACGGCCGCCAGCTCTACTCTCTAGAACCATATCGTATCTCACGGTGTGAATACGACAATCCACTGCTTCTAGTGACCCATCACAGTTGGCCATGATAGTATAGAAGCATCTTTTTCACGGCTCAAGCATTCTTTGGTCGTATCGGCGTCGCTACAACGTCGTAGGTGACCTGATGAGGCATCTGAGACGGCCGCCAGCTCTACTCTCTAGAACCATATCGTATCTCACGGTGTGAATACGACAATCCACTGCTTCTAGTGACCCATGGTAGTTGGCCATGATAGTATAGAAGCATCTTTTTCACGGCTCAAGCATTCTTTGGTCGTATCGGCGTCGCTACAACGTCGTAGGTGACCTGATGAGGCATCTGAGACGGCCGCCAGCTCTACTCTCTAGCACCATATCGTATCTCACGGTGTGAATACGACAATCCACTGCTTCTAGTGACCCATGGTAGTTGGCCATGATAGTATAGAAGCATCTTTTTCACGGCTCAAGCATTCTTTGGTCGTATCGGCGTCGCTACAACGTCGTAGGTGACCTGATGAGGCATCTGAGACGGCCGCCAGCTCTACTCTCTAGAACCATATCGTATCTCACGGTGTGAATACGACAATCCACTGCTTCTAGTGACCCATGGTAGTTGGCCATGATAGTATAGAAGCATCTTTTTCACGGCTCAAGCATTCTTTGGTCGTATCGGCGTCGCTACAACGTCGTAGGTGACCTGATGAGGCATCTGAGACGGCCGCCAGCTCTACTCTCTAGAACCATATCGTATCTCACGGTGTGAATACGACAATCCACTGCTTCTAGTGACCCATGGTAGTTGGCCATGATAGTATAGAAGCATCTTTTTCACGGCTCAAGCATTCTTTGGTCGTATCGGCGTCGCTACAACGTCGTAGGTGACCTGATGAGGCATCTGAGACGGCCGCCAGCTCTACTCTCTAGAACCATATCGTATCTCACGGTGTGAATACGACAATCCACTGCTTCTAGTGACCCATCATAGTTGGCCATGATAGTATAGAAGCATCTTTTTCACGGCTCAAGCATTCTTTGGTCGTATCGGCGTCGCTACAACGTCGTAGGTGACCTGATGAGGCATCTGAGACGGCCGCCAGCTCTACTCTCTAGAACCATATCGTATCTCACGGTGTGAATACGACAATCCACTGCTTCTACTATCGAGCGGCCTGCCGTATGGCTAGGGAGAATCGACCTAAGAAAAACAGCCAGACTGGAGAGTGGACGTATCCAGCGCGGAAGGATGTTTTTGAAGAGGTTGGGTTGTACACTTTGACGGAATACATTGACAGGAGGAGGAAGACTATTGGGACTTACATTAGCACGGATCGCTCGATCTTCGATCTTTGTAGGAATGGTGAGAGACGACGCGGTACCAACTCCCGCCGGTGGTGGTGGGATCAGCTGATTAATGCGGACTTGGAGAGTGAAGAGGATGCCTCTTCTGTTGTATCTGAGAACGCGTCTGAGGTGGGATCGCAGTCGTCTATTGAGGACAGTGCATAAAAGAGTTGGCTAGTTGGATCTTACGTGTGGGGTTTAGCATAGTCATTTATTTCTATAACAGCAAGCGCCTAGGGGTTGCACGAACACTGCCCGAGAACTTGTAAGTTCATTCGTTGGGAAAGACGTGTAATGCCCGGAGGCCAAGTTACACACACAATCCACTGCTTCTAGTGACCCATCATAGTTGGCCATGATAGTATAGAAGCATCTTTTTCACGGCTCAAGCATTCTTTGGTCGTATCGTCGTCGCTACACATTATTGTAGATGATTCCTGATGAGGTTCAATTTGGTTATGGCCGCCAGTACTACTTGAGCACCATACCGTTGACAGGAAACATTACATGCAAAGTCGAGGCATCTAAACTATGTAACGCTGAATTACATTGTTTTCGATATCTCCCTCTTTCGTCTTCTCTTTCTCTCCTTCTTCCCTCGATGCTGATGTACTTTCACTTTTGCCAGATTGTGTTCTCATCAATTAATAGATGTTGGCAACAGAAGTTCAAATTAATAATACCACCACTCACTTGATTATTTGTAACTTATTTATTGTTTGGGTGAGTTGTGTAGTGCTGTTAGGAGGCGCCCCCGCACCGCCTGTTGCTATTCTCCCCCCTCTGAATTCGTCAATTATCATCACGGATTAAGTTGATTGCATGCTCCCAAAACAACGCAAATCACCCCAAATGATTAATTCATTCCAATTAAAGTAGTTTGGACGGTTAAACCTCCCTCCTCATCATCATTCACCGCCATTATGTCACCACCTGCCAGTCAAACTTTGCGTACAATTTCATCCATCTATCCAAAGCTGATTGTCACATCATCCTCTGTCTGAAGCTCCATAACCCCCTCCCCACCCTTAAATGCTTCGGTTGTTGCATGAAGGTAGCTGGAATGATGATATCTAGCATTCTTTAGCAATGAGATGTCTGTAGGGTGGAGGTGTTTAAATTGTAATTTTACAGTAGCTGCCGATGGGTGTCAACAGACACAACAGAGACCCCCTGCCGACCCAGACGCTCGCAAATATCCTCTTCACACGAAGATGTTGGTAATACTCAGCGGCATTTGACGTAGTAAAATGAGTCATGATATCGTTATCATCTCAAATGTTACCAATTTTTCCTCCATCACGGGCCAAACAATAATCGGTGTTTAGGTGGTGGCTGTCGCCCCACCATTTGCCCATGCCAATGAGCCAGGTATAATACGACCTGTTCTAAATTGTATATATTAAGTTATAAAACAGGTCGGTTGAGATTGGCGAAATCAGGCGAGGTGAGATGGAGATTGGCTCTATTGATAGGGTGTAGTTAAAAAGTAGAGCGCCCAGCCACGGCTCTTCCGCATGGGACTGGGCTCTTCCTTCGACTCTTTTTGATTAAGTAGATACTTATCATCTTGAAGATAAAGAGTTAGTAGGTACAGGATGGAAGGCGACCGGACCAGCAAACAACACCAATCATGTCCATGTCCAAGTACCTGGAAAGTTCAGACTTGCTCTTTCTTTGATTATGGCTAAAGATACTTTTCCTTTGCCAGAGATACTCTAGTTATATTAGTGTTAAGCTAAATTTGAAGCGCGAAGATCTTTTTTTGACGCCAGCTACAATAGACGAGGAAGTGCGAACTGCTGGAACTCCAATAAAAATGACCACTTATTTTCGCAGTGATTTATTTGCCTCCCTGCACCCAATAAGATAGCATCAACCTTAAGGCCACCGAGACGTGCCGAGACGATCAGTTGTGCAGGTGTGACACCGTTGCCAACAATGAAAATTACCGTATTTGATAGCAGCAGTGGCAGTGGCAGTGGAGCTGGAGCTGCCCTGCATCAGAATGGTGATCTAGATCTAGATAAATGTCTGGATTCCCAAAAAAATGACATGCTTTCTTCCCATAACACTGGTGAACGTAATCAGGATAAAATCGACAAGACATCCGCGAAAGAAGAAGCTAATTCTTGCCAGACTTCTGATACCAGAAGAGCTTGGATTGCAACTTTGGTCATTGCCATGATATTAGGTGAGAGTGTGTGTGCAGTTTTGTTTTTGTATTAGAATTATCAGATGTCATGTCATGTGCTGTGTGATTTTATTGTGATATGATACGCGCCGAAGCAAATCTTAATCTAACTTATGCTCTTGCTCTCAAAACGTCGTCAAATAATTTCTTGGCAAAGGCATCTCACTATTGTTCCTTACAAGAAATCAAAGTCTAAGTAAAAAAGAGACAGCGACATCTTCAGCTTATTCATCAAACAATTCTTTGGACCTCCCACATTATCAAGCATCTGCGGGGGAAGAAGATATTCTACAGCCAAATGTTGATGCCGAGGACAGCTCCATGCCGAGGGCTGGACCCGCCAATCTTCCCACCACTGATGTGTCAACGGGGCCGCCATCTTCCGAACAAGATTCTCTTTCTCTTCCAATCAATCCAGAAGTTAGATTGACTGCGAATTTGTTAGCATGCATATGCAATCTTAGACACAAGTGCAAGTCAAAAAATGTTGTGACGAAGAATATTCCATCCCTCATTTGCGTTTACTATCAAGAGAAGGGAGATGAGAATCAAGTTCATCGTGTCCAACAATTCCCGTATATGAGTATCACGCACTCAACAACAGGAGTTCTGTTTGAATCAGTTACATCAGATTACAACAAGGCGGGGGATGTAATCGCTACTCACCTGAGCCCATGGATAAAAGTTTCCTATGCTGTCTCACCGTTGATGATTATTCGTTTGGAACAAGTACTTGACTTTTGGTTTGAAAACCAATTCAAAGGAAGTTCGGTCGATATTGTTGGCGAAGTGCTAGTTCAGACAGAAGGAGGCATCATCGATGACAAGGAAATGACTCCGCTCGGCTCAGATGGAATGTTCACGGAACAAAGCACAGAGTACTTTTCCCTTACAGCCGAATTGATGAATTATCTTCCTTGTCAATCTCCTATCCCAGGCAGCTTATCGGTGTCCATACATGAGGAAAGTTCCATTATTTTCGCATGCACATGTGATAATACAAGATCTTGTCATGGTTTGAATTTTGACTTGCCTGATGAGGGCTCTGATGCCTCCGTGCGAATATGCATCATTCCTCAGCAGGGCAATGATGAAGCAGCAGCTATTGTCAGGATTACGCAGCTGAAGCTGGATAAAGAAGGCCCGTGTGGATTTCCTTTCGATGTGGTTAGTGATGGTGTGGTGAGTCCGCTTGCAACAATAGAAGAGGTGGTGGGAGATGACAATCCTGGTGTGACAATGTTTGTTGTTACGATTGAACTCTTGGCACCACAGGTCCTCAATCCATCTCCGATCACTGTATACGGGGCTGTCGAAGTAAAGCAACCTGATTCTCAACTTAAGGAAGTTCCGTTTGGAACATTACGCTATGCAGTTGCGGTAGCAGCGTCTCTGCCGCCAACCGATGTAGATGCAGTCACTCCATCTCCCACGAACAATCCAACAGTTCTGCCTTCTTCGTGGCCTCCGCCTCCGTCTCCTGGACCAACATTCAACGAACCGACCTTCAAACCCTCCCAATCAAATGAGCCAACAGAGGATCAAACCATGAGATTAGAGCACTGCCCATGCGATAGCAATAGGAAATGCTTGGGTGCAGATCGTGTCACCTTGACTCAATATGAAAGAAATATCCGCATTTGTTTCAAGGCACTCCCCTCGACGTCTCAACTGGTCACTACTCCTCTTGTGATATCAAATTTGATGTTACCCTTCACAACATCACTTGATTCTGACATGAATGGAGGCCTGATAACTACTGAGCTCCCCGAAGAGGCTTTCGTAGCATCTGCTGGATCAGCTGTCGAAGTCATGGGGAAATTCACTATACTTGAAGGTGACAGGAATGCAGTTATAGGCCTTTTGCTTGTTTACAAGATAGGGTACGTCGAGTCATCCGCTTACTGCTCTTCATCAACATCAACAAGCCAACTTCGTGCTTGCGCTTGTCAATGTGACGACGATAACAACTGCGTCGATGGATTGGTCCAGACTCCGTCATCACGAGGTGAGTTTTGCTAGTTGATTAGAATTGTGTTCGTGTTCGTTTTGTCATGCCAACTCATATCATTCCCCTCTTGCTCTTGCCATTTCGCCTCAGATGTTCGTATTTGCGTCTTCTCTTCGCCGACTGGAACGAAGATAGATCAAGTAAACACCTTTTTTCTTGAGAACATGTCAGGGGACGGAAATGCTGCTGCAGATTCATTTCAGATCGTCATTCAAGATGGCCAACCTGAAAAAGCCATAACCATATCCCCTGCCCCTGCAACTTTGCGCATTATCAAAGTCTCTCTGAAGGATGACTTCTTTTCTGATTTAACTGGCTCGCGGATTGTGGAAGCAAGGGGATCTGCTACAGTGCTTCCGGTGGATTGTGGAGGATATAGCCAGGTCGTAGAGATAAATGCAGTTGCGTTGACTATCATGCAGGTGCAGGAATTGACACCAGAGCCATCGCGTTCTCCGTCCCCAGCTCCAACCACTGTGCAGCCAACGCCCGTTCCTTCCAATGCCAATGCGCCGACTTCACAGCCAGCGCTCATTCCTACGACGGCGCTGCAAACTCCTGGACCGACTTCAGTGCCTTTACCTCCAGCTAGGCTGCCTACTCCACAGCCACAGCCAACCGATGTAGATGCAGTCACTCCATCCCCCACGAGCAATCCAACAGCTCCTCCGTCTCCTGGACCAACTAATCAGCCATCCAGTTCCCGCCCAACCTTCAACGAACCGACCTTCAAACCCTCCCAATCAAATGAGCCAACAGAGGACCGAACCATGAGATTAGAGCACTGCCCATGCGATAGCAATAGGAAATGCTTGGGTGCAGATCGTGTCACCTTGACTCAATATGAAAGACATATCCGCATTTGTTTCAAGGCACTCCCCTCGACGTCTCAACTGGTCACTACTCCTCTTGTGATATCATTATCAAATTTGATGTTACCCTTTACAACTTCACTTGATTCTGACATGAACGGAGGCCTGATAACTGGTGAGCTCTCCGAAGAGGCATTCATATCTTCTGTTGGATCAGCTGTCGAAGTCATGGGGAAATTCACTATACTTGAAGGTGACAGGAATGCAATTATAGGCCTTTCGCTTGTTTACAAGATAGGGTATGTCGAGTCATCCGCTTACTGCTCTTCATCAACATCAACAAGCCAACTTCGTGCTTGCGCTTGTCAATGTGACGACGATAACAACTGCGTCGATGGATTGGTCCAGACTCCGTCATCACGAGGTGAGTTTTGCTAGTTGATTAGAATTGTGTTCGTGTTCGTTTTGTCATGCCAACTCATCTCATTCCCCTCTTGCTCTTGCCATTTCGCCTCAGATGTTCGTATTTGTGTTTTCTCTGCCCCAACCGGAACGAAGATAGATCAAGTAGACACCCTATTTCTGAAGTATGAATCGTCGGGGGACAAAAAGACTACAGAGATTCAGCTCGTCATTCGTGACGATGAACCTGCAGATAGTGATAGTGAAACTGACATTGAACCCCCTGTCCCTGCAGCACTGCGCATTATCAAAACCTCTTTGATGGACGACTTCTTTTCAGACTTAACTGGCTCGCGGATTGTGGAAGTACAAGGATCTGCGACAGTGCTTCCGGTAGATAGTGGAGGATATAGCCAGGTTGTAGAGATAAATGCAGTTGCGTTGACCGTCATGCAGGAATTGACACCAGAGCCATCGCGTTCTCCGTCCTCTGCTCCGACAACTGTGCCGCCAACGCCCGTTCCTTCCAATGCGCCGACTCCTCAGCCAACTCCCCTTCCTACTACAGTGCAGCCAACTCCTGTACCGACTTCAGTGCCTTCAAATCCTCCAACCACGATGCCTACTCCACAGCCAACCGATGTAGTCACTCCATCTCCCACGAACGCTCCAACAGATCCTCTGTCTCCTGGGCCAACTAATCAGCCATCAAATTTTCCAACTTCAAATCCTTCAAGGCCTCCGACTCCTGTGCCAACTATCCCGCCGTCTCCTCCTCCAACTCCAAATCCTTCAAGGCCTCCGACTCCTGGGCCGACTCCAAATCCTACAAGACTTCCAACTCCTCGACCAACTAATCGGCCATCTCCTCCTCCAACTCCAAATCCTTCGAGGCAACCAACTCCTGAGCCAACTAACCCGCCGTCTCCTCCTCCAACTTCAAATCCTTCGAGGCAACCAACTCCTTTGCCAACTAACCCGCCGCCTCCTCCTCCAACTCCAAATCCTTCAAGTCAACCAACTCCTTTGCCAACTAACCCGCCGTCTCCTCCTCCAACTCCAAATCCTTCAAGTCGACCAACTCCTTTGCCAACTCCAAACCCTTTGAGGCAACCGACTCCTGAGCCAACTAACCCGCCGTCTCGTTCTCCAACTCCGAATCCTTCGAGGCAACCGTCCCCTGAACCAACTACCACGCCATCTAGATCACCAACTCCAAATCCGTCAAAGCCACCGTCTCCTGAGCCAACTAGTCTGCCATCGCGTTCTCCAACTACAAATCCTTCAAGACAACCGTCTCCTGAGCCAACGAATTCGCCATCGCGTTCTCCAACTCCAAATCCCTCAATGCATCCAAGTTTGGAACCTTCAGTTGAGCCATCTTCTGAACCTAGTTTGTCTCCATCAACATCAAGTGAGCCGTCTTCTCCTCCTAGCTTGACCCCATCTCAATCAGCCGCACCGTCATCCCAGCCATCGTTGAGCCCGTCTTCGTCTGGTCAGCCATCGTTTATACCAAGTGCATCGCCTTCGTTGTCAAGTGAGCCGTCCTCTCAGCCGAGTTTGACTCCATCTCAATCAGCCGCACCGTCATCCCAGCCATCGTTGAGCCCGTCTTCGTCTGGTCAGCCGTCATCTGTGCCAAGTGCATCGCCTTCGTTGTCAAGTGAGCCGTCCTCTCAGCCGAGTTTGACTCCATCTCAATCAGCACAACCATCATCCGGGCCATCGTCCGTCCCGTCTGGTCAGCCATCGTCTATGCCGAGTGATTCGCCTTCGTTGTCAAGTGAGCCGTCTTCTCAGCCCACTTTGACCCCATCTGAATCAGCACAACCATCATCCGGGCCATCGTCCGTCCCGTCTGGTCAGCCAAGCTTGAAGCCAACAAGCAGTCCATCATTCTTACCTTCATCTCAGCCAAGCTTGACTCCATCTGAATCATCACTACCGTCATCCGGGCCATCGTCCAAGCCAACAAGCAGTCCATCATCTTCACCATCGTATCTTCCGTCTTCAGCACCATCTAATCAGCCAACATCAGAGCCTAGCAGTGCTCCATCGATCGATAGGGTCGCAGCTATTAAGACTCTCCTGTTGTCTGTCTCATCTAAGGATGCACTCGACGATGGATGCTCGTCCCAAGGAAAAGCGTTTTTGTGGGTCACTTCCGAAGATCCTATTTACCCACAACTTCAACTTCAGCCTGGCGATGATAATGCCCAAATCATTCAAAGATATGTTCTAGCAGTGCTATACTATGCTACCAATGGTGAAGGATGGTCAAATGAACCAGGATGGGATCGGGGTAATAATGGTACATGGTTGGGAATTCAAAATGAGTGTGACTGGGTGAGAGTTACTTGTTCTAACTCAATGGTCACGAATCTTTCCTTGTACCGTAACAAACTCAGCGGCACAATTCCATCTGAGCTTGGCTCATTGGCGAACCTTTGTAAGTTTTTCATCTGTTTTCTTGTTAGATTGGGTTGTGTCTGTGTCTTTTGCCATTGATCTGCTTGTGTTACTAATGAATACATCTCGCTCACCTCTCACTCTCACCACATGCAAATCCTCTGAATTTGAATTTGATGATGTGATTCGTTTGTTTTCAATTTCCCCATTATACAGTTGAACTTCGCTTGGAAAATAACAATCTTGGCGGCACAATTCCTTCCGAGCTTGGCTCATTGGGTAGCCTTCAACAACTTAACTTGCAATGTAACAATCTCAGTGGCACAATCCCATCAGGCCTTGGCTCATCGGGTAACCTTCGTTACCTTAAATTGTTTGGTAACTTCCAACTATATGGAAGCATACCTGATGCCGTTTGTGACTCAAAAGAAAATGTCTTGGCCGATGTTAGTGTGTGTAATAATACTGCCACTCCTAAATGCTGCAGAGTCACAAATGAAGTATGTGATCGTGATGATGAGTTTGAATTTGATGATGATTTGTTTGTCCCGAGCCCGAGTTTGACTCCACCTCCATCTCAATCAGCAAAACCATCATTCGGGCCATCATTCGGGCCATCGTTGATCCCCTCTGTCGCTTGTCAGCCGTCGTCGTCTATGCCGAGTGGGTCATCCTTATCTCATCCTTTTTCTCAACCAAGCTCGCAGCCAACAAGCACGCCATCATTCTTACCTTCATCTCAGCCATCATCTCAACCAAGCTCACTCCCGACAATTACTACTACTAGCAGTCCATCATTGTCACCTTCATCTCAACCAAGCTCACTCCCGACAATTACTAGCGAGCCATCATCATCTCAGCCGTCATCTCAACCAAGCTCACCGCCAACAATTACTAGCAAGCCATCATTTTCACCTTCATCTCAGCCTTCTTCTCAACCAAGCTGGCAGCCAACAAGCAGTCCATCATTCTCACCGTCATCTCAGCCGTCATCTCTTCCAAGCTCACTCCCGACAATTACTAGCGAGCCATCATCATCATTGTCACCGTCATCTCAACCAAGCTCACTCCCAACAATTACTAGCAAGCCATCATTTTCACCTTCATCTCAGCCATCATCTCAACCAAGCTCGCAGCCAACAAGCACGCCATCATTCTTACCTTCATCCCAGCCATCATCTCAACCAAGCTCACTCCCGACAATTACTACTACTAGCAAGCCATCATTTTCACCTTCATCTCAGCCGTCATCTCAACCAAGCTCACTCCCGACAATTACTAGCGAGCCATCATCATCTCAGCCGTCATCTCAACCAAGCTCACCGCCAACAATTACTAGCAAGCCATCATTTTCACCTTCATCTCAGCCTTCTTCTCAACCAAGCTGGCAGCCAACAAGCAGTCCATCATTCTCACCGTCATCTCAGCCGTCATCTCAACCAAGCTCACTCCCGACAGTTACTAGGAAGCCATCATTTTTACCTTCATCTCAGCTGTCATCTCAACCAAGCTCACTCCCAACATTTACTAGCAAGCCATCATTCTCACCTTCATCTCAGCCATCATCTCAACCAAGCTCGCAGCCAACAAGCAGTCCATCATTCTTACCTTCATCCCAGCCATCATCTCAACCAAGCTCACTCCCGACAATTACTACTACTAGCAGTCCATCATTTTCACCTTCATCTCAGCCGTCATCTCAACCAAGCTCACTCCCGACAATTACTAGCGAGCCATCATCATCTCAGCCGTCATCTCAACCAAGCTCACTGCCAACAATTACTAGCAAGCCATCATTTTCACCTTCATCTCAGCCTTCTTCTCAACCAAGTTCGCAGCCAACAAGCATTCCATCATTCTCACCATCATCTCAGCCGTCATCTCAACCAAGCTCACTCCCGACAGTTACTAGGAAGCCATCATTTTTACCTTCATCTCATCTGTCATCTCAACCAAGCTCACTCCCAACATTTACTAGCAAGCCATCATTCTCACCTTCATCTCAGCCATCATCTCAACCAAGCTCGCAGCCAACAAGCACGCCATCATTCTCACCGTCAACTCAGCCATCATCTCAACCAAGCTCACTCCCGACAATTACTACTACTAGCAAGCCATCACTCTCACCTTCATCTCAGCTGTCATCTCAACCAAGCTCACCGCCAACAATAACTATCAAGCCATCATTCTCATCCTCATCTCAGCCTTCTTCTCAACCAAGCTGGCAGCCAACAAGCACGCCATCATTCTCACCGTCATCTCAGTCGTCATCTCTTCCAAGCTCGCAGCCAACAAGCAAGCCATCACTTTCACCTTCATCTCAGACGTCATCTCAACCAAGCTCGCAGCCAACAAGCATTCCATCATTCTCACCGTCATCTCAGCCTTCATCTCTTCCAAGCTCGCAGCCAACAAGGAAGCCATCACTTTCACCTTCATCTCAGCCTTCTTCTCAACCAAGCTCGCAGCCAACAAGCAGTCCATCATTCTTACCGTCATCCCAGCCGTCATCTCAGCCAAGCTTGAAGCCAACAAGCAGTCCATCATCTGCACCATCGTATTCTCCGTCTTCAGCACCATCTAATCAGCCAACATCAGAGCCTAGCAGTGCTCCATCTTTCGATAGGGTCACAGCTATTAAGGATCTCCTGTTGTCTGTTTCATCTGAGGAGGCACTCGACGATGGAAGCTCGTCCCAAGGACAAGCGTTTTTGTGGGTCACTTCCGAAGATCCTATTGAACCACAACTTCAGCCTGGCGTTGATGATGCCCAAATCATTCAGAGATATAATCTAGCAGTGCTATACTTTGCTACCAATGGTGAAGGATGGGATCAAGGTGCATGGTTGGCAAGTTCAAATGAGTGTAACTGGTTTGGGGTTACTTGTTCTAACTCAAAGGTCGAGGTACTTGCCTTGTACGGTAACAATCTCAGCGGCACAATTCCTTCTGAGCTTGGCTCATTGACTGGCCTTAGTAAGTTTGACCTGTTTTCTTGTTAGATTCGGCTGCATCTTGTTACATTGAGCGGCTTGAGTTACTAATGAATATGTCTTCCTCAACTCTCACCACATCCAAATCCTCTGTCAATTTCCCCATTATACGAAGCGAACCTTATCTTGTGGAGTAATGCTCTCAGCGGCACAATTCCATCAGAGCTTGGCTCATTGGTGAACCTTGGTAAGTTTTACACCCTTTTTCGTGTTAGATTGGGCTCAGTCGTTTAGCATTGAGCTGCTTGTGTTACTAATGAATACGTCTTGCTCACCTCTCACCTCTCACCACACCAAAACCACATGCAAATCCTCTGAATTTGAATTTGATGTGATTCGTTTTTTGTCAATTATTTAGTGGAACTTCGCTTGGAAAATAACAATCTCAGCGGCACAATTCCTTCAGAGCTTGGCTTATTGACAAACCTTAGTAAGTTTTACACCTGTTTTCTTGTTAGATTTGACTGTGTCTTTTTACATGAAACGGCTTTTGTTACTAATGAATACGTCTTGCTCACCTGTCAATTTCTGTCAATTTCCCCATCATACGAAGGTTACCTTTACTTGAACGATAATGGACTCAGTGGCACAATTCCATCTGATTTTGGCTTATTGACAAACCTTAGTAAGTTTGACTTGTTTTCTTGTTAGATTTGGCTGTGTCTGTGTCTTTTTTCATGGAGCGGCTTGTGTTACTAATGCTAATGAATATGTCTCGCTCACCTCTCACCACATGCAACATGGAAATCCTCTGAATTTCAATTTGATGTGATTCGATTGTTGTCAATTTCCCCATTATACAGGTGAACTTCACTTGAACAATAACAATCTCAGCGGCACAATTCCACCTGAGATTGGCTTATTGACGAACCTTCGTAAGTTTTTGTTTTCTGGTTAGATTTGGCTGTGTCTTTTTACGTGGAGCAGCTTGTGTTACTAATGAATATGTCTTGCTCACCTCTCACCACAACCACTCGCAAAACCACATGTTGTCAATTTCCCCATTATACAGTTGTACTTCGCTTGAACGATAACAATCTTGGTGGCACAATTCCATCTGAGCTTGGCTTATTGACGAACCTTAGTAAGTTTGACCAGTTTTCTTGTTAGATTTGGCTGTGTCTTTTTACGTGGAGCAGCTTGTGTTACTAATGAATATGTCTTGCTCACCTCTCACCACAACCACTCGCAAAACCACATGTTGTCAATTTCCCCATTATACAGTTGTACTTCGCTTGAACGATAACAATCTTGGTGGCACAATTCCATCTGAGCTTGGCTTATTGACGAACCTTAGTAAGTTTGACCAGTTTTCTTGTTAGATTAGGCTGTGTCTTTTTACATGGAGAACTTGTGTTACTAATGAATACCTCTTGCTCACCTCTCATCACAAATTCTCCATTATACAGTTGAACTTCGCTTGGAGAATAACAATCTGAGCGGCATAATTCCACCTGAGATTGGCTTATTGACGAACCTTGGTAAGTTTGACCTGTTTACTCATTAGATCGGGCTGGTCTTAAGAATGCCAATGAATGTATCTCGCTCACCTCCACCACATGCAAATCATCTGAATTTGAATTTTATGTGATTCGTTTGTTGTCAATTTACCCATACCCATCATACACAGGTTACCTTTACTTGAACCATAACGGACTCAGCGGCACAATTCCATCTGAGATTGGCTTATTGACGAACCTTAGTAAGTTTCACCTGTTTTCTTGTTAGATTTGGCTGTGTCTGTGTCTTTTCACATGGAGTGGCTTGTTTTTACTAATGAATACGTCTTGCTCACACCTCTCACCACATGTGCTTCGTTTGTTTTCAATTTCCCCATTATACAGATGAACTTCGCTTGAACGATAACAATCTCAGCGGTACAATTCCATCTGAGATTGGCTTATTGACAAACCTTGGTAAGTTTGACCTGTTTTCTTGATAGACTTGGACTTGGCTATGCCTTTTTACATCGAGCGGCTTGTCTTAGAAAGGCTAATGAATACATCTCGCCACCTCTCACCACATCCAAATCCTCTTAATTTCAATTTGTTGTGATTCGTTTGTTGTCAATTTCCCCATTGTATGCAGCGATACTTTTCTTGGACCATAACCAACTATCTGGAAGTGTGCCTGATGACATTTGTGTCAATACAGGATATATATATATCAGTGCCGATTCCAGTGTGTGTTATAACATAGCAACTACTGTTGGTTGCTGCGATGAAATTTTTCTTGATAGGGTCACAGCAATCAAGTATCTCCTGTCGTCTGTTTCATCTGTGGATGCCCTCGAGGACGGAAGCTCGTCCCAAGGAAAAGCGTTTTTGTGGGTCACTTCCGAAGATCATATTGAACCACAACTTCAGCCTGGCGTTCATGATGCCCAAATCATTCAGAGATATGTTCTAGCAGTGCTATACTATGCTACCAATGGTGAAGGATGGGGTTTAAAAGGTTCAGATAATTGGAATAATAGATGGTTGGGAATTCAAAATGAGTGTGACTGGGTGAGAGTTACTTGTTCTAACTCAATGGTCAGGGATCTTTATTTGCCAGGTAACAATCTCAGCGGCACAATTCCTTCTGAGCTTGGCTCATTGACCAACTTTGGTAAGTTTGACCTGTTTTCTTGTTAGATTTGGCTGTATCTTGTTACATGAGCTGCTTGTGCTAGTGTAACCAATGAATACGTCTCGCTCACCTCTCAATTCTCACCACATGCATATCCCCTCTGAATTTGAATTTGACGCGATTCATTTGTTGTCACTTTTTCATTATTCAACAGGATACCTTAACTTGGGCGGTAACGCTGCTCTCAGCGGCACAATTCCATCTGAGCTTGGCTCATTGGCGAACCTTGGTAAGTTTTACACCCTTTTTCTTGTTATTTGGCTTTATCTTGTTACATTGAGCTGCTTGTGTTAGGGTAACCAATGAATACATCTCGCTCACCTCTTGTCAATTTCCCCATGCTGTACAGAATACCTGTACTTGGGCCAAAGCGGACTCAGAGGCACAATTCCATCTGAGCTTGGCTCATTGACGAACCTTGGTAAGTTTTTTCTTCTTGTTAGATTGTTCTGTGTCTTTTTACATGGAGCTGTGCTTGTGTTACCAATGAATACATCTCGCTCACCTCTCACCACATCCAATCCTCTTAACAGCTTTCCGGGTAAGGGCGCATATATGCGCCAGTTTGCTCAATAGGCTTCTTTCTGGTCCCATATCTCTGCCGGATATTGATTTCAGACAATGATCAGTGGTGATTTGGAGAGCTCTTCTTCAGCTCTACAAAAGTAGCATCTCAGTGAGATAGGCATCTCAATGGTTTGTGGGCTATGCCCACTCAACAACTTGGCCAACTTTTTCCAGATATCTCATGTTCAAACACATGAACGGGGTGGCATGGTGTGGAGGGAGTAGCCTCCAAAATCAGCCCAAAATCACAGATATTTTCATCCACCCTATTAGAAGTCTTACTAGTACCCCAACATTTATCTAGCTCATAATATTTGAGTGCTAATATAGCTCTACTATTGTCTATAGTGGGTGGCGCTAAATCATGCCCCCACCGCTGCGCTAGCTGAGTAGAGGGCCTAAAAGTGGCTCCACCTTGTAAATTTTTCACGTTTTTGCCAGGTACTATTATTCCTACGTAGACAAAAGTCCATTTTTCTACAAGTACCTGTTAGATGGGTATCTTAGACACTTTCTCATTGCTCGCGCCATTTTCAAACTCCTACTCCATCATCTCCGTTCGGGAGCTCAAAATTGAGTGTTCTGAGGTGCTCAGCTCCCTCCAAAACCGACTTACCCGGATACCTGTTAACAGCTTTCCGGGTAAGGGCGCATATATGCGCCAGTTTGCTCAATAGGCTTCTTTCTGGTCCCATATCTCTGCCGGATATTGATTTCAGACAATGATCAGTGGTGATTTGGAGAGCTCTTCTTCAGCTCTACAAAAGTAGCATCTCAGTGAGATAGGCATCTCAATGGTTTGTGGGCTATGCCCACTCAACAACTTGGCCAACTTTTTCCAGATATCTCATGTTCAAACACATGAACGGGGTGGCATGGTGTGGAGGGAGTAGCCTCCAAAATCAGCCCAAAATCACAGATATTTTCATCCACCCTATTAGAAGTCTTACTAGTACCCCAACATTTATCTAGCTCATAATATTTGAGTGCTAATATAGCTCTACTATTGTCTATAGTGGGTGGCGCTAAATCATGCCCCCACCGCTGCGCTAGCTGAGTAGAGGGCCTAAAAGTGGCTCCACCTTGTAAATTTTTCACGTTTTTGCCAGGTACTATTATTCCTACGTAGACAAAAGTCCATTTTTCTACAAGTACCTGTTAGATGGGTATCTTAGACACTTTCTCATTGCTCGCGCCATTTTCAAACTCCTACTCCATCATCTCCGTTCGGGAGCTCAAAATTGAGTGTTCTGAGGTGCTCAGCTCCCTCCAAAACCGACTTACCCGGATACCTGTTAACAGCTTTCCGGGTAAGGGCGCATATATGCGCCAGTTTGCTCAATAGGCTTCTTTCTGGTCCCATATCTCTGCCGGATATTGATTTCAGACAATGATCAGTGGTGATTTGGAGAGCTCTTCTTCAGCTCTACAAAAGTAGCATCTCAGTGAGATAGGCATCTCAATGGTTTGTGGGCTATGCCCACTCAACAACTTGGCCAACTTTTTCCAGATATCTCATGTTCAAACACATGAACGGGGTGGCATGGTGTGGAGGGAGTAGCCTCCAAAATCAGCCCAAAATCACAGATATTTTCATCCACCCTATTAGAAGTCTTACTAGTACCCCAACATTTATCTAGCTCATAATATTTGAGTGCTAATATAGCTCTACTATTGTCTATAGTGGGTGGCGCTAAATCATGCCCCCACCGCTGCGCTAGCTGAGTAGAGGGCCTAAAAGTGGCTCCACCTTGTAAATTTTTCACGTTTTTGCCAGGTACTATTATTCCTACGTAGACAAAAGTCCATTTTTCTACAAGTACCTGTTAGATGGGTATCTTAGACACTTTCTCATTGCTCGCGCCATTTTCAAACTCCTACTCCATCATCTCCGTTCGGGAGCTCAAAATTGAGTGTTCTGAGGTGCTCAGCTCCCTCCAAAACCGACTTACCCGGATACCTGTTAACAGCTTTCCGGGTAAGGGCGCATATATGCGCCAGTTTGCTCAATAGGCTTCTTTCTGGTCCCATATCTCTGCCGGATATTGATTTCAGACAATGATCAGTGGTGATTTGGAGAGCTCTTCTTCAGCTCTACAAAAGTAGCATCTCAGTGAGATAGGCATCTCAATGGTTTGTGGGCTATGCCCACTCAACAACTTGGCCAACTTTTTCCAGATATCTCATGTTCAAACACATGAACGGGGTGGCATGGTGTGGAGGGAGTAGCCTCCAAAATCAGCCCAAAATCACAGATATTTTCATCCACCCTATTAGAAGTCTTACTAGTACCCCAACATTTATCTAGCTCATAATATTTGAGTGCTAATATAGCTCTACTATTGTCTATAGTGGGTGGCGCTAAATCATGCCCCCACCGCTGCGCTAGCTGAGTAGAGGGCCTAAAAGTGGCTCCACCTTGTAAATTTTTCACGTTTTTGCCAGGTACTATTATTCCTACGTAGACAAAAGTCCATTTTTCTACAAGTACCTGTTAGATGGGTATCTTAGACACTTTCTCATTGCTCGCGCCATTTTCAAACTCCTACTCCATCATCTCCGTTCGGGAGCTCAAAATTGAGTGTTCTGAGGTGCTCAGCTCCCTCCAAAACCGACTTACCCGGATACCTGTTAACAGCTTTCCGGGTAAGGGCGCATATATGCGCCAGTTTGCTCAATAGGCTTCTTTCTGGTCCCATATCTCTGCCGGATATTGATTTCAGACAATGATCAGTGGTGATTTGGAGAGCTCTTCTTCAGCTCTACAAAAGTAGCATCTCAGTGAGATAGGCATCTCAATGGTTTGTGGGCTATGCCCACTCAACAACTTGGCCAACTTTTTCCAGATATCTCATGTTCAAACACATGAACGGGGTGGCATGGTGTGGAGGGAGTAGCCTCCAAAATCAGCCCAAAATCACAGATATTTTCATCCACCCTATTAGAAGTCTTACTAGTACCCCAACATTTATCTAGCTCATAATATTTGAGTGCTAATATAGCTCTACTATTGTCTATAGTGGGTGGCGCTAAATCATGCCCCCACCGCTGCGCTAGCTGAGTAGAGGGCCTAAAAGTGGCTCCACCTTGTAAATTTTTCACGTTTTTGCCAGGTACTATTATTCCTACGTAGACAAAAGTCCATTTTTCTACAAGTACCTGTTAGATGGGTATCTTAGACACTTTCTCATTGCTCGCGCCATTTTCAAACTCCTACTCCATCATCTCCGTTCGGGAGCTCAAAATTGAGTGTTCTGAGGTGCTCAGCTCCCTCCAAAACCGACTTACCCGGATACCTGTTAATTTGAATTTGATGTGATTCGTTTGTTGTCAATTTCCCCATTATATGCAGTGCAACTTGAATTGTTCTATAACGATCTCAGTGGCACAATTCCATCTGAGATTGGCTTATTGATGAACCTTAGTAAGTTTTACATCTGTTTTCTTGTTAGATTGGGCTGTATCTTTCTACATGGAGCGGTTTGTCTTACTAATGAATACGTCTTGCTCACCTCTCACCACATCCAAATTCTCTGAATTTGAATTTGATGATGTGATTCGTTTGTTGTCAATTTCCCCATTATGCAGCGAAAATTTTCTTGGACCATAACGAACTATCTGGAAGCGTGCCTGATGACATTTGTAACAATACAGGATTTTTATATATCAGGGCCGATTCCATTGTGTGTAATAACGTAGCAACTACTGTTGGTTGCTGCGATGAAATTTGGTGGTGATTATGACCTACCAAAATCAGTTGTCTACTGTATCATTTCTGAGTCTGAGTAGAGGAGCATGGACGAGAAGAGGAGTACATATAGCATATTATGGCTTAGAGATGTGTCAATTGTCAATATATTCATGAATCGTCATCATCATTTAGCTCCCACCACTTTTTCGTTCCAAAATCACGGACAGCTCTTTGCAGCTCTTCTGTAATACTGTCGTGTGATAAATTCGCTCGTAATAGTACATATCCATTGACTGTCTTGGCTTGCGTGAGATCACCACTTTTGTCCATTCGCGCATCCTTTGTGATCTTTTCATACCGTTTCATTCTGTTATCATCAATGTTGTTACCAGCTCGCCCACCATTTTGTTGAATAGTCAGATAGTCTCGTGTCACATCTTTGCACCATTCTGGATTGGAATGAATAGCCCAGACCAGTGTCCAGCTCCCTATGCCTTCATCCAGTCGACAGCAAAAGTTACGTGCGCTGTCGTCTTGCACTTGCCATGTTGACGATCCACTTGAATATTCACTCCATACATGGTCCCAATCTAAAGGCACTGCCAATCTGACTGGTGTATTTAGATATTCTGCAAGAGTAAGACGCAAATCCTCTTGATCACCACACAATCTACCCCATTTGTTGGGATTCAAAAGTATCTGAGGATGCCCGGACCGATACCATTTGGACACTGCGTTGCAACCTTTGCACGTCAACTCAAACACCACTGCTTGCCGGGGGCCTCTAAACCACCCAGCCCTCAACTCTAATTCGTCTCCCGTGGGAGCAATCTCTCGTAGACCAACTTCAACATCTGTTTGTTGTGTTGGGTATTGATCAGGCACGACATGACCACAAGATTGGCACTGCACTGGCACATACGATGTCATGGGATGATCTAAGATAAGTCGCCATAATTTTCCCTGGTCGTATGCATCTCCAGTGGTAGATAACGACTTTAGTTGATCTAGCGATTCATACCAAGTGGTTGGGGGCGGTGTTCCATATTTTGAAGCAAGTTGTTCTTGTAATTCCATCGGTAACGTATAAAACTGCAATGCATCCTCCACCACTTCTTTTGATGATTGCAAGCGAGCATACTTGTCTAAACATCGATGCGCAATGCGTCTGATGCATGCTTTTGCCAGTATTAAATGACAGTCATCTCTTGATCCATCATCGGTGATGTGTCGGCAGTTGTACTCTTGATATAATTTATCGTCTAGAGTTTGTAGAGCGCCTGCTGTCAAATGATTGAACGAATCCTCCACAAGAACCTTATCTTTGAGATACATGGCTGCCAAAGCCGATGCGGCCGCTGACCCAGACATGGTTTTCATATTATTCTGTCTCCCATAAGTAGTAGGCCACTCAACGCAACATGGCACACTGGACACCATGCCGATGACAATCCACAATCGATGTAGCAAGCTTTCCTTCGCGGAAAAAAAAGAAAGATACCATTTTTTTGCGGGAAGACTCTTCCACCCGAGAATCATGTTGGCAGCAATGGAAGATAAGCGGATGCGATGGATGTGTATTTTAATTAACTCATGCGTGCAATCAATTTGGACATGACAATATTTCATCAGGGGCAACGATATGCTCCCCTATAAAATACGCAAGCCAGTATACAGCGGCGCATCGAAGCATTTTTTGCCGGAGAAGCCAGCAGCCAATCGAACAGATTGTGATGGCACCGATGCAGAGCAACTGGAGCAGCTGGCAAGAGATGATCCACGTTTGATTGGAGGGAATTTACAAAAAGCAATACTGCTAGATCTAATAGGCTTGCGTGAATGCTTTTTAGAAAGAGAGAATGGTTCTGCAAGTAATGTCGTCGGCACAGTAGCTGCATCATCGCACAATCATCCTACCGTGATGCAACCGGTGGGAACATCATTTGGACGGTTCAAAGCAACTTTTAGAGATAGACGATTCGGCGCTATTCACACCCGTACGGCACCAAGAAATATTGATCGTGGAGAGTATGCACAACTGCTGTACTCATGCTGCTTTTACCTGCTGGAAGAATCAGTTGAAAATGATGGAGTGGACAAATTCAATCTCCCCAAAGCAATCTTTGCCATATTTGCCTTGTATACACTACATCAGACCAATCCGCTCCCAATGTCACCACCGACACGTCAATCTACGCCGAGGACAAAGTATGGTCATTTGCAAGAAGATGCATTGAAAGAAGCTTGGTCCGTACTTCCAATATCACGGGAAGAGCAAAATCTACACAGAAAAAGTTACAAATCCCCCGTGAGGATCGATAGGAAGAACTATTTGTTATTGCTCCAGCTCAGCGATGTCTGCAAGGCAATTGTAGCCCATAGTGACGGGTCATCCAGACACTGTGGCATAGCTCAAGATGCATCGTATATCATTGATAAAATGATTTTCACCGACAACTTCTTCAGCTATTGTGAATATCATGGGCCGTGTGGATTGGAGGGATTAGCAGGAAACCCACATTTTTACAAGGAACATTTTGTAAAGCAGATGAAGCAACCGAAGAAGGGCAAGTCGAAGAAAAATGGGACTTCTGCATGTCTCCCTGCATCCTCGCAATTAACTGAAGAAAGGTTGGAAAAGATGAAGAACGATGAGCATCTTACCGCAATCTTGAATCTATCTGACTTGTCTAATGCCATCAACACACACAAGTTGAACCTGCAAAATGTGACAACGCAGCTACAAAAATCTAGACAACCTGGAGGTGATTTGCAACCAAAGCAACGGGATTTGGTTGAAAATACGTTGAGTGGAGTTAATTCTCAACAAGCTTACTTCGGTATGGCGGCCGAGTTGAATGGAGAGCGTGCACCGGAAGCCTCTCGAGCTGGTAATGGTAGCGATGCAGCAAACTTAACTCAAGCCAAAGAATCAGATCGAAATGAGTTGCTACCACTAATTTTTACAGAATCATTTTCTTCTGAACTACGAGGTAATATTTGTGAGGCATTAGCTGACTTAAATGATGATGTGGCCTTAATACGAAACTCTGTGATGAAAGAAATCAGAGCTAGAAATACAACCAAGGAGAAAGTTGTCATTGATACTGGCACTTCAATTGTTGTGGGAGCACAAGGCGACAAGAGTGGACAAAGCCTCAGTGACATCCTTGCTTTCTTTGATGTACAGTCCGAGACTAGCGATGCCTTGGAAGTGAACGATGAGATTGACATGGAAGACGAAATGTCAATGGCAACTGGTGCTGGCAAGAATGCATTAGAAAGTTTGCTTTTGATGGCCGAGAACAAAATGGACGCAGGTCAATTGGATGACGATTCCGCATCAAATGACGAGTCAATAGGAGTGGGAGATACAGCGATGGATGACAACTCTGTCGCCACTGGCTCTGGGACGAAAGCACTACAAAACTTGCTTTCTCAGACTACTGGTGGATCGACAAAGCAACCAACCAAGCGACCCGCGAAGGCAGCCAAAACGAAAGCTGTGTCTGCTTCGGATCGGCCGAAGCGACAGAAGACAAAACGGGTAACAAAGAAGATGAACCTAGAAGACGAAATATCAGTTGCGACCGGTGCTGGCAAGAATGCGCTATCATCTCTGCTCACGATGGCCAAGAACAGCGTCGATTCCGATGAATCGGAGGATGGTTCCGCATCAAATGACGAGTCAGTAGGTGAGGGCGATGCAGCGATGGATGACAACTCTGTCGCCACTGGCTTAGGGATGAAAGCACTACAAAGCTTGCTTTCTCAGACGGCTGGTAATGCAACCAAACAACAAGCCAAAAGAAAGAAATCACATACGAAACCAACAAACTCAAAAGCAGCACAGTTGGCAAGTCGACAAAAACGCCAAAAGACGAAAAGGGATAGAAAAGAAGCAGATGACGAAGTATCAATAAATAATGCAAGCACGGCGACGGGTCTTTCTGGAAAAGATGACGTTTCTGTGGCTTCCACCACTGCAGCAGGGAAAG
Organism: Skeletonema marinoi; assembly: GCA_030544225.1. Lineage (NCBI taxonomy): Eukaryota > Bacillariophyta > Thalassiosirophyceae > Thalassiosirales > Thalassiosiraceae > Skeletonema > Skeletonema marinoi. The sequence continues at coordinate 541,701 of CM060491.1, forward strand.
ATGCACTAGCAGCTTTATTGTCTCAGGTTGAAAACGTTGAAGAGGTGTGACAAGAAAAGGTCGCGGATCGTTACTGTGGTTGTGTATACGTACCATTCATATATTATTTGCATAATTTAACATTAGATTGCATATCGTGTTCTTCTGACTTTTCCCGACGCAGCATCAACATTACTCTCAACATTGTCTCCATCCGGAAGATCCGCCTTGTGCACCTCCTCTAATATATCCATAAGACCACCCAATTGAGCATCCCTTCCAACACTTCTATTCCCAACATCTTCTTCCTTTAGTGCGGCAACTCGTCGTTCCTTTAATTCCTCTGCAGTGTACGCGGCATCCCCAACAACTAATTGTATCTCTGTAGAAACCACAGTCTGTATTTCTTCCACAAGATTCTCAGCTTCCAATGAATCTCTCGATGCGAGCTTACGTCCTAGAATCCAACCATATCCTGCTCGCTTTTCAGATTCCTCAAACATCTTTCGGACCACATCTGCACATTTTTCGGCCAAAGTCATGGTGAAGATGTTGTGTGATGTGTTATCAGAGGATGTCTCTTCTCTTGACAATGTTGCCAAAAGTCCTCGTAGTCGATCAATTTCTGCCTTCTTCTCTTCCTGGTCTGCTAATAATTTCTTGATACCGGCACGCATCTTATGGATTTGGTATGCGAGAAGCACACATACAAACGCAAAGAAAATATTAAACATCTCCGGCTTGGACGCCTTAAAGAATTGAACTATACCCGATCCAAAAGGACGCTGGGCTTCCTCATTCTGACGATCCTTCTGCGCTTTGATTAGTTCATTAAGTTCTTTGTGCAATTGTTCTGCCTTGTCAATGGCTTCTTGGCTCTTGTCCACTGATTTTTGAATTGGTGGCCCTGATGAGGGAGGAGGAGTGGTGGTGGCGAGTGTTCTTGTTTGCGAGGTAAATCCTTGATCTGTTGCTGCGCGACTACTGGTCATTGAAAGCTGCGGTATTCTGTATGAGATTGCAGCCGCTGGGCTGCCTCTCCAATGAATAGCCCTCGTGGCTAGCTTGGTACAAAGGGGACGCAACATCGTTTTTATCTGCGTTATGTTTTGTGTTTTGTGGATAGAGCTGGGTGCGTCACAAATAAAATAGCGACACATTGACGCCACAAAGAAAGTGACAATTGCCGTTATCGATTTGATGATGCTCACGATGGCGCAGTTTCCACTATCATCATTTGATTGACCGCCCATGCCAACTACATCAACCATGACCACCGCCACCATAACCAACTACACAGGCTTCACATCCACCTTCGTCGACCGCATCGCCACCTCCCGCCGCCGCCTCGACCAATACGTCGAAACAAACAAACAAAAAGCCGATGCTCTCGTCGCCGAACTCAAAACGTGCGAGGCCAATGAACAATCCAAAATTGACTCGTTGTTGCGTCAATTGAAATCACTGCAGTATGAACGTGGTGTGGCCAAGGATGCCAACAAGGCTGCTGCTGCTGGTGGTGGTACCGACGGAGTGACGGGGGTAGCTGAACAACGAAAGAAATTGGAACACAAACAAGCCAAATTACAACAAGAGGTGGAAATGCTCCAATCGAAGAACCGTAAGGAACAATCACATCTAGAGGAAGTACTTGTCAAAGAAAAGAAGGCTCGTCAACAGGCGCAGGAAGTTCGGGCGAAAAAAATGGAGATTGAGGCGCAGAGGGGTATGACTATGGAGGATCTTACCAAGGGTTTGTTGAATTATAAGTATACGGGGTTGGCGTTTCAAAAGGGCGATAATGGTGCTCTCAAGTGAGTATGATGATATCATTTTGTTCTCTGGTACTTTCATTGTATACTCTTACATTTCTCAACTTTCAACCTACTATGCAGCTTTAAATTTACAAAGATTGATCACGACCATCCCGACAAACCATTCACCTTTGCTCTCATTTTGGATCCGGACACTGACCTGTATCAACTCACAGACTGTAATCCGCGTCTTGATCAGAACGATATTGATGAGGTTCTTAATGTGTTGAATGCTGATAAGCATGGGTTTAATGGATTGGTTGTGAGGATGAGAAAGTTGTTCAAGGAGACTCTCTAGTATAGGCAAATATCTGTATTGATTGCCAGTGAGAGAGATTTATATTTCATTTTCATTCATAAGCTATTATGGCTTTGCATGGTATGGGTTGGATACATGCCTCTGCACACGTTTGTGTTAAGATAGATTAGCAAACTTTTTGAAACTTGGCTAAAAAGAATCCCATTGTATCTATTGTGTCTGTTGGATCAAACCTTCTGACCATTTGACATTCCTCCTCGGTCAGTCCCTTGTCAGATAACCCACACAAACCAGGTAGGTGTGCTAGTGATTCCAATCTCATGCAAGGGAATTCTTTCAGAATAAACTTGACATTCTCTTCATTCTCCAATGTATTGATGGTACATGTTGAGTATGTCATTCGGCCTCCAACTTTCAGTAGAGGTATCGCATTGCGGATGAACTTTTGCTGATAATCTGCAGCCTTGAGTAACTCTTTTGCTGATTTTGTATCAATCTGTAGCTTGGGACGTAGTCCGAGAGCTGTGCACGGTGGATCCAGCAATATACAATCAAACGAGTTTGCATAGAATCCTTTGACATCGTTCAAACCATCGTTTGCAACTGATGCGGAATCAATAATTTCCTTTGGGCTCTTCCATTCTTCTCCAGACTTCAGTTCCAATAATCCTTTCGTTGAGTCCAATGCAACCGGAACAATACAAGATGCATTTGCCTCGAAGAAGTCTCGAGCAGATATCATTTTCTTTCTTGATTTGTCGCATGCAATGATCAAGCCATTGTCATTCATCAAACTTGCCAAGTGTGTAGTCTTACCGCCAGGGGCACAACACATGTCTAGAATTACTTCGCCTGGTTGAGGATTCAAAGCATGGGCTACAACTACCGAAGGCAAGTTTTGCAATATCATCTTGGCAACAAGGACTCCATTCATTGGAGGTTGTGGCGAACCAGCAGTAGAGACCATGACAACTCCAGTCCCTGACGATGTTGCAAAATAATCAGCTCGTTTGCATTGTGAGATGCCAATCCCAATAAAGACACATCTATCGCAATAGTTTTGTAAGAGCATTCCTCTTGTGATGGGATTGGACTTTGTACCATTGGATCGTGGTAAACTAGCATACACTGCTACCTCTTCTGACTCTGCAATACCCGCATCTGCACAAAGGATGCCCTTGACAAAGATGTCTGCACCTCGGAGGACTGCTTCGGCACAGAAACGGTCTACGATGACGCATCTGTGTGTAAGTGGCCATCCTTGTTTGCGACGAATTTGCCAATTAGGAAACAGATCATCACTCTCGTCGCTTGGTACGTCATTTGATAGGTTACAGGTCTTCTTGGTCGGACCTTTCGAGTGATACAAGCTAACAGCGTCGCTGTCTGTTGGCGTGGTTGTTCGTATGGTAACAAGATCAGTCAGCGTTTCGTGTTGTTGAATAGCGTATGAATTGGTGTGCTGACTATCCATTTTTTCTGCGAAGTACTGTTCCAAACCTGCCTCTACCTCCTTGACCGACGATTGGATATTATTGACTCTACAACACGTATCCACTGGCGATCTCTTCATGCATGATAATATTCGATCGATATGTTTTGTTTCCCCATCAACATCAGCATCATCATCAAGAGTTGAATATTGCTTGGATAGATGATCATACACATCTTGTGGGATGGCGACATTGAATTCATCTAGAGATAAGATCTCAGGTTGAGGAGAATCATCTTGAGTTGGCAGACTCATCTTATCAGTTCTGTGCTATAGCCTCTCAAGATCTAATAGCAACTCTACGTGTTGACAAGACATCAGGATAATGCAACGATATTGTGATGTGAGCAACGCTGAAAACTGAAAACCTTTCAGAGAAAAGCATAGAAAAAAGATCAGATTTTAATGATATTTCATCCCAAACGAAAACGTAGAAGCAAGCACAAAACAACAATAAAAACGACCAAGCCGAGCTCCAATATCCAATACATCCGCCCCATCGCAACCCGCAGCTTTCCTACTTCACTTGACCACCAGTAGTAATAATGAGCGCCTCCTACAGATTCGTCGCCCTCCTCATGGCGGCACTATCCACCGCCATATCCGCCGAACCAATGCTCCTACTAATGAACGCCCAACCCAAATGCATGTCCGTCGAAGCCCCCGCCGACGCCAGATTAACCGTCGATTACGAAGCACCCGATCTAGTCCTACCAAACTCCAAAGGTCCCGACGGTCAGCCAGTTGATCCACGCTCGTTTCGCAAGTATCGCACCACCATTACCATCGAGCAGGATGACGAACGGGGATATCATCATGGACGACATGATCCCCGGCGACCTAAAAATCGCGATAGTAATAGCAAAATGGTACGAGATTTAGATAAAAAGAAGGGGAGCCTCATATACGATAGTCAATACGATGGGAAAATTTCCATTTGCGTTCAAAGTCTTACCGCATCGGCAATTAGTCCCACCCCCATCAGTCTGCGTATCTACGAATCACCCGATTTGGAAGGATTTGAATCAGTTGGATCTGGGGCAGTTGCCCAAGAAACAGTCGAATTGGACTCTCAATCCCAACGGAATGCCAAGGAACACTTCTCACAAATGGAACGTACGCTAAGCTCATTGATTTCCAAGACGGATATGATTTTGCGACAGGCGGATTATGCCAAGGAGTTGGAGGTGGAGTTTCATGATCAGACGATTGCGATGAATAAGGCGAGTCAGTGGTGGCCGATTGTGCAGCTTTGTGTGTTGTTGGTTACGGGGTTTACGCAGGCGAATCATATGATATCTTTCTTTAGAAAACATCATATTTATTAGACTTTGCGATGAAGAGAAGGGAGATGGATTGGATGGTTAAATGATAGTGAAGGGCGAAAAATTGGCAAGAAGAGTACCATACCTAGTATTTGTTTACAATTGACTCAAATAAGTTAAGGTTAAATCCAATCTTCTCTAGATCTCGCCTCGACGCTCCATTTCATCTGCACGCAAGCGCAGATTCTTTAGCTTGAATGCCTCCTTCTCAGACATTTGCATCTCTTCGTTTTTGAACCCATTCGGATTAGATACGAAGCCTTCGTATTCATCATCGCCCTCATAAAACGTATCATAAAAGTCACCACTTGAACTGTCTGCTTCTTCTCCAAAGCTTTCAGCTTGGACCCAATCATATCCTTGATCATACACTACGTCATCGTCATCTTCAAAATCTTCTTCCTCCTCATCTTCATCACCTTCAAAGACGTCGTCGTAAAAGTCACCCGACTCGTCATCTTCGTCTACTATGACACGCATTGACCCTCCATCATCTCTTCCTTCCTCAATAGCTTCCTTGAGCTCATTTACTCTAGTCTCACATGCGTCTAAAATGATTCTCCATAAATCTCGTACTCCCTCTCCAGTAACACCACTCACTCGGAGCGGCTGGCCATCAGGCAGTCCCAAACCATCCCTAATGGTCGCCATGGCTGTTTCTACTTCATTTATTTTGAGCTTGTCTGATTTCGTTGCCACTACAATAAGAGGAACGCCCATATCAAAGAGTGCGGCCAGAACCGCCCTATCATCTGCGTTGGGTACACGTCGAGAGTCTACCAATAACACTCCAAGAGCCAGCTCGCGTCTTCTTCCAAGATAACGCTCTGCTGCTTCTTCGACACTTTCCTTTGTATCCTTACTTAGTTTTGCATATCCAAACCCTGGCAGGTCGGCAAACCCTATAATTGGACTTGATTCACCTCCATCGGGCCGTCGTCGATTATTGTTGTTGTTCCCCTTGTTCTTGGATTGCTCCAACAACGCATACAAATTCACCGAAGCAGTAGCACCAGGTGTTTTACCCACTCGAGCAGTATCCCCAGCAGCTCTTGACACAAGTTTGTTCAGCAAACTGCTCTTTCCAACGTTGGATCGTCCCAAGAATGCTACTTCGGGCACACCCAATGATGGAGGCAGGTTGCGATCCAAGTAAGCACCAACCATGGTAAGGTCAGATGAGCCTACAATTGCAGGATTGAACCTCTTCCAGCTTAGCATTGCTCGATCTGTCGGTCTTAAGAGCCGATTGGACCCGGTAACATCTGCCTTTAACTTTTGCTTGTCTTCCTTCCCACTGCCTTCCGAGGGCGAGACAAGACCGGAGTTTATTCTTTCACGTCGTACTTTCTCATTCTCTACATTCTTCTTCATATCTCGTTCACCCATGACTTGCCATGGTGGTCCGCCTTTCTTTGTCTCTCCCAATAGAGATAGTTTTGGTCTTGGTTGCGATGATGATGTATTGGAGGCGGATAATGGAGATTTGTTCTTCTTTTTCCCTCCTTCGTCTGATGCGTTGTTGTTTCGTTTGTTGGATGTTTTGCGATGCTTTCCAGGATGAGCTTTATTCTTTGTCTTCTTCTTCTTTTTGCCAGCTTGTAGCATGCGTGTCTTTTTGCCGTGAACGCCTCCCTTTGCCATGTCTAATGCAATAGTGCTTGGTCTGATGGAACAATTATTTGGCACCATCATCGGCATGGCCGTGATGTGAGTTTGAACTGAAAAGGCGTAGACAAGACCACTGGAGGAAGTTGTGGCCATGATCATGACAAGAGCAGCACTGCTCGCTATTAACGAGTGGTGCCGCCGCCGCCTTGGCAACAGGCAAGAGAGGTTCATGGTGTTGTTTTTATCTTGTGCGGTTGTGGTGAATGATGGTCTAGAAGAAGGGCTAAGTATGGTGAGGTGATGGCTGGCTAGAGTAGTTACGTCGGAATTAGTAGCAAAAGCTCAGCCACAGCCAGCAGAAAAGTGTCAAAAATACTTGCAAGCGGTCGAGCAAGAGAAGGCAAACGCATAGATACTACAATCAACACGCCGACAGCTTGGGGCGCGAAACCTTGATCTATTTCACTCAGGCGACAGGAGCTCTGTCCATAATGGGCATTATTCACATTCCTAGAACGATTGCTGCCTCTCTCAGAGGAGCAATTAAACGTCGTCTCTCTCCTCTCTCAGATCAAGAGATATCTCTTGTCGGGACAAAGGATGTACCTCATATTTACTCTTCCAGAGCCGGATTTTTTGATGTAGATCTTATGGGTCATATGAATAACGCCTCTTATTTACAGCATGCCGAACTTGCGCGCTGGGAATGGAGTTCTTTTGGGGGATCACTTGCTCAAGGTTTCAAAACAAAATCTTTCTTTATAGTTACAGCATCTATGATACGCTACCGTCGAGAAATTGTACCATTCAAGAGATTTGATGTAGAAACCAGATTAGTGGGTTTAGATGATCGAAATCTCTGGGTGTATCAAACATTTCATCATCATGTCAATGGAGAAAACAAACAAGAAGAGTCAGATGGTCCAACGAGAGGAAAGATATTGGCACAAATTTTAACCCAGGCAGTTATGGCGAAGCCTGGAAAAGGAGTAATCAACCCACGTGCTTGGCTAGAGGATAACTCTATGTATAGCAGCAGTGTCTTGGATGAAATCATGAATGAAAAGGGAGAGAATATTGAGACGATATTTGACGAAAAGGCAAAGCGTTTTACACATCTTGAAGATATTCTCAAGAGATCTGCTGCAAGTTATGATGATAAAGTTCCTAAGTAGTTAGAATTACAGTGATAGAATGTTTCGTTGTTGTAAGATTGCCATATTTTGTGATTTAGGGTCTGATACATACTACCGATAACAACTACTGCACAGTTACAGTGGCTTTCCATCTGCACCCAATAACCCACTTCCTTCAGAGTTCTTCTTCAGCTCATTGCCATCAGCACCAACCAACTTGGGACCACCTCCAACTCCAGCAGAAAGCACCTCAATCAATTGAATCTTAAAGAACAATGAAGCTCCTCCGGGAATCCTCCCATCAGGAGTTCCTGCATCCCCATACCCCATTGCTGCTGGAATACCCAGCATCGCAGTTTCCCCCTCGCACATGTGTTGTAGGCCTGCTTGCCATCCTTTAATAACGCCACCAAGAGGGAAGGTTACGGGATCTCCACCCAAAGATGAATCGAAGACCGTACCATCGGGCAATGTACCGTGATAGTGCACCTTCACCGTAGATGCTTGTGTTGGTTTGACTCCCTTTCCAAAGCCATCCGGCCCTGCCTCAAGTGGATGAATCACAACTCCACTCTCCAGTGTGGCAGTCTCTGGATTCTCTGACATCTCTTCCAACATGGCCTTTCCAGCTTCTTCTATCTTTTTACGAATGTTGTTGGCCCTATCAACGATAATCTTATTCAAATCATCACCTCTTCTTGCCAAAAGTTCCCTCTGATTGTCTTCATTGAATTTTCCAACCACAGTATCCAATAGGCCACGGGCAACTTGTGTCAATTCTTCGCTATTCTCTACTAGAGGGCGGACATCACCCAATTGCCGTGCAAGATTGACACCGAGAGCGTACATGAGTTCATCGTGAGTGCCCTCTTCAATGGCCTTGGCTGCCGCTGTTCCTGATGATGAGGAGGAGGATTCATCGGCAAAGAGAGGGGTGTATCTTTGTACTGGATGATGGGATGTAGAGATCGGTAGTGGTCCTGGAGTGAAAGCAGAGACAGATGATGCTGCCGTAGCGGCAATAGCGATGGCGATATGGTGGTTCTTCATCTTCGATGTGTATCTGTAATCTTATCTATTGAAGCCGATTGATTGTGCGGCTGTGATGTGAAGTGGAAAAAGTGGAAGGTGGCCGTTGGCGGAATTTTTGACCCGCAGTTTTCACCCCAAAAAATGGCTGGTACGTGGCGCGTCTAAAGAACAATTTCAATTGCCTCTTGTGCACTAATGACATTTTTACTAGCATTGACACTGAATAAACCATCCCCTTAACTATGAAAGCCACTACTATTCTATCACTCTTCGCGGCGGCTGCCGCTCCTTCCGCTACTACGGCATTTACTGCCGCTCCTACGCCGATTCAGAGATGCCAAGATGCAAGAATACAAGCTACTCAATTGAACTTGTTTGGCAACGCTTTCAAAAATGATGACTCTCTTGGAAAACCACAGAATGCAGGTCTAACAAACGGTCCCAAAATCAATGAAGTTACGATCAATGGCAAGCCCGTCAAGGCTGTTGCAGGCCAAAAAGTGAGCAAAGTGATGGCCTCGGCTCGTGTGAAGATGACGTATTCGTGCCAGAAAGGGAACTGCGGTACATGTGAGATGCTCATGAATGGACGGGTTGAAAAGGCATGCTTGGCCAAGATCCCACAGGGAAAATGCACTATCCAGACCTACAATTAATTTAGATTGATGTGCACAAAAATAGTATATCAGAGCGAAAACATGAAAAATATTGCGCTTTACAGACTGAACATCTCAAAACTACGAAGAAAATCGATACACATCTAGTTTAGCAACTACTCTCCAAGTGCTACTGTCTACTGTCGCCAATAAAATCGATTCGCATCAATTTATCAATTAATTAACCTTTTGCCGCTTAGCATCTGGCTGTGAACTGCCACCTCCACTCCCACCCTTCATCATCTCATCCAAATCCTTCCGAATAGCCTTAAACTGCCCCGAATCCACCCCCCTCCTATTTGACTGAACCAACTCCAATATCTGCACCGAAATACTGGTCAATTCCTCCGCACTTATACCATCTAACAAGTCGAGCCACGTCTTCCCCACAATAGGACCAATACCCGCATGTGTCCCAGAGAGGTACACGCACGCCATGGCAATTTGTTGTGCACTAAATTGCAGACATAGTGATGTATGCAATGAATCATTCGCAAAACTAATCGCATTTTGTGCCAATTCTTGTACCAATTGATTATTCTGCTGTGGTTTCCCCATAGGTTGTCCATCTTTCCCCACCAACTTGGCCTTTTTGGTAGGATTGTATTCCAATAACCGCTTCTTGCTTAATCCCTGAGCACAATCAATTAGAAATTTGAAAGGGTGGTCTATACTCAACTCAAATCCAATAGTGTGTAGAATGACACGCTCTAATAATAACACTCGTTCTTTCAACCTGGCAAATTCATCTGATTTCATGTGAAGATCCCCTCCCGAAGACGAAGAGGGGGATGACATGATATTAGTGGGACTCATACCGCCGACATTGGGACTATCACCACCGGAGACTAATTTATTCTGCAACTGCTGCTGTTGTGCCTTTCGTCGTAACTTCCAACATTCTCTAATGACAAAATCCAGCTTCTTGGGACTTTCTTCCGTTTTCCCCGCCAGTAGTAAACATGCCATGGCGACTTCGAAGCGATCGTGCTCTTGAAAGGCTTGTTTGGCATAGAACCGATGGAAGAATACAGTGGCGGTGGCGATGGCTACGCGGGGGAGGCGGAGGCAGCGTTGTCCGCCGGCCTCTTCGATGAAGCGACAGGTGCGGCGGCGGGCTTGCCGTTCCGCTTCCGGTGTCATTGGGTCGGGTTGGTGGAGGACGGAGGGGAGGTGATTTTCGTCAAAGCAGGATGTGGGGATTGGGACCAGGGGGATTGCCTTGGGTTTTGACATGGTTGCTGGGGGAGGGGGAGGGGCTGATGTTGTCGACATGGTTATTTAGCGGGGTTTTGAGATTTTGCAGAGGAAGATGGCGGAATAATTTCGGCCCAGGCAGATAGTCACAAGAAAAGAGACACCATCTCCAAACTTCAGACGCCATCTTCTTTGCAGATTCGAGATTTTTGAAAATCCAGCGGCCGGCAAAAGCAAAAAGCGGCAGCCTATCTCAGAGACGACGTTACATGATTGATTGTGCAGATACTTTGCCCGCCGTAGCCGCCTGAAGAGAAGTGTAGCATACCATTTAAGTGGCGAGCAAGAGAAACAGAGTGATTTATTGACTTCTGCTGTATGTGTCTGGCTCCTTAAAATCTTTTACAATGACAGATCATTTAGATCCTTTCGCAAACGGTCCTTTTGCAACCGGAGGAGGAGACTTCCCCAGCATTGCTCAAACTCAAAGCGACATGCTATCAGTCGACATGTCATCCGTCGACCTCCTATCCGGCGCCTCGGGGGATGCATTGGACAATGGTTCTCCGCAAAGCAGCACTGCGGCAGCGGCTGCAGCAACAAATAATCACAGTGGCGAGGTAGAACTAACAGACCAGATGAAAACAGCGGCAGCAGCAGAACCTTTTAATAGCAGTATGCCCAAACCATCATCATTCGACAACAAGCCACAAGAACCACCATCTATCTATCAACTCAATTTCGATGTGGAGCATATTGGTAAGAAGAAGCCACAAAGCAAACGACAGGCTACGTGGACATATGGATTTCCAAAAAATACAGAGGATGGAAATTTGATACTAGAAGAACATGAGACAAGGTTAACATGGTCCACACATTCTGGAAAGTATTCGATTGAAGTGGATGGACAGGTAGTCTTTGAGGGGGTAGCCAAGGGGTCTGTGCTCGAGTACAAATTCATTTACAATCATACCAAGGGCTGTGTGGGCGATGACTCGTCGCAAGCAGGATATACCCGAATGCGCATCATAGCCTGTCGTAAACCACCGGTACGATCGAGTGCAAACTTTCGTTGTTATGAATTTGTAATCGGTGGACGCGTCTTTCGTGATTTGGCGAGAAATAATCAGTATGGGGAAGATTTTCACAATGAAGATAGTATGGATGATGTTGGAGTTTTGAGTAGTATTCTAGATATAGTGGATCCTAGCTGGAGATCGGCTGGAATGGCTTGAATGACATGGGCTATCAGTAATACACTTAGGATGGAAACAAGATAATTAGGTATCATATATAGGAAGATGACATTATGATAAAAAGATGATTCCTCTTTCGTGTGTGCGCGTATCCTTGGGATCATGACCAAACAGTCAAGGCAGACAGAGCAATCAAATAACAATGTAGCAGATAAGATAGAGCGAGATCGCAGTATTGTACAGTGTTTGGTTAGAATAAAATCGAAAGGAAAAGAAGTAACATCTACAAATTCACTAAAGGGAAAAAGCCTAACATTTCAGACCCTCACCCCAGCTATGGCTATAGTGTCACAGCAAATGCACTGATGCCATTTAAATATTGAATGCAGGAGCTTTCTGGCCATTCAGTCGTCCATTTACTCTCATTTTGGCCTTCATGGTTTCTCCACTTTCCACATTCTGAAGTGAAATCATCGCCTCGAACTGGGGCAATCAAATTAGGCTCCAATATCATCAAATCATTCTGTCCGTACGAGACCATATGCTCCAACTCCTTGTTTTGCTGCTTAAAGTACTTCTTCACACACCGATTCAAAAACTTTGGGCCTGTGTACCAGATTGGACAGCCCTTCCTCTTTGATGGACCTTTCTGGCGTCTTGCGATATTGAGACAAAATGCCCATAATGGATGTTGTTGATTTCTTGCATATCCCCATTCAAAACCAATAACTTGATCTTGACGCCCTTGTAACAGTATTTGTTGAAGATTTACTTGATTTTTGTCAAGGTTGAAGACATGTTCGTGATTCTGAAGAGCAATATAATCCATATCTGTATACAAACCACCATACTCATTCAAGTACAGTAGCCGCGACAAATCAGCTGATTGTATGCCAGATCTTCCCTCAAGTACATCATCGTAGCCTGTGCATTTGGCAAGTAAGGCATTTTGCTCGTCATCCCAGAAGATAAAAAGCCAATCAGGATGTAAATCTATCCATGTCTGACGCTGTGATTTCCATCCCCAGTGCCATGTGTGAGGATCGGAAGATTTGTAAGACTGATGCATGATGGTGACCTTTGCATTGGTGCTATTGCCTTTTCCATCTGTGATTAACTGAGCTGCGGGTAGACAAGAGCACTTATCCCAGCATTTCCATTCGAACATATTTGCTGACTTTTTGTCCTCATTTTGAAGGTGAACGTCGAAGGAACTTTGACTTTGCTTTGTATTGGTAGCTCCCGTTTCTATTGATTGCAGTAGCAGCTGCGGCGTATCAATATCGCGGTTGTGAGGCATATGATCAATCTTGTTGTTGTGATCTTGCACTGAGTTTCGGGCAAGGGGTTCCAATTTGAGAAGAGAAAGAATAACAAAGGCGATTGTGAAATGAAGGGTCCACTCAACAAAACGGATTCCTCTTCTTCGCCTCCGCCGGGGCGGTGGTACTGCTACTTCTGTTGCTGCTGGCGGATCCATCAATTATAATCTACACTAAAAATACAAGCTAAACCCAAACAAGGCTATTGCCCATCAAAATTGCAACTATAGCAAGGGATAAGGTACTGAGGGAAATATCGATCGCTAAAACTTATATCTTAGGCGGCACCAACTTTAATCTTTATGTTCCTATTTACCCCCCCCCCTTAGACCCCCTTTTTGGGGGTAGTGCAACCCCAGTGACGATTTTTACCCCGACCGTGATGACCACTAACAAAAGGAACATTAAGACTAGAGGGAAAACGAAAATATTTTGGAAGTGTCTGAAACTAGAGGGGTCATCACTAGGTCATCACTCAAAGTGTTTGTCGGGGAGTGGGGAGACTGCCCCCGTGATTGAGAGGGTCACCACTTGATCTCCTAAGCTGGGGTAAATATTGCCGGGGTAAACTTATGTACCCCCCCCCACCCCACCCTAGCAAGCTTAATAGGAACACAAAGATTAAGTTGGTGCCGCCTTATGTCATGATCTACTAGATTTTTCACTGCGTGTTTTTCAAATTCTGTGCATTTCTTTTGCCTTTCTAACTATCGCTCTGTATCGATCTAAAGAATAAAAATCTAAAATACTACGAAAGAGATTTTTCCTAGGATTCTATAGATGCAGCTATCTTGTCTAAAACCAACAACCAAAAAACCAAAACCGCCCAAACTTTTTTGTGCCTTCAAAATCTTGCCAACACTTGATCGTACTACTATTATCGGTCACGTTACAAGTATCATCCTATTCCACGGTGAATGTTGAATGTTGCGCAGATTAATTCAGTAGTACCCTCCCAATATGCTAAGCAAGGGTAACTCCGTACAGCCATCACTCAGTAGGTAAAGAAGAGGTCAGAGTCGGCGTTGATTTACATTTCTTCAATAATACTATAATGTCCAAAAGGAGCAGTGGAGTTGAGCTAATGTGATTATTTGTCCCCCTGCCAGGAGGAGCAATTTAAAAATGCTGCATCATGGCGAGCTTGGCGCAAACTCTGCAGGTATGAAAAACCATTCAAGGCACTGGGCTCTAAGACAGCTTGCTCACCCCATTCGTTCCATGCAAAAATAGTCAAAGGCTTCCAAAACTGACCATCCTCTAAAAGACCAGCTCGACCGCCCTTCTCGCGACAGCGGGTCCGGATAAGACCTTCTTTCATAATATTGTAAAATTGAGCTGGGCTATTGTTGGGATCACATGCTGGCTGACCCCTGTACGATGTTCCACTCCAGCCAATGTTGTGTTTTGACACAAACCAAGTAAGACCACGTGGGGCTGGATACCAACCGGATAGAAACGTTTCATAGAATGTGTCAATCTGAGGAGAAACACTAGGACGTTTGGCTGTCATGCAATTTCCTCGATGGGGCGCAAAGTCAATCCAAGCATCAAGCTCTTTATACAGTGCTTCTTTTGCTGCATTAGATATTCCTCTGAGGCAGTGGTATGTGTCTGTGCCAACCCAGTATATAGGTGTCCCAGATGTTTTCTCGACAATAGAAAAAGCTCGTCGTATGGTTTCAGGACGAGCAATTTTGTCTCCATCAGCAAGGAAACTTGCAAGCTTGTAAATGTAAACGACTGGACGCCTATTGACACGGATGTAGTCAGAATGAGAGGTTATGTTTCTCAGCCATTTTCCAAAAGCAATCAGATTATCCGTTCCCAGAAGTTCTTCACCATTGCATTCATATCTGCAGTCATCTACAACCATGACAGCGAAGGGGCCTGATGGCTCCCCATCTCGCACCCGAGCATCAACAACTGCTCTTGTCATTGCTGGAGATTTCTGCTGAAGCGTTGTGTAAAATATGAACCCATCAACACCATGCTGACTGGCTAGGCTGCCCTGTCGCTGACGAACATCAAAATCAAGATTATTGTACCATCCAAGGCCCCCTTTTGAAAATTCCAAAGGAGTTTGAATGGCAGGGAGGGATGTTGACAATGACATATTCTGCAAGATATTGTAATGTAATAGATTGTCCCACTCCATGTTTGACCAAATGCCACTAGTAGCGTCAAAATTAGGATTGACAGTGTGGCGGAGAGCACGCACTGCATCAAACATGGACATGTTTTGCCCCCCATAAAGTACGTTGCCCTCATTTTTATACTGATCATAGCCAGCAACTGTGATATTGACCGTCTCACGGCCAAACAAAATTTTTTCGTAGAAGAATGCAAGGACCATCAGCCCATCTTTGTTGAGAGCAGCCTCTTGATCGCGGTTGTGAGGAATATCGATCTCGTTGTTGTGGTCTTCCACTGAGTTTCGGGCAAGAGGTTCCAATTTGAGCAGCAATAGAATAACAAAGGTGATTGTGAAAAGTAAGGTCCTCTGAACATATATGGCTCCTCTTCTTTGCCTCTGCCGGGGCGGTGGTGGTGGTGCTACTTCTGTTGCTGCTGGCGGATCCATCTTGTAGTATGTAGCTACTTAGTAGTAATCCCATAGTATTGTAGCCAGTATCTTGGGAGGCGATCCTCGTCGCGTCGGTTGAAGTTGGAATAGCCTGCAATGCCGCTAGAAGAGTCATTACGACACATACACACATTCACCCCACAAAAACACAAAGATTTCACAACATGTACCAACCAGCCTAGGGCTTGATTCGCAGGGCCAGATAGGGTGTGCGATGGTGTACCAACATGTTTAGGGTGTTTTGGGCACGTACCAAAAGGTAGGGCTGGATTCGCAGGGGGGTTAGGGGGAAAGGTTGTCGGTGGGCGAGGGATTAGCGATTTGACTCGACTACAAACAAAAAAAATGTGCAGTGGCACTCAGCGGCATGTAGGAATTAGTATGTCTCCACCCAACTTCAACCGATGCGACGAGGATCGCCTCCCAGCCCAGCCGTTGTGCGTGAGTTGTGGCAACGAAGGGTGTGGCGACGGGCGGAATGGCGACACGTGCGTTAGGCGTTGTACATGTGTAGGAACTGGTACAAAGCACTTCACACCAGCTCACAACAAAAAACTGCCCTTCTCACTCAATGACTGACATGACTGCATAAAAAAGTGATGAAAGAGGCAGCGGGGGCTGTTCAGCAAACAGCAAATGAAACATCATTGTTCCATTGCCTTTGATACTACCATATCCACTGCACTGAAGTAACAGAATCAACCCCCTTTCTCTCTAGTCAACCCTTCGCCAAATAGTTAATTAAAAACTCTGACGTCTGCCAAAAATTAAACTAAAGCTGGGCTACTATCTACTATCTCTAGTTACATAATAAGATGGATCCGCCAGCAGCAACAGAAGTAGCAGAAGTAGCACCGCCACCACCACCGCCCCGGCGGAGGCAAAGAAGAGGAGCCATATATGTTCAGAGGACTTTACTGTTCACAATCAGCTTTAGTATTCTATCGCTTCTCAAATTGGAACCTCTTGCCCGAAACTCAGTGCAAGACCACAACAACGAGATCGATATGCCTCACAACCGCGATATTGATACGCCGCAGCTGCTGCCAAAAGAAGATACAGCACAGCAAAATGAATTAAAAGAGGAGAATTTTACCAAGAGTCCTAGCCTTTGTGTTTCCGCAATTTCATAAAGATTCTCTAAACGATCGTATCTGGGGAGAAGGATTCACTGACTGGGATAGTCTCAGAAATGCCCCCGAAAAGAATAGGCTTGGCTTTCAGATACCTCGTCCTACCGAGCTTGGATATTACAATTATTCTGAAGCAGAACCTAGAAGGAAGCAGGGAGAGCTGGCGGCCAAATATGGAATTGATGGTCTTATTTTTCATCATTATTGGTTTAATGATGAAGCACATCCAGGGCCTAATCTGCACGAGCCGTTGGTGAACATGTTGAAAGACGGCTACCCTGATGTTCCGTTCGCTTTGCATTGGTGTGCTCAGAAGTGGATAGTGACCTGGAATGCCAAAGTTGCGCCTGATTTCAAGTTCCCCGAGTCTGATGTGTTACAAACGCAAAAATTTCCAAGGGATGAAGAGAAGGTCAAAGAACATTATGATTGGCTGAAGCAATTCTTTCATCACCCAAATTACATCAAAGTTGATGGGAAACCACTCTTCCTGCTATGAAAAAAGCGGGGCACTTATTTTGGCTCCCGAAACTAAGGGAGTTGGCCAAATTGGACGGCTTCCCAGACCTTTATTTCGTTGTTGGCATTTCAAAACCACATGAACATTTGCTTGAAGTAACAGAGGAGGAATTTTTGGAGACTGTCAGAGGAATGAATGTGTATAAAGGGCGTATATTGGGTAAAAACCTCTTCGATAAGGTACTAGCCTACCCAAATCCAAGTGACTGGGCAAAAGGACGTTCGTTGGAGATTCCATCGTGGTGTGTGGATAACATTGATGGAGGGGACAAGACTAAGCTGAAGAGGGGAGTCGAGATTGCAGGAATTATTACTCTTTTGACAACACTCCTCGCAGAAATTATGAGGATGCACACTTATTTGCAACTGGTGAGCCTGACGAAGTCGTAGAGCTGTTTCGCAAGTCTCTTGATTCGGCACTCTACTATGAAGCATGCTGCTTTTCAGATATCAATGACCGCTTGTCTAAAGTCCAGGAAGAAGATGATAGATTAATTGTGATTAATGCCATGAATGAATGGGGTGAAGGGATGGCACTTGAGCCTTCTGATGTCTATGGCCGGAAGTTTTTAGAGACCATAAGAGCTACGAAAGACGCTATATCAAAGAGTCGATGCACTAGATGACGATGAAAGTCGAAAGTCAGGTCATGGCCTACGATAAAAAAGGCTGCCAGTATAGATCTAAGATAAGGAACCATTGACTTGAAGATGACCGATGTTAGTAGTGTTAGTAGTAGAAGTAAGTAGTAGCAAGGGCAAGGGCAAAATCTCCAGATCAGGCTGAACCTAGAATAATCTATGCTGCTGTACTGCCGTTAATCAATAAGCTCAATTTTACAGTTCTCAGATCCCGTGTAATCATCTTTTTTGTTTGTGGGGAATCAGAACGTATCACTCTAGGCCTCATTCAAATCGATTTTTAAACCTAGAGCAATTATTGCTATCACGTGGCTAATAGTGTAATAGTCAAAGGTGCCAACCTATGCCAACATAAGAACGCCCATACCTCCGAAAGTATGATAGTCAGCACAGCAGACGAACACGTGCCTTACTCGCAAGAGGATGTAGAATAAGATTCCGGTGCGATTCATTCAAAGAGGCCTTGAATCAAGCGAAAAAGATGATCACGCGGGGTCTGAGAACTGTAAATTTGCAGACTTTTGATCTTAGTACAAATGAATATAAAAGTAGGGAGAGGCAGAACAATGACAAAATATGGACCAGCAAAATAGGCGCAAGTGGCAAGTCGACAAGAAGATCTGTACCAGATCTTCCCATTTAATGTGGAGTCCCTTCATTGTTGGCTTCCAAAAAATGAAAATGAAAAATGAAAATGACTTCGTGGGTATTGTAGTGTAGGCTTAGACTAACGTGATAATAAGATACATACTAGCTTCGCTGCGCTCAGCTAGTCCTCCGGCCGGGAGTGAGTTGTGCTGGTGCGTGCCTTACTTGCGTTACGCTGTGTGCAAATCTTACGGATTCTTCTTCTCTCTGACTGCAGTTGCAGTTACTTTATATCAAAGATGAAGAGCACCAATCCATTTGACGACTCACCAAAAGTGTCTACTGGCGGTGGCGCAGGAACCAATCCATTCAGCGATGATAACGAAGACGACAATCCCAGCTTTATCGGCGCAAGCGGAGGCACTTCCAATTCTGACGCGTATTTCTCTACCAATACTATCAAAAATAATGACAACTCAACCGCAGCATTAAACACTGTCTCCATGTCACACACTACCGGGTCAACAGTTGAACCGTCCTCCATAATGGCTGGTGGGCCAAGTGAGTCGCCATGGCAGGACTTGGGCGATTTGCCATATCGACGTGTTCATTTGTATTCGAATGTTAGTTGGGGTTGTAATATTACCAATAATCACAAGGATAAATCACAGCAGCAACAACAATCGCAATTGCAATCGCAATCAGGGCAGAGCAGCCAACAAACGAATAGCGAGGAAGAAATGAACGAGGAACGATTTGGTCTCTCTTGGTATCCAAAATCATACGTCGATGCAATCCGCTCACATCAAAATGTATCAGGGGATGCTTCCGAAGTAGCTCGACTATTATCTACAACAACGACAACACTGGTAGCAGGATGTCCCAACGGTGGACCAATTGCCGCTGTGACCATTCCACTTCTCAGTAGTGGTATCAGTGGCAATGCAGGAGGAGGCATGGGATCCTCGGGATTTGGATCTAAAACAACCATTCGGATCATGCACAATGCTGGATCCATACTGGCCAAGATTCCATTTCCTCCGCCCAAGCAGGAACTCTTGGATTTGTCAACAACTTCCACTGCTACTGTAATGCAGCATCGTGGCCCAGGGGATATATTAACCATTGGATTTACGTCTCGATGTGTCCTCGTGGTTGTATTGCGTGATAGTCTAACGCTATGCTATGATCTATCTGGTAAGAGTGTACTGCCACCATTCTTTGCACTCAAGTTCAATTCGGGAAGTCATCATACACCCTCACCATCTCGGGGAGGTAAAGTCAAATTGAGTGGAACGGAATTGTTAGAAGCACGTATGTATGAGGGTGGTGTGGCAGTATTGGGTGTGGATATGAATTCGGCAATTGTGGAATTGTTGGATGAGCATGATGATCCAGCTTATGCGGATGGCATGGATATTTCGTCGAGACGGATTGTGCCCAAGTCGACATCATCATCTTCTTCTGATCATGATCCAACTCGAGGAGATAATTCATCATCGGCTTCACCATTCTTTCTGGCACCTCCGCCTCATTATGCGATTGTTACGCCACTGCCGACGGCCATGTTTGCAAGATCGAAACATTTATCGTTTGGGTGTATTGCAGTGCTGCCTCGACAGTACTCCCCATCGGGAAGGCCTGAATTGTTTTTATCCACCTCAGATGGCTCTGTAGTTGTTGCCGAGGCAAATCCATCGACAAGTCCGAATAATGGATTAACAGATGTGGACTGTAGATCTCGAATTAATGACGGGGGAGGAATGGGATCATCATCGGCCCCGATTATCTCCATGGCATTTGCTCCTAATGGACGCTTCTTGGCATGCTTCACATCCAATTCAATCTTGACCGTTGTCTCGACTACATTTGAATCAAAAGTACTCGAATTCAGTACCTCATCTGGTAGTTCTTCTCCACCACGATCAATGGCATGGTGTGGTGAAGATAGTGTCGTGTTACACTGGAAGAATTTGGGTGTTTTGCTTGTAGGCCCGTATGGAGACTGGTTACGATTTCCGTACGGGGAAGAAGATGAAATGGGCACAGCTGCAGTGGTTGGGTCAAGAGTTCATGGCGATTCCGAGGTATATCTCGTCCAGGAAATGGATTGTTGTCGAGTTTTGACGTCCAATGTGGTGGAATTGCTGCAGCGTGTTCCTCCTGGTACTGCTGACCTTCTTCGTATTGGTTCTATCGAACCAGGTGCGCTTTTACTTGACGCTTCGGATGCATTTGATTCTGGCAGCTCAAACGCAGACGAGGCAGCACGCTCCATTACAGCTAGGGAAGGATTGCTTAGTGAAGCCATCCTTGATTGTGTAGCAGCAGCCGAAGGAGAATTCGACGTTCGTGTTCAAAAGCGTATGCTCCGTGCGGCATCCTATGGTTTGCATTTTGCATGCAAAGATGAAACTTACAGAAATAAAACTCCTGGACGACCGTCGCATGAGGCTGTAGCCTTCGTTAGAGCATCGAGAAAGCTAAGAGTTCTGAATGCTATCCGACGCCAGGGAATTGGATTTGCCATGACCTCGGCTCAGTACGATGCTGTAATGCCAAAGGGTGTGGTAGCAAGATTGATGGCCGCTGGTAGACCATCGTTGGCTGCTTCAATTTCAGAATACCTCAAACTAGGCAGAAGAGTACGTGATTATGCAAGAGCAATGAAGGCATCTGCGTTCGTATCTTCGCCACCGGAGACGAGCATGACCAATTCTCAGATTGCCGAGGAGGCTATCCGCATTATTCAAGGGAAAGAAAAGGGTGGTAAAAAGACGCAGGACGAGGACGAAGATTCCCTTTCGTCACCACCATCGTCTGGAATGTACGCCTCCGTGGCATTGGCAGCACACCGATCAGGGCGGAAAGGAGTTGCAGATTTACTCATAATGCTTGAGGAGGGCCCCGAAGACAAGGTGCATGCTCTATTGACGATTGGTGCCTACGCAGACGCGGCAGCAGTTGCGGCAAAAGCAAGGGACTCAAATCTTATCTACACTACCATCTGCGCCTACGAAGGAGGCCTTCCAAACAATGAGGAGGGAAAGAGTTTGTACTTTTCAGGCATCATTAATAAGTTTCCAACGGAAGCAGTGAACATGTTTACGTCGTATTATTGTCGGCTTGGAACGCTGGCTGTGGGCGATGCTAATCCAGCCGTGAACATTTTTCTAAGAAGGCAAAAGCATACCGAGGCAGGCCTCATGATAGCAAAGAAGGCGTTACTAGTGGAATCGATGGAGGGTAACAAGAGAGAGAAACAAAAGATAGAAATGCTCAAGGATGCATCAAAGATATTCGATGTTGGAGGTAAAGATTGCGCGTTTCAAAAAGCTTGCGTTGATGAACAAATCCAATTAATGGCAGAACAGGAGCAACTAAGGCTTGCATACGGATCAAACGAGGTTGCCCCGCCTTCATCTTCGGTGACTTCTACAATAATGTCAATTCTAAAGCACGGAGCCGTCGATCAGCGATCAGCGCATAAACTTAACGCTGATGCGGAACGCATTGCGAAAAAGTTCAAAGTTCCTGAAAAACGACTATGGCATGTTAAAGTGAGAGCTTTTTCAGAGAGTGGACAATGGGCAGTAATGCGAAACTTCTGTGATTCTAGGGCCAAGCCTCCAATTGGAATGAAGCCTTTTGCATTAGCTGCAATCAAAGGTAAACAAGGAGAGGCAGAGATCATGCATTACGTAGGCCGCATGCAGGACAAGACCGATGCCGATGACCGATATGATCTGTTGTGTGAGGCAGGCTTATGGAAGAAAGCGTTAGAAGAGGCAGTGAAGCAAGGAGATGGAAGAAAAATTGCCAACGTGCGATCACTATGCAACAACCCTGATGTTCAACGACTATGTGACAAATACATTTGATCAAGGTCAATGAGAGGTGAACCATCTTAACGTTTAATTGTATTAATTAAGTTACTGAAATGTTGATAGCCTCTGATCCATATCGATTGTGAGGGAACCTTGTGAAAGAAACGTCTGCCCCAAAATGATTACATATGGAGCAGTTGTCTCATCATCAAACCAGTCCAAGTCTATTGGGTTAACATAAAATAGTCTCTGATCATCTTCAAAACTGCTCTTTATGTTGCAAACTGCTCCACCGACCTCTTTTACTGCTATTGACACTGAACGGAAGTCACGTGTATCTGTTGTGTTGTCAGTATAATACTTTTGGACAAAATCCCAGAATGGTCTAATCAATAAACACCCTGTTAAACCAGAGTCAAAGACTGCTACAATTGGTCGTCGTTTGATACCTTTTGTCGAAAGTTCTAATCCATCAAAGGATATGGATTTAACTTTCACCGCGTAGTGATCCACAAAGTCTCCGTATGTGCGTAAATCAAACAACTGCATTGAGTTTGATTGATCTTGTATCAGTGATTCTGTAGAGAACGAAAGTTCCTGAAGCGGCGCGTTCATACAAAACGACTTGATTCGCTTGGTTTCTGTACGGCCGCTGCCAACGTCGTTTTCAACTACTATACACTCTTGTTCAAAGAATGTAGGTCGTGGATCTGGAAAGCGTGTCCTGTCTGCATCCGGGTTGCTGTTTTGAATCAGACCCAATAGTCCGTATGGTTGAATTGCTCCGCCACCTGTCGCCTCGTTGGTGAGTGCTTCATCTAGCACACCAATCACTCCTGCACTTGTTATTTCTTGAGAGCTATATTGTCGTATCTGCAATCGTGGATCACGGAACGAGTAGCTTGCCAACTTCCAATCAATCTGTCCTCTTACAGCCCCATAAATTTCTGATGTTGATTGATAGTCTGAAGGCGATAGTAAAAGAGCATCATCATCCTTCGCTTGTGTAAATCTTCTTATCCGTCCACTACCGTTTCCAGCAAATGGTAATACCAAATAAGGTGAGCCTGTATCAACAATGGTGCGGTATACTTGAAATGAATTGTCGCTAATGCCAAATACTGTACATCTTACACAAAAGGTGCCGCCAGATGCAGGTTCTAACGGAAGAGTGATAATTTGAAAAGAGGTATCAGTTACATCTGCGCAAGAGATGCTTGGTAACAATAGTGCGTTAGTTCCCAAGATGAGGGTTGTTACACATGATCGACGGTCCAAAGTGCTGCTATGAAGTGCTGATGTCTTTATGTCACAGACACGTGATGTCCTCACACTTGGGAATGGGTGATGAAAAAATGCAAACGTCGTTGTTGTGACAACAGCAGCTTGGATCACCAACAGAAATGCATTATTATGTCTTCCCATCATGCTGCATGTATGCAACTGAATGAAGTACACACTGATGTTGCGCTGATAAAACAAACAACATGTTACATACAATACGGCGTTTTTCAAGAGAGGTGAGAGGGGAGAATTTATTATCCCTATCCTAATCATTAACCTCAGCCAAAATTTGATACGACACATACACTCATGCAAAAAAGATGGCGCATCATCTTCTTCACAAAACAACTGCGATGAAGCAGAATATCTACCATATCAAAGTGCTGAATGATGCTGCTGACTTTGAAATAATCGCGGCTGTTGCTTGCTTGCCTCTTCTTATGATACACTTTTTAAAATTATTCACAATCAAAGAATCTGGAATCTTCAAATCATTTTTCTGGACGATGAGTCTTCTGATCATTCAACTCATTCTGGTCTTGATCGTTTTGTACTCGGGCATCAGCGTCCAGAGTTACATACCATCAACGCCTCCGCCAAACCGACAACCATCGTCACCGCCAGTAATTAAATCAACCATTATCGATATCACTTCACCAGATGATCTCCAAGCGTTTGTTGTCAAGGATGATAGGCCCGCCGTCATCAAGGTATACAGTCACTGGTGCCGCACATGTAGGCAATTCGATATGCGATACAAGAACTTAGCATTGAATTGGGGCGAACAGAACAATGGAGGAGGTGGCATCTACAGCAATAGAGCAAGGTTTGCACAGATGGAGTACAGTGGTGAGTGACCAACTTGATTTGTTGGATCTTATTTATTGTGCGTACGTTTCGACGTATATAATATGCACTTGATTCCTCTTTCTGCAGCCAACGAAGAAATATGTAAGCTACTCAAGGCTACGAAGGTGCCATACATCCTCATCTACAAACGCAGTGAAGGCGAAGTAGCTCGGTTTGCATGTCCTCCAAGTAAAATGCAGCTTCTAATCGATGCTCTGCATGAGCACGCATCGCCATTGAATGACGATCTACTGCCAATGAGCTTATCGGAAGAGCCCACAATTGAGCCATTAATGGAAGATGATAGCATCGAGTCGACGCTAATGAAAGGCTCAGAGATGATGGATGCTCTAATGCCAGAAATACAAAAACAAGCTGGCTACGACTCTATTTTGAGCTTTGAAGAGTTTTGTAAGAAGCATACTACAAAGAAGAAGAAGAAGTGAACATGTTGACATGTGTTGTCTGTTCAGTGTGAATGGAGTTGTGTATGTACTTTGAATCAATAAAGTTGTGTATGAGTATAGTGGATAAGTTAACAACGCGCTTATCATTATAGTCTAAATACCATCACAGATTCATCGTTCCGAATAACTTGTGCCTCTGATCAAATCAGTTGGCACCAACTATGTCAAGAAATTTGCCGAAACTTAGAAGAACACACGATACGAATAAGTTAGGGCTTTGCAGATTGTCCCTCTCTCTAGCACGAAAAAGTCGAAGTTATCTCTACGAGATTACTTCTTCAGCAGCAGGTGTCTCAACATCCTTAGCCAATGGAGCATCCTTGATAACATCATCAATAGGAGCTGCAATGTCCTGCGTATTCTTCCAATAGTAATGGTGAACCAAAATTGTTGCAATGACACAGAGCCCAATGGGAAGAAGTCCCCAGTACCAGAATTGCCAATCTTCCCAGCCCCTGATGATGGGTGCAGCTGTAAGACTGACCATGGACATGAGCTTGATCAAGATGTTGAGTGAGGGTCCACTGGTATCCTTGAAAGGACTGAAAGGAAAAAGAGTAGGTGGATATGAGCTACCGAATACATGATATGAAACAGATAATATAGCATCTTCATCATTACTCACTCTCCGACGGTATCACCGACGACACAAGCCTTGTGAGTAGTAGTTCCCTTTCCACCGCAAGCACCTTCAATTTCAATGTACTTTTTGCTGTTGTCCCATGCTCCGCCCGCATTCGCCATCATGATAGCAAGCATCATTCCTGAAGCAATGGCTCCACCAAGCATTCCTGTAAGACATTTGGGTCCAATCAACAAGCCTGCCATAAGAGGAGAAAGTACGGCGTACACTCCTGGAAGGATCATTTCTTCGACAGAAGATTGAGTCGAAATAGCAACACATCTGTCAGAGTCGGCCTCAGCAGTTCCCTCACGGAGGCCATCAATCGTAGCAAACTGACGACGAACTTCAATGATAATTGCACCAGCAGCTTTCTGGACAGAAAGCATTGTCAACGCTGCGAATAAGAAAGGAAGCATCGCTCCGAACAATACGCCACTGAGGACAACTGGATCCCCGATATCTGCGGTGTAAACTTGGGCTTTGTCTTTGAATGCAGTCAACAAAGAAAGACTAGTAAGAACAGCAGATCCGATAGCAAATCCTTTTCCAGTAGCAGCGGTGGTATTTCCAAGGGCATCAAGAGCATCAGTTGTTTCCCTCACACGCTCTTCAAGCTCAGCCATCTCAGCAATACCGCCAGCATTATCAGCAATTGGACCGTATGCATCAGTGGCTAGCGTGACTCCAAGTGTTGAAAGCATTCCAACTGCTGCCATGGCTACGAACAACAACAAAATAGTATTTGTGAGGATTCCAAGCTCATGAAATAGTAGCTGAGGTGGTAGAAAGAGAGAACTTACCAACACCATAATCTCCAGACAAAGCATTGCAGCCAAGAATAGTGGCAACAATAATAAGAACGGGAGGTACACATGACATCATACCTGATGAGAGTGAGAGAGGTGAAGTTCATGCGTGAGTGAAGAGAAAGCATCCGCCCTCCAGTATAATTTTATCATACTTTCACTTGGCGAGAGCGATCAGATAAAAGTCAGCAATTCTTACCGATACCGAGACCCTGAATAATTACCGTAGCTGGCCCAGTAACTCCTGCTTGAGTAATACTCTGAGTAGGCCAAAACGAGTAGGATGTGTAATACTCTGTAGCTTGACCAATTAAGATCCCCGCGATTAAACCAATGGCGATACAGGCAAAGATCTTCCAGCCTTCGGCAGATTGGTCACCTGGGAAAAATTGGCTAACGATGACAGCGCTGAAAGCGAGAACAAGCACAGAAGATGATATAACGCCTTTGTGCAAAGCGAACATGAGCTGTCTCTGGTTAGCTCCATCCTTTGTTGAAACAGCAAAGAATCCAAACAGGGACGCGACGATTCCTGCGCCAGCAATCCAAAATGGCAGAGCAACTTTGACGGCGTTCCCGTTAGCAAGAGTAGCAGCAGCAATGATTGAACCGACAAAAGACTCGAAGAGATCTGCTCCCATTCCAGCTACATCTCCGACGTTGTCACCTACATTATCAGCAATGACAGCAGGATTGCGAGGATCATCTTCAGGGATATCCATCTCGACTTTACCGACAAGATCGGCACCAACATCGGCAGCCTTGGTGTAAATGCCTCCAGCAACACGAGCAAAGAGAGCAATCGAAGAAGCACCAAAGCCAAAACTAGCCAAAGAATCGACGGCCGCAATCAAACTTGCAGCGGCATGTTCTGAACCACCCAGATCGCCAACAGAACTGATCAATACGAAGGACATAAAGTCAAAGTCAGGTTCGACAATGCATACACTTAAATGTGCAAGTACAATGACTTGGAACTTACCGGTTGAGAGTCATGAGCCAAAAGAAAAACGAGAGACCAGCGAGTCCAAGACCAACAACAGTAAATCCCATGACTGCACCTCCAGTAAATGCTACACGAAGAGCAACAGAGAGACCTTGTTTGTCAGCTGCTTGAGTTGTCCTTACATTGGCATCGGTTGCTACACTCATTCCAGCCCAGCCGGCACTTGCGGACAATAAGGCTCCACCAATGAAACATCCACCAGCACGAATGCCATCAAGACGATCAGGATTATCAACCAATGAGAGAAGATTGCTGGGAGGATCAAGGGTGTAAATGATCACAAGAACAGCGAAGACGAGGAAGACAAACATGGTGAGATATTTGTACTCGGTGACGAGGAAGGCTCTCGCACCCGATTTGATCTTATCGCAGAGCTTGTTCATTTCAGGTGTTCCACGCTCGTAGCTTCGAAGCTGCAAGAAGGAGATGTCACATCGCATGTGTAGGTGAAAGACAGTGGGTGAGTAAAGATTTGAGGTGTCAAGATATTCATTTCAAACGTAATTTACAATCCACAATGACAAATGTTGACATCAATACATATCGATGCACACATCTTTGAGACAGCGCATTGAAAGTATGAGAGTGTTCCATGTACTTATTTACCTTTTTTGTCAAGAAAATCGCCATCAAGAGAGCAAGGCCACCGCATGCCAAACTGAGAGACACAACATTGATGGAAGTTGTGTTGCATGGATATGCCATATCCGATGTGCATGGAGCAGGCTTCATAGACCCTAACTCGGCCATGGTGCAGATTGTAGATTATATGTGAAGATAAGGATGATCAAGAGGAGATCGAAAGGAGCAAAGACAAAGACTGCAGTAGGCAATCAATGGAGAAGATCTACGATGTAATATGTAATCTACTAAATGCTCAATGTTATGATTTATGAGCAAGCAGAACGTAGCAGGCTTGATTGCTTTGGCTGCTTGCTTTTGTTGACACATCGGGTTCCCAAAAATCAAAAGCAGCTTTCTGACACCAACCCACTGTAGGAATTAGTACAACATCCCCTGCTGCACTCTCACTGTCTCAGCTGTGTCATTTACACCAGCTGTTTTGGCACTCCCTTTTAGCTGAGTCCCAATTCAAGTCAATTGAGAAGGTAAGTTGTTGCAATCGAACTGGTTGATGCAAGGGCTTTGATAACAAGCAGGTCGATCCAACTGAGAGAGCCGAAGTCTGAAACAATTGGATTAAACTCTTATTGACTCTTGATATGATCTACTACTCCTACTTTCATTTTCATCGCTACAGCTACAAATAATACATTCACATGGCTAACTCAAAATGGCATACACACCAGCAATGACAATGGATGACAATGCAAATCTAGGCATGACCGAAACAGAAAACCCTGCCGATGGATCATACAATTGATTGAATCCGCTTATAGTAGTGGAATTGGAAAGAGGCAAGTTTTCATTACCTACTGGAGCCATGGTAGCAATTGTAGCAGTTGGCGCCTTTGTAGGTGTTTTGGTCATGTTTAGATCGTAATCAAATGACGCAGTTGTGGAAGAAACTGATGCAGCAGCAGTAACTGATGCAGCAGCAGTAGAAGTACCAGCTTCGGCTGCAGCCACAGTGGTGGTGGTTGTAGCAGCAGGTGTTGTTGTGGCCTCGGTAGTTGACGCAATAACAGCAGGGCAGCAAGTATCCTCAAAGCCTTTCACCTGAGTACAAACATCACTTGACTCTGAAACTTCCGCAGCATCAGCAATTATGTCATCACAAGTGATATCTCCAAGAAGAAGAGTTGCCCCGGAAGCCGTGAGACCACCAGCACAAACTGAACAGGCAACGAAATCCCCAACAGGGCAACAAGTCCCCTCAGACTGCTGAATCAACTCACAAATGCCATCTCCAGCTTCTTGTTGTGCTGCATCGGGCAGCAAGTCGGCACAAGTTTTACCGGGTACAGTAGGCACGTCCGCAGGAGCAGTGATGCCGCCAGGACAAACTACACAAGAAGATCCAGAAACAGCTGTAGTCGGTACGAATACAGCCTGTGTCGATGCAACAGCTACTGTACTACTCACAATAGCGGCATCTGTGGGGTCAGCAACAGCATCAGCTGTTGTACTACCTGCAACGGCAGCTGGTGTAGTCGCAGCGGCCTCCGTAGTGATTATTGGCGCTGCTGTTGTAGGTACATCTGGGCAGCAAGTGCTTTCAAACGCCATAATTACACTGCAAATGTTGTCGTCAGCATCAAACATAGCAGCATCAATCTGAATATTGCCACAAATTCTAGTTCCTTCAGTTATTGTACCCGGAGGAACTGTGATTCCATTGGGACACGGGGAGCAAGTTGTTGAATCAGTTACCGGGGCTTCAGTTGTTACCACAGCCGCAGCCACTGCAGTTGTTTCTTCTGCACTCACTGCTGATTCTGTGGTGCCACCGCAGCATACTCCCTCATAAAATTTAATACTATTGCAAGTACTGCTGGAAGCGTCATATCTGGCTGCATCAGCTTGGATTGTTCCGCACTCATTTCCTCCCACAGTTGGTGTGTTCGCGTCGACGTTGATCCCTCCTGGGCATACTGAGCACGGCTCCTGCGCATGGGTGCCAGTGGAGAGGATGGCTGCTACTGCAAAGATGGAGAACTTCATCTCGCTGTTAGTGGGTTTGTATTTTGTCGGTGTGACTACAATAGTTAGCTGAAAGTACGTGAACGGAGCATTTTTTCGAGGATTTTGAGATTAATTTCGATTATGTTCTCTCAAAAGCAAGAGTTTTCTTATCTATTAGTCATTATGACAATCTATTTTCGTCCTCCTAACTCAAGTTTGACCTTAGCTTGGCATCTTACTTAAGTCCCTCGGCAACTCTCGCAACACCCGAGTAGTTGGATGCCTATCTACACTGACGCTGCTGAAGTTAGAGCTGGAGAACAGTAATAGTTATCACTGTATCATGTGATAGGCTCTTCTTTCTTTAAACTCTTTTAAGTAACCTAAACTTTGGGAGATGACCTCAAAAAAGATCTTCTCCCACTAACAAAAACACATATGTACTGTCCTTCACATGCGACACTTGTTGCCTTTATCACTTAAGCAAACAGCATACCGCACACACCGAACACAAGAGTGACAACAAATCCAAGTCGGAAGTCAGCTGAAGATGGAGCACCCGCTTTATCTCCAGGCAGATTGAATTGAAAACCTGGTTCTCCAGCACCAGGAGGCGGTTTCCCTCTACCTGCCAATTCATTGTAAGTAGGAGAATATGTCGGAGCATAAGTGGTTGGCCCATAAGTTGGATCTTTTGGTGCTGGTAAAGGTGCAAGTGTTGGAGAAGGATTTGTAATATCAAGATTCGCTGGTGTTGGAAGAATATTTCCAAAGAGTTGATCACGAGATGTAGGACCGATAGTTGGCTTGTTAGTTGGCGGCGCAGTAGGTGCTGGTTCTGTGGGCGATGGTGTAATGATCTCAACGACATCAGGTGCAATCGTCGTCGTTGCTTCAACAGTCGTAGTTGCAGCAGTAGTAGTTGCCACGAAAGGACAGCAGACGTCTTCTGAACTCTTCATGGCATCGCATATATTGCTCCCTTCTGTTTGCTGAGGAGCATCAATCAAAAGATATTTACAGGTTTTGCTCCCTATTGTTGGTATGTCGATATTTTCAGCAGGGATTCCATCAGGGCAGACGGAACAAGTTGTCGACTCAGGAGCAGCCGGGGTTTCAGGACAGCACGTTTCTTCGGACCCTTTCATTTGGGAACACATGTTGCTCTCTTCTGCGGTTGTTTCGGCATCATTCATCATTTTTCCACAAGTTATTCCTCTCGTATTGGGTATTTCTGTGTCACCATGGACGGTAAGGCCTCCCGGGCAGACAGAGCAAGCAGAAAACTCATCCTCGTCCTCATCAGTTGTCACAACTTCACCAGGGCAGCATTTCTCTTTCGAATCATCCGTGATCATTTTGCAAACGTTGCTGTCGGCATCGAATCGAGAAGCATCTTCCTGCACGCCGCCACAAGTTCTCCCCGGGATGGTTTCAGTGTCGGGGTCGGCTGTAATGCCGCCAGGACAAGGATTGCAAGGTCCATCGCCATCCTGCTGCGCATTGACTCCTGTGGTTAGAATAGCTGCTGCTGCAACTGCTGCTATGATGTAGAGCTTCATGCCTGGAGAGTCGGTTCGTTCGTTCAACTAATGGAGCTTCTAGAGTATGGTGTAGGGTCAAGGAGTCTTGTGTCTTGTAGCCGCCTCGTCATTCTTATCAAAAAACTAACAAAAATGGCGGAAAACCGCCTTTGGCGGAAAAATGAAAATGATATACAATCCTCTGGAAAGGATTCGGGTTGCCCTCTTTGGGTTGGCACCTTTTCAGATGGCCGCTGAACCTTTCAAAAATCAAACATCATTTTTCAATATCTAGTAGGTACCATACGATGATGATGTGCCGTAGGCGACAATAATAACAGCCCTAACCATGCCAACCGCCGGAAAGAAGCCTAGAGGCCGTCCACGAAAGAGTGCTGCTACACTGGATGCCAAGCCTGATGTGGTTAGCAGCGCCAAAAAGCGCACACAAACTGGCGTTGCACGTGGTCGAAAACGAAAGGCTGCCGCCGCTGCCGTTGCCGACAAAAGTGATGTCGAAGAAGAGACCTCTCCCCGACGAAAGACTCCGAGGCGGTCAGTGTCAAAAGCAAAATATAAAGATTCGGACAGTGATGATGAAGCCTACGTAGTCGACGACGATGAAGATAGCAAACCAGAGGAGACAAAGAGCAATAAAAAATCAGCCACCCGACGAAAAACTCCCAAACGAACACCGGCCAAGAAAAAGAAGACTCCAAAAAAAGAGGAAGAGGAGGACTATAAAGATGGAGACGAAGGCAAAGGCGGCGAAAGCGGTGACGATGATGACAAATCAACAACATCTCCAAAGCCATCAAAACGAAGAATGAGCACATCCAACCGACCAAGGGTTTCAAGCAAAGAGCAATTCCTACAATTGAAGCCGGGGGCAAAGTGCGTCACAAAATATGGCGTTGTAGAAATCATCTCTGACGATCAATTACCTGCTGATCATCACAAATCTAAAGTTACCGAAACTGAAATCAAGGCGGCAAGACTCGTGTACCGTCAGCTCGATAAATTTAATGTACGAAAGACCAAATTGTTGGAGGAATTCGCCGTTGGGAGTCGTCATCGACGGGAAGAACTCAAGAAAATCTATCTTGATTCTATTGGACCAAACGATGCTCCTACGAATGGTAGCGACGAGGCAGCAACTGCACAAATGAAAATTTGGAAGCAATATTGCACTACCCTTACACCAGAACAAATCTTGTCGGATGGGAAATCATGGGAAGATAGAAAAAAGCCTGGCAAGAAGACAGTGTATGATTCAGCGAATGAAAGTGATCCTCGCATCCCCCCTGATTTCTATCCGGATCGGATTGTCAAGTGCAAACTAGTCAAAGATGAGCGGACAGTTATTGATGTCAAGGAGCCCAAAGAAGGAGCAATACATCTGCAATACATCGAGCGAGATCCAGTAGAAGATAGCGTGGTACAGCTACCAATCATCCTCCACCTCACACGACGAGAACTAACAAGAGCGTATGATCCAGAGGAATTGAATCACGTTTGCTCTTTTTGTGGCGAAGGAAACTTTAAGTCGCGTGTCCACGCCAAATATCACATTGACCAAGGGTTCTGCACAGATGGAAAGTTGCTTGTGAAAGAAGACGCAGACAAACGAGTCCAGACCGTCGAAAATGAAGCTCTTTCGGGTTCATGTTCGACAGAAAAGTTTTTATCCAAAATGCATGCAGTTCTTGCAGTCAAAGCAAATGTTGTCTCATTCAAAAAGATGGAAGAGTTTGGCAATCCATGCAAAATCAAACCATCAAAAAGGGATAAAATGCCTCCGTGGATTGTATTCAATGACAAGCGTTCGCCTCTCTACCCTGAGATGTACATCACTTTGGGCTTTAGGAGAGGATCACAAAACAGAAACTTTTACAACAAGCAGAAGCTTGATGATGACTACATCTCTAAAAGTGAACGCAGAATTGAAAGAAAGAGAAGGAAAAGGTTCTCTCTACCGGGGACTAACAATAATTTCAGACCGTCGACGCATGCGAGCCGCTTCTCCAGTGTCAAAATTGAAATTGTCCAGCCCAATGACCAGGGTATACTACCAAAGATAGAGGATAATATGGATGCTTCGTTGCCATCACTGCCTCCGATTGACATTACTCATGCTTCATTGCCATCACTGCCTCCGATTGATGTTACGAATGCTCCGTTGCCATCGCTACCTCCGATTGACGTTACTGGTGCCCCGTTGCCGGACCTGCCTCCAATTGACGTTACTCATGCTCCGTTGCCAGAACTGCCTCCAGCCGTTAATGTTACTCATGCTCCGTTGCCGGACCTGCATCCAGCCACTATCGTTCCTCATGTCCCGATGCCGCCCATGCCTTCAGCCGCTGAAATTCCGAATGTCCCTCCTATCCCTCCAGTTGCTGCTGACACCACTGTAACCACCGATGCCATGGATGTTGACTTTGGCTCAAATGACAACGACAGTGATGTGTTAGAGACCGAAACAACTACACAACCAAGTATTGTCCATGAACCAAGTAACAAGAATAATATCTCCTCCACCAGTCGTGTTCTCCCTATCGAGCAAAGGGAAACTAGTGTTCCGTACCCAGAACTTGGCGAAGGATGGACAAAACGAACTGTGAAGCGCTTAAACTCATCGGCTATCGATACTCAGTATTTTAGTCCTGACGGATGGAAATTCCGAAGCCTTTTGGACGCACGCAATTATGTTAATGGCAAAGCAAACAAAGGCCAAAGAGCAAGAGGGAGGAGAAAGCCGTCTGCGGTTAAGAATAGTTACCAGCCTCCTAAAGCCCAGGATCAAAATAATACTGATCCTCCTGTTGTCATCGATACTCAAGTATTGGCATCCGAGTGTGAAGCAGGACGCTACCCAACGATAAATTCGTTTTCAGGAGACCACGATGATAAGTGCACTCTTTGTCACAAACCTGAGAAGGACGATACAGCGCCGCTGCTAGAATGCGATTTTTGTAAGAACAGTGTTCATCAAGTGTGTCTCAACAAAGCCATGCTAAGAAAGGAGCCACCGATCGTCATCCGGGAGGCAGAGCCTCACGATTCTCAACTTTGTCATGAATGTCTAACTGTATGTCTCAATCGACGGGCTAGGGCAGAGACAAGACGAATTAGGAAGTGGCATCATGAATTACAAAAGGCAGGACTTGAAAACATTCCTGACGCTGCAGGGCTTACTGAGGAAGTGAATCTGAATAATGATGACTTTGAGACGGATCAGAAAGAAGAAGACGCCCCAACATACAAAGCATGCCCAACTGGTGGTCCCGGGGGTCTTATTTGTTGCTCCTACTGCAGTGCATCGTACTCAAGACTTCTCTCGAATACAGCGAAAGAAATGGAGGCTCAATCAATTGCTAGAAAGGGTCAGGAAGTGAGTGAAATACTCGAATTGCTAGCTGATGCCAAACAGCGGCTTCTTGTGGCAACAGATCTCTCACGCTCAAATGATGAAAGGCGCAGTCTTATGAAGAACAACGAGGGAGCTTTTAGTGGCGGCCCTTAGTTATATTATTATTTGTTTCATTAAACATAACTCCTCTACGTTATATACAGTTAACTCTCTCTATTCCTATGCCTCTCCATCTTTTTGTAGTGAATCAATCTCAATCTGTTCATTTACCTTCTGTCATTATTTTCTTGATTCCATTGCAATGAGCCAGACCCAATACAGCAACCACAACTTTCCCTTCTTCAGCAGAGTTTCCAACAACACTATCCGGCGCATAGATTGCACCTTTTGACTTGTCCCCTGCCGGCTGAAACAATTTATCCCACACATTTCCTTTGTCCGATGCATAATTACGGCACTGCTCAAAGATGTTTTCCGCAAGGATTTCATTCCGTTCGGCAAGAAGCTCCTTTAAGAATATCCTAGCAAAGATGACAGTTTCCAAAGCTGAGAAGAAGATTGATTCAGCAAGGTCTGTCGGAGTGAGGTCGCTAAGTGCATTGGCATCGTCTACCCCTCCGGACAAGATGAAGAAACAAAGCACTATGATACTAAATACTGGTGACCGCACAAAGTAAGAAAGAGGATATTTCAACAAGGACACTGGAGCAGCAGCCATTAGCTTTGGGTCAAAAAATGAGTCAATACCAAGGAACCCTTCCCCCAATGGCACAGCCTCCTTTCTCGCTGTGGATACACTATCGTACAATCTATTCCATCCACCATTCCATGGCTGCACCAAGTCCAATACTGCCTCCTTTGCTCCATTTTTGAGTTGAGATACGGTAATGTTAATCCTCTGATCGCCCAGCACTACAGGGCGCTCATACAATAGACCCAAGTCATGTGCTGCCCTCATCTCCGACATGAGTTGATCTTGAACGAATTCATTCTCCAGCGTTGCGTTCCATCGTATGTCGCAGGACTCAATAATGATGGAGCCAAGTTTTCCCTCCTTTTCAAGTTGATTAATTGTATCAGTGGCAAGTTGGATAGAGGCGGGGTTGTAGTGCATTGCACCAATGAGCTTCACTTGCACTCCTGTAGATGGTTCTATGAAATCAAGAATTTGAGATCGGAGCTTGGAGTTTGTAGGATACGACTTGACAGCGTGAAATCCGCCTGGATGGTTGGTAACGAAGGCATCGCATACTCCGTGGAGAGTAGCGAGTGCTACGGTGATAGGCAAGAGTCGGTTCATCATATTATTCGGCTGCTGCTAAATTAAAGTTTATGTCTTGCGTGCGGTTGCGGCGGGGTGGGGGGACTTCAACGAGGTGGCGGAATAAAGAATTCGGCCGGCTGGCAAGACAAGGCGCGCCATCTATTTTACTTCCCGCCAGATTTTGCTCACATCGCCAAAATGAAAATGAAAATGAAAATGAAAATGGCGCAATGCATAATATTTCCGCTTTGTATCACCCTACTACGCTGCTTGAGTTTCAGTCTCTGAATACACCTACTACACACTTCTGTAGGCACATCATAGTCACTTGCAGTCACTACACAATTTAAGATGGGCAACAACGCATCAAACACCTCTGACCGAATGGCCATCTCGGCCATGTCACACATGATGAACATCACCAAACCACAGCTCCTACAACTACGAGACAACTGCATCAGCGCCTCCATCAAAGATGGCAGCACTCCATCAGGATATAAACTGCGTCGTGAAAACTTCCTACAAGCCATGAGAGATAGTCGCATTTCCATTGAGCCAGATTATCAAGTGTTGGAGAAACTATTTACGATGTGGGATAGGAATAGTTATGGTGTTGACACGTTGACTTTCTTCGCTGGCATAAGCCCACTTGCATCAGTGATGGATTTGAACACCAAGCTACAGCTTGCTATCGACGTTTATGATTACAAAAAGACTGGGAGAGTGAGCCGTATTAGCCTTGTTCGAATCTTACAAGCAATCAATGAAACGTCGTCATATTTCGGAGATAAAGTGTTGATACCGAGACAAATTGTGGTGATTGTGGATGACTTGTTCGATGGTGAAAATAGATTGGAAGATGATGATGCCATTCAATATGAAGGAAGAGTGGAGAAAATCGCTTGCCACCCATTTGTTATGGAATTTTCTAATAACAAGGGAAGTTCACGGTATGGGAAAGTGCAGTAATTGTTTTTGTTTAGAGGTCGATGTGATGCAATAGTGGGAGAGAGGATCACTTCTCTTCTTCAGCCTTGCAACTAGTAGTCGAGCAATGGCGAGGTGATGCATCCACAACTACATATCTATATACATTTGTTCCCTGTGTTGATTGTCGATAATGTCTATAATGTGTATTGAAAGGTTTACGTCTCAATATTTAATGATCATTCCACACCATATGCAGCAGGCCTTATATCTTTGTCCAAACGAGTCCAAATTGCAATGCCTCCACTTCCACCTCTTGCAATCAAGGACTTTTCACTGCTTCCTATGATCGTAAAGGCGGGCATACGTGATCCTTTCTTATTAGAGAAATCTGCAGGCTTCTTCTTTAGTCCCATCCCGTCTGATACGAATTCAGGTAAAAATTGCGTCACTTTATTCGAAAATAGGAACATATCTTCAATGCCTATCCCCATCACTCGCCTTTTAGTATTGAAGTAATGAGGCCCGAGCAAAGACAGAATGATTGTATCTTGATTAATGCCAACGCCATTGCCAAAGTTGTTCTCGTCAATCATTGCATAAGCAAAAATTGGGACAGTTTTGAAGGGTGTAGTTCCACCACGTGCTGGAGGACCAGTAGCCAGTTGTAGCTTCCACGAACCATAGGCTCTTTTCCACATATCTCCTTTCGCAGATTCATCTGGATACAACTTTGAGGCATTTCTATCAACATATCGAACGGCATCATATAAATCATCAGACGGAACGCCACCGACAGCACACTTGTCTATTGTCTGGAACGATTTTGTGTATATTGCATCTTCACTACTACCTGCAAAGATGCAAGACGTGCGCTTGACAGCAGCAAGAGGGGTACCTATACCAGTGAAGCACTCACAAGCGCCCAACACTGCTGACAAGAGGATTAACAAGAACAAATGTGTGCTAGTCATATTCTAAGAAGAGGAATTCTAACGCAGCGGCAAGGAGCTGTAGCCTGTAGCAGGAATGAGGTGTTTTCACTTCACCATGTAGGTAGGAACCCATACAAAATATGGCGCCATCCGTCACTCCGTCAAATCAAGCATTCGGCAGCTCATATAGTTGGTTTGGTAGAGCTCTGCCTCTCTAGAGACAGAGACAAACATGAGACAGCAAGAAATAGACGAGGAGCACGGAGATTTGGATTCAGATGATTTCGACGTGTGTTCTCCTCCCAGGCGCAGCATACACAGCGATGGTTCAGATGAACTTATGCGTCATGACTCGAGCCTAAGTGCCCAATCTAGTGAGACCACTCCAAAAGATGAGCATTTAGATCATGTCTCAGAGATGACGCCGCTATTGGCAATGACTGGAGATAGAGCCGCAAGTGAGTTGTCACCACAAATAACCCGACCTATGCAGCGATCGTTATCGGAAGAGTCTATTGCAACTGTGGCAGCGTTACCAGGGATGATATTACGATCTCATTCTATCCACGTGGGTGCTGCTGCTAGACACAGCGAGGTGACGTGCTCAATTCGTCCATCGAGCACAAAAGCCGCACTTAAGGCAGTGCAACAAGAGCAGCGGACATGGAGAAGGAAACACGAACAACAAAATTCCCGAACAGATAATATACCGACAACGTTGCAACCAAAATCATCGTTTGCAATGAAAGAGAGCTATTGGATAG
Organism: Skeletonema marinoi; assembly: GCA_030544225.1. Lineage (NCBI taxonomy): Eukaryota > Bacillariophyta > Thalassiosirophyceae > Thalassiosirales > Thalassiosiraceae > Skeletonema > Skeletonema marinoi. The sequence continues at coordinate 580,424 of CM060491.1, forward strand.
ATATTGAGACGCCTCCAAGAAGTACTGAGGAACTTAGTGACTTTCTCTACCAACTTCGCCTGCCACCATTCTTTGTATCAATACTATCAGAACCTGCAACTTGGACTAGTGAGGTGGTTGCGTTGCAATTTATTTCACTTGCCATCTTTCAAATACTTCCCGCTGATCCTGAGTCTGACGAAATCGCTCATGTAGCACTTCTCAGTATGCCGCGACTTCTGGTTACATTTTCAACGTTTCCAAAGAATGAAGAAGCTGATGGACTTTATAATCTTGTACACCAATACATGAAACAGAGAGAACGAGTTCCAGAGCCGACAAGTTCGGGCCTCCTTCTTGCTTGGCTGCAGTTTCATGTCCGTAGAACAGCGACTGCACTGCGAAAATTACGTGCGCGGGCAGTGGAAATGGACAATGAATTAGATCAAGACTTTCAAAACTTTGATTTCGAAGACCTGGTCGAGGCTAAAGACTGCTTGCTAAATGTGCTATCAGTGGCAGAAGAGCAGCATGGCACAATTGATGCACTGTCTGCCGCTGAGAAGGGGAGTGGAGGATTTAATTTTTCTAATTGTTGTGCAGCGCTATCAGTGCTAGAGGCACATGCCTCCTCAAATGAAAGACTTAGTTCCCGTGTGGACAAACATTTGAATGAGTTGAGAGAGCGAATCATGGCCCATAGAGAGGACAATATCAATCAAAAGATGGCCTTGTTGACCATCTTATCCGCAGTGTTCATGCCTCTCACTCTGCTGACAGGTATTTGGGGCATGAATTTTGAATCAATGCCTGAACTGGAAATGAAAGGAGCATACCAAAAAGCCCTCCTTGGAATGCTTATTCTTGCCTTATGCATGGTCTACTCCTTTCAACGAGCTGGGTTTACCGCCCATCCTTAACATCAGTTTAATATAGGTTTTAGCAACTAGCATGTCATCTTATCGTCAACAACCAAGCTTACAAGAACAAACATGTCAGCTTCTAAACAAAAGTTTATAAAAGAACAGAAGAACAGTTTACCATCAGAAGACACACAAGATTCGGTTCTATCTTTCTCAGTCTGTTTTTAGCGACAGTCACCACGTTTGTTGCTCCCCCTACAGTGCTTCTTCTCAACGTCCATCACATCCTCCTACTCCATTTTATCTCCCTGATAAAAACTCCTCCAATCTAGATCCCCTACTTTAGTGGCCTTGAAAGTTTTCTCATGCAATACATTATCTGAAAAGGATGCAGCAAAGGCGGTGTGCGATAAAGTTTGATCCGTGGCTGACGTTGTGGCAATAACAATACGACCAACTAATGCTTGCGCCGTGATAAAGATGCTTATATACTATCATGGCCAACTTTAATGGGTCACTAGAAGCTGTTGATTGCCATATTCACACCGTGAGATACGATATGGTGCTAGAGAGTAGAGCTTGCGTCCATCTCAGATGCCTCATCAGGTCACCTACGACGTTGTAGCGATAACGATACGTCTAAAAAGACCTTGAGCCGTGATAAAGATGCTTCTATACTATCATGGCCAACTTTAATGGGTCACTAGAAGCTGATGATTGCCATATTCACAGCGTGAGATACGATATGGTGCTAGAGAGTAGAGCTGGCGGCCGTCTCAGATGCCTCATCACGTCACCTACGACGTTGTAGCGACACCAATACGACCGAAGAATGCTTGAGCCGTGATAAAGATGCTTCTATACTATCATGGCCAACTATAATGGGTCACTAGAAGCAGTGGATTGTCGTATTCACACCGTGAGATACGATATGGTGCTAGAGAGTAGAGCTTGCGTCCATCTCAGATGCCTCATCACGTCACTCACGACGTTGTAGCGATAATGATACGTCTAAAAAGAGCTTGAGCCGTGATAAAGATGCTTCTATCCTATCATGGCCAACTTTAATGGGTCACTAGAAGCTGTTGATTGCCATATTCACAGCGTGAGATACGATATGGTGCTAGAGAGTAGAGCTGGCGGCCGTCTCAGATGCCTCATCACGTCACCTACGACGTTGTAGCAACACCTATACGACCAAAGAATGCCTGAGCCGTGAAAAAGATGCTTCTATACTATCATGGCCAACTATGATGGGTCACTAGAAGCAGTGGATTGTCGTATTCACACCGTGAGATACGATATGGTTCTAGAGAGTAGAGCTGGCGGCCGTCTCAGATGCCTCATCAGGTCACCTACGATGTTGTAGCGACGCCGATACGACCAAAGAATGCCTGAGCCGTGAAAAAGATGCTTCTATACTATCATGGCCAACTATAATGGGTCACTAGAAGCAGTGGATTGTCGTATTCACACCGTGAGATACGATATGGTTCTAGAGAGTAGAGCTGGCGGCCGTCCCAAATTGGGCCTCATCAGGTCACCTACGACGTTGTAGTGTTGTAGCGACGCCGATACGACCAAAGAATGCCTGAGCCGTGAAAAAGATGCTTCTATACTATCATGGCCAACTATAATGGGTCACTAGAAGCAGTGGATTGTCGTATTCACACCGTGAGATACGATATGGTTCTAGAGAGTAGAGCTGGCGGCCGTCCCAAATTGGGCCTCATCAGGTCACCTACGACGTTGTAGTGTTGTAGCGACGCCGATACGACCAAAGAATGCCTGAGCCGTGAAAAAGATGCTTCTATACTATCATGGCCAACTATGATGGGTCACTAGAAGCAGTGGATTGTCGTATTCACACCGTGAGATACGATATGGTTCTAGAGAGTAGAGCTGGCGGCCGTCCCAAATTGGGCCTCATCAGGTCACCTACGACGTTGTAGCGACGCCGATACGACCAAAGAATGCCTGAGCCGTGAAAAAGATGCTTCTATACTATCATGGCCAACTATGATGGGTCACTAGAAGCAGTGGATTGTCGTATTCACACCGTGAGATACGATATGGTTCTAGAGAGTAGAGCTGGCGGCCGTCTCAGATGCCTCATCAGGTCACCTACGACGTTGTAGTGTTGTAGCGACGCCGATACGACCAAAGAATGCCTGAGCCGTGAAAAAGATGCTTCTATACTATCATGGCCAACTATGATGGGTCACTAGAAGCAGTGGATTGTCGTATTCACACCGTGAGATACGATATGGTTCTAGAGAGTAGAGCTGGCGGCCGTCCCAAATTGGGCCTCATCAGGTCACCTACGACGTTGTAGCGACGCCGATACGACCAAAGAATGCCTGAGCCGTGAAAAAGATGCTTCTATACTATCATGGCCAACTATGATGGGTCACTAGAAGCAGTGGATTGTCGTATTCACACCGTGAGATACGATATGGTTCTAGAGAGTAGAGCTGGCGGCCGTCTCAGATGCCTCATCAGGTCACCTACGACGTTGTAGTGTTGTAGCGACGCCGATACGACCAAAGAATGCCTGAGCCGTGAAAAAGATGCTTCTATACTATCATGGCCAACTATGATGGGTCACTAGAAGCAGTGGATTGTCGTATTCACACCGTGAGATACGATATGGTTCTAGAGAGTAGAGCTGGCGGCCGTCCCAAATTGGGCCTCATCAGGTCACCTACGACGTTGTAGTGTTGTAGCGACGCCGATACGACCAAAGAATGCCTGAGCCGTGAAAAAGATGCTTCTATACTATCATGGCCAACTATGATGGGTCACTAGAAGCAGTGGATTGTCGTATTCACACCGTGAGATACGATATGGTTCTAGAGAGTAGAGCTGGCGGCCGTCTCAGATGCCTCATCAGGTCACCTACGACGTTGTAGTGTTGTAGCGACGCCGATACGACCAAAGAATGCCTGAGCCGTGAAAAAGATGCTTCTATACTATCATGGCCAACTATGATGGGTCACTAGAAGCAGTGGATTGTCGTATTCACACCGTGAGATACGATATGGTTCTAGAGAGTAGAGCTGGCGGCCGTCTCAGATGCCTCATCAGGTCACCTACGACGTTGTAGTGTTGTAGCGACGCCGATACGACCAAAGAATGCCTGAGCCGTGAAAAAGATGCTTCTATACTATCATGGCCAACTATGATGGGTCACTAGAAGCAGTGGATTGTCGTATTCACACCGTGAGATACGATATGGTTCTAGAGAGTAGAGCTGGCGGCCGTCTCAGATGCCTCATCAGGTCACCTACGACGTTGTAGTGTTGTAGCGACGCCGATACGACCAAAGAATGCCTGAGCCGTGAAAAAGATGCTTCTATACTATCATGGCCAACTATGATGGGTCACTAGAAGCAGTGGATTGTCGTATTCACACCGTGAGATACGATATGGTTCTAGAGAGTAGAGCTGGCGGCCGTCCCAAATTGGGCCTCATCAGGTCACCTACGACGTTGTAGCGACGCCGATACGACCAAAGAATGCCTGAGCCGTGAAAAAGATGCTTCTATACTATCATGGCCAACTATGATGGGTCACTAGAAGCAGTGGATTGTCGTATTCACACCGTGAGATACGATATGGTTCTAGAGAGTAGAGCTGGCGGCCGTCTCAGATGCCTCATCAGGTCACCTACGACGTTGTAGTGTTGTAGCGACGCCGATACGACCAAAGAATGCCTGAGCCGTGAAAAAGATGCTTCTATACTATCATGGCCAACTATGATGGGTCACTAGAAGCAGTGGATTGTCGTATTCACACCGTGAGATACGATATGGTTCTAGAGAGTAGAGCTGGCGGCCGTCTCAGATGCCTCATCAGGTCACCTACGACGTTGTAGTGTTGTAGCGACGCCGATACGACCAAAGAATGCCTGAGCCGTGAAAAAGATGCTTCTATACTATCATGGCCAACTATGATGGGTCACTAGAAGCAGTGGATTGTCGTATTCACACCGTGAGATACGATATGGTTCTAGAGAGTAGAGCTGGCGGCCGTCTCAGATGCCTCATCAGGTCACCTACGACGTTGTAGTGTTGTAGCGACGCCGATACGACCAAAGAATGCCTGAGCCGTGAAAAAGATGCTTCTATACTATCATGGCCAACTATGATGGGTCACTAGAAGCAGTGGATTGTCGTATTCACACCGTGAGATACGATATGGTTCTAGAGAGTAGAGCTGGCGGCCGTCCCAAATTGGGCCTCATCAGGTCACCTACGACGTTGTAGCGACGCCGATACGACCAAAGAATGCCTGAGCCGTGAAAAAGATGCTTCTATACTATCATGGCCAACTATGATGGGTCACTAGAAGCAGTGGATTGTCGTATTCACACCGTGAGATACGATATGGTTCTAGAGAGTAGAGCTGGCGGCCGTCTCAGATGCCTCATCAGGTCACCTACGACGTTGTAGTGTTGTAGCGACGCCGATACGACCAAAGAATGCCTGAGCCGTGAAAAAGATGCTTCTATACTATCATGGCCAACTATGATGGGTCACTAGAAGCAGTGGATTGTCGTATTCACACCGTGAGATACGATATGGTTCTAGAGAGTAGAGCTGGCGGCCGTCTCAGATGCCTCATCAGGTCACCTACGACGTTGTAGTGTTGTAGCGACGCCGATACGACCAAAGAATGCCTGAGCCGTGAAAAAGATGCTTCTATACTATCATGGCCAACTATGATGGGTCACTAGAAGCAGTGGATTGTCGTATTCACACCGTGAGATACGATATGGTTCTAGAGAGTAGAGCTGGCGGCCGTCCCAAATTGGGCCTCATCAGGTCACCTACGACGTTGTAGCGACGCCGATACGACCAAAGAATGCCTGAGCCGTGAAAAAGATGCTTCTATACTATCATGGCCAACTATGATGGGTCACTAGAAGCAGTGGATTGTCGTATTCACACCGTGAGATACGATATGGTTCTAGAGAGTAGAGCTGGCGGCCGTCTCAGATGCCTCATCAGGTCACCTACGACGTTGTAGTGTTGTAGCGACGCCGATACGACCAAAGAATGCCTGAGCCGTGAAAAAGATGCTTCTATACTATCATGGCCAACTATGATGGGTCACTAGAAGCAGTGGATTGTCGTATTCACACCGTGAGATACGATATGGTTCTAGAGAGTAGAGCTGGCGGCCGTCTCAGATGCCTCATCAGGTCACCTACGACGTTGTAGTGTTGTAGCGACGCCGATACGACCAAAGAATGCCTGAGCCGTGAAAAAGATGCTTCTATACTATCATGGCCAACTATGATGGGTCACTAGAAGCAGTGGATTGTCGTATTCACACCGTGAGATACGATATGGTTCTAGAGAGTAGAGCTGGCGGCCGTCTCAGATGCCTCATCAGGTCACCTACGACGTTGTAGTGTTGTAGCGACGCCGATACGACCAAAGAATGCCTGAGCCGTGAAAAAGATGCTTCTATACTATCATGGCCAACTATGATGGGTCACTAGAAGCAGTGGATTGTCGTATTCACACCGTGAGATACGATATGGTTCTAGAGAGTAGAGCTGGCGGCCGTCTCAGATGCCTCATCAGGTCACCTACGACGTTGTAGCGACGCCGATACGACCAAAGAATGCCTGAGCCGTGAAAAAGATGCTTCTATACTATCATGGCCAACTATGATGGGTCACTAGAAGCAGTGGATTGTCGTATTCACACCGTGAGATACGATATGGTTCTAGAGAGTAGAGCTGGCGGCCGTCTCAGATGCCTCATCAGGTCACCTACGACGTTGTAGTGTTGTAGCGACGCCGATACGACCAAAGAATGCCTGAGCCGTGAAAAAGATGCTTCTATACTATCATGGCCAACTATGATGGGTCACTAGAAGCAGTGGATTGTCGTATTCACACCGTGAGATACGATATGGTTCTAGAGAGTAGAGCTGGCGGCCGTCTCAGATGCCTCATCAGGTCACCTACGACGTTGTAGTGTTGTAGCGACGCCGATACGACCAAAGAATGCCTGAGCCGTGAAAAAGATGCTTCTATACTATCATGGCCAACTATGATGGGTCACTAGAAGCAGTGGATTGTCGTATTCACACCGTGAGATACGATATGGTTCTAGAGAGTAGAGCTGGCGGCCGTCTCAGATGCCTCATCAGGTCACCTACGACGTTGTAGTGTTGTAGCGACGCCGATACGACCAAAGAATGCCTGAGCCGTGAAAAAGATGCTTCTATACTATCATGGCCAACTATGATGGGTCACTAGAAGCAGTGGATTGTCGTATTCACACCGTGAGATACGATATGGTTCTAGAGAGTAGAGCTGGCGGCCGTCTCAGATGCCTCATCAGGTCACCTACGACGTTGTAGTGTTGTAGCGACGCCGATACGACCAAAGAATGCCTGAGCCGTGAAAAAGATGCTTCTATACTATCATGGCCAACTATGATGGGTCACTAGAAGCAGTGGATTGTCGTATTCACACCGTGAGATACGATATGGTTCTAGAGAGTAGAGCTGGCGGCCGTCCCAAATTGGGCCTCATCAGGTCACCTACGAGGTTGTGGCGACGCCGATATGACTAACAAATTCTTTTGCCGTGAAAAAGATGCTTCTATACTATCATGGCCAACTATAATGGGTCACTAGAAGCAGTTGATTGCCATATTCACAGCTGAGATACGTACAGAACTAAGGACGTACTTACGGCCGTCATTCAACAGAGTGCTTGCGGCGCTGTCCGTCTATGTGTCTTACCGCGTTTGATGGTACGTAGGAATTGATAAGTCTCTGTTCGCTTTGCACGATTCTACCATTCAACTCAGTTGTAAAGGTGGATTTTTTGTTGTTGTTTAGCCATCAATGATAAATACTCGGCAATAAGGTGATTGCGGCATCAACCATGAAACAGAAGCATCTAGAATCGTGCCTATCCTCTATACCAAACAGGGTCTTCCCGGACCCAAAAATCCAGCTGGAGCAGTACCCAACTTCAGTGAATCTGGCGGCATCAATCGTCCTCACGGCTCTCGCCAAGGGAGATGCTGGCAAAGGAAGAACTATATTGGATCTCGGCTGCGGCACAGGAAATCTTGGATTGGCATTTGCAATGGTCAAGAGCGATTTTGTGTATCTAGTTGATTGTGACTCGGATGCTTTAGACCTGGCTCGTGAGAATGTGGAGATGCTGGAAGAAGAGGAATTGATTGGAAGTTGCAGCGAGGATGAAGATGGTTGTTGTATGGGAGTGGAACTCATAATGGCAAAACTGAAGTATGATCCGCCAAAGAAGAATCAAAGTGGTGGCGGAGGCCGTGGAGGTAAAGGCAGAGGTAGAGGGCGAGGGCGCGGTGGAGGGGGTAGAGGAAAAGGAGGCAGAGGATCGGCATCATCAACACAACCTAATGAATCACTGCTGCTGGATCCAAAATTAGACAATCGAGACGATGGAATACCGCTACCATCAAAAATGGTTGATACTGTGATTACCAACCCACCATTTGGTACAAAGAATAATGAAGGCATTGATGTCCAATTCTTAAAGACGGCCATTCGTCTAGCACGGAGATCTGTTTACTCATTTCACAAAACATCCACCCGTCCATTCCTAGTGAAACTCCTTAGAGACAAGTGGGGGCTCAATGTGGAAGTAGTTGCAGAAATGAAGTTTGATATACCCAACATGTACAAATTCCATAAACAAAAGTGTGTGGATGTTGAAGTGGACTTGATTAGAGTGTTTTGGGAGGAAGAAGATACAATCGAGGACAAAGACGCATCAGAAGAGGAAGAAAGCGAAGGAGAAGAAATGCCTCTAGGTGTATGTGGTGTTGCATGATGCTTGGTAACTGCATGATGTACACGGTGCAAAGCTTAGCTTTTAATTAGACTTTTATATCTTAGACAGTACTGTGAGGTAGCCATATTTCAAATCCCCATCAGACCGTGGATCAGCAGGTTCGTGCTCCAAAGTTAATCCCCACTCAGGGTGTTCTGCCACCATATCAGACCATTCTTTTGCAGTGGGCAGCCCTCTAGAAACCATGACTGGATTGGCCTGATTTTGTCCCAATACATGTTGAGCACCCTGTGCGTGAACTACTACGAGCTTGCCACCAGACGCTCTGAGGACAGATGCCGCCTTGGTAATCGAGCCTATCATATCTGGTAGGTCATGTAGCGCAGAACAAAATATGACTCCGTCAAAGATATCATTCGAATCTCCATTACCATATACTGAGAAGTCATGTGCTAAAAAGTCATCTGCAACAAAGACACGGCCCTTTCCAGTACGTCCATTCCTAGCTGAACCATACCTATCAACGGCATTCTTGATCATTTCCGAACTCAAATCAAGACCTACATACATATCCGGCTCCTCTAGTCCAGCATCCACAAGTGACTTGACAATTGAACCATGACCACAACCAACATCAAGTATTTTGCCGACTGCCCCCTCTGTCTTGGTAGCATCCACAACAAACGAACAAGCCTTATCAATACGCTGTTGCAATTCTGGCTTCATTTGCCCTCCCACAATATCCGCCTGAGTAGCCTTGGCATCCGCACTTGCATCCCATGTAGCTTGTTGAAATACATTGTGCAAATCAATCTCTGTCAATTTGTGTTCCTCCATTAATTTTTGCAATTTGGCCTTATCTGAAGCAGCCATTTCAAATTGAACTGGAGGGATGAGTCGATTACGATCCGCTGGAGTCATTGGTGCAACTAGCGCGTCGAATTGTGTCGTTGTTTTGTATAGCTCTGCTGCCTCCTTGAGATGAGGCTCTAATGAGTTTAAAAACTTGTCGATGCGTTCTTGAGTTCCAATGTTCAGATCGCCACCGTACCTTTCCAGTAATTGTTGCTTTGCCTTTTTTGCATTTTGAGGAGTCATCTTTTTGTTTGCAACTGATTGCCCACCGCCCTTTTTCTTCTTCTTGCCCTTTTTATCTTTGGATGATACCCCACCGAATCCACCAAATAACGTAGTGCTGGATTGTTGTTGTTGTCTGTGAGCAACTTGAGGATGATGGCCGAGGAATGCGGGTGATGTGCACATCATGTGCTGACTTCTTGCGCTGGCAGAGGTAGCGAGTGACGCCACCACTGCCACGAGATTTATGACGACGAAGCTATTTGAACCAGCTATTGCCATGATAGGATGAGTTGTTACTGCCAATTTACGCCACCAACGAGTACTCGATGATGTTGTCATCGTCATGTCGTCATCTGTCTTGAACAGTGGAAGTTTAATAAGTGGTATGAGCGATATTTCGGCGACAAAGACATTTGATTCCGATTCGGAATTTTTTTGTGCCCAAAATGCCACTCCATTATTGTTGTTTGTCAGGCATTAGTAGGCGAGACAGCAGCAGTCATCTTCGTCGTCATTACAAACGATCTCTACCAGTTTCGCAGTGTCAAGCGGCGTGGTGGTGGTTGATAAGAGCAGCAACATCATAACAACAAAAACATGGCGGAACCAAATCTTGTGTTGGGCTGGTTTGCAGCATTCGTCGGAGCCATAGGCTTCGGCTCCTTCGCTGTCCCAATCAAAGGCGACGCCGCGACCAAAGTCGATATAGATCCATTAGTTATGCAATCCTACAAAAGTCTCATGTGCTTCTTAACCAGCTGGCTAGTCGTTCTATTAGGACAGCAAGTTACCTTCACTTGGTGGGGGGTCGTGTCGGGCCTGTTTTGGGTACCCGGTGGAGCATTTAATATCTTTGCCATTCGAAATGCTGGATTGGCCATATCACAGGGGATTGTGGCATCATCCATCGTCATGGTTAGTTTCATTTGGGGGAATATAATATTCAAAGAGCCGGCTAAGTCGCAAGTTATGGCGTATTTGGCGGTGTGGCTGATTATGGGTGGCTTGTATGGGATGAGCTACTATTCCACTTCTGATTGGGTGGATACTACTGATCATCATGATCATGAAGCAACGGGTAGTGATCATGATTATGATTTTGAAGAAGATGAGCAAGATGCATTTTTGAATGATGGTTCTACATCAACAGCGTCATATGAGAATGAACCGTCCCCGTCCAATCCTCTTGCAAATTCATTGGAGATCTCGCCTGCTTCACCGGGGAGAGAAAAACAAGCAACTCCTGGCAGTGGAGCAATTGTCGTTTGTGGTAAAACGTTTCAGAGACGGAATTTAGGGCTGATTTCTGCTCTCCTTTGTGGGACGTGGGGCGGAAGTTGTTTGGTACCAATGCACTATTCCAAAGGTGATACCGGTGGACTCGGTTATGTCATATCGTTTGGCACTGGTGCCTTGCTTGTTACAATTTGGATGTGGATTTTTAGATTCTTTTACATGGTTGCCAAGTTAAAGTCAATCAGGGAGGGATATGCAGTGCTGCCGCCGTTTCATTTCAAGGTAATGTGGTTACCTGGCGCAACAGCGGGAACGCTTTGGTCTCTTGGAAATGTGGGTAGTATAGTAGCAGTGCAACAACTTGGACAGGGAGTGGGCTATCCAGCTTCTCAAGCGGCTTTATTAGTCGCGGGTCTTTGGGGTATATTTTATTATCGAGAAGTTACGAGACCAACGACCATATTAAAATGGTTCATGTCTGCGTTCGTTACCATCTTCGGTATTCTTCTCCTTGGCTATGAGAGTAGTAGTACGGGCGGACCAGGGAGATAAAATCAATGTCATATTAGCAGTTATCTACTATCTGATTGATAACGAGAACGAACTGGGGTGTCTCATTGTTGCCGTGCCTGATTTTATCCTCTGCCGCTGAAGCAGACTGAGTTTGTTGCTAGGGAGAGAATCTTTTTTGGGAGCACCATCTTTCATTTTCATGTCAATGCCCCTCTCACCGCGGCGTGATAGATGGCACAACTCACGAAGCAAACTGACTTTGTCTTCCGCAAGTGCATCAGCTGTGTACTCGTGGATTCGCACCTTGTGACGGTAATCTGCAATTGCAGCGATAAGCTTGGGCCTCAGTCCTTCAATTGACATTCCTTCGGGGATACTAGACACAAGTGACGCCAAGTCCGCACCACAGTGTGCTGCAGCTTCAAGAAGCGAGCCGAACAAGGCACCCTTCTCGCTTGCATCACTTGATGGATCGGATATCGTACAGTGTTCCACGAGCATCTTCCAGAGATCTTTCGAATGTTTTGTGTCTCGTTCAGCAAATGCAACTGCCATTGACAAATTCTTCGCACCTAAAAGGTACAGATTTAGGACCTCTTTTGCCTCATCAAGGGTTCCTTTACCAAACTTCTCCGTTACAAAGGCGAGCTCCCGTGCAAATACGGGATTATCTGTTCTGCCACCTCGGTATGAGCCCAGCCTTTCTCTCACTGTTACTGCATCAACACCACCGTGGGGAATTGTTGCCCGAAGAAAAGACATGAATGGAGAATCTGAATCGACTGTCATAGAAGTTGAAGTCATTGGCTCACTTATCACTTCACCTTCACTCTCGTTTGCGTAGTCTAGGAACAGCGAAAATTGTGCCCGATGGAGATTCGTAATTGTCAAAGGAGGGACGGACGTCGTTGGAAATTTGACGTACATGTCTGGCCTCTTTGTGAATACTTGGAACAAGAACCAATATAGAAGTTTCGGTCTAGAAGCCAATTGAGTTGCGATGGCATCAAGCGGTAGATTTGAATCATTACTCGAGTTTGTGTTTTCCACCTCTGCATCAGCGGCCGCCTTTGTATCCGCCTTTGTATCTGGTGGAGATAAGCAATCCATTAAAAAGCTCCCGGCTTTCGATAGACCCACTAACATGATCAGAGCGACAATAGGTGGCTCGGTACTGCCTTCACTTTTGTCAACAAATGAATAATTTCTGTTCAACAAAACGTATTGAAGTTGGTGCATTTCAAGCAATGATAGGACGTGATCATATTTGTTTCCTGTGACTTCAGCCAGGGCAAGTTTCTCCTGAGAGTGATTCACCATCAAAACTGCAGTTTCTTCAAGCAAAGGCAGCGACTCGGTCATGAATGAGCTGCCGATTGATAGATAGTAACCAAGTGCGCGATCAAACCTCTCTCTCATCATTTCAAGCTCGGCACTGGCAAAAATAATTGTGATATCACTCTTCCTTCCCACATAAATTCTAGAGTATTGACAATCTTGGCTGGTTGATTGAAGCCTGGAAGAAAACTTGTCAATCAAATTATCAACGTCAAATAATGAATCTTTCGAAGCATCAATAGCTTGTCGGGTCGAAATGTCTTCGATCATGGATGCAGAATCTTTTGCATCGGACAAAACCCCAAATGCAGTCTGGCTGATCCTTCTTTGGAGGTCTTTTTCTGCTTGTTTGATGAAAGCAACAGAGGATAAACTGTTCCTAGACTTTTGGCTGAAATATCGCTGCAATTGTATCCGTTTTCGAAGACAAGAAGTTGGACCCCAGCTGCGAAGTGTTTCAAGGAATAAATCAGTCATCTTGTCTGACGCAGCGTTATGCACATCATCATCGTCTGACATTGTGTTGTCCTGTGAACGATGATCCACTGTTTCCTCCAGCATTTTCTCTAATACCATTTCAAAGACGTAACTTGGCAAATGAGGATCTCTCACAGGTATCTTTTCTCTTATCAGAAAGAGACCACCAGGTATTCTAGCAAACATGAATATCCAACGTTGCCACATGCGCGAGTCTCCTCCCAGAAGTATCGGCAACGACTCTGCAGCAATTTTTACCCGAGAAAAAGAGAGAGACTTTCCTTCAGCAGAATGTCTACCTAAACGGAGCAAGGCTGAGAAGTAGTTGTCAACCAAAAGGTCTAATTCATGTCGTCGCATGTCTCGTCGATGTGCTAATGCATACTTCAAAGCAAGTGCAGATTTACCCATTGATCGTGCAAATGATACCACATCATCTACATCTCGTGTCTGCACAAGACACACATCATGGCTATAGACTACTGCCATGATAGGTGGCGATGACCTCGCAGAGTGATCCAAATCTGATGACAAAATGTCTGGATTAATTGGCTCTGATAATGCAAACACATAGTTATCACTGCATGCACTCAATTGCGACGAGGTTGATTCGTCGTCGTCTTCTTCTTCTTCGTGATGAAAGGCTAACGAGTCTTGTAATATTTCCTTCCCAGACGAACAGACATCATTTGCCAAGTTCCACCGCCGGTGTAAATCAGAAAACTTTTTAGATGCAGACTTCTCGGTCCTACTGACACTAACGGCATCTACTTCTCTTTCGATTACGGCTTTCTGTCCATCATCTAATGCTTCCCATTCTGCTGAGTCGTCCATTCTCGATACAGCGTAAGAAGAAAGCAAAGTGAACTCCGAAGCATTACCTGTTCTGATACGCTTGATGCTATTATCAACACTATTTGTGTATATCTGGTCAGCCAGCGGGAGGCTATCGTTTGATATTGATTTCCCATCTTCTCTGTTTATGACCTGAAGCTCTATCACATTGTCTCCACCAGCAATCTGACTGTCCCCATACTCAGATTCAGCGGTATCATTAATAGATGAGGAGGATGAACCAGCAGAAGGCACTAGTCCAAGAACAGCTACGTGTTTTTCATCCAAGGGCACCACACTGCAAGCGACACAATCTAACTCCCATGCCATTGTACAATCGACCGTCTTCTTCTTGATTTCCTTTGTCGTTGGTCCATCTTTCTTGACAGCTGTTGACTTGGCATCACGAATTACCATGGCCATTAAGCAATCACCCCATCCAATCAGAAGCGAATCGGATCTCTCAAACATAATCGAGGGCCGAAGCGATGAAATTGTCGGATACAAATTACTCCTAGCACCAGTTGGTCTATCAATATGCGCAATACGTGACATGTACTCGATATCAAACAGTCTCACTCCACTTGAATCAGCCCACGCCACCAATCCACCTCTCCACGCAATAGCCTCGATTCCAAATTTGTCACCAGAAGCAACAGAGCTGGAACCCATCCCCTGATATATAACTGAATCCGACTTCTTTACTGTCGACGCAGCTGCTGCTCCCCCGAAAAAGGATGTAACTCCAGCAGTGACACCTCCACCCTGCAGTTTGGAAAAGATGAGTCTTCCATCATTGAATCCAACCAAGAGTGCCCTCTCCTTTCGTTTTCCATATGCTGGATCGAGTGCCATGCAAACAGGATGACAGCCCCCTTGTTGATCTGCGTAGGAAAATCGCACAGTCGATGTTGGTGGTTTGTTCAATGTAAATGGCGGCCGAAGGACACGATTAGCATTCTCTTCATTGCCACTATTTGTGACTTTTCGTTCATCTGACGTGCCACCACCAACAAACGCTGCAAAGAATCCCTGCTGCTGCTGCTTTTGAGCCCCTCCCTTCGTATCAGTAACTGACACTCTCTGAGACTGTCTCCCCCATTCCAAAGGACCAAAAATTGCCGCATCCCCCCGAACATTCAAGGCACACAAATACGTCGAACTCGAATCAAACGAAAGTGCCACAATTTCATTCTCCGGATCATCCGGACGCTTATTGGCCAATGTCGGATTGACAAACCATGCACCACCATCTCCCAGTGATGATCCGAACAATACCGACCCTCCAGATAATGCATCGACCAATCTAATTTTACCATCTTGAAATCCCATGGCGATTACGTGACATACTTTGGTGAATGATCTGTCGGCGTCTTCGTCATCTTCGTATTCGGAAATGTGTACACCTGCTGATGTACTTGCTGTGCCACCTCCACCGCCTGTTGCTGCTACTTCTGATATTGACGCGTGATCATGATGATGTGATTTATAATCTGCAGATGGACGTAGCACTACTCTACCTATTGTAGAACATGTCGCCTTTACAGAGAGGGCACAAGAAGGAGGAGTGGAGTTATTACCAATGTCGTTGTTATTATCACGGGGGAGAGATCCCATGATACGAGCATATTTCAAGGGAGGCATTGGGAGTGGTCTGCCTCTGTCGTCATCTTGATAGGAATCTTGTGACAGATCATCATCATCTTCGTCGTCATTGTCGTATGAGTCAGTGGCTGTATCATCATCGTTGTCTGAGGTTGCATCATTATTATTAGACGATGATTTGATTTCATCATCATCGTTTATTGCAGTGCTGTCCTCTTTTGTCATTTTGTCGTTTGCCATTTTTGCTGTGCGTAAATATAGGAATCAAGCTCAAACCAACATCAAGTGTTTTGCTGTATCATTACTGCTTCAATACTACCAACCACGCTACCAACGCATATGTAGGTATTCATCTATCGTCGCGATCTTCGCCGTCGATGCAACAACAAGTACGAAGTAAAACAAATCGCTCACAATGGAACAAGATGGAATACTTATGCAATCAATTCAACTCGATGGTGTAGAATATGAATTCCTACGTAGAAGCACACTGCGACAATGAAAACCTTGAAAGTTTCCAAGCAAAAATTCGAATGACATCATATCTAGAATTCATCTGCTCGCTTTGCTACTTATTATTGCTGCAAACTCCATCCATATCAAGGCGTTGATAAGCAAGAATGGAGCCACAGCAACATTCACCTACAAGGAATCCATGAAAGGGTGTGATAACTGTGGAAACCGACATCTGGCACTCCTGCACAAACCTGACTGCAAGAAGCATTCAAATAAAAAGGCAAAGACTAAGAAATGATGCAATAGATGAATCAACTTTTCTTGTGTGGAAGTGAATCTTTGTTAACTAGGGACGACATGTGGTTGCCATATATTCCAGTAACTTTGATTGGTTACTTCCAGTCTACGTCATCATTGATTCTTGCCTATCTGTATATACATCAAACATATTTCCGTTCGCCACATCACGTCATTATTGAGAACGTTTCCCTCCACCAAGGAATATACTTATGCCAGCAGCCAGTGTCCCTGCAACAACCACACCAGCCACTGATTGTTTCAGTCGAACATTGCTATCATCATTTGTAACATTATCATTTGCCAACGTCGCTCCCTCAGCATCCGACCCACCCTTGTCATCCTTATCCTTTCTCTTCTTCTTCTTCTTCCTCTTCTTTATTATCTTACCACCACCATCCACTGCTGCCTCCTTCTGCAACTTGGCCCCCTCCTCAGTCCCATAAATAGAATCATCCACAGCATAATGCCTCTTCTGCTGCCCTCTCCCACCCAATAACACCTCTTGCATCCGTTGTTGTTGATCTGTATTATTGGGATCTTTGATATTTTGTAAGAATTGTGTCATTTGGACATGTTTTTCTCGTGAGGTTTGTATATTTTGAGAGTAGTTTTTGGACAGTTGTTGTTCGAATTCTTCGTCGGTTGGGGCGTTTTTGTACCAGTGGTAGGCTGTGGTATTGTTGGGTTGATGTGTGTGTAGAAAGGAGGTGATTGTTAGAGTAGGATTTATTTGCAACATATCAGAACACAAGTTGGGCAACACATAATCATAGTAGGAATCCGATGAATATACATCTATCTCACCATAAGCGGCAGCTGGGAAGAATCCCAAACTGTAAACCAACACGTGAATAGGAATTTTTACTCTGACTTTCGGAGGCATTGTTATGTCAGCAGATGATGATGTTGCGGGGTTCTATTGGTTCTTCAATTGCTGTTGCTATGCTGGGCTGTGAGGATGTTCGGCTATGGTGGTTGGTTTTGGTTTCGATGTTGCTGAGTGGATTTGGCATGCAAATCTTTCTACAGCAGTAGCTACGTAGGAATAAGTACGATATAGAAAACGGTGCCACCCATTTTGCACTTGCCCATTATGAACCCCCATAATGAACCATGACAAATAATGAAAAATCCATTTCATTGAACTTCCCAACGCCGCCGATCCTCTCGAGTACACTCGACCGACAGGCCATTCAATTGTGTGAAGACCATCACCCCCATAAGTAACCCTCCTTTACATCTCCACCACCAAAAGCCGGATCCCAAGGTCACCGTCTTTACACACACAGCACACCAATATAATTATATCCAATGACCCTCCATGGCGTGGCCCCCCGAGGCCAAGTAGACGACAGCCCCATCGACACCTTCATCCGCACACTCTCCGCCCTATCCGCAGAAGATTGGCAACGTCGCATTGCGGCATTAAAAAATCTCGTTAATTCCACACCAGATTATTCCACCACGTACAATAATGACAATGGCTCACATTTCAATCCACATGATGCCAACAACATGATGACACCCTGCAGTCAACCACATCCTACAGGACGAAGCAATACTACAGCAGCACATCAGAGTAATGCGATAATACCGTGGTATCGCTCTTCTAAATCAGTGAGAAGATTGGCAGCTCCACTCAAAACGTTATTGTTGGATGCTCGATCTGCAGTGGTCAAGGAGGCCACGGAGTTGATTGGGTTGCTCATGTCGGTCAAGTTGCAGTGTCATCCGTCCTTTCTCACTCTGGAGGAAGAAACAGATGACAATGAGGATGGTGATAATAGCAATGACAATGATGCCGACAAGGAGATTGATGATATATTCAACAACACCAGCACAACAGCTACACCTACAAAAAAATCACCACCACCACCACCACCACCATTCGTAGGACGTCTCCTCTTCAAAGATCTACTTCCCTCCATCCTACAACTCTCTGCTCAAACTGTCAAGGTCATTCGATCCTACGGGGTCAACATGACATTGCAAATGATACCACATTGTCGAGTCAAGTCGGCATTAGTCATTTTATTAGAACGGATGAAAAGTGACAAGAATCGTAATGTGCGTGAGGATTGTGGACGGTATTTGCGTTGTGTATTGGATACTTGGCCCGTCATGATGGAGGACGATAATGATGATGACAAGAGAAACAAGATCAATAGTCGAACAGAAGAACGATTAAGTTACGAAGCAGCACAACAAATTGGAATGGGGCTGGGACGTGCACTAACTGATCCAGCACAACCTGTACGTAATGAGACCAAGCGTGGCTTCCAAGTAGTATTTCAACGATTTCGACCAGTTTGGAATGAAGTTATGAATTCGGGGATTATTCGGGATGTACGACTGCGCAAGAATTTATTGGAGGCAGCCTCACGTAGTGAAGATAATGGGGGATTGTTTGATGATATGGCTAGTTTGGGTGATTTGTCGTTGAATACCTCCACGTCGTTTACGAGTATGAGGAGTAATACGTCGTATCGATCGTATGCCTCTCGTGGTATGGGTGGTGGTGGTGGTGGTGGTGGAAGAGCTGTCCCATCGGTGATTGGTACTCCCAAGGTGAATCGAAAATATGGTGTGTCTTCACGGTATTCTCCATCGGCTTCCACTACAACTACTTCTTCAGGAACAAAGATTCGGAATAAGGAGTCATCTTCGACATATTCCACATCTAGTTATGTCTTGTCATCTGGACATGTCGTATCATCATCCAGTCCTCGACGTCCACCAACATCACCGAGAAAAAGTCCAATGACACCACCACCCAAGCAGCCGTTTGCATCATTGATGCAAACTCCTCAGCCTAATAAGAATGACACAAGTCCCACGCGGAATAATGACAACAACAATCACAATTCGAATGCGATTCGTCAATCTCCCAAACCGGCAAAGGTGCTTCGAAAACGTTTGAGTCGTCGTATTTCAGGAATTTATGGATTGGAAGCAACAACAACAACAGTGGCTGATGCAACAACATCAAATGCCCCTGAAGAGTACAAACGACAATTGAGTAGCATTGCCGAGAAAAGTGATGATGGAAACAATATTACCAACGGCACATCTCCATCATCCACAGCCAAAGATAATGTCAACAACAACTCAGAAGAAATTACCTATGTCGCATTAGAGGTAATTTCCGCCCACCTAGCTCATTTAGACAAGATTGAGAATCAAGTATCACGCGAAAAAGACTTATTGCTAGATCTAAACAAACAACTGGGAATATCCATCAGTGATTCAACCAACAGTGACGAACTCGCACAGTGTCTTAACAAACTTACCGAAGAACAAGTTTGTGATTACTTTGAATCAGTCCATGTTTGTGTTGATTTGCAACGCAATGCTAGTGAAAGTTTACTGCGTGAAATGGAACGTATTAGTCAAGGTGGTGGCGATGTTTCCATGAGTAGTGATGTGATGGATACGAGTGCTTGTAGTAGCAATAATGGGGTAATGGATGGCTTGCCGCAGTCACCACTGCCTTCGAAATCGAATGGGTTGGAAAGAGTCCAGAGAGATCTTGGTGCACAGTTTTGATGCAGAGATCATCTCTTTCGGTTTATTTGTTTCATATTCACATGATGTAGAAGAATGCATACGTAGGCTTGAAATGATATATCTAGTTTATATTGTTATCCTATGATCTTCCTCTGTACACTTGTAATCTTGTCCATGCTTGTAAGTACTTCAGTTGATTTGAACAGAACTCAATTGTTCGTAGCCATGCAAATGACGATACTTGGGAAAAATCATCAGAATGGCATAGGATGCTGCGGCACCGAGGAAGAAGCCTGCCAAGCCCATTGGCGACCAGTAACTTTCAACAGTTGAGCTAGAATACGCGGGTTGTATCTTTCCCAGAGTCGTAGCGGCCTTGTTCCCAGCAACAAACCTTGGAAGCTCTACATCTTGGAATGACTTATTATCTAGCAGTCTACCAATCATGTCAAGAGCATGCTCAGCTTGATTGATTGGAACAAAGTGTCCAGAGTTGTAAACGACAAGGAACTCCAAATTCTTGAACTTCTTCGTGTGGCCAGCAGGTTGATCACTTGAGATCCAATTGTACCATTTTGTGATTTGTGAATCAATCCAACCTTCCTTTCCAGACCAGTCCATTGCTTCCAATGCAAGCTCTGTTCCTTGTGAATTGCAAGCTAAATCAAGGTCACCGTTGTACACGAGGACATCAATCTTTGCATCATCGAGGAGCTCTGCTATCCATGGCAAGACAGATCGTCGGTCTTGGTCAAGTAGTATTAGTTGCCTCATTCGATGAAGCGGATGATCCTGTAACCTTCTTCTTCCACTTCCGGGAACGCATTGTCGCCAGTAGTCTTTCTGCACATTCAGCGCTTCTTGCACGTCTTTGTTGTTAAAGAAAGTACCAGTTAACCCTGGATCATTCATGATTGCCGGATATGCATCATATGTCGTTACATCGTAGGTGAAAGTGCTTCCTGATGCTTCCATAACAGCCGTCATAATGCCACACTCATCGGGTGTTGTCAAGCTATGGAATGGCTCGATGGATGAGTCGGTAATCATTCCTGTAATGCACTCATCCCATTTTTCGTGCAGGACACGTCTTGTTGGGAGATCGATCATGTGATGCCACCAAGCGTAGTCAATCGAAGTAGGTCCCTGAGTGTCGACGTCGATCCAACCGTTCCCGATTGCAACACCTCGAATGTCTATAAAGCGAAGCGACGATGATAATGCAGACTTTGTTTCAAGATTTTTGTTGCCAATGTAAAATGAGCGAGCAATAGCAGGTATGTACATCCCTGCATAGCTTTCTCCAGTGACGTAGATCTTCTTCTCGGCCAACTCCTCGCCAAACACAGTGTACAGGTTCTGGAAGAAAGAATAAAAGCTATCAGCTACATCGTCTTCTGTTCTTTTCTCGGCCTCTTTACCAGTCCATTTAGTGGATGCAGTACTGAAACCTGTGCCTCCTGGTTGTTCTACGTATATCATTGCTGTCTTTTTTGTCCATGCAAAGGGATTCTTGTACAAAAGAGAGATGTTAGTCAAGACTTTATGCATAGTATTTTTTGACACTTCACGATAATGCTGCGTACCTCTACAAGTGGAGCATCTACTGCAGACGCCGGGTTAGGAGCTTGTATTCCAGGGCCAAACTTTGGTATGGTGACGGGGCCATTTTCTGTTAGCAAACCGCAGAAACTGCTACATCCGGGTCCTCCATTGAGCCAAATGACAAGTGTGTCGCTGCGAAACGGCTAAGTATAGAGGATAGTAATGTGCGGTTAAGCTAGAGCAGGTAAATATGTCAGCGCTGATGCAATATTGAAAGCAGCACTGCACTTACTTCGACAGTTGCTACTGGATCTGGTTGGAACAACCAAAACATGTACGATGAGAAGTCTTCAGAATTGCTTGTCTCGTCATCGATTAACACAGCTGGTATCATACCAGCGTACATGTCGCCACGGAAGGTGCTGAATGCTGGGTAAACCCCTTCCAATAGGTTGCGCTTTACTTTAAGGTCGCTTCGGTGAGGTAGCTTTGGAGCATGCATGCTGTTGCTTCTACCCTGGTTGCCAGCGGCGGTGGATGCTGTCACGATGAGAAAGATGAGTTGCAATGCTTTCATTGTGCAAGAGTTCGGTTGATATCGCAGCAGAACAGATTTTGGCAGCTGAATATATTAGTGTGGAGTGGTGATGATGCTGCTGTGGTTGTGGCTGTTTGCGATTGGTCGGAGTGATGCTGCGTTAGAACAGCATTGATGCAACATATTTCATATAAGTAGTAGATATAAGTAGCTTTCAGGTTTGCGATGATAAAAGGGAGCACTTTCATTTCACATTTTGCTGCTTTTGACACCGATCGAACAATAATAGGGAGTCCTTATGTAATGGTACCAAATCTAAGGGCTTTTGGAGTTCTCAGGTGCTGGTTACGACACGTGTTTCTATAATCGTACTGGTGACAAAAATGTATGACAAGATCCTACTGACACTCCCTACTGATGAGGCCTATCATCAGGCCTATCTCACGTCACTAACTCCTTCTACGTCATCACACCCTTACTGCTTGAAGCTGTCAGTATGATACGCACGCGGTCGCTGAGTTCGGTGAGAAATCTTGCGAAGGTGAATATATTATTTGCTATGGGGGCTTAACGTGGTAATGCTTCATACGGTAGCTCTTCTTCATTCTCGAAATTCCCATTTTCGCACCTCATCCCACGGTGTCTGATATCTTACCAGCAAAACAAACAGGGCACATAAAAGAATAACCAACAAACAGCCATCATGATCAAAGCCGCCGCCCTCTTTGTCCTGCTCTCGCAATCATCTCCGACAGCTGCCTTTACATCGGCTCCAACCACAGCCAGCCGCATCCGCGCTACCTCCACCATCCCATCATCGCTCGATGCATCGGCCGCCTTTAGCAATGAAGATTTGGAAACTGCCTTCTTCTCAATTGATATCGAAGCTTCTGGTAGCATTCCCAAAGCATCTTTTGCGGATGCTCTTGCCGACCTAGGTGTGGTAATTGATGATTCTGCAGCTGACGCATTATTTGACAAATACGATGCCGACAGGGGCGGTAGCATCGATCTTGATGAGTTCAAACAACTCATGTCCGACCCGGCAATGAGTGGAATAAAGCCACAGCGCGATGTCAAGTTTGCCATGGATTTGTTCAAGAAGTATGACGAAGACGGTTCCGGAAGCATTGACAAGGGAGAATTCCGTGCGGTCGCAAATGAAATCCAGGCCGATGCACGCCGCCGCAGTTTAATCTCAGTAGCTGCCGCTGCCATCGGCGCTACAATTGTTGCCGATTACTCTCAGGAATATCAATGGGCGCAAAAGAATTTCCGTTCGTTATATATCGAGCCGTTAGCGGAGGAGACGCAGAATAAGGCATTTCCGACAGCGTTGCTTTCAGGTGATTTGGATGTTGCGATTGCCAAGACTTTGGGAGCGAGGGGATTTACTCCGGCTAACACAATCTTTGCGCACAGTGTTTGCTCCGACGAAGTGAACAACAAGGATGAGCAGCTTGTTGCGTTGATGGTAAATCGTTGGCAGGTGAGTGTAATGAATGTCTTCTATTCCAATCCAGAGCTTGTGTATGGTCCCCGATTGGCTTACAATACTTTTGTGTACGATTGCGCAGGAAGGGTTTAGTTTAGGTGGATTAGCCGGTCTTCCCTTTGCAGGAAAGAGTGGCTTTAGAGCCTTCTTGCATCATGTTCCTGATGAAGGAAAACTGCTTGTATGCTTTGCACCCCACGTCGTAAGTAGCGTTTTATCTGCATGCTCCTCTTCATTTCACTGTGTATTAAACATTGACATTTTACCCTGCCGGTTTTGCATTCTTTGCTCATAGGGGATTGATGCAGCTGGAAAAGTGGGAGCGTTGCAAAGAGATGGTCAAACAAAGGTATCGAAAGCATGTGGAGCCGCAGTCGGTGCATATGGAGTCATTTCTAGCAAGGGTGCCGCAACAGCTAAGCCATCCGGTGGAAATGATGATACTGACTTGTTTGATCCTCAGCTCAACACAATTGTTAATTTATTAGAGCCGCGTTTGGGAGGTATCGAGAAGGCAGTTGATCCTATTTCCTTTGTGACATATCAGATGTATGCAATTGTTCGAGATCTTATTGATGAGTGCGTGGAAGGAACTCCTGATGTGTGGGACTTTGCCAACGAGGTATCAATTATTGGTGGTATCATGATCAATAGGTACAAAGGTGGTGACTTCTTCCAACCATTGAGCTTTGAGACGAGGGTGAAGGATGGAAGTTCCAAGGGTAAGGTGATCGATTTGTACGATGAGGCCTTCGGTAACAAGCCTGACTTGGTTGGTGTCTTGGGCTCAGAGGAGGCTGTAGCCAATTTGTATGATAGAAGCAAAAGAGCCAAGCTTTAAATACGCCTTCGCGGAGGGTTGTACACCTACACTAATTCATTGCTTATCATTTATATGCTTTTCGTAGTGTGTATATCAACATTTTCCATTTCCCCTCGACATGGTTGTAAGCATCAATTCTCTCAACATCATTGTTGCATAACAGCCGCTTTCAAGTTCGAACGTGAACCGCGCAGCATCCACCACAGAATCTTTTTTTGTCGATGAATTGGAGTTGACCTCTTCATTGGTTGCAACAACATCCCACTTTAGATTGTTTGCCTGTTGAATCAATTTGCGATAACTGCCTTTTGGTGAAGATTCTTCTGTATCATTCTTGACAGAAAGCTGAACGCCATCAGCGGATAGAATCTCCCTATACAGATCTCCGATTTCATTTGTTGGGTACTGAATCGTATAGCCAGGGAGAGGGAGAACAACTTGTGAAATATTGACTGTATTTGGGTCAGTGACAACAAGTACATCGCTGTCACTGTCTTTAAAGTAAAAGTCCCCTTCAATAGGTTGTATACCATATCTCCTCACTCTTTCTGTCGCTACCTTGTTCCAAACAAGAGACTGATACGCGTGCACCCAAAATGTCCTTGTATTGTGCGGCACAGTTTTCACTGCCTCAAGTGGGTCCGCATACCTCAGCAAGCCTCTCATCAAATCTCTTTCACGCACCATTACATTTCTATTCTTTGGAAATTCCTTCAGTGTGGCTCTAGCATCTTTTGTTGTCTTCCATGTCTGACGAGTGTTCATCTAGAGCAAAGGCATTGTGAGTATATGAACGTACTTAGCAATAATAACACGCAAACGATGAGTGACTTACCTCTTCTTGTGTAGGATTGTAGACATTACTTGACCTTCCTTCCATAATCAAATCTACTGCCAGCGAAAAGTTTTGTTTCAATAATGCCCGCCCTACGTCAAAAGAGCGAACGCCTACAAATTCTTTTTGACCTGCGTCGCCTACTCTTTGCTCTCCATAGTAATTGATAAAGCCGTGCTTAGCGACACGATCGACCATGGCATCGAGATGAGATGATCTGATAGGCACAGCTCGCTCCTTCCACGATGGCGGCCCGTCGTCTTCCTCAAGTCGTTCCATCTGTCTCAAGTTACGGAGTGTTATCTCAAACTGGTTTCCAAGCAGCCTTCCTCTATCCAGCAGGAAATTTTGCACCGGCACAACATTGGATAGGTTTACTCTCTCATCAAAGATTGGACGCTGAGCTCGAGTCATGTCAACGTTTCGAAGTGTACAGAACTGATAGGTAATTGCCTTCATATCTTTGATGCCAGCTAGGCCAATATCACCAGGGCGACATTTCAATGCCCGCATTAGACTCTGTAATGCTACCTGATGTTCCACTTGTTCTTTCTTGAGAGTGCAGAACAGTGCATTTATATCCGATGGGCTAGTAGTTTTGCGTGTTGTTGAATCACTCTTGATAGACTTCCGCTTGTTGTCAACACCATCACTATTGCTGCTACATTCCTCTCTCTTTCTCTTCTTTTCCAAATTTTGAAGTGCCATTCTGGACCATTGTACAACAATTGCAGTAGTTGTTTGCGCTGGTGCATTGGCAAGCTCACCACTGCCATTATTTATTGGGACATCATTCCTAGTGGATGTTTCAAAGTCACTCTTTCGATTGTTCTTTCCAGTAATTATTTGATGAATGTTCCTACGCTCAGTTCGTGGTATGTCAGGCTTTAGATGCAGCAGCACTTTTCCTTCATTTGACTCTATCGCAGTTTGAGCTCTGCCATCGTCATTATTGTTGCCTCGATTATCTCTTTTGCCAGTCTTCCACCTATTCTTCTTTCTGTTATTTGTTTGATTTGATCTGCTGCCTTGTTCATTTGTCGCTGATATTACAGGACCAACACTACGAAACGTGTACAGTTGCAACAAATCTGCCGCAGGATGTAGCAGGTAAGGAATAAGCGAGAAGAAGCAATCATCGACGACCGCACAAACCCATGCATTTTTTGGATTCTTCATTGTTTCGTCAGTGTTGTTGTCATTATTACTAACGGTTGCATCTTCTTTTGATCGAGGTGGACGAGACGCAGCATTCTCTGTCCGTAGGAGTGGATACACTTTTCTTAAAGTCTCATGAAGCAGTTTCCAACTTCCCTTGTTCGTGTCATCTTTGAACAGTTTGGAGGTAGTTATCCATACAGAATTGGAATCATCTCTAACAATCTCTTTGGGTTGTTCCTCATCGGCAGTTTTGTCTGATTTAGTGGATGTATCTTTTAGCTGCTCAAGAGCCGTATTTTGAAGAGTTGTCAGTTGCTTCATGATGTTATCCGCATATTCCGCAGCTGAGCCTTGCACCGTTTCTTTGGAAGAATCATGGCATTGAATAAGGACTTGTCGTAATACTTCCTCAGGAGACTTTGTTGTATCAACAGTGCATGTTGATGGAGGAGTAGGAGCAGCTGGAGACGGTGATAATGCGATTGGCATACTCGTTGCTTCACCTACGCAATTGTCTGGTAGTGCGGTTTTCATCTTTTTTGCTATTGATGCGTCTTCTGATGTGCATATTTCTCCATCTGCACTTTGTTCTGTCGCTGCTACATCATCATCTGCTCTCATGGTATGTTGGTCCGTCTCTTTCATCGTAGCTGATGACACATCATTATCATGTTCTTTGTAATCATCATCATCTTGAGTAGTGTCACTTTCTGTCAATCCGGCTATACCACGCCGCCACCCCTTTCGTCTAGTATATTTATTCATATAACTTCGATCTCTACTATTATCACTCTTTTCTAAATTATCTTCTTGATCGGAATGTTGTTTTGGAGGAGGAGGAGGGCACCATCCAATCTCACGAACAATAAAATCTTGCGTTGTAGATTTGATATCTCCAGTGATTTCCCAGGTCGTGGTCTTGATGTTTGATGATTTAGACGATGATTTGTTGTTTGCGTCTTCTTGCTGCTGATGTTGCTCTTTCGTTCCATCAACATTATCATCAGGACCATCACCACACATCACTGACGAAGGAGGAAGCTGATAATGTGATGGCGGGCATATGAACACCGGACCTATTCCAACTGTGGATAGATTTCGGTGCAGCGGTAGCGGCTTCCATGATGATAGTGAGGATGATGATGGGTTAGAGGATGACATTGCCGATTCCATGGTTGCGAGTTATTTCCTTGCTAGAGCCGCGTGTTGATACAATCTCTTTCTTGATTGTGGAGGTGGATGGAGCGTATGTGGAGTAGATTTTGATTTTTGCAGCCGGTCCTGTCTGTGTTACAAGTCTGTGTCATACTGTCATGTGTCACAAACTGTTGTGGACAAGAAAACCAGATACCGTCTGGAGGCTGCGGGAAAATAGGTATCCGTACGTAGGTACGTACATACGGTGAGGTATCGGTACCTATGTACCTACGTACTCGACTCGCCGAACCCAATTTTACATTTCCGTTCAAAAATGTAAATTGGGTAATTTGGCATCGACGCCAAATTACCCAATTTACATGAGGCTGGTGCCAATTTACCCAATTTACATCAGCAACACATCATGAACATCGCGTCGTGGTTGCAATGAAGCTACCCCCACTAGCTTCTTCGGATGACATATTATTTTGTCGTATAAGCCGCCGTCTCTTAGCCTCACTCTGCCTGCCGCCGTCGCCTTCGTCGTTTTCGGTTTTACGATGACCGATCCGGCCCGGCAAGTCTTCGTATCACCGCTGTGAATTCGGATTCCGACGGCAACCGCACCTTCGTGCTTTCATTCAACAATATAAATTGACTCCGGTGGTTAAATTTCAACGGAATGATGTTAGATCTTTGCAGTGTCAGATGGAGAAAATTAGATGTACACATCTCCTAAGACAGAGCCCAAAATACAAACATCTTATGCCCAGAAAGACAGAGCCCAATACAAACATCTTATGTGGGCACTTTACTTTCTTAAGGCTTACGGAGGGAGGAAGATAGCTCGAATATTTCGGATGGATTGGGCGGCGATATTTCCTTTCTAAAATCAACAGTGTGTTAGGGTAATGATTATGATGAGCAGCAGTGTGAGAAGAAGATGAAGGATGAAGAAAACGGAGTCTGCAGAAAGTGATAGAGAGTACACCATGACAATCAACCACACTTTATTTTGAAGGTCGAGGCTTTGTTCGTGATAACCATCTAAGTGCAGCCGTAGAAAGGTGAATGTCGTTATGTAACTTCTACTCAGCTAAATTTACCACTACAATCTCAATTTGAAACCCCAAAGTGACAATCCAAATCCATAATGATAAAGTAACAATATTACAATCATTCGAATCGTCTCTTGAAGCACAATCTTTCAGCTTCGGACGCTACTGCTTGCACTCGCTAACGCACAGTATTGTCATGTGTCAAATCCAAAAAGACACTGCTGTAGAAGCACCCAGGACATGATTAGTTGATTGCAAAATAGCTGTTCATAAAGGGTGCTTCGTTTCCCAACTCACGAAATACATTTCCGTCAAGCAGTGAACAATGTGATGAGTTGATTGCACTCATATCCGCGAAGACAGAGGGCATGGGGCGGGCGTGATCAATGATACGCCCCGCTGTAGATCCAAGCCCCGCTGTAGATCCAATCTTTTTGGAGTATGTAGTGCGGAGTGTTATTCATAACTATGATGGTTGGTTGCTGTATCAATACCATGTCCTCCTCCACCATCACCATCACTTCTGCTCCTCCTTAGCATATTCATACTATCATCATTATCCCAACTCCAAGAGAAGGTGGCTCATCCACAATAAAATCTATGTGATCGAAGCTTCCATCATAATAGCTCCAATCGTTATCTTCGTCATGTCTCTCATATTGTTGGTTTTGTTGCTGCTTTGAGTAATCAAGAATGTCAGAGCTATCCTACCGTGCCCACATAAGATGTTTGTATTGGGCTCTGTCTTTCTGGGCATAAGATGTTTGTATTTTGGGCTCTGTCTTAGGAGATGTGTACATCTAATTTTCTCCATCTGACACTGCAAAGATCTAACATCATTCCGTTGAAATTTAACCACCGGAGTCAATTTATATTGTTGAATGAAAGCACGAAGGTGCGGTTGCCGTCGGAATCCGAATTCACAGCGGTGATACGAAGACTTGCCGGGCCGGATCGGTCATCGTAAAACCGAAAACGACGAAGGCGACGGCGGCAGGCAGAGTGAGGCTAAGAGACGGCGGCTTATACGACAAAATAATATGTCATCCGAAGAAGCTAGTGGGGGTAGCTTCATTGCAACCACGACGCGATGTTCATGATGTGTTGCTGATGTAAATTGGGTAAATTGGCACCAGCCTCATGTAAATTGGGTAATTTGGCGTCGATGCCAAATTACCCAATTTACATTTTTGAACGGAAATGTAAATTGGGTTCGGCGAGTCGAGTACGTAGGTACATAGGTACCGATACCTCACCGTATGTACGTACCTACGTACGGATACCTATTTTCCCGCAGCCTCCAGAAGATAGATGTCCGATTTTCTTCTATTCATCACTCCCTGTCATCTTTAGTACAGTGAAGTCGCTCGAACTATACCCCCCGGGGGGTATAAGAATTTCAGGCTAGGCTGAGATTTAGGGGGGTATAAGTCGAATATGTCAGCTAGCTTCTCCTACTAATTAGGGAGGGGGGTATAAGAACTTGGACCCTAGGCTGAGATTTTGAGGGGGGGTATAGGCAAGTTTGGGGGGTATAGTTCGAGCGACTTCACTGTACAGCCCTTCTTCTTGCCAGTTTATTACCCAGCACCCAGCAAACTGCCTCTGCTGCCGGCCGTACATTACCACGATCGGCTGTTCTGTACCGTGGATGGGAGCATTGCATTGTGGACGGTTGGCACTGTCAGTTGTCTCAGCATTCAGATCAATTTTTTTTGCGCTGGCTGTGTAGATATAATACTCAAAGTTGTTCCTGAAATTTATTGAAGAACATAACAAGTGATCACGCAACAAAATAAATGGCTGATCGCAGCGTCCGTGGGATGAATCACCCTCGCGATAATAGTAACACGTCAACTCCCTCCCCATCATCTCGATCATCATCACGTCATCGCATGGGCAGCACTTCCAAGAGCCGCAGCAATTCCATAGGAGGAGGAGGGGACGACAATGAAGCCCTATGGAAACGTACATTTGCACGATCGGGTACACCCGCCTCGGTACGGATGGAATCACAACGTAGTCGTAGTCGGTCTAGGCATGGTGAGATCAAGACTTCTTCATCGTCTTCTGCTGCTAGAAGGCAGAGATCAAAGTCACCGCCGTCAGGTAATATTGACAATTCCACATTTGATAGAAAAAATAGCATGAACTCTACAATATCTCGCAGCAGTTTTCGTGAAGAGAAACATTCTTCTGCAAAATCTGCAGTTGTCAACAGCACTGACAATAGAGGGAGGATGAGAGAATCATCATCAACATCAGTAGTAGCATCGCAATATTATTCGGCTAGATCTAAATCGCGGGGGAGGGAGGAACCCATAGATGCATATGATAGAACTGTATCATCATCTGCTAGGTCCAAGTCCAGAACACGAACAATTGAACCCACATCCAATATTAGCAATCATAATGGCAGCACTGCCAGAAGTACTACTCCATTACCAGTGAAAAAATTGGGATGTTTGGGTGGCTCCACTGACATGACACGGCGGGGTGACAACAACAACAGCAACCGTAACAGCAGCAGCAGGACGCGAAGTAGTACTGCCATTACTCAAAGAACTTCCACTCCAGGGAGAGAACGATCATCTACGTCGAATAATCACCATAAACCAGCAGACAATTTACAAGATGGTGTCAAACAATTTGAACAACAAATGAAAAATGTAAAACGAAGTACTCAAAATGAACGAATGAAGAATATGGATTATGGGAGAGTCAATTCGAGAGGTGGAGAATCTTTGATGATGACATCTCAGAGTAATCGGAAGCAGGGTCATCAATTTAATCAAGGTGGGGGAGGAGGAGGGAGAGGAGGAGATGGACGTGATCAATCTTCTCGAGGGAGAACTTCAAAAAATACTACAACTAGTGATGTTGAAAGAAGTAGCAGTAGTAGGGGGAGATCACGGGGTAGGAGTCAAAGTCGTCCCATGAACAGTGACGCTCCAGAACAACAACAGCAGCAGCAGCAACCGTCGCAATCATCACGAAGTATAAGTCGTCATTCACGTAGAAAAGTGGCACCACGTGATCCATCTTGTGGATCTTCTCCTCAAAAACATCGGAGTAAGAGTCGTGATCGAAAAACAACCAGTACTAGAGATAATAGAGGGAGGAGCAAGAGTAAAAGTCGAACAACAATACAAGATGATGATGCCAAATCTGTCAAATCATCCAGAAGTTTCTCCAAGCGTAGGAGCTCATCCAAAGGTCGGGCACAACAACAAGATTCAAGAAGTGTGTACAGCAGCAGTCGCAGTGTTGCAGCAATGGGTCTTAGTAGCGGAATGAGTGTCATTTCACGTGCCTCAGCAAAGTTAAGTGGTTTGAGTGGAGGAGGAAGATCGGTCATTAGTGGAAAATCCGCATTTTCCTCCGATTCCTCAGATGAATCATCGAGAACTCCATCGACAGGTCCTTTGTCATCGTATAACTCCCATTCTTCTCCAAGATTCCAACAACAGCAACAACAGCAGCAGCATCGACCTCGACCGGCTACTCCCAATCGCACACCTGAAGAAAGTCTCCACAGTACTGATAAATCGGACATTGACGAAAAAGAAATCATGACCTTTCTATTTGATCGACGAGGTTACTGTGTCCGTCATCCGCATGTTCGGCTACGCAAAAAGAAGATGTTGGGTGGATGGCAAATACTCATTACGAATTGTCCAGAGTGTTGTATGGCAGAGATGAACCGGTTGAAAAGGTTGGGTAAAAAGAAGAAGAAGAAGAATGATAAACTGACAAAATCAATGCCGGCGAATTCAATGCAAGCGATGGCTGAGGAACAGGAACAGTATCCTGGTAGTAGTCGTAGTCAGTCACGAAGAAGAAACGATAACTTTGCAGATGATGCCAAGAGTGTTCGTAGTTCGAGGAGTAAATCGTCCAGAAGAAGCAAGTCTACGTCAAGGAAAAAGCAGGTGCAATCGCAGCAACAGCGCGAACCGGAATATTCTCCTCAGGATGGTGCACCTATATTCGAATTTGACATTCCAGTTGGTGAACAGCCACCGCTCATGTCCTCTTCAAGATCTGTTAAATCAGGAAAATCTCGAAAGTCTGCAACGAGTCGCAAGTCTGCCAAAAGCACACGATCCACACGTACGAATAAGAGTTCACGGACAAATAAATCTTCTCGATCTAAAAGCCGACCAAGGAACAAAAAGTCCGATGAAGGTGCCGGTGCAACTGTGGTAAGCCGTGGATCGGAAAGGGGGTCTCAGCAACGTTTCATCCGCAAAGGTGGTGCTCTCCGGGTTACTAAAATGACCTATACTGATGTCTATGGTCGGGAGGGAAAGTATACTGGTGACATTAACGAGTACGGATTACCCCATGGGGTAGGAACGATGAGATACAACAATGGCACTCTCTACGAGGGAGACGATTGGATCGAGGGTCATTCACAGAAGATGGATTTGGGTGGTGCTCTAGCTCAAAATGGATTTTCTGATTGGAAGTCTAATACGAGACTTGCCAAGGCAGAGCGAGAGAAGAAGAAGGAGCGAGAGATGGATGATTTGCGTTCGTTTATATCTCAGTCAGTGAGGTCTGGTATGACACAGTCAACTGGCACTCCTGGCCCGCGAATGCAACAACCGGCTGGACCTAAGGAACAGGTACACGAAATGCCGTGGTCGGATGTGAATGGATATTCTGGGCATTATACTGGTGAAGTGAACGAAAATGATATTCCAGATGGCCGAGGGTTTATGCAATATAGCAACGGTGTTGTCGAGGATGGATTCTTTGTCAACGGAGTGTTCCAGCCCCCGATGCCAGGAATGGTTCTGCCCCAGCAGCACATGGATGGGAATCAAGTTCCGAGTAGCTCGATGTCTGTTTGGTCGTTGAAGAGTACACCTACAATGGCAATGCATGGTCCTAATGGCAATGTGATGATTATGCCACCCCATCAAGGCAATGCAAGTGCGATGGGAGCCCCGACGTCAGTTCACATGGGTGGTCCGAGCAATATTTACCGAGGACAAGACCCGTACGCAAATGTACAGAATCGATATTCATAGCACATTGTAAAATTGTTTATATAATTGTATTTGTTTAATCTGCATTTCATGCCGCTACTTAGTTGCATGCAATATCACAACTGCGGTTGGCATACGCTATCAATTTCCCGTCAGCTGTCCGATATTATGCACGAATTAAATGTACACTCTTCATTCCCTTCACAAAACCATGCAGCGTTCTCATATTTTTGCAGTGTTCTCTTCTTTTTGCGGCCAACTCAAGTATTTTCACAACACAGCTTCTCTCGCCTTTATGAACATCTACAGTCTTTGTCTCCAAATGCTTGCCACAGATGCTACACATCGCTCAGTTCACCATCATTCGAGCAATAGCAGCAGCAGTCGACCTAACTTTCACACAGTGTTACAACGCGTCGGCAAAACTGTATTGCGTCCTGGTGGCACTGAAGGCACAAGAAAGCTGCATTCATGGAGCGAGTTAAATCGCGACGGAACTGCCATTGAGTTGTCATCGGGGATGGGAAGTGGTGGAGTGGCACTAGCTAAAGCAACCGGTGCCCGAGTAACACTAACTGATATGGACACAAGTCGGTTGGAGATGGCGTCGAAAATTGCCCGTGAACAGGGCGTTGACTCGGAATTGATTGAAATCATGCAATTGAATATGCGACATGTCGGTGAGGAATTGGAGCAGCATCATTACGATACTGCCATCATTGAAGCTTCACTCTCACATTACCCTACGAAAGAGAAGCGAGCAATCTTGGAGGGTCTGTCGAAACATGCCGACGAGCTATTGCTGCACGAGATATGCTTTCGATGTGATGATACTAGCCCTAAAGAGCTAAATCACATCAAGCAAGGCATGAGTCGAGCGCTAGCGATTGGGTTTCAACCATTGACCGTAGATGGATGGACAAATGTACTTCAAGAAGCCGGCTATGAAGTCAAACGAAGCGAAACAGGCCCTCTGAAGGTATTGAACCCAGTGACAGTATTGCAAGATGAAGGTCCCAAGAGAACTGCCAAAATTGCCTGGAACATTGCAACAGATGCATCTATTCGTAGCCGTGTAGTGGAGGCAAGAAGAGCCATCAAGTCACATCAGAATGATCTCGGCTACATTCTGATAAGAGCAGTTGCAAATAATGGCCAAGCATTAAACTAAAGCTCATTTCTCACTCATGTCCTCCATGGAAGACATTCGACGCACAAGACGTTTCGACAAAAACTCCATCACCGTTTGCATTTCCTCTCTGCTCCCAATCATGCCGTGTCCTTTACCTTGTTGGACATGAATTTGTACTTTGGACCCGTCGTAGCAAGGTGTTTTTGAATTAAGTGCATCTTTTTGTGAGTAGACATTATCTTTCGACCCAGTGATAATTAGCACATCGGTGAATCCATACTGATCATCGCCATCATTGTAGTTGGGCGCAACACATCCTGGCAAAGATTCTGATTTGATCCCTCCACCTATACAAATGGCACCGCCCAGAGGTACATTACGCCTCAACTTCCAAAGTCGACATAATTCCATAGCAAGACATGCACCTGCACTAAATCCAAACAAAAATACTCGTTCAGGTATCCAGTATGATGATTCATTACTGCTGTGGTCAGTCAACGACGATAACAACGCATTCATTGCCAACACAGCATGACTTAAGCTTTGCAATCGGCGTGGATGATCATTCGGCAGTACATCTCCTGTCACTTGATAATCCATCTCTTCAAACCAAGTATGCCCTAGCCCAAATGGCAGTTCTACAAAGGTTGAGTTGGACTTTGACTGTGAGGAATCGGGCAGATTCATCTTCATTGATGCAGACAAGGACAGTGTAGCTGTCTGAGGTAATTTCATCGTTTGTCCTAATTTATCAAACGGGATATGATTATCACCTGCACCATGCAAAAAGATGACAAGATTCTCGTCAATTCCATCGTGTGAATGTCGGAACGTAAAGGAGTTTGCAGCATGACCGAGTATTTGTTTGGTGGCCGGTGATAATTCTTTTCTTCTCGATGATGATGAGGATGAGGAGTTGGTGTGTACAGTTTTTGTGTTCATGTTGTTGAGTAGATTAATTGGTCCGACATCTTGCCACGAATCATTTTCACACTGTGTCTCTAATCTAACCGTGTCTGAATTTATATCAATAACCTCCTGGTCTGCAGCTTGTGATGATGGCTGCTGATGATGCTCCATGATGTTTGTTTCGTTTCTGGGTTTACATGTCAACTTGTGTTTCCGCCATTCTGCCCGCTGACAATCCTTGGAGCAGTAGCCGACGGAGAAACATCTCGTACAAGCTCTGATTTTAAAGTTGGGTGACGATACCCTTTTGCAATGGTTGCATTGGGTTGGTGCTGCAGCAGCTACTACTGTGTCGGCTGCCATGGTCTAAAAGTGAGATGGTTTGAGGTCGTCAGCAGAAGGGAGTCTTCATCTATGGGGACCAACTTGCTCCAAGCTCCAAGCTCCAAGCTCCAAGCAACACAAAACAACCATGACGACAAATCACTATCCATATTGGGTTAGGGTGTTAATCAGATTAGACGCGAAAGCTACTTAGGAAAAGACCATCAACGATGACGATGAACATTCGCCTCCTATCACGTGCATTCCTCAGCAAATGCAAGCCGACAAAACTAGCGGCTGCGAGTGGAGCGGCTGGTATGATGTATTTCTCTTGCTACTCAACAACTCAGCAGGATGATCAAAGTCGGAGCAGAAGTATTAATGAGAGCTGTTCTTTTCCTCTAAACAAAGTCACTTTCCCATCATTACAATACAATACCACTGCTGTATGTGAACCAATCGAATCAGAAGAGCAGCGGTTTCAGCGTATGCTAGCATATCACAGGGACCGTATTGGTCAGTATCGCAAAGAATGGGAGTACAGAGCTGATAATGGAGGCGCTACCACGGCTACAAAGACTCCAAGTCGATCCTGGCCGGACAACGTGCCATCAAATGACGACCTTCCATCCATGCTGGAAGATATGAAGTACTGCAACCGCAGCCCCAATTCTAGATCTGACAAAGAAGAATACTGCCACAAATTGAATTTCCGTGTTGCATCTGCCTTGTTACTGCAATATGATGAAGAAAGTCAGAAGAAAGGAATGGATATATTGCGACGTCTGGCAGAGACAGGTTACTCGGATGCTATGGCCTATTATGGTATATGTCTCAATGAAGGCCGAGCCGGATTAGATCCTAATGCTGAAGCAGCAGTGTCGTGGTGGCAACTTTCAATGGATAGGTATCTACACCCTCAAAGCGTGTATGAGTTAGCAGTTGCAAAATACACTGGAGAGGGCGTTGCTGAAGATGAGGTTGAGGCTGTACGATTGTTTGCATTGGCTGCTGAGCAAGATCATCCTGCTGCAGCTTACATGTTGGGTGATTGCATGCTTGATGGAATAGGTGTGGAAATGGACAGAGGCGCTGCTCTGGTCTGGCTCGTTAGAGCATCTGAGTTAGGACATAGAGGCGCTAGAAGTCGTGTCATGGCTGTGCTTGAAAAGAAGGACGGAGAAGATTACGGTGACTTTACAGATGCATCTCGTCAGACATTTGTGGAGCATACATTGTTCAGTGCGGACAAAGATGGCCATATCATTCAGAGAACAGCAACTCTCCGAAAAAAGATTGGTGGAGACATTGGCGGTGGTCCAAGCAATCCAACTGAACTTCACAGAAGACGAACCATTGTTGGTAAGAGTCGGAACACCTAAATCTTAGCTCGAATTATCTCACGAAAAAAAATATGTAGTTGAATAAAAGTTCCTCTATCATCATGTGAACTTGCTCATGTCAATACCCCATTGTTTTGCCCTTGCATCCGCATCTTTTCCACCGCCGCCAGAAGGTTTGTTGCCGCTACTGCCGCCTCCACTCTTTCTTTGCTGCTTCATAGCATCCGCAATTGACATTCCAGGAGCAGATCTCATCAAATCATCATCGTCGTCTTCATCATCATCATAATCATCAGCTATCTGGACCCGCTGTCGTACAACTCTCTTCACTGGTTTCTTCACTGCGCCAGCATTTCCTTGATTTTTCTTTGCCATCGTAAGAGATGCCAAGTCTAGACGCGGCGGAGCAGATGAGCTCGAAGGAGAAGGCGGAGGTGGTGCAGCACTACCTTGATCTCTTGGCTTTGCCATTGTAAGAGAAGCAAGATCAAGACGTGGTGGAGCAGACGAGCTTGGAGGAGCCGGTGGTGGTGGCGCAGCACTGCCTTGATTTTTGTTCTTTGCCATAGTAAGGGAAGCAAGATCTAGCCCCGGTGAAGGAGCAGGTGATGGAACCTTTGGAGCTCCTGTTGCTGGTGCCATGGGAGGAGCCCGATACATGGTTGGAGACACTTGTCCGACTTTTGGTCTGACCATTGGTTGTCTCTTCATTTTTCCGGGTGACGGAAGAGGCGAATTCATTGACTTCAATTGCTCTACATCAAAGTTACGTAACCTATCGATCTCTGCCTTCTTCCTTCGCTGTTCCTCGATAAAAGACGACGCCGAAACATCCTCATTGGAAGGTTTTGGCACTGTGCGAGAGACTCTAGCAGCAGCTTGTACCTCGATATCTCGCACAAGTTCTCGGTCGCGCGTTCGTTTCTCTGCAGCCTGTGAAACAATGCACCAAAAATGAAAAAGTTTGAGTCTTCTTCAGAAAATGAATGGAGAATCACACACATTGTCACACAATTACGCACCTCTTTCAAAATTTCCCCCTCGTGAGGATCTTCTCTCAATCTCTCCTCTTCCCGGATCCTTTCCATCTCTACATTGCTTGCCACCACACGCTCGATTTTCTCCTCCCTATCTCTAGTTTCAACCTCTTTCATCCTCACCTGCTCAGCTGTCACGCCAGCGCCCTTCCTCTTTTCCTCCTTTTTCAGCATATTCGCCCAATAGTCATCCTGTGCCTGTTGCCTTGCCAAAATTCCAGCCCTCTCCGCTTCAATTTTCTCCTCCTCCTTACGTTTCACATCCTCCGCCTTCTGCCTTACCGCCATTATACGTGCCTCCTCCTTTTTATGGAATTCTTCCTCACGCTTTCGCTGCTCTTCCTCCATTCGCTCCCTTTCTTCCTCGCGCTTCTTCTCGGCGGCAGCACGTGCCTCAGCATCACGCTTCTCTTGTTCTTCAGCAGCTTGTTCTAGACGTGACGCGAGGGCAGTATCAACCTTGGGTGGACTCTTCTTGGCTTCTTTCTTTTTATCATTCTGACTAATCATGGACAAGATTGATTCCACTGCCTTCTTTGCTTCGCTTTTATTATCGTCTTCCTTTTTGGGGTTCAAGAGTTCGCGATCTTGGGCGATTTGACGCTTCATTCTTGTAAAATCTGATTCGGCGGTATCATCCACAACACTTTCCTCCTCCATCTCATCAACCACACTGATCTCCTCCTCAAAAGGTTCCTCGTCCTCTACATATTCCTCTTCCTCAGCGACTGCATCAACGTCGGCAACATCCTCATAATCATCTACGGGGGCATCATCAGAAGAAGTAGTCTTCATGGCCGAAAAAGATGAAAAACGAGCAGGATTGGTGATACTCTCAATATACTGTCGTTTCGCCTGCTCATTCTTCAATTTGCCATCCTGTAACAGGGCCGCTACAGAAATCTCTTCCTTCGGACCATCATCCCCTCCACTTCCCCCACCTTTTTTGGTAATGGCATCCCATAATCTTCTATCGGCACTTGATTTACCCCCGCTACTACCTCCATCGTCATCCTCCATTCCAGGAATCGATTGACGAATAGGAGGGCCCCGAGGCTTCTGACGTTCACTCGTCCGTGTCAAGGCCGTATTCAAGAACATCATTTTCTCTTCCTCTGTCATCCCCCCTCCCTTTACTCGACGGATGCGTTTTTTAATGTCTTCTTGGGAGTAGGCTGGTTCATTGGTACCGTCCTGGATATTTTGACGTTCTCTACGCTCTTCCTTCCGTTTCTTCTGTTTGTCCTCGTTGTACTTGTTGGGGCTACCTTCCATTAACCCAGCCGATTCTGGAGATGCAATCAATGCGTGTAAATTAACATTATCTTCCTTCTCAACTTCTTTTACCTCTTCCTCTTCCACATTGTCGTCACTGCCATCTGGATCATCACCGTTATTTCGTCGTAGAATTTTCTTTTTGAGGAATGATCGGATCCCCATTTGTAGTGATGTGGATTGTATTCTTCCATGTGATACTGGTGCATTAGCATTATTGTGCTGTTCCAAAAATGGTGAGAACAACTTCGGTTTCTTGTGTTCTTCACGTAGCGGCAACGTTGCCGGTTGTGTAGTTCTGACTGGTGCAAATGCAGTACATGGAGATGTTATTGATGATGAGATTGCAACAGCCATGAGCAGCGATGCTGCTGCCATCTTTTTCGTCATGGTGTCGTTTTAAGCTCACTGCTTATCGCCAATGAGGATAAAATTATTTATTGTCGTATAGAGCTTAGTAGATCAGGCTCTTTTTTCGTCACTGCTTGACAATTTCCCAGACTCACTGCTGCTGTGCTATTCGCGTTAAGTATACTTATTCCTCTTTTATTACCAGCTATCATTCAACGCCGATCAATAGCACCGCTTCGCCGTTACCGTTGTTTTCATGTGTGAATTGAAGAGGGCGAGTGCGGATCTTTGCGTTGTCCCTTTAATTTGTCTTGCGTTGTCCCTATTAATTTGTCCCAATGAAGAAACTTGTTTTGTCACATCAAAGTCCAGCGTTGTCCTATTGCATTGCATCATTGACAACGTTCAGAACAAGAACAAGACAATTAGGTACTTTGTTATGTTATAGCTGATATTATTGAAAAGGCCAATTCTCAATCTGAAGCTCACGCATGATTTTCACCTTGTCAAACTCCGACAGGTCACTTATTGTTCCAGAGCCCGGCTTTGACGCCTGTTTGGCTCGAATCACGCTTGCATAACACACACTGTCCGGCTCTACGTCTGAATTGCCTGCTGCCTGAAGCTGTCTCATTTGATCTAGCAGTTCTTCCGCTTTCAATCCTGCATTGGTGTTTGATGATGCTCGGGAGTAAGAATCAATCACCATCGTGAATGTGTTTCGGTTGGGTGAAATGTTACCTGAATCCAATATCACTTGGAGCAAGCGACGAGCCTTTTTCGACATTCCTCTCACAGCGTAGTTGAGAAGCAATCCATGGTATGCGGCAAGGTCCAAGTTGAAGAGATTATCAGCCTTCATCTTCTCAAATAGTGCTTCAGCTCTAGCGACTGCCTTTTTGTCATCCGTCTTTGCCCAGGCGTTCAGAACTGCTGTGTAATGAATGATTCCAGGTCCCTGCTTTAGATCTCCCAACTTGTGCTTCTCTTCCATTTCTTTCAGCAGGTTCTCTGCTTGTTGCGCCAGCCCAAATTTTGCCAAGATGCTAAGACGATGCGCGAAGATGATTTCATTGCCAACACCACCATTTCGCTCGAGGGATTGTGAGAGTTCTTTGGCCCTAGCAATCGCAATATCTTTCGACTTGCCAGAATTCTTGAGAGCCTTGATAGTGGCACCATATGAAAATGCGTCGGGTTTGAGACTCTGCTCATGCAATCTTGATAAAAGTCTTTCGGCACTGCCCACTTTGCCTGCATTTGCATAGCAAGCCAACAAAGTATTATACAGCTTCAAACTTGGCTGCTGAACACCTCCTCCGAGCTCACTCATAACTTCTACTCTGGTAACGAGTGCTTCTGCCCTCTCTACTGCATCTGCATCACTCGTTTTCCCTAGTGCTTCCAACACAGCTTCATATGATCGAGTATTCGGTCCACTCTCTTTGAATTTACCTTCTAGAATGAATTCATCTATGGAATTTAGGAGGGCCTCAGCTTCGGTAGCCATTCCACGTCTTGCAAACAGCTTGAGCATGGAGTTGAAGGTGGATATGGGCACGCTAAAAGGTTCCACATCTTTCGCATTCTTAGGGTAACCTAATTGATACAAGATATGCCACGCTCGATCGACAGCATCTTTGTCGTCACTGAGAGATATTGCTTTGATTACCAAGTCATGGGATTCAGGGGTTGGTGCAAACTCTTCTAACAGGCTTTCTGCGGCAGATGCCATGCCTGCCCTTGCAAAGCAGTTGAGGAGGATATTATATGTACCTGCATCCAATCGTGGAATATTTTCGAGTAACTGCATCTTGTGAAATAGCACCTCTGCACTTGTAGCGGCCTCCTTCCGACTGTTTACTGGCTTTGTATTTTCGTATGCTTGCAACGCTAAGATGTAGGGTTGGGCATCATTTTGTTCACGTGATGAATTGGAGTTGAGATATTTGTCGAGTACTTCTTCAGCCTTTGCACCATCGCCGCGTTTTATCATGCACTGCATAGCTACGTTGAAGACGCGACGGTTAATTACTGTAGTTGGACCTTTGCCTCTTCCATTTCTATTCTGTTCTATCTGACCAATTAACGCCAACACTCTATCAGGCGATGCTGGATCGTTCGATCTCTCTAAAGCTCGAATCGCAGATAAATAACATGCTGACGTTGGCCTCTCTATCTGTTGTACAAGTGAATAAGCTTCTTCCCCCATCCTATTATTGCTGTAGCAATTCAGCATCGAAGCATAGGTGATCATATCTGGCATTGGAGGAAGTACTTTAGTGCTGTGGATTCCCTCGTGAAGTGGAGTTTGTTCTTTCATTGCCCTGAACAGTCGCTCGGCAGATTTGATACCAGTCTTGTCACGACTGTATCCATGCAAAACTGAGTTGTAGCATGCTGTGTCGAGAGCGGATGGTCGCGATGATGATTGCGATAGTAATGTCTCAATTTCGAGCAGTAGCTGTTCAGCTTCAGTCCCCATTCCAAGTGCAGAGTAACCACTTAACACCGCGTTGCAAGTGTGATTGGTAGTTTGTATTCCCACCTCAGGCATGTGCGTGAGAAGAATGTAACGAGCACGAGACAGCACCTCAGTTGCAGATGCCATTTTTGCATTTTTGTTTGATGAATGTTTGCTTTTCTTTTTATCAGGCCGACGAAGCAGAGCGCACTTTGCAAACGCACGCAACAGAGAATCGTAACATGGACTTGCATTTGTTGGATTGAGGCTTTTAATGCCGCTACTCGTTACAGACTCGTCCGATGAATGTGACGGATCGGTAGCAATATTGAAAACCATAGCCCTGCTTAACAATGCAAGCGCCTCTTCGGCTCGCCCCCAATGTGCCAGTGCGTTCAAGACAGATCCGATGACACGTGGATCCCAAACATCTATTTCCTTCTCCATTTCGTCAATCATCATCAGGGCTGCATCCACAGCCGATTCTTCTGTCATGGCAGATTCTGCAGCTATCATAGTAACAAATGATAACACATCCTTCTGGTAGCAATCCGCGTCGCAGTAAGGACTACGTTTGTCTCTACACAGTTCCTTCAACAGGACAACAACGTTCTTTAACCTGTCCACATCTTTTGAGTCTATATGTTGCTGATTCCCCTGCTTGATCTTTCTCGCACTATACCGCCGCCTTTGACCTTTACGACTTTGACTACCTTTTGTCAATGCAGTCAACACAGAGAATATGT
Source organism: Skeletonema marinoi (assembly GCA_030544225.1). Lineage (NCBI taxonomy): Eukaryota > Bacillariophyta > Thalassiosirophyceae > Thalassiosirales > Thalassiosiraceae > Skeletonema > Skeletonema marinoi. Next base: position 623,592 of record CM060491.1, read on the forward strand.
GAATCTTTTTCACAAATGTCCTCTTGTCGAAACGCTGGGCATCCTCCCATCTCTCAACCTCTGTCAGTATACGCTCCAAGATCCGGAGACTCCACAACGATTTTTCTTCTGGGACATATCTTATTGAATTGCATAGCCCAGTTAAATCACGCTGTGTTAGATCCCCAATTGGTAACGAAAGAATTGTTTTGACGGAATTCTTTTGGTTATTAGATTGTTGCGTCTCCTGATGTGTAGTAGGTTGCAACTGATGATGCATGGCATCTTGCTCTTCCTCGTTCCGTTCTCTTTCGTGTTCCCCCCGTTGAGAACGACGTTCTTTTCGAAGCAATTCAAGTTCCTCTACGTTGGAACTTAGATCTGATTGTGATGATTTGAGTTGTGATGTAGTAATGATCAATTGTGATGGCGGAGAGAATGCAATCAGTGGTGTAGGCAGTGCTATCACCAGTACCGCAAGAAGATAGCATAACGAACTATGTGAAAGATGCATCCTTTTATGATAATATGAAAAAGACTGGGGGGTACCTCCACAAGTATTAGCACCGCTATCAGAATGATGTTGCTGCCCATCACAATAGCATCGTCTTCGATTTTTTAGTGCGTTCACTCAACAGTGCGAGTTTAAACGTAGGAATCAGTACAGTCTGCAGTGGCAGTAGGCAGTAGGCAGAGGCCAGCGCAGCCAGCAGACAGCCTGTACAAATAATAATCAACAGCGTGAGGACGATTGAACCTTTTAATTATTTCAACTACAAAGGAAAGCATGGACGCACTTGGCGGCTACGGGTCATCCGATTCATCTGATAATGACTCAGGTGATGTCAAACCAAAGAGCGCTCTTTCTGGCTTGTTGGTAAATTTATCTGATGCCAGCGATGATGATGAAGATGATGCACACGCCGCCGCCGCCGCTGCTGCGCCGACCGATGCAACAACTGACAACGATGGAAACGAAGCGAATGAACCTCCCCAAAAGAAGATGCGTCGAGGTGTTGAAGAATTAGGTATTGCATATCATGACAGTATATCTCGCCCGCAACATCACGTCCTGCCACAGCCCAAAGTGTTGGCAGCGACAAATAATACAGCAGATGATCTCGATACAGAGACTGCTCCATTCCAGTCTCTGATACTCTCTACAAAAGATTACACCTCTCAATTACGGCAAACTTTAACACATCAATTAAAATCTCAAGCTAGCGAAATGCCTACACAACAGAAACGATTGGCAGACAAGCTTAAACTCCTCCAGGAGACGTTCCAGAAGAATGATAATAGTGCTCATCAATCTACCAGTAGCTCATCCAACACGACCTCATCATCATCATTTGCAGCACATCTCAAATCCAAGCAAGAGTTTGGTAATCCACATCTTCTCAAAGACATTATTGATCATTTTGAGATTACTCCGTTGGATTCAAAGCAATTCAAGCCATTTGAATTCTTTGATAGATTACAAATATCGGAAGAGAAGGCAAGAATTGCTGCGGCAAACTATGGCGCTGGGAATTAATCATGATGCTCATTCACTGAAATACTAACTAGTTGATAACCATTTTTATGCAATAGACATTCATGAAGCCAAACTGCGATTGAGATTGTCTGATGCATGACATACTTATTTGATCTTGTAGCTTCCTCCCTCGGTTGACTTGACTTGTCATCTTCATCTATGATTTCATTGTCATGCTCTGTTCTTGCGATTGTATAACTTGCTGCAATTGACAAGTCAAAGGTGAGCATTCTGCAAAGATAAGTAGAGAAATGGAACAGAAATAAACCGCGGCCTCAAAACTGCTCTGGCTACAAATGTACGTGTCACGTATGATGCAAGGAGAAGTTTCGGTGAAAGGGTTTCGATGTAACAACGGCTGAATGATGCTGCACGAGTCTAATAATAAAGAATTAAAGCTTATCAGTAAGGTGCCCATTGTTGCCCCTCCCCACTACAGTCAGGATCTGCCACACCTGCCACAGAAATATGTGGAGTACAATTGTGAATTACTGTCCTTTGATTGGGCATATTTTCTCTACCATTTGGTGATTGTACTCTTCATTCAAGATGCTAAGGACATGCTGTGTGTCCCAATACCAGTCTTTGGGAACATTTTTATTCATGATGGTGCGATCCAGCACATTTGCATCACATTTCAATTTTGTGGCATCAAAATGGTGCACAGGATCATCTAGGTCATTAGTCGGCGGTGGATGACTGATTAAAAAGAGCTTAATGTCTGGAAAGTGCCTTCCAAAGTCTCGTATAACGCAAGAGAAATCTGACTGTTGTTGAAATTCTGCAGTATGCTCCCACCCCAGGTTGATGAATGCATTTGTATTGAGCCTAGGTAACATGTTCCACAGAGTTGCATTCAGATCCCCTTCAAATGCATTTGTTCTATTGCCTCTGCCACATTCGCCAGGTTTGCAGCGTTTTTGCGTTGGTAAGAAGGGTGCAAATGGTGGGTATTCTTGGTTCAAACTAATGAGGTTCTCAAAATTTTGGAGGTATATCAGGTTGGTTTCACCAAAACGAGTGGATCTTTTGATATATCTATTCTCATATGTCAGCTTAGGGTTCACACGACCTGATGGTGCCCGAAAACAATCACACAGACCACTTTGTTGATATTCTACCTCATTAGAATCAAGCAAAATTGTGCTTTGCTGATACCATGGAGTCCATCCCCTCCATTCCATCTTCTGGGGGTGATCAAGTTGTCCACGATCCTTATGATCAATGAGGTAGCATTCTGGGTCATAATGAGTTGGTTGATTGATGTTGATGTAGTCGTAACATTTCATGAATCTCTTGTTTTTGAGAAATGCAGCAATGGTTCATAAATTGGTATCGTACCCTGGAATCGCCAATAAAAACAATTGTTTTCTCAGCCAAGCATTTGTCGTAGCCTTCGTGAGTGTAGTGTTGGATCATACGTGGAGGCCATTCTATATTGCCAACATACCTTGGAGTTTGATCATTATCAATGCACCAATTATTTGGAACAGTAATATTGTGTGTGCAAGTGCCATAGTCAAGCATATGAGATGATGTGAACCCCCCTGAATATGAGGAGGAGTTCAGATGCTTGACCTCTTCCTCATCATTGATTGAATGAACGAATCTGAGTAGAGTTTGCGCCTGAAACAAAAACGTAGATACGAGTGCGATTGCTATCAAGAAGGAGAGCGGCATTTTTCTGATGCCTCTGCCAATACCAAGATGCTCCTGCTCCTGGCTGATACTTCCCATGATGACGTTGACTTTGGTTGTGCAGGTGTTGCAAACAAAGTTCAAAGTTTATGTAGTGCAAAGTTTTTCGAAGAGAGGGGCCTGTAAGAGGCCTGTAAGCCACCCGTATTCATAGGTGTGGGATTGCTTGTACAAAAGGGCCTGACGTAGCTGAGCCGACCTAAGATACCAATCTGGAGATGCCGATTTAAACAACAGAGACAACACTTCGACAAGTATGTATGAGAGCAACTTCCTTCGACGAGGCTTCAGTTGATAGAGGCTTCAGAAGTCGGAGAGGTGTTAGTCTGGGCCGCCACTCCTTCGTTCGGAGTGCTGCCGTGTTGGTTGGAACTCTATTCTTATCACACCCAAAACTTTGGTAGCTGGGACGGATGCCAATTGATTTTGAATGTGGAGCAATCTGGGTTGTTTTCTGTCGTCCCTGAAGTCGGCCTCGATCAATGAACTCGAGCGTAGAGTTCGATTGATAGAGCCTTGTCTACGTCTCATGCCAGCGATTTGGACTTGGATGACACTTCGGCTAATGGTGAGAGCCAGATCGCTCCTCCTTGGTTGGGAAGACTTGTGGAGCATGTTGGGATTGTGGGCCTATGGGGTTGGTATGAGAGTAACTTCCTTCGACAAGGCTTTGGATGATACGGGCTACGGCAGCAACCTGGAGTCTTCTCATTGTTGGAGCTTCTTCGTAATCCTCCATGGTTCACCCCAACCATGATTTGGTTAGACACTTGGCAACACGTTGGGGATGGTTTGGATGGTGGTGGCTCACCTTCGCCTTGGCTTATCTTCTTTCTTTTGGGCACCGGGAGGGGGTCTCACGAGATTTTCTATCTCTTCTAGTTTGCTTGGAGAATACATGAGCTGGCCGATTCTGTCCGACGTCTTGTCCTACTTCATTCCATTGATGAGGAGGAGGTGCCTTTTTAGTCTGGGACCAAGCTGTCACCTCTGTTGATGAATCAGTCCACCGCCGCTAAAGCCACCAACCAAGTAGGCTACTTCGCACCACTACGGTCTCTCTCAAGCTTCGCTCCTCTCATCGCCGCCGCTCCGCAGAGTCTCACTTCCACCAAGCGTTCTTCATCGGAGACTTGATTTGCTCGTCATCATCAATCCATCTCAAACTTCCCTCCTCCACATCATCATCGCTTTCCGCTCCCCAGCGTCTCACTTCCCTCCTCATCATCATCATTGCTTTGAGGCGTCGCTCTTTCACCAAGCGATCTCCATCGAAGTCTTATCATCATCATCAAGCTACTTCCATCATCGTAGCGTTATTATTTATCTTCATCTCATGCAATCCTTATTCTACGCAACGAGGATCTTCATACTTCTCCAATCATTTCATATTACTCTTCCTTATTACTTTCATCCATGACCTCCAAGACACCACTACACCTTGAACTTGGAGGCAATCCCCAATGGACAATATCCTTCGAGACATCCATTGGAACACCAGCACACCCAAGCACATTCAGCTGTGTTTACACTCAACAAATATGCTTGTTTCATGTGTCCGTGGCTGGGATGCACGCATTGCATTTCCTGGACTTTTTGGGCACCGAGCGGGGGTTTACGTTGTGACACGTCACGCCTTTGAATAGTGAAGAAATCCATCGACCTTTGCGCGACCCGGCTGGCAGAAGACTCTAGGGAGCAGGTTGGCACCTGTCTCCCTCTACCTCCATCGGAGAGGATCTCGCCCCTCGCGGACCTTCCTTGCAAAAGGAAGCTACTTCGAGTGTGGCCAAGATGTCGATGTAGCCTACAACCCGAACTGGCAAAGCGAGGTTTTCTGATCTGACATTGGTATCCGTTCACGGCGAGGGTTGATAACCCCCAATCGTATTAGAATTATGTTTATTTTGACCCATCTTACCTTTGTTCTGACAGACAATCTCTCTTCCTTCCAGCTAAAGAGCGACGACGCAGAGACCTACGTGTGCTTCTGCTAAAATGGTCTCGAGGAGGAGAGATGCAGTCTGAACGGAGAGCTAGTTGCTGCAGGTAGTGGAAGGAATAGGAGCCCGTGATTACCGGGAATCCAAGAATACTGTATCACCGGGAACGAGGATCCACGCACCACAACTGAGGAAGTGAATTAGGTCACTTTCCAAGATCGATGTCGACGAACCTGCAGCAACAGCATTGGAAGAACGCTTGCGTATTGCCTGTGTGCCAGTGGGAAAGAGCGTACAACTTACCCCTTGCAACACTCTCAGGCATGGCATTATTGCAAAAGAATTGTGATTACTAGTTTAGTTGTTTAATCCTCTTGCATACTTCTGGCGCAAAGATAGGCAGCCTACTTATAGCAGACTTACAGCTACTTCCACATGATAAAGATAAGCTAAGATTGGATTTTCAGATGATGAAGGGGATGAAGGAAGACCCTCCGATTGCAGCAGCCCCACCCTCAACAAGAGGAGCCCGTGCCCCCCGTGCGGTTGAGTTCACCATCATTATCACAGTCTGTTTCGTTATTCTATCGCTGCTAACATTGGAACCGCTTGCCCGAAATTCGGTGCAAAATCACAACAGCGCAATTGATCTGCCGCTGCGGCAGATAGAAGATGGCAACTCGATCATCAATGGAGGTGTCGGTAGGGTTAAAATTTGTCCATCCGCACTCAACATATTTGCCAACAAATCAGAGCTTGAGTTGGCAATCCAGAAGAATGTGCACTTTCACCAGCACGGGGGGAATCTCCACTCCATCGAACAATATTTGAATAGTCACATGCAGTCCACCCTCAATCGATTAGGAGTGGAATTCTCACCCAAGGATGATTTGAATAAGCCTGTTCCAAATGCCATTGAACACTTGAATGAATACTATAAGAAGAATCAGGTAGCAAGGGGTGGTTATGGACAACCTCTCCCGGGCAAACTGTCATCACCATCAAGTCATAACAAGATATTTCGAAGTGCATTGTTTGAAGAACGATGGATTAATGTAATTGAACCGTCAACATCGCAACGCTTCTTAGTGGGGATTGGTCCAGTGGGCCCTAATTGTTCTGAGACGGTATCTTTTTCGAAGGGGACGTATGAAGAGAAGAGTTTATGTGTTGAGAAGAAGTCTAAGAAGTCCCATGATAATGGCGGAGGAGAAAGAAATGATAATGATGACAATGTCGACAACATGGAATGTCATATTGTGTCTATCGGATCAAATGACCAATGGGGATTCGAGGAAGAAGTAATGAAGACCCCCCAACTTCGTGGCTGTGTCACCCACACGTTCGACTGCACACTCCAAAACAACAAACCAAAGCGTAAGCCACAAAATGACAATGTCAAATTCTATCCATACTGTATTGGATCAGAGGGCCAGCAACCCCCATATGTACCCTTCGATCAAATGTGGAATTTGACAAAGACAAAACAGGCACCGAAATTCCTAAAAATGGATGTCGAGGGGTTCGAGTATCATGTCGTTCTAAACTCAATCCTATCATCAGATTCTTCTATATGGCCAGAACAAATCATGATGGAGATTCATTGGGCAACAAGGATGGTAGACTTGGTATGGATGCCGCGAACTAGGACTGCTGCAGAACTTGCCTTGTTCTTTGGTGTATTGTTTAATCGTGGAGGGTACATTCTCCAGCAAGTAAAATATGTTCGAGGATGTGAAACATGTTTGGAGGTTTTATTGGTTAGAGCAGTTTGTTGAACTTCTTCTAATATACATGTTCGTTATTCAAATAGCAGTAACACACAATAGCACCCTTATTTGAATTAAAGCTTGTGGGCGGGCTTGACATATACAGACATCCTTTGACTTTGAGTTGCGTATTGTAATAACGTATCATCAATCCATCGGGCCTCTCTGCTGTCCACCAACTGGCCACTGGGAATAGTTGCACACCTACTATTGCCTCTAGAGAGGAGAGCTCTTCTCCTCAGTTTACATTCAGGTGGTTGTGTGATTGGATGTCTGCATCGCAAACAAGGTATTGTACCTATCATTCTTCTTTCGTTCCTGAGTCGAGTCAAGATCCCGGATGCTCAAAACTTGCCGCCACCTTCACCAACCTTCACCTGTTTGCAAAATGCAACGGCAAATTAGTCATCTCCATTACATACCATACTTACACAGCTCTTTGTATTTTGTATGGTACTCGCCTCTGTTAACGAAGGTCAGCTACAATAACGGAACCTAGCCTACCAAACTTGGAATATCAATAATGGATCCATCTCTGCCTAAATCTAAGCGCGGTGCGTTTCAGCCTCGCGGTGATCTACAAAACCGCTCTCCCGAAGATGAAGATGTCAGCGACGATGACCAACAACTCAAGTCGTCATCTCATTCCAATCCACCATTGCCTCCATCAAATAAGAGCACCAATACGACGAAGAAGAAAAAGAAGGCAGAGTATCTGCCAGTCAAATCATCAGGCTATGGCCGTGCTTCTCCGTCGGTTAAACTGTCGGCCAGTAGTACTCGGCCCAAGCTAAGGCATGGCGATGGTAGTCTCGCCGGTGAGTTAGCGCGTGACAAGAAGAAGTCACGAAGTTCTACATCATCCCGATCATCGCTGCTTTCGGTGTATACAACAACTGCAGCAACAGCAATGAACAATAATATCAATAGTGGCAAGTCCCGATCACGCTCGGCAAGTCCGGCGATGAGGAGTATGCGCAGTAGGAGTCCTAGCCCGGCGGTGACGAAGTCGCAACAAGAACAGCAGCATCGTGAATTGAACAAGAATAAGCGACAATATGTTGTCGACAATAGAAAATTTGATGGTGTGCCAGTAAAAAAGCAAAAGAATCAAGAAACTTTCAGGAGCAAGGCTGAAGAAGTAATCTCTTCCAATAAATCATTTGCTTCGCTAGAATCATCCAACAACCACCACAATGCTAGGAAGAAGTATGATCAATTCGATGGCATTCCAGTAGACAAGCCCAAGATTCAAGAAAATTTCAGCAGCAGCAAGGGCTCGGGCTTCTCGGAAGTAGCCTCTTCCAAATCATTTGCATCGCCTGAATCTTTCAACAACACCAACATGCCGTGAAAAAGTATCATGCAGCAGATTTCACTAGTCAAAATATTGACATTGACCCTACGCCCGTCAAGGCTGCCAAGAAACTTTTATCGGATGCAAGGAATCGGGCTGCAGTGAGGGAGCCTACTCCTCTTTCACCGTTGATTCCTGTGATGGAAGAAGAAAAATTAGATTGTGAAGTAGCAATGACAGATGCTGATCCATCCGCACTTGAACTTTTTGTTCAACAACAATCGACTGACAGCAGTACTTCGACTCATGTTGGCTCCAATGAAACCGTTGCATGCATATTTACCGACTTGCATCCAAATATTAGTCAAACGCAATCCCTATCCGACAACCTCTTCTCCATCCAATCAGGTATAGCATCCACTTCTATACTAAGCCTCATCAAGAACAAGAAGAAATCAACTGCTGCTGCTGCAGTGGACAGGTCAACACCATCCGAACTACGAAAGAGATTGGAACGTAAAGACGAAGAATTGAAAACATTGAAAATTGTCTGTAATGATTTATTGCAGGGGAAGGATGAGTTTGTTTCCGGGGCAATTGGGATTGAATTGGCACTACGTCAGAAAATTATGGGTGTCCAAACTGCCTTTGGCTTGCTTGGTCAAGAGAAGGAAACGCTGATGAAGCAATTGAATGATGCAAACGATACAGCTCTGAAAATGCAAGAGGAAATGGAATGTCTCCGGCGAGAACGAGATTTGGCAACTACCAAGTGTAATGCTCTTCAGGAAGAATGTGATGGTGCCAAAAGTAATCATGATATTTTGCAGCAAAGTTACAATGAAAGTTGTGTCAAAATGGCCGTGTTGGAGACCAAGGTGGAAGAGTCAAAGTCTCAATTGGAAGAAGCTCGTAGCCAGGTAATTGAAGCGCAGTTATCTAAAGAAAAGGCTTTGGATGAGATGAAGGTTGAAATGTCCAAGGACACAAATGCGTTACAAGAGAAGAATGAGACAATGGTAGTCACGGTGAAGGCTAGAGAAATGGAGATATGTCGAATGATGAGTATTGACTTGGAGTCTGTGGATTTTGGCGATGGATCATCGATTCTGAATGCTGTTCGATCTAAAGTTGAAGAGTATCAGCACGATGCCAAAACTACCAACGAAATTCAGAATGACTTGGAGAGGGTGAAAGCAGAATTGACGCAATCAAAGACTGATCTTGGCGTAAGTATTTTTGTTGTATGTTTTCATTGTGCCAACTGTGTTGTTTGATGTCAGCTTAAGAATCTTGTGTTCTACGTTCAAACAGTGTGCATTGGAAAGAGCCGCAACCAAAGATAAAGATATGAGTGAATTGATGAAGAGTATAAATGATATTCAACGAACGGCGCAAGATCGTGAACAAGGAGTCCATCAACTACGAAAAGACGCTGAGGATCGGGCGTTGGAGTCCGAGAAGAGAGTACTCTCGTTGAATGTTGAGAAACAATCTCTTGAGAATGCTTTGGAAGAAACAAAGGCACACTGTGCAACGCATGAGAATACAATTCAGGAACTGCAGCAGCATCTTTCTGAGTCCAAGATTGAATCGACACAGTTTACGTCTCAGCTACAATTGGAAAGGGATTTACGTGCAAGGAGCGAAGAAAAGGAGAAGGAGGAACACACCGAGCGTGTTGCATTATCTGCACAAATGTTGGCAATGACAAAAGAACATAGTCAAGCGGAGACTCAAATGCGTGGCGATATGGAAAAGCTCGAAGTCACTTGGTCTGAAAGGCATGCTGCCGCTGTGAGAGAATCTGCAGAGAAAGATGAGAAGCTGAATGAGTGTCGCGAGGAAATCACCTCGCTCATTACCAAGCAAGCATCGTTGAAGCAGGCATTGTCAGAACAAAAAACAGCGCTTGATGCCTCAAAAGAAGAAGAAATTGGGCGTCTCAAGGGGGAGATAACAGTCCTTCAGGAAAAGTTGAAGTTGGAAGCTGAAAATTTAGAATCTGTTGGAATCGTGAGTGCCCAAAGGGTCAGAGAACTTGAAGAGACTGTTAGAAAGAGTGAAAATGAGAGGAAACGCATGCATAACATCATCCAAGAGCTAAGGGGAAATGTTCGTGTGTTTGCAAGGATTCGGCCCTTCCTTCCTAATGAAAACGACAATAATGTGCCATTTGTTACTCCGTCCGGAGAGACAACTTTGCAAGTTGTGAGGGGGAGACAAGAGAACAGCTTTCAATTCGATCGTGTGTTCGCTCCGAGCGCTGGACAAGAGGCGGTATTTGACGAAGTCTCGGAGTTCGTGCAGTCAGCTCTTGATGGGTACAACGTTTGTCTTTTTAGTTACGGTCAAACAGGCAGTGGAAAAACTCATACAATGCAAGGAGCGGGATCAGGAGTCATGCGTGGGTTGATTCCAAGGTCTATCGAGCAAATTGGGCTTCACAAGAAGAAGCTTGAGCTGGAAGGATGGGAATTGACAATGGATGTTTCATTCCTTGAAATATACAATGAAGCGATCAGGGATTTGTTGAGAGATACGAAAAGTAATGAGAGCAAGCATGATATCAAAGTTGACAGCAATGGTCACAGGACTGTTACGAATCTCAATGTGAAGCGGATTGATCCGACTGATGCAGATTGTTGTGACGATCTACTCTCTCTTGCAGCTAAGCGCAGATCAACTGCTTCTACTGACATGAATGCTGTGAGTAGTCGGTCGCATTCAGTCTTCACTCTCAATATGACTGCAACACATGTTGAAAAGAATAAGCTGATTCGAGGTACTCTCAATTTAGTGGATCTTGCTGGCTCGGAACGATTGGATCGTTCGAATGCCACAGGTCAGACAGCAAAAGAAGCCATGGCGATCAACAAAAGCCTAAGCAGCTTGACTGATGTCTTTGCAGCCATTGGAGAGAAATCGAGCCATGTCCCATTTCGCAACAGCAAGCTCACATATTTACTCCAGCCATGCTTTTCTGGAGATGGCAAGACATTGATGGTTGTGAATATTAGCCCAACAGAAGAAAGTGTACAAGAGTCTATGTGTTCTCTTCGATTTGCTAGTCATGTTAATAAATGTGAGCTGGGAAAGGCAAAGAGAACATGTACAAAAGTGCGTTAGAAAAGAGGCTTTTCTTATCGATATATTATATAACATGTGATATAGCAACAATCTATGTGTAAAATCAGGGTGACACGACTACAACACCGGTCCCTCCTCCCATTACCTTTCCCCATTCTTCGTCAAGCTTATCTAAGCTCACTCTGGAGAACACGTTAGGCAATATTCTGCCAGATTTGAACAAAGAGTGCAAATAGACGAGATCATTTTTGAACACCTCCTTCTCTTTGAAACTATCAAATATGTCGTAGTCTACGGCCATCCTATTGACACTACTTCCTTTGAAATCTTCCCAAACCGAAAAATAATCTTCTGCATGCTCACCCATTGGAACAAATTTCTCTCCGCAGGAAGTAGTGTTCATCCGCACAAACCTGCCGCTCGATGCCATGACATCATAGAAGGATTTATAGGAATCGTAATCACCAACCGTATCGATTATCACGTCCATCTTACCGCTCCATTCTTCCCTCCATTCATTCTTCCTAAACAATGGATACCACTCTCTCGCGCCCATTTCACGAATGGGTTGTTCGTATGAGCTATGTGATAATGCATACACTGTTGCACCAGCATTCTTCGCTAATTCAACCAACGCAAGTCCAACCGTACTGCCAGCACCGTTAATCAACACGCAAGATCCAGACAGGGGGCTTCGAGGACCAAAATCATCTGAATCGAGACCCATCAGATCAGTAGCACCACAGAAGGTTTGGTCAATATCAGGTAAAGCTCTATCAAGACATTGATATGCTGTCATATATGTGCTCAGCAGGTGAACCATATCTTGATTCGATGTAGGAAAAGCATTCTCTGGTAGAGTTATCAAATCTTTTGAGTGCACACACAGGTATCGGGAACATCCTCCTCCGTGAGACAATAAGGCAGCAACACGCCTGTGAAGCAGATGTTCAGCGTTTGATCCTGCCTGCTCAACCCTACCAACAATCTCATGTCCTGGTACCCATGCGTCATATAACAAACCCTCGTTCTTGTCACGGCGAATTCTTTCAAGACAATCGCGTGTGGAAATAGTGGTAGCATAGACTCTAATCAATACTTCATCGTTTGATATGTCAGGCTTTGCGTACTTTCTCAATGTCAAACCAGACGATGGAGTGTAGGAAGCATCGCCGTGGCGCAGCTCTTCTGATGTGAGATTGCAAATCTTTTCAGTAAGAGTGGAATGGCATTCTGTGGAGGCTGAATAGTCACAATCAAATGACTCTTTTTCAGTGAAGTTTGAAAAGGTATCGTCGAGGTTCTCTTTCACCGCATCAAGTTCTTCTTCATGTGCACGCTCAACAGGTGATAGTTGTATGTCAACCGGAGAGTCAGTCTCCAATTCAGATATGAAATCTGCCACATCTTTATCAATGGAGCCATTATCTGTGGGATGTTCCACTACTGAAGTAGTATCAAATTCTCTAGCCGAGAGCACACCTTCTACCTCAAGTTCGCCCTCATTATTATGGATAATTTGCAGCGATACAAGCGGCTCGACGTCGGTTGATGTTGATGTTGATGCATCGGTGGTGCCACCACCGCCGCCGCCGCCGCCATGTTGTTGCTGGTGGGCCTCCATGTGTGGCGAGTTGTATGTATGGTGCTTCTTCGCATGGACGAAACTGAACGGCTTGTAGACAGTGATGTCGCGGGTAAAGGGAAACAAAAATAAACCTCCCTTGTCTTGGGCGGCAAGTTGAGTGTTGCGTTGTGAACGAGCGGTTCACAGAAATCTCGTTCCCCAGAAAGTCATTTTTCTTCTCTGGGAGAAAGAGATTCAGGTTAGACGCAGACTCATAAGTAAATAAGACTTACTTCAAGCTTCAAATTTAGTACTTTCTTAGCTTCAAATTCAGTACTTTCTTACTACATACATCGCCTCACAGAGCTTACACATGAATAATCTCGTCCTCGGCGAGTAAACTACACTTCCTTCTAGAACCAGAACCTGACTCGTTACATGATACTACCAAGACGTTAGTCGTCCCTTCAAATGCTTTATTCCATTCTTGCTCCACCATTTCCAATCCTATGTGGGAGAATTCTCTTCTTTTGATCTTGCCAGATTGAAGAAGTTGGAATAAATAGGTGAGATCTTCTGTGAACAACTTCTTGTCTTCCTCGAAGCTAACAAAGATGTCATAATCAACTGCCACTCTATTGATATGGCTTTCTTTGTAATGCTTCAATGGAGAAAAATACTTGTCACCTTGTATAGGCGCTGAAATGCACTTCTTTCCAGCTGATGTAGTATTCACGCGCACGAATCTTCCACCAAACGCCAGGACATCGTAGAAAGAAGCGTAGTTGCCGTAATCACCAATCGTATCGACTATCACGTCCATTTTGCCTTTCCACTTTGTCTTCCACCCTTCTGTTTGAAACAAGGGATACCAGCCGCCTTCTTTGACGCCCATTTGATGAACGTTATACTCATGTTGACTATGCGACAATGCATAAACAGTTGCGCCAGCATGTCTCGAAAAATCAATTAACGCTTGTCCAACTGGACTACCAGCACCGTTAATTAACACGCTCTTTCCAAACAGAGGATTTCTCATTCTTTCGGCAGTCAGACTCCCCCTCTCTTCGTCTAGATCTTGAAGATATTCTGCCATTTTGAATGGAACACAACATGTTTGATCCGCTTCAACAGACTTTTCCAAACATTGATAGGCTGTGAGATATGTTGACAACAAGTACACTATATCCTGGCTTCGAGCGTGTTCTGGCACTGCGATCAAGTTATCAACGTGGCAACGAACATGCCGAGAACATCCACCCCCGGCTGGCAGCAACGCAGCAACTCTTCTGTTCTTTAGGAACCTTGACTTCCCTCCTACACGCACGACACGTCCAACAATCTCGTGTCCTGGCACCCAAGAATCACTGTGCAGGTTCACATCCTTATCTCGGCGAATCCTCTCAAGGCAGTCACGTGTAGAAATTGTGGTAGCTTCGACTCTAATGAGCACATCATCTTCCCATATCTCTGACATCGCTGGCAACGGTTTATACTCCAGTTGAACTCCCAACCATGGGATGTATGAAACGTCTGCATGATGTAACGCAGCAGTTGCTGGAATAGTCGCTTTCCTCTCACGCGACACTTTGACAGCTGCATCTGTTCCAACTGATTCTCTTGTTTTCGCTGACGACTCCTCGGCATCTTTCTTCGCCTGCGGTTTAGCTACCGAACTTACTGTGCTTGGATGTTCCGATTCATCATCCTTTTGAATTGACACTGCTTTCGTATCTTTGTCATCCTTAGATGCGGCATCATAATTCTCTAGTCCTTCTTTGACCAAGCCAGTGGAGCTACAAGCACTCACCTTGTTGGCTGCTCCTTCTGTATTGGCAGATGAAGCCACCTCCAAGAATCCATCGACCGACTTTTCAGCTGCCTTTTCTGTACTGGCAGATGCAGCCAGCTCCAAGAATCCATCGACTTCATTCTTGGCCACTTCTTTTGGTTTGCTGGCAGAAGCAGCCGACTCTGCTTCATCCTCGAACTCCTTTTCAACGGTATGCAACTCCAAATTCTCATCTGATACAAACTTCCTCAATTCTGTCTTCATCTTTTGCATTTTATCCACCAAACTCGCAGCGCTGGGCTGGTCTTCTTCCTCAAATTTCACATAGATGACTTCCACTTCTGGTGACGCTGCAGCTTCTGAAGAATCTTCATCCGACTTAGTCACAAGTATATCCTCGAATGACTTCACCCCCTCAAGCCCAAACAAAGGCTTGATATCCACTGTTCCGTCAGCAACGTTTAGGCTGCTGCTAGTGCTTGGATTGGTAGAGGCTTCTGTTATATCATCCGACGTACTAGTCTTTACGGGAGAGATTACACTCTCCATCGCTGTGTTGGGATACACAATACATCCATCACGAACATCGTCATTATCGTTCTTTGCGCTGGTGACGTGATCACTGCTCTTTTTTTCCTCCGCTGAGATCATCTGCGCATAAATGTTCATTTGCATTGCCACCTCATCTGCCTCTAACAAGCGTACATCTCTGTCGACAAATGAATTGCCTCTTCTGAAGTCCATTCTTGGGTGCTCCTTCTTTGCCTGTTTATCTGGATCTAACTGTTCGAAATAGCTCGCAACCTCTGCTTCCAAGAGAACTTTGAGCTAGAGCCGGAATTGAAGAGTATGTAGTTATGTTTGTGGCTCAAGGTGGTTGGTTGCGTGAGAAGCAATTGCAGAAGCATATCGGCTGCAAAAGCTGGCTTCACGGCCCAACTTGGTTTTTAGTCGCCATATTTGTGGAAAGCAGCCAATTGCTGGCCGAAAATAACCAATAAGATACCGGGTTGTACTTTGAGAGCAAAATGGCCGAGAATGCTTCACACTAAGAAATCGCGAAGTGCTCATTCAGCTAGTAGTCTATCTGCAGCTTTATCAACGAACCTATACAAGCAGAGCGAGTGATGACAGATGAATTGATTGTGCGATAGCATAATATAGATATGACATTACACCTCCTGCTGTACATTGAACTTAAGTAGTTCTCTTAATCCTTCCATGGCAATACAACAACAACTCCATTCGCCCCTCCTTCCATTACCTTCTCCCATTCCTCTTGCAATTCATCGAAACCGACTTTGGAGAAGACTCTGGGCTCAATCTTGCCCATTTGAAGTAAATGGTACAGATAAGCCAGATCTTCAGTAAATAGTTCTTGATCGTCATTGAAACTATGGAAGACATTGTAGTCAATGGCTGTGTTGTTGATCCGAGATCCTTTGAAATCCTTCAATGCAGAAAAAACCTTGATCTGCTCTCCTAGAACCGGCACGTACTTCTCTCCGCAGGAAGTAGTGTTCATCCGCACAAATCGTCCACGAGGTGCCATGACATCGTAGAAGGATTTATAGGAATCGTAATCCCCAACTGTATCAACGATCAAATTCATCTTGCCGCTCCATTCTGCTCTCCATTCTTGTCTCCTGAACAATGGATACCACTCTTTGACGCCTATTTCACGAATATCTTTTTCGTGTGAGCTATGCGATACAGCGTATACAGTTGCACCCGCGTTTTTTGCAATGTCAATCAATGCAAGCCCGACCGGACTGCCAGCGCCAGTTATCAAAACGCATGATCCAGACAAAGGACTTTTCTTTTTGACAGCAACTTCCGTGTTCGAAGAGCTTTCCTCTGATTTCTTCACATGTTCGGACACTGCCTTGTCTAATGATGGGCCAACAGGATCCATGCCATTTTCACTTTGCACAAATTCCAGGCATTGATAGGCTGCTATGTACGTCGACAGCAGCGCAACCATTTCATTACTGTCGGCCGTTTCTGGCAGAGAAACGAGGTCTTTTGCATGAATGCACACGTATCGTGAACATCCACCTCCGTGCGACAATAACGCAGCAACTTTTCTGTCTAACAAGAACTTTGCTTTCTTTCCAGCACGCACGACACGACCAACAATCTCATGCCCTGGCACCCATGACTTATCCTTTAACTTCTCGTTATTGTCACGACGGATTCCTTCAAGACAATCTCTTGTACATATTGTTGTAGCATCAACTCTGATAAGCACTTCGTCCTCTGATACTTCAGGTAGACCTTCGTCATTTCTCAATACAAATCCTGACGATGGGCTGTATGAAGCATCGGATTGTGGTGAAGTGCAATTTTCTACGTTCTCAACATAAACAGCTTCGCTGCCTTCACTTTGATCTCCCGACATATTATCTGTGTCGCCCTCATCATTTCCCCCATCCTCAAGCAAACTTTCAGTCTTTGAAGCGACGCTGCCGTCGTTGGGCTCTTCTACAATCACTGTTTCATCCACATCCACATCCACATCCGCATCAACGCTAACTATGCTTGCTTCTTCGGCTGTTTGAGTTTGAGTTTGAGACAAGAATTCTAGTGCATCTTGTGACGATTGAAGCCATGGGTTAGCATCCATATTTTCTTCTTCAGCTGGTTCAATATCAGGCATAAGATGTTTCTTCGCGATCCAGTCAAATGATGTAGTGCTAAGGTCAGGAACCTTGGAGAAGAAGTCATCATTAGTTCCATCATGAAAGTCTTGGTCTTCAGATGAATCAAGCTCGTCAAGAGATGTTGATCCATCAAGATCCAATGCATCATTCTCAGCTGGTTCAGCTTGCTCGACTTGCTCGACTTGCTCAACTATTCCAATTTCCACAACCTCGTTACTCTCTTCAACAATATTTTCTTTCGTCACATCAATGACATCAATTGCATTTGCCACAATCTCAATGCCTGAATCATCATCTTCAATTTCAACATGTTTCATGTTTTGTTTCTTTACATTCATTGCAACAAAAGTATCCAACCATTCCTCATTTGCTCCAGAAGATAGATGATATAAACACGCTGCCGATCCTGTAAAAAAGACTAACGTCACTTCTGCCTCATTATTGTCAACAATTGGCTGCATCACAGCTTCATCAAAGTCCATACCACTAACTCGCGTTTCTCCTACGGCAATTAGCTGATATCCTCGACGGATAGAGCCATCAGCTGCGGCACTAAACTTGCTATCAATATCAGCAACAAATACACCGCCATAATCAGAATCATTCTCTTCAAACCGAATGCCGATTGGTTTGGGTAGATGGACCGAGATGTAGCTGTCCACATTCATTGGATCCACTGGGCTGGATGAAGCTGGTTCATCATTGTGAACATAAGATCCATACATCCTTTTCTCTGTTACTAAGTCATATTCGTCATCAGAGACTGGGTTTGATATATTAGGCGATTTCCCGCATATAGATGGAAGAGAGTCCATAACATAGCAAAAGCTAAAGCCATATCCTCTGTGGCTACTGCTGCCATTGTCGGGAGAAACAGTGTTTTGTCCTTTTTGATCCATCACATCGACGATACTTGAAATGCTGCCGCTGCCCTGTTTGCTGTTGTTGTATGGCATCATTGACCTGAATCGCTCACCCAGTGATCTTTACCACAGTCTTTTTAGTAGATAGGAGGAGTTTCCTCTTTCCTCTCGATTCCCCCCACGACCGGGAACAGCATAGGCGCGGGAACTTTTGAAGGCGGGAAAATTCAACCGAGGAGAATGTCTCAAAAAGGGAAAACAATTCCGCTCCTGTTTGCGAGATAATGTCGTGTTTGAATTTGTGACCTCACTTTTCTCATTGAGGTTTACTTAACTTCAATCCTGTGTGCGAGATAATGTTGCGTCCTACCAAGTCTTCGATTTGAATTACCACTTTGATGGTGATCTTGCACAGAAGGACATAATAATCAACTACCTCGAACCTACACAAAGTAACCAAACAACAGGATGGCGAGAAAGAGAAAGGATCGTACAAGCATCGAAAGCGCTGCCACTGTCGAAACAGTTGACACTATCGATACCGTCGATGATAACACGGGTATCCCAGAAGCCATCGGTTCCGGTGTCAGTGATAGCAGCAGCGACAATGTAAACGAAACCGATAACAGCAATGAAACTCCCCGTCGCAAATCACCCAGACAAAAGAAGCTACTCAAGCCAAACTTCAAAGGCATGCAGGGATCGGGATCAGATGAGCATTACAAAGTAGGCCGTCTTGGTGGAGCGTACAGTGGAAAAGCGACGATGAAGAGGGCTCCCAAGAGTGCCGTTTGATTCTTGTGCTTAGCATAGTGGATTAGGTGGTTACCACACAGGAACATAGTAATGTTGCAGAGAAGTCTAGGATTGTGTGTAGTACCTAAAGAGTAAACTAATTTACTGTTGTATTTACTTTCACTCTAGAGAGTTGACATAAGACCAGCTCTCTCACACAATATCTCACAAATATGAACAGGTCAGATGCCATTCCGTTGCAATTATGTTGACATCATATTTGTTGCCAATGAAGACGCAACGCCCATAGCAGCCAAAGAAGATCCAACCCTTACCGGCTCTTCTTCAAGCACTTGACCTATGTAGTCATCCGGCTCCGACCACACTGACGAAGCAGCACTATCGTCATCAATTGACTCTTTGGTACTAACAGGATCTGAATCAAACATTTTGATTTCATCTACCCCCTTTGGAGAATACCGTGACTCCTTCAAAATGCCCTTGGCGCTATTACTGTTCTTCTCTTCGACGACTGCAGCCAATGCAGCTTCCTTCACCTCAACAGCTTGCTTACAACGTGTCTCTAAATCTAAGGTGGCCCCATCAGCCATGTCAGCCGCATCAACTTCATCATTGGAAACCAACTGACTCTCTGGATTGGCTAAATAATTGTCAAGCCAGTCCTTACTTGCTTTATTGACTGCCTCGTTGAGAATCGGAGCATCTGCCTCAGGTAAAGCATCGCCTGCAACTTCTTCGTCGTCATCATCCTCATCCTCAACTAGAACGGCCTCAGCTACTGCATCGGCTTCATTCTCTACTTCACAATCACGTTTCACTTCTTCATCCGCATCAACTTCTTCATCAGCTTCATCCAGTTCAACTTCTACCTCAATGAGAGGAGTGGCTCCCACAGCTGAGTCGGCTACTTTCTCTACTTCAGCTTCGCATTCGACAACTTCTGCCGCATCAGCGTCATCCTCAATAAGAGTGGCGCTCACTGCTGCGTCGGCTTCCTCTTCAACATCAGCTTCAAGAGCAACTCCTACACCTGCATCGGCTTCAACTTCATTCTCAACAACCGCGACTGTTTCCTCTACCTCTGTTTCATCGCCATCTTTCTGTGGATCAGTTTCTCCTCTCACTTCTCCATCTGCATCATCTTCGTTCTCATCAACTACTAAAGCTTCTTCTGCCTTTGCTGCGACGGGTTCCTTCTCGACATGAGCCTCTGCATCTACAAGTGTTTGATGTGCTGTAAAAAAGGTCTCATCAATTTCATCTCCATCTACTGCTGCAACAGCAAGTCCAGCGACATCTAGTAAATCCTGGGGCGCTGCAACGTCTTCAATATTTGACACTACTTCACTTTCACTGTCTTCCACCAAAGCAGCTTCCTCCCCTCTCTCTGCAACAAACTCATCTAGCCACTCTAAACTTGCCCCAGATGGACCGTACAAACTTTCCGCTGGACCTCTGAAGAAAGACAGCTTAGGTTTCATTTCAACACCGTCAACAATAAGTTTCATGACTTCTTCAAAGTCCATACCGCTGACTCTCTTCTCTCCAATGGCTATCAGCTGGTCTCCACGGCAGATTGATCCGTCGGCTGCCGCACTGCATCCTTCATTAATCTCGGCAACAAATGCACCGCCATGTTGGACATCGAAATTCTCTTCAAAGAGAATACCCATCGGCCGTGATAAGTGGGTAACAAGATAGTTCTTTGCATCCATTGGATCGACAGGCTCCAATAATGTCACCTCATCCGGAACTAATGTCACCTCATCGGCGGCATCGTCTTTGCCGTGCTCTTTCAATGACAACTCGGCTTCATGCTCAGGAACTGCCTCCACCGGATCGGTCGCTTTGTCGTTTCCGCCACAGATTAATGTGAAGGAATCAAGAAACTCAAGCACATCGCTGCCGTTGCCATAAAACATGATGCCGTTGCCATGTAATTTATGCCTCCGCTAATAAATCCAACACGAACTGTGGGTGTGCGGCGGCGGCTGCGCGGCAGGCGGGCATTGCGAGAAAAAAGAGGCACGCCGAAAGCGCACACAAGACAGCTCAAAGTGAGAAAATAGTTAAAAGAAGAAAGCCACTCGTGTTGGGCGGGCTTGCTTGGTTGTTGTCCGTCTTCTCTTTCCTCTTTGAGCATTGTATTCAGTAACTCTTTGGATGTGGTAGAGAGTGTTTACTTGCTTGTTTATTATAAGTATGCACTCAACTCCACGTATATACATTATTACAACCACAACGATTTCAGACTTTTCCATCACATCACAAATCACAAAGCAACCAAAGACAAGCAATTTGTTCTTATTCAACTAGTCAACTAGTACTTGACTCAACTTGAACAAAATGATCAACAACACCTCACTCTACCTCCAAGAGGTCCACGAAAGAGTCCTCGGCGTTGTTACTAATCTCCTTCTCAACAACAGAGGCCAAAGCAGGGTCCACGAAAGAGTCCTCGGCGTTGTTACTAATCTCCTTCTCAACAACAGAGGCCAAAGCAGTGGCCACCGACTCGCTTGCTGTATTTGCATAATGATTAACTAACAAGTCCCCACTTGCAGTATTGACTGCCCCATTAAGCGTAGGTGCATCTGTCTCTAGTGCAAGTTCGCGTGAAACTTCTTCATCTGCTTCAACTTCATTCTCAACAATTACTAAAGCTTCGTCTGCTGTGTTGCCTTCTTTCTCGAGATCAGCTTCGCATTCTACTTCTTCATCTACTACATCAACTTCATTCTCAACAACTACTAAAACTTCATCTGATTTTTCAACTTCTTTCCCTACATCAGCCTCGGACGAAGCTTCTTCATCCGCTTCAACTTCATTCTCGACAACTACGAGCGTTTCATCTGCTGTGTCGCCTTCTTTCTCTTGATCAGCTTCTACTTCATCTGCATTACCTTCATTCTCAACAGCTTCTAAAGCTTCCTCTGCCTCTACATCTGCTGCTGCATCACCAACTTTCTCTACATCAGCTTCGAATTCGTCTTCACCCAGTTCAACTTCTATCTCAATGAGAGGAGTGGCGCTCACTGCTGAGTCGGCTTCTTTCTCCACATCAACTTCACAACCAACTTCTTCATCTGCAACAACTTCATTATCAACAACTACAGCTTCCTCTGCCTCTGCTACATCGGTTTCTTTCTCCAAATCATCTTCGCATTCGACTTTTTCATCTACTACATCAACTTTATTCTCAACAACCACTAATTCTTCCTGCACTGTTGCTGTATCGGCTGCTTTCTCTTGATCAGCTTCGGAATCAGTCCCTTTATCCACTTCAATTTCATTCTCAACAACCACTAACACTTCCTCTACCTCAGCTGCTGATTCTTCCTCCACATGAGCCTCTGCATCTACAGGCGTTTCACCCGCATTATCGATCTCATCAACTGCATCACGCACTGCTGCTGCGACAGCATTGAACAAATCGGCTTTCACGGTCTCGCCAATTGCATATACTGCTGCGGCAGCAGCGTCATCCAGCAAATCTTCTTCTTCCACCAAAGCAGCTTCCTCCCCTCTCTCTGCAACAAACTCATCTAGCCAAGCTAAACTTGCCCCAGAAGGACCATACAAACTTTCCGCTGGGCCCCTGAACACTGTCAGCTTGATATTTATCTCACTCCCCTCGATGATCTTTATGACTTCTTCAAAGTCCATACCGCTGACTCTTTTGTCTCCAATTGCTATCAGCTGGTCTCCACGGCAGATTGATCCGTCGGCTGCCGCACTTCCTCCTTCATTAATTTCGGCAATGTATGCACCGCCATGTAGGACATCAAAATTCTCTTCAAAGAGAATACCCATCGGTCTAGTAAGATGGGTAACAAGATAGTTCTTTGCATCCATTGGATCGACCGGCTTTAATGTTATCTTGGTGGCGGCGGCATTTTTTGCATCATGCTCTTGGATTTTTGAATCGGCTTCATGTGTTGGAACAACTGCCTCCTTCTCAGGAACAATCACTGGAGCCGGAGAAGTGGGCTCTTCTTTGACCTCAACGCCACAGAATGAATCGAGAAAATTGAACATATCGCTGCCGTTGCCATTGGTAATGATTTTACTTTTATGTGCCGCAGAGCAAGCTAGGTTGATGCATCGCGCCGGTCAATATTCGCGAAGTCAAGAAAATGTCAAGAAAACCACCGAAGTAGAGCCAATAAAATGCCAGAAGATTGAGAATGAATCTTTCTCCTCAACTCGTCAGCGGATCGGACAACGTTCTTGTTACATACAACGTGCCACCCTGAAAGAGCCAGAAAGCAAGCTAAGAAGCAGTCCTCTACATCGTGTCTGTCATATTTATCATCGATATCTGATTTTGGCTCACTATCACATTCTTGACTTTAATGTTATATTAGTGATGTGGACAGAAACATCAACGTTGATTCAGTTTGACTTTAGTTTTAGTACACGGTGCATTTGCAGGTGCACTGCAATGCTAATCGAAACACACACAAATATATAATATAACACATCACTCAATCTTTTAGACGCATGTCTAGCCGAGCTTCTTGACAAGTACAAGACAATCATCATAGCTTCTTGAACAACTTGAAGAGTTGCGCTTGAGCCCCATTCTGTACTTGAAATTCACATACTGCCTTGGCAGTTTTCACACGTGAATATCTCAATGATTCATCAACCCATCCAGTTGTAGAAAGTAATCTTCTACAGAAGCTTTAAGCTTCACATCATCCAGTTCGTCATCGGAAATCAAACTTGCATCATTATCTAACAAGTCCTTCGTCATGCTTGCGTTAGTGACTGGTCCATTAAGCATTGACGCAGCTGTCTCTGGTTCAGCTTCTCCTGCAATGTCTTCATCGACGTTAGCATCATCCTCAACTACAACTACAGCGGCTCCATTTCCGCCTACTTCTTCCTTCTCGTCAAATGACTTACTGATATCAACAGGACCTGGGCCCGCTGCCTCGAGCCCCTTCAGTTCCTCACAAACAGTATGCTCCACCAAAATGCTGTTGCTTGCGTTAGTAACTGGTCCATTAATCATTGAAGCATCGATCTCTGGTGCACCTTCGCCTACAACTTCTTCATCAACGTTCACTCATCCTCAACTACACCTGCAGCGGCTCCATCTGTTCCGACAACTTCTTTCTTCTCGTCAAATGACTTAGTGATATCAACAAGAGTAGAACCAGCCTCGAGCTTCTTTAGAGGAAGCTCCCGAAGAGGAAGAGAATTCTCCTCCAAATTGCTCTTGCCGTCGTTACTAATCTCCTCCCTAACTACGGCAGCTAGTGCAGTAGAAATAGTCTGGCTTGCTGTATTTTCATAATGACTGTCTAGCCAGTCCATGTTTGAATCATTGGCAGCTTCGTTAAGCATTGAAGGATCTGACTCTAGATCTAGATCAGCATCGCATGCAACTTCTTCCTCCTTCTCAACCTCATCCATAACTAGAACGGCTTCGCCTGCATCAGCTTCATTCTCATTGAGAACGTCTTCAGCTTCATCTGATGCATCGGCTTTCTTCTCGACACTACCTTCATGTCCGACGTCTTCCTCAGAATCAACTTCTTCATCAATTATCAACACTTCTTCAGCGGTGTCGGCTACTTTCTCAAGACCATCTTCGCATACTGCTTCTTTCTCCACGTCCACGTAAACTTCATTCATTTCATCGGCTTCATCTTCGTTCTCAAGAACCACTAACTCTTCCTCTACCTCGGCTGTGGTTTCCTTCACGACATGGAATTCTTCACCTACAAGCGTTACATGATAAGTCCCACCAATTGCGTCTCCGTCTACTGCTGCAACAGCAAGAGCAACCGCATCCATATTATCCTGAAGCGCTGCAATGTCTCCAATATCTTCTCGCACTACTTCACTTTCACTGTCTTCCTCTTCGACCAAAGCAGCTTCCTCCCCTCTCCCTGGAACATGATCGCCCAGCTGCTCTCCACTTCCATAGGACGGCCCGTACAAACTTTCCGCTGGGCCCCTGAACACTGTCAGCTTGATGTTTGTATCACTTTCCTCGATGATCTGCATAATGTCATCAAAGTCCATGCCGATGACTCTCTTCTCTCCAATGGCGATTAGCTGGTCTCCACGGCAGATTGATCCGTCAGCTGCCGCACTTCCTCCTTCATTAATTTCGGCAATGTATGCACCGCCATGTTGAACATCATAATTCTCTTTGAAGAGAATACCCAGTGAGAATGCATCAAGCACTGCAGTTGTGACGACACCAAACAAGTCGGCTTTCACGGTCGCGCCAATTGCATCTCCGCCTACTGCTGCAACAGCAAGAGCAACCGCATCCATGTAATCCTGACGCGCTGCAATGACTCCAATATCTTCTCGCACTACTTCACTTTCACTGTCTTCGACTTCGACCAAAGCAGCTTCCTCCCCTCTCTCTGGGACATACTCGCCCAGCCGCTCTCCACTTCCATAGGACGGCCCGTACAAACTTTCCGCTGGGCCTCTGAACACTGTTAGCTTGATGTTTGTATCACTTTCCTCGATGATCTGCATAATGTCATCAAAGTCTATGCCGATGACTCTCTTCTCTCCAATGGCGATTAGCTGGTCTCCACGGTAGATTGATCCGTCGGCTGCCGCACTGCTTCCTTCATTAATTTCGGCAATGTATGCACCGCCATGTTGGACATCATAATTCTCTTCAAAGAGAATACCCATCGGTCTAGTAAGATGGGCAGTGAGGTAGTTATTGTCATCCGTTGGATCGACAGTAGGATTATCTACAAAGCTTTTGCCATGAAGGGTCCAATCAGTTAAAAGAACTGCCTCTGCTGAAGGTGTATCAGGAGAACCCTCCGGCTGTGCTTTGACCTCGCCGCCACAGATTTGGGTGAATGATTCAAGAAGGTCGAACATGTCTACAGCACTCGGCCGACTGCTAAGTACTTAATTACTAAAATAATTGTGTATGACACTTCTGTTTTCATGCAAGCAATCTAAGCATGCATATGCATGCAATGACCGGTGGTTCTCCCTGCCGAGCCCGCCTCCGGCCGAGAAAATGGGACATTTGTTTGGGCCGTGTTTGGGGGCTTTTCTTCCATTGCAGCTCTCAACGGCAGGTTTCGACAAAAATACCGCTCACCATCTTCAACTCTGTAAAAATCCCTGAACCTGTATGCAGTTAACGTAGGAACTTGGTACTTTATATGGAAACGAGTGGTATCCCCGACAAGTACAGGCGCTACACCAAGCGCCAAAAATTGACAAGATTTGAATTGAAATCGCAGCGCCACCCGCCACCCCGACACAGAAGACCATTAATAGTTAATAGATATCCACGCCCCAAATACAGGCAGTGTCCGACCCATTTTCGACGTAGAATCCAATGGTGTGATCGGCGGCTTACGATATCTAGCGCCTATTCGAGAATCTGTCACTACATTCGAAGCACTCATTTGTGTCAATTGATTCATCAACAGCTCAATGAACACGTAGACGAACGTCATGATGAATGTTTCCAGCTACCATTGAATAGAAAACTTATGAGGGTATATACTGTCTATTTATTGGATTGGTGGGCATCATAATCATTGATCTCATGGAATCAAGCAGCATCACAATTAATGCAACAAATGTGCAAAAACAATCGATGCTGTTGTCATGATGGGAGCGGCCATTATACTCAACCCTATCTCCATCTATTGGTGTTCCATCCTCCTATTACCTCCTTTCTACCGCATAAGAGGCTGTTATTAGTTATTGGAGCTGATCTATTTTGGTACTCACGTTACCTGGTCGATGAATTTCATAATGTCGTGCTCTCAAATTGCAAGAAGCGGCATCATGCATCCTTCAAAAAAGACATTCCACTGACTTATACAACACTCTGTCATTTCCTGAACCAATACAACAATAAAAGGAGAGTATGACGCGGTTGTAGACATGCTGATTGAGATTGTACGGGCCAATACACTCACTTCTTGGTTTATGTTGGTGGATTTGGACGGAGCGGCTAGCTATGCGGTAATAAAGCATATTAATACTCCTACTTCTTTACAAGAGGTTACACCCAATCAAACTTAAGTAATGCTTATTCATGCATTAGAAGTGTTTTTATTTATCATTTTTACCGAGTGCATTACAATTGTCTTTAAATGAGACAACTATTTGTCCATGTCAGCTTGATCTGTATCTCGCTGATCTGCGTAATGTCATCAAAGTCCATACCGATGACTCTCTCCTCTCCAATGAAGATACTACTTCACTTTCACTCTCTTCCTCTTCGACCAAAGCAGCTTCCTCCCCTCTCTCTGGAACATACTCTTCGCCCAGCCACGACGGCCCGTACAAACTTTCCGCTGGGCCTCTGAACACTGTAAAGCAGCTTCCTCCCCTCTCTCTGGAACATACTCATTTAGCCGCTCTCCACTTGCCCCAGAAGGACCGTACAAACTTTCCGCTGGGCCTCTGAACACTGTCAGCTTGATCTTTACATCACTCGCCTCGACGATCTGCATAATGTCATCAAAGTCCATGCCGATGACTCTCTTCTCTCCAATGGCGATTAGCTGGTCTCCACGGCAGATTGATCCGTCAGCTGCCGCACTGCCTCCTTCATTAATTTCGGCAATGTATGCACCGCCATGATCGTAATTCTCTTCAAAGAGAATACCCACCGGTCTAGTAAGATGGGCAGTGTGGTAGTTATTGTCATCCGTTGGATCGACAGAAGGATTATCTACAAAGCTGGAAAAAAGGGTCCAATCGGCTAAAAGATCTTCCTCTGCTGAAGGTGTATCAGGAAAACCCTCCGCCTCCGGCTGTGTTTTGACCTCACCGCCACATATTAAGGTGAATGATTCAAGAAGGTCGAACATTGTACTCTGCCGGCTGCGATGTGCTTAATTACTAAGTATGACACTTCTGTTTCCATGCAAGCAATGCATGCAAGATGCAACAGCGAGAAAATGTGACATCTTGTTTCGGGCCTTGTTTGGGGGCTCTTTCTTCCATTGAAGCTCCCAACGGCAGGTTCACCAAGTTGGAGAAAGAGGACAAACTCAAGACTACGGATAGGATACCGCTCACCATACCCAACTCTGAAATCCCGGAAACTACTGTAGGAACTTGAGTACTGAATTCCTACTTGGATTAGAGACGCGGTCAGACAGAAAGCGAGTGATTTGACCCTATGGAAAGACTTTTAGTACATAAGGCGGCGCGCTGGGGTGGGGTGGGGGGGGTATATAAAGTTACCCCGGCAATATTTACCCCAGCTTGGTGATCAAGTGGTAACCCTCCCGATCACGGGGGCAGTCTCCCCAGTCCCCGACAAAAACTTTGAGTGATGACCCCTCTAGTTTCAAACACTTCCAAAATATTTTCGTTTTCCCTAATTAATGTTCCTTTTGTTAGTGGTCATCACGGTCGGGGTAAAAATCCTCACTAGGGTAGCACTGCCCCCAAAAAGGGGGTCTAAGTGGAGGGGGTAAATAGGAACATCTAAATGCCCACGCCCCACGTCCCCCCTCATGGCAGCGCCATCTATCGCCAATCGCCGATGAGCAGAGAGCAGAGAGCAGCGATGATAGGAGGCCGTCGACGGCCGTCATTATTGCCCTATCCCCTCCTATCTACCAGCCTCCTACCTATCCTATCCCCTCTCTATCTCTACACACTCACCTTCTTCCAATCGATTATAAATATGAATAAGGAATTCGCTCAATCGTTCTTTCCATTTGTCACATCTTATGCATCGTCACCTGAAAGAGCTCCAGCTTTCATTCTTCATGTGTGGAATTTTATTTTCCCCGACATCTGCAACCAACAGATGCCGTTTGATCTAACAATGTCACCGCTACAGTTGCAAAGGCCGTGTCTAGCAGTGGTTGCCCTTCTCGGTGCCTACATAGGCATACGATATGGAAGAGAAATCACAAATTCTAATCAGAAGCGTGATCTCATATCAGTCATCAATAAGTCTTGGTCGAAATCATCCACCTTCTTTGGTTTCATGAATATCTCAGCTTTAGTGCACCACTGTATTTTTCCAAACAATATATCATGGGCATTGGATTGTGCCTTTACTGGTGTATCTTCGTTAAACCTATTCACGACAGCCATCCTACTTTGGATTTTGTATGGAATTGAGTTTTCGGAGCGGTTTCAAAAGATAATGGAGCAGAAAACTATTGATACAATTGAGCGATACAATAGAATACTAGAGGGAGCGACGAAAATCGCTGTTGCAATTATGATTCACACTGCGATGAGTGTTTTAGGGGAGAGTGAGGTTGAAGTCTCCATAGCAGCAGCTTCCAATGCAGTAGAATTGTTCTATTTCACCCCTCTTGGCATGGCGGTATTTGTTCTCTTTCCCATTACAATTGTTGGTGTTTTCTTCAAAAACAACAATGCATCGTGTAAAGGGCCATTGATTGCATTATTAGGAGGTGTTTTACTCATGGGTGCGATCCTGCTGGGAGAGCCAATATGCAAATTTGTTTCAGACTACATACCGGGCATCAATGATTCTAGTTTACTTTACGATTGCTATCATTTGCCAACCGTTGTCTTCCTCGGTTGTGACGTATCATTTTATGGCATGGGGATTTGGATAAAAGACTTGACATCAAAGAAAAGACAGGATCTATGACCCTACAGGTCCTACGTGGAATAACGCCGCAGTCAAATAGGCACCTGCTGGGAAACTCGCAGGAGATTGAGTGTGGCATGGAGCTGCCCCATTTACACGCAACAACGTCACTCTTCTCTTTGCGGAGAGCCCGGCGCCGTTTACCGTGTTCAGAAAGTATTGCCCTCCATCTTTTTGTGTCATTGCCGCTGAGCAAGTGCACGTTAATAACAATCCACCCTTTTCCCTATTGATCAGATTCATAGCGTCGCGATTCAAAGCATGATACTTCCTGGATGCTTTGTCCAATGTGGATAGATTTGGCGCTAATTTTGGGGGATCTAGCACGATAACGTCGAATTCTTCTTCCTCGTTCATTGCACTTTTCATGTAGGCGGCAATATCCTCTCTGACGAAGGAAACTTTTGCTGGATCCAAATCATTTTTCATTGCATTAGCGGTTGCGGCATCGATAGCATCCTGGGAAGAATCAACACCAACACACTGAGCGGCACCTTGCACCATTGCATTCAATGCAAATCCGCCGTTGTAGCAACAAAGATCCAAGACTCGCTTGTCTCTGCAATACTCAGCGACCATGAGACGATTGTCACGTTGATCACAGTAAAAGCCAGTTTTCTGTCCATTAGAGTAGGGGTATGTCAGGTACTTCACAGATGACTCTGTGGCGATGACTTCCGTGTCATCTTCATCGGATGCTTCACTTTCGAAGGAAAGTTCGTAACCATCTTGTTTCAATCTGCTCGGTGTATTGCGCCAGATTATGTCAATATCGACACCATTATAACTTGGATGATCATTCAGTAACCCTTCTAAGACTTCTACAATTGCTTCCTTGTGCACTTCACACCACGCTGCAGATGACATAACAATTGCGGTACTTCCCCCAATGATATCAACTGCAAGGCCACTGCAACCGTCGCCTTCCCCATTCACTAATCGATACGTGTCCGTAGATTCTGAAGGCAGATTCATCGCAAGTCGAAGATTCATGGCATCTGACATTTTCCTCTCTAGAATAGATTTGAGAATTTCACTGTCGTGGTCTTCGACTCGTTGCTTTTGTTTTCGCTTTGATTCTTTGGCTAAAACAGGATGTTGCGTCGCGTGACAGAGAATTCGAACTCTATACATACTGTGAGGGTTGTAGACACCGTATCCAATCAATTGCGAGTTGTTGATAATGGCATGGTGCTGTGCTGCTTCAGAGGAGTCGTAGTTAGTGTGAGCGTAAACTGGTTCATTACTTGGCTTGCCTTTCTTGTACTTCTTCCCTTTATGCTTTTGAGCATCATCTCTGCTTACATATACAGCCACGAGAGAACCAAGTGGGATAGAATCATCATCTCCGTTTTCACTAAACGTAGCAGCGATTGAGTTTCCAAAGATAAGAGGCGCACCTTCACGGAAGTTTTGTGATTGTCGGTTGCGCTTGACCATCACAGTATGCAATGAGCTACTTCTTGGACTCGAAGATGTGTTGTCTTCGGAGATAATATCAGTGGTGGAGGCTGTAACTTGTCTGAATGTCTTGATATTATTACGAAAGCTAGTACTGCTATTAATGCCCCGTATCGAAGAGGTTGATGCAAATGCCATTCTAACAGTTCGTCGTGATGCAGCCGACGCTGAAATCATGTGCATAGCCATAATCATAAATACTATCTTCTTCTTATCCATCATTGTCATCTACTTTTTGGGTGGTTATACTATTGAATTTAGAACCAATGTGATGTAGCCGCCGATGCCAACTATCGTCGCTATCATAAGTATGGTACACCGACGAGCAAAAGTGATGGGCCATCATTCACACAAGCTAATAATGTGCGGAAAGAAAAAAGGAGCCGCCCGGTCGGGTGACAGACGGAAGGGGAGAAAGGGGAGAACCTCTCCTCTCTCCTCTCTAGATAAGGGTATTCGAGAGAGAGATGGAGCAGGCAACACGGCAGGGCCCAGCCAGCGATGCCAAGCCAAGCTTGTTGTATTATGGTTAATGCCCGCTAAAGGCATGCGCTATCATTCTCTCCATTCCCACGCTTTCTTCGTACAGAATCTCATCAAGCAAAGCTTCAATCTTCGTCAAGGGAGGTCCAAACACAGGCTCTCCTCTCAAGTATTCTATCAACGCGGCTGTATCACCAAACTTGCCGTAAGTGATGTGGTTATTCATTTCGTGATGTGACTCCCGCTGTTGAAGGTAAGACTGTTCATATGTCTTGCTTCGAGTCATTTTGGTCTCCTCTGAAAGGAGGTCATTGAATACAAAGTCGTAAACTTGATACATGGACCTTCCTGGCTGATGAATAAAGTCATCCATTGAGATTGTCTTCACTTCCATATCTCCGTTGATGTGATTCGGATTTGAAGCTTTGACTAATTCGCGAACTCTCTTGAACTTTATCAAATCAACTGCCATCAGTACAATATTGTTCATTTTGTCAGCTGTGGCCATCCGAAGTCCTTCTGTTGGGTCCAGCGTTCTTAGATGTTCATAAAACGTTGCATTCTCCATTCCAGGTTTCGTTTGGTACAATGAGGAGCAATCGTCTTCAATGTTCTTAAAATCTTCGCGCTTCATAATGGGTTGTACAAGTGGCAATTGTCCTCGTACTCGGATCTTCACTTTTGGTTGTGATAGTAAAGGTGCAGCAAGATCTTTCAGAGTGTCCTTGTTGCTCCCAACCTCACCCGCATCGCAGGGATTTTTCCAGTGCACAAATGGTTCTGGAGTTGGATCTTGTCTATGATAGTTATAATTTGATACACTCATGGTGAAAGGGTTACGAACTAAATGAATGATCTTGACCCCCCATTTAGGTCGTTTGGGATCAGGATGACTAAGTAGAATATCTCTCAATTGTTCTGTACTACAATGAAGTTCTGGTCCCCCAATCACAGTTATCGTTCCAGGTGCAAAGGACATCTCGCTGCATTTCGTCTGAAAGTTGAAATGTCCTCGTGGTTGTACTTTCATCCGTTTTAAAGGCCGCCCAAATTGATTTAAGTTGCTGTTGATATGCTTGACCAAGACGTCGGATAGAGCGTGGCCTGATTTGTGGTAGTTGACAATTATATAGGCATACTTCCAGAAGTGAGGGTCCTTTTCAGCGACCGACTTTGGATCTTTTAATCGAGTGATCATGCTGCGCAATGACAGCTGGCGATGGTGGTCGACATCAGCAGATAACGGTGGGCGAGATGTGATGATCACAATATTAGCAATTGCCAAAGAGGCCAGTATAAACCCGAGGAGAGTCACCCGTACCTTCAGTCTCTTCGGACCTGCCATCGATGCAGTTAAGTTTTGACGATAAAGTAGCACCATCTGGTAAACAGTCTTCTAAGTCCTACCACTCGTTAGATCTATATTACAATTGCGACGCAATATGTAATATACTTATAGATTATGACCATGGTCATTATCTCTTTTGTTGATCGTTGAGTGGTGAGAAGGAGGACCCGCCCTACCCCCCTAATCTGCTTCTTCAATCTCTTCAAATACATAGAAGCTTTTAGGGTCAAATTTCATCATCTCCGCTTGAAACATTTCCAATTTCAATTTACGTTAAGCATGAGAATCAATGTTATCCCCGAGGGATGCTTCCAGAGAAGAAGTCCTGTACGTGGAAGAAGATTTGCATTTTTTTTATAGCGCAAACTACAAAGTGCTGAGTGCAGATTGTGCACTTCCACCATGTCCACCGAAACAGCAGCCGCCCAAATCCCAGTATGTCGGGTTGCCATCGTCGGCGCACAACGTCAACGAGTGGCCAGAGTGGCTGCCATCATTCATGCAGATGAGGCGCTTGCAACCGTTGATACTTTGGCCGTCTCTGGCTCCTCATCGGTCGACCCATCATCATCACCTAAAAATACATCACGTCTGCAGGAACTTCCATCAGGCGTGCCTCCTCAAGTAACAATCGAATATCTCCCCTGTGTAGCTACATTTGATTCCTATGAAGACGAGAAAGGAGAATCGGTTAGATATTTGGCTAAATTGGAGTATCACGGACCAAATGGAACACTTGTCAATGGAAAGTCGCTGGCTCCATTTTTCGACCATCAAAACGAGTCTGATGATGACGACAACAATGATGAAGTCCAAGATCCATTTCCAGGAATAGCTGGGGTTGCAATTGGATGTGGTGTCGATACAGATGATGATTTTGCTAAAGTGAAAACGTTCTTGGATGCACTCTCGTCATCGTGCATATCTGAGGCTACAGATGTTGATGTGAGCATGATTGTAGAATGCGTCCAACCCAACACGGAATTCTCATCAATGAAAGAAGAGAATGACTCGTTTCGTGACATGAGTGATGAGAAGAAGAGGGAAGCAGTGAAGAATAGAACAATTGGACCGGGAAAAATGGCCATCTTTTCGTATGAAGTTGCTAAGAAAGCTGTGCAACAGAGATGGGGAAAGGAATTATTGGCAGACAACAAACCAGAAACTGATACTACACAAGATGTTACCCAAAATAATGGTGATGAAGCAGCGCCTGAATTAGTGGAGATTGAAGAAGCAGCGCCACACTTCATTGATCCAGAGAAAACTCGGTATGCATGCAAACGATGTCGTTCAGTACTTTTCTCCACTGACGATTTAGAAGATCCGCCACACGCGCAATCGCTTCATAATTTTGGTCGGAGGGGCCAAACATCTGGCCAAGGGATGTGTCAAAATCTATTTATTGCCGATCCCCTCCCTTGGATGCATGGATGCAATGAAATGGAAGGGAAATTGCATTGTCCCAAATGTCAAACAAAAGTTGGGCATTATTCATGGACTGGTGCTCAATGTTCTTGTGGAACGTGGGTGACTCCTGCAATATTGGTCCCGGTTAGTAAGGTAGATGAGATGAAACCAGCATCTCAAAATACCATAGCGGCAAGCGTGCCATTGATGTTTGCTCAGCCGTCCAATTTGATTGTGCAAACCCAATCTTCAACATTAGATTTATGATATAAATATGAAAAGACGACGATGATGAAAGTAATGATGTCGCTTCATTGTATGCATCTTTCGCTCAGCTGTCTCCTCGAGAGCGTTTCCTACTGCTTGCTCTATTGT
This sequence comes from Skeletonema marinoi, assembly GCA_030544225.1. Lineage (NCBI taxonomy): Eukaryota > Bacillariophyta > Thalassiosirophyceae > Thalassiosirales > Thalassiosiraceae > Skeletonema > Skeletonema marinoi. Next base: position 658,238 of record CM060491.1, read on the forward strand.
TTTGTGTTAAATCTCTTTTGCTGGTCCAACCTAGCAGAGAATTCAATTGTACATGCCCGTTGTCATTGTGTGCTCGTTCCTCTTTGTTTGGTGTTTTTGCCTTCGGGCAGATTTGATTGTGCCTCTTGAAATCAGGCACATTTAGTGCAGATCTAGAACAGTACTGACACTTCAATGGATAGCTATCCAACAAATCTTGCGCCCGCTGTGCACGAACAGCGACCGGAAGCGAATCTACAAACGCGCTCTCTAAATGATTCTCCACCTCATCGGCCGTAACAAAAAAATCCGATGAAAAAGACACAATATGTTTCCGCGTAGTAACACAAGGCGAGTCAAGATCAGAGGATATAATGTGTAAATGAAGCGGATGCAGACTGGGAATAGAATGATATCCAATCTTGAACGAGTTCTGATGGGCGTCTCCACTGATTGCAGCTGCGATTCTTCTAGCCAAATTGTGAAACTCTCGCAGCTCATCTAGGTGCTTTTTGGTCAAATCGTTCAAAGACTTTACATTCATGAGGCAGCTTGGGTGGTTGGTTGAATAATTCCTGCACATTAATAGCAAGTGGTGTTTGGCTTTCGGAAACTTGTCGTAGGTGCATACAAACTTGGAATGCCTGAACAAAATTATCGCATTGTCGTCTTCAACGTTTGCCTCAACAGTTGCAAGAATATCGTACAGGGCATTGCGCCACGACGAAGATTGCAAAGGAAACTGGTCCTTCGTTGGAGCGACATAAGACAATTCTAACAGGCGGTCCATTGCGTCAATATTGTAATTGTCTATCCACTTGCTTGCATCTCGCAATACAAGGAGAGGTCAAGTGCCACCAAGCGCAACAGCCAAGTGCAAAAGCATAAGATCAAAGATGGGAGCGAACTCAAACAGCTGGGACTCCTCCGCTGATGAGATATTATATGCCCAGTTAGTCGCCAGTCGTACAGTAACAAGGGAAATATGGAACTCAACAGCATTAGTGGCCATTATATTTGGTGATACAAGTAAGATGTGGAGTTGTCAACAATCATGCTCTTTGGAATTATCAAGGGAATCTACAGCATCGTAGGTGAACTGATGTGGATGGCCACAAGCCACAAGCGCCACATTCAACCAACATATCGTATCTAACGCTGTCAATGGAGCAATGAACATCTTCTGTGGCCCATTAGAGTTGGTTAAGATAGTATAGAAGGATATATTGCATTAGTTAAGCTTTTTCAGGTCGTATCGGCGTCGCTACATCGTCGTAGGTGACCTGATGAGGTCCACGTTGACTTGTGATGGCCGCAAGCACTACTGTAGCACCATATCGTATCTAACGCTGTCAATGAGCAATCAACAACTTCTAGTGGCCCATTATGATTGATTACGATAGTATAGAAGGATATATTCCACTACTCGTGCTCTTTAATGTGTATCGGCCATGCTACAGCCTCGTAGGTGAGGTGACCTGATGAGGTCCAATTTGGGAATGGGATGGCCGGCGGCAACACTCTAGCACCATATCGTATCCAACGCTGTCAATGGAGCAATGAACAGCTTCTAGCGGCTCATTATGATTGGTTACGATAGTATAGAAGGATGTATTCCACTACTCATGCTCTTTTCTTGCGCTGGTTGAAAGAGAGCACGAAGAGAGATAGAAGAGATCAGTGCCGGATAAATGCACGTGATGATGTAATTGTAAGGTCATCTCTCCCCGTCTCACCATGATGTCCAACATGCCTGCCCGCTTCTCTCGCCAAAGGCCTAGAAGGATTTGCATTGTCGGAAATATTGCCACCTGTCTCCCCATTGTTGTCACCACGTTCATACTGATCTAATTCATAAGGTCAAGGCCAGGCCAGCCAAGTGCCGGGGCGGCGCGGCGGGCGTTCGGCAATAAAAACCGGAAGGAATGCAAATGTCCGAGTCCGTGAATGAAGTGACATTTTACATTTTAGATTTCAATTCCATTTTTGCAGAGAACAAAACAACAGCGATAACATGAATATCATCACGTCTATAGCAGTCACCGTTGCCATCGCGGCCATATCCGCGGCGTTGTACATCTCACACAGCGATCAATCTGAAAAGATTGCAACTCTATCGCGTCAATTGTCGGAGGTTTTGGAGAGAGATGATTTTGATGCTCCACTGTCAAAATTATCAGCCAGACGAGCCCAAGAACTACCATCGGCCTTCACCTATGCTAGTGATTTCGGTGTAGTGGGTGATAGCATGGCAAATGATGGGCCAGGTGAGTATGTATATGTTCCTGCTTCGTGATGTCGGTGTTGCTGTTTTTTGATTGCTTGCTCACATCATCATCATTCTTTTTCTTCTAGCCATCCAAGCAGCACTTGACAGCGCAGGCATGGACGAAACTGGTGGCACTGTCATATTACCTCAAGGTGTATTCATTACTACGCAACCGATCATCATCCCAGCAGGCGTCACTCTACACGGGCAAGGATATGGCTCAAGTCCTCTTGCCATCAAGTTTGATTCTGGTGGATCTACCATAGCTTATTGTGGTACGGACCATGCAGTCAAAATCAACGGTAGCTCATCTGGCCTACGTGATTTAGCAGTATATGATTGGCCATATAATCACGGAGACTTTGATGGTGGATGTCCTGATATCAAAGCTGCGGGTGGTGTATTAATCCAAGCAGAGGGAACTACTGTAGAAAGTACCTTTTTGCAAAATGTATTCATTTACTTCTTTGTTGGTGGCCAAGCTTTGACGTTATCTGCCATCAATCAAGGTGGAGTTGCATATAGCAATATCCAAAACGTAAGGTTGAGACATGCTATGACTGGCTTAAAGTTGGAAGCTGATGAGACTAGCTTCGTTAACACGAACACATTCGTCGGGGGGTAAGTCACTCATTGTATTGCTCGTGTGTTCCCGCTTTGCTCAAATACTCACAATATTCTCCGCTCCAGAGCCATCTCAGGAGGAGATTTCCATTACGGATTGCATGCCACAGGACCCGGCGATTGTAATGACAACAAGTTCTATGGTCTTGGTATTGGTATGTATGATAGTGAAGTTGCTCATGTATATGTAACCGGTAGCACAACGAATGTTAAGATGGAAAACATTAGGTTTGAGGCAAAGGGTAAAGATATGTCAAGGCCGATAGTCATTATTGATGATTCAAGCTATGGTAATGTAATCAATGGTATACTTGGGCACACTCATATCAAAGCTGATATGAACCGTAATCCAGGCATTGATACTATGAGTCAAAAGTCTGTCGGTTTAGATCCTGCTCCATTGAATCAGTTTTGGAATGCCGCGTTCAAGGTAAGTTGTCACGATAGGAGGATAGGGTGTTCATACTGTTGGTTCCCGTGTGTTGCTTGATATTCAACAGTAACTTATGTTTGTCTTTTTTACTAGGGATGGGACGGACCTAATCGTATAATGCCAGGCTGGAGTCTTCAAAACTCACAAGCTGACATCATGGTGTTTGAACCAGATCTTTACCCCGACCACAATGTGATTTCAATTGACTACTTAAACTATGGCGGGGCCTTCAAATTAATGTCAGATCAAACACTCAAGGTTGAAGGACATGACTTTGTTACCTTTGGTGTATATGCCAAGAGCTCAGTGCCAGGATCGATCAGTGCCGCAATGAGATATACATCGGGTAGTATCATCTCATCTGCTCCTCACTCTGGAAATGGAGAGTGGGAGTTCATTGGGATGAGTGCGTTATATTCCAAGACAGCCCCGTACTTCTACTTCAGCATTACTGGTGATGTTCAGCTTACTGCTCCTACTCTTACTTTTGGGCAGACACCAGCTACCCCTGGAGCTTCTTTGATGTCATCATCGGGAGCTAGAATGTCAGGAACTTTTACTCTTGGTGGAGCAATCGGCTATCCACCTTCTGCTGAAGATTCTTCTCCTTACTTTTGGGTCCTTCCAAAGAATGAAGGTAATGTCTTCATGATGGATATGTTAGGCGATCCAGTGCGCCATATTCACCGCTTGAATCATTCTGGTGCAGACCGTTTTCCGAAAGGTACAGTCATCACGCTCGTATTTGAAGAATCTGGGACACGTGTCAAGCATAGTGCGTATATCAAACTCAAAAACAATCAAGACTTTGTCAGTGTAACACAGTCAAGTCTCACACTAATTACGAAGGGTAGCGCTACATGGTATGAGGTATCGAGGAATAACTAGACCAAGCCAAAGTATCTTTGATTATTGCTAGCTAATTTTCCGCAGGGAACACTTTTCATTATCAAAGAACAAATGAGAAAAAGTAAATCATTAATAAAGACTTTACACATAATATTTGAGTATGTACAGATGGATCAAGTTATGGTGTCATTTTGACACCACATAAAAAAGGACCTGTTTACGGGTAAACAGCGGAGTTTAGGGGGGCCCGAAGAGACCCTTTTTCAGGGACCGCGTGCCCAAGGATGCCGAGTTAGGTGCCTACCTACCATCCCACTAGTCTTCTATCTATAACAATGTAACTGTGTGCGAAGAGATTAATTTAACGAGTAATATGAAAGACCTACACACCACAGTGGCTTGCTTTTGCCTTTTCTCTTTCGCTTCCTTGTTCCTGGGGTTGTTAAACGCATTAGCATCAGTCATATTCCGAAACACAGTAGCGTAAGCAAATCTGTTTCTTCCTCTTTGTTTGGCAATACTTCGCTTGAACTCTGGACTTTGCATCCCACATTTTTGTGACTTTATCGTAATCTCAAACGCTCATCTTACCACTCCAAGCATTCTTCTCTCCTCGGGCCATTTTCTCTACAATCGCATGATGGATTCCATTATACCGCATTTTGTTTCCACCCCTTGGAAGAAGCACATGTTTACTGTCCAACTGAGCAAGTGCAGGCAGGGATGTTGTGGCGCACACTACCCATCTGCCAGCAATGGAATAGTATGAGAGGGGCATCGACTAAAATGTAAAGTCACGCGGCAAAACATTCAACCAGCCATGATGTTGGCAAACAGTGAATTTGCGCTTCTTCACCAGAGCGATAGCAGTCTCGTGTTCTTTCCTCTCTCGCTGCAGTCTCGTTGCTCTGATTCTTGAGGTTGCGCTCTTTCCTCTCCTTCCGCTCCATCGGCATCGCCAAACCAGTAATCTCCGTCTACGGCAGCAGCACCGCCAGGAAACACCACATCGGCCCCGCTGCGATCACACATCATCGGCAGCACATCAAGAACTTTTGAGCGCATCTTTTATCTCCTTCAACTCGGTGCTAATATGTACATAGGGCAACTGTTGTGTAGCGGTAGAACTTGCATCGGTGATTTCAATAGTCTTAAATGCAGTGGATGAGAAATGAGAATCTCCTCTTCTCCTACTCTCAAAGAAGTATGTCGCTGTTTTTGATGTAAATATTCCAAGCTCCAACGCAAAAGGCATAGTTTCACGTGCTGATATGTAAGCATATGCGATTGCACTGCGAATACCAGAGATAAAGATTGAGATTCCGATTGAAATACTTTGATAAGAACTTATCCATGTCGGGTGTAATATCTCAAGTGCCATCATGAACTTCTTTCAGATATGCCTCCGCGGAACTCGATCCACTTCAACTGCATTATAATTTATATCCATGTGCTCCTCACAACTTTTGTAACCGAGGGCGTCAACTACGTCTTCAACATTTGATAAGACAATTGTGCGTTTGATCATCACAATTGGGTGGGATGGCAGCCATCATAATGGGGTGGGATGGCAGCGGCAGCCTCGGTTCTGAGCTTGTAGACTGTTGATTAGATGTTTTGGTTGTGTCTCATCTGCACATCAGCCTGCTTCATTTTGATACATGTTCCTCCACAAGATACTCCTCGGAGTATACACAGCGAAGACAAAGCGAACAAATTGGCCCATGTATGTTATGATCCTGAACAATCTTCTCGACTAGTGACGAATTGGCCCACGCATCAGGAGCAACGGCCGGGCTCTTCCTGCTGCTTCTCTTACTTCCCTTACGCATTATGCGTTAGTATTATTACTTGGGATGCAGCTGCTACTCTGCTACATCATATTGTATGTTTGCGGATAGTGGAGAGTGGAGAGGAGCGGAGCAAGCGGAGGTGCCGGGTGCCGGGTTTCTGTGATAGTAAAGTAGCAGTCTACGGGCCAGTCAATTCTGTGGTGTCGAACTGACAAATCCCTAGCCAGCAACTCACTGGCACCGTATCGTATCTAACACTGTGCATATGTTAATCAACAGCTTCAGCGGCCCATTATGATTGGTTACGAAATAATAGAGATGCATTCCAAAACTCCTGTGTTTTTGACGCATCAGCGTCGCTGAATTCACGTAGGAGAGGTGACCTGATGAGGCCCAATTTGGGATGGCCGAAAGCAATACCCTAGCAACATATCGATTGGCCATGGTAGTATAGAAGCTTCTTTATCACGGTAGTAAAGAAGCTTCTTTATCACGGCTCAAGTATTTGTTGGTCGTATCGGCGTCGCTACAACGTCGTAGGTGACCTGATGAGGCCCAATTTGGGATGGCTGCCAGCGCTACTTTGGCACCATGTCGATCTCACGCTGTGCATGAAGCAATGCACAGCTTTTAGTGGCCCATTAACGTTGGTTACGATAGTATAGAATGATACATTCCACTACTCAAGTATTTGTTGGTCGTATCGGCGTCGCTACAACGTCGTAGGTGACCTGATGAGGCCCAATTTGGGATGGCTGCCATCACACTCGAGCACCATATCTTATCTCACGCTGTAAATATGACAATCAACAGCTTTTAGCGACCCTTGAAAGTTGGCCATGGTAGTATAGAAGCTTCTTTATCACGGCTCAAGTATTTGTTGGTCGTATCGGCGTCGCTACAACGTCGTAGGTGACCTGATGAGGCCCAATTTGGGATGGCTGCCAGCGCTACTTTGGCACCATGTCGATCTCACGCTGTGCATGAAGCAATGCACAGCTTTTAGTGGCCCATTAACGTTGGTTACGATAGTATAGAATGATACATTCCACTACTCAAGTATTTGTTGGTCGTATCGGCGTCGCTACAACGTCGTAGGTGACCTGATGAGGCCCAATTTGGGATGGCTGCCATCACACTCGAGCACCATATCTTATCTCACGCTGTAAATATGACAATCAACAGCTTTTAGCGACCCTTGAAAGTTGGCCATGGTAGTATAGAAGCTTCTTTATCACGGCTCAAGTATTTGTTGGTCGTATCGGCGTCGCTACAACGTCGTAGGTGACCTGATGAGGCCCAATTTGGGATGGCTGCCAGCGCTACTTTGGCACCATGTCGATCTCACGCTGTGCATGAAGCAATGCACAGCTTTTAGTGGCCCATTAACGTTGGTTACGATAGTATAGAATGATACATTCCACTACTCAAGTATTTGTTGGTCGTATCGGCGTCGCTACAACGTCGTAGGTGACCTGATGAGGCCCAATTTGGGATGGCTGCCATCACACTCGAGCACCATATCTTATCTCACGCTGTAAATATAACAATCAACAGCTTTTAGCGACCCTTGATAGTTGGCCATGGTAGTATAGAAGCTTCTTTATCACGGCTCAAGTATTTGTTGGTCGTATCGGCGTCGCTACAACGTCGTAGGTGACCTGATGAGGCCCAATTTGGGATGGCTGCCAGCGCTACTTTGGCAACATGTCGTATCTCACGCTGTAAATATGACAATCAACAGCTTTTAGTGACCCTTGAAAGTTGGCCATGGTAGTATAGAAGCTTCTTTATCACGGCTCAAGTATTTGTTGGTCGTATCGGCGTCGCTACAACGTCGTAGGTGACCTGATGAGGCCCAATTTGGGATGGCTGCCAGCGCTACTTTGGCAACATGTCGTATCTCACGCTGTAAATACGACAATCAACAGCTTTTAGTGACCCTTGAAAGTTGGCCATGGTAGTATAGAAGCTTCTTTATCACGGCTCAAGTATTTGTTGGTCGTATCGGCGTCGCTACAACGTCGTAGGTGACCTGATGAGGCCCAATTTGGGATGGCTGCCAGCGCTACTTTGGCAACATGTCGTATCTCACGCTGTAAATATGACAATCAACAGCTTTTAGTGACCCTTGAAAGTTGGCCATGGTAGTATAGAAGCTTCTTTATCACGGCTCAAGTATTTGTTGGTCGTATCGGCGTCGCTACAACGTCGTAGGTGACCTGATGAGGCCCAATTTGGGATGGCTGCCAGCGCTACTTTGGCAACATGTCGTATCTCACGCTGTAAATACGACAATCAACAGCTTTTAGTGACCCTTGAAAGTTGGCCATGGTAGTATAGAAGCTTCTTTATCACGGCTCAAGTATTTGTTGGTCGTATCGGCGTCGCTACAACGTCGTAGGTGACCTGATGAGGCCCAATTTGGGATGGCTGCCAGCGCTACTTTGGCAACATGTCGTATCTCACGCTGTAAATATGACAATCAACAGCTTTTAGTGACCCTTGAAAGTTGGCCATGGTAGTATAGAAGCTTCTTTATCACGGCTCAAGTATTTGTTGGTCGTATCGGCGTCGCTACAACGTCGTAGGTGACCTGATGAGGCCCAATTTGGGATGGCTGCCAGCGCTACTTTGGCAACATGTCGTATCTCACGCTGTAAATATGACAATCAACAGCTTTTAGTGACCCTTGAAAGTTGGCCATGGTAGTATAGAAGCTTCTTTATCACGGCTCAAGTATTTGTTGGTCGTATCGGCGTCGCTACAACGTCGTAGGTGACCTGATGAGGCCCAATTTGGGATGGCTGCCAGCGCTACTTTGGCAACATGTCGTATCTCACGCTGTAAATATGACAATCAACAGCTTTTAGTGACCCTTGAAAGTTGGCCATGGTAGTATAGAAGCTTCTTTATCACGGCTCAAGTATTTGTTGGTCGTATCGGCGTCGCTACAACGTCGTAGGTGACCTGATGAGGCCCAATTTGGGATGGCTGCCAGCGCTACTTTGGCAACATGTCGTATCTCACGCTGTAAATATGACAATCAACAGCTTTTAGTGACCCTTGAAAGTTGGCCATGGTAGTATAGAAGCTTCTTTATCACGGCTCAAGTATTTGTTGGTCGTATCGGCGTCGCTACAACGTCGTAGGTGACCTGATGAGGCCCAATTTGGGATGGCTGCCAGCGCTACTTTGGCACCATGTCGTATCTCACGCTGTAAATATGACAATCAACAGCTTTTAGTGACCCTTGAAAGTTGGCCATGGTAGTATAGAAGCTTCTTTATCACGGCTCAAGTATTTGTTGGTCGTATCGGCGTCGCTACAACGTCGTAGGTGACCTGATGAGGCCCAATTTGGGATGGCTGCCAGCGCTACTTTGGCAACATGTCGTATCTCACGCTGTAAATATGACAATCAACAGCTTTTAGTGACCCTTGAAAGTTGGCCATGGTAGTATAGAAGCTTCTTTATCACGGCTCAAGTATTTGTTGGTCGTATCGGCGTCGCTACAACGTCGTAGGTGACCTGATGAGGCCCAATTTGGGATGGCTGCCATCACACTCGAGCACCATGTCGTATCTCACGCTGTAAATATGACAATCAACAGCTTTTAGTGGCCCAGATGATTGGCCATGGTAGTATAGAAGCTTCTTTATCACGGCTCAAGTATTTGTTGGTCGTATCGGCGTCGCTGCAACGTCGTAGGTGACCTGATGAGGCCCAATTTGGGATGGCTGCCAGCGCTACTTTGGCAACATGTCGTATCTCACGCTGTAAATATGACAATCAACAGCTTTTAGTGACCCTTGAAAGTTGGCCATGGTAGTATAGAAGCTTCTTTATCACGGCTCAAGTATTTGTTGGTCGTATCGGCGTCGCTACAACGTCGTAGGTGACCTGATGAGGCCCAATTTGGGATGGCTGCCAGCGCTACTCTAGCACCATATCTTATCTCACGCTGTAAATATGACAATCAACAGCTTCTAGTGACCCTTGAAAGTTGGCCATGGTAGTATAGAAGCTTCTTTATCACGGCTCAAGTATTTGTTGGTCGTATCGGCGTCGCTGCAACGTCGTAGGTGACCTGATGAGGCCCAATTTGGGATGGCTGCCATCACACTCGAGCACCATATCTTATCTCACGCTGTAAATATGACAATCAACAGCTTTTAGCGACCCTTGAAAGTTGGCCATGGTAGTATAGAAGCTTCTTTATCACGGCTCAAGTATTTGTTGGTCGTATCGGCGTCGCTACAACGTCGTAGGTGACCTGATGAGGCCCAATTTGGGATGGCTGCCAGCGCTACTCTAGCACCATATCGTATCTCACGCTGTAAATATGACAATCAACAGCTTTTAGTGACCCTTGAAAGTTGGCCATGGTAGTATAGAAGCTTCTTTATCACGGCTCAAGTATTTGTTGGTCGTATCGGCGTCGCTACAACGTCGTAGGTGACCTGATGAGGCCCAATTTGGGATGGCTGCCATCACACTCGAGCACCATATCTTATCTCACGCTGTAAATATGACAATCAACAGCTTTTAGCGACCCTTGAAAGTTGGCCATGGTAGTATAGAAGCTTCTTTATCACGGCTCAAGTATTTGTTGGTCGTATCGGCGTCGCTACAACGTCGTAGGTGACCTGATGAGGCCCAATTTGGGATGGCTGCCAGCGCTACTCTAGCACCATATCTTATCTCACGCTGTAAATATGACAATCAACAGCTTTTAGTGACCCTTGAAAGTTGGCCATGGTAGTATAGAAGCTTCTTTATCACGGCTCAAGTATTTGTTGGTCGTATCGGCGTCGCTACAACGTCGTAGGTGACCTGATGAGGCCCAATTTGGGATGGCTGCCAGCGCTACTTTGGCAACATGTCGTATCTCACGCTGTAAATATGACAATCAACAGCTTTTAGTGACCCTTGAAAGTTGGCCATGGTAGTATAGAAGCTTCTTTATCACGGCTCAAGTATTTGTTGGTCGTATCGGCGTCGCTGCAACGTCGTAGGTGACCTGATGAGGCCCAATTTGGGATGGCTGCCATCACAATCGAGCACCATATCTTATCTCACGCTGTAAATATGACAATCAACAGCTTTTAGTGACCCTTGAAAGTTGGCCATGGTAGTATAGAAGCTTCTTTATCACGGCTCAAGTATTTGTTGGTCGTATCGGCGTCGCTACAACGTCGTAGGTGACCTGATGAGGCCCAATTTGGGATGGCTGCCATCACACTCGAGCACCATGTCGTATCTCACGCTGTAAATATGACAATCAACAGCTTTTAGCGACCCTTGATAGTTGGCCATGGTAGTATAGAAGCTTCTTTATCACGGCTCAAGTATTTGTTGGTCGTATCGGCGTCGCTACAACGTCGTAGGTGACCTGATGAGGCCCAATTTGGGATGGCTGCCAGCGCTACTTTGGCAACATGTCGTATCTCACGCTGTAAATATGACAATCAACAGCTTTTAGTGACCCTTGAAAGTTGGCCATGGTAGTATAGAAGCTTCTTTATCACGGCTCAAGTATTTGTTGGTCGTATCGGCGTCGCTACAACGTCGTAGGTGACCTGATGAGGCCCAATTTGGGATGGCTGCCAGCGCTACTTTGGCACCATGTCGTATCTCACGCTGTAAATATGACAATCAACAGCTTTTAGTGACCCTTGAAAGTTGGCCATGGTAGTATAGAAGCTTCTTTATCACGGCTCAAGTATTTGTTGGTCGTATCGGCGTCGCTACAACGTCGTAGGTGACCTGATGAGGCCCAATTTGGGATGGCTGCCAGCGCTACTTTGGCACCATGTCGTATCTCACGCTGTAAATATGACAATCAACAGCTTTTAGTGACCCTTGAAAGTTGGCCATGGTAGTATAGAAGCTTCTTTATCACGGCTCAAGTATTTGTTGGTCGTATCGGCGTCGCTACAACGTCGTAGGTGACCTGATGAGGCCCAATTTGGGATGGCTGCCAGCGCTACTTTGGCAACATGTCGTATCTCACGCTGTAAATATGACAATCAACAGCTTTTAGTGACCCTTGAAAGTTGGCCATGGTAGTATAGAAGCTTCTTTATCACGGCTCAAGTATTTGTTGGTCGTATCGGCGTCGCTACAACGTCGTAGGTGACCTGATGAGGCCCAATTTGGGATGGCTGCCATCACACTCGAGCACCATGTCGTATCTCACGCTGTAAATATGACAATCAACAGCTTTTAGTGACCCTTGAAAGTTGGCCATGGTAGTATAGAAGCTTCTTTATCACGGCTCAAGTATTTGTTGGTCGTATCGGCGTCGCTGCAACGTCGTAGGTGACCTGATGAGGCCCAATTTGGGATGGCTGCCAGCGCTACTTTGGCAACATGTCGTATCTCACGCTGTAAATATGACAATCAACAGCTTTTAGTGACCCTTGAAAGTTGGCCATGGTAGTATAGAAGCTTCTTTATCACGGCTCAAGTATTTGTTGGTCGTATCGGCGTCGCTACAACGTCGTAGGTGACCTGATGAGGCCCAATTTGGGATGGCTTCCAGCGCTACTCTAGCACCATATCTTATCTCACGCTGTAAATATGACAATCAACAGCTTCTAGTGACCCTTGAAAGTTGGCCATGGTAGTATAGAAGCTTCTTTATCACGGCTCAAGTATTTGTTGGTCGTATCGGCGTCGCTGCAACGTCGTAGGTGACCTGATGAGGCCCAATTTGGGATGGCTGCCATCACACTCGAGCACCATATCTTATCTCACGCTGTAAATATGACAATCAACAGCTTTTAGCGACCCTTGAAAGTTGGCCATGGTAGTATAGAAGCTTCTTTATCACGGCTCAAGTATTTGTTGGTCGTATCGGCGTCGCTACAACGTCGTAGGTGACCTGATGAGGCCCAATTTGGGATGGCTGCCAGCGCTACTCTAGCACCATATCGTATCTCACGCTGTAAATATGACAATCAACAGCTTTTAGTGACCCTTGAAAGTTGGCCATGGTAGTATAGAAGCTTCTTTATCACGGCTCAAGTATTTGTTGGTCGTATCGGCGTCGCTACAACGTCGTAGGTGACCTGATGAGGCCCAATTTGGGATGGCTGCCATCACACTCGAGCACCATATCTTATCTCACGCTGTAAATATGACAATCAACAGCTTTTAGCGACCCTTGAAAGTTGGCCATGGTAGTATAGAAGCTTCTTTATCACGGCTCAAGTATTTGTTGGTCGTATCGGCGTCGCTACAACGTCGTAGGTGACCTGATGAGGCCCAATTTGGGATGGCTGCCAGCGCTACTCTAGCACCATATCTTATCTCACGCTGTAAATATGACAATCAACAGCTTTTAGTGACCCTTGAAAGTTGGCCATGGTAGTATAGAAGCTTCTTTATCACGGCTCAAGTATTTGTTGGTCGTATCGGCGTCGCTACAACGTCGTAGGTGACCTGATGAGGCCCAATTTGGGATGGCTGCCATCACAATCGAGCACCATATCTTATCTCACGCTGTAAATATGACAATCAACAGCTTTTAGCGACCCTTGAAAGTTGGCCATGGTAGTATAGAAGCTTCTTTATCACGGCTCAAGTATTTGTTGGTCGTATCGGCGTCGCTACAACGTCGTAGGTGACCTGATGAGGCCCAATTTGGGATGGCTGCCATCACACTCGAGCACCATGTCGTATCTCACGCTGTAAATATGACAATCAACAGCTTTTAGTGACCCTTGATAGTTGGCCATGGTAGTATAGAAGCTTCTTTATCACGGCTCAAGTATTTGTTGGTCGTATCGGCGTCGCTACAACGTCGTAGGTGACCTGATGAGGCCCAATTTGGGATGGCTGCCATCACACTCGAGCACCATATCTTATCTCACGCTGTAAATATGACAATCAACAGCTTTTAGTGACCCTTGAAAGTTGGCCATGGTAGTATAGAAGCTTCTTTATCACGGCTCAAGTATTTGTTGGTCGTATCGGCGTCGCTACAACGTCGTAGGTGACCTGATGAGGCCCAATTTGGGATGGCTGCCAGCGCTACTTTGGCAACATGTCGTATCTCACGCTGTAAATATGACAATCAACAGCTTTTAGTGACCCTTGAAAGTTGGCCATGGTAGTATAGAAGCTTCTTTATCACGGCTCAAGTATTTGTTGGTCGTATCGGCGTCGCTACAACGTCGTAGGTGACCTGATGAGGCCCAATTTGGGATGGCTGCCAGCGCTACTTTGGCAACATGTCGTATCTCACGCTGTAAATATGACAATCAACAGCTTTTAGTGACCCTTGAAAGTTGGCCATGGTAGTATAGAAGCTTCTTTATCACGGCTCAAGTATTTGTTGGTCGTATCGGCGTCGCTACAACGTCGTAGGTGACCTGATGAGGCCCAATTTGGGATGGCTGCCATCACACTCGAGCACCATATCTTATCTCACGCTGTAAATATGACAATCAACAGCTTTTAGCGACCCTTGAAAGTTGGCCATGGTAGTATAGAAGCTTCTTTATCACGGCTCAAGTATTTGTTGGTCGTATCGGCGTCGCTACAACGTCGTAGGTGACCTGATGAGGCCCAATTTGGGATGGCTGCCAGCGCTACTCTAGCACCATATCTTATCTCACGCTGTAAATATGACAATCAACAGCTTTTAGTGACCCTTGAAAGTTGGCCATGGTAGTATAGAAGCTTCTTTATCACGGCTCAAGTATTTGTTGGTCGTATCGGCGTCGCTACAACGTCGTAGGTGACCTGATGAGGCCCAATTTGGGATGGCTGCCATCACAATCGAGCACCATATCTTATCTCACGCTGTAAATATGACAATCAACAGCTTTTAGCGACCCTTGAAAGTTGGCCATGGTAGTATAGAAGCTTCTTTATCACGGCTCAAGTATTTGTTGGTCGTATCGGCGTCGCTACAACGTCGTAGGTGACCTGATGAGGCCCAATTTGGGATGGCTGCCATCACACTCGAGCACCATGTCGTATCTCACGCTGTAAATATGACAATCAACAGCTTTTAGTGACCCTTGATAGTTGGCCATGGTAGTATAGAAGCTTCTTTATCACGGCTCAAGTATTTGTTGGTCGTATCGGCGTCGCTACAACGTCGTAGGTGACCTGATGAGGCCCAATTTGGGATGGCTGCCATCACACTCGAGCACCATATCTTATCTCACGCTGTAAATATGACAATCAACAGCTTTTAGTGACCCTTGAAAGTTGGCCATGGTAGTATAGAAGCTTCTTTATCACGGCTCAAGTATTTGTTGGTCGTATCGGCGTCGCTACAACGTCGTAGGTGACCTGATGAGGCCCAATTTGGGATGGCTGCCAGCGCTACTTTGGCAACATGTCGTATCTCACGCTGTAAATATGACAATCAACAGCTTTTAGTGACCCTTGAAAGTTGGCCATGGTAGTATAGAAGCTTCTTTATCACGGCTCAAGTATTTGTTGGTCGTATCGGCGTCGCTACAACGTCGTAGGTGACCTGATGAGGCCCAATTTGGGATGGCTGCCAGCGCTACTTTGGCAACATGTCGTATCTCACGCTGTAAATATGACAATCAACAGCTTTTAGTGACCCTTGAAAGTTGGCCATGGTAGTATAGAAGCTTCTTTATCACGGCTCAAGTATTTGTTGGTCGTATCGGCGTCGCTACAACGTCGTAGGTGACCTGATGAGGCCCAATTTGGGATGGCTGCCATCACACTCGAGCACCATATCTTATCTCACGCTGTAAATATGACAATCAACAGCTTTTAGCGACCCTTGAAAGTTGGCCATGGTAGTATAGAAGCTTCTTTATCACGGCTCAAGTATTTGTTGGTCGTATCGGCGTCGCTACAACGTCGTAGGTGACCTGATGAGGCCCAATTTGGGATGGCTGCCAGCGCTACTCTAGCACCATATCTTATCTCACGCTGTAAATATGACAATCAACAGCTTTTAGTGACCCTTGAAAGTTGGCCATGGTAGTATAGAAGCTTCTTTATCACGGCTCAAGTATTTGTTGGTCGTATCGGCGTCGCTACAACGTCGTAGGTGACCTGATGAGGCCCAATTTGGGATGGCTGCCATCACAATCGAGCACCATATCTTATCTCACGCTGTAAATATGACAATCAACAGCTTTTAGCGACCCTTGAAAGTTGGCCATGGTAGTATAGAAGCTTCTTTATCACGGCTCAAGTATTTGTTGGTCGTATCGGCGTCGCTACAACGTCGTAGGTGACCTGATGAGGCCCAATTTGGGATGGCTGCCATCACACTCGAGCACCATGTCGTATCTCACGCTGTAAATATGACAATCAACAGCTTTTAGTGACCCTTGATAGTTGGCCATGGTAGTATAGAAGCTTCTTTATCACGGCTCAAGTATTTGTTGGTCGTATCGGCGTCGCTACAACGTCGTAGGTGACCTGATGAGGCCCAATTTGGGATGGCTGCCATCACACTCGAGCACCATATCTTATCTCACGCTGTAAATATGACAATCAACAGCTTTTAGTGACCCTTGAAAGTTGGCCATGGTAGTATAGAAGCTTCTTTATCACGGCTCAAGTATTTGTTGGTCGTATCGGCGTCGCTACAACGTCGTAGGTGACCTGATGAGGCCCAATTTGGGATGGCTGCCAGCGCTACTTTGGCAACATGTCGTATCTCACGCTGTAAATATGACAATCAACAGCTTTTAGTGACCCTTGAAAGTTGGCCATGGTAGTATAGAAGCTTCTTTATCACGGCTCAAGTATTTGTTGGTCGTATCGGCGTCGCTACAACGTCGTAGGTGACCTGATGAGGCCCAATTTGGGATGGCTGCCAGCGCTACTTTGGCAACATGTCGTATCTCACGCTGTAAATATGACAATCAACAGCTTTTAGTGACCCTTGAAAGTTGGCCATGGTAGTATAGAAGCTTCTTTATCACGGCTCAAGTATTTGTTGGTCGTATCGGCGTCGCTACAACGTCGTAGGTGACCTGATGAGGCCCAATTTGGGATGGCTGCCATCACACTCGAGCACCATATCTTATCTCACGCTGTAAATATGACAATCAACAGCTTTTAGCGACCCTTGAAAGTTGGCCATGGTAGTATAGAAGCTTCTTTATCACGGCTCAAGTATTTGTTGGTCGTATCGGCGTCGCTACAACGTCGTAGGTGACCTGATGAGGCCCAATTTGGGATGGCTGCCAGCGCTACTCTAGCACCATATCTTATCTCACGCTGTAAATATGACAATCAACAGCTTTTAGTGACCCTTGAAAGTTGGCCATGGTAGTATAGAAGCTTCTTTATCACGGCTCAAGTATTTGTTGGTCGTATCGGCGTCGCTACAACGTCGTAGGTGACCTGATGAGGCCCAATTTGGGATGGCTGCCATCACAATCGAGCACCATATCTTATCTCACGCTGTAAATATGACAATCAACAGCTTTTAGCGACCCTTGAAAGTTGGCCATGGTAGTATAGAAGCTTCTTTATCACGGCTCAAGTATTTGTTGGTCGTATCGGCGTCGCTACAACGTCGTAGGTGACCTGATGAGGCCCAATTTGGGATGGCTGCCATCACACTCGAGCACCATGTCGTATCTCACGCTGTAAATATGACAATCAACAGCTTTTAGTGACCCTTGATAGTTGGCCATGGTAGTATAGAAGCTTCTTTATCACGGCTCAAGTATTTGTTGGTCGTATCGGCGTCGCTACAACGTCGTAGGTGACCTGATGAGGCCCAATTTGGGATGGCTGCCATCACACTCGAGCACCATATCTTATCTCACGCTGTAAATATGACAATCAACAGCTTTTAGTGACCCTTGAAAGTTGGCCATGGTAGTATAGAAGCTTCTTTATCACGGCTCAAGTATTTGTTGGTCGTATCGGCGTCGCTACAACGTCGTAGGTGACCTGATGAGGCCCAATTTGGGATGGCTGCCAGCGCTACTTTGGCAACATGTCGTATCTCACGCTGTAAATATGACAATCAACAGCTTTTAGTGACCCTTGAAAGTTGGCCATGGTAGTATAGAAGCTTCTTTATCACGGCTCAAGTATTTGTTGGTCGTATCGGCGTCGCTACAACGTCGTAGGTGACCTGATGAGGCCCAATTTGGGATGGCTGCCAGCGCTACTTTGGCAACATGTCGTATCTCACGCTGTAAATATGACAATCAACAGCTTTTAGTGACCCTTGAAAGTTGGCCATGGTAGTATAGAAGCTTCTTTATCACGGCTCAAGTATTTGTTGGTCGTATCGGCGTCGCTACAACGTCGTAGGTGACCTGATGAGGCCCAATTTGGGATGGCTGCCAGCGCTACTTTGGCAACATGTCGTATCTCACGCTGTAAATATGACAATCAACAGCTTTTAGTGACCCTTGAAAGTTGGCCATGGTAGTATAGAAGCTTCTTTATCACGGCTCAAGTATTTGTTGGTCGTATCGGCGTCGCTACAACGTCGTAGGTGACCTGATGAGGCCCAATTTGGGATGGCTGCCATCACACTCGAGCACCATATCTTATCTCACGCTGTAAATATGACAATCAACAGCTTTTAGCGACCCTTGAAAGTTGGCCATGGTAGTATAGAAGCTTCTTTATCACGGCTCAAGTATTTGTTGGTCGTATCGGCGTCGCTACAACGTCGTAGGTGACCTGATGAGGCCCAATTTGGGATGGCTGCCAGCGCTACTCTAGCACCATATCTTATCTCACGCTGTAAATATGACAATCAACAGCTTTTAGTGACCCTTGAAAGTTGGCCATGGTAGTATAGAAGCTTCTTTATCACGGCTCAAGTATTTGTTGGTCGTATCGGCGTCGCTACAACGTCGTAGGTGACCTGATGAGGCCCAATTTGGGATGGCTGCCATCACAATCGAGCACCATATCTTATCTCACGCTGTAAATATGACAATCAACAGCTTTTAGCGACCCTTGAAAGTTGGCCATGGTAGTATAGAAGCTTCTTTATCACGGCTCAAGTATTTGTTGGTCGTATCGGCGTCGCTACAACGTCGTAGGTGACCTGATGAGGCCCAATTTGGGATGGCTGCCATCACACTCGAGCACCATGTCGTATCTCACGCTGTAAATATGACAATCAACAGCTTTTAGTGACCCTTGATAGTTGGCCATGGTAGTATAGAAGCTTCTTTATCACGGCTCAAGTATTTGTTGGTCGTATCGGCGTCGCTACAACGTCGTAGGTGACCTGATGAGGCCCAATTTGGGATGGCTGCCATCACACTCGAGCACCATATCTTATCTCACGCTGTAAATATGACAATCAACAGCTTTTAGTGACCCTTGAAAGTTGGCCATGGTAGTATAGAAGCTTCTTTATCACGGCTCAAGTATTTGTTGGTCGTATCGGCGTCGCTACAACGTCGTAGGTGACCTGATGAGGCCCAATTTGGGATGGCTGCCAGCGCTACTTTGGCAACATGTCGTATCTCACGCTGTAAATATGACAATCAACAGCTTTTAGTGACCCTTGAAAGTTGGCCATGGTAGTATAGAAGCTTCTTTATCACGGCTCAAGTATTTGTTGGTCGTATCGGCGTCGCTACAACGTCGTAGGTGACCTGATGAGGCCCAATTTGGGATGGCTGCCAGCGCTACTTTGGCACCATGTCGTATCTCACACTGTAAATATGACAATCAACAGCTTTTAGTGACCCTTGAAAGTTGGCCATGGTAGTATAGAAGCTTCTTTATCACGGCTCAAGTATTTGTTGGTCGTATCGGCGTCGCTACAACGTCGTAGGTGACCTGATGAGGCCCAATTTGGGATGGCTGCCATCACACTCGAGCACCATATCTTATCTCACGCTGTAAATATGACAATCAACAGCTTTTAGCGACCCTTGAAAGTTGGCCATGGTAGTATAGAAGCTTCTTTATCACGGCTCAAGTATTTGTTGGTCGTATCGGCGTCGCTACAACGTCGTAGGTGACCTGATGAGGCCCAATTTGGGATGGCTGCCATCACACTCGAGCACCATGTCGTATCTCACGCTGTAAATATGACAATCAACAGCTTTTAGTGACCCTTGAAAGTTGGCCATGGTAGTATAGAAGCTTCTTTATCACGGCTCAAGTATTTGTTGGTCGTATCGGCGTCGCTACAACGTCGTAGGTGACCTGATGAGGCCCAATTTGGGATGGCTGCCAGCGCTACTTTGGCACCATGTCGTATCTCACGCTGTAAATATGACAATCAACAGCTTTTAGTGACCCTTGAAAGTTGGCCATGGTAGTATAGAAGCTTCTTTATCACGGCTCAAGTATTTGTTGGTCGTATCGGCGTCGCTACAACGTCGTAGGTGACCTGATGAGGCCCAATTTGGGATGGCTGCCAGCGCTACTCTAGCACCATATCTTATCTCACGCTGTAAATATGACAATCAACAGCTTCTAGTGACCCTTGAAAGTTGGCCATGGTAGTATAGAAGCTTCTTTATCACGGCTCAAGTATTTGTTGGTCGTATCGGCGTCGCTACAACGTCGTAGGTGACCTGATGAGGCCCAATTTGGGATGGCTGCCAGCGCTACTCTAGCACCATATCTTATCTCACGCTGTAAATATGACAATCAACAGCTTCTAGTGGACCAGATGATTGGCCATGGTAGTATAGAAGCTTCTTTATCACGGCTCAAGTATTTGTTGGTCGTATCGGCGTCGCTACAACGTCGTAGGTGACCTGATGAGGCCCAATTTGGGATGGCTGCCAGCGCTACTTTGGCACCATGTCGTATCTCACGCTGTCAATTGAGCAATGAACAGCTTGTACTGGGTCATTATGATTGGTTACGATAATATTGAAGGATATATTCAACTACTTAGCTTTTTTTTCATATCAGAGTTGTAGCCATGTTTGCGAGGTGACCTGATGAGGTCCAAGTTTTAGATGGCTGCCATCACACTCTAGCACCTATCGTATTCAAATGCTGTCAATGGAGCAATAAAATACACGATGCATTGAATATTTAGAAGTCCCATGTATATTTCACACATAATTTTTATTTACTGTTAGTCATTTATTTCCTTTAGCACACAACACACAATCACAATGCCTTTTTGACACTCACATATACCTACCACATCATAATTGCAGCAGCGGAACCCAAGGCAGTGGCCAGAAGTTTGAAGCCTGGCACCACAGTGTAGCTGCTACTGTTTTCTTCCGTAGCAACTCCCAACTCATTCTTCTCGAGCTGAACTTCGATGGCAAAAGCGGATTGCTGATCAACCACACTCTCAGTTTGCATTTGCAAGGCACGATTATCAGTAGCAGTAGAACCAGTATTAGTTTGCGCTTTGGGTAGCCCTACAATCTCAACAGCAAGGCGGCGACGACTTCCAGCAAGCTTGAGGTACACAACGCCACTAACTTCAGCGGTAGTATCACCCTCGTAACTAAAGAAGGCAGCTGGAATAACAGAAGCGACGTGAACTCCAACTCGGCCTGCGAGCATTGACATGGAGGAAATACTTTTGTCCACGAGACCGTCATTTGGAATAACAATATTCAATGTCACCTCGTTATCAGTGCCTTTGTTTTGAACCATCTTGAGACTGTCAAGTTTGTCGATAATCATTTCATCGTCTGCAACAGACCTGATACAAACGTTCAAGAACTGATTAGGGGTTAGTTTGTTGGTGTTGCAGGCGAAGTCTTCCCTATTGTTGCATGTACACGCCTCAATGTAATTTCCCACCTCTACCGTCTTCTCATTGGAGAGGAGGGAAATCTGGTCAAAATTGGCGGTAGATGTAGTGTCAAAATCAGTTCTCAAGTCAAGCGTGATACCAATATCGCGCCTGAGTTCCTTGACGACGTTACCACTAGTATCAGATATCAACTGAATCCTGACACACAACTCAAGAATCTTGTTTGTGTTATCCCAGATGTCACTGCCTGCAATAGCATCCTTCTTCACGTCCAAATCGACTTGAAGGTTTTGACGGGAGGAATCATTCTCAATGGATGAAGTGGAGTAGGTAGGGTTGACAATGGAATCCGGGATTGCTTCAGCTTCACTGCATCCTTTCTTGAACACTCCGACTTGGTAGGTGCGCCCTTTCCCAATCTTATAATCGATGGTAATTTCACTAGTACTATCCTTGCTGAAGTCACTGGTAAGTGAGCCGAATTCAAGTGCCCAGCTGGAAATAGCTTCCAAAGGGGCTGAGGTTGGAGCTTTCGAAGGGGCTGAAGTTGGTGCAGCAGTCGGGACGTTTGTAGGAGGCGCAGGGCAATCATCAGAATAAGCACAAAATGGTCCTTCGGCTGACAATGGAGTATCTTGGAAGTCGCAGTTTGAATCTTTAAAGATGTCTGTTGCTGAAGCATAAGGGAAGTTGTCCTTCCATGCACAGAGACCCTGCCTGAACTTTGATGCTCCTTGGAACATGCCATTCATGAAAAAAACATTAGCAGAAATATTCCAATTAGAGATATCCTGGTTGAACTCTGTTGCTCCTTTGAACATCCTTCCCATGGTGGTAACAGAGGCAGTATTCCAAGAGGAGATATCTTGATTGAAGGCTCTTGCTCCATTGAACATGCTCTGCATGTTTTCAACAGAGCTTACATCCCATCCAGATAGATCTTGGTTGAAAGCACTTGTTTCAGTAAACATGCCAGACATGCTAGTAGCAGATGAAGTATTCCACGCTGAGATATCTTCATTGAAGTCGGACCAACCGAACAATTGATTAAAATTAGTGGTTTGACTGGTACACCATTGTTCAACTGGTCCATACTTGCTTTCATCAGCGAAGTCCCAATTCGAATTAAGATACTTCGTAACTGCTGCTTGGAGTGTCAGATCTCCTGGTCCTCCACCTCCATATCCATCTTCAACGAAGCACGAATACTGAGCATGAGCTCGAGAGGACGCAAACGCAAGGAGGAGGATGCTGACTGGCTTGATCATCATCATTGCGAGAGATGATTGATCTTCTGGAGAATGGAAATGTAGAAGAAGATTCGTGATGGTAAGATAAAAGAGTGCTGACAAACGATGAAATGAAATATGTGGAAATAATGATTGTAATTCTACATATCGTAGTCTCCTTCTATTCACGAAATTTCTTTTCTATCCATATCGTCGTCTTCCAGTGATATGAATTGAGCGTCTGTGTAGAAAAGCGGTCATATATCATAAAACACCACCCACATTTACATATGGATATGGTTTGGCAACGAAACAGTGGTGACACACCAAACACTATTATAAACTATACAATACATCACATCGGTGTGTTGTATATGCCGAGAGAGAAGAGCTCGTCCGCTCCTTCAACATGTTGTCCAGAAGAAAAGCGCTGGATAACTTCCTTCTCCCTTCGCACAGCCAGCAGCTTGTCTCGGCAGTTGGTAGCAGGCAGCATCATCAGCCGCTCTTCACCTTCACAGACACAGACCATCACAGCAACAGCGCGACGACACAGCAGCCCCGCATATCTGTTCCTATCGTTGCTCCCTAAATCAAACTTACCGAGTAGAGTTAGTATTACTTCCACAGTTGTTTCTAGGGTATTTGTGGTTGGTCTTCGCCACTTACTTTTACGCAAGCTCTCGCTCTGCGCTACATATCGCATCGGCACGCCACGCACGCGTCTTTTTGAATTTTTCTTCCAATGAAATGCAAGGAAGTGAAGTGCCAAAGTGACGTGGATAAATGGGAAGGATAAATGGGCGGCAAACACGAGTCGGAGTGGCGATCGGACAAGGATATCAGTAATAATTGAAAGGACTCGGTACTAAGTATCGCTTTTCTACTTATCTACTCAGTAGGTTACGAAAGTTACAACTTACTCCTACTGCAAGGTTCTAAGCTATGTAATTGACTCTGATCAGCATTTACCGTTAAATCGAGCTTAGTCTGACATGCGACCACATACACAGATAAAAATTATGAGAATAATGGTAGTGAACAGTAATATCAATCTACAAAACTGTCGACTATGGGGAAGTCTATTAGTTATATAGTTCTTCTTTTCGAAAAGGTTCGCCAGATCCTGGAGATGGAGAAAAGGAACTTGGCCTATGGCTGTTATAAATTTCCGTAACATTAATATTCGTCGTAATCATAATCGAAGTCATCAAACAAGTCGTCCTCAAGAAATCTATCTTGCACTCGAGCAGCTGCGACTTCAGCAGCAGCTTCACGACGTTCTTGAGCTTCCAAAATTCTCTTCATTTCATTTGAATGTCTTTCTGCAATTGATGACAAAAGTTCTTCTTCTTCATCCCCCTTTAGTGCTGCTTTTGTTGCATCGTCTACGCCTGCATTCATTGTTATATCAATTGACAGTATTGTGCCAGATTTCCTCGCTCCAACTTTGGCAGCTGCAAGGGCATCAACCGCTCCGTCATCAAGGCAGCATTGACGCATGCCAACCATTATTTGTAGCCTTGCGTCGTCATTATTCTGCTGCGCTTGGACACTGGCTCTGTTTATTATCTCACTGGAAAACAAGCGAGCTCCGCATCTAGCAATGGCCTTTAACATATCACTATCAAACTCTTCAACATCTTCATCATCACTGAGTATTTCACCCATTACATTCCCCATTTCTTCCTCGTCGTCATCGCTCTCTGCGGTTGTCAGTCCCATGCCAAACCCTCCTTTGATGCGACTTTGAAGCGATTTGCCAATAAATTTGATATTAGAACTCGCTTTGTCTCTCAAGAGACTCGCAGAATAAGCAGCTCCCTTCTTCTTTTTTGGCTTTGAGATACCAAAGTGATTTCCACTCATGTCGATTTCGATTTGAGCTGATTGAAATTGCCGTGTCTTGGAATGCTTCACTATTTCTATCAGAGCCTTTCCAAATTCTGCAGCACCTTCTGCGCGAATAGAACAGCTCCTTAAATGAACTGATCGAACGGCCCCTGCTGACACTGCCTTGGCAAGAGCTGCTGCCCCATCATCACCAATAAGCGCATTGTTATCTAAAATGATCTGATCGAGAGCAAAACCAGATGTTCGCTCTCTCGACTCAATAAGAGCCCTCCCCAACGCAATTGCACCAACATCAGTGATTTTGTTATTGCTCAAATCTAATCGCTTCAACGATGAAGGATTACATGCCAAAGCAAGTGAGATAGCCTCTGCTCCCACATCACCAATATTACACGAAGACAAATCAAGCTCCTCCATTATCACACTATCGCCTCCATTATTGTCGTCCGATGCTGCCATTCTGAAAGCCGCAGCAAGTGCAACGGCTCCAGCATCCCCAATAGCAGGATTACCACCAATTCGAAGTATTGATGGTCTACCTTCATACAAGCAACCATCAGTATCATTGTCGGATGATTGAATCTGATTTCTTTCAAAGGCATTGCATATCCCCCTTCCAATACTTCTACAAAATGCAGCACCAATACCACAATTTTCCATCAGGAGGATGTTGGGAATTATAGAATAGTCTTCATTCTCAAACAATCTCCTGACTGAATTCAAGAGCTGCGCACTCGGTGGATTGATACCTTCGCCCCCAATGTCATTATAACTTAAATCCAGCTTTTCAATACGAAGCGTCGGCTTTGATGCTATTGGCGGTGTTGTCACTTCTTCCTGAGACGGATCGGTTTCGACTTTATCGTCCATTGATGCGTTTTCTATTGTGGATGCTGCGACATTGACATCTTCCACACCTGCAGGTTCGTTCTTCTGTGACTCGTCACTATTATCAACCACCTGAATATCATCTGCAGTCTCCTTTGCCTCCTCACCAGCTTTATCATTATTCTCTCCAACCAACAAATCAAACACCTTTGACACGCCCACAGGACTGATGCGATTCATTTCCAGCTTCAAGTTTAGAACTGTCTGTTCAGTTGTTCCATCTTGTGTAGTCAAAATCCCTTCCACGAGAGAAACAACTGCATCATCATCTAGATTACTAGATGATACATCTACATCTAGGAACGGCCGAGAAGGATGTCGAGGGATATTGGATAGGACTGAAGTCACCACTGCACTTGGTGTTACGTGGAAGACGTGAGATTTATGAATGGTGTAGCTCTGGCTGCTGCTCGGTGATGAGGAGGTTAATGTTGCTTGCTGCGATGCCAGCGTTGCAACTGGTAGTAGGCAGTAGCATAATATTATAGCAATCGAAGTATTGGTTGGTGGAGCCATTGTTTCATTCTTTGCGATGCTATTCAATGGCAACATCCAGGATTGACATCCTTCTTTGACTGTGGGTTTCTGACTTGCTTAGCGCTATCGAAAGTATTTGTTTTCATAATAAGAGCTACTTTCTTTAATAGCTTCATTGTAATACATCTAAAGGAAAGATATTATGTTTTCGAAAGGAGCTGTGATACCCCCTGCTTGCTTTTGCTTGCGTTTCTGTGATATCTCATATCTCACCAGTTGGAGTTGGGCCGAGTTGTGTTATCTTCTTGCCTGTGTCGGATACGGTTACTGCGCTGCCTGAGTATACCCTTCATCTATTCTTATGGCTGCTTGCTGCGTATTGCGGTTAAACTCCTTCTTACTTCGCACTACTTCTTCTGCAGCAATCGGTAGACGCATGATGACATCATCATCAACATCATCAGCAAACAACCTTGCTGGTCCTACCCTATTGCAAAGAATACAAGCACTTGACAAGTCATCATTAGCACCTTCGTATACTGCGCTGTTACTATTTCATCCCAGCCCTTCATCGCAAGATGCGGTAGTGGGGCATGTACAAAACTCGTTGATGAAATCAACACTAATCAACTGCAAAAACGATCAAGGTGAACCAATTTTTGTCTTGGAGGAGAAACTCTCGAATGAGTTGGGCACTGTTAAAGACATATTGCGGCTGAACGTGGATGTACAATATGAAAGGAACTATACAAATGATGATGCATATGAACCTGCCGAACTCTTTCAACGACGAACCGAATCATTTGCTCAGGTCACAAAGAAAGTTATATCTCGACAACATTCTGATATCTACCCAGTCTATCCATTTGCAGAACGGATGGATCCTTTAAATGATGACAATGTAATTCTTGCTCATGTGAATCGAAGTACAGCTCCTTACCTAGGGATAGACAGTGTGGGTGTGCATCTCAATTGTTACGTACGTCAAAACAACGTCATCCAAGGAGTATGGCTAGCAAAACGAGCTTCAACTAAATCACACCATCCAAACTACTGGGATACAACCGTGGCTGGAGGTCAGCCTCACAACCTATCACTATACGACAATATTGTAAAGGAGGCACACGAAGAAGCTGGCGTTCCTTCAGAATGGCTGCGCAATGATGCCTCCAACAAGGCATTTTCAGATCATACACATGATCCTCTGACAATGACAACGGCCAAGGAGGATGGATCATGCATGAAACGTTCATTTTACTACAGCTTTGACCTTCAAGTACCAGATGAATGGCAACCTACACCGGTCGATGGTGAAGTTCAAGAATTCAAATTGTATTCGATTGAGGAACTAGACAAGGAATTGAGGTTTGGGCAGAGCCTAAGACCAGCGATGCGAGCTGTTCTGTTGGATTTCATGATACGGCATGGTCTCTTCAAGGAGGTAGAAGGAGAAGATGACTGCAGCGAGCTATCAAAAGCAATGCGTAGAGAAAGGATAAGATTGTGGTAAAGTTGATTTTATTGCATATGCACTCTATTGATATGACCAGGGGATTTCTTGCGCATCATAGAAGTGAAGTCCAGACATATCTTCCCCATCATCTTCATCGTCTTGTTCCATTAGCGCTAATAAATAAGGTGTGTAGGCACCATCGGCGGGATCAACAGTGCCCTGATTGTTGTTTTGATCAGTCTTACAATAGCCAGGATCGACACTATTAATGAGCATTCCTTCATTTTCCCTAGCCAAGATCTTTGTCAATGCAATTATCCCCAATTTGCTCATCCCATAACATGTGTTTGGCCAACCTTTCTCCTCGTGGGTTCCATTCTGGACATCGTTCACGAATTGTTCCATCAGAGTAGATAGCTGAGGTTCTGTCAATTTATTCGATGTGAATTTATCAACCAACTCTTGAGAACGCAAGATTGTCAGTCGACCAGCTGCGCTAGCAACATTGATTATCCTAGGCGAATCCGCCTGTTTCAAAAGCGGTAGACACTCCTGTGTCACTTTCAAAGTGCCAAAGTAATTAGTGCGGATTGTAATATCTGCTTGATTTTGAAATGGAGTGTGATCAACCTTTCCATACAGAGTTGGATCATTAAAGCAAATTGCTGCATTGTTGATTAATACATCCAATCTCCCATATTCCTTCTCTACATGTTTTGCAGCAGCAATAATGGAGTTGTCATCTGTCAAATCCAGCGGAATTGGTAGAGCCACGACGTCACATTCATATTCACCACTATCCCTAAGATCTTCTGCCGCTTTTTGACCAAGTGCAACATCGCGACTGGCAATGATGGCTGTGAAACCCGGCTCGGTACCGATTCTTCGTGCTATTTCTTTTCCGATTCCCTTGTTGCCTCCCGTGATGAGTGCAATTTTGTTTGGTGGAGTCGCAAAGGCGTGGCATGTCTGCCCAACCATGAGGACCACTGATAAAAGAATTAAGATGAGCGATGCCATCGTATTAGATACCTATGCTGATTGCAACTTCTTATCAGCAGCCTCAGCGAATGACCTGCTAGGTTCATGGATATTTATGGACACCGCCACCACATAGAGGAGACCGACGTGATGATGCTGGTGCGGTGTGAGTGATGGGTGTTGGCGCAAAAGTGAAGCTCGATTCATCAAAGGAATGAAAATCTTATACTCTCTACACTGTGATAAACTCAGGAGAGATTCTTAATTACGAAGCTCAATTCTCTACCAACTCCAAAGTCGGAAGTCGGTCAGAGAGCCTGGTAGCGCAGAGCAATGATGTAAGTATGATGTTGTGAGCAGCATCGTAGACATCGTGGACGGAACTTACAAACTGCTGCAACTGAGCTCTCCACTGTAGGATCAGATTTAATAACGCTATCTCCCAAGATTGTGTTGCGGTGGCTGTTGTTACTACATAAGTGGAAAGTTCAAGTATACAAGCGCCATGACGGACGGCTCAGTCAAATTCGACAAATTCGAAACGGCGTCATCACTTCCAACCAGTGAATATGAAGCCGAATATGATCCAGAAACCAATAAAGCAGCTGTAACCAACTCCAAGAGCGTCATCAGGAGGAAGAGTACTCTCTACTTGGAACGCGACGGGCTCACGCTAGAGTTTGATAACATTGTGTTATCAACAAGGAGTAAGAACCATGAGAAGAACCCACCCAAGCAAATTCTCAAGGGAGTTTCAAGCCATTTCCCTGCAGCGACATTGACGGCCATCATGGGTGCAAGTGGTAGCGGCAAGACAAGTTTACTTAAGTGTTTGATTGGTCGGGTAGGGAAGAACCTTGATCTTGGCGGGGAAATACGCCTTGATGGAGATGTTGTAGACCCAACAGACATTGACATTAGGAGAGAATTTGCATATGTCGAGCAAGAAGTGTCAATACCGGCAACGTGTACTCCAAGAGAGGCAATCAGATTTAGTGCAAGGTTGAGATTGGATAAGTCCAAGACCGACGAAGACATCGATTTGATTGTTAATGATATTCTTGATAGTCTTGGGTTGAATAAGTGTGCTGACACGCTCATTGGTGGCGGCCCGTTGATGTCTGGTGGTCTGAGCGGTGGAGAAAAGAAGAGAGTGCAGTGTGGAGTAGAACTTGTCACGAATCCTCGTTGCATTGTGCTTGATGGTAAGCTTGGTATCATCCTTTTTGTACCATACCCCTTGTTTACTCTTTCAACATTTGCTCACATATAATGTCCAAACCACTTCTACTTCTATATGCAGAGCCAACCAGTGGGCTAGATAGTTACACTGCCGAGAGCTTGATGGATGTCTTGAAGAATATAGCGAAAGCTGGAGCGACTGTGATTGTAGTTATTCACCAGCCCCCTCCTCCTGTGGTACGTAAAATTGACAACTTGTTGCTACTAGTCCAAGGCGAGAAGCTTTATGACGGACCTTTGGGCAAGCCGCTGGAAGACAGATTCAATGAGTGCGGCTATCCAAAGCCTGTTGATTACAACATTGCAGATTGGATACTTCAAGTGACTCAAGTGTACACAGTTGAAGAGCTAAAAACGGCAGGTTTCTTCGTAGAAAAGAGCAAAGCCAATCAAGAAGTCGACAATACCAAGGCACCAAAAAAGAAAAATCAAGCCACCGTTGTTACTCAGCAAGTTGGCTTTATGATACAAACCAGATACTTGTTTGACCGAGAATTCAAAAATTTGGTTCGTGATAAGTTGGCAATTATTGTAAGAGTGGGATCAACGTTCACGTTTGGTCTCTTATTTGGGCTCATTTTCCTTGGTGTTGGAAGGTCCGATTATGTCATGTACACTGAAGTTCAAGCTTCCTTCGGTGCCATGGCGAACCTGCTCATATCGACCATGTTCGGAGTAGCACAAAGTTCTTTGATGGAGTTTCCTAAGGACCGGCCAGTCTTCCTTAGGGAATACAGCACCAATCACTACGCTATCCTGCCCTACTTTCTTTCAAAATGTGAGTGACACTTTGCTCTACTGACTGCAAATTGATTCATGTCATGTGCATGTGACTCCTTCTAACCTGTGATCCTTGCAATCAACATTTCAAGTTTGCGTTGAATGCATTACTACCTTTTGCCAAGTTCTAGCACAGCTGATTGCTTTCCCGATGATGGGTTTCAAGATGAACTTTGTACTCTTTCTGCTAGTCAATTTCACTCTTGCGCTTGCAAGCACATCCATCGGAATATTTGTTGGCAGTGCTGTGAAAGATCCCAATGTCGCAGCTGAGTTAATGCCTGCATTGATTGTACCCCAGCTACTCTTCTCGGGCTTGTTCATCTCTGCGAATTTGATTCCAAGTTTTCTCAGATGGGCTCAATATCTTTGTTCTTTGACCTATGCAGTTCGTCTGGTCTTGAATTATGAGTTTGAAGATTGCGAAACGGAAGCATGCGGTGTCTTGCTCGAAAGTAATTCGGTGAACGAGCTGCCAAGTTATGTCTACTGGATCATCCTCATTTTGATCATGGCAATCTGCAGATTGACAGCAATGCTGATGCTGAGAAGCAAAGCGTCCTTTTAGTCCTAATCTTAAACATATGGTATCTCATCAACAAGGAAGAAAGAAGTAGTCCGGCTAAGTAATGGATCTTAAAACAGTAGTTCCTAAAACGAAGCCACCCACCTCTTCATTTCTTCATCCACCATACTCTTAAAATGCTCCATTGTACATGGCCGGTACCCCAAGCAAATTCACCAACTGTTGATAATTTGCATCAGTCCTTCCCGTGGCAATCATCACCCTTTCTACAATGTCCTTCACAGGGACAGTGAAATTCATCCGATTGGCCTTTAACCTATCAGCCTTGTTCTGTTTGCTAAGCTTGAGACTTTTGGGGTTGTATTCAGGGTCATACCAGTCTAGTGCAATGCCTCCTACTTGGGTTATGAGGGGCTCAATCGTGGGCCAATACCACCCAGCTATGAGCAGATGAGGAAACACATCCGAAAGCAGTTTTTGTTAGGTAATTCATGTGGAAAAAGAGACAGGGTTGAAACCAAATACTGCACTCACGGGGATGGATTTGCAACACAATAGTCTTGGGTGTAATAAAAACAGAATTCAAACACCAGATCCATGTGCGGCAATAATTACATCTTTGGTAGACCACCATTCTGCCTGTTCTCTTATCATGGGACCGTGATCAAAATTTGTAATTGTCACATTTGCATCAGGCATGGCATTTGACAGACCTGCTGCAATGTCATCAAGGTTGAGTATGACCCTTTGTTTCTTACGTTCGAGCAACCCGATTTGCAATGGTCGTTTCGATCCATCGTAGCTTTTGTGATTTGAGATGTATGCATCCGAGACTAAATTTTGACGAAGGAGGTGTGCGTGGGAGGGATGGCTAATGTATTGCATGTGACGGTAGTAAGGACTCATGAGGTAGAGATTGGGATGGTGAAGCTGATCATTTGGACCAATATTCGTCTCATTTGCCGTCCGCCCGTCATAAAGTTTGCATTTCATAGCCTCTACAACCAACGCTTTGGTCCATCCTCTCAATGGGCCTAGGGCACTAGTGTCAATTCCACAACCAAAAGAACTGTCGTTGTTGGTATGGGCTGCTGCAGCCCCCAATTCGAACAACAGACTCCAGCATGGGAGCAACGATTCGCCCATGTGACCCATGTTGTTGCAACAGTTGATTTCGCTGTTACGTGTGATCATCTTTGGCTTGAGAACACACCAACGAGTGCTTTGTATTGTTCCTTATCATCATCATCCGACACCCCCCCCACGAACTGATGATCCAAAAATTGGTTTTGCACAGAATAACGAAGGGACCAACTGTGAAATACAAAAACAACTATTAAAAAAGAAAGGGTCTGCCGAACCAGACGACCTCCTCTCCGCTCTCGTATCATTATTATTCTGTTCCCCGATCTTCCAAATACAAAGTATCACGTACGATGATGAGACATAGGGACGATGAGGCTTCCACTTAACTCAGCGTGTAGTTGTCGGATTTAATGCCTCTTCAAATAGCAATATTAATCTCAATAGGGTGCTGGTAGTAGAGTCTCCGCTCAATATTTAGTCATAGTCCCAGGTTCCATGGGCAGCGTTCAATACACATAATGCATAAAGTGCTCATCGGTGGATATGCCGGCCAACAGCCAAGCCGATTTTCACTGTTTTTGTAGTTCGTTGATATTTTGACCTAGTTATAGCTACCAGATATTGAACACTCTTCCTCCAAAGTTGTGAACTTGTAATTCCATTTGAATATGCCAAATAGACAATTTTGGCTAGGTAGGGAAACGATTAGGCTGAGGCCAATATGAATATAGTGAGTATAAGCTATAGATTGATTATTTCCTGGCTAAATAAAACAAGCTGAATATGTTGCGAGCGAGCGTTGAAAAGGATTATATTTAAAGCTAAACGTATGGTAGTTTGAGCTGAGCCATTTTGTGATTTTGCGCTTACATCACCCATCACCTTCCAAAAATCTTCCACTCCAAGCAAGATGAACAATGGCAACATCTCCCTAACGCCGCCCTTCCCGGAAGCTGGTTCAACAATCGGAGCGGACAATGATTACTTCTGTCTGGGTAAGCTCGGAAAAGGAACATTTTGCAGTATTCACAAATGCGTAGACCTCTCCTACTCGCATAGACGAGCTGCTACCGCCGCCTCGAAAAAATCCTCCCCAAAACAACGAATTGTTGCAGCCAAAGCAGAACTTGCCAGCTTTTTAGATTCTGGCGTTATTGATGGGGAAGCATCGGTGCTTCGATTTTTAGATGCGTCA
Source organism: Skeletonema marinoi (assembly GCA_030544225.1). Lineage (NCBI taxonomy): Eukaryota > Bacillariophyta > Thalassiosirophyceae > Thalassiosirales > Thalassiosiraceae > Skeletonema > Skeletonema marinoi. The sequence continues at coordinate 691,587 of CM060491.1, forward strand.
TTACCGACTGGAATGGTCCCCACTTTTGTGGACTATGTGAGGCAGCCAGGTATGACATCACAAAATAATAATAATTCCAGTGTTGATTTATCCACCGCCGCTGCATCTGCTCAAGCAGCGATATCGACACCACAGGCACCAGAAGCGGGTGGGATATCTGCCATCATTATGGAGTATCTACCTGGCGAAGATATGCACCTTTTGAGAGATCGGCACTGTCAAATAATTAGAGAGACTGAAAAGGCTGAGAATAATGGAGAGAAAATCCCACGGCGAGTGTCTGTGGAAGATGCTGTATATCTTGTTGCGGATGTTATGCTGCCATTATTAAAGGCAATGCATGAGGTTGGCATGGTTCACAGAGACGTAAAACCTTCGGTAAGTTATTTTGAAAAGATTATGATATTATCCTGCGGCCAATGATGAACATTTACTCTAGAATTACTCCGAGAGAACCAATGCTGGACAACTTATCCACCTGAGGCCTATTTTTCGCTTTGTCTTGATTATACCATGTATCATTTCTTCTTTCACAGTTGTGCTCACGAACTCCCATTTTTCTCTCTTTAGAATGTTGTAAGATGTGGAACAACTACAGCAGATAAATCATTCAAAATTGTAGATTTCGGTCTGTCTAAAAGCTTTGTTGTTCCCAAAGATTCATCCTTTGCAGACATGAATCGGCCATGGAAGGGAAAGTGGATGTCTCCTTCCTTTAGCAAGGGGGATTCTTCCAAGAACAATATTGAGGGGTGTGTTCGTCAAGAACGCGAATCTGCAGAATTTAGGGGAACCAGTATGTATGCCTCCTTACGAGTGCATCAAGGAAAGGATCATTGTCCTCGTGATGATATATGGGGACTTCTTTATGTATTTTGTGATTTGGTCACAGGTGGACTTCCATGGATGTCCCATGCCGCAGCAAGAGATCGAAGCAGTTGTCAAATTATCAAAGAGATGGTTGTTGGAGAGAGGGGGAAAGGTGATTGGAGTGGCAAGGGCGAGGGTGAGGGAAAGAAGGAGGGGATGGCTGGAAATCCGAACCCCGACTTGATCCCAAAGAATGGAGAGGACGCAATGGAATGGCTATTGTATGGCTCTGAATACCACATGGCCAAATTCAAACGCGATCAAAAAATGGCCGAGGGAGCTTCTGAAGAGTCATTGCCACCTTTACCAGAGCAGTTGGACCTGGCAAAAAATGAACACTTTGTGGCTTGTCTCCGAAAGGCGTTTCAACATGTCGCAACCTTGGGCTTTGTCGAGATGCCAGATTATGATCTCATTGGTCAATGTCTGAAAGGTTTCATCACTGACACTCCCGATGTTGCTCCATCCATTGATTGGAATGAGCGCACATCAACATCAAAGCGCCGAAGATCTACCGTAAACGCTATATCTGCATCCGAAACTGGAGGCATTGCATGGGACTTACTGGATGTTGACGACACCGATCCCCTCGATGTCAACACCCTGGTCGAAGCTGAGAACGAGCGTCGTGCGACACTTGAAGCTATTGCTGAAGCCGCGGGTGACACAAACTTAGTCGACCCTGGGATATCTCTCAGCGGAGAGGCTGCTGATTTGACGCGTCTCCCCCTACAAATGCAATTTTGTTTAAGTCAAGCTGAATACAATGCGCGGCATCCTGAGTCGATTCCCATGCACATTGCGTTGCGGGATTGGATGGCGTTGGCATTACCGTTGGCTCATTCCAAATGGGATTCTGCATCATGGGAGCGTGGCAATCACCGCACAGATGACGATGGATATCGAAACGAAGTGTACCTGTCCCTGCTGCAGAAATGCCTCAAAGCTGCAGAACCATTTAACTGTTTTGCCGAGAGGGAGTGCTATTATTATCCAACACAAGAAAATGAAGAGCAACGAAAGAGGAGGAGAATTGAAACAAGTTCTACACCACTCCTTGTAAATGAAGATGCCGAAAGTCCATTGGTGGTTGTATCGAGGGTATTCTTTTCATTGAGGCTTGCAATGGATATGGAACGAGGAAAGAACTTTGCTCCTCCTCCAAAACTTTCATTTGGTTTCAGCAGATGAATTGGTTGTGTGTTTCAATAATTTCATAAGTATTAATTTCATGCAACATCTGTAAATCATAATTATTTGTGCAGTCTTTCTATCTTTGAAACCACCATTTCATCCGTCCATCAATATGCTTCCCCGCAACATAACCACCCTTTTCTTTAGATTTGTCATATTCCACTGCCTTTTCCACTGTGGCTTCTTTTGAAAACCCAAGCTATTATATTATGCAATTGAACAGGTGATTGTTGCAAGGTTTAAAGTGTTAGTAAACATAGTGACACATATTCCGCACACATCACATGTATCTACATGCACACATCTCACCCTATCTAAATCTTCCGATGCCATAAGATTCCGATCCATCCGACACTGCAAATAATCCTTTGAAAAATCTCGACACAAATGATGTTTATCTCCTCCTTCTTTGAGGCAGGATAAATACTTTTCTTTAAATGGCTTGCACTCTGCGTCGTGATCCAGAGGGAATATTCCTCTTTGTGGAGGCTTTACTGTTTGTTTTGCAGAGCTAAAGTTCATACTTGCTAGCTATGGAAGTATTGGCTGCGAATTCTATTGTCTATGACACAAATGTTGGAAGAGGGAGCAGTTATATTGGTGTGTGAGATTGCGGTGTGCTGTGTGCTGGCTTGGTTTTTGAGCTCTGAGCTTTTTGCTTTCACTCTTCTTCAATTTAACGTAGGAATCAATACTCACAAGTCCGGCGTTTTGTGCGACTTTTTGCAAAAAGAATTTCGGAGTAAGATTCATTCCATTATTCGACTTCAATAACAATGGAAATGGCAACAACAACAACAACATCTGAAGAGCATGGCGAGTCAATTGAATCAGCAGAGAATAGCTCATCCTTACGACAGGATAACAGCAGCAGCTGTGGTGTCGAGCGGCTGCAAAAGCGCTGTTCATCTACGCCACACATCACGGGTGATCATGTCGCTGCCGTGATTGCCACACCAAGTATCGACACATACAGTAGCAGCAATAATACTACTATACTCATGGAAGCAGCACTTCCACTACGAAAACACACCAGTTCCACAGATAACATGATGGACATATCCTTTGTCAATCTACGCGAAGAGGACGCCGACATATTAGAGCTGGGCGTGGAAGAGAAGCGTATGCAAGATTTGGCGGATTTTGATCAAGATGGTCGACGGTTGGAGGCTACGTCTCATCATCGATTGTCGAGTGCTTCATTGACTGATTTGGTGGAGGGATTGTCGTTGGAGGGTTGTTCGTTTGATCATCATCATCATCATCATCATGATACTAGTAGTACTAGTGATGGTTCCAGCAATAATAATAATACTACTGCAAGCAGCTGTGACATCATTGCAGTAGGGAGCGGTGCCTCCCCTATTCGACGATCCATTCATAATGAAGATTCCATGCCGGTTATTGCAGAGGATTCCAGTATTTCCATCCCACATTCGTCAAGTTGTGGTATAGAAGGGATCTTTCGAGAAGGGGGACAACCCCAAGACGATACTGCGGAACAACAGGGCACTGAACAACATGATGATGAGAATGAGGATGACTATTTTGTTGGGTTGTCATCACCCGAAACTCAACCCAAAGACAAAGTTACTGCGGATGAAGTTGACATTGAAGCACTCGCCCTTCGTATTGCCAGTGGTCGTGCACACAATCGATCTGTCAGTTTTGATAGGCGCATGATTGAATCAGCGCAATTTGCCGAGGCGGTGGGGGAAGATCCCTCTCTGTTGCTCCAAAAGATTATTGAGCAAGATAGTTCGAGTGACTTTGATGATGATGATATTGATGAGGAGGGGGATATGCTTGGTGGTGAGGATGAGTTTATGGAAGAGTTGCAAGATTATAAGGCTTGCACTATCGAAACGGTCGGGAGTAGTGATGCTGGGGATGAAGATGCTGCTGCTGGAAGTAGTAGTAGTCCTGATGTTGCCGCTGCTTCATCATTATCATCACCGTCGTCAGAAGAAAATAACAACACAGAGCCCAAGTGCGTTTCGACAGATCTATCCCGAGTCTCTCCAAAGGAAGAAGAAGAAGTTTGCAATCGACTTATGGTTGAGCGCAAGCAATCATTTGATCGAAAAGACACTGATGATAGCCAATTACTATCTAACAACTCAGCCTTATCAGCCCCTCCAACACCGCTTCCTTCACCAGCAAAGGCCCGGATAAGTCCTTTCACATCCTTTCATCCACCATATGTGGATTGGAAATTCCAAAGACAACATTCATCCAGTGCCAGCTTGGATGGGAATCGTTTTCATCCAACAATGGCACAAACTAATAACGATGCTGCTGACTTTCGTGGCATTCGATTGCCAGAAATTACCAAACGGGGCGTTGCTCGTGGGAATTACGCCCAATTGCATCGCAAAGCTTGGTTGGAAGTATCCGACAAACATCATCGGTATGGGAAGAATTTACGAATGTATTATAAACACTGGGAAAGTCTAGGTCATCCTTATCACATGTTCTTTGACTGGCTTGATGCCAAAGGCGAAGCTCAAGGTACTGAACTCCCAAACTTGCCAGAAATACCACGATCTGTGTTAGATTCTGACACTGTACAGTACATCACGGACCCCGGAATATCAGCTAGCTATGCACTTGATATTGTCGCAGATCCCGCAGATGGCTCTGCTTATGTTATTGATCGACACAGCCAAACTCCGATATGCACTGGGAAGGAAGGTTGGATTTTCGTCCTTCGAGATCATGTATTTTATGGGTCGCAAAAGGTGATTGCTCCCAACAAAGTTGAAGCATCAACGAACAATGCGGATGAGAAGAACAACGCAACAACAACAAAGTCTCGTCAGCGGTTTCACCACTCCTCTTTCTTTGGCGGAAAGGCGGTGGCGTCAGCTGGAATATTTCTTACTGATGAGCAGGGACGTTTAACCCATTTATATCCTCACTCAGGTCACTACCGTCCTGGTGAGGCACATGTACAAAGGGTTCTATTTTTTATGCAGCAGCTTGGAGTAGAGCTCTCAACATTTGTAGTGGATATGCAACAACTTTTCAAAGTGTCACGGAAATTTGCTCCCAAGGGAGGCAACGGTAATGATGCAGTGGATAATAAAGAAAACGCAGGTGCAGTCAAACAACCTACACCACAAATAATGAAAAAGGCTAAAAAGACGGATTGTCTTCATCTCATGTGTGGGTTGGAGATAGCTTGCTTCCTTGCTCATAAGGCTTTGATGATTGAGAGAGGGGTGTTTCATCAAATTCACAAAATTCGGAGGATTCCACCGGATGGACGAAGTGTTCGTAACATTCTCAGTCATGTGAATTAAACGTGCGTAGATGTGACCAGATTGCTAATGATGTATAGTTCCAGATTCATAATATGTAGTTATTTTACGTGGCTTCTTGATCTCTAGATAGTAGATTATATAATAGAGATGCCACTATGGCAATATAAAATGTTCATTCCTCATCTATAGAAGTTATCGCAAGCATCACCAAGATCATCCTTGACATGACTGCTATTCAGCATTACGTATGCCAAATCTGCCTCCCCTTGAGACAAGGCGCACATGATTGACAACCACAAATCTCCAACCGGACGTTCGCCTGACTGTTGGGTATTGTTAGAACCTCGCGTAGCAGAACCTGCAACTGATAATGTGGCTGCATTAGATGGACGTGGAGGGAATGAGCTGAGCTTTGTCCCTTGCGCACTGTCTTTGTCCTCTTCATCCTGACTGCCGAACAGTTGCTTTAATTCTGTTGCATCGTAATGATCACACATGCCAGTCATGGCCATTGAGCTTGGACCACAGAATCTAAGCCAACATCCTCGTTGGATTTCATTCTCAAGTTGGCCAGGGCTCCAACAACTAGCACCAATGATGAAGCTAAAGTCATCCGCATCTCTAACTCCTTCCAGAACAGCATATGATGCGTTGATTACGTCACCTCCGAAGAATGTCGTTTCCATTTCTTTCAGATTTTCATCTCCAAAATGTGACGGTATCACCGTTCCTCCAATCTTCTTGCCTTTGGCACCTGCACCCAAATCATTTTGCACCGCTGCCCGATGAATCATCTGAATGCTTAGGTTGACTGGCCCTCCCTCTCTAATTGGAGCGTCGCCAAATGCAAGCTGCACGGTCTCTGGTAAATCATCATTCTGTACAGCCTGCAGTAACGATATTGGTCTACGCGCACTACCGCCAGTGCTTTTCGTCGTCACAACGTCCGTCTTTTGTGGCCCAGTTGCTGACGTCTCCGTCGCATCATCCGACGACTGTAATAAAACCTCTGCCAAGTCTCTCTCCTTCTTTTCTTCAAAGCGTTGACGAAGTATCTCAAGACGTGATTGTGTCGACTCTACAGAGTTTGCCTCAAGTGCAAGCCTATTGACAATCAAGCCATACGTTCCGCCGCTACTTTTGGCCTCATCAGTAGTGGTGGTGGATGATGGCTTGATGTCATCAGATTTGTCTTTGCTTCGCGCATCAGTATGATCCAGTAGAATGATAACAGAATTGGCAAAATATCCAGTCATGAGAGGATGTGCAATCATGAGAGTACCGCAGTCAAGTAGTGGATGTGCTGACTTTTTGTCATCTTTGATAGTACTAGGTTCGTCATTGGATTGTGTGCCATCGTCGGCATCATCAATTTTGGTCTCTACCGTCTCTGTCTCCAATGGTGAATCATCATTAGCTGTAGCGCATTTCTCATCGTCCTTTGGATAGACACTAACCCCTTTGGCTGCCTGTACTAATCGCTTCCACTCTCTTGACTGTCGTGTTGTGCAGTCATTAGGATTAGGTAAACCAATCTTGTTCGCCCATAACAACTTTCTATTGAGCTCTTGTAGTGTATACAAGGCCGTTTGTAACCGAATAGGATTGTCTATATACGACGAAGGCGGATAAACTTCTTCTTGTGCTCCAGCAGCAGCAGCAGCACCAGCACCAGCAGCAGACGACGATGATAAAAATTTGGCAATACACTCTCTCTCATACTTCTCCTCCACCGTCACCGCCCGGAATTCACGTTGTATTATCTCCCGCACACTCAACCCATCACACTCCCCAATCTGCGATGGAAACCTCATCAAAGGCACCTGCTTAATCTTGCCATTTTCATAATACCCTTCTTCATCTGGACTCCATTGTCTTGGCCAGGAGTTATCAATGGCTTCATCTTTGGTGGTGTCGTTGCCCCCTGCGAACCATTCACGTAGTAAGTGTCGAAAGAGAATGAATTTGGGATCTTGATCTGCATTGTAGTATTCTTGTTCGTGAAAGTGATGTGATCCTATTGGTACGTCTTCGTCCCAGTCATCATCGTCGTCATCTTCTTCTTCGTCGTCATCATCATCATGAAGTGATGCAAGAGAATCTTTGTGCATCTGATATTCCTCCTTCAAATCAGCATACGATCTAGTTAAATTCCTCGCCCAAGACTTTGGAATGATATTTTCATTCTTCTTCTTGTTGCTATTACTGCTGTCATCGCCATCACTACTATTTCGTAGCTTTGCCCTCTTCTTTTCAAGGTTGTAAATACACTCCTCCCAATCATGTGATATGCCACTTCGATGTAATAATGAGGCGTAGACGGCATAGTTGGGTGATGGGGGTGAGAATGGCTTGGAGGAGCGGAGGAGGGAGCGGTATATGGACCGTATGACGAAGGGTGGTGGGGTGGCCATGGTATTACTGGAGCTGGAAGTTGACAATTAAGTATTGATCCGATCCATCAAAGATTCAGATGACCACACATCTTTTATCTAGATCTTTGATTTTCATTAGGTGAAAATTTTAAAGGAGCTGCGTCATTATGAAGCTTGTTGTAAGCCATTAAATAAATACATTAGCCCCAATTGTAAATAATCAGCCCTACATAAGTAACGACATCGAAGCATCGTCGATCAGATGTGAAGCAACGGTGCCCATGAAGCGGCAAAGTCGACTACAGCGGCCAACTAAACTGGGCCATAAACCAAAGGGGGCTCTAAATGTAGATGGTCCTGGATCCGAAAATAATGATGATGGGCCGACTGAAGCCACGGTGACATCAAAAAATACAAACGATCAGGTTAATAAAGCTCTTGAAAATAATGATGTAAAAGCAGCGATGGCAGAAGAGACCGGGCAACCGCCTTTGTCGAAGAGGAAGATGAAGGCCAAAGCAGTGAAAGCAAAGCAGAAGAAAGCGAACAGCGCTGAAAAAGAGGCTACAAAGGCTGCCGTCGTGGAAGCGTATAAAGTCAGCCACCGTCTCCCAGAATTTGTATCCACGTTCGATCCGATCACCAAACCTGGCACCCATCTCATTCAAACCATGGTCACAGTTGCTGGCCGTGTGCAAGCTATTCGGCAGGGTTGGTTTATTTTTTACGACATTGAAGGAGATGGTGCCAAACTACAGCTGGTGACATCTGCCAAAACTTATGCTGCTGGTGTCAAAGCCTTCAACAAAATCAACAAGACGATCAAGATAGGGGACATGGTTGGCGCTCGTGGATATGCTGGAAAGACAAAGGGAGGTACGCTGTCAGTCTTCGTGGTTGAGTTAGTTGTTCTTGGTCCATTATGCACTACTGATAACAACATCCATGATGAGCAGAAGACGAATGTTGGGTGTGAGAGCGGAAAGAGGAACGAGCAACGCAAAAAGCGAGAAAAAGATGCTTCATCAACTGGCCCATCTGTCACCTCAAACAGTGCTGCCAAATCATTACCAATTGATGAAGCGCTTCAAAATGAAAGAACAACAGCAGTAGCGGAAGCAGAAGTTAAATTGGACGAGCCTGTATCGAAGAGTGCCCTTCAGAAGTTGAAGGCCGACAATGTAGTGTCTAAAAGAAAGAAAGCCGAAACGGAGGCTACAAAAGCTGCCATAGATGCATATGTCACCCATCGTCTCAAAGATTTCATATCTGAGTTCGATCCAATCACCAAACCTGGCACTCATCTGATTCAGAATACGGTTGCAGTTGCGGGTCGTGTGCAATATATCCGTGGGCAAGGTGAAGAAAGGCTGTTTTACAAAGGTAAACCAGCGATATTTTACCGCATTCAAGGAGATGGTGTTATGTTATATCTGGTGGCATGTGTCAAAGATTATGCTGCCGGTGCCAAAGCATTCAACAAAATCAACAAGGTGATCAAGATTGGGGACATGATTGGCGCTCGAGGATATGCTGGGAAGAAGAAGGGAGGCACGTTGTCACTTTTCGTGGTAGAGTTAGTTCTTCTTAATAGTCCAGTATGTCCGGACGTGTTTTCGAATGCAAACTCTGGTGGCAAAGACTGTATTCAGGTGGAGCAGAAAACTACAGATGTTCATTGCGAGAACGGAAAGAACAATAGGCAACGCAAAAAGCGTGATGTTTGTACAGAAGACGAGTCCAAGAAAGGCGATGTATCATCTACTGGCCTATCTGCTGAAGTCACGTTGACATCACATAGTGACGATCGATCATTACGAGACAATGCAACTCTTCAAAATGATGTTTCATCAGCGGTGTCAGAAGCAAAAGTTGAATTGGACGAGACCGAACAGCCGCCTTTGTCGAAGAATGCTCCCAAGAAGAACTTGGAGGCCAATGATGTGGTGTCTAAAGAAAAGAAAACCGAAAAGCTGGCTACGACGGCTGTTGCGCTTGTTTGTAACGGAAGTGAATCGGAGCTAAAAGATGCTTCATCAACTGGCCCATCTGCCGAAATTACGATGACATCAAACAGTGTCGAACAAGTCAGTGGTGCTCTTCAAGATCATGCCAAAGCAGCGATGGTAGAAGAGGAAGTTGAATCGGATGAGACCGGCCGGCCGCCTTTGTTGACGAATGCCCTTCAAAAGTTGAATGCCGACGAGGCAGTGTCTGAAAGGAAGAAAGCCGAAAAGGAGGCTACGAAGACTACTGTCGAAGCATATGTCAGTCACCGTCTCCCAGATTTTATATCTGAGTTCGATCCTATCACCAAACCCGGCACGCACCTAATTCAGAATTTGGTCGCAGTTGCTGGACGTGTGCAAGCTATCCGTGGGCAGGGTAAACCAACGATGTTTTACGACATTCATGGAGATGGTGCCAAACTGCAGTTGGTGTCATCTGCCAAAAATTATGCTTCCGGTGCCAAAGCCTTCAACAAAGTCAACACAATGACAAAAATAGGGGACACAATTGGCGCTCGTGGATATGCTGGAAAGACAAAGGGAGGTACGCTGTCAGTCTTCTCGACAGAACTAATTGGTCCTGGCGGCCAAGGCGGCATCACTAACGTGGTTCAGGAGCAAAAACCTGGAAAGAGGAATAAGCAACGCAAAAAACAAGAGTTGAAGGTGAACTCAAGTCCTTCTCTGGGCCCTTCTGCTAATGTCACGGTGACATCAAATAATAATGACGAACAAGTAAATGAAGCTCTGCAAGATGGTGTTGAAACAGCGTTAGTAGAAGAGAAAGTTCAATTGGACGAGAATGGTCAAGCGCCTTTGATGAAGAAGAAGAAGTTGGAGGCAGACGAATTAGTGGCGGACAAACAGAAGAATGTCGAAAAGGACGCTACAAAAGCTGCCATTGACGCCTTTGTCAGCCATCGACTTCCAGACTTCATATCTGAGTTTAATCCTATCACCAAACCTGGCACTCGCCTGTTTCAGAACATTATTGCAGTTGCTGGTCGTGTGCAAGCCATCCGCGGGCAAGGTAAGCAAATAACATTTCACGACATTCAAGGAGATGGCGCTAAAGTCCATCTTATATCATCTCAAAAAGATTATGCTGCCGGTGCCAAAGCCTTCAACAAAATCCATAAGATGATCAAGATAGGGGATATGATCGGCGCTCGTGGATATGCTGGCAAGTCGAAGGGAGGCACGCTGTCACTCTTGGCGGTAGAATTAGTTGTTCTTGGTCCATCATGTTGTCCGGGCATGCTTCCCGATGCAAACGCTGGCGGTCAAGGCGGCATTGTTCAGGCGGAGGAGAAGACTGATGAAGGTTTTGAGCAACGCAAAAAACGCGATGTCGTTGTAGAAGACGAATCCAAGCTAGAAGACAAGTCGTCTACTGGCCTATCTGCCGAAGTCACGGTGACATTAAATGGTGACGAACAAGACAATGGCGCTCTTCAAAATGATGTTAAAGCAGCGATGGTAAAAGAGGAAGTTCAATTGGACGAGAACGGGCAGCCGCCTTTGTTACAGTTTGCTCCCGAGAAGAAGCAAAAGGCCGAATTAGTGACAGCTGCACAGAAGAATGCGAAGAAAGCCGAAAAGGAGGCTACAAAGGCTGCCATCGAAGCTTATGTCAGTCACAATCCCCCAGATTTTATATCTGAGTTTAATCCTATCACCAAACCCGGCACGCATCTGATGCAAAACATGGTTGCAGTTGCTGGTAGTGTGCAAGCCATACGTGGACACGGAAAATTTTTGAAGTTCTTCGACATTCATGGAGATGGTGTCATATTACATCTGGTGTTATCTGGCAACGATTATGCTGCCGGTGCTAAAGCCTACAACAAAATCATCGCGGTGATCAAGATAGGGGATATAATTGGCGCTCGCGGATATCCTGGAAAATCGAAAAGAGGCAAGCTGTCACTCATGGCGGTAGAGTTCGTTGTTTTTAGTCCGTTACCTTCCCCGCATATGCTTCCTCAGGCCAACGCTGGCGGTCAATGCGACGTAACTGATAAAATTGAAGAGGAGCAGAAGACTAGTGTTGGTTGTGAGAATGGAAAGAGGAACGAGCAACGCAAAAAACGCGATGTTTGTATAGAAGATGAATCCAAGCAAGAAGTTGAGTCATCTACTGGCCCATCTGCCGATGTCACGGTGACATCAAATAATAGCGACGATCAATCATTGCCTGTTAATGAAGCTCTTCAACATGATGTTTCATCAGCGATGACGGAAGAAAAGTGCGATGTTTGTTTAGAGGACAAATCTAAGCAAAAAGATTCGTCACCAACCGGCCCATCTGCTGAAGTCACGTTGACAACACATAGTGCTGCCCAATTATTGCCATCTAATGAAACTGTTGATGATGCTACATCAGCGGTGCCAGAAGCATATGTTGAATTGGACGGTACCGGCCCGCCGCCATTGTCAACGAATTTTCTCCAGACGAAGTTAAAAGCAGACGAGGTAGTGATGGCTAAACAGAAGAAAGCTGAAAATGAGGCCACAAAGGCAGTTGCGCTTGATTGCAAAGGAAACGAACCCGGGCTAAAAGCTGTGTCATCAATTTTTCAATCTCCTGAAGACACGGTGCCATCAATTAGTGACGATGAATCATTGCCAGCTAATGATGCTCTTCAAAATAAGTTTTCATCAGCGATGCCGAAAGAAATGTGCGATGTTTGTCTAGAAGATGAATCTAAGCAAAATGATTCGTCAACGACCGAATCATCTGCTGCAGTCACGGTGACATCAAATACTGACGATCAATCATTGCTAGTGAATGGAGTTCTTCAAAATGATGGTGCATTAGCGATGTCAGAAGAAGTGCAGCCGGACGAGACTAGACAGCCGTCAACTAATACTGCCAAAAAGTTGGGGGTCAATGATGCAGTGGCTAAAAGGAAGAAAGCCGAATTGGATACTGCAGAGGTTGCTGTAGAGACATTGGTTCACATGCAACAACGAAGTCAACAGCAGCGGCCACCTAAACTGGGCCTCAGACCAGGGGGGTGCATATATGCTACGATTGTTCCTGAATCCGAAAATGATAAAAACACTGGAGGCAGTACAGAAAATGAGTCCAAGCAAAAGTGTGCGGCAGCTGAAGCCATAATGACATCAACCAACAGTGATGACCGATTATCGCCAGCGAATGAAGCTATTCAAGATGCTACGTCATCTATAGCAGAAATTCAATTGGACGAGACTGATCATTCATTGTCAAAGAATGGCCTTAGCGGACAGAGGAATCGGCGTCGCAAAAAGCCCGAGTTGAAGGTGAATTCAAGGGCATCTCCTTGGGCTAGTTTTTACGAGGAGAAGAAGAAGAATTACGCGGATATGTTAGAGAAAAAGAAACAAGATATGGAGAAGAAGAATCTTGCAGGCGAAGAGATGAAGAAATACAGCGGCAATGGAGGGAGGAAAAAGAAGAATAACAGGAATAATGGGCAACGCGATGAACAAGAAGATATGGGAAACACTACCGATGATGATAATGGATATAGTAAAGGCAGCGGTGGGGCACAGACAACTGCAAAGGAAGCATGGGCTGCTGCTCGAGCTCAAAGAGAGCAGTATACAAAAGAAAATGGCAGCATTATCGACAGCATCGCTAGTACTCCTACAAAGGGTGGAAAAGATGACCTACTAGGTTCGCTGCGTTCAGCTAGTACCCTATACATCAGTGCTAAATGTTTGACATCTGATAGCAAAAGTAGACTTACTATCAACGATACAACAAACTCAGTCCCTCCCAAAATTAGGATAAGAGATGAATGGGAGAAGAATGACAATGGTTATACCAAGACAAAGTTGGAAGAAGACATGGAAGTTTTACTTCAATCTATCAATGATGCTGAAGTGGGTTTGCTCTCATCAACATTTGCAGACTTGCCGATTGAACTTTCTGATGAAAATGGCGGATATATTACCACAAGACAGGATCAACTTTTATCTGAAGCTACTGCAAAGATGATGGATAGTTGGAGGTATACGAAGAAGTGGACAAAAGATGAAGCTAGGTTAGCAGGGCGAATCTTACTAAGGATGGAGAAAGAAGAAGTGTTTGGGGAAGGTGCAGCTGTAGAGAAAAATGACTACTTGGCAGTAATTAACGCGTATGCAAAGGTCACTGCGGAAGATGAAACTGCCTCCATCCGAGCGGAGAACCTTCTAGATCATATGGAGAGACGAGCCTCTGAGGGGCGTCCAGATCTTGCCCCAGACAGATTAATGATAAACACAGTAATGGGCGCTCAAGCGAAGCATTCACTGTCGGGGAAGCTAAGCATGAACAGTATCTCAGCAGCAGAGAGAATGTTGGCCACCCTGGAACGGGAGTACGCTCAAGGCGACAATACTATGCAACCTACAGCACGGACATACTCAAAGTTTATTGATTTGTATGCAAAGAATGGACAACCTGATAAGGCAGCAACAGCACTTGACCGAATGGAGTATCAGTACCGCCATGGGAACAAGGCTGCATTACCCACAACAATACATTATACGAGCGTCATCGACTCGCTAGCCAAAACAGCTTCGTCATCCAGCGCTGCAGCTAGGACAGCCGAGCAGATTTTGCGATCCATGTTAGACCTCTATGACAAGGGCGAACGTCACCTTGCCCCAGACACTATAGTTTTTAGCGCTACGATTGATGCCTACGCCAAATCAGGGAGACAAGATGCATCTGAAAGAAGTCTTGCCATTCTCGACCTGATGGATGAGTACCAGGTATTTCCAGATATTATCACATACAATACACTGCTGAATACGTTGGCTAAGAGCCCAAATTTTCAATATCTTTCGATATCGAAAGACATTCTCAATTACATCGAAGAGAGTCCAGATCTTAGAGCAGACGCGTTTACATACAACTCAATTATTAAAGGCTGCCCTCCAAAGGAGGCAGAGAGACTAATACAGGTGAGACGTTGCAATTATGTATTATGCTACGAGATTCTCTTTGCGAATTGACTAACCCCTTTTCTACAGCACTGGGAGATGGAGTACAAGTCGGGTAGAACGTAAGTGCATGTGCTATTCAGGTTATCAAATAATGGTGGTAGCATTTGAACTTGACCTCTAACAATTACTCTTTTACAACATACACAGTGATGAAAAACCAGACTCGTACACGTATTGCTCATTGATCAAGTCATGGACATGGTCAAATACACTCGGATACGTAGATAAATGCCTGAACATCCTTCACTGGATGGAAGACAATCATGTTATTGGTATGAATCGGATCGTTTATAACGAGGTAATGAATGCATGTTCACGTAGCAGTAGAGATGATGCAGGAGACTTGGCTGGTGGAGTATTCAATCAACTAATCGCTAGATACAAACGCACGCGCGATCAACAGTTTCGACCGGACAAATACACTTATATGAACCTGATTACCGCTCACACCAGAAGTTGCGCAAGTCATGAAGCAGCAATAAAAGCAGAGTATGTACTGTTCGATATGATGGATTCCAATATTATACCTGATAACAAATTGTGCAATGCAGTCATAAGTGGCTGGGCAAGGTCGGGTTCAGATGACGCTATTCTGCACGTAGAAGAAGTCTGCAACCGAATGGATGCACTTGGTATTGGACCAGATGGAGTTTGTTTCAATAGCTTGATCAATGTGTATGCAAAAAGCAACCATCCAGAAAAGAGTGTTAGATCATTACAGGTGTTGGAGCGCATGGAGAAAAGGCGTGTTGCTCCCACTTCAGTAACATACACCCTACTGTTCGAGGCATGCCAAGATGACGACGAGTTTCTAATGAATGTTTTTGAATCATGCATAGAATATGGTCTCTTGGATGAGAAACTTCAAGATAGCTTTAGGGATTATGGACCTGTATGCATAAAAGAACGACTGAGTGTTTCAATCCCTTATACTTGGTCAGAAAATGCAAATAGAGGACCTGGTGGGATGAGTAGGAATCAGATAAAAATGAACATGAAGCGAGGGAGTACTGGAAAAGATGTGAGTTCTTTTGGCTGGGCAAGATAATGGGCAGCTTAATCTCAATCTAAAGAAACAGCCTTGAGGCTACTAAGATGAAGCATTACACAAACGGGCCCAGGCCCTGCTTCGTGATGCAGCTGGGCCTGCTTCGTGATGCAGCCCATTCTTTTATGTGCCCTGGGCCCCAGGCCTTGTTTTTATTCCCATGACCCTGAACCATGGACAAGAACCTTGAAAAGGGGGCGAGGGAGAGGCAATCTAATAAAGCGTCTGCCCTTTAGCCCCCTAAATGCCCTCTTGTCTGGCCGGTTTGTCCATCTCAACAATCTCAATCTCAAAGCTCCAGATAAATTGTGGTAGCATGTTCACGTCATATCACGTGTACAAGCATCGTAAATGAGCAAACTTCTTCTTGTTGCACAGTAGTATAGGTGAGCGATTGTGTGGTATACTTTCGGATAGATTGCTGTCGGGTATCGTCGTGTATGTGGCAGGGAATATAGGACTGACGGCAAAAGGTTCAGAGGTATTATTTTTATAGACGTCATCATGCGCCGACAAAATTCAGGCATGGGCAGAGGAGGAGGAAGGGGCAACAACATGATGGGCCATCCTGGTGGAAGAGGTAGAGGAATGATGGGTGGTCCACCTGGCCGTGGTGGAGGGCGAGGAGGTGGACCGCCGCCTGGAATGTCTCATTATGGGCCATCGTCGTCTCAGCATCATCATCAAGGAGGGAGAGGAATGATGATGGGCAGAGGAGATAATCATTATAATAATCACCATGCCGGAAGAATGGACGGTAGAGGTCACAACATGATGGGCAGAGGGCCGCCACTTCCACATGGAGGACGTGGTAATATGATGGGCAGGGGTGGTGATATGAGACGAGGCCTGGGACCTAGAGATCCGAGAGGTAGAGGACCAATGAATAATGATTTTGGTCGCTATGGTCCTGGAGGAGGAGGAGGACATCCAAATAATAGATTCCCAATGGATAATAGAGGGCCTCCGCCGCCACCACCACCGCCTCCACCACCTAATAGAATGAATGGTAACATGAGCAGAGGGCATCCTCAACAGAGTATGATGCGAATGCATCCGAACCAACCTCAAATGAATATGCAACAGCAACAACCATTTCCTCCTGGAGGTCATTTACAGCAACCTTTCAATGGACAACAGCAACACCAACAGATGCAGATGAATCAAAGTCCATTACAAATGCAACACCAGATGCAAATGCCAGGGATGCCGCCACTAAATCAACAACACCCGCCGATGCAGCAGCAACAACTGTTTCCACCAAACGGGCAAACTCAACCCGTTGGTCAATTTCCACCTCATCAACAAATGCAAATGATGAATCAGCAGGGACCTCCTCCGCAAGTAATAAGTCCACAGCATACACAGCAGATCGTAGCGGCAGCATCACCTGCTACTGCTGCGGCTGCATCTGCTCCGACTGCAGATGGATGGACAGAACATCGCTCGCCACAAGGTATCCCATACTACTTTAATACGATCACTAACGTGTCAACGTATGAAAGACCCGCATCTCTTTCACAACCTCTGCAAAATGGTGCCGCTGCTGGCTCTGCAACATCTTCTCCAACGAAAGCATCTGGTACCTCAGCTCCAGCAACATCATGGCAAACTTATACAGATCAGAATACGGGGAAGAAATATTATTCAAATGGTGCTACAGTCACATGGACTCGCCCTCCAGAACTTGGACCTGATGATTCTGCTGACAACTCTGCATCCAACAAACGTGCAGGTGCGTCTGAAAATGAATCAGCGAAAAAGAAGAGGAAGAAAGGTGAAAAGGATGACGGGTGTCTGTACGCTAATAAAGCCGAGGCCGTTGCGGCGTTCAAAGGACTCCTTCTAGCCAAAGATATAGCACCAACGACCAAGTGGAATGATGTTGTTCGGATATGTGCCGAAGATGCACGGTGGGAGGCATGCAATACAATCGGAGAACGAAAGCAAGCATTGGCCGAATATCAAACGAAACGTGCCAATGAACTTCGGGATGTGAAGCGACAAGAGAAAGTGAGAGCAAAGGAGGCGTACCAACGATTACTCACTGATATCTTACCCACCGTCAAAACTTTTTCACCAGGCTCATCACGGTTTATGGATGTGCGTGACTTCTTGTCAAAAGATGATCGGTTCTATGCTGTGGATGATGAAACAACTAGAGAGGAATTGTTTTATGAATTTGTGGAGGAAATGCGCAAACGTGAAGAGCGGAATAAGAGGAGTAAGAAGCGTGAAGCGAAAGATGCGTATTTGGCATTTTTGAAGCTGAGAGAAGAAGAGGGGAAGTTAACCTTTGCTTCAACGTGGTAAGTTTGATGTCTATGAGACAGTTCTTTATCTTATGTCGCTCCAGCAACCCATTCTTACGAATATCCTGCTTTACGATCTGTTTCAGGGCTTCGTTTGTATCGTCGATAGGAGACGAAGAGAAGAATGATTCTAGATTTATAGTATCTGCCAACATGTCTGAATCTGATCGCCAGCTATACTTTTCTGACTATGTCATTGAACTTCAGAATGCCGAGGATGAAAAACGCCGGCGGATACGTGACGCACGGCGTCGTGCTGAAAAAGCACAGCGAGATGCCTACCGCGAGAAGCTAAGAGAGTTTGCCAAGTTGGGGACTGTTATCCCATCAACGCATTGGCGTAGCGTTGAAGACAAAATAGCTTCTGATCCATGTTACGAGCCCGTGCTTGCCCAAGGTAGGGATGTTCCTATGGAGATATTCAATGATTTTGTTGATGACTGGAATGAACAGTACAGGCGAGACAGATCAACTCTATCGCGTTTGTGGGAGTCTAGCAAGAAGGAGATTAAGCTGGACGAAAGCACTGGGGTTGACTTTAGCAAAAAGCTTTTGGATTACTCTGCCAACTCGCCTGACATTTACGCTGATATTCGACGAATGTCAAGTAATGAACCACTATCAAGTATAATGTTGTTCTTCAATGAGCTAAAAGCGAATGCGGGAGTAAACAGCGCAAACAGGCGCAGCAGTTTGCTTAATGACGAAGACTCAAGCGAAGATGAAGGCGAAATAAAAGAGGATGGCGAAGAGGCAGAATGAGAGCGTGATCTTACAACAATTTATTCCTTCTTGTTTACAATACGAATAGGTTTCACAAGGAGACGAGGAAGAAAAGGTGAGGCGACGAAACTATCTGTGATCTTTGTTGCGATACGAGGATAGCGTACCCTAATTTGCTGATCCGAGAGAGTGATGAAGAGAAAAGGGTTATCGATGATGAAGTTGCCTTGTTACATATTTGGAAGATGGGCTCATGTGTGTTGTATTTACTGAGAAAGGAGAGGAGAGAGAGAGGCTGGGGACATCTTTAAAAGCACTTCATTTTTACTGCATTGAATCCTTTTACTACTTGTATATGTTTGTATGACTCGGCAGATGTATTGTTGACACACTGTTGGATTGCTTGCACTTCTTGTTTCCTTTGTGCTGTTTGTTATGTATGATTTGGCACCTGATCCCTTGCTTGCCTCTCTCAAGCACGACGGAGTTTGTATTATGCCATGATTCATGTATCTTAACCTATCCAACAATCACAATGAGTGCCCACCTCTATTCTTGCATATGCTTGTCTGCAACATTTATCTATGTTATCTTCTGATGTCTAAATCTATATACTGTAGTCTGTCCTATCTTCTAATGAAGTTTACAAGTCCAAGTTCTTTATGACATCCGTGAGCTCTCTACTCAATCTATGCATTGGTAAACCCATCACCGCGAAGAAATCGCCTTCAATTCTCTCAACCAGCTGACCTCCAATACCCTGAATGCCATAACTCCCAGCCTTATCAAATGGTTCTGATGTATCTATGTAGGCTTTGATGTCTGTATCAGTAAGACTTGAGAACTTCACACGTGCTGTATCAGTGAAGGAAAACATCAACTGAGGTTCATTAGATGATCCCGACGCTCCAACAGAATAAACTGCAACTCCTGTATGTACTTGGTGCCAATTACCAGACAGACTACTAAGCATTGAATGTGCTACTTTCTCATCGGTTGGCTTCTCCATGATGTGTCCATCTAAATCCACAATAGTATCAGATCCAATGATCAAAGCCACACCATTTGTGATTTCCAGAGCTTCCGCCCCATACGCGTGTGCTTTTCTTTCAGCCAATGTCCGAGCATAGTCCGACGGAGATATTTCTTGCTGAGACAATTCAATTTGCAACTTTTCTTCATCCAATGGTGATGGAGATGCGGTGAAACGACCTCCAAGCCCCATCATTTCTAAAATTTCGGTTCTTCTAGGGCTTTGACTTGCCAAAATCAGCCGCAATTTGGGTTCTGGGTCAGATGCCAATGAAATTTGATGAAAATTTGATACCAAGAGTTTGCTGGGCTCGTCGGAGGCAACGCCATCACTGTTTGACGCAGACATCATTGATATATGATGGGCGGTAGTTTTAGATGTGTGAAGAAGGAATCCTTGGCAACTCTTATTTGATATGCAACCACAGAAAGTGATGAGTACCGACAACGCGACTTTATACATGATGGTATTTTGATGATAGCAGTCTTGCACAGCACCAAAAGCAGGCAAGCAGCTAAGTACTTTATGGTCCACAAGATCTTTTGGTGGATTGTGATTTTTGTTTGAGCAAAGATGATACTTGCCGGAAAAACTAGTATTAGTTCCTACGTAAGTAAAAAGATCCCTACTTCATACTTCACCCCAACGAGTCAAACCTCTGTAGAACATAGGCAGGCCAGCGTCTCGCTTGCCCATCGAATGGACAGTAGCCGCCGACCGACCCCCAAGGATCGAATGAGGAGATTGAGTTGAGATCAAGTTGAGATCGGCGTCCTCCTCCATCGTCCGTCGTACAGCAAGGCGTCAGCACTTCTTGCACGTGTCATCTACTCATCTACGTGATTATTGCCCCGCTACCCCTACAATAATATGAGCAAGAGGAATTGTTCCGACATGACGTCCGATTCTGATGTATCACCTCATCATGGGGATGATAACGATGGCGGCGGAAAGTTACTCGTCATGAGATATAAGCAATCTGAAATCATTCATAATGCAGCCATTGCCACTGCTAATGCACTTCAAGAACCAGGTATGTATTATTGCCCAGTGTATAATTGCCAATAATGAATCAATCAATCTAAAACGAGTATTAAAATGTGTTCTTTTCGCAACACAAAAATCCCAGGCACCATTGAGACCAAAGGAGTTGTTCTTCACATCAGGAGGAAGAAGAGTGTTGATTTATTTATTGAGCAAGAACTATCGCGGGGAGGGCGAACACTTGGACTTTTACGAGAATCGCGAAGGTACTAGGGAGGCCTATTGTGTGCCCAATTTCGTAGGCTTAGCCAATCTCGTGTTCGGTGCAGAGTTTAGTCCCACTAATAGATGGGATAAATGCAATAATTCACTCATTGCAAAACAGCTGGTGATCCCAGTAGTACAAGAGCAAGTAGTGCCACCTTTTTGCAAGTCCTCTTTGCAAATTGTCGACCTCAATGATCCTGTAAACATTGTCGACATTCAATATCCTGGTGCTCTGCAAGAATAAAACACGAAGATGACCACATCAACGACAACAAAACATGTAGGTAATATATTATAGTAGCAAAGCAGCAACTTCCATCGACATCAAAGTCTTTGTGTGAACAATAATTTGGTTCTTCTATTTGCCTCGCTCGCCTGTAAGAGGTTCACAACCTTTTCTTGCAAGTGCCGCGAACAAGTTACGATTTCTTCCAACGTCATGCACATACACCTCTGAAGCAAATCCGTACACACGAGCCATCACTGCAATAGTTGACGTCCAAGTCGACAGAGACGTGATCACAAAGTATCTTGCACGCAAGTGCATATGCATACTGGTGAGGGCAGAGACGACAACATCTGCATTTGACGCCTGGTCAACATATGCTTCAAGCATGGACCCTGAGCCAGTACCCTGCTGCACATCGCCTACATTCAGAATGATTCGTAGTTGTGGAAGTTCTTTCTTCACTAGCTCTACAAATTCATCACATGCTGCCTTGTCTTCACTCGTCACAATTACATTCTCAACCAACGGATCAAAGTCCACGAATTGTTTCACACCATTTAGATATACGTCTAGAGGCGGACAATCTAGTTCTCCCCTTGCGCTGCCTTCTAACGTATGTCCGTAACATTTATCACTCCTTCGAATTGGAACACCAATTGTCCTATCTGGGTCAATATCTGCGGGAAGTGACTTACGCAATTGCTTGTCGATCTGTTCGCGAATGTAAGGATTGGGTCTCAAATAGTATGCTAATGTAGCTGCAAGCATAAATATAGTTGAGTGATCAGCGTCACCACCTCCCAGACCCGACCAAGAGTATTTCTGTCCAGTGAGTCGAAACCACTTTTTTCTTGCAGAGTACAGTGTCCGGATACTTCGATCGTATTCATCACTTGAATCTTTTAGGAAAGCTGAACTATTAGACGTGTTCATAGGATCGACATCGGATAGTTTGCAGCTAGTCAATGGTTCAAAGTAACACTCCCTCGTTTCTGGCCCTTTAGCACAATTCTTTGCCATTGGCCACATCACGTCATCTGTAATTAATATTCTCGACCCAAACTTCTTAAACTTGTCTCCATCTGTCAATGCATGAAGCAAATGAGATGATGCTGCATGAGCAAATGCGGTAAGTCCACGTGTATCTCTATCATTTCTCATTAATGACCTCAAGACAAAGAATTTAGTGGAAGGGGATGAACAATCTGCTGGATGTTGTACATTGTATATTTTTGCCATTAGTCCACCATCATCTTGAGACGGCCACCAGTAGCTAGTTAATGCGTTTGCTTTTCGTAGCAGCCGTGTTGTTGAAGATGACGATGGTCGTGGTAAGTTATTGCTTGTCAATAATGCTTTCTTCTCATTTTGATAGACATATTTCGCAATGGATATGTAGTTGGTTAGTGTGATTAGAATCAGTGCACCTATGCTGATCAGCACAGGGTTCTGCCACTGTCTTGCCGAAGCCGCTTTGGGCTCGTACCGTCGGTGTTGATGAGAGGCCACCATTGGCTTAATAGATTCGGGCGAGTGTATGTATTTGCAGGTATTGTGATTAGATTGGATTGCATCTATTTTAAGAAGGTGGCGGCGTGAGCGTTGAGCTTAGCGTTGAGTTGAAGAGAGGCACAAGAGAGAGCCGTTGCCTTCCCGAGCGTTACTAAATTTGACTTAGATGTCTCTGAGATGTGCATCTCAATGAAAGATATGCTTTCATTCAGGATCTTTCATCTTCTTTTCTCATCGACTCTCGGTAACTCTTGGTGATCCTACATTACAGCTGGTATTATTCTCTTCAATATTATTATATTGCCTCCCATTCTTTTTGAAGACTATGAGTTGCTGCAGCGCCGACGGAACCCAAAAGATGAAGCTTCACGTCCTTCCTGTTTGTAAGTAGTTTTCTGTGCGCTTCGAAGATGCGATCTTTAATTACATGCTTGACACTGCTGTCGCAGCTTCATCGGCTGTGGGCTGATCCAATCTTGAGTTCTCACGTTGCTTATCTCTCTCCATCTATCACCACTCTTTCGTACAGCCGCCAACAGCCATGGCGTTCTCGCCATTGTCAAGGCTCTCGGACTTGAAGACAAGGGTCTCGAGATCGTCGATGCCATGGGCAAGACAAGAACCGAGGAGTTCATCGCCATGAACCCATGCCACTGCTGCCCTACCCTCGAATTTGGGGGCGACAAAGGGGCCATTTGGGAATCTTGTGCTTGTATGCGTACCATTTGCCAACTCTTTGAGGGCGGGGAGAAGTATTATCCCAAGGATCCTATCATGAGGGGAAAGATTGATCTTGTTTGTGATTGGAAGAACACGGTATGTCTTTTGTTAGAGCGGTTAGGTGCTATATATGTAATCGCGGCATGCTTCTTACACTCTTGTTCAACACAATTTTCTACTCTTTGTTATCCTCCATAGTCCATGTATCCCCCATTTTATCACATTGCATACTGCATGTTCGGAGTTGCCGTTGATGAGGCAAAGGCGAAGGAAGACTTTAAGAAGCTTTGCGATGAACACTTCCCAGTGTTGCTTGATACGTTCCTCAAAGACACCAAGTTCTGCTACAGCGACACCCCCACCATTGCCGACTTGGGAGTTGCCCCCCTTTTCACTTTGATCAAGGGCCGCCCCAAGTTCTGGGCGGCGGTTCCTGAGGGAATTAAGGAGTACCACGCTCGTGTTATTGAGGCATTCCCGGAAGCTGATGAATACTTCTCAATGTTGGATGGGTTTGCTACTGGTTTCAAAGGAGAAGGTGCTGACGCTGAGCCCTGAGTGGTCGATGATTGAACGGAGTTGATGACGCACACACAATAAACAACATAGCGACTAATTGAAATTGCGGTGAATGTGTTTAAACAAAAATAACAACTTCTATTTTACAGCTTGCTTTGTGGCTGCGTGTTGTACATTTCATCGATTTGTTTTGCATAGTGTGTCTTTAACTGTGGGCGCTTCAATTTGAAGGTGGGAGTCACAAGACCACTTTCGGGCGTGAAAATGTTTGGCTCCAAGTGCACTGCCCTGACAGTCTCAAATCCATGTAATCCGTTTGATTTGGATAGTCGTTTTATTTCCAAAAGAATTTCCTGTTTGAGTTTGTCGTTTTGGCATAGCTCGGAAAATGCAGCGGTCGCAACTTCCGGTGCATGCTCCTTAGCCCATGCACGAGCAGGCTCTTCATCTGGGACAACAATGGCAACAAGATATGTCTGAAACGAGTCACCATGTACGAAAGATTGACCAATCAAGAGACTCTGGTTGATGACATTTTCAATCTTCTCCGCTGCCACATATTCCCCTTGAGCCAACTTGAATATGTTCTTCTTTCTATCAATGATTCGCAACTGCCCGTGAGTTGTCCACAACCCAACATCCCCACTGTGTAGCCAACCCTCACTATCAATTGCCTCTTTTGTTTTCTCCTCATCTTTGTAATATCCTTTGAATACTGGAGGTCCACGAATACAAATCTCTCCACGTCCTTTACAGGGCTCTCCATTGTGAGAGGTATCTGTGCGTACAACAAAAAGTCAGTAATGATGTAAACAACGAATGCTAACAAGCAAGCTGCAAAAATGAGACTCACCAGTTGACAGGTAACCCATCTCAGGCACATCCACCAGCACAACATCGATACAATCATGCGGTCCTCCAACATGCCCAAAACTCGCAATGTCATCAGGATGACCAAACGTCGCAGCTGCACTTCCCTCCGTTTGCCCATATCCCTCCACCACAGATACTCCAAGTAAACACCGGAAGAATGCCATCACAGTAGGACTCAACGGAGCTGATCCACATACCATGAGATGAACGCAATCAAGGCCCAACGCCTTTTTAATTTTGTTGAATAGGATACGATCCCAAAGTCCATGCGTAAGCTTCCCCTCCTGAAGTCCCATCATCTTGGCACGAAGGGCAGTGTTAAACATCTTTTCAGTAACACCACCTTTGGCTGCCATACCCGCCATTATTTTGTCATGAATTTTATTCATTACTCTTGGAACCATTGGAATGATGGTTGGTCTACAACCGACGATATCTTCAATCAATAACAAAGGATCTCCACGGAAGAATGCAATGGATGCACCAGAATAAAGCATTTGAGCTTGAACACCTCGTTCATAGATGTGAGGTAGAGGCAAGTATGAAAGGTGACGGTCATTTGGGCCAATTGGATATGTCCCTGCAAACCCTGCTCCAGCAGAAATGAGATTCTCATGTGTCATTAATGCACCCTTTGGATTACCCGTCGTCCCACTAGTGTAACAAAAGGTGGCTATGTCCGATGGATCAGGTGGATTGTGTGTATGTCCCTCTGTTGGGATAATTTGCGACCCAAGTGCTTCAATCTTTGCAAACGATACAACTTTAATCCCTGCATTGCTAGCCAAAGACGATGCTTCTGCAGTGACACCATCCACCAAAATCACAGAATGAAACTTTGGACAAGTTCCCGAAGCCTTGGCTTCACAAAGACTAGCAAGTTCCTTCCTCGAACAAACCACACAAGAAAGCCCAGTATGCTCCAAAATGAACCTCACCACATCTGGTCCAAGCGTATCATAAAAGGGCACAGTTGCCCCTCCAAGACAGTACACCGCATGCTCGGCTAGGACCCACTCGGGACAATTCTTCATGTATAACCCCATCAATAGCATGCCATCCTCATTTTTATCTAGTAGATGTTCTCCTCCCTTTTCTAGGCCGGCTGCTAGTGCATCTACGCGTGATACGCATTCGCCGTAGCTTGCGTAGACGAATGGTGTTGCGAATCCAGTGTTGCTGCTGTAGGAAACATCACATATATGTTATCAAATTATGTATATGCGAAGAAAGTTAAAAGTTAGGATTTGCAATTTAATATGACAGCAACTTGTAGCATATGCATGCCAACAATAACCTACCTAGTCGCACGAAAGCCAAGACAAGGTCCAAGCGGATTAATATCCCTCCCTCTCCTCAGCGCTTCATACAATGTACGAACACCAAATGCCCCAAGTACAGGAGAGGCGAGTGGATCACAGGATCGACGGATGTTGCCGCGTCCTCCGGATGGGTGATCGGGTGTACGTGATGTTGACGGGACCTCAATGGACCATTGTTGGTTTGAAGACGCCATAGTTGTTTTGTGTTGGCTACGCTAATCCTTGCTATGGTTATTACAGCGATGCATCACGAAGCGGAAGATGGAAGCGATGGCATCATTTTTTAGGGTTGGGTCACGGAGCGTGAGGTCTCACGTGACACACGTGAATAGAGTGGTTCCATCCAGGGTTTTGTACCCGTCTCTGTACCCGCTCAAAAATACCCGAAAAATCGGGTAGGTACCGGGTGTGGGTATACCCAGTGGGTACCTACCCGTCGATTTTGTGGTGTGGGTAGATACCCGTACCCACCTACCCGACATGTGTATTTATAAATTGATTTCGGGTACATAGAAAAGAGGTAGGAGAGAGAAGAAATGACGGAGAATTGGGCAAAGTGTGGTGTGCGCTGATGTTTTTGCAAGTAAATGCTCTTATGAGTTCATTCATAATGCGCTAATGCAAACAAAGTACTACATATGCCTAAATAGTAATATTTTCCCTTCGTTCCTGGTTCCTCAGCTCCTCAGTCACTGCCAAGAGAAGTGACTTTTTTGAAAGGGGTCGCTCAATTTGGCTCAATGATGTTGAAGAGAGTCTTGATGCTGCGGACGAGGCGCTGAGATCTAGATAGAGGCGCTACATGGAGAATGAGAGGCCGAAGGCCAAGGAAAATTGACTTTTCATGCGTAGGATTGCCTTCAGACAGCACCTACCCACACCTACCCGATACCCGACAAAATCGGGTGGGTATGGGTATTTCTATGCCAGTATCCACCCGGTCGAAAATCCGTACGGGTAGCACCCACGACCTACCCACCCAGGGTATTTTCGGACGGGTACATAACCCTGGTTCCATCACGCGACCCCTGCTCACGTGAGTTTCGTGAAGCTCATAACCTTTTGAATCTACTCTCTTCTCCTACCTGACCTTCTTCTCTTTCCACTTTTGGCTTTGATTACCTACAACTACAATACCATACCTCGCGTCACCCCACCCCTCAACGCTCGGACGAAGCCCTTGAGAGTACCCTAACCTCATCGCATTGCGGCTGTAATAATAACCCGCCAACACTTGCCTTCTTGGCTCAAAGTTTCCTCGCCATTCCAGCCACATCTGCACCTTCTGAGAGAATCTGGAGCTGGCTTCTCAAGTGCTGTCAATCAGGAGGGCCAGCATGGAGCCAAGTCTTGCCCAACGAATCATGTAAACTCGTGAAAATAACCGCCTTCTCCACATGTACTGTGAAAAGTTGACTAAATTGCCAATCACAGATGCCTACCTTCCTCCATTGGAGGATGTTGACGTGGATATTGGCCAACCTGACCACTTGTTGCTTTTTGAGAGCATTGAATGATATGAATGGGGTTTGTAAGTGTTACATGAGCATGCTTGGGGCTTTAATGTTCATGGAGAGCGTTTGAAATAGGTGTAGTTTAATGTTAAATGCTCTAATTAACGAAAATCAGCTTTTTGCTCACATTTGCTCACGTTTTGACACAGTTCCATGTCACACAAAGTTTCCGTGAGGAAACGTGACCCAACCCTATCATTTTTGCCGTTGCTTCCCGCAAAATCTTTTGGTCCTTCCTCCATCCGTCGTTTCCCGCCATAATCCGGCCACCCTTGATTTTGAAGAACAAAAAAATTAGCACAAGCACATCATGACCATGATGCCATAATTCATACTCGCATAGCCTTGCATGCACCTTAATAACAACATCACATTACTCATCAACTCACAAACGTAAAGATGGGCCGTCGATCACGCCACTCCGCCAAATCAGGCGATACAGCCATGTACAAATCTCGCACATCACAAGACGACGACGACAACCAACACGGTGATGGCTGTGATGACGATGGAATGTACAATGAGGTAGATCGTTTCCACAATCGTAAAGAGGAGGAATTCTTACAGCTAGATGGGCAGGATGATGATGATAGTAGTAGTAGCAGTGAAGATGATGGAGTTACCAAGGGGAGGGAGGGGGTGTTTGACTTGGGTGTTGGAGGGAGTAGTGATGAAGATGAAAGTGATGAGGAGGAGGAAGAGGTGATGGATGCATCCCGATCTAAAAGGTCAGCTGCTATGCTTGCCTCCTCTTCTGATGACGATGATAGTGATGACGACGAGGATGAAGAGAAGAAGTCCAACCTCCTCAATTGGGGAGCCAAGAAGCATTCCTACTACCACGGAGACACGGCTGATTTGGAAATTGGACAAGATGTCGATGATGCCTATCTGGAAGAAGAGGCAGGTCGTGAAGTTGAGAAGGCTCGATTGGAGGATATGGAAGAGGGAGACTTTATGCTTGATGGTGATGAAGACGACGAGGAGGAGGAGGTAGAGGAGGTGGTGGTCAAGCCAAAGAAGAAGAAACAAAAAAAGTCATCCTCCAAGAAGGGTGAAGAAGTAGAAACAATCCTACAACCAAGCAAGAATACCAAGCAGATTTCCAAGCTGTCTAAAAAAGACAAGATGAAGTTACTCAAGGCCAATCATCCGGAGTTATTACCATTGGTGCAGCACTTCTCTGGATCTGTGCAAGACCTCGTTGACTCAACGATGGTGGCGGGCGGTGCTTTGTTGAAGAATGGAGCTAGAGCTGGCAAGAAGGAAGCTCAGGTACGTTCACCATCTACTTATCATTGTATATATGTGTTGTATGTATGTTATATGTGTCGGAGACGCACCCAATATGATAGACTGAAACAGACATGCAAAAAATGTATGGTTGATGTTTTCCAGTAGAAACGCGGTGCTACATCAAAGTCGGAAACTATTTTTATCCTACGAATGGGCTTTGTTTTCTATAAGCACCATTCGCTTGTATAGGTTCCACATCCTTTACTCTTGACGTGATTTTGCACTCATCTTGCGTTCACATTGTTTCTAACATTTGTGATTGTTCTTTGTTGCAACGTGTATATTTAATAGGCAATTGGTGCAACCTCAGCTGGTTTACAATATCTCATTACCAAGTCCATGCTTCAAGCATCCAAGGCATTAAACCTATCACTCTATCTGCTGTTAAAAGCTGATCAAGCCTCAAACGCAGCATCCACAAGTGCCGATAGTGGCGCCATGTTTATGGACGATGACGATGTTGCCGATGACGTTCGAAATCATCCAGTGATTGATCGACTGAATCAATTGAGTCAGTTGACAGATAAACTTGATAGCCTGGAAGAGAATACTTCCGGGCTGAAGGAGCAGTTTAGTAATTTGGTGAAAGCTGCGACCTTGGTGGATGGTGGAGATGTGTCGTCTAGTGACGATGATGGTAGTGAAGTTGATGAAGAGGAAAATGTTGCTGGTGGAAGTGACGACGGTGAAGGATCAGATGTTGGCGACGCTATGGAGCAGCAACAGCAAGCTCTTGATGAAGCTACAGAATCTTCATCATCAGATAGTGAAGTAGAATCCGAAGAAGCGATACAGCGAAGAGTCATGACTGAGGCTAGGTTTGCATTGCGCAATCAAGATATTGATCAAGACACTGCCAAATCAAGTACACGAAAGCGCCGACTTGCTCCCTCGTCGTACGACTATGGCGACGAGACAGAAGAGCTGACTGAAAAGGCAGTGGATGCTGGCCGTAAGTTGGCATCGACTATGAATTCATTATCTCAAAAGTCGGCTACGTCTAATCAAAAGAAGAAGACTTTGATCGGAGATGAAGTGGAGAGAGATGAGGATGAATACGAGCAACTGCAACGAGGCTTGTCCATGATGGAAGCTGAGTTTGGTGGAGGCTCGGATGATGATGATGTAAACGACGATGGTGCCAGCGAAGGTGAAGAAGAAGGTTTTGGTGATGACGACGATGATGACTTTTATCAAAAGATCAAATCTAAAAGCATGGCCAAGAAGAAGACAAAGAAACAAATGTACGCTGTGGCTCCGAAATATCCTCGCCTTGACAATGAAGTGGAAGGAGAACGTACTATTGGCAGATTTATTATGAAGAATCGTGGTCTTGTTGCACACAAGCCCAAGATCAATCGTAACCCCCGTGTCAAGAAGAGAGAGCAATATCGTAAGGCACTCATCCGTCGGAAGGGTGCTGTGCGAGAGATTCGTACAGAGGAAGGACATGTGTACGGCGGAGAAACAACTGGTATCAAATCAGGCATTTCACGTAGTAGGAAACTATAAGCTGCTAAAGATATTATGCTTCCATAGTCCAACCTTCGACATCAAGGTCCATATCAGATTCGATCAAGTAACCTCCCCGAGAGACATAATCTTTGTAGGCATTCAGTCGTTTCTCAAATGCCGCCTTGTGATCATTGTGAAAATGATGTTTTTTCACATCAGTATCAACCACTCGTACTCCAGTGTATTGTCCTCCTTCGCCGATATTTGACTTTTGCAAGTTTGGAAACTCCTTCTTCATCTCAACGTGAAGTTCCAAAGCCTTGAGTAACAACGGATGAGATCGTTGAAACACCTCTGTTCCATCACTAAATTCATTCTTTGGGGCATTGTCACTCCCTCCGATTCTACCTTGTTTGCCCACACGTCGATAATTCTTATTTGGTAAATGCAACACAGTAAGCTGTCCAAAATTTTCCACCGGTAATAATTGTTTCACACCGCAGTGCCTACCGCCATACAACATTTGTGAACTCATCCATACACGCTGTGTCCCCTCGGTAGGTTGGCTAGGTTTCTTCGGATTCGAAGGTCGGTCACGAATCTCATCGAATTTACAGTTCTTGCGATCCTTCCATGCCTTTAATAGGGAGGCGGTGGCAAGATACATCCCCTGATGATGTAAATGCATCGACATGTAATATGGAGATAACGCTTCGTCTTCCACCTTATCGACTGCTTTTTCAAATATCGGCTTACCAAGGTGCTCCCAATACACTCTTGTTACATTTTCAGTAGCATGTCGAGTTTTATCCGTAATGACCACATTCTCTGGAAAATCATATTCATATCTGACAATACCCACATTAAAATCAGTCGCGTGCTGTGACCCGACAATACTCTCGACACGATTCGTTTCATGCAGGTATGCTGCCACCGTGGTAGGAGAGATGCGTATATCATCCTCTGTATAAATAAAGACATCATATTGATCAATCCGATCATAGAACAATTGTCGATGAAAATCTACAAGATGCAACCTCACATGATTTGGTTTGAGCATCATGGTCGTGGTAAGTCCTGCATTAGGAGAGGGATTATTGCACCTCATTCGATCATTGAACATGTCGATAAATGCAACTGGATAGACGACTGTGGTGTAGATGACAATATCTACTTTGGATCCGGCGTAGCATAAATCGCGGATTCCGTCGAGTACTTCTTCTAGGTGGGGGAGTTGCATGAAATCGAAAGAGGCGATTGTTACTAATATTTTAAGGCCTTCTAGAATTGAATTTGGCGATGCTGATGCTGTTGATGATGAGGGTTGTATTTCAGTTTTACTCTTTGTAAATCCCGCTTTTGCCGAAGCAACACTGTGATAATG
Organism: Skeletonema marinoi; assembly: GCA_030544225.1. Lineage (NCBI taxonomy): Eukaryota > Bacillariophyta > Thalassiosirophyceae > Thalassiosirales > Thalassiosiraceae > Skeletonema > Skeletonema marinoi. The sequence goes on from CM060491.1 coordinate 723,475, forward strand.
GGGCAAATGCGAATCTGACAAAAGCGGATCATGATTGTATAATCTCCAGAGAAAGAAGGCGGAACATACAGCCAAACCGAACAGGAAGGACGTGACTAGTAATATTCCCAGTCGTAGGGTTGATAGTGATGCTCTTCGGCCGCGTTGGTGGTTACCTTGGACCGCCGCCATCATGACATGGTTTTTAGCCAATTTTGAACTTTGCTTTTGGAAGCGTTTGGGGCGCAAAACGCGTCGTTTGGAGGGGAATCCCTCTCATGATTCTATGGGAGGCGATTCATGGACAAGAGCGCAGCGCGCGATTGCGCTCTGTTTGCGCCCCAAAGCAGTCAAAATGGTGGACTCCCAGTTATTGCAACACCTCCTCCACAATGATGACACTCGTCAGCACCAGCACCTGCCATAATTTTTCTACCATAATCCTGCAGTACACTAGCTCTCACCATGAAGTCCTCACTCCTACTCGCAGCATCTGCTCTCTATGGCTCCTACACCACTTTCGTCACATCATTTTCGACAAATGGAGTCTCTCTCCAAAGCAGAACGCCCATGAAGCTCGATATGTTCTTCGCCACTGAGGCAGCCGATGATGATACTGCCGCCGCAAGCACCACCAAAGATTCAATGGATGTCAAATTAACACCTCTCGATGGCTCTGAAAGTTCCGTAATCAACGCAGCAAAGTTCATGGTGGATTCATTCTGGCTCCAATCGCCACAAAATTTGATAGATGGCGGTGGTGATCTCTCATCCATATCGGATGCATCCAAATCGTCTCTGACAAACATACAAGCAGATGATCTTCTGAGTAAATACGGAGAGAGGATGGGAAAACGCAAGTTGGATGCTTTAATCGTAGTTGCAAGTGATGGAAGTAGTGACACCAAGTCATTATCTGCAGATGATATCCTTGGCTTGGTCACCATTGAAGTTCGTTTGCTCAACTCAAACGATCTACTTAGCGCAGACGAATCAGAGTTTCGATTGACACAAGCAGTGGCATCACTTGGGCCAAAGCAACGCAGAGAATACAAAGATGCATCTGTGTTGGATATTGCACGAGAGTTACTCCCACCAGAAGTTACTGCAGTTTGTAGTCTGTCAAATCTGTGCACATCGCCCAAAGCACGTCGAATGGGCATTGCTGCCAAGCTGTGTAGTGAGGCAGAACGTTTGACAAAGGAAGAATTAAGTTTTGACGAGATATATCTGAGAGTAGAATCGGAGAATGAGGCTGCCAAGAAGCTTTATGAGGACAAGCTTGGATATCAGTGTAAATTTGAGGCAAGTGCAACAGCACTTCGTGTGGATGCAGAACGTGGAGGCTTTGTCGAGGTAGACTCTGACATTGTTGTCATGAGTAAGAAATTGTAAATTTGTATATGATCTACATCTCTAATCTTACATGCTACTTTTAGTAAAAACCAAGCTCAGCAACGCCACCGCTGTTTGGGATATCCTCCCCCTCGGCATACACTCCACTCACAACATATAACTCATCTACATTTGCATCAGCACCTTTCACGGGCAACAAAGTTGACCTGTTCTCTGGTCCGCATTCGAAGAAGTAACCCAATCTTGACGTTACCAACTTGGGCCTCCTTGAGTCCAATGGTATAACCAAGCCATCTGCTCCAAAATAGATTCCTTTATTGTATTCGTCATTGCCACATGCCATACTACCAGTTCGACTGACTCGTAACTTTTGCCATCCGCCAAACAATTTTCCATAAAACAAGAATGCAGCTACGCTACTTCTACCACCACCAAGAGATGCCCAGCCGCGTGGATTGTATCCACCTATCCACTGCCCTCTCACTTTCGCCAATACCACTGATGCTCCTTTACCATCCACTTTTGAATGAAATGCTTGTGCATTAAAACCGTCACGCTTAGCATTGTAAACTACCTTGAGCTTTCGTTTCTCAAGTTGTGTCTGCTTCAATAATGGTCGGACAATGCTCTCTGGTCCAAATCCGAGTTCTCCTTTCATTAGTTCGTATGTCGCTTGTTTGCTCTCAGGGTACGTCCGGTCTTCGGCTGCAGGAATGTTTTTTGAGCTGCCAAAGAAGAATAGTTTGGAGCTGCTGCCTGTCGATGTTCTAGCTGGCTGATGCACCGACGTCGGTGCAAATGCTGCAGCGAGTGCTGTGAGCGATGCTAGCAGTAGTAGTAGGGATCTCATGGTGATGCAATGTCTACTGTCTATCGTACCATGCAACCAAGCGTCGGAGCATGCGATGAGAGCAATGCAACAACAACCATACCAAGCGACTGAAAGCTACCGCCCGATCCCGCCTTTTTCATCAACGCGTGGAAGGGTCTACAATACTCATTACTTTAGATGGAACCTGTATTAGGGCGATTATCAAGGCATTTATTGTACAGTTTAACTCACTAAAGTGGTAGAAACCTGTAAATACCCATTATTGATACCCTCTATTCATCCGCCACCTCAGCGGGCAAAGGATCTCAAATTCAACACCACCAAATCTTGCATCTGCCACTTTCATTTACCTTCAACTCAACGATGGTACGTGCATGCATTCTTGGAGCTTCTCTCTGACACAACAACCCATTAATAATACAATAAACAACAAAATGGTCAAGTTTAGCATCCCCGCAGTAGCTGTTGCCATTGGCGCCGGTGTATCATCCACCTACGCCTTTGCACCCGTCGCCAACACCGGTGCCCGCTCGGTGGCTTCTTCTGCTCCTCTATTCATGTCAAGTGTTGCCGCACCAGAGCAGTCACCACTTGCCCCATTGACAGTCTGGGGTGATCGCATCCCCGACATTATCGAGAGTCAAAATGAGCTCAAATCTCGCAAAATGGATTTTGCACCAACCATCAAATCATCTGACCTCGGACTCGCTTCTGACGATAAAGAAGGACAACTCGCTTACGTAAGAGAGCATGCCATGGAAATCAAACAACAAATGGTCGACAACGGTGCCGTCATCTTTCGTGAATTCGACTTGATGAAGGAGCAAGAAGGATTTGTCAAATTCTACGAGGCCCTCGGAATGAAAACATGCTTGGATCCACTCCACTCCGTGTCGGCCCGACCCACTGTCGATGGTGACAAAAACAGTCCTGTATACGAGGCAGTCAACAAAGAAAGTCGTAAGAACTTCTTTATTGGTATGCACAATGAATTCGTTGGGACACGTGCCCCCCGTGCTGCCGCCTTTGTTTGCTTCAAGGCTGCCGAAGAGGGAGGTGAATTCCTAATCGCCGATGGACGTCAAATCTTCCGTGACTTGAAAACCGACCTTGTGGAGAGGTTGTACAATCGTAACATTCGTTATTCGGTAATGGAACTTCCATTCTTTGGATGGGTGGATAATTTCCCTGAATTCGTCCGACCTGCCGCCATGGGTGCACTTAAGGGATTGGTCAGTGCGGCAATTAATGCCAAGGTTGATTTCAGTGTGGATATGCAATGGGGTGAGGCTGGATATGATAATACCAAGATGCTTCAGGCAAGAGCGCCTAGTCAGCCACCGATTTTGGTTCATCCTGTGACTGGAGAGCCACACTGGTTTTGCAATGTTCATTCACATTCATCGAAGCTTCGTAAGGATAGGGAATCAATGTAAGTACATTTGTTGTGGTTGTGGGCATGTTTGGTCAAAATGTGCTGTGCTTATGTCGCATTATTTGAGCATCATCTCATTCTGTATTTAACTTGTCCGACTATTTAGCTATGGAGCCGAACGTTTCGAAGATGGAGCATCTCAAATCAACAAATCAGACATGTACTACGGTGACGACGGTGCCATTAGCGACGAAGATCTTGAGCACATGGATGAAGTCACAATGAAGAATGTTCAATTTGTTAAAATGACAGAGGGAGATGTTGTTTTGCTTGATAACTACAAATGCATGCACGGCCGTAATGTGTTCGATGGAACAAGAAAGCACGGTGTTGCTTGGTTCGAGGGATGGACAGGAGAGGAGGAAATGAAGGCAAAGGCACAACAATCAAAACAGGCTGCTATGGCATAGATTGTTTGATTCAACACTTCATTATTTGGGGTAATAGGATGTTCCATGTAGGGAATGGGAAACAACAAAACAAAATAATATTTATTACTATAGAGCACAGCCCTATTATTCAAAAATACAGCACATAAATTCACTCTTGTATGGTTACGAACTCTTGTCTACAACATGGGCATTCCAGCCGATAATTGAGCATATTCTTTGGAAACAAATCATCAGATACATCACTTCTTCTGCCCAATGAGACAAACCACTTTGTGATGCATTTCTCATGAAAGACGTGAGGACATCGTGGATTCGCTGACCAGCTAACAACATTAGATACTTCATATTCTGCTAGACATATAGCGCAAGAGTTTGGGACTTCTCTTGTCAAGCTATTCTTGTCATCCTCTGAATTATACTGTTGAAGGTGTATCATCACGTGTGTACAGTTGTTGTCTCCTCTTGCAACATAGCCGCCCTCCTCTTCGTCAGATATTGGAATGATTTGGTGTTCTAACAGCTCCTCGCTTTCTGCACTTTCTTCGTATCTGCTCGTTATCATATTCTCTGGCCTCAATTTCTGGAAGGAGAAAGTTTCAAGCGTCAATAATTCTTTCTATCTTCATACAACAAACAAAATAGGGGCGAATCTTGAGTAAACTTACCATTGAAAAGTTGCTCAAGATACGCAGAATTGCATCGGAACGAACTCTATCGAGAATTTTCTTTTGTCGCTTCGGAAGACTATCGTAAGTAGATTCAACTCTCGATGTTTCTACGTCTACTATGCTGTCGTCGTCTTCATCGCCGCCAAAAATTCTACCGCACATCCACAGCAAAGACACCACGGAGAACGATAGCCCAACGATAACTGCGAATACCTTTATTGCCGTATTCAGGAACGAATCACTGATCTTTTCCGATGGCACCATCAATGCAGTGTTCATAATCGCTACGCAAAAGACAACAAGAATGAGCAAACGTCTTCTGAAGACGAATCGATCATCTGCATCAGCTGCAAAGGAAGACAGCATTTCTCCAATAGTGATAGTAACTTTAGCTTCCACCTACACGGCGATAGAATTGGCAGCAGCCTTCTTCAAATATTAGAGCGAATTACAACTTACGGCGCAGTCACTAACTTCTGTTTCCAGAGCCAATATATTGTCATGACATTACGCCCCAGTCACTTTCATTGCTAAGCACACAACCAGAAGAACAACAGCCCGGGCCAATCCAGAGCGCGCCATCCGCGATACCATGCCCTCCACTCCGACTTTTTTGCGCGAGGGGCTCAATTATGGAGGGAAGGATTGAAGCCGCATCTTTGTGGCACTTCATTTGTTAGAGTAGTTTTGCCCTGCCTACGCCATCGCCTCACTCGACTAAGTATTCCTATCAATAATGAAAGCCTGTTTGCAGTTTGCAGTGATCGCACTGCTCAATATCTATTTGGCATGCGGCTTCGCAACTCCGATAAGCCATGAAGGGCGGCGGGTAGAGATATCATCATCTGTACGAACTAGAAGTTCATCATCACTTCAAATGGCAAAAATCAGTGAAAAGGAAGCACAATCTGCAATAGACAAGGTGGTTGCTGCACTCCGAAAAGACAAAACCGCTAATGAAGAGCTGGGGCAGCTGAAACAAGTTAATAATATCTTGGGATTTGGATCACCTCAGAAGGGAAAGATTGCTGTCCGATTCAATGCTTCGTTTCAAAAGGGTGGCAAGGGGCTTTCATCTATTCCACTGCCCTTTGGCCTTGGACAATCCAACAAATCAGAAGGTAGAGGTACCATGGTTGGACAGGTAAAGGCATCAGTTAATGAACAGACAGGAAAAGTGATGGAGTGTTCTGTTTTTAGAGATCTTGGGTATGGTCGTGCCTTTAACTTAAAAGTGTAGATAGCAAACGAAAACTGCTAAGAGATAGAATTATGTAATAGTCTTCAAGGCTAATACTATTATCAAGTTGGTTGGTCAATTATCGCATAGCACCCCCCTTGATGGATTTTGCCTTGCATGGACCAGCAGTAGTCATGAAAGTGGCTCCATTAAACGTACCTTCACAATTATCATTCGTCTTCATACCTCCCATACAAGCAGCAAACAATTTCTTCTTCTCTACTTGCGATGCGGAGAATGGAGCTGGAGGTGGAAGTCCCTCAAAAGTAACAACCTCTCCAAGTGGGGCCCCCTCCGGAGGCTCTACGAATTCAACCTTTTCCGTTCCATCTTCATTAGTTTCGGCCGCACAGAGTACCATACCAAAACTCTTAAATCCTACTAAATTCTTGGCCTTGAGATTTGAAACCACCAATAATCGTTGTCCTTGCATCTCTTCTAAACTGTAATGCGCACGTAGACCCGACGCAATCTGTCGCGGAGCGTCTTCTCCGCAATCAATCTCCTCGCAGTAAAGTTTGTCTGCATCTGGGTGAACCCACGCCTTGGTAATGACGCCGACCTTAAATTCGAGCTTACAGATATCTGGTAGGTTAGGATCTACTGGGGCAGCGGCACCACCCTTGGCTTTTCCTGCATTTTGTTTCGCAGCTTGCTTCTTCTCCTTCTTCTTTTGTTGTTTTTGTTGTGGCTTCTTGTTGTCGGCCGCTACTACTGGATCTGCGCCTGGAGCGAGGTTCAGCTTTGCCTCGAGATCGGCGATCAAGTCCTCGAGTAGCTCTAACGCAGATTTGGCCCCCATGATTATTATCTTATGTGGTGTTGCTTGGCTGTGTGATTTTTTGTGCGGTCGATTTTCGTTTGCATCATCTACTTAGGTACATAAGAGGCCGACTGTACCAATAAGATGACGATGTGATCAATGTCTCATTGGCACGTTTGTTCCGAACAGACAACAGACAAGGTATCAGTTGTAGGGCACAGCTTTTGACACGAGCCTAACATTATGAGTCTTACTTTATGTTACCATGTGACCCGAGAGTGAGTGAGTAAGTGAGTACCTTAATCCAGCGAGCTGTACTTGGCAACGTTTGAGGGACGCATTTGCCTCCTCTTGTAAAACAAAACATAAGCTGCTTCGGTTACCAAATTTCGTGGGGGGACAGGCTCCACTAACTCATCATCAAACTTCAGCCATAGCGGCTCAGCTGATTCGGAGACGGCTTTCGATGCGGCTTTGGTCGAGGAATCTTTCTCTTTGCTTCTTCCAATTCTCCACCCGCTTGAAGTCGACTCTTCTTCCGACGAATCCAGTGTTGTTGTGGTCGATCCATTAAAATTGTAGGCAACCTCTTCGTTTCCGTCGGGACTGCATGCAGTAGCTTTGCACGCGGCAATGTAATGTCCTGTATCAATATCACCCATGTGATTAACAACACCTACCAAATCATAAATGAATGGTTCGTCACTTGATTGTAGGCTTTGCGGTGAATTTTTGTCGCACCATTCCCTCATGTTAAGCCCTGTGATGGGAAAGTCGACCCGGGTAGTAATCTTTTCGCTCCAACGTGAAGATGCATTGAACCGCTTGAAATTAAAGACTAAAAAGTCCGGCAAGTTCCATAGTGCCATACTTTGTTTTCCTTCTCTATCTTCTTTGCATACCGGGCAGCGCCAGCAGCCCGTAGCTTCTAAATGTTGCTCTTTGAAGAATTCTGCCAAGCATGAACCAATGTGAAACCCACCGTGTGACGAACTTGGGTGTCGCTTTAAGTCGTCGTTACCTGGAGTACCGAGTAACTTCTGATTCTGTTTGCTGGGAGAAATGAAAGGCGGGATGTACAGCAGCTGCCTAGAACCGGTGTGTTTTTTACTCGCAGAATTGGAATCTGCGGCAGAAGTTTTCTCACGCCAATGTATCACTATAGAGTGTCTGGCATTCATATAATTCCCAATGGTGCGAACCAGCGAAAAGGGGAACGCCACCTCTTCACCATTTGATCCAAGAGGAGAATCTGCTGTGGTCACACGCACGTCAAATGGAAGAAAGAGAAGAACCTCACTCAACTTTGCTGTCAAATCATCTGACATTGTTGTTGCATCAAAATGTGGCTGTCTCCCACTTTGCCGTGCTTGTTTCCCACTCTCAACTGCAGCAACAATATATCTCTTGTCACTTTGGATCAAAGCCTCGATGATGATGGCAATCGTTTTACGTGCTTCGTCTCTCTCCTTCTCTGCAAGTTTGCGCTCAACTGAAGTAAGTTTCTTGCCATTCTCAGACTTTTTGAAATGCGAGAGTTCTAAGAACCTTGACGCTTGTGCTAATATGTGCGCGCCTGCCCTAGCCGTACTCCATTCATTATGGCATTGTAAATAGAATGACTGGCCAAAAAGGAAGAACTTCTTAGTCTTGTGTTCCATGCTTCGATGGTGAACAACAAATTCAGTCGGCTTTGCTCTTGGAGTTGCATGGCTGTACAACGGTCGAATACGGCTATTTCCGATAGCATAAACTTCATCCCATTTCGCCGAAAAGTTATCAAAATGAACTTTGACCTTCGTGACAGTCTCACCTCCTTCCTCGGTTTCTTCCTCGACAAGATCGACAACACTTCCGGGGTACCAATTGTTGCGGCGATCAATTGCATCAACACGCAAGCCGACAACAAAATCTTTGGCTTCCTTTGGCCATAGACAGTGAGAGACATACTTTGCGAGGGGAACTGGATTCGTATCAAACGTGACACATTCATTTTCGTCGCCAAAAACATCGAGGCACTCTTCACCCATTTTTTCAATGAGCTTCCAGTCAGCGTCTGTATCATCGCCTGCGGTAGTTTGAGTGGAGCTTGTATCACTACTTGTGTCATCATCTGTTGATACATTATCTGTCTCTGCCGCAAGTCTGTCGTTGGTATGTAGTGAATTTTCAGTTTCGGGTCTAGGTTGTAGCGTCGCTTCAAAAGCAACTACCGTCGCAATTGTGGGCGACGAAGCGTCATCTGACGATGTGTGGTTTACTAGTCTGAGAAGTGGGCCCTCTTTATCAGGGAGACATGCAACCTTGGTGTAAAGACACGTCATGGAGTGCTTCTCACCGATGCCTGTTTCGATTTCTTCTTTCTTGCATAATCGGAGACGTTTTGCTGGTATTCCGCTCAGTTGCTGTAACTTCATTTTCAAGTCGCCAAGATCCGCAAGCCTAGACGTGGGTATAGCATACTCCTCAAAAATAAGCTCTTTCGAAGGAGGAGACAAATGATTAAGCGATTTTGGTCTCCCCTTCGATGACCCGCCAACCTGAAGCAAAGTGTTGGGGCAATTAAGCGTCGTTGCCCGCCTTACAACAAGGCACCGAAAAATCACTTCGTCCACGGTTGGGAGTGGTAAAGACAGTACATTGAAAGGGTCGAAATTCTTGCTGGAGTGGTTGCATTCAGGGCATGTCACGAGATTGAACAACTGGCCCATGCAAAGATCGGTGATCACTGATCTATTTCGTCGTAGATAGCGGCGCCAAGCCTCTTGTCCAATACGTTGGAGATCAGTCTTTTCGATGAATTTATCTTCAAGCGCCTCGACATATGGTTTCTTTTTCACTCTATTTGCATCTTCGTGCAACATATCGAGAATGTCAGTGAGCAGCTCTGGCACATCTTGTTGGTTTGCCCCCGAATAGCGTGGTCGACATTTTGTGAGGACACTCCTAAATCGTTGCGGAGCGCGTGCTCCAAATTTGCCACTCCACATGACTCGCATTAGATCAGCAAACTCCTCAAGAATTTTGCCTCCTGTCCCTAAAGGATTGTCTCTGTTGATGTCCCCCGAAATTTTGTATTGACCGCTAAGTAAATAAAACCGCAAGAGGGGCATGTAAGATAAACACTGCCAGCCAGAGTTTGCATAACATGTGTTTCCCAAATTAATCAGCCCGCATGCGCCATACGAAGGAAATAAGCACACAGCATTGTGGCTGCTGAGGTCATTTGACATCGAATCGTTTGAATCTTTTTTCTTTGATCCAGGGAGGATTGATTTGGTTTCCGTGGCTGCATCGCCATCGGTATCACTCGCGAGATATGCGTTCGATGTAAATCTACCTGCAACAGCAAGACGGTCGGATTTAACCTCGATCCACTCCTCATGATTCTCGTGATGGTCATTGAAATGAATACGAACATGAGTATTTTCACGGAAAGAAGCATCTTTGGGTGCATCAGCATCCTCTCGACCATTTGCACCATTATGACCTGATGACTTGGCGTCGCTTTCAACATTCACAATTAATCCCCTGTACCAACGGCCTGTTAAATCCATCGCATCAACAATCTTTCTCATAATTGGTTCACGAGATGGTTTCCCTTCAGAGTTATAACCACGGAGTAGCATCCTAAACTTGGCATCTTCATCTGCAATGCGGCGGAGTTGGGTTGCCTTCGCCGCTGCCTCGCGAGGCCACGAAAAGCTCCCATCTTTACTCGGAACAACATACTCGAACATGACGCGCGTCCCATCTAAAAGTCCAATGCTCTGGATGGAGTGCTGGTCACAGTATGACTGCCACTGTTCTTTGTATTTGCCATAGTTGGACGTACTTATTGGGATTTCGGCATATGGATTCTTACACAGTAAAGTCCATGGTCCGAAACGACTTCCGGCGTTCGGAACTTTCCCATTGACAGACGCAATTCTCCACAGTCTCGCTCGTCCTTCACAATTACTGTCTGAAGATTTGGGGAGAATAATGGGCAGACGGGCAACGATCTCAGCAAATAGTCGCCAAAGCGGTTGATCCGGCATTACCATCACTCTAATTGACATTGGTCCAAGATCGCCCCGACGGTAGGGTTGTTGGGGATCACAAATCTGACAGTGTATTATATACGGATGAGTTGCAACACGAACAGATTTTGCTATTGCTTCTGGATACCGAACTTCAGAATCATCATGCATCACTGACGACACTTCTACCGACTCATCATCAGCTGATATGATGCCCTTTTGCGTACCATTTCTAACAATTTCCTCTTTACTTTCTGATGGAAGAACCATTCGTGGTAGAGGCGGTCCACCACCGTACATTTCGTAAAGCACATTCCAAACTCCGGGAGGTACCAGAACGTAATGCTTTCCCAGCGATAACTTTCGTTTCATCAGTTCATACGAACCTCGAGTTCCAGACATTGAAATCGCTTCGACAGAACGGTCAATCAAGCGTTCCGTTGACAGTTCCCGCGGTCGTTTCAAAGAAGTTGGATTGAACACATTACCTTCGGCCGCTTTCCATCCAGTGTACGCCACCCAGTCATCCCACCACGACTTCTCTATACAGTAGAGTACTCCATGGCCCAAACCTCCTTTGCCATCAGTCCCTCCAATGCCTCCCCAAACACTGTCCGAATTGTTTGTATTCGTTGATTCTTGGCTATGATGAGATTCATCATTGGCAATTCTCTTATGAAACCTCGTTTTCGGAGATACAGCATCGTCCCTATTCCTCGTTGTATCGACATCTTCAAATTCATCTTGCATATTCCAATTGATCCATCGTTGAGTGACAAGGGTGTGCTCTAATTTTGCACTTGGGACAATACCAGTGCCAAACAGATTCCGCATAACCTTATCCAATACCGTTTCATCGATTGCAGCATCTGCCCACGTGACAAAATCTCTCATTGACCAAAGAGTGTGAGCAGAACTGCTGCTGTTTGTGACTCGATTGCATTTATCTGTAAAACCCTTCAATGACTTCTTTTCATTCTTGGACGAAAGTAGATTGGATTCATTTCCACCCCCAATCTCTTGAGAAAGCAAGTCACTCACATTATATTGACATAGCTTGGGCGAACTTACATCACCTCCGACACGCCCGCCTTCTGAATCCATGGTCTCACTCAATCGCCGTATTCCATACGTTTCCTTCTCTCCAACAGTAGTAGTTGATCCAGCAGAACCAGAAAGTATTGTCGCCAAGATCTCCACAACACTAGTCGCATCAACACATAATTTCTTCTTTCCACCACCACCACTACTACCACTGCTCTTCTTTGAATTCCTGCCAATCCACCCATGCCTTTCCGCAGGGAGCATAACACCCTCATACGTATAATAATACGCCAAGGAATCATACGAAAAGATGACATCTTCATCCACTTCCAGTAACCACGTTGGTAATCCCCCCGCAGGATGAGAGGACAATAATGCATCTAATTCTTTGGGTGGGAGTAGTAGATGAAATAGAAGGTTCAGTTTTTGTCGTCGTGTTCCACGTAGGGCTAGTGCGACTAGGTAGCAGAGTGATGTGAAGTGTACCCCTCCAGGTTCATTGGTGGTAAGGTCTGGATTGTTATATACTTCCGATGGAGATTTTGTCAATGGTGATGGTGCCAATGGGGGTATGGACACACCACTCCCATTCAAAAGTGGTGATTGTCGCTGCTGCTGCTGATTATTATTATTAGACCTTCTCCCATTCTCCTTCCTCTTCTTGCCATCCGCCTTCTTCTCACGTTCTGCCTCTTGCAACGCCAACTGATTCACATCTAACGTCAACCCAGCTCGTTTGGCACTATGTCGTGCAATATCCGTAACATAATCCCATCGTGTCTCGGACATGTATATCAGCAATAAGTATGCAGAACCATAAATGTCAATTTTGTCCAGTGATTCATATTGTTGCCTTTCCGAATCTTCCAATGTAGAACTCACATCATCCTCTCCACCATACGGATGTTGCTGTCGCAATGGCGACGCTGCTGATTTACTGGAAGTGACACCATTATTATTACTCCTTCTCCCACTCTTAATCCACAATTGCATATCCCTCAAGCACTTGTCACCACCCTCAAATATCTTTCTCATAATCGTAATATCAATCAATCGTTCTTTTTGATAAATCAATTTGGATACTTTGATTCGACCTTCTGTCGATACTGTAGCGTTGGAGTCTTCCAGTAGTGCCGGATGAACATGATGAGATGCATCTGAAGAATCCCCATTGTTATTGTACAATGACGAAGAAGAAGAGTACTTGTCCCCACTACTACCCTCTTTTCCTAACAATCGACCCATTTTTTTGGTAAGTGACGATCTTGTCCCTCCTGCACTCCCACCACCATGGTTACTTCCACCACCATGTCCACTACTTCCACCACCACCACTACCATCACTCCCCTCGGCATTGTACACAATCGCACGAATGGACTGTTTGACACGACGTCGGATAAAGGACACTTCGACGGGTGAGAGGTGATTGATCATTTTGGAGATTGTGGCGTCTAGGGTGGACGTGATGTCTTCTGGATCTAGGAGGTGGGGGTGCAGGAGGGTGAATAGTTCGGACCATTGTGGATCAATACTGGTTTTAGTCGTGGTGGTGTTATCGTTGTTGTTGGAAGAGGGTAACGAGGATGAGGAGGAAGATTGTCGGAGCTTTGATGTTGTTGGGGGAGGCCTTGAGGAATGAGACGACGAGGAAGAAGTAGGGGCGGAAACGGCACGGTTGGCAATGGGTGCAGGCTTTGGTGTCGTCGTCGTTGTAGTAGCTTGCCAGTTGTTATTAGTTCTTCTCATCTGCTTCGGTGGCTGCTGATAAGTTGATGTTGTTGATGTTGATGAAGATACGGCCGCAGAAGAGGAGGCGGAAGACGATTTGTTTGGGATGACAGTTGTTGGCAGCATGTCGATATCAGTGCCCAATTGATCCATTGAGTGAAAAGACGGCGTATTAGACTGTTTTCGTTGCTGCTGCTCAGGTTGAGGTTGAGGTTGAAAGGGACCCTTTGAAGTTGAGGGCATCGGTTTGGATTTGCAGCCTCCCATCGTTACAGTTTAAGATTTTGATTTTGAACCAAGACTCGATGTTGATTGCTCCAATTGAGCTATAATAATGCTTGAGCAAACACCGCCCGCTCTGGTATTATTCCTCGCACTGCGTACGTTGGTCTTGGGTCTTGCTGTAAGTAGTGAGCCGCTGTTTCTACGCTGGGTTAAGTATGATCGTGGAATCTGATTCCTGTTGACAGCGTTGGAAACTGGAAACTCCCATCTTCGTTCGACATTTCACGCGCAGATGTTCACGTCAATTATTTCCGACATCTGTGACATTTAAGGTGTTGATTTGATGGTATCAAGATCCAATATCTAGAGTGTAAATAAACACAAGAACTGTGACTCACACTCGATCGCGATAAAAAACAGTACAGCAGTGAAATGGGAAACGCTATGTTGCCAACTTCCTCGAACTGTATCCCCCTAATTTGCTCTGTATCCCCCCCTCCAGAGACAGCCTAGAGTCAAAATCTTGTACCCCCCTGTCTCAATTACTAGTATAACTAGTACAAAGCAAGCTGACATTTTCGACTTGTACCCCCCTCTTCAGCCCAAATTCTCAGCCTAGCCAAAATTTTTGTATCCCCCGGGGGATACAGTTCGAGGAAGTTGGCTATTGGGCAACAGCAGGCAACAGATGCAAATCAGTTTACTGTTATTCCCAAGCAGCAACTGCTCCACTCAATTATTCATCCATCATCATCTGCTGTGAACCATTATTATGGCAATGTTACAATGCCTCCGTCATCGCTCTAGCTGCTGCATGCAGATGAGCAAGAAGATATTATTATCAACTCAGCAGCAGAACAGAATTGCAGCGATGAGTACTGTATCAAACCCATCATTACTATCCTGTCAGAATCTTTCGAAGAGTGGCCATTCATCATCACTGGTGTATGATTATCAAGCTACTAATTTGACAATTCGACGACAGCTTCACAATTCTACAATCAGACGAATGGCAGTCAGTGATGTTAAAGTTACATTGGAAACTGCTTCTTCCAACCATACCAAATCTACACCAACAAATACCACCGATGATAGTGCAAGCAGCGGCAGCAGCTGTTCTCAAGGGATACCCCTCGACGATGACGAAGAGGAGGAAGAACAAGAAGAAATGTTTGTCACAGCTGATCCAGTATTAGGACATGGAACAATCAAAGAATGGGGTGGACCACGTCGTGGTGGATCATTGGCGGAACCTACACGGTTTGGTGATTGGGAGAGGAAGGGACGGTGTACTGATTTTTGATGAGTCTTGTATTGTATACTTTGATGCTGATTGATGTGTGTAGACAGAGACGACTACTTTTTCATGTATGAACTAATTTTAGATGAAGCATTGCCGATTTTCAATCTGTTCTAGCAGACAGCAGCAAAGATACATATACTCAGGCTGAGCGCATATTGTTCCACTCGTCTCCATAATATATCATTTTGATTGCAAGTAGTAAACACCTCCAATCAAACCATATTGTCAACTTTCATTTCTCTCTTTCTCAATCTCACAACTCACAACTACGCAAACAAATCAGCAAGATACTTCTTGTAAATAGCCATAAACTTGGCAATAAACGCCTCCAAATGAAAAATCTCCTTCGATCCCAATGAAATACGATGCTCATAAAACGCCGCCCACGTGATCACCTCCCCCTTGATCGAATCATCCAATGAATTCAACAATTCCATAACCAGAGTTTTGAGAATCACCTGCGCGGGGATACAATTGATTAGTAGCTCATAGAGCTTTTCACGTGCGGCCATTAGTCGTTGTGGACTTTGCTCTTTGACAATCTCTTTGGCGAGTTGAGAAATGTATCGCTCCCAGTCGGTATGTGGGACAGGTTGGCTTGCTTTTAATGCGTTTGGAGATTCATCACGTGCAGTGACATGACATGATTCCAGCATTAGAAGTGCACGGCGAAGGTTGCGGTTGGATTCACGTGAGATGTTGATTGCTAGTTCGTCTGGAAGGGATATACTCTCTTTGCGTGCGACAACTTTGAGAACTGCAGCGATCTGTGGTCGAAATGTGTCCGTATTAGATTGGGACGGTACGTGCAATAAGAAAAATATCAGCATATCTTTCACAAGTTCAACAACTCACCTCGTCAACATTGGGAGCAGCCACACGAATACCCAAGCACCTAGATCTCACAGGATCAATCACTTTACTTGGATTGTTACAGCATAGAATCAACCGACATGACGCCGAATACTTCTCCATTGTCCTACGCAATGCCGCCTGTGCCTGTCTTGTCAGTTTATCCACCTCCACAAGCACAACAACTTTGTAGTCAGCCTTCTTCTTTGTATTTTTTGCAGTGTCATCGTCATTGGTTCCAGATTTTTCTTTGTACATGCCAACAGTGGCAATATTTTTACTACTCGCCATTTCCTTAATGACATCTTGAATGACAAATCGATCATTCAGACCAGCGTCCCCCGGCGCCATTTCAATGTGATAATTACTAGTGATCATGTTGATATCCACGGTACGTTTCGTCGGCGTTGTAAATGTTCGTTTGTCCAACCTCAATCGTTCTGCGCCGGGTCCAAAGACTTGACGGAGGAGGGACATGATGCGCGTCTTTTTTCCTGCACCAGGTGGACCGTAGAAGAGTAGATGTGGGAGGCCGCCGGGGTCAGCGGCGAGGGACTCGAGGCGCTGGGTTAGCGTTGTGTGGTAGGTGAGCTGGCTCAGCCTAGATGGCCTGTGTTTGTCGACCCAAAGCATGATTGTATGTGTTATAATTTGTTTATGTTATGGTAGCGTGTTGTTTGTGCTTTGTCGCGGTGGGATGTCATTGTCGGGATTTTGACTTTTGATTTTTGATTTTTGAAGACACCTATCTTCGTCTCCCAGTCTTTAGCACACGCTACCAAAAATTGTCTTTCTAGGTACGACACTCATATATTAATTCCTCTGTAGCAGCTTGAAGACACTTTCTGAGACAAAAATTGCTCCAGAAACCGTTCATCACAATTTTGGTGGTCAAAATTCTGAGAAGTCGTCTCGCACTACTGCCTGAACCTTGTCAATTGACAGCGAACACCCCCTACAAATAGTAAGAAGAGTCCAATCTCAAACCTATCTGAACTGAGTATATACAATACAATGGGCAGACTGGCAGTGTCAACTGCCTGCCCGGCAAGATCAAGACCCACTAGCACTAGAGGTAGAACTGTAACTACTGTTGATCGGAAACAGTTCAATGATGCTCTCATAGCAGCTCGTTTGGCAAACGATGCTAAGCAACAGGAGTTGAGAGAATTATGGGCTAGAAGAAAGCGTAAAGAAGAGATGCAGAGAAAGATGATTGAAGCTGGTCGGCAGAATGGAATACCTGTCCGTGGAGGAAGGGATGAGCGAGATGATAGATCGAATGGTGGGTGGAGCAGCCGAGGCTCTGACGACGATAGTGCTAGTGCATACTCCGGAGAGGAGCTATCAGTTATTGAAGAGATTTTTGATGAGATAGTTGATGCTTTTGAAGCTATTGCTGGAGATGTCTCTAAAGTCTTTGAAGGCCCCCCGAAGAAGGTGAAGAAGAAGAAGAAGAAAAAGAGCTCATCAAAAAAAAGTAAATCGAAGAGTAAAGGCTCTTCATCAGGAATGAGCTTGAGCGTTTCATCATCAAAGAGTGCAAGCCCTTCGTATGCAAAGAGTACAAGTGCTCCATATGCACGTTCACGTTCGAAGAGTCCAAGCACTTCGTCAGTAAGGAGTTCGAAGAGTACAAGAGCTCCATATGCACGTCCGAAGAGTCCGAGCGCTTCGTCAGTAAGGAGTTCAAAGAGTACAAGCACTTCATCAGTGAGGAGTTTGGGGAGTTCAAACCGTTCATCAAGAGGGCTTCAACTTACAAGCGCTTCAGCAGTAAGAGCAAGAAGTAGGAGTACAAGCAAATCCCCGGCAAGGGGTAGAAGCCGTTCAACATCAAAAACAAGGAGTAAAAGAGGTTCATCGGCAAGGAGGAGTGGAAGTCGTAGGAGTAGAAGCCGTAGGAGTAGAAGCCGTTCTTTGGACGGCTCAATGAAGGCCAAGCTTGACATGCCATCGAATGCTAAACTTGTTGCACAGCGCAGACAAAGGAGAATGAGAGAGAAAGAACGAAAACTTAACATGGACAAGTTACTCAAGAAACTTGCCAAGGTAGAAAAGAAGATGGATAAGGATGAAGCAGAAGTGATGGAGACTAGGAGGAAGATTAGGGCTGCAGCTGCTGCGGTAAATATGCAACATATTCTTGAAGATTTTGATGAGGAGGAGGAAGACGATTTTGACGTCATAGGAGGAAAGATAAAACATGCATTCAGCGAACTTGGGTCCGTTACCTCTGTCGCGAAAGATGTACTTCGAATGAAGGCTAAAGAAATGAAGTCTCGTAAACACGACTACTATGAGAAGTCTCGTAAACACGACTACTATGACTATGACGATGATGACGATGATGACGAAGACTACTACGACGACGAAGACTACTACGACGACGACGACTACGATTACTGATTTTACAGCAGATGAGAAATCAGCTACATTTGATAGCCTATCGGACTACTGAGAAATAGCCTCAGTCGCCCCGATGCGGCCTGCTGTTGCTGTGTGTGTAAATACACGGCAATCAAACATACCACGAGTCTACTCAAGAATGTATTTTCGTTTCGTTGAGTAATTTTCTAAGTCATCATCATTATTATTATTATTTCTGAGAATGAAGAGGGAATGATGCAGCGCTGCACATCATTCCAGAACAACATCAGCCCAAATGAGAACAATTAAAGTTCAATAAATAAGTAAGTGATACCTATGTATGAAAAGAAAATAGATATCAGGAGCACCGCTTTCACTTAAGGTGGAACAGAACTAAAAAAACTAGTTAAGTTGGCCGTTTATCTAGCAAAATGGTGATACCGAAACAAAGAATGATATATTCCACAGCACAAGCTCTTTGTAGTTGTATCAGCCATGCTAAATCATCGTTGGTGACCTGATGAGGTCAAAACTGGGATTCAATTAGCGCCGCATCCAACAACCATACATATATAACGCTGTGCATGTCGCAATGCACAGCATTTAGTGGCCCATTACCGTTGGTTACGATAGTATAGAAGGATACATTCCACTACTCAAGCTCTTTATATGTGTATCGTCGTCGCTATATACAGGGTCGTAGGTGACCTGATGAGGTCCAAATTGGGATGGCCGCAAGCAACACTCTAGCACCATATCGTATCTGGCGCTGCGAATGGAGCAATGCACAGATTCTAGTGGTCCATTATAGTTAGTTACGATAGTATAGAAAAAAATTTCACTACTCAAGCTCTTTTCTAATGGCCGGCGTCACAGGTGCCTCAGATGCCTCATCAGGTCACCTACGGCAGTGTAGCGACGCCGATATGACCAAAATGAGCTTGCGAAGTGAAAAAGATGCTTCTTTACTATCATGGCCAACTCTCATGGGTCACTAAAAGCTGTGGATTGTCATATTCACAGCGTCAGATACGATGTGGTGCTTGAGAGTAGAGCTATGGAAGCCGTCCTAAATTGGGCCTCATCAGGTCACCTACGACGTTGTAGCGGCACATCTATGATCAATCAATGCTTGAGCCGTGAAAAGATGCTTCTAAATTATCATGGCCAACTATAATGGGTCACTAAAAGCTGTGGATAGTGGTATTCACAGCGTGAGAACGATTTGAACGGTAACAGAGGAGCTGGCGGCGTCTCATGTGGCCTCATCAGGTCACCTACGACGTTGTAGCGACGCCCACACGATCAATCAATGCTTGAGCAGTGAAAAACATGCTTCTATTCTATCATGGCCAACTATAATGGGTCACTAAAAGCTGTGGATTGTCATATTCACAGCGTGAGATACGATATGGTGCTAGAGAGTAGAGCTGGCGGCGTCTCATGTGGCCTCATCAGGTCACTTACGACGTTGTAGCGACGCCCACACGATCAATCAATGCTTGAGCAGTGAAAAAGATGCTTCTATACTATCATGGCCAACTATAATGGGTCACTAAAAGCTGTGGATTGTCATATTCGCAGTGTGAGATACGATTTGGACGGTAACAGAGGAGCTGGTGGCGTCTCATGTGGCCTCATCAGGTCACTTACGACGTTGCAGCGACGCTGATACGAGCAATCAATGCCTGAGCCGTGAAAAAGATGCTTCTATACTATCATGGCCAACTCTCATGGGCCACTAGAAGCAGTTGATTGCTGTATTCATAGCGTGAGATACGATGTGGCTGTCAACAGAGATTCAGGCGGCCGTCTCAGGTGCCTCATCAGGTCACCTACGACGTTGCAGCGACGCCGATACGAGCAATCAATGCCTGAGCTGTGATAAACATGCTTCTATACTATCATGGCCAACTCTCATGGGCCCCTAGAAGCAGTTGATTGCTATATTCACAGCGTGAGAGACGATGTGGCTTTCAACAGAGATTCAGGCGGCCGTCTCAGGTCTCAGGTGCCTCATCGGGTCACCTACGACGTTGCAGCGACGCCGATAAGTTCTAGCAATCAATGCCTGAGCCGTGATAAAGATGCTTCTATACTATCATGGCCAACTCTCATGGGCCACTAGAAGCAGTTGATTGCTATATTCATAGCGTGAGATACGATATGGTGCTTGAGAGTAGAGCTGGAAGCCATCTCAGATGCCTCGTCAGGTCACCTACGACGTTGCAGCGACGCCGATACGAGCAATCAATGCCTGAGCCGTGATAAAGATGCTTCTATACTATCATGGCCAACTCTCATAGGCCACTAGAAGCAGTTGATTGCCATTTTCATAGCGTGAGATACGATGTGGCTGTCAACAGAGATTCAGGCGGCCGTCTCAGGTGCCTCATCAGGTCACCTACGACGTTGCAGCGACGCCGATACGAGCAATCAATGCCTGAGCCGTGATAAAGATGCTTCTATACTATCATGGCCAACTCTCATGGGCCACTAGAAGCAGTTGATTGCCATTTTCATAGCGTGAGATACGATGTGGCTGTCAACAGAGATTCAGGCGGCCGTCTCAGGTGCCTCATCAGGTCACCTACGACGTTACAGCGACGCCGATACGAGCAATCAATGCCTACGCCGTGATAAAGATGCTTCTATACTATCATGGCCAACTCTCATGGGCCACTAGAAGCAGTTGATTGCCATTTTCATAGCGTGAGATACGATGTGGCTGTCAACAGAGATTCAGGCGGCCGTCTCAGGTGCCTCATCAGGTCACCTACGAAGTTGCAGCGACGCCGATACGAGCAATCAATGCCTACGCCGTGATAAAGATGCTTCTATACTATCATGGCCAACTCTCATGGGCCACTAGAAGCAGTTGATTGCTATATTCATAGCGTGAGATACGATATGGTGCTTGAGAGTAGAGCTGGAAGCCATCTCAGATGCCTCTTCAGGTCACCTACGAAGTTGCAGCGACGCCGATACGAGCAATCAATGCCTGAGCCGTGATAAAGATGCTTCTATATTATCATGGCCAACTCTCATGGGCCACTAGAAGCAGTTGCTTCCTATACTCATAGCGTGAGATACGATATCGTCTTGAGAGTAGAGCTGGAAGCCATCTCAGATGCCTCATTAGGTCACCTACGACGTTGCAGCGACGCCGATACGAGCAATCAATGCCTGAGCCGTGATAAAGATGCTTCTATACTATCATGGCCAACTCTCATGGGCCCCTAGAAGCAGTTGATTGCTATATTTATAGCGTGAGATACGATGTGGCTGTCAACAGAGATTCAGGCGGCCGTCTCAGGTGCCTCTTCAGGTCACCTACGACGTTACAGCGACGCCGATACGAGCAATCAATGCCTGAGCCGTGGTAAACATGTTTCTTTGCTATCATGGCCAACTCTCATGGACCACTAGAAGCAGTTGATTGCTATATTCATAGCGTGAGATACGATGTGGTGCTTGAGAGTAGAGCTGGAAGCCATCTCAGATGCCTCGTCAGGTCACCTACGACGTTGCAGCGACACCGATACGAGCAATCAATGCCTGAGCCGTGATAAACATGCTTCTATACTATCATGGCCAACTCTCATGGGCCACTAGAAGCAGTTGATTGCCATTTTCATAGCGTGAGATACGATGTGGCTGTCAACAGAGATTCAGGCGGCCGTCTCAGGTGCCTCATCAGGTCACCTACGACGTTGCAGCGACGCCGATACGAGCAATCAATGCCTGAGCCGTGATAAACATGCTTCTATACTATCATGGCCAATTCTCATGGGCCACTAGAAGCAGTTGATTGCTATATTAACAGCGTGAGATACGATATGGTGCTTGAGAGTAGCCAGGCCGTCTCAGATGCCTCGTCAGGTCACCTACGACGTTGCAGCGACACCGATAAGTTCTAGCAATTAATGCCTGAGCCGTGATAAACATGATTCTATACTATCATGGCCAACTCTCATGGGCCCCTAGAAGCAGTTGATTGCTATATTCACAGAACAGAGATTCAGGCGGCCGTCTCAGGTGCCTCTTTAGGTCACCTACGACGTTGCAGCGACGCCGATACGAGCAATCAATGCCTACGCCGTGATGAACATGTTTCTATACTATCATGGCCAACTCTCATGGGCCACTAGAAGCAGTTGATTGCTATATTCACAGCGTGAGATACGATATGGTGCTTGAGAGTAGAGCAGGAAGCCATCTCAGATGCCTCGTCAGGTCACCTACGACGTTGCAGCGACACCGATAAGTTCTAAAAATTTATTCCTTTGCCGTGATAAAGATGCTTCTATACTATCATGGCCAACTCTCATGGGCCACTAGAAGCAGTTGATTGCTATATTCATAGCGTGAGATACGATGTGGCTGTCAACAGAGATTCAGGCGGCCGTCTCAGGTGCCTCATCAGGTCACCTACGACGTTGCAGCGACGCCGATACGAGCAATCAATGCCTGAGCCGTGATAAAGATGCTTCTATACTATCATGGCCAACTCTGATGGGTCACTAGAAGCAGTTGATTGCTATATTCATAGCGTGAGATACGATGTGGCTGTCAACAGAGATTCACAGATTATTTGCATGGTACCACTGTTTCACTACATAATAGCATGAGCATGAGCATGAGCATAGGAGGACTTCTTCTAAGCTAAGCTTTCATCGTCATGCATAATGGGTTATCTTCACCTTTTGATTTCGATGTTCATATTCTCTTCGCAGGTATCACATTGTCGCTTTATGTGTATTTGGTGGGGATAGTCTAAATAGGCTTTCATCCGGATGCAATCGGGGCTGTAGTACCCCCGCAACACCAGAGAACACCGTGAGATTTTTACTCTCTTAATACTATGAAAGATATTATAAATGCTATAATTATTGCATCATCTTCTTTCGAAGAGTGGAAACGTATCGGCGTGCTGCCAACACATCTAAATGATCTTCATCGAGCACATCGTTTCTAATTCGAACACATTCTTCGAAACACGCCAAAGCCTTTTTTAGGTTGCCGTACGAATCGTATATCTGAGCAATCTGAAACAGATCGGTTGCCACATTTAAGCTCTTATCTCCTTCTTTCGTGCGATGTATTTTGAGCGCTTCACCAAAACATTTTAGTGCTTTCTCGGACTCACCTGCACTCTTTTTAACAACGCCAATATTGTATTTGCACATGGCGACATCTAATGAATCAAAACCAACGACCTCCTCATACGAGTTTAGTGCTTCTTCGTAGAACTGAAGAGCTTGCTCTGGCTTGTCCCATTGATTCATAATATCACCAATGTTGAGAAGAGAATGAGCAATATCGACCAGCTCCACTTCACCGATAAGTTCCTTTTGCATTTTGAGTGATTCGGTGCAGAGTTCAACAGCCTTTCCAAATTGTTTCCTGCGTGCGTAGTTTCTTCCCACGAAACTCAACGCCTGGCTAATGTATACGCCATAGTCATCGTCGATGGACCGAAAGATTTTGACAGATCTAGTGAAACAAGCAGACGACTTCTCGTAATTACCAAGGTGATCGTAGGTCTTGCCTAGGCGGTGCAGTATTTCCGCAACTTCGACAGAATCTGTCCCATTGCAGTCGCTACAAAGTTTGAGTGCTCTCTTCAGAGATTGCAGCGAAGCTTCGTGATTACCCTTTTCATCTAGTAGGTGTGCAAGTCTAGTGTATGCACCAACAACCTTTGCAGAGTCGATGTCAGGAATCTGTTGATATATAGTGATTGCTTGATCATACAACGATATCGCATCATCTGAACCATCACTCACATCCTCCATAACGCGGCCCAAATCTACCAAAGTATTGGCTACCTGTGCACTAGTTTCCCCAAACAATTTAGTCCTAATGTCTAATGCCTTGTTAAGAGAAGCAATAGATTCATTGCACTGATCGAGATTGCGTTGAGCTGCACCAAGTAACTCATACACAGAAGCGACATTTTCACTCATGTCTTCATCATTACAATACTTGTCAAGATGATTTTCCAGTCGGCGCAACGCCTCTTCATACTCTTCTGTGAGTAAAAGAATCCTCGCCACTTCTAGATCCGAGGCAGAACAATCTTTTGTTCCTTCATCGCAACTAGCTTCGAGTATTTCCAATGCCTTAGAATGGAAATCCATGGCATTTCCATACTCTTCCTCCTTCTGATAAATTAGACCAATGCGGTGGCAAGTATACGCGATCTCAGTAGAACCATCCTCAAGCTCGACCTTCTGGATTTTCAGGCATTCCACATAATTATCGAGCGCCTTGCCATAACGATCTTTTTCAAAGTAACAATCTGCAAGGCCTTTGTACACCGACATTAGCAAGCTATCAACGTCTTCTTCTTCCACATTTGAGCAATGACGAAGAGATTCCTGGTACGATCGTAGAGATTTATTCACATTCTTTCTACGCCAATACACGCTTCCAATTTTGAACAGACAGTTTGCAATAGCAAGGTCTTCTTCATCTGGAAGACTCTGATAAAGTTTCAACGAATCCTCAAAATATTGTAGCGCTTCTTCTTTGCTCCATTGATCTAGAATATTGCCAATGTTGAACAAAGATTCTGCTACATCGTGGTCGCTGCCCTCGTGCATCTTCCTAATTTCCAGAGCTTCTTTGCACTTGTCAACAGCTTCCTCAAATTCTGCTTTTCGCGCATGAATTATTCCAATGTTTGACAGCGCAAGAGATACATTTAATTCCTCACCAGAAGTGTCCCTGAATATATCCAATGCCTCATTAAAGGCAGCCATGGCATCATCATTTTTGTTTTGCGCGTCATGAAGAGTACCATACAATAACATTGCTTTCCCAATCTCAACGGCTTCATTCCCGAGACTACTTTTGTAAATCTTTAAGGCTTCATCAATAGCAGCCCCTGCCTCATCATATTCAGAACGATCAATCAGCGCTGTCGCTTTATGGATCAACGCGTTGGCGACGTTTGTGTGAGTTGCTTCACCATTTTCAGTATAGACGCGAATCATCTCGGTGAAGCACTCAATCGACTTATCGGAGACATCACTGCTGCCTTGGTCACACATTAAGACACCGACTTCGAACATGACATCACCGACGCGAAGATCTGCTGCGCCACAAGTCTCACTCAGAATCCTGATAGATTCACGATAGGCGCCGAACGCATTATCATAATCATTCAACTTTGCGTATGACTTCCCCAACTTCAAACTCAACGATGCAATCACTTCCTCATGATCACTAGATGCGTCGTGGCAAACGTCGATGCATTCCTGGAAAGTTGTCGCTGAGGCTTCATAATCATCAATCTCGTTTAGGCAGTCTCCTTTCATTTCCATAGCTTGAATAATTTGATCAGAGTCAGCTTCTTGAGCCTCATAAACTCTTAATGCCTCATCAAGGCAGTTCAATGCTTGATCGTGCTTGTTCATTGCAATGTGAATTTCAGCAAGGTTGAATACAGAGTCTCCATATTCGAGCGAGTCATTGCCCAATTCCACTTTCCGAATACGCAGTGCTTTGACAAGCGATTCAATCGCTTTGTCGAACATTTGACGCTTCCCGTACGCTTTTCCTAGCATGTTATAGACAGATGCACACTCAAGGCTTTTCCTTCCATACATAGATTCTTTTAGCTTTTGTGCTTCAACGAGCGCATCGATTGCCTTTTCGAAGTCTTCTCTTGCTATATAAGTAACTCCTAGCAAATACTGACATGCACCCAAATCAATGTCGTCGCTGTTATCAACAGAGCCTTCGATCAGTATAACCTGCTCAAGAGAAACAAGGGATGAGTCGAATCTCCCACCCTCCACGTGCACCTCGGCAATCTTTAGCAAAATATTTGCGACGCGAGCATCTTTCAAGCCTTTGTTTGATTTCTGGATTCGCAATGCCTCTTCAAGCAAAGGCAAAGCGCCTTGGAGCTCTCCATCATCGCATAACAAAGTCGCATACTCATACAATATCGAGGCCAGGTCAGTATCATCCAATGACATGACTTGGCGGCGTACCTTTAGCGCTTCTTCGTAACATTCCATCGCGGCTGCACGATCATCAGGACATCCTGTTTTGGCACTTTCCGACGCTTTCATTCTGGCCAAAGTATGGTAAACGTTTGCAGCGCCAGCTTTGTTTCGTTTCATTTTGAAGAACCGAAGTGCCTCCGCAAGATGAGTGGTAGCTTTGTTAGTGTCGTTAGCCTTCTCGTAGACAAGGCCCAGTGCATAGTTCACATCAGCGACATGCTCATTTTCTGGACCGAACACGTTTTTCTTGATATCTAAGCACTCTTGGAGTTTTTCAACAGCCATGTCGAAGTCTGGATCATCGCCATTGGCAAAGATGTTTCCCATTTGGAGCAGCGAATCGGCTAAAAGCTCCTCATTGAGTGAGGAAGCCGACTCAACCATTTTGATGTGCTCTTCAAAATAGTCGAGTGCATTTTCGTAGTCCCCTGACAGTGAATACGATTGTGCCGTCTTATACAACAATGTAAGGACAGTAGACGACTTTTCTTCCTCATTGCTACCGGTAGTCTGCTCATCAATATCGCAATTGCTGTCCGGATGCTCGCTTGCTCTGCACATCTCCAATGCATCGAGAAAATGCTTTGTCGCATCTTCAAACTTTCTCAATTTATGCAATTCAATATCTCCCATTTTTTCCAAAACATCGGCATTATGTCTTCTGTTTTCCAAACCGTCAGTTGCCATCAAACAATCATTGTAACTATCTATCGCCAGTGAGAACTGAGAACACGCTGCCGCGCAATTGGCCATGTCCAACGATACTCTATATAGAGCGTTTTTGTCACTATTTGATTTGTTGATGCGAACAGATTCTTTGAAGAATATTAATGCCTTTTCACGTTCTTTCAACTTATCGTGCGCCATTCCAAGATGGTGATACGTATCTGCAACGTCTACGCTGTCTTTACGGAGTTGCTTCCTTAGCGTCAACGCCTGAAAGAGACAATCAAATCAGTAAGCCAGAAAGAAACAGTAATACAACGCAAATCAATCGTGTTTCTTACCTCTTCAAAGTATTTTACAGCATCTCTGTGCAACCCACTAGTCAAGCACACTCGTCCTAAGCAAAATAGTATCTCAGAAACCCTCTCATCATCCTTTTCTACGTTGACCCTTTGAACACGGAGCGATTCCTTGTAAAAGTCTAAGGTCAATTCTGACTTCAAAACTTCTAGAACTTTGCTCAACCGGAAGACACAATCAGATGTAATTTGGTCATTGCGACTGACCTTTTCGTATATACTATAAGCTGACGAATAGTACTTCTTCGCCTCCTCAAATTCCTCTTTTGATGCATACAGCATACCCAGAGCGTCCGTGATTGTGGCCAATCTGTGGCTCTCCTCGTTGCTGTATCGTTTTGTGTAATCAAGTGCTTTGCTGAGGTGTTCAATTGCTTCTTCGGTATCTTTCATTATTTTGTATAACATCCCGGCCTTAAAATGAGCGTCTGCAAGTAATTTCCATGTGCTGCAATCTTCTTCGTCTAGCTTTGAGCGGATTACGCCGATTTCTTGAACAAAGCACTTTAAAGACATGTCAAGGAGATTGACTTCTTCATGCTGATACATCTTTCCGATGGCATGAAGTAATAAGATAACAACATGATAATCTGCTGATGCCTTCTCTTTCTTCAATATCTGCAGAGCCGAGAGGTATCTCTCCAACGCAGTGTTGGGATCATTCAGCTTCTCGTGCTGCCGACCTAGCCAGCAAAATGATGTAGCAACGTTTTGACTGTCTTCTCCAAACAATTTTGCCTGAATGCGCTGACATTCTTCAAACAATAACTTCGAGTGTGAGTAATCACCCAAGTAGTAATATGCAACACCAAGGCAATATGTGGCCGACGCTATCGGTATAGAGTCGGCACCAGATACTTTTTTCCATATTTGAAGTGCAACCTCAAACGTAGCCTTTGCTCTAATGAACTCGCGCTTGTAGAGGTGAGTTACACCTTTTTTCTGAAGTAGTTCTGCAACTTCATACCCATCATCATCAGGTGTTTCTGCCCTCCTTGCCCGCACCGCCCTTTAAGTTCAGAATAAAAGCAATGATTAGACAACAACAAAATAATATTCCAGCAAAACACGGATAAACTGCACTGTCTTACCCTTGAAAACTCCCCGCGGCATTATCCCAATCATGAAGCGTCTTGTATAAGTCACCCATTCGTGTTAAGATGTCACATACATTAGCATGATCGCTCCCCATGATCAACTTTGTCAGTGGCAGAGCTTCTTCATACGCTTGATTTAGCTTTTCATACTGCGATTTCTGATCTAGCGGAATTGATGGTGGATTGAAAATGAATAGCAAATTATCGTCCTTTTCATTGATGGATGGATCAGCTTTTTTAATCAATGTCTCCATTAGCTCAATCGATTCTTTGAAGTATGCAAGAGCATCTGAATGCTTCTCCATTGCAGTTGCAACATTTCCCATACAAAATAGAGTATCAGCAACTTCTGGACTCTTATCTCCTAGCACAAGCTTTCGTATCCTCAAAGCTTCTTTATACGCTACCAAGCTCAGCTCAAACTTTTCGAGATCATCGAGCAGCACTGCTGTATTGAACAGTGTGTTTGCAACATCTATGTCATCACTACCAAGCGTGGCCTGCTTTATGCGCAAAGCAAACTTGAAGTAATCCAACGCATCGGAAGGATCTCCATGTTTTCGCAGCAAATTACCCATCCATTGCTACCACGAAAAGAAAATGACATTGAAGGTGTTAGTGCATTGTCAAAAATTACATGCTTACTGCCAGCAGATAGAGACTCACCATAGTATCTGCACAAGAAACGTGCTCTTCTCCATAATGGAGTTCCCGAATACGAAGGGCCTCCTCTAAACACTCCATTGCTTCATCTGGTCGATCTTCTTCGCACAACAATGCACCCTTGTTGTGGTATGTGTCCGCAACGCGAAGATCATTATCACCCAGGCAATCCAACCTAATATCTAGTGCTTGATCGTAGCATTCCAAAGCATCATCACCTTTTCCCACATTATCCAATGAGAAACCCATACAGTGCAACGTTTCTGCGGCGGTCACGGATTTCATTATATTGCCATTCACTGCGAGCCTTTTTAAGCGCAAAGCCTCCTCGTAATAATCCATTTCCTCGTCATAAAACCCGTAACCACCAAGGGATGCACCCATCAGGTGCACGGCATCGCCTAGATCAGCCATTTTTGGCATCATTGCCTTTCCCAATTTGATATTTCCATCTTCGTCTTTATAATGCCTTGCAAGCTCTTCAGCTTCATGAAGGCAATACTTCTTCAGCTGAAGATAGGCACTCAATAGAGCCGCTTGCTCGTCAATTGGTTCAGCATTTACACCACCTCCTTTTGATAGGAGTTTCTCAATCAAGACAAGAATCTCATCCACATCCCCAACTTGAGCTTTGGCAGCTTCCGATGCTCCCAAACCACGCATCCTCCGTCGAACAAATGTTTTATCCTTCAGCAGATCAAACGCATCTTGCATTCGATTTGCACGCATCGTGTTTAGCGGGAGCATTCGCAAAGTATATTGATTGTAACCAATTTGATTTGATGCATCCATTGCAGCTTCATTCCATCGCTGCTCATATTTTTCGACATGGGATCTGAATGAGCCATCCTGGTCTCCCCACGCCAAAAACTCACCATATTGTTGATGTATTTCGTCGTGAACCGAAAGACACTCAATCGATCGATTTGAAGAGTAGCCCATTAATCGATTATTGGACGATGGTGGTTGTGCAACATCATCATCTCTATCACGCTCAATAGATTTCAGCTCCAAAAGTCCTAGGAGGACTAGAGTGCTACGGATATACGATAGGTTGTCATTTGTAAATTCATTTCCAGTTCCATGTGATTGTTGCAGAACTTTGTTCCATAGTGCAAACGCCACTGATAAAGGGACGCTAGGCCGAGTTGCTGGTTTCTGTCTAGGTTCTGATTCACCATTAACACTCTTGGCATTTAATCGCTGCTTGTCGCCGTTTGTTATTGACTTGTACGGCTGATTCTCAATGTCCAACTCGTCTACATTGTCACCATTTGATTTATCCGATGCTGTCGCTACACCATTTGTCTCTGAATAAACAGGATTCGCAAAAACAGGTTCCTGCGGTAAACTAAACACAGCCACAAATGCTACAAAGCACAACTTGACATCTT
This sequence comes from Skeletonema marinoi, assembly GCA_030544225.1. Taxonomy (NCBI): domain Eukaryota; phylum Bacillariophyta; class Thalassiosirophyceae; order Thalassiosirales; family Thalassiosiraceae; genus Skeletonema; species Skeletonema marinoi. Next base: position 753,884 of record CM060491.1, read on the forward strand.
GATAGGCAATTTTCTTTCCAAACCTACTACCACCACCACTACCACCATCTCCCAACTCTTCAAAGTTCTTTTCTAGAATATCAAAAATTGACTGATGCGGATGTGCATTCTTCTTCTTGGCAACCTCCTGAGATGCCGATTTGAATGCTGCCGAGACTGGTTGTACTCGTGAGATACTGGTGCGATTGGTGGCAATTGTTTTGGAATCGTCCGCGTTGTAATCGTTGTACTCATCGAATCCTTCGACAATTTCGGCAGCTTTACGCGTTCTGGATATTGAGTCGACAGTGATATCATCACGGTGATTGAATGTAGTTGCATCATCGTCGTTGATTGTTTCAGATAGGAATTCTCGTGCTTTGGGGAAGGAGTCATCGATAATTTCTTCCTCTTGGTCGTTATCTGTTGTTGTTACCTGTTCTGTTGTTACCTGTTCTGTTGTTACCTGTTCTGTTGTTACCTCCTGTTCTGTTGTTAGTTCATCTGTAGTTGTTGGGTCCAATGATGATACTAATATTTGCTTTGTTTCTGCAAAAAGAGCATTATCAACCTCTCCTGTCAACGATGAATCATCCTTTTGGTTCTCATCATTGGTTGAAGGTTGCGTTTCATCCAGATTATTCGTTGGGGTTTCCTCCACCGCCACGGGTTCATCTACACTTTGTAGTGCTGATATAATATTATTATCTCCTTCTTCCTCCGCAATATCATCATGTTGCTCATCAGAGCCGCTTTCTTCACATTGTAACGTTGTCTGTGCTGGCGGTAACGGCAAGTTGTTCTTATCGTTGATATAACCGTATTCCTCCCGAGTATCATTATTTACTTCAGCACTACCGACGACGTCATCATATTCTGTCGTTACATCCAAATGATCACTTTCGTTTTCCTCCACTACGGGAGCATAATCAATACTTTGCAATGATACATTCCGCTCCTCTTCAACAACATCATGCTTTCCTTTATCATATTTTGGAATTGTCTGTGATGGTGGAGACTTCTTGTTGATATTATCGCGGCTATCCTCCTGAATATTACTCCTAGTAGGAGTAGTTGCTACCGCATCATCGGCGCCATTTGTCACATCATCAACACCATTAGCTATTTGGCTTGCAGCGGATTTATTATTGTCGCTACCAACAACGCCGTTGTCATCAATATTATCATCTTCATTATCAATTGAGTAATCGTCCGAGTGTTCCGAGTGCCCGTCGTCCTCAACAGCACTACCGCTGAACCATGCCAAAATTCGACTCATATTCAACACTTAAAGACAACCAAGCTACAGCCACGATAAATAATCCTTAATCTCAACTGTATATCACTTTCGGGACAGAGAGCTACTCAGTAGGGGCGCTGTCATCATGGTCATTATCACTTCTCTGATTTGATTTGATGAGAATACTGAGAACCCTTTTCGTGTCCACTTGACAGGGCATCAGCGGGCCCCAAGAAGATCTTTTGCTCCCAAAAATCTTCAAAAATGAAAAAACCATGTCAACAATGTGCTACTATGACCATTGATTAATTATAGACTAATAACACACTCCACCAAACAAAATCATAATGAGCACCGAACAACCCCAAAAAATGAAATCCAGCAATGTCCTCTCCGACAAAGTGAACCGCGCCCTCCACGTCCGCACCGACACACCCGCCATGAAAGCTGCCCTCTCTGCCTTGGCCACTCTTCCCTCCTCCACTTCTACCGATAATAATTCTAATGGAGTAATTGATGCAAAATCAGTCCGTGCAGCAATCGAAACAGATGCCCTCCGACGAGCACTCCAATTTCAATCCGAATTGCAAAAGTTGGCACGTGATGCGACAATATTGAGGGAGAGGGTGGATACTGTGTCGAGGGTGGCGGGACATATTGGGAGGATTGTGGATGGAAGGATTATTAGTAAGGAGCAGGCGGATGTGTTGTTGCATGGGGATGAAAGTGGTGGTGGTGGTGAGCTTTATGGTAGGAGTGGTGGTATGGTAGTGGAGGATAGTACTTCTTCGTCATGGGAATTGGAACGGACACTAGCATCGAAATTACATGCTGCCCACAAATCATACGTCGATGCCACCCACCGTCAAATAGCTGTAGATGCCTTCCTCGATAAATTCGACTTGGGTGACAATGAGGCACGATTATTAGACCATTACAACTTTCAAGGGTTCATCCTTCCAGGAGAATATGAGTATGAGGATAGTAGTAACCCATGGTGTCATCCGAGTGCGGCATTGCATATCAATCCGAATCCGTCGGGGGAGACTATGGAGGATGCTATTAGTTTTTTGAATGCGTTGGAGCGGTTGGTGGTGATTCGGATGGAGTTGAGCAAGACTTTTGGTAATAGTAGTGGCGGCGTGGAAGGTACAATGGATGAGTCGATGTTTGACCATGACAACATTGGTCAAGATAATGATACAATTGGAAACCGATCATCATCATCTGGTCAACTGGGGACCAACTCGGCATTACGCATGATGGAACAGTTAGCCACAAGACAAGAACGTGCCTACGAACGTCTCTACACATTCATCCAATACTTCCTAGGCATTGGATCGGCCACACCAAATTCACATCATAATGTACCCACATCCTCCAATGATGCGGGTAGATCCTACTCTGCATCAATGGATGCATCTCAATTTGGAGCATTGGGACGATTTCAGGATGGTGATGATATGGACGAGGCGTTTGGTCATCCAATCATTCGCAGAGCGTTACGGGTTCTGCGGCACTCTCCGGCACATCATGTGCATGCGTTGGAATTGATGGCGTCAAGTCGGAGAACAGAGGTGACGAGACGATTTTTGTTGGCGTTGACCTCGGGATATGGAGGTATGGCTCCATTGGAGATGAGGGCGCATGATCCGGTTGGGTACGTTGGCGATATGCTGGCATTTGCATTTCGTGCATTTAGGGTGGAAGGTGAGCTAGTAAAGACATTGTTTTTGTCAGAGAAAGAAGACGGCGGGCTGGAAGAGAAGGAGCAAGATGAGGATTATGACGATACTTCAGACAGTAGGCCAATGAGCGCTTCAGAATTGCTGGCTCAGAGTATGGGAGGACTTTCAAGACCATTGAAAACACGCCTCTCGCAGGTGATCATGTCCTTGGCATCGCAAGGAGGGGCTGCAACAGGTGATGGAAGCGGGGGAGCTATGCAGCCCGGTGACGATGAAGACACTTCTTCTTCGCTCAATCGACTCGTTGCGATTTACTCTGTTAGTGGACTTTTACGATTCTACTGCTCTGCAATTGAGAAGGCATTAGAAAAGGCTCAAGCTGAAAATGAAGCGATCACCGAGAGTCCACTCCTTACAACTTGTGACGAATGCCTTGCAGAAGCTGCCGACTGCTATGTTGCATCACTTCGAGCATATGGTGCAATGTTAGGAAGCCACTCTTTGAGTTCGTCACAAACAGAAGCGCATTTGGCCCAGCGTGCAATAATGCTTATAGCTGACGAACGAGTGGCTTCTCCTGGATTCGCTGACGATGCATTGGACACAGTGGGAGACGATCTTGTTTCCAAACAGCTGTCATTATCATTCCTTGTAAGTACGATGGTGGATGCTGCAATGACACATTTGAAAACACTTGATGGTACTAGTGCACTGAAATCGGCAGTAAATGCTGCATCAAAAAGCGGATTGGATGCGAAAGAAACAACCAAATGGATGGCACTCATTGATGAAAAAGAGCAGAATCTCGTGGAGGTACTCGTTGGTACTGAAGCAGAGATCGTATTGGAAGAATGCGGGCTAGGTGCAATCAGATCAGCAATCAAGGATATGGATAGAGTGTATATCGAAGGAATGACAATGTCATCACATCCAGGCCTATCAAGAAAAGAGGTAGAGGGTGCAATGAAAAAGTTTTACTCGTCGCTCTTTTCACCTCCGATTCCAACATTTGAAGATGTAATTAAAGATGCACAGCTGAGAAAGATTGCGCGATCTCGAACTGCACAAATAGTCATTGATTTGTATCAAGAAGTATATGGGGCGTTATCAAGTGAAAGAGGAGGGTATTCGGATTTATCATTCTTGGAGCATGATCCAAACCAAGTCAAAGCATTATTGTCACTCTAAGCATTGATAATTACTTACTGACATTAAGTTATTTCTCTTATTAGTATCAAGTTATTGCTAATGACGAGTGCATTTGGTGGGGATCCTAATATTGTATTCCATGGTGTATTCATCACGATCCCGATCTCTTAATCGGATGAGTACATAGGACCAAGGACCAAGACTTTGTATCATTTTCGACATCTTCTTCAGTGGCAGCAGCTTTGTTTCAGCATAAGTGGCGATTAGCGATGATCGCCTACTTCAAAATTGGCATTTGAGCAGAAACCTCTCTCCTCTCCAGGAGGCTCGGCGATGCAACATCACTCTCGCTCCCGACTAGCTTCAGCAGTACAGGTATATCATCGTAGGCTCCGGTTTCACCACTTCTATCGCTGCGTTCTCTTCGCAAGAATACTAGCTACTGCGCCGCAGTGTACAATGTCCTATTGATATTGATGAACGCCACCGATCTGCCGCTCTTTCTTCGTCTGTCACCACTTGAGTCCCCTTCTTTCGATCTGCATGACATTGACATGTGCGTTGCTTCTGTTCAGATATCCCTCAACATCATTATCATATCAATTGCATCTTGCCAATTGGCATTAATCTCTTGGCCTTGGTATGCATTCTCTTAATGACATGTATGTCCTAACAGGTCCGCAACACTGCTTGTACTTAGTCTACTTAGACTTCGACGTGACGTCCATGAAATCCCCTGGCGGGAATACTATGAGCAGTGGCATCTGCGGCAACTTTGAGGGCGATCGTGTCGGCGAGGTTGGTGCAGTTCCTCAGTATTTTCTCGTTTGTGGAGATCACCACGTTTACGTTCACTTCCCACGGGTTCTAAGAGCCGAATTCCTACGTAGGGACTAGTAGAAACACATATGTACCTAAATCATACCTATAGTTCTACATACCACTCACAAAACTATGATCTATTTCAATTAGACTCATTTGCGATGGCATTATAATCAGCCATAGTAACCCCAGCAAACATTCTCTCCTTCAACAACTGAATGGCGGTCTTACGACCTTCCTCCTTCACTGCATTCTTGGCGACCGTTTTCTCTTTTTGCATCCTCTTCCGAATCCCTACAAACTTGGTTTGAACTAAACTTGTTGCATCGATTGTTTCTACACACCTTGCGGCAACGTCATGTTTGGCTCGAAGGCTTGCCTGTTTGTCATGTGTTTGACTCATCCAATCTACATCTTTGCGGTTGCCAATCTGATGTTCCTGCTCCACCCAATATTCCAGCACCTCTTTGATTCCTCCAAATAATCTCATTTGTGCCACCACGTGACATTCAAGTCCATGCAACTTTGGCGTCACACTCAATTTCAACTCACGCCACTGCACCATGGCTGCATCGATATCAGCTTGCAACTTGTCGCAGAATTCTCGCGTAGGATTTTTTTGATGAATAGCAGAAAAGATCGAATCCCATGCCCTAAGTGCTATCTTCACATCCTCACATAATTTCTTCACTTTCTCTGCCGCCAACCTTCCACTCTCCTCTAAGATTATCTCGAGCTCATCCATGAGTACATGATTTTGCATTACTTTGATGATATTTACTCCATTAAAACTCCCTCCATGGTAGCGGCTCCGATCAATACCATACTTCTTCAGTACCTCCTCGCAACGGCTATATAGAGATGCCTCTGCTAGTTTCCTTCCTTTTCGGAAGGCAGCCAGCTTGCCGGGTGTTTCAGAGATTGCTTTTTTCAGTCGGCTAACTTCCTTCTCATACCTTGAGCAAACACTGCCCAGAGCTTTAAGGCGGTCTTCCACATCCGTCTTAACGTTTTCCATTTCGATATAAACAGGGGAGCCCTTCTCCGCATGCTCCATAGCTTCATTCAAATCCTTCTGATATCCCTTGTACTCAATCATTTTCACTCCGCCATCTACTGCACCTTTCCAAACTTCGTAATCTTGCTTTGCTGCTTGAAGAAGAGTTTTGTTCCTTTCGACAGAGTCACGGAGTTCCATCTCCTCTCTTGATATGGGCTCGATCTCAGCATCAATTGTGTCGAAGAAGTATTTTAACAAATCGTTGCCAAGCCCAATCAATCCATGAAGGACGGGAAACACAACGTGAACACCCTTCATAAAGTACGGCTTCCGCTTCACGCCTCCCCTTGCCGCACCTGTTCGACTCTCGTCCTTGTTTGTTTGCGCTCGATCAGTCAATGACTTAACTGTCCATAGTTGACCAGCAGCCACTTCAGGTTTCTTCTGCCAATCTGGCTTGAACAAATTGCAGTAACAGCACCACCAACCTTCAAACTCGGCCTTTCCTAGCATGACGGCAAGGAACTTCAAATCACCTGTCAAGAAGCACATGGGATCAATCGCAGTAATTCCGGGCATCAGAGGACGGGGAAGGTGGCTGTCTGTCAATTCAACTCGATACTTTGGTTTGTCCTTGCTTCCCTCATTTACCCAGGTTAGGCTGCCTTCCGCGATCCTGTCCATTCCGTTGCACATGTGTGTCATGATTGTGTTCTCAAGCACAGCATCGGAGTCTTTCTTGCATTGAACATCAGCCAATGCGTAAGTCTCTGAATACGACTTCGGTTCTTCTTCGCCTTCTTCTTTCTCCATCTCAATGGTGCACTTTGCAAGGAAGCGGTGTTTTGGCTTAAGCCCTGAGGACGCATGGTCACCGCCATTAGCACACTTGACACGAGCAATCTTATTCGGATCAATGTTGTAGCGTTGAGTCATGTACCCAACAATACTCAGCAGCTCAGTCACAGGATCCCTCCACCAATAACGGATGCGTTCCTTCACTTTTCCCGTCCCATCTTCATCATGGTCGTAGACACCAACGTGCACTTCGTTGTGATCATTGCCTAGCGCATTAATCTTCGCCTCGGACGCCCAAAGCCCATCGACCCCATGGAAGCACTTCAAGCATTGGACTATTTTCTTCCAGTGATACGGCAATATTCTGCTATGCTCCATGGTTGCATAGATCTCAAACTCATTCATCATCTTTGGAATCATATTCGCCTCCTGTAGAGCTTTGGTGGTAGCTTCCTTCTCGTTAAACATAAGATAGTCAATAATGTTCCTCACGACTTGGCTCTTATCTTCTCCTTCAATATCATTAAACAGTGCGTCTAATCCCCCATCTACTTTCATTGCAGCTTTATTATTCTTTGGACTGCGGAATTGTGCAACATGATATTCGTATACAGAGTTCGACGACTCGTAGGAGGTTGGAATGTCTCGTGCATCCATTGCTTGAAGAACATCACGAAGCAAATTTCCGAGGTTCATTGCAGCTACATCAAAAGTGGCGGTGTCTGGTTTCGGGGTGGTGAATGAAATGCCTGTAGACTCCTCTATAGAGGAAAGCATGGAAGAAAACGCAGGCTTGATTTTTGTAGGTGGTGGTACTGCTGCTGCTGCTGCTGGCGGTTTTGCCTCGGATGATGCATCCGCCGCCAACCCGTCAATCAGTTTCTGTTTCAATATATCCATCTGCTTATCCAAAGCCAGTTGCTGGAGGTGCAATTCAGCAATTTCAAGTACTGTCTCCTGTACATCAGGAGACATATCTTCCAGTACAGTAGACATGGTAGCAGCAGTTGGCTTGGACTTGTCAGGCCCAGCAGAGGTGAAGGGAAACTCAGATGATGTCTTCTTCATTTGTGGCGGCAGTGATAATTGCGATTGTTTGGGAACGGGAATGCTAACCATTGATAAAGCCTGCGTTGAAGGAGACTTCTGTTTCTTTGGTAGAATCTTCCTCGCCGCAGTCTTCAAGATCTTGTGAAACGGTGACTTCTGAGAAGGTGACTTTTGCGGTGGCTTCGACTTCGACGGTTGTGGCGAACGAGGACGCTTCTTCGCTTCTTCCTCCTTCTTTTCTCCTTTCACATCTAGAATATCCTTCATTTCTACCCACTTCATCACAGCTTCGACTTCCTCACTATCGTCGCGCAGTAGCTTTGACATCTCATCGCTAACGGTGCTGAAGAGCCGACGTTGTGCACTTCGTATAGTCCTGTTGAACCGAGGGGGGTTGTCACCATTATTAATCTTTTGTGTTGCAACAATTCCCTTTGCCTCCCCGATGCGTAGGATGTGAAATTTACCTACCCCCAAGACATTGCTTTGGCCATTCACCATTGATGAGTATTTAATCTCTCCCCGGGTAAATTCGCACCCCCCCTGCTTGGTCGTCATATCACACAAGCGATAGCCATCAAGAAAGCTATCCCATTCCTTCGTCCGCACGTCCACATTTCCATCGGCTTTTACCTTAACTAATTCGCAACCGTGAAGAAGAGCACTGTATTGACGTATGCCCATCTGAAGCTCATAACTAAGACCCCATTGATTATTTCCTCGTACTGTAAAAACGTTGGGCTCTATGATGGAAGCAACGGTATCATGCAGATATTGAGCTAGTGCCGGTCGAAATATTTGTCTTCTTTTCGAAGGTTCAACGGGTTGGGTTGGTTGTTCCTTCCGCAGACGTCTAGACGCCCTTGCCATCTGAGCGGCACTTTTTGCACTTGTCGAGTAGGGTGTACTGCTGCTAGCGAGAAAAATTAGTGTAAATAATACGGCGACGGTGCCAGTAAACGCGTGCGCTTTCATGTGATTTGGTTGATTAAATGGTTCACTAGGGGAGCCACGAAAAAAGCGAAAGCGTTTACTCAAATATGAGGCTGTGGTTTATGGTGCCGTCGGCATACTCATGGGTGTCGATTGTAATGGTGTGAGCGTTGCGTGAGAGATTGCAGAAGATGGCAGATGGCGGAATTTTTGGTAGCGAGTAAGTGGGATCTTATTTTTTGTCCGGGATGTCATGATAATTGGGATTAGGAGGGACTATGAGTTCCTATGTACTACTCCCACTTCCACTTGTCCCATAGGGGCTTAGAAGCCGTGTTCCATCAACTTCGAGCAGCTGCGCTCGTCGGTGGTCGGGTATCCGTTCGAATCTTACATAAAAATTTGAATATCGTGTAAGGAAAGAATGGCAGTGTCCAAAACTGCTTCTGTCTTTTAAAAGGTGGCGGAGATATCTTTTTTGTAACAATTCCGCAGTAGAGCATCACAAGTGGAATCATCCTTTCCAGAGATCTTGTTTGCTCTCCTCAGATTCGCTGCTGCCGGAAGTTGGACATTTCATAATGTTATCTTGTGGCGGTACTTAGAGGATGAGGGATCTTTTTTTGTAATGAATTCCTCAGTAGGATATAAATGTTAGATAGGAATCAGTATAAAAGTAAAGTACTGCTACCCGAACTACCTCCATCAATGTCTCAGCGACAAAGTCTTGTCTTTCGGCGAACAATGAGCGAGATACAACAGAAATGCGAAACAAAGGAATCAGTACAATGTTAGTACCTTTACAAACTCTTGTCTCAACAGACAGAAAAAACTTGTCGTTCTTGGCGATCCATGAGCGAAATTTGAAAGTTCTCACAAATTTTGCGGAGCTTTGAATCAGACTTCGGAAAGAACGGAAGTTTGAATCTTCAATCTTGGCGACTCATTAGCGACACTTTTCCAACTTTGTAGAACGAAATGTCTCGCGGTTCACGCCTTGGTATTTTCGATCTAACGTCCCTCCGTCGTTTATATAAAATATCTCAAGAAAAAATTCATCTTAATTCACCAATGGGAACCACTGTGATCTTTCTTTTGATACTAATTCCTCTGTTGAATTTATTCTTATGACCAATCGGGTCTCAACGTAGGAATCAATACATCAAAAGATCTTGTACAACTTCATTGGCTTTAATTGCGGGCGCAAATTCGCCAAGTTTGGCGCTGCAATGCATCTTTGTTGCATTGTTGCCATATCCATGAGCCACCCACCGTTCATAATTTCCGCAGACAAATCATCAACACAACGTTGCACCATCAACATCTACCACAACCCTTCTAATCTACAATGAAGTTCTCCATGCTCACCATCGCTGGCGCTCTAGCCGCCGCCAACGCCGCCGCCATCCGCGGAGATGCCGCTAAAACTCTCAAGAAGATGGCTCTCATGCAAAAGTTCACCGACGCCGCCAACAAGAAGGCCTTCGGCACCATCCGTCGTCTTCAGGATGAAGAAGATATGAATTATTACAATGCTGAAGAAGTTACCGCAGAGACCGTCATCCAACCCTACATGTGTACCACCGCCAAGGTTTACATGGGCGGCAACAACAACGGTGACAATGCCAACGCCAACAACGCCTATGCATCATCAGCAGTCCCCACTATTTCCTACCTCTCGTTCGTTGGTGCCACCGACGCCAACAACAACGGATACGAATACCTCTACGGCGAAAACGATGAGTACATGACCACTCTCTCTGCTTACCTTTCAGCAATTGGTTCCAGTTGGGCCGAAGAGAGGGCCAACTTGTGCGATGACTGTGAACAAATGGAGAACTTTTGGTGAGTGGATAATAGATACGTGTGATCTCATCTTATTTCTATGTCAACTCTTTCCCTAACACATGTTGTCTGTGTTGTGCTTTACCAACCCAACAGCGCCATGGACGAAGATGAAATTTCGTACTTCGCCGATATGTCCGAAGAAGACTTTCAAGCATACTTAGAAGAAGTTGAGCAAGAATACCAGGAGAAACAGCAGCAACAGCAGGAGCAACAGCAGGAGGAGATGGAGGAGAACAATAACAATGCCTACGCTGCCTACCAATACGGAAACGGAAACGGCCGTCGTCACCTCTTTGAGTCTATTCAAACTCTCTGTGGCACTTGTGAGCAGAAGTGTGTCGACGAGGACGACATTAAGCAGTCCCAGGAGTACTACGAGGAGATGGCGGAACTTTTCGCGGAAGCCATGTGTACTGAGGCCGGTGATGGCGTCAACTACATCGGTCACACTTGTGGAAATAAAGGAATGAGCATCGAACTTGCCTTGTACTCGGATGAGAACTGCATGTACTTGGCCGGAGAACAAAATGCCTACTCTTTGTACCAACAGGCCGTAGCAAATTCCTACGGTAATGGCGATGCTGACGGTGATGGTCAGCAGGATTACGACTGGAGCGCCGACGACCTAGCATATGGGTACATGCAACTTGTGACCGAGATGTTCCAAGACGAATTCTCTTGCTCAATGGGTGCTGTAAGGAGTTACGACGGTTCGGTAAGATTTTTTGATGTGTGCCTCCTGCTCTCATTTGAGTCCAGTTTGTCTTTTACTCACTTCTTCTTGATATTATTCCATCTCTTCTTCCGTCATTACAGGAGCCCAGTGAAGCCTGTGAAGCCCTTTTCGAAGATGCTGTCTCCAAGTCTGAGTGCCAGGCCAACAACTACCAGAACCAGAACCAGAACCAGAACCAGAACAACGGACAGGAGCAATACGAATACAACGGAGCGAACGGAGCAAACGGCTACCTCCCTGAAGGTTATGACATGGTCTACAGTGAAGATATTGCGGATGTGTGCGGGACTATTCTTGAGCTTGAAGCCAACATGGCCTCAGGATTCAACAACCCCTTCACAGGAGAATCCTGGTCATCCTTGTTCGGAAATGCGAACGAACTCTCTGGTGGTGCTATCGCTGGTATTGTGATCGCCGTTATTGCTGTCATTGCAGCTGTCGGTTACGCGGTAGGCAATCGCATGACCGCCCAGAAGACAAAGAACGCCAGCCTTGAGGAGCCTGTGTTCCAGGGCGGTGCCCTCAGTTAAATCTTGATGGATTTTGGTTCCATCACAGTTTAGGATGTTTGTTTGTGTGTGTACAGAAGGCATTTCAAGCCACGAAAAACTTCTTTTTGATTAATAATTACTAGATAGAAAGCCTTAATGTTTTGAAACCCATTGTATGTGAATGTAGTGTAGTTGCTTGTTGCGATAGAGAGTTTGTTGTAGGTCCGAGATTGGAGTTACATACTCTTACCGCATACATTTGACATCTGTCTCTGGCTTCCATGGAAGAGTCATGATTTGCTGGTAATCCTACGCTGAACATCGTTCCTCAGAGTTCCCAGATAAACCGCAACTAAAATAATATATTTGGAGGGGCCAAAGATGGAATGTGTTTACTTGGAATGTACTATGTATACTTAGAGACAAAGGAAACAAACTTCCAAGAGGCAATCATCAGCTTTTTGTAGCACCAGACGTTTTGCATGTATGTAACAGATCCTCATCTCACATTTGATTCGAATTCCCCTGAAAGGCCGTGGCATTTTTCAGCTTGGAGAATTTACCACCCACACGACTTCTGTTCTTCCTCACAGGAGCCTGTCCAGCCGCCGGGGCTGCAGCACTGCTATCAACCTTCACTTCCTCACCCTTGATTGTCATTCCGGTAGTTGGTAACGCTGCCGTAGCCTTTGCCAATTCTGCAGCCCTTCTTGCTGCCGCTTCTGCCCGAATCTTTCGTACGTCCACTTCCTCACCAGCCTTATCTTTCAATGGGGTTGGCGCTTTGCCATCCAGCCTTGAGCCACCCCCAGCGTTTAATGCCCAATAGTCAATTTTTGGAGATTGTACTGCAATTGCAGCGTTGCGTTGTACACCCGTTGCACCAGTCTTTTCGGCAAGCATTTCAGGAGCGGGTTGTGCGGAAGATGAACTGACGCCACTTTCTTCATCTGCCCTTAGAATTTTCCCATCGACAATTTTGATACCACCTGCAGCAGCAGCGCCTCCATCTTCGGCATCTCCTTTCTTACTACCAGAAGCAGCTGACAAACTAGATGGAGTTGGACTCGGACAAGTACTCGATCTATGTTCCGCTGGAGCATACGCACTCTGTTTCGGCAAATTGGCCAAACTAGACGAAGCCGCACCCGCCGACGATGACGCATTCCCCGACGATGGTGCCGAATGACTACTAGGTTCCTTATACCCCACAGGAGCATCAAAATCGACATTACAATCAGTCTCAATAATACACGCGGCATCTTGCGGCTTGACCTCTTTGATTTCAAAGTGATAATTCTTGCTATTGTAGGGGACACAAATGACATCACCCTTGGTAATACATGAAAAGTTACGTAGTGCATGCTCCAATACGGCACGGGGGTTGGAAATTTCCAAAAAGTCGACATGCTGTGCTTGAAATTTGACAAAGTTGGCTTTTGGTAGACTAACGTTTGTAACGGTCAATACACCCCCCTCCTCAATGAGTAAATTCTGCATCATCCAAAAGGGAATGACACAACTCCCCTCCTCGGCAGTAAATTCCAACACACCGCAATGAGTCAAGGTGCCCCTATTCGGATTCTGAAGTTGGAATAACATGGGATAGTCCACCTGAAGACGGGCGAGGACGTCGAATGCCGATGGTGGGAGAAGAATTTTATCTCCTTGTTCGAGGTGTGTTTTGTCGGCCATGGCGGCGCTGTAGCAGTGGTATTGTTCTTCGAATTTATCGGGTAGGCCTGTTCGGCCTCCTCCCATGAAGCCCCACATGATGGATTAGTTGTTGCTTGGTGTTGGTGGTGAGTATGATCTGTGTGATTAGGCGCTGCAATCGAAGCCCATGGAAGTTATGAGCAGAAAACACACAACTCGAAGATGGGACTGTTTCAATAATATGGGGCCAACCTACACTGAAACATCTGTCGCTTTCCAGATTTATTCAATGCAGCCTACGCACTGAAATATGTGGGTCCAACCCAATCTAATGAATTGCTGACCGGGAACCACGACCAATCAAACATCAATCTTCGCTTCACAACACAACTCAAGCATTTCAAGCGCAAACAAAGCAACAGGAGAATAGCAAGATGGGAAAGAACATGAAGAAATACAAAGGCGGCGGAGGCGGCGGAGGCCACCACCACAAAGGCAAACCAACCTTCGCCCCCCAAAGACACAAAAAAGTCGAAGTCTCATTCAACGCAACCGATCGACACGACTACCTCACCGGATTTTCCAAACGAAAGAAGGAACGTCGTGCCTTTGGATTGGCCATGCAAAAGGTCAAGGATCGAGAGGCCAAGGTGGAGGAACGGAAGGAACGGAGGGAGGCGCAGATTGAGAAGATTGAGGATATTGAACGGAATAAGAAGGCGTTGAGGAAGGGATTGGAGGGTAATGATGATGATGGTTCAGATGATGATGATAATAATGATGATGGCTCTGTTACCAATCCAGAAGAAGGACAGCAGCAAGAAAAGGAATTATCTACATTTCAAGATGAACACACGACATCTCAATTTGGTGGTCTAGTATCAGTCACTACAACGTTTGGAATACCCTCAGATGACGAAGACGACGACTCTATAGATTTTTTTCAACGAACCAAACACGGGAAGGATCACGTGGACACGGCACAAAAACGAGCTGCAGATGTCAATACCTTTATGGAGCAAGTCAAGAGTAACATGCCAAAGAAGAATAGTGGAAAGCGTGGTGGGAAGAAGGGACAACACGGTGCTTCGACAATGAGTGGGATGGGGAGTGCGGCAACTTTGAAGATGGCACAAAAGACACTCAAGAAGTTTAATGCAAAGAATGGCAAAAGGGGCCGCGGTGGTGGTGATGAGCGTGATGGTGGAAAAGGTGGAAAGAAGCGAAAGGGTAGACGGTAATTGAAGAGAAGAAGAACTGGCAAGCTAGAATGAAATGTACCACACTTAGTGTAGATATAAGATTTGACTCATAAGAAACCCATTGCATCCTCAATCTCTCTCAAGCGAGCTTGCTTTGCAGCCCACTCCCTTTCAAGCTGCTTCACATCTCCAGGCCATTCTGGATGGAACACTCTCCTTCCGCAGTTTGCATTCGGACACTCTATACCAAATGGGGGCTCTGTTAACAACGTATTGAGACATGATTTGTGATACCAACACCCGCAATAGGTTCGGTAAGGCTTCAACTTCCTCATTTCCTTCACCTTTTTGTCACTCTTGCTAGAACTGGAAGAGCTGTTATAGATGGACTTCAATTCGTCAGGACATACCGGCAACACCCTCTTGTTGCAGCACGGACACATTTCCACCACAAGGCCCTTCACTTTCTGTACCAAAAACGTCACCAGAACGTATAAACTTGGCTGAGGAGTAATCGTCCCACCAGTTGGAATATACACATCATAATAACCTGCATTTCGTTTCTGCTCCTCCAACTTCCATGCAAGTTCCTTCTCTTCCAGTTGTTCATCGGCAGCTTTTTCCTCCGCAGTCAATTTTTGAATGGCACGTCGAGCATCCTTGCGTTCTTTTGCTAGAGCTTTGTGATCGACATATCCATTGTCACCCGGAGCACGTACAGAGGATGCTTCCTTGTTGCGCAGATCAGTGACCTTCTTTAATGCTTCAGTATCATGTTTGATATTGGATATGGTATCTTTTGTCAAGCGAGCCTTGTATTTTTCCTTCAGCTCGTCAATATTCAAGTGAAAATTCTTTGGTACTTTGACTGGATTACTCAAGTTCATTGCCTTTTCGGACGATAGACCTTCCTGCATTCGCCTTACAATATCTTGAGCTTGTGTCATCATCATGTCAGTGATTGTCTTTGGAAAGTTTGTGGATGTGAGCTCAAGTAGACATGACTTTCCACCAGTGACAGCTGAGAAATCTGGATATGCAGGATCAATTGTAATGTTGCAATTGATGTAGTACGCTTCATTGTGTAGTGAGAGTTTGATTTTTCCTTTTGAATCATACAAAGTGATAGTCGACTGTTTTTGCTTCGACTTGTTAGTAGTTGATTTTGAAGTAGCTGCAGTTGCATCCGACTTTTGAACCATCTCAACACATTGCCTCAGTTCCTTCCAGCACGGCACAAAGAGATTGGTATCTACAAATGAAACGAGCCGTTCCCAAACTACTCTCACTTGTTGCGTAGGTTGTTCAGTAGCAACAATATTTAGCTCCTTTTCCAGCTTCTTCTTCAACCCAGGGGGAACAACTGCATCTTGATCAATATTGACAATTAGTGGATGGCCTGGGTAGCCATCCGGAAAGGTGAGGGTCATCTTGATCTTTGTGTAGGGAGTCCGTTGATAGGTTGCAATTAAGAATGATGGCGTTGATGTGGGAACATTTACGGCTGGAAACATCGATTTCGCTTCGGCAACCTCCTCTTGAATAGATTTGTGGTGGCTCATGATGAAGGTGTGTGTTATAATTTTATGATGTGACTGCTTTTGTTCTTGAGATTTTTATCTTGGCTTCCGAACCTCCGCTGTTGTTGGGTTCATTTCAATTGACTATTGTTTGCAAGATCACCTGTGGTCTAGAGTTGAGTGCAGCGAATAAGCTAATAAGCTAATAGCTGATAGATATGATAGGATATTTTCAACAACTGTTGCACGCACAACCTTCAACCAATAACGTCAAAAGTCTACAGCAAAAAGTGAGGCTGTGAGGTGTGGTGTCAGCGGGTTGGCCAAAAAGAGCTACCCGTGCGTTTTGGTAATAATGAGCCCTCCATCTGAATCGTCCAACCTTCACCAAAAAAGAATTTTGCTCAGTGAACGGAGAATCGAATCGATTACGTGATCGTGCTGTAACCTATCAAGTATTCCTTCATTCTGTGCTAGAAACCTCTACGTGGACCTCTACTATAATTCTTTCATTATGACAAGGCTTTCAATATGTCGGCTGGCTGCAGCCATTGCTGTCGTCACAACCACGTTCTCCTCATCAATAATCTCTGCATCTGCGGCAGATTTCGAACTACCAATATTTAATCCCAAAGAAATTGACACTGACATTCCAAATGAATCCTTCATCGGTCCCAACTGCGCATCCCACACAAACTGCACCGAGTGCGGAGGGGCACTCTCCGCACTGTGCCACTGGTGCGCAAAGAACAACAAGTGTCACGCCAAGGGAGATCCATTCGGGTGTCTCATCGGTGCATCTTGTGACGCTCCTCGTCCCACTCCGAAACCAACAAAACCGCCGACACCACCCGCAAAAAAGTGTATTGATTTCAAAGATTGTCAGAGCTGTGCCAATAGTTCATGGGAGTGTCACTGGTGCCCTCAGGATAATGATGGGACGTGTCATGCCAAGGGATCGTGGAGTGGATGTGCGTCAGGTGCGGATTGTTTTGCGATTGATCGGTGTCAACGATTGGAACCGGAACGAGTGTATCATGGTGGGACATTTTCAAAAGCATCCTTTGAAGGGGTTGGACCGGTTGCTACGACGGTGCTGGCGGTGATTATGGGGTTGGTTCTTTGTTGTGCTACTTGTTGCTTTGCGGGGGCGACATTTGTCAAGGGAGCAGTGGATGATTTGGTTAGGCCGGTTGATATGGTGTATGAAGATGATGGTATGAATGGTCAATATTATGATGATGACAACCAATTGGAACTGGAAGCACCTCTGCTATTAGAGAATGGATCAGCTGGAGAAACGGATGGGGAAGCTATTGCAGATGCCAATAGAAGAAGTAATTCACTGACAAGATCAGAACAAGTCTCAGTGACGCAGTTATCAGCAATGTCTGTAACGACGAATCGTCGTCCACAGAAGAAGAAGTCCAGCATAAGACGCATGTATGGAGTGTGTCAAGTAGTTTATCTTGTCACCATCTTCTTCACGGTGATCTTATTCATCGTCGGCATGTCCTATGCACCACGACAGCCACAATACAACGTATGCACGAACCAACTGGGCTGGAAATCAATCATTGAAGGAATGGCATCACTGAAAGTGAGTGCATCCTTTGATTTACTAATTTCTGTCTACAATCCCAATCGAGTCGAAGTGGATCTAAAGAATGGTGCGGGACAATTTCACTATGATGGAGAGTACATTGGATCGTTTGAAATTCCCGAGGGCAAGATAGCCGAAGAGGCAATTAGTGACATTATTGTGAAGGTTACTTTTACTCCAGACAAATGGCAAGCGTTGTCTCTGACATCGGAGTATTACAGGGGCACTTTGCGATTCATTGTGGGTGGGCATGCTCATGTATCAGTCCCAGCATTGGGCAATTATTCCTTTGAAGCAAAGTTTGATGATATTGAAGTCAATACGAATGATCCTTCCTTAGATGATACTCATTTATGTGCTTGTCCTGGGTGGAAGAAGCCTGGTCATCATTTGTAAAGTGAAGGGGTATGTTTGTGTTTGTAGAAAGTGGGGCTATTGTTTTGTGTATGACAGTATGTGGTGTGGTATTGTAGGTAATAATGTAAGCGATAAAAAAATATGTAATGAAGCGGCTGCTTCGCTTCATTCCAAACCAGATGCTCTACCATATTGTTTCTATGATAAAGCGGCAGCTCTCCTCTACTGTCTTCATTCTTTGGTTTTTGGTTGTCAATTGCAATCCGGCCGGGCCAGCTTCATTCTGTCCCCTCTTCTCTCATCTCCCCCCTTGAAGCTTCGTCGCCTCGTGTCATTTTTCATTTTGGCATCATTTTTTGATCATTTCACATGCACCATGATGATAGCATGATACACCGCTAGCATTGAGACCATTTTGAACCGACACAACCATCATTACTAACTGCAAATACTCTAAACCCAATCTCACTAAACAATGAGTTCACGATATCAACGTCAAATGGGCCGCAAAGGCGGCAACAACAATAGCAGCAGCGGCCTCCGCACAACAGATGACACATCCGATGCCCTCGCCCGAGCCGAACGTGCCCGTCGCTTTCGTGAACAACGCATCGCCAACCTCCGCCGCGATGACAAAGCCCTAGATGCGAAATTTGGTTATGATGAATTTGATTTCAAGCATGTGCAGGAATTGAAGAGTCAGTTGCAAAAGAAGGAGAGGCGGGAACTTTTGAAGCGGCAGCTGGTTGGAAATGATAAGGCGGATGTGGTTGTGGCTACGGCGCAGCAGCAGGATAGTAGAGGGGAGGGGAGTGAGGCTATGATGACTGAGGCGGAGTTGGTGGTGTCTGGGATTAATGGGAAGAGGCGTGGATGGGTGTTCAATATGATACCGACTACATTGCCTGCTTCGTCGGGCAATGACACCCAGCCTTCAGCTATGGGAGGTGATGATTCTGGTGGCTTTGTCGGTGCAGGTGAAGAAGATGGAGGCGCCGAAGGAGGAGCGGAACGTGCAGGCGTGGAACTATTTCTGATTGATGAAGAGAACCGAAAGTTCAAGGCAACTGTGGCTCATGAGCCCTATTTCTTTCTTATTCCAGAAGATAAAACCGCCGCTGGGTTTGGTGTCAGTAGTGGTGATATGAAGGCCAATGATGTACACGAGTTGCAGACACACTACCAAGACCTCACATCTACAATTATTCGGATGTATCAGCCCCGCGGTCTCAACCGCGTTGAAATCTTACGCAAGATGGATTTAGATGCACCAAATCACTTGGGTCTACAATCACAGAACCTAGGAGGTCGGCCAATGATTAAACTGATTTTTGACAATGTGGAACAGCTTCAGAGAGTCAAGAAGGATGTGATGGATGTGCTTAGAAAGAATGAACAAAAAAGAAAGGATCAAGGCGATGAGTTTCAGTTTGCGACTTTTGATGCCAACTACAATCATGATGAAGCCATTACATCGCGGAAGGAAGATCCGCTTGCGTCATTGATTGATATTCGTGAGCATGATGTGCCCTACATTGTTCGGGTATGTACTGACTTGGGTTTACGTGCTGGTTGTTGGTATACACTTACTCCTATCCCTACTGGAGGAGTGACTCTTTCTGATCGAGACAATCTTCAAAAGGCAAATCCTACAGTGTTGGCGTTTGATATTGAGTGTACCAAAGCTCCGTTGAAATTTCCTGATGCTGAAGTTGATTCAATATTTATGATTTCGTACATGGTCAATGAGCAAGGCTATCTGTTGCTCTCTAGGCATGTCGTTGGAAAGGACGTGGCCAACTTTGAGTATACACCAAAGCCCAAATATCCTGGTCCCTTCATTGTTATAAATGAACTGACAGAAGAGGCATTGATCCGTCGTTTCTTGACTGAGTTCCAAAAGCACGCTCCTCAAATTGTGGTCACTTATAACGGTGACTTTTTCGACTGGCCCTTCTTGGAGAGGAGAGCAGCAGAATATGGATTGGATTTGAGGCGAGAGATTGGTTTCTACAATGCTGCAGCTAATAATAGTGGAGGTGGTGCCGGAGTTATGGATAACTCTTCTGAATACAGAGGGCGTACAGCTGTTCATATGGATGCCTTTTGCTGGGTCAAACGCGACTCTTATCTCCCGCAAGGCTCTCAAGGTCTCAAAGCCGTTACCAAATATAAACTCGGTTACGATCCAGTCGAAGTAGATCCCGAAGATATGGTTCGATATGCTCGAGATCGTCCAGCACATATGGCTAGTTACTCAGTTTCCGATGCCGTCGCCACGTACTATTTGTATGACAAATATGTTCATATGTTTATCTTTTCTTTGTGTACTATCATTCCGATGGGACCCGAAGATGTATTGAGGAAAGGTAGTGGAACACTCTGCGAAGCCCTTCTCATGGTAGAAGCCTGTACCAAGGATATCATCTGCCCTAACAAACAAAAAGATCCTGTGGCCAAGTTTACGGAGAAAGGGAATCTGCTGGAATCTGAGACTTATATTGGAGGAAAGGTGGAGTGCTTGGAAACAGGAGTTTATCGCTCAGACATTGAATACAAGTTTGACTTGAAGCCAGAAGGATTTCAGGGTCTGATCGATAATGTCGATAGGGTGATGACGTTTGCCATTGAAGTCGAAGGAGGTATCGACCGAAGAAAGATTACCAATTACGATGAGGTGAGTGCCATGCTCTGGTTCTTACTGATGTATACTTATTGTATCCTGCATGTGCTGACTCTTTTGACACTTTCAATTCATAGATCAAAGCTGAAATCGTCGAAAAGCTAGAGCTACTCCGTGATAGACCCAGTCGTACAGAAACTCCCTTTGTTTACCACATTGACGTGGGTGCAATGTATCCCAATATCATCTTGACGAATCGTCTTCAACCATCTGCTATTGTAGATGATGCTACCTGTGCTTCATGCGACTTTAACCAGGCACGAAATGGGTGCAAAAGGAAAATGCAGTGGGTCTGGAGAGGAGATTACAACCCTGCCACGAAGGGAGAATACGACCGAACAAAAGATCAATTGATGAGAGAGAGTGGAGTTGACGGTACAGATAGACCCTTTCATGAGCTCAATGACATGGAGCAGGCAAAAGCAATTTCAGACCGTCTAAAACTGTACAGTAAAAATGCTTACAAGAAGACCAAGGTGACGGAAGAAATTACTCGGACCGATACTGTCTGCATGAGGGAGAATGATTTCTACGTTGATACAGTTCGTCAATTTCGTGATCGACGATATGAGTACAAGAAGCTGACTAAAGTGTGGGGAAAGAAGATTGGGACAGCTGAAACAGCCCAGCAAAAAAAGGAAGCCGAAGATACAGCTATTGTTTACGATTCGCTTCAGGTGGCTCACAAGTGTATTCTAAACAGTTTCTACGGTTACGTAATGCGAAAGGGGGCGAGGTGGCGTTCAATGGAAATGGCAGGGATCGTTACAAAGACGGGAGCTGATTTGATTGTCCAAGCCCGAAAGGTGATTGAGCAGGTCGGGCGACCTTTAGAGCTTGATACTGATGGTATTTGGTGTATATTGCCAGGAAGCTTCCCAAACGTCTTTACTTTCAAGTTGGATGATGGGTCGTCGTTCAATTTGGAATACCCCTGTGTTATGCTCAATGCAGATGTCCATGATAACTTTACGAACCACCAGTATCAAACAATCAAGGATCCTGTGACTGGAACCTATGAAGCAAGGTCAGAATGTTCCATCTTCTTTGAATTGGATGGACCCTATCGTGCCATGATTCTTCCTGCGAGTACTGACGAAGGTAGGCTGCTAAAGAAGCGTTACGCGGTGTTCAACTTCGATGGATCTCTTGCTGAACTAAAGGGATTTGAATTGAAGAGACGCGGAGAGTTGGAGTTGATCAAAACCTTCCAATCTCAAGTATTTGAGCATTTCCTCGATGGATCTTCGTTGTCTGAGTGCTATGATAGTGTCGCAACTATTGCGAACCATTGGATTGATATTTTAGACACTCGTGGAGAGAGTCTTGATACGGATGAGCTCGTCGACCTCATTAGCGAAAACCGCAACATGAGTAGGCAGTTAGAAGATTATGGTGATCAGAAAGGAACCTCGCAAACAACTGCAAGGCGATTAGGTGATTTTCTTGGTGCCGAGATCATCAAGGACAAAGGGCTCAACTGTAAATTCATCATTTCCCAGCTCCCTCACGGGGCACCAGTAACCGAGCGTGCTGTCCCGACTGCAATCTGGAAGGCAGAGCCTGCTGTAATGAAACATTACCTTCGTAAATGGCTGAAAGCTCCTGAAATGGAAGGGGATGATTTTGATATCCGAAACGTCCTTGATTGGGATTACTATCTTGAACGTCTCAACAACACGATTCGTAAGATTATTACTATCCCAGCAGCTCTGCAAAAGGTTTCCAATCCTGTGCCGAGAGTACCTCACCCCGATTGGCTACAGACAACTGTGCGCAAGATGAATGATAAGTACAAGCAGAAGAGTATCAAAAGTATGTTTGGTCCAAAAGCACCAATGCAAATCCAGCAGAAGAAGTCCTCAGCTGTGCTTGACATTGAAGACTTTCAGGGGAGTTCCTCAGGGCCGGGGCGTCCTATCGTGCACAGCAAGAAGAGTCGGAGGAGGCCTAGAGCAATTGAAGCCCAACAATCTGATCAGAGTGATGGCACAGAGACCGAAGTTTCCAAACCTGCCAATGAGAAAGAATCAAGCGATGCCAGGATCAAACTTTCTGGAGAAAATCTTCCTGCATGGCTGAAAAAGAAGAAGGAGCTCTGGCGTAAACAGAGGAAAGAACGCAAGAGACGTGCATCATCTGCACCGGAGGCGTCTACTGATTCAGTATCTAAGAGACAAAAGTCCGCACTTGGCTCTATGGAAGGGTACATGCGCAGTGCAGCACAAGCATTGACACAGCATGAATGGCACGTTATTGAAATGCGCGAATTAGCATCATCAGAAGGCGCCTCGTCTGATGGAACATTCCTGCTTTGGGTCATGGTTGGGAACAAATCATTGCAACGAATCCGTGTTAAGATGTCACGAACTCTGTTTGTTGATAGTCGCATTGAATTGAAGCAAGGTTTGGTGGGCGGTCTTTCAGTGAAACACGTTGAGAAGCACTTGCCACACAATAAGTCGAGTGACCTCCTCTATGAAGTGAGCATGCCCGAGTTTATGTACCGATCTAGCAACTGGATTGAGCAACTAAAGCCCAAGGATTCGTCAATTGAAGTGACGACTGAGAACGTGAGTCGTATGTTCAAGTCAGTGTATGAAATGGGAACTCCTCTGTCGCTCCGAGCCATGATGCATCTGGGTTCAGTTTGTCGCCCCAGCATTGATGTAGAAGGAAAGACTGGAAAGGTATACAACCTTTCAGAACTTTCCTCCGTCTCCCACCCAAATGAAGGAGAATATCTTCATCGAGACTTGACCTACAGACGTATCTTCTTTTATGAAAATCTCAACCAAAAGAAGAAGTCAGGATTGGTTGGGCTATTTATTATGGAAGGTGGTAGTGGCGAGAGATCGCGCACGAGTGATAACGATGACACAATTGTCGACTTATCTCGTCCTCAAGACTCGCCCAATCAGACTTTTACGTTAAGTTGCACTTGTCACTTTTGGGTAGTCAAGCCTGGTGGTAAAAAGGTTCAGAAGAACATCACTGTGAAACAGTGTGAAGGAATGTTTGGGCAACTCCTCGCTCATCTCCAGAGCTTGGGATCAGATGATGACGGTGATGATGCCATGACATCAGAGTATTCGTCCCTTTCTCCTGATTCGAGCTGCATGGTATCGAATCTCTCGTACGTGAAAGACGAGAAAGGAGCTCTTACTGGAGCAGATGACGTCCTAAAATCTTATCTTCAATCCAACAACGGACCAACCATCTTGCTAGCAAACACAACGAAGCCACAGCCTCAGTTCCGTAAGCTTGTTCAAAGCTGCAACTCCTTCCCGTTCGTTCAACTAGCCTATCCACCTGGGCCGTCGCACAATCCTTCATCGTCATCACTCCCCGCTTTGAACTGGGAGCCAACAGCCGTGCAGCTCTGTTTGGAAGCGTATCTTCACATGGGAGTTGTATCATACCCTAAGCGCATTGCCTCTGCCCGTTTCTCCCAAGTTCCTATCGGCAACTTGGCCCAGGACGAAAACTCTACAATCTTCGATGTGTTTTATGCAAGGAACTTGAGCAAGAGTAGATCTGTTTTGTGGGCTAGTGGAATGCCAAGCCAACCTGATCTTGGATTGAACACGTTGAGCCTTGTGGGAAAGACTGGAGCAGGGTTTCTCCCAGTCGACACGGATGCTGTCGACAACGAGATTTGGGGTGACGATGATGCACTTGTCAGTCCTGTTATTCAACGCCCTGGAGCTTACCGCTGTGTATGCGTCGAACTAGATATTTTTGACTTGGCTATCGCTGCCCTTACTGACTCATCGCTTGCAAACCTCCCAGGCGCATCTGTGGCGTCTGCCAACAAAGGTGGTGCTCTTTTTGATATGGAAACGAATGTCCCCGGTGGCTTTATATCTACGAACGCTCCTCTTGGAGATGAGATGTCAACTGCCATTTCTCTCCCTGTCTTGCGCTCTGTTATCCAGGCATGGCTCCGTGACGCTTATCAAACGAATAGTCACATTGCAGATGATCTGTTACATGATGTCTATCGACTTATCTCAACCCCAGACTCGTTGATGAACGACCCTGCTCTTCATCGTGTGGTCCATTCTTTGATGAAGACAATATTTTTGAGGTTATTGGGTGAGCTTCAACGCCTGGGCTCGACGATTATATCTGCCAACTTCCACAAGGTCGTGGTTGCTACCAACAAATCTGATATTTACGACGCCAAAGAGTACATCGATTTTGTCATTTCAACTATTCTCAAGAAAGCCGGAGCAAATGGTTCCAACCAAATGGTAGAGGGGATGGGCCGCGTTTCTATCCGCCCCAACAGCTTTTACACTCACTACCTTTTCCTCAATGAACATAATTTTGGAGGAATTCATTTCGAGCAACGTGAGATCGAAGATGACGATGAAAATGAGATGACACAGCTCTTCAATTCGGGAGGTGCAGAAGATAGCTCTTTGATTGTGCCTACAGTTGTGAGTGGCTGGAACATCATGCAATACCTTGCAAATGATATTGCCCAGGACTACTTCCGAACCATTATTGGTAGATTTTCCAAGGATGTTTTCCGTAAGCAGCTTTTGATTCAACAACAAGCGAAGAACAGGATGACTGCTATATCTCCAGTATCTGTGGCCAAGAATGGCGACGAAGACGATTCTACGCTTTCCCCTCAGGAGCAGCTTATGAATTACAAGAAAAAGATTATTTCTAAGCACTTTGCGAATTATCTGACGAGGGTGGTTGGCGAGCTCATTGAGGATGGGGGCGGAGAAGAAAGTTTCCCTCAGTTGCCTGGATCTCATCTTCATCTTACTAATCCTGCTCTGGAGTTTGTCAAAAATGTGCTTGTGATTCTAGACCTTGATCCTGATGTAAAGCAAGAGGTGATCTACTTGAAGAAGAGTCTGTTTGCTCAGATTGGAGTTCAGGAATACTCTGCTGCAACGGCTTGGAAGAACCCCGCTGCCGCCTTCACATTGCCTGACGTGCATTGCATGGAGTGTCACGAATGTCGTGATGTGGATTTATGTGTTACTCTGCCCGAAGATGAGGAGTCTTCGCAGAAGCAATGGCTCTGTGCAGGCTGCGGCAGCTCATATGATGTCGACAATATCGAACGAAGACTTGTTGATATTGTCCAAAAGAAGTGCATCCGTTACCAATTGCAGGACTTGCGCTGTACGAAGACACAACAAGTTGCTGTTCGAGCTTTGTCACGTACATCGGATTGTTCAGCTGCACTCAAGTTGGACATTCCACGAAATGAGTTCTTTGGGCAACTTACAATTCTTCGAAACCTTGCGAATTTTTATGAACTTGATTGGCTATTAGAGACCACGAACGGGGTCTTGAACGGACATGCGTAATTAAACTGTGTGTGTGCATACATTATGTGTCAAATATAATAACTAGAAAACAAAGTATCATCTCTATTTTTACCCAAGTTAGCCTTCTATCGAGGAGGGCGCACGCCTTCAACCTGCGCCCAAGGCAAAAGCGACTGCAAATAGAGTTGCAATATTGGTGAGTCTGGATCTAGCAAGTCAACTTCATTTCCAGCCATACCCAACATGCCGCGCAGCTGCTCCATCAAATCAGCAGGCACATCTTCCATCATCTCTCGTTCCATCATTCCACCGCCACCTCGTGCTTGGCCTCCTCTTAGGAATCTCCCTCGGCGATGGTCGTGCACCAGGGCTGGACCTACAAGGTTTGGATCCAACGCAATAGCTTCAGGCGGGAATGTACGGAATCGGTCTTCGTAGTCGGATGGATCGCACTGAGCATATCGGACAAGCGCTGGAGAAAACGTTGATGTTAACTGCTTGGGAGGCAACTCTGTAGAAGTAGACCCCTCTCCCTCTCCTTCGTTCTTTTCTTTCTCCAATTGAGGCTCGTCTCCCTTCACTACCTTCTCGCTGCAGCTATACATCCACTGAACAACATCGTTTTCTTTCCACAATTTGTGATTTCTTTCCACGAAAATTCTGACGAGATGCTCTCCAGCTGCTCGTGCCACTCGAGCTTCTATTTGTGTGTTGACTTCATCAATATTTGCAGCATTCAAGTCATGATTGAACGCAGGAAGCACAGTAGGCCAATCCATTTGGAAGGACCTCGCTTGGACATTCACTTTGTTCATTTCTAGAAGCTTCGGCAACACCATAGGAAATGTTTCAAGCGCAGTCTTCAAAGCCTCATCAGCTTCCTCCTTCCTCGATAAACGATAAAGTGCCATTGCATACGAGAAAGCCCAATTTGGCAACTGAAGCAAAGGACACTTGTGGTGCCTTGAGGTCAAGTCGTCCTCCCAGTTAATGGTAATCTTTTCAGATTCCACCAAATCCACAATAAATGATGCTCCCAGCTCAAGTCCATCCTCATCTTCCTCGGAAAGGGCAACAGACGCCCGCCGACTCGCCAAAGCATAATAATCGAGAATGAGTAACACTCCCATTGGATCTCTCAACGGGTCAAGCGAGAGCAGATACCGCCCCACAGCCATCGCATTAGGGTGGCAACCACTCATACCGGAAGTTTGCATGATGCGAAAGAGGCAGGCAAAGAATCCCGAATTTGGTTGACGATTTATATCCATGAAAATCTCATTGTTGGCTTCAGCATTATTCGCATTGTTACTGGGCAATAAACTCGAAGGCAAGGCAGTCTCATACAAATACATGCACCTCCGTAACAAATCTGATCCTCTTCCACGATCATTGACGTAATACAACACCATTGCCATTTGCAATATGGTTTCAGCAAAGAATGGATTATCTGCCACAAACATTGCCAACAAGTTAGGATCTTGCATCCCAGCTTGTGGATTGGAGAGCATTTGCTCGTACTTGCGATTGATTTCGGAATAGGTGTCTGACATGTCAAAAGTGAACCACTTTGCATTTGGTAACGCATCTTTCTCTTTGTTCTCGTCATCATCTTCTCCGCTGCCATCACCACTTTCATTGTAAGGCCAAGGCACCGACCACTTATTTCCTTCCTCTTCTTCCAACACATCTTGTGTCAACTCCTTCACTCCGAGGCCACCACCCACAAATGAAGGAGGTTTCCCCCACTCCGGCTTTACTTTTCCAAACAAATACTTTTTCGCCACAGTTCGTCGATTATTTCGTCCACCACGGTTCCGATTATTCCTCCCACGCTGTTGTTGCAATTGCTGCTGTTGTTGAATATCATCATCATCGATAAAGAGAGGATTACCAGCTACAGCTGCGCCACCGAGGAGATCACGCAGTGCATAATCGAGATCTAAATCTTGTGTATCGTAACCATGTGTTTTTGACAATAATATGGATCGAACGGTGGAGCTAGTTGATGCTGATGGGTCGTTATTTTCAGCTTCATCACCGGTGATTTGATTTTGAATTTTCATATCAGAGAGAATAGCATCCAAGTCTTCCTCTTCCTCTACGGGGACTTGCTCCTTTTTTGCTGTTGCTTGTCCTTTCTTTGATTTATTTGAAGCGGCTACAGCAGGTGGGTCCTCTTCATCCTCCTCTTCGTCATCACTTTCAGATGATTCTTCCTCTGACGATGACTCTTCTTCCAGCATGGCCATGAATCCGCCGCCACCGCCATCATTTTGCTCTTCATCAGATGAGCTTTCGTCATCATCGTGTTCTTCTGCAAGAGAGGCTTCTTGCTCTACTCGTAGGCGGCGTAGTGCTCGGGAGCTCATGGTTGTTAATTTTTATGAAGGTGGTGGATAAAATGTGCCAGTTATCATACGGCTTTCATTATAAATGTCATATGGTTAACGTCACAGAAGATTTCACAGCGAACACGTGCTTGCTGAAAATCGAAAATACACCAACTCAACGCTCGCCTGCTCGCGACTTCACCACAACACCTTGACAAAAAACGGCCATAGTACCACAAAAAGACTCCAAACTGTTGCAACGACGCCAAAAATCATTGACAGCAGTCGTTGTGGTATCTCAACTTGCCGTATCTCGATCTATTAGAAGTCTGATCAACTACGGCGTTTAACCTGATTCTACCCGTGCCATATTCGCCTACATCACTTCGGGATTGTCGATAGCAACGCATCGCACAAGATAGACTATCTCCCTTGCTTGACACCGAGCCTCTATTGTACCATTCACACAGTGCTATCTTGCATTCAATCTACCGTCTACAACTACCGTTATCAGGATGCCTATAATTATCCCCAAACAAAAGGAAGGAGATGCCGCCTCTCCCGCTTCCACCGATGAATCTAAAGCAATAGCTGCGGCTGCAGCTGCGGCCGCAAAACCAAGCCCCGTTCCCAAACGATATAATACAATATTACGAGACTTCATGGCTTATCACCATCAAACTACGATGTATCCAGAAGGTCATACTTTTGCGGATGCGGAACTATTGGAGATCACACCAGACCATATCATTCGATATTTTACGATGAAGCTATATGGTGATGGTGACGTCGTGCCTCAAGGAAAGCCACTCAAAGGTAGTCATCACACCCTGGGTAAGTCGCATGCAATTGCATCACTAATTGTTTCATTCTTTCGACTATCTATTGGCTCTGGCATTCACATGTCACACCTTCTCTCTGCATCATCTGCTTTTATATACATAGATTACTACAAAAAGGCAATCTCTTCCTTCATGCCAAACAAACAACAGCCTTGGGACAACGCGATCAAGAAGGGCAACCCAACGAGGGCAAAGGTTGTCAACAAATTCATCCATCGTATCCGTGAGTTGGAAGGGGATGAAGGTAGTAGCAAGAAACGAAAGAGTGGCGAGACTCCAATCCAAGGAATGAAATCTCCAAGCTCACTTACGACTTTTTCTACAGCGAAGAAAGCTCGAGTCGATGATCAATCTAACGTTAGTGGCAACTCAAACGCGATCATTTCGAGTATTCTTCAGAAAATGCAGCTTCAGAATTCTTTGACCATTGATTTCATTGGAACACTCAGTACTTCTCTCAATGGTTATAGATCTACCTTGCAGGAGAATAATCAGTCCATCACGGCTGAACTTCAGAGGCTCAACAATAGTCTACAGCAAACTGACAATACATCTGTCCCTCCTGCGCCTGTGCCTGCAGCATCAGTACCAACACTTCCACCAGTAGCAGCAGCAGCAGTTCCAGGGGTCGCAAGTCTACCCCAATCAGCACCTGTTGTTGCACCTGCCCAAGAGCAACGCTGGTTTTACAATCACCCTGATGGAAGCCAACGTCGTGTTCCACCATCTTGGAAGTTCCCTTCCGGAACCTTGCTGGAGCTTTACACTCTCTGGCATCTTGGAGATCCTCAAAACCAGATCTCTCCAATGAAATACTTCAGCACAAGTGATGTCTCTTTTTGTGGAAAGCGTTCCCGAATGTCTCTCTCTGAGGCGCGCAGTCTTGCGAATGCATTGGACAAAGAGGTGATCAAGGCAGGCCGGAGTATTAGCCCCAACATGAGCCAAGCTGAACTTGTTGAACTCTTTCGTTTCGCTGTGAACGGGCTCGACATGCCGTTGCAAACTCCAACTGGACGCCAACGTGACATCTTTCGTTTGAAATGGAGTACTTTTACCAAGTACAAGATAAGCTCTAAAGAAGAGGAGAACAGCGAGGAAGTAGAAGGGCTAGAAGCAACACAACTCACCTATGCCCAAGTACCGATCGTACAAGATGGAGGTAATTGGTTGTACGAGCACGCAGATGGCGAGAAACGAAAAGTGCCGAGTACCTGGACATTCCCCATGGTGAGCCTACGAGACATATACGTTCTCTGGAACTGCAGGAACGAGAACCAAAAGATTGTGCCCATGAAGTCGTTTACTTCAAAAGATGTATCCTTTCTCCAAAAAGGCTCCAAGAACCTCGCCGAGGTGAGAGGCATGATGAATGTAATCAGCAAGGAAGCTGCGAGCAAAGGATTTGAAATAAAGGAAGTCATGACTACTAATGAGGCACTCAATGCCTTCTCTGCTGGCGTGGGTGCTCTGAATATTCCTCTGTTGACACCCCAGGGCAAAGCAAGAGATATTGCCCGAACCAAGTGGTCGTCTGCTTCAAGGTTCAAGCAACTCCCAAGTGAAACTGAGAAGGCAGCAGAGACCGCCTGCTAGGTATGTGTTTCATAAATAATTATTTGTTCGAACTATGGGTACTCAATGTGCTGTCCATTGTCCTACCGAAATCACTTCGCTCTTCAGTTGGGTTGGGACAGAAATCACTCTCCGTAGAGCATCAATACTATTCCTACGTAGAATAAATCAGCCTGCTGAAGGCTCTCTATCTCTTTTTTTTACTTTTTGCTAATCCCACCATCTAGAGAATTCTTTGCAATCAAATAATATCTTCATCACTGCATATTTATCACCACCGCAACCATGCCGAAAGCTGAAAAGGGCAGCGCCAAAGACATAGCGAACCGCATGAAGGCCAAAGGCCTTCAAAAGCTCAAGTTCTATTGTCAAATGTGCTCCAAGCAATGTCGTGACGAAAACGGATTCAAATGCCATCTAACCTCCGATTCTCATTTACGCAATATGAAACTATTCCGTGATAATGCTAGCGGCATCATGGATGACTTTAGTTCGGAATTTGAAAATGTCTTTGTGGAGACATTACGGCGGAGGCATGGGACGCAAAGGATGAATGCGAATAATGTGTATCAGGAGGTCATCATGGATAAAAATCACGTGCATATGAATTCTACCAAATGGGCATCACTATCGGATTTTGTGCAGTATTTAGGAAAGAAGGGGAAATGTGTCGTGGAAGAAACAGAGAGGGGGTGGTATGTCACGTATATTGAACGAGATCCGGCATTATTGGCACGTCAAGAGGCATTAAAGAAGAAGGCAGTGGCGGATCAGCGGGAGGAACAGTTGGCTGCAGAGCGGAGGGAGGTGTTGAGAATGGAAGCTGCCAAGGCTTTGGATAGGGCGGGTGGTGTGGTGGAGAGAGTGGCTAGTGAGATTGGATCGAGGGAGGATGGTGATCAAAAGATGATTGAGATGAAATTGGGTGGGACCATGATGTCCACTGCTTCACAACCAAAAAAGAAGCGAAAGGGAAATACTGGAGCAAAGCTATCATTAGTAGAGGAAGATGACGATGATGAGTTGGAACATGAAGAATCCAAGAAGAAGATACCAGAAGAAAGCTTGGCTATGCAAATAAACGACAGACGTAACAAACAACAGATGAAAGCAGACAACAATCCATCCAGAGCAACATCATCTTCCACTTCTAAAAGGCAACACGAACCCCCAACAAATGCAAGTGCAGAAAACGCTGAAAAGAAGAAGCACAAATCCGACAATAAATACAAAAATGATGATAATGACGATGACAAAAAGAAGGACTACTGGCTCTATCGTGACATAGTAGTAAGAATCATCAACAAAAAGCTCTCAAATGGTCAATACTACAAACGCAAGGCCATTGTAGATAAAGTCATTGATAAATACGAAGCCAGAGTAGAAGTATTAGAAAGCAGCCGCAAAGCCAAAGATGGTGGAGATCTTTTGAGATTAGATCAAGATGATTTGGAGACTGTAATTCCAAAGGAGGCGGGCGAAAAGGTCCGAATATTGGCTGGGAAGCATAGAGGGAAGAAGGCGAAAGTGCTGCGATTGACTAAAGAAGATTATCGAGCAGATCTACGACTGTCAGATGATGATAGAGTCGTTACATTAGATTACGAAGATTTCTCCATGTTGGCGTGATGGAGTTGCTTGAAAGCTTGTCGAAAATGAGTGACGAAGAGAAGAAGAAAGTAAGGATGCACCGTTTGCCTTCATGAAGATTATCAATGCATCTTTCAATTTCAATAATTACTTTGACGAATCATTCGATATTGTCGAGAATATAACTAACCAAAAGAAACTAACAACCGCAATGAAGACAATCCGTAAGTGTTGTGGAACCACACCAAACGTTATACACTGAACAGGGCCCCATATACTCCAGTATCTAAATAAAAGTGAATTGTTCATGACATCATCTTTGTAGTTCAGCATGGCTTCATTCAATGAATGTTGAAAGACGAAAGATTTCACTACGTAGGCCACAGGTAAGCAAATCAGCGGTGATACAACCAGCATGTCAAATGATACCTTGCTCATGACAGTGAGAACATCAGTACCCTGACCAAACATTCGTGGGAAGACGCTGTTGAAAATGATCTGCTGTGCAATTCCTTGATATAAACCTCCGTACAGCAAGAATGCGATGTTTCTCTTTGTTTCAATGTCGTCAATTGGATTAGTCAAGGTAAAGGTAGATTGATGTTCATCATCCTTGTAACCTACTTCATCTACTAACTGTATAGCACTCCTCTGCTGGGCAACAATATCAGCAGCCGAAGCTTTGATTCCACAAGTGAAAAATGCACTTGTTAATGGCATGGTCTTGTAGAATTCATCAATGACTTCGGGTACAGATACCGATTTTAGATAAGTTGTCTTGGTAGAGATGGGCCTGCTCATACTCGTTCGTTTATGATGGGATCCACTAAACGCTGACGCAACGCTCGTGTAGGTGACGATAGAGCTTAGAATCAAGAGGATGCACCGCATGGTCGTCTTTGGTTTGTAATGGTGTACTTACTTATGGCTGGCTGCACTTTCATTGTTTGGTGTCCGTCGGCTGTCATTTTTTCGCGCGCCATCTGATGATGTCTTTTTGATGGTCGTGGCGCGCCAAAATTTTAAATATTTGAAGTCAAACGAACGAACTTCAAACTAAAAATCGCAACGGCGTCGCTCATTGATTGCAACAACGACCATGCTGACCTCTTCTCTCGGTAGATAACCTAACCGTCTCCATCTCTCCTTCCCAGTATCACTCTTAACAACAATGTCCTCCCTTCCAGCAAGACGCTCCTCGCCACGTCGCCAAAATCAAAAGCAGCGACGTCAAATCCACGAAAGCGACGATGATGACAATGATTCTCCAGCCAAACTAAAACAACCACCCCCACCCAACTCGGCAACACGCAACCTCCCACCACGCGGTGAACAAATCCCAATTGACGAATATGGAATGGAAGATGAAGATGCCTTTTTTGCTGCTGGGAAATCACCTGCTCCGGGCTCTGCTATTTCGGCCAGGAAAAATCAACAGCGAAATTCCAATGCTGCCACAGCAACAGCCGAAAAAAAGGCAAGACGTCAACAGCAGAAACAACAACAACGTCGTCGTGAATATGAAGAATTGGAAGAGGAGGGTGAACGAAATGTTAGTAAAGGTCCTGCTATGCTCAAGAATAATTTTCAGCAGACACCCAAACAACCAACCTCCTTCACCTCACGAGCATTACAACGTGCCATGGGTGTCCTAGATGACGATGATGATCATCAAGACACTCCCAATTCCCAATATACGCTATTATCCAAAGTCTCTACCGCTGCACCTTCCACAAGAGGAAGTTATGGAATGGACAATGATGACAGCATTGATAATTCCAGCAGTATCATTGACACAGCGTCACGACAACGTGTAAGGGGGGAACAAAGTTATGCGCAGTTAGATAGCATTGGGAATAC
This sequence comes from Skeletonema marinoi, assembly GCA_030544225.1. NCBI lineage: Eukaryota > Bacillariophyta > Thalassiosirophyceae > Thalassiosirales > Thalassiosiraceae > Skeletonema > Skeletonema marinoi. The sequence goes on from CM060491.1 coordinate 788,139, forward strand.
AAATGAAGAAGACTCGCCGTCAATTGAACGGGGGACACAGGATCCTCCAGAGGAGATGGAGTATTATTCCACGCAGAATAGTGCGAGTACAAGAGGGATTGATCCAGATGAGGAGGAGGAAGATTCAAAACCATCTTCGGCTGGTCAGTTGGATAATAGTTTGGAGGAGGTGGTGGATTCGTATAATAATGAATATGATAATTTTGATGATGATGATAATGAAGGGGGTGGAATGCAGTTGGCTACTCAAGAGGATGTTGACTTTGGTGGTGGTGGTGATGGATATGATGACAATGATGTTGATGATGACGATGACATGGGAATTAGTGCCAAGTCTAGTCAAAGGAGTAAATCCAGTCAAAGTCAGAGCACGCAAGACAATGATTCTGAAGAGGAAGAAGAAGAGGAAGTACCTCCACCCAAAAAACAACGTGGAAAGCCCAAGAAAAAAAAGGAGGAGGCACCACCTGTCACACCCACATCTGTGTTGCGAACTAAAAAAACGAAGAAGGGTAAAAATGTCAAGAGTAAGGTGGTCAAGTGGTCCACACCGAATGGGCATGAAGGTATTCCTGCAGCCAATCGTGAGTATGCCACGGTACCAGTGTCAGACTACAAAAACTCACCATCCGAAGATCCCACATCGCGTACTCCTGGTGGATCATCATTGCGTCGGTCACGTAGGGCACGATTTGAACCTATCCAATGGTGGAAGAATGAACGGTTGGTATATGGACCTCAAAATGAGGAGGGTTACCTTGGTGAGGCAATGGGGGATATGCCAATAGTGACTCATGTGAATAAGGCATTGCCTACTCCGTACAAGGAGGTGAAGCGCGAACGAAAGCCACCCGCTGAGGCTGCTGCGGGTGGTAAACGCGGTGGAAAGAAGAGAAGTGGCGAGGAGGCAATAATGAGGGTGGAGGATATGCCTCAATTTGATGACAAGGCATTGCGAAAGAAGTACAAGAAGACATTTAGTGAAGGTGAATCTGGATCTGTTTGGAGCGAAACATTTGAAGAGACGACTGAGACCAAGATTGTATCACGTCTTTCCAATCGAAACTTCTCGCAGTTACCACTATCAAAAAGTCGAAAGAAGGGAGAATCCAAGAAGGTTGGTCAAGCCTCACAGGCATTCCATGTCCAGACGGATGATGATGATTTGTTTCCTGGATATATTGCTGGTAATGTCGTCTTACCTCCCAAGGCCATCAAGGATGCTGAAGGTGTCGGTCTATGTTCTCAAGTCTTCAACGTTGGTGACTGTCAACCGAACTCATTGGAATTCGCCCTTGCAGACCCTTCATCACAAGATGGAGAATTTGACGAAAAGAGTGCGCAGCGATATTTACTTTCCAAGGGGGACATGTTCCAAATCCCACCGGGGAATGTGTACAGAATTGAGAACCATTCCAAGACTGAGGATGCCAAGTTGTTTTGGACTATTATAAAGTGTACTAGCCGAGCAGAGCAAGAGGATAGCGAGAGTGATGGAGAGTAGGATGAAGAACAGATGTGTTCTGGTTAGTTCGTGGTGCCGGTGTCAACCTATTTCTCTCGACAATATGGCAGAGTTTTGGAGTGCGTGCTATTATTTTGATCGAGAGGTTGATTGCGTTTACGTGTTAGTGTTAGATACAATGATTAAATAAATACATATTCTTCTTTTTGGTTTAATTGTGGCTTATATTGAATGTAATTGGATCGTTCTTCCTCTTGCTCCTCTGTTGTGATGGTTACTGTGTAGTTTCACCTTGCAAGGCCTTCAAGGCTCTTTCCTTGACAGTGTACAACTGCCCCAAAAAGTGCGATAACCGAATGAACTTGTCCCTTGTTTTGGTTTTCTGCTTGTTGTTTGAGCTGTGGTACAGTATCTGCCGTGAAAAGCGTTTAGGATCCAGACTTAATATCCGGTTGAGCCTGCACCGACCGAATAATTGATACCCACCAGACCAGAACTCAACAGCACCATTTCTAGTTTGTAAAGAATCTTCATACCAGTCTTTGCCATCAAAGTGAGGGAGGAAACCACCAGGACAAGCGTGTTCGTGAAAATACAGGACTTGCGACCTTGTTGCCATCCACCCAGCCTGTTGTCCAAGGAGTGCATCTACTCGTCTCGGTCGCTTGAAAGAAGGATCATTGTACGCATTCCCTTCACCACTCCAGTATGAACCAACATCAGCTTTATCTTCTACTGGCATTGCAGCAGCCCAACCAATTTCACCAGGGTAATGTCTTACTCCCGTGGCACTAATGTCTGTCTCCCAGAGCACGAGATCATCCTTTGTTGGGTTGGGTGGCGTTCGCGGAGAATCAAGGTCGCAGCAGACATTAGGATCAACTGTCCCAAAACTTTGTTCATACTCCATAGAAGCCGGGACAAATTGCTTCCATTTGAAGTTGTCCAAAGCAGGCGGTGAACCCTCTAAAAGCTGATGTGGTTGCTCACCGCGATTGTCAACAACTTCTGCCCTGATGAAACCAGGCCAGAGTCGTCGAAGTTCATCCGCAGTCATTGGATCTTGTACAAGATCATTCCCTACTGTTGCTTTGTCCATGCTCTTTCCCCTTACTGTTCTACTATCTTCCAAGGCATCTTCTACGCGTGCTTTGCCATCAGGAGAATGTTCCGCTGCCCTCCTCATTCGATCAATTTGTGTACTCATTTCGAGAAAGTTTACAACGTGATCAGCTGTGACGCGTATGTCGTCCTCAAACGCAACAAAAAAGTCATACTCCATCAACTTATCTCTCACCACAAAGCGATGCTGACGACTTAAACCATGAGGGGCAAATGCAATTGTTTGATCGGGTCTCTTCAGTTGTTGATTGAACTTCTTCACATAATAATACGGTATTGCATCATCCCACACTTCTAACCCAACACCCGTAGGCAGCGCTTCTTGAATCATTTGCCTTCTGTCTTCTTTCAACTCTTCAAAACCGCATATTAAATAAACGTCCACACTCCATCCCCGATGGACCATGGATTCAACTCCATCAACTAATAGAGGGAGCACAAGATCTTTCAACCGATCGGCACCGTTGACAGTGCCGCGTGTGCCCTTGTCATATTCACTGAGAGTGGTAACAATAAATAGAACGCGAAAAGGAGAAGGGTCTTCAGTGAACGTATCCTCGGCAGTACGAGTAGCGAGATGGAGGACGTGTTCTAAATCCATGTCGTGGTTGACATCATCGGATAGTCTTCTTCTCATTGGCTTGGTGCCTTCAGCGGTAACTGGTTCTTGATCTTCAGCATGTGAAAAAACAATCAACTTTTCGTGCATGTATACTACTAAGGAGCAACAGACTAGTGCCGTGAATAGCAGCATAGACCGCCACAGTCGCGGTCGATCTGCTATTGTTGCGCACGCCATGGTGTTATCCGTTATTTTTTGAGCTGTTTAGTTTTTGATTTTTGCTTTTTTGTCGGACATTGACACAATATCATTCGGACGGCACAATAGATGTCACAAACTTTCCTCCCAAAAATCGGTCGATGAGGCAAGAATTGACCTACATACTACCGCGTAAAAAAAATGCTCGTGGCTAAAAAATGCTCGTCCAGGCTACGTAGGTATGATACGTAGGAATTAGTAATAGAGCTGCTCTCACCCCTCACTCACAAAATAATGAGCAAATAACCATGTCAGTACCCCCACTACTACACACAAATAATGGACCTTCGACAAAAACGGCCAATAGAGATGCCAAACTAAAGACTGTCACAAACGAATTGCTTTTTGGTTGAGTTGTTTATAGATACTCAACATGGAGATATTATGAATTGATCATAGGCCATTTCTCCTAGTAAAAAACACTAACAAATATCACCTACAGACCCATAATGGTCTATGCAGCTCCGTAACTGTGGGGCGAATATAGCAGGTGTGATGTTGACCAGTGGCTCTATCGAAAGCTAATAACTTCGGCTATCACATAATATCCGATTATAGGGGTAGATTTGTCTACTAGACGCATATATCAGGCTGCGGAGTGTGTCGACATGGTTTTTATGTGGTTTTGTGCGCGTTTGCACGAATTGCTCATGAGCAATTTTTTTGCGCGGTAGCATACTGTACATTTGAGTTCAACCAACAACTAGACAGGTGTCTTAATTTTTATATCAGGAGTTATGGGTCGAGCAAGGTATCGATGAGATCCTACTGAATACGAGATGAACATTGATGTATTGGTTGGTGTGTGAATCAATGTAGTTATTGTGTTATGGCATGTGTGTAGGTAGCGGATTTTCGCCATGGTCATGACCTGTTGAGAGGCCCATGAGAGTTTGTAAAAGAAGGAATTAGTACATATCCACGTGGAGTCCCAGTCTGCGAGCGGAACTTTTTTGATTAACCTCAATAACCTCTTTACTTCAAGTTAGGGCACTTCCTTAGTTCGAGACCTTTTCGTGACTTCGCTACCCATGTAAAAATAAAATCTGGACAGACTAATGCACAGGGGAAGAACTGACGTGTGCATTGCAAAAAAAATGGGGTCCAAATTCCGTCGGGAACATTGTGCGAAACACATCCACTTGTCAATTCAATTCAAACGTACAGTATGTACCTGAGAGGGAGGCACGAGGAAGCTTATGGTGGATTATGACTATGGCACATTATTTGGGTTATGTAGAATAAATAATACTGCTTGTTCAAGAGGCCTTCCGTTTTCTTGTGGTTCGTCTTGTTGTCCTCCTGGCTGGTGGTGCCTTGGTTTCATTTTTGGCTTTGGTATCTTTGCCGTCCTCTTTCTCTGCATCTTCTTTGTTTCCATCTGTTGCCTTCTCTGCGGTGCCAGGCTTTTTCACAGGCATGTCCTTCTTCTTAGCTTTGGAAGGCTTTTTCACAGGTGTGTCCTTCTTCTTAGCTTTGGCAGGCTTTTTCTTAGGCTTGTCATCCTCCTCTGCAGCTTCTTTGTCTCCATCTGTTGCCTTCTCGACGCTAGCAGCAGGCTTTTCCACGGGCGTGGCCTTCTTCTTGGCTTTGGCAGGCTTTTTCTTAGGTTTGTCATCCTCTACTGCAGCACTAGCTGCTTTCTTCTTCTCGGCTTTAGCAGGCTTTTTCTTAGGCTTGTCATCATCTTCTGCAGCAGTGGCTGCTTTCGCAACACTGTTTGGAGTATCATGAACTGAAATTTTTGGAACCTTCGCTGGCTGCTGTGGTTCATCGTCAGTAGATTGTATGAGTGACTGTTCTTTGTTGCTTAGTTCTGCCTCCGTTGCTGTTTTCGCAACACTGTTTGGAGTATCATGGACTGAAATTTTTGGCACTTTCGAAGGCTGCTGTGGTTCATCGTCCGTAGATTGTGTGAGTGCCTGTTCTTTGTTGCTTAGTTTCGCCTCCGTTGCTGTTTTCGCAACACTGTTTGGAGTATCATGGACTGAAAGTTTTGGCACTTTCGCTGGCTGCTGTGGTTCATCGTCCGTAGTTCGTTTCGGTAGATGTTCTTTGTTGTCTAGTTTTGCCTCGGCGACTGTTTTCGCAGCGCTGTTTGGAGTATCATGGACTGAAATTTTTGGCACTTTCGCTGGCTGCTGTGGTTCATCATCCATAGATTGTGCGAGTGGTTGTTCTGTGCTTTCTTGTTTCGCCTCGGTTGCTATTCTAGCAGCGCTGCTTGGAGTATCTTGAACTGATAATATTTTTGGTACTTTCGCTGGTTGCTGTGGTTCATCTTCCGTAGTCCGTTTCGGTAGATGTTCTTTGTTGTCTAGTTTCGCCTCAGCGACTGTTTTCGCAGCGCTATTTGGAGTATCAATAACTGATAATTTTGGCACCTTCGCTGGTTGCTGTGGTTCATCTTCCGTAGTTTGTGTCAGTGGTTGTTCTTTGGTGGCTGGTTTAGCCTCCTCGGTTGTTGCCTGCGTGACTGGCAACTCAGATGATTTTGTAGTGTCCGGAGGGGGTTGGCTTTGGTTTGGTTCATCTTCTGTTGTCATTTCAACGTCCTCATGTTCTTCAATTTCAATTGCTGGCACTTCTTTGTCGCTCTCTTTCTGAGCATCTTTGATGATTTCATCCGTCTGTTGTCCAGTACTTATAATTGCATCTTTTTTGTCTGCAGTGTTGACAGGCTCGACAGCTTGTTCTGAAGGAGTTGCAGCTGGCACAGCCACTTCTAAATTATTTGCTTGCGCAACAGGTTCAGCAGAACTAGACTTTTCATCCTCTACATCCTTCTCCACTTTGATCTGCTTTTCTTTCTGCGATGCCACTTGTTTCTCTTCCTTCGTCGAATCAGGGTCGTTTGTTATAAATGCAGTAACATCACTTTTCTGTTCCTGTTCTTCTTTCACTTCTGTAGATACAACATCCACGTCCATTTTATCTGTTGGCTGCTCCCCAGCAGTATCTTTTGTAGCTTCTGTATCAACCGCAGGCTTGTCACTACTCACTACAATATCCATCTTCTTCTCTTCTTCCTTCACCTCTGGTGTAGGAGGTCGATCCATCAAACTCGGCCTACCCAACTCTACATTTTTTCCATCACCAGTAGCCAGCACACTACAACTAGACGAACTAAACCATCGAAAATCATTTGGCATTTTTCTTGTTGAAATGTGCTTCACCACCGGTACATTCCCACCATTAGTATTCCCACCCCCCGATGACGACAACGAACCGTTGGCATTTCCAACACCACCTCCATCCAATGTCGAATTAATTCCATGACTACCCGAATTCGGATTTTCAATCCAAATATTATCAAATCCACTAAAGAGATTTCCGTGGGCATGTGTTTCTTCAAAGTAGGATTCTTCTCCTCGATGGAGTTGACGTTGGATGGAGGTCAGTGCTGCGTAGCTGGAGTGAATGTAGTTGCGTAGTTGGTGGGTGGATAGCTTGGTTTTGGGTTGGTTATTGGTGTTTTGGAGCAATGTTGATGAGACGGAGTGATAATGGTTGCCTTCTTCATTGTCTGATTTTATGCTGGTACTACTATTGTTATTTGCAGATGGAGGAAGGCCAAGTTTGCGACGTAGCGCTACTGGCCAAACAGCTCCCGATGAAGCGTCCATGATGTGATATTTATGCCTGCGTGTTGCAAGTGAAAGTATTATTGCAACTTGCAGCAATCAAAATTGCTGTCACTTCTTTGAACGTCCACATACCTTGAGATTGCCAAATACATTCTTTTTTCTGTACGTGTAGTTTGGTGGTCTTTATCTATCTGATGCAATTGACATGGGAAGGTTAAACGCTGACCACCAACCAACCAAATCAACCAAAACGCTTCCTTATCGTCATCACAATCTTTTATAGCCGTTATCTATGAATCATTCTGCAGCCTGTGAACAATTCAATGGTTTGAAATGAATAGAATATACTCATGTATTCTTCTTATAGAGGTGGCTTCATTACTGATGCCACTGATCACATCATTTGCACCATCTAGCCTGATAGCCTCACCACTCGTTCAAACTTCCAAATCAGCACCAAGAATACGAAGATATTCACTCCTTCAGTCACATGGAACTAACTTGATAGATGCAAACGGTATCAGCAAGCAAACATTTAATGAGACGATATGTATAGACAAAGATGAATCACAACTCCTTAATGGATTCACAACGATATCAAAGACCAATGAAGCAACAATAGATAATTCTCCTACAGGCGAACTTCCACGACACATTGCTTTCATATGCGATGGAAATTCAAGGTGGTCAAAACGACAATCGTTACCAAAATCAATGGGACATGCTGCTGGGGCAGATAGAGTTATCAATGTCATCAAGGCGCTGCAGCGATATCTACCATCGTCAGATTATTCGGACGATGCCTCTCTTTATCATGAGTCATCATCATCAACTCAATCAACTTCTACAGAGCATACAGCAACCACAACGACACATCACGGGACAATAGAATACTGCACACTATACGCATTCTCCACCGAGAACTGGTCGCGATCACCAGAAGAAATCAATACAATATTCAAACTCATGGAACGGATAGCAATTCAATATAGATCACATGAAAGTGTCAAATCGGGCAAGATACAGATTGATTTGTTGGGGAATTTGGAAGATGAGAGAATTCCACCTGGTGCCAAAAGGGAGTTGCAACGATTGCAGAATGAAAGTAGAGCTGCGTGCAACAAGCGAAGAGAAAAGTTTGGAAACTCTACCAATATATTGACAATATGTTTGGCTATTAATTATGGAGCTAGGGCTGATATCTTACAGGCTGCGCAGAAACTAGCTCAAGCTATTGCATCTGGGGAACTCTCTCCAGATGATATAGCTGCAATGGATGAGTCGGAAATATCGAAACGATTGTGTACCGCTCACATACCCGATCCTGATTTGATCATACGAACGTCGGGAGAGACTCGGTTGTCGAATTTCTTGTTGTGGGATGCGGCATATGCAGAGTTGTACTTTACCGACTTGTTATGGCCAGATTTTGATGAGGAGGCTTTGGAGGAAGCGTTGGTGTGGTATGGCAAGCGAAAGAGACGTTTTGGTGGGAGAAATGAGTGATGCATTTAGTTGACTGCATCGGGTAACTTCAGTATTAGCTCTTTTCGTTCCTCGATACGCGACAAACACAGTGAGATTGATAAGCTGATTATCAGCTGAATAAGCTGATGATAACCAGCAATAGTAACGTTGCGGGGATCAGTCTGCACGGCTGCAGCTTTTTTTGTCGTAATGAAAGTTTTGCCGGTGACGGTGATGAAAACAAAGCTCTTGAGGAGTAAAAGTCAGTGCATCGTCATGACAACAATCTTGCGTACATATTATGACCTAATAGTTGATGCAAACATAATAACTGGTTGATATGTGATTATTCTATATGAATTATCAATAGTAATTACACACCCACATACATTCTGTCTCATGAAGTTGTGAATTCATCCTTTTTATTCGAGCCTCAGTCCAGGAACTCCCTTTAATCCCATCTTGCCGACGGTTCTCTTCTGTAACGCAGGCTGGTCTGTCAAGCCATTTTGCTGAGCCCAAAGGTTCGCCTGCTGCACTAACAATTTCTTATCCCAACGTACCTTCTTGAGGTGACCGTTGTAGTACCCAAGCCAAGCCCTGTAGGCTTGTTCTGCAGATACGCGCAATGTTTTGTCCTTTCCAACATTTTGTTTCGCTTGTTCGACAACAGCCGAAGTCTTTACCGATACGTTGATGGGGGTAGGTTCAAGAGGCATTCCCTTCAGTTCTTTCTTCACCATGTGCGCCTCTTCGTAGTTTGAGAGAAGCAAGCCACCCTTTCCTTCCTTTCCAGCCCTTGCTGTTCGGCCAAGCCTGTGGATGTACTGTGCCCTATCCGTAAGGCCAACCTGCAAGACAAATGTCACATCGGGGTAGTCCATACCACGAGCCGTGACATCAGAAGTGAACATGACAGCATTTTTGCTCTTACGAAACTCTTCGGATGCACGCTCACGTGCCTTTTGAGCCTTCCTGGAATGAATCTCCAGAACTTTGTAGCCCGTCTGTGAACTTACCGAGTTGAACAACTCCGCCAAGAAACCTGTCAACCTCGCCGTGGTAAAGAACACAATGATCTTGTAGGGTTTGTTGTTAGTCTCACGCTCGAGAATGGCCATGATGGATCGGACTTGATCTTCCTGATTGGAAATCATCACTTGCTGCTGGACACGTTCATGTGTCTGCTCACTATCCTTTCCAACGGTATCGACAAAGTGATACTTGGGATGCATGGCAATCTTGGCAATCTCCGTAACAGTCGGGGGGATCGTTGCAGAAAACAACAATGTTTGCCTCGTTTGAGCAGAGGGGTTCAATAGAGCAAGAATCCTCTCAATGTCGGGACGGAACCCCATGTCCAATAGTTGATCAGCCTCATCAAACACAAGACAACTCAGATTTGTCATCCTATTAGCAAGCCCATCCTTCAAGTGATCCAACAACCTTCCAGGAGTAGCCACCACGATAGGCGTAGTACCCTGCAAAGCACGCACATCCTTATTCTTATTCGTCCCACCAACACAAATGACAACCTTGCGAAGGTGCGCTTGATGAAACGTCAATAACTTTTTCGTCTCTGCTCCAATCTGCTGCGCCAATTCACGTGTAGGTGAAATCACCAAACAATTAATATCATTTGAATTCTTTTTCTTATTCGTCAAAATCTTTTCAATCGTAGGAATCATAAACGCAAGTGTCTTTCCTGTCCCCGTCTTGGCCTTGGCAAGGCAATCGGTATCATCTTTCAATATCAATGGGAGTGTTTCTGCCTGTACGGCAGTCATGTATTCGTATTTGAATACTTCTGCCATGGCTTTGCGACTTTCGGTGGAGATTTGGAGGTTGGCGAATTTGTGTTGTGTCATGTGCGCAAGTTGTGCGGTGGTGGGAGCTGTGGTGGCAGCTTCGTCGGTGTCCATTGGGATGGGCGCATTGTTCTTTGTTGTGGTGGCTTCAAAGCCGTGGCTGGGAACCATGTTTTCATCTGCAGCGGCATTGTCATTTCTGAAGCGTTTGGGAGGGGAAGATGAACCATTTGACATGGAATGCTTGTGCTGCTGGTCGTTATCATTGCTGCTACCACGACCGCGCCCTCCACCACGGCCACCTCTGCCGCGTCCGCCTCTACCTCTGCCTTTGTATCCACCACCACGTCCTCGACCTCCGCCGCCTCTGCCTCTTCCTCCTCTACCTTCTCCGCGTCCTGACATTGTTGCTTCAGTGTACTGTTGATTGTTTGGGTCGTTGTTTGCCCAAATTCTTTAGTTGTATTGTAAGCACTCGAAGCAGCACAAACGAAAAATGAATGAGTGGATGCGCCACATGTTCTTTGAGCAAACGTGGCCAGGCCGCATACCAGTAACTTATTTTACATAGGTACATCGGCTTTCTTTCGACTTCGACTTTGACTTTGACTCATTTTTTGAAACAACCATGTCGAAACCATCCAGTAGCAGCCCAGCTACCCCCAAAAAAGAGGACGACAACAAGCCCCCTCCCTTCCAAACCCGCACCACCCGCCGCCAAACCTACTACCAACCCTCCGTCTACCAATTCACCTGCCGCGGAGCCCTGCACCTCCACAACACGGACGACGAAAAACACAAAATTCACAATAAACCATCTCAGAAGAAGCAACAAGAGTTTAATGACAAGTCTGCCGATGGGGTCGGTGCAGCGTTGAGAGATGCGTATAGTTGTAGAGGGATTCAGTCGAGGCTTCGTCATGTGGCGGATTTTCCATTGTCGAGGAGTAAGGAGGAGGCGATTCAGTGGTTTGAGGGATCTCCGGCGTTTCGAGACATGCATAGTACTGCTCATTTGAATAATAATAGCAATGAGAAGAAAGATGTATCAACGAAGAAGAATGGTAGCAGTAAAGGGATCAGTGGTGGTGGACTCAAAGGAAGTAGTAAGAAAGCTGAAGAACAGGAGAATTCAACAACTAATAACAAGAACAAGAACAAAAATGAGAAACAGACGGATGAACCAGAAGAAACACACTCTTCGTATGGTACCACTCAAGTCAACGTCCTCACAGTACGTGAAGTCCCAGTCATGTCACCTGATGAAGCTCAACGATCTCAAATGGCAGATCCATTTGGTGGATTTGGCAATATTGCTCCTGCCGGTATGTTGAATCCATTTGGATCTCTGTTCGGTGGCTTCTTCGGAGCTGGTGGTGGTGGGCCGTCATCCATGCCCAATATGATGAGTGGATCACGATCTGTATCGTCCTCTACGCGAATGACGAGAGATGATAATGGAAAGAGAGTTGCCACGACTGTTACCAAGACTACAACTGTGGATGGTGAGGGGAAGAAACGTGTGGAGACGGAAACGACTGTACGGCATTTGGATGAGGGGGGACGAGTTGAGACGAATAAAGTGGTGCAAGTTGATGGTGGAGAAGATACACCAGCAGCTACCTGGTCTACTACTAATGCTGCGGGTGCAAAACCAAATGAGAAAAGGAGACATACTGCGAGATCGTTATCACCACGAGGATTTGCAGATGAAGATAATATGCCGTCACCATTTAATCAATCACAACTGAATGAGGTTATTGATCCATCAGCACCTCCATCTCCTCCCGAAGTCGCTGAGATTGCTACCAACTTACGGCTAGGACTAGCCGTGACTGACGGCACATCAAGTGATCCAGATAATCCAAACCAAGTTGCGCGTAAGAGTAGTGGAAGTGGTGGATGGCGCAAGACTGAGTATCTATTTCGATTGGGGAGATTTGTCCCACCTTTCATGGTTGTAAGTCAATATTATGAAGATAAAGTGGAGGAAGAGAGGAGGAGGAAAGAACTCACGAAGGAATATAATGAAAGGAGACAACGTCAAAAGGAGAACAAGTGGGGCAAGAAATTTAGTGAGAGGCAGCAACAGGAGAAGGAGGCCAAGGATGGTAACGAAGAGGATGGAAATACTTCTGAATCGGAGGGCACGAGTAATTTTCCAATCCCAGCTGATTTTCCAATAGATACATCACGAGTAGAGTACTACCTCCAACGTCTGCATACACAGATGGAGAAGAATGCTGCAATGATGGAGATCATGGTGAAGCAAATCTTCAAACCAGATTTTCCACGAAAGGTTCGCCACTCTGGTGAGAGGATCTTAGAGAATATGGGTCCTACTGCCGAGAGGACTGGAAAGTTGATGAAGGATGTTTGGACAATGTGGGTTGAGTCGTTTTACAGTGGAGATGACGACAGAGGTGGGGGTGGAAGGAGATGATTCATTGATTCATGTCTTGTCAACAATTAAATTGTAAGAGACTAAAGCCATTCTTTAAAACTCAGTGTGCTGTTGCTTAACTCTACTATGTGCAGGAACCGCCTGAGGAAAGAGATCTTCCAACTCAACACACCGCACCAACTCAAAATTATTCGCCTTCCTCATGAGATTGTTACGCTCTTGTTCGGATATTGTGCGTTTCATTGCCAATGCCTCAAGCTTCTTCTTGTAATCCTTTTGGTTTTTACATTCGTCCACTAGGTAACTTTTGTAACTCTGTTCTACCATACGTTCCACTTGTGATAATTGATATCTGTCACGTCCAATCGTTCTTACGAATTGATCCGTGACAAAGTACGGTATGTCTTTTACTGATGACAACTTGGTGTGCAATGGATTGACAAATGGGTTGACTGGTGTGAGACTGAAATAGCGGCTTCCACCCGTGGCACCACCTGAACTTTGTCCAGGCATGTTGAAAAAGGAGAGGAATAATATCATCAACAATGGTAAAAATGAGACGAGTTGATTGAGTATTCCCTCGGGTCCCGCTTGCTGCTGCTGTTGTTGTTGTTGCTGCTGCTGTCTCCTTCGTTGCATATTTGGATGCATACCCCCAAATGCAAATCCTGGCCCTCCCATACCATTAGTATACACACGAAATCCCGGTCCGCCCATACCACCACCACCCATTCCACCACCCATTCCTCCTCCAAAGAACATATTGAAGATATCTTCCGGATTCACTTCCTGACCATTGAAATGCATATTGCCCCCTCTTCCCCTCATACCACCACCCATCCCTCCACCACGATTGTCCGGATCCTCCTCTCCATATCGATCATATATCGTCCTCTTCTGTGTATCTGACAATGTCGCATATGCCAACCCCACAGCTTTAAACGCCTCATCTGCATGTGGGGCACTATTCTTATCTGGGTGTAACTTGAGTGCTAATTTCCGATATGCCTTTTTGATCCCTGCCTCATCGGCGGTTTGTTCTATTCCTAGGACACGGTAATGTGCACCCCGCCCACCTTCTTTGGCCTTGAGGACGTGTGATACGATTTGTTGTTGTGCGGGGGTGTAGGCTCGTCCGTCGGCGCCGGTTGCTGACGTTGTACTGCTGCTTGTTGTGGAGGCTGTTGTGGATGTAGCGTTATTCATGGATGCACTGGAGGATGATCGTGAGGATGCAAATCCATTCGCAGTGCTGCTGCTGCTCGGTGCAGAAGAATAATTTGGTCGATTGTTTTCATTGAAGGATGACCCATTATTATTTGTTGTTGAGGAGCCGCCTCCGTCACTTTGCAACTTTTTCTCCGCTTGTTGTAGCAGTGCATTGACTCCTGGTAGTGGATATAATTTTAATGATTTACTGAACATTTTCACAGCACGGGCTGTTTGACCACTGCGTAGTGCTGCGGCTCCGATGTCACGACATCGGGCTGCTTCTTCTTTGTTTACCTCCATTTTTATACTCTATCTCTTAGCTGGTGTGATGATTGATAATATAGTATAGATACAAGTCTTAGTAAACAGTACTCTCTGTTATGGGACAACAACTTGCATCTACTGGAACACTGGACGGATTCTTGCTTGGTAGGCGGTGGTTTACGACTCGTACTTTGTGCTACTGCCGTCATTGTGCCCATCGATGACGATGATCGTTGATCGATGCATCGGCATGAACCAATGCTGAGAAACGATGGACAGGCGGGCGGGTGAAAAGCGAAATGATTCAGTGCGGGTGGAATCGACATATCCTCTGAGCGAGAAACCTCCGAGCTTTGTTTCGCTTGGTTGAGCTCTCACTCCTATGAAGGTATAGTTCAAGGCAATGCCACGATATGCCTCAAAGGTCCCGTCGATTGCGTTATCTATGTGCTAACAGCAACAACGTCAGCGTCACCACGGATTCGGCAGTGGAGTGGTGGCGAATGTAGAGCTCTCCGTGTCCGTCAATTTAGCAGACATTACTCCTCCTCACACACATAAGTAACATGACGAAGGGAAACACATGAGCTTTACTGAAGGCGAAGCGAACTCGAAGACCGGGTGCTTCAACTTTTGCATGCAGCAATGGATCGATATCATCAACGCACAATACGTATGCAGTGTATTTGTTATGCTAATCAAACAAACAATCATGAAGAACAGTGAAAAAGGATCGTCAGATCAAGGCAACAACTTGGATACTGTGGAGCGAAGCAAGACATCTCAATTCCTACGAGATGCCAAAATATCGGCAGTAACATTTGATGTCGATGCATCATCTGCTCTAGAGCAAAAGCCAACTGTAGATTCGTCCGCTTCTCAAGATACGCTTTCCAGCAGTCCAAGCAGGAAGATAAGGAAGGATGATATTGTCCAAATATTCAGACTTCGCTCGGTCACTACATCATCAGTATCTAGAGAGCAAGTGCTACGTATCAGAAAGGTGCATGATATGATTTCAGACGGAGTTAAATTCAACTTTAACTATGTAACCTTCCTCCATATCGCAAGCATAGTTGCAGCACTTGGCTTGGCAACTGATTCATCCACCACTGTTATCAGCTCTATGCTCCTCTCGCCTATTATGGGGCCCGTAATCGGAATGGCGTACGGTGTGATTATCTGGGATTGGCCGCTTATAAAGAGATCTGTGAAGATTGAACTGATTTCGATCATCCTCTGCCTAATCCTTGGTTTGATAATTGGGTTTTCCACATATTGGACGCATATGGCCTATGCTTGGTCAACTGAAGAAATGTACAGCAGGTCTTCAAGGCATGGCTTCTTAGCTGGAATACCAATTGCCTTCTTTTCTGGGATGGGTGTTGCCCTAAGTGTTTTAGACCACCACGTTTCAAGTTTGGTTGGCGTAGCTATAAGCGCGTCACTACTCCCACCAGCAGGTAAGTGCAGAAGGACTTTGGCAGAAAACACTATTGCTATTGCACTTTGGACTTCCCTCTAACATCATTTGATTTGCAGTCAATTCAGGGATTCTGGTAGCCATGGCGATTATTAGGGATGATGATTGGATTCAAGATGATTTTGAATGGACTCCAGACCACTTCTTTAGCTTTCAACGGTTCGTTCCAAAAGTCAGCGCACTGGCATTCACGTCCTTGCTATTAACAGTATTCAATGTTCTATTTGTTTCCATCGGAGCTATTGCAATGTTCCGAATCAAGGAAGTCTTGCCAGTGGAGAAGACAGGGTTTTGGAGCGACTTGAAGGTAGCAAGACGAATTTATCAGGGCCGTGCAAGGGACGATGCTGGAAGAGTGCTGGCTCGATTATCACAAGATGAAGCCCACGATGACTCTGTTGGGACCATCGTTGAGAATGAGTAGCTTGCTCCTTTTCACGATTAGTTGCATTGATGTAGTAGATAAATGTATAAGCGCGGCAGATGCATCGCAAATCTACTTTATCTTCGTTGTGTGAATGTAAGACTTGGACTTCGACACGACTGCTCTAACAAGCCTGAGCTAAATGTTCTAACGAAATTGGCTGCCATGCCTCTCCTCGCAGAGTAAAGAGAACATTCTTGTCAAAGTACACTGGGTGGTTGCCGAACATGAACACTTTCTTTCCGTCTTTTGTTGCGTTAGAACCGACTTTAGGGTAGAAACTGATGTCATGATGTCTTGCGAAATCGGCCACAACCTCTGCGAAGGATGCGACGTTGCCATTTCCTTGGGCTTTCCGTTGTGAGTGTGAACTGACAACGTTTGGTTGAGCTTCTACAGGCTTCTTAGCCTTTGACCGATGCATCAAGGCAATTCTATAGTTGCAATCGTTTGGATTTGGTGGCATTAAACGGTCAAGCCTTGCTTTGTCGGATTCTACTAAAGCTCGAATCATTTCCAATCCACCAAAAAAATGTCTGCACACTGTTAGGTCGCCTCGAAGAGCCAAGTGAGATTTTGTGCACTTCGACAATTGTCCAAATACTCTTTCTTTCCAAACAGAATAAAACTTGGCAATGCCCGTTAAGTTGGGTTTGTTCTCTTCCAGTGTAGCGCAATGCAAAGTGTACGCCCAAGATGCCAAAATTTCACCTTCAAATAGTGATAAAAAGTCATCCGCAGACATTAAACCTGTATCGAAGTAATCGAATAAGGTATTCATTTGGACCCATGACTGTTTCTCGTGGGAAAACTCAATCGGCACCCTAGCCAAGCAACGGGCGAATCTTGGAGTGACTGATTCTGATGTTAGACTGTATATGTTGGACTCTTCAAAGAGCTTTTGCCAAGCACGTAGAGTCACATTACAAGAGCGAAAGAAGGCAACGTCGTCTGGTTCATGTTTGCTGATAAAAGACAATGTCTTCTTCAAGCTCCTTCGAATTTCTGCAAACATTATTCCAAGGGCAGATTCGTTTCTGAAGTGAGGTAGCCAAGGAAGAATCCAAAGGTGCATTGGATTTGATACAACATTGTTCTCGTCCAGTTTTGGTTTCCAATAGCTGACTGCTCTCTGTAGCTTTGGCTGCACGCAGTTCTGTATGATCTCCCGATGTATTACATGTTTCAATAGTTTGTTCTCTTCTCCTTCTGCCCCAAGAAAGGACTTGCCAACACACGTCAACAGAGCCTCATGCGTCTTGAGCCCAACTTCTACATTTACAACTGGATCCCATTTTGATGAATTCATTGCAGTTGATATCCATGGAACAATAATATCGGTGAATATCATTTCACGTAGTGAGTATGCTTCACTATCAGACCCAACGGCAATGCAAAGCTTATCAATTCCAGTAGCAAGATGGTCCATCCAGGTTAGTTCAATTGCGAGTGGATTCAA
The DNA here is from genome assembly GCA_030544225.1 of Skeletonema marinoi. Lineage (NCBI taxonomy): Eukaryota > Bacillariophyta > Thalassiosirophyceae > Thalassiosirales > Thalassiosiraceae > Skeletonema > Skeletonema marinoi. Next base: position 805,654 of record CM060491.1, read on the forward strand.
GGAGGATATGACGGCTTCAATGACAGGTTGCACAATCGAGGGGACGAGTGTCGATTCGAAATTGAGAGACTTCCTTTCCTCCTTTGAAAAGTTATCGTATAGTTTTGTAAGTGTGTTGTTTAGACCATCCATTGCAAAGTCAAGCTTCTCACAATCATTGTCCGTCATCATTGTAGACATTGCATCTATCAACTTCTCGGCTTCTCCCAACACCTCTACCGCAAACTTCATCTTTGTTATGCGGTTATCGATGCCCTCCTTCCGATTTATCATTTCATTGCACTCTTCTTCGAGACTGACGATCTTTCGTTCAGTACTCTTCACCATGTACGAAGATGTTCGTAATTGGCTTTCGTGTGTGTTGAGTAGTAACGTGACGTTGTGTAGCAGTTCCTCCCCTAGAGGCACCACAGTGTTGGATTGAGACTTATCTTCTGCAACCGTTGATGATGGACCTCGCATATCAATGATATTCATCTTCCCACCAGCATTAGCCGCAGCAGATTTGTCAAGGATTTCTTGATAATTGACAATTTTTCGCTTCACTTTTTTGTTGCCGTTGCCGATTCGCCAACTATTTGATCCTTTATCCAATAGACTTTGGGTACTAGGAAGTAGTGACTTTGGAATTCCTTCGAGTGATGTATCTTTCTTCGGCTTCTCTTTTTCTTTCTCTGGCTCTGGTTCTATACCACGAACTTCGGCTTCAATTTGTCGATTCACTTTTAGCTGTGATTGTTCCTTGAATGAGCCATAGCCGAGACCAAGACCCATCGGTCGAACGACCACTTCCACTGGGCGCGAAATACCTCCTCTTTTCTTCTCAACTTCTTCTTTCGGCTTCTCAGCTCCGTTAGCGTTCAGAGAGGCAGGTTTGCTAGTATCATCAGTCTCTGTAACAGCACTTTCAAGTTTGCGTTTCCGCTTGGCACCTAAACCACCTGACCCTTCATACCCCATTTTCTGCAGTAATTTCATACCAATTCCTTTGGTGTGCTTCTCCCATTTCCCTAAGGATGGATCTCGTTTCTTGGCAGGTTTTTCATTCATTTTGCTCCCTAGCCCCATTCCCATTGTTTGTGATATGGAGGGGAAGTTGTTAGCCGTCGCTCCCAGTCCCATGCCAAGTCCCAGCCCTGATCCCATTCCGAGCCCAAGACCTTGAGTTTGATCTACGTTCGTTTCGCTGCTGCGCTTTGTCGCCATTCCAAGACCGAGACCGACGCCTGTACTTCTTTCTCCCTCAAAATGAGATCCATTGTTGTATAATTCGGCAGAGGGTTGAGTAGCTTTAGCGAAACCAAGGCCAACTGATGGTTTCGGCATACCCAAGCCGTTGGCAATACTTTTACCTTCATCATTTTCAAGTTGCTGTGCATTGCCTGTTTCAACACTCTTCCTTGTAGATTCCACTCTATGACTGGTTATTCTTCTCTCAGCCGTGGTCTTTTTATTTATGGATAATGGATTTGTACATTTATTCGCAATTGTTAGCAGCTCTTTAAATCGTTTTTCATTTTCCAATGCTATCTTTGCATCCTCTTCATTTACAATTTCAAGTCGATCGTCGTCATCATCGTTGTTATCGATGGACATTTTGGATGAAGACTCGTTGTCTTGCTTTGATTGTGATGTAGCATTATTGATGTGCGGTTGCTTCTCTTTCAACCATGACGGCTCATTACTATCATCCATTGATCTGTCCGATATCGTTGATTGATCCTTTTCATTATTAGAAACATCAGCACCCGGTGTAGAAGTCGATGCCTTTACAAACGCCAGCCCCGCCTTCCTATTCGATTGCCTATCAAAAGTTCTGCTGCGTCTTGACTTTATTTTTTTACCATGCCTGCCCTCATCCTCGGAAGATTCATAAAATACTCCATATAAATTACGTTCCTTATCGGTTGATTTGGAGGTGAGATCACGTTTCTTTCGTTTTCGAGAGGCGTAGGCACCGTAGGCAAAGTTGGGATCATCATCGTCATCATCGCTATCGTTTTCAATGGAGGATGACGAGTGGCCATCATCATCATTTTCATCAGCAGCGTCGGTATTGTTGCGGCCTAAAATATGGGAGGGTCGGGAAGATGTTCCGCTGAGGGTGAATCCGAGGCCTGCACCCTCGGGCAGGTCGTAGCCGTAGTCGTCACCGTCATCGTCAGAGTCCATTGTCATCGAGGCAATAATAGCAAGCAATAAATGGATCGACATTCGAAACCGACCGATAATTACCCAATCTACCTAATATTGTATCCGTTATCACAAATTGCGGTACGTTTTGGACACTTTTTTTTCCACCTTCTGCCTTCAACCAACCATAACGGCGACTTGGAATGGCGATGACGATAGGTGTTGTCGGCGGCGGCCTCATACTTGGCAGAAGATTGCAGACACGCTACAAAACAGTAATGATGAACAACACCATCAGCTACGACTCATCGACAAACAAGCGCCTCCGCAATCCATCACATGCACAATCACTTGCCCAAGATGCCGTTCAAAGTTGTTACAACAACCCATCAGTATTAGTATCGCTGCATCAAAATCTAGAATATCGCACAATCATAGGTCTCGGCCCAGGACGCTCAGGTTCTAGAAGCTTCTGTGAACTATTGTCATTCCAGACGAACGTTGTACATTGCGAACATGAGATGATTGTTCCACGTCTATTTCCCAGATCGAGATCAGGGCATATCGTTGTATCATCTACAAGTACTCCCGAGGGAGGAGAAGAGCTACATGAGACAGAAGTTGTGAATCAACAGAACAAACACCAGCAGCAGCAGCAGTGTCAGCCAAGAAACAAGCAAGTGAAAGGATCATGGGGGGCAGATCGTCGATTGGAATGGGATGTACCCAAGTTAGCACGAGGAGAACCATCACGGTCTGATGAGGATGAGGCATTGTGGAGAGTGTTGCGTTTACTCGAACAACGGCATGCTTTTGATGGCTGGGTGAATGATTATCATCATGGTTCAACGTGCGTTGATGATGTCAATAGAGATAAGGATAAGCCGAAGAAATTGGGGACTAAAGGATGGAGAGAGTATAATAATGCAGCGAATAGCTTCTCGCAGAGCTCAATTAGTGATGTCACAAACAAATCAATAGCAACGCAACAACAAGAACAAGTGCATCCAACACACAACCAATGTGAAGATAGCAGTATACACAAGCCAAACAGCAATAGCTCAAAACCACCAGCACACGTATCGGAAGCATCGATACCAGTCATAGCAACCGTAAGCTCTGTTGGACTTGCTTACACACATGAATATATAGCACTAAACCCATCAGTCAAGATACTCATTTTATTGCGACCTTGTGAAGAAGTTGTGGCGTCATTCATGACGAAATCACGTGGAAGAAATCATTGGCAAAAGCATATCTATTGTACCAATAAGGAAGCAGTCAAGGTGCAACGTGATAAGACTTGGGATAATGCATTTCCAAACATGTCCAATGATGAATGTAATTCGGTCATGTCAACAACCACTGCAATAGACAACAGCACTCCAAGCACCCCAACAAGTACCAACGAACAATATCATAGACCAGAAAAGATACGGGCAATACGAGCATACTGCAAACTGTACAACGAGGTGGCATATCAATTGGAACAACACTATCCGGACAATGTGCGTGTATATGATATGCATTCTGCGTTGAATGATGCAGATGTGCAGTTCGAGTTGTTGAGCTGGTGTGGATTTGATGAACCTGTAGTGGATACTTGTTTACATTTGAATAAGAAGAAGTAAATACAGAAGTGATTTAGATCGTTGGGTATTTCGTATCACAGAATAATGTACTGTTCTAGGTTGCTCATTGCTCAGTACTGACTTTGTTTGTCCCAACAGCATCCTTACATATCCTTATCCTTATCATAAGAGAGTCGATTTTTACCATCTTCTTCAACGCTCTGTGTCCGGTTGTCAGCTGTCATACGTACCGTGGAAGGTGTCGTTCTATTCACGTAAGGACAGGCTTTTGAAGGTGACGAACTTCTTCTCAAATCTTTGATCTTTTCATTTTGTTGCGAATTTGCAACAACCAACGCATGTCGTCGGCGGTAATGAATGGATACAACACAGCCATAATAATAAATCCATCATGGCGTCCATGGCACCAACATTTCTAGCCAGCCTACGCGCTGTAGGCACGGCATCCACCATGGCATTTGTTGGGTTCTACATGCACAGAAGAGGCTTCGTGACGCCCTCTGGTAAAAAGATGATGGCTTTGTTATCGCAACAAGTAACAATCCCAGCATTCCTATTTGCAAAAATTATACACTGTCCAGATGCTGGCGAGGACAATGGGGATGGTGATACGGCAGTATGTCCTTCCGTGGCGGATAGAATATCAGATCTGAAGCTTCTCCTCGTGTGGCCAGCCTATGTTGTGTTTTGTGGACTCATCACTGGCTACTTTGCTGCGCGGATATCCAAAACGCCTCGGACACAAACAAGATCATGCCTTGCGGCTTGTGCATTTGGGAATTCTACCGGTTTAGTGATTACACTGCTGACCGTGGTACATCATCAATTTAAAGGCAGCGGGGCAGAGCTCGGAAGAATTGATCCAACCACATTTTTATCGGTGTATCTGTTGTTATATCCAGTCCTGCAATGGGGAGTTGGAGGGTGGTTGTTGGCTCCAGAAGAAAAGAAAGAAGAAAAGCCTGACATTGATGCTACAATTAGAAAATCCAATGTTGACTTGTTGGAGAATGGTGGCGGCGAAGGAGAGGGTGAGGGCGGGCTGGCGCTCAACGAGCTAGTATCTCAAACAAACATTCTGAGTCCCCAAAATGGTTATTCCGCACCAACTCGACGACACACGTTGACTCTTCAGCACATTCTCAATCGTGCGCCTGATCGATCTTCTGCTGCAATATCTGCCGTCGAGCAGGAGTTCGGAGGAATGACTCCAAAAAGGAAAAGAGTGATTGTAACGAAAACAAAAGACAAATCATCCAGTGATGCTTTGAAAATGATGGTAAAGGAACTTTCTTTCACCAGCTTTGACAATTTTGATCTGAGTAGTAGCTTTACAATGGAGGATGGACCGTTGCAATCCACATCTGCATTACAACAGCGAGACATGCTGCCTCGTATTGGAAGTACGGATGATGCTCCACTAATGATGGAGAGTGGTCCTTCTTGCACATCCCTCTCATCGTTACGAAATGAGAGCCCCCCAACAATCGACGAACATACACCTTTGAATGTTACCCAAGAGCAGATTGAGCAGATACAAGAATCGGACATAATGCCGCTCACAACTACATTACTACGTATCTTTCGCAAGGTCTTTCAACCCCCTGTGATTGCCTCCATAGCAGGTCTCTTCATTGCAAGTTTTCCGAGAGTTAGAGGATTGCTGGTGAATGTTTGGGGAAACAATGGCAAGTCAGCTCCTTTGCAATGGATGTTTGATGGTATCTATTCGGTCGGACAATCGGCTGTGCCTATCAATATGGTGAGTTGCCTTGTTTTGTGGAAGAAAAGTTTCAAATATTGTGTGACTAACTTTTTTCTTTTACTCTGATCTACTCTACATGATCATCCACAGACGATATTGGGTATCAATTTATCATCTACATTCAAGAAGAAGTCGAAGGAAGAAGAGGAGGAGGGGAAAGCCAAACTTCTCCCAAACGGGACAATGCTTGCCATCGTTGTAGGGAAAATGCTTGTGATGCCAATGCTTGGTATCATTTCGACGTGGTTCTTGCAGAGATATTACATAGACTTTCCAGATACAATAGATGCAACTTGCTACCTTATCATGATGATTGTATTCATTACGCCTACAGCCAACAATGTCATGGTTATGGTTGAGCTGAGTGGTAGCAGTTCGAAAGAAGGCATGGCACGAGTGATTGGCTACCAGTACTTGGTTTCTCCGGTTATTTTAAGCGTCGTCTTGGCTGTGGTCGTTAGCTTGGCAAATTGTCACTTTGATGCATCTCCAGTTTGCGCAACAGCAGGTGCCACCTATTAGAATAGATATGATAAAGTGTGTAACAATATATAAATATAACAACAAATGTTAACCAATTTCACGAACAAGCTCAACAGCAGGCACAAGGCATCACTCAACAGATGCTCACGTACTTCTAGCTTAACCAACTCATCCTCTTTTGCATCTACAATAATATACTCAATTGCTTCCAGCTCGAGAAGCTACGCTGGCGAGCCAAATCTGAGGGATTGGCCTAACCGTTGCGCCATGGTTGCGCGTAAAAAAGTAAGGAGATCTTCGTCCACCTGAAATAGATTCTTTGACATCTCTTGCATTTCCTTCGGTGAGATTGGAAGGGGCGACAAAACCACGTGCTAAGCAAGTGCTAAGTAGATTAGGTACCCAGCCAGTTTGCTGGCAGCTGGCAGGGACTCAAACCACTCCCCTTTTGCATCTCCTACATCATCACCTACCTAAATCCTCTCGCCCTTTTTCAGTAGCTTGTTCTTAGTGAGAAAAATCAAAAATCACAAACGTTGTTGATGCTTCTGATATGATTGATTGACCGACGATGTTATTATAAAGTATGGCCCGCTCAGATCGAGCTGTAATATCTACAGCAGATGACGCTGTACTTGCAAAGCTGTCATGTGTAGAGAAAGGGTATTATCAAGATGCATTTATTCATTCCATGGCAAAGGGTGTGAAAGGAGCCAACAGCAGAAGTTACGGTTCTGCTGGTGGGAGAAATAGTTCCTCCTCCATGGAACCAATAATTAGGAAGGGCACTCATGCTCGCGTATGTGCGGTGGATAAAGCAATTAGTGCATTTTTGTCGCTCCGATTGGAAGAGGATACATCTAATGCCAATAAAGGGAGGCGGCAGGTGGTCATATTGGGAGCTGGAAGGGACACAACATATTTGCGATATCGCTTTGGATATCAGAAAGGTTTCGAAGAAAATCAAGTGGATTGGTTTGAAGTGGATCATCCATTTGTTATCGAGCAAAAGGCACTTACATGGCTTTGCAATTGCGCTCCTGCAGGTTATACGTACAACTCCGAAATGAATGTTGCAACTGGAGTCTCCTACCGTGCTTCGTTCTCAAGCCAAGGTGCAAGTGATGATAATGATTCAACCTATCATTTGATTGGTCATGATCTCCGAAGTCCACCCTTATCTCTATTTGAGAAACTATCGGATCCTTTCCACGGCTATGATAGATCAATACCTACAATCTTTGTAATGGAATGTGTCATCATGTATCTTCCAGACGAAGCCTCTCGGGCTTTGCTTCGTTATCTTGCTGACAATGGTGCAGGAGCAGATCAGAGAAACCAAGTAGATTCATTTGTCACAATAGCAATGTATGATCCGATTCCAAATAATGATCGGTTCGGCCAAGTAATGCTTAACAATTTGCAGAAAAGAGGAATCACAGGACAAACGCACGAAGATGGAGAACGACGCGAACAACTTAGCCTTGAAAGAACACCAACTCTTTCTGACCACCTTGAAAAACTTAACAAGTCTGGCTTTGATATAGCAGTAGGGTGTCACATGATGGATGCATACGATTATGGGATTGTATCAATTGATGATCGAAGACGAGCTGCACGATGTGAAATGTTAGATGAAATAGAGGAGTTTGTTTTACTGATGAGACATTATTGCTTGTGCGTAGGTGTCCACAGTACTGGTGATAGATATAAAGCTGCGGCTGCGACTCTTTGTTCCGATGGCAAGGATTCCCCAATCGGATTTCAAGAGGGAAGGTGTACGATTGTCCATAATTAAAGACATTGCTCATTTCGTAGATTAGCTCTATAACATTACAATTAAGATAGCTACACTCCGCGCAACTTGAAGTACATAATGGTGCCGTCGTTGGATTTGTGTCCGAATGATTATGCCTCAAGGCCTATCGGCGTCACCCAAAGCACTCCACTAATAAAGCCCAGGACAATTGATAGACCAATAAATATCCCTACACAAAGAGCAACACAAAAGTCTACCCCGGTGACAATTTCTCTATCTAACAATCCCACATATACATTCTTTGTGACATTTGTTTGCTGAACTTTATAAGTGGGTGGTCCTTCTAGAGTATTCATCACCATATCGTACACTAGATTATAATAGTTGAAGAAGAAGGTAACAAACGATGGAGCTTTTTCAACCCTATTGTTGTTTTGTGATGTTGATGAATTGTTTGATTTTTTGTTTTTCTTCTTTGAATGCTTGTTTGATTTGTTGATGTCCTTTTTTGCTTTAGTAGTGTTGCTAACGTTATTTTGTACATTACTACTGGTGGTAACTCCTCCCATGGAATCAATCTCAAAGATGAATTCTTGGCCTTCTGATAAGCCTTCGGGTATTCTGACATTGACTTCTGTACCATCGGGCAGTCGCACTCGTAGGAGAGCATTTGGTGGCGCTCCTTTCGGAACTGTCGCTTGCAATTTTGGCATGATGTATTGTTGTTAGCGGCTGCAAGTTAAGGGATCAATAGCAACCTTGGTTTGGTTGTAATTTCAATTATGCTGTCAACAACCTCTCTGTTTAAATCAGTATAAGCTCTTCAGTCTACTAAGCAGCACTGCCCTCTTTATCAGATTACTTCATCAATGGTAAGTTATAGTAGCACGGCAGAGCAACAACATACTGCATGCTGCATGCTTCATCGCGCTGCAAGCTGCAACGCAAGCCTGGATCCTGCTGGACCGCCGGACACGTGTGGTTCTTTTTGGGCGCATACTTACATAGGTGCCCCCTCCCCCCGTTTCGCTCATTTTTCCGCGAAAGAGAAATCAGCAGACACGACATCGACACAAATCGATCGCAAAAATAAAACAATCATGTCAACGGATGACGGGGGAGGAGGCGACAGGCCTGCTCCTTATCAGCAGCAAAAGCCCTCGATATGGGTATCTGGTGCAGGAGCTAGTAGTCATCGATTATCTGACGAAAATCAAGTACACGAAAATACAATCACACCTCCAATCTCTGGTCAAATTCCTTCACCTACGGGAGGGATTCATTCTTATCAAACAGAAGATAGATTGCGGCGTCGACCAACCATTACTACACCAACGAGGCGCCCAAGATTTTCATTGGATGATGCAGATATCGCGGCTGGCACAGATCGATTGGTAATATCAAAGTGTTTAAGTGAACCGCGGCCATCATCTACTCCTTCAACATATCATGACACGTTACGGAATAGAACTATTGGGAGGACCAATGTTCCCAATATTCCATCATTGACGCATGGGGGGATTTATGGAGGATCGGAGCATGATGGTTTGATATTGGAATCTTCTCATTCAGTTCTGGATGATTACTCAGACGATCACTCGTACAAGGGCAAACCTCTGAATGCAAACATTACAATTCCGCCTGCAGTTGACGATACCATCCCATTACCTCTTATCAATAGATTCGTCGTATTGGGTTGGGATCTATCGCAACATACACGACAATCACAATTCCTCATAAGCGCGGGAGGCACATTTTGCTTTTCGCTCTTGTATGGATATCTTCAAGAATTGATTAGTGTGGATTTGTGCAATCGAAAACTTGGATTGTTTTTGGCAGCAGCGCAATTCACTGGTTACACAATACTCTCTTACTTTTTTCGGAACTTGGATAAGGGAGTGAATGTAAATAGAGGTGTTGGTGTGAATTCGGCTGCTGCCAGTGGAATGTCGTTTTCAAGAAGGTTGCGACGACTGAAGAATTGGGGGAGATTACGTGATAGATCTGCGCAATCATCTGCTGATGGTGCAAAAATTGTGCCGATAGAATTATATGTTGGGCTTTCCGTGTTGAGGGCGATAGATTTGGGCATGACCAACCTTGCAATGCAATATGTGAATTACCCTGCGAAGACGCTCATGAAGAGCACACGACTTGTGTTCACAATGCTCTTTGGAGTTATAATAACAAAGAAACGATACAATGCAGCCGACTATGGAATCGTCTGCCTCATGGTTGCAGGACTGGCGTTATTCATGCATGCAGATTCAACAAGCTCAGCTGTGTTTCAGCCAGTGGGCATCGTTATGTTGACTATCTCTCTGCTTTGTGATGGAGCAATTAGCAATATGAGTGAAGCCATTATGAACAAATACAATGTGGGGCAAGATGAGTTCATTTTTCGACTTTATAGCATCGCCTTGTTTTTTGTCTGCATTGCTGCCTCAGCCAACGGCGATTTGCGACATGGCTTGGCATACCTTACGACACCTGGCACCTTGAAAGAGATGGATGAGGGCCTAGCACCGACGTGGTCAATTCAAGGCAAGATTCTGACAATGGTCATATTTTCAACCACTGGCTTCTTTGGGTCGAGCTGTTCTGCCGCCATTACAAAGTCTTTCGGCGCTTTGACGATGTCCATTACTTCTACAGCCAGGAAAGCAACTACAATCTTTCTCTCATTTGCATTATTTCCAAATGAGTGCACATCTGAGCATATATTTGGAATCATTTTGTTCATCGCATCGCTAGTAACCAAATCTCTGAGGGCAAGTAAACGAGGTCGCCGCCATCAACACAAACAACACTACGCTCCAGTAGAACGTGATGACATTTCTCATGATGTTGCTAATGAATGTGGCGGTATCTCTTTAGCCCCATTACCATTGCACTTGAAAATGAGAGGCAATCATTTAGGGCATGATGTTGTTTAGGATGAGGATGAATAGAAGAAGCTAGAGCTGATTGTATCATTAGAATTAGAAGCAATAGTAGTAAAGTAGATTCAGATAGTATCGAAATCAGGCACCGCGATACGATCAGCAGTGTATCTTTTTTGTCCGGACGTTGTCCCAAAGAAAAAGGACGACGGCGGACGGACAATGGAACAAAAATCTAAAATCTCGGCTCGTATTATTCTACCATGGTGATATATAGCCACCGTTGAACTTGAACTATCATGCCAGCGCTTTATCTATTCAGCAGGCGTACACTGCTCGCAGGAGATGACTTACAATTACCGTCCATTGCATGGGGCGCTGGGTTCGCTGCAGAGCTGTTTATCTTCCTCCCATATCTTCTATTCTACACAATCGAACTTACTCTAACGACTTCAGCTACACCCGATGCCAACGATGACTACTTCGCAGAGTTTGACCAACAAATACAACGCATGCAAACGCAGGAATGTGATAATGCTACATTGGGATATACTGACAAAACATTTTGCTACCTCATTTTAGCTTATCAGACTGGCATGGCAATATTTTGTGTTGTCTCTTTGTTTTATGAACAACGAATATTGAAATTATCAACTTTGGGAACACCCATGCGTGGCTTAGAATTGCGTGCTTCTTTGGGGACATTGATTGAGAGAAAAATGACTTTTTTGACAGCGCTCAACTTCGTTTTACTGGTGTTTGGACTTTCGCCTACTTTGCACTTTATAAGTCAATACTTGTATTGCTTTCCAAAATTCTTTTGGATGGTAGTTTTAATTTTGTTTGTGATTCAAGGGCTACAATGCTTGTTCAACATTACAACCTTATTCGCTTTATGGAGAGCTAGTCCGTCTACATCAAATGCAATGGATTCAGAAGCAAGCTTTTATCAACGTCATGTAGAGCATACACATCAACACGATGACATAGAGATGGCCGAAGAACTTTGGCAAAACAGATGCGATGGATGTTGTAAAATCATGGCTATATCAACATGCTTTATGTTTGGTGGGAAGAATATTGTGTCTCAATCTGCAGATGGTGGAGTCGAGAAGTTTTACGGAGATATCTCAAGAGCACTTGCAGATTACTTTCATGGTAGCGGAAGTGAAAGTCTTGATGTTGTCCCCTCTGATGTTGCTCTTGGATTTGTTATACTGCGTCATATTCAAGCACAGCGCAAACTATTGGCGAGGAGGGAGGCTTTGCAGCAGCCAAATATTAGCTCAATACGATCGAGTCCTGGAACGTCGCTTCTCTTTCGACGGGCATTGGAAACAAATAATGATTCTGTCGGCACTCATCTTGAATCGGGCGAAAGAACACTATCTGATTCTGATGAAGCATATCAAACCTTCTCTCGTTCCTTATTGACACAATCGAATCCTGATGATTATGCTACTTTAGAAGAAGGGGCTAGGTTCGCGAGACATCAACTTGCAGCATATACGTGGATTCTGTACTTTTATGAGTATCCGTTGACAGGATGTCTGCGGCTTTTTGGCCGGTGTCTGAAGGCAAAGTTAGCTTGCAGTAAGACTGAAAATTCCCTGATCGAACGAAGAGATAACTATGAAAGGTGTGCAATGAACTCTGATGTAGAAGAAGGCGGAAGTACGATTAATGATGTTGATGAAATGAATAGAGAACACATAGTGGGTGACAACTTCCTTCATATACACGAAGCAACGATGTTGGTACATGCTGGGTTGAACAAAAGTGACATCGCGTACGCATCATTTGAGTCCGGTTTCTATGAAACGCCTTATTTTATTGTGATTGACCGAGAGTGGAAATCGATTGTAGTATCAATTAGAGGTTCTTTGACATTGGAAGACTGTGTAGTGGACGTCTTACTTGACCCTAGCCCTCTTGATGCGCTTGGGGAGAAGTATGGTTTCGATGGAACTGGGCAATACTGCCATGGCGGCGTGTTAGAATGTACTAATTGGTTACACGCTGATTTGACGAAGCACAAAATACTGGAAAAGTTGCTTCTTGGTCCAAATGCTGAGTATTCGGATTATACCTTGCGAATTGTTGGTCATAGTCTCGGTGCCGGTATCGGCGTAATACTCTCCTTGATGCTAAGGAATACATTTCCTGATCTTCGCTGCACCTGCTACAGTCCTCCCGGTGGCTTCATTACCTGGAGACTTGCCAAAGAGTGCTCTGATTTCGTCAACACGTTTATCTTGGACTCGGATTTAGTGCCACGACTTTCGATCAACAACATGGAGCGTCTACGCGACGAAGTTCTGCATTTGCTTGCGCGCGTGAAACTATCAAAATATGATATTGCAAAGAGGATATATAGCTTGAGAGGTGAAGTTGAGTTGGGTGATTTAGACTTTTTACTCACTCAAAATGAAGACATGCTCTACCCTCAAGATGACATACCCGACTCTGAGTTTTTACGACAACTGCAACGTTTCGAAAGTATACAACAAGAAAGACGATCTAACCGGGGCGTTTCCCGATCAATCAACCTATACCCACCAGGAAGAATTGTGCACTTGGTGAAGACTGGTCAAAGTAAAAATTGTTTACATGGCGTGGCAGGATGCATCACGTGCGGATTGTCAAATGCAGGTTTTGAATACACAGCGATACGTAAAGAGAATGATGACTTTAATGAAATTGAAATCAGTCCAACGTTGTGGACGGATCATTTTCCGAATCGAGTATGTATGGAAATTGAAAAGGTCGCCAAGAGTTTTGGGATTGGCACGTAGTTTGTTTGGTTAGGTAGCAAGACCCCCTTTAGATCAGATCATTTAGGAACATTCAGTCCACTCCTTTTTATTTGAATCTGTACACCTCTCATGCATTTCAGCAAGTGTAAACACGCACTTTCCCTCACCCGACATGCTAATGTACGAATCCAGATTGCTGCCCGTCAATTCATTTCTTTCTTGACCATCATTACCATCCATCTTGAGACCATTCATAATTGTAGGGTATTCAGGCGGAGGAGAGTTCCATTTACCATTCTTAAACATATGCATTCTATCGCTGTAGAAATCTCTGATGAAATCCTCTGCCCTGACAACATTGAATAAAGGAAGATACTGTTTGTTCAAATTTGGATCAGTAGCGTGCGGAAATGACTCATCAAGGTATTTAGAGAGTGGAGTTGGATATGGCGTTACCCAGGTATCAATATCTAATATCTCTGATACAATAGTCCCAACCATATTATTTTGCACCGCGCTTCTCATGACGATGACATGATAATCCCAACAAACATATTCTCTCGGATCATCTTTCGGTATGGCTCTCTGCATGAACATTGGACATGCTTTATGATTGTTTGATATGAAGACTATATAATACTTCCAGACTCTGTTGTCGCCGCTGCAGCTATTGCTAGCATCAGTATGGAGATGACGATATGCCACCCTCCAAGCATTTTCTTCGCAGTAGCATGCCACACGGAGATCATGATCTGAAGGTGATTGTAGGGCGGTGCTTTCTGCCGAGAGTGATGCTCGCCCAGTAGGATGTTGTTCATTCATTGTGCGCTCTCCACGGGTCCAGCCCTTCTATTAATCTCTGTCTACTTATTGCTTACAGCCAGAGCCACGAGATAAATAGAAATGACCAGATCACCATTGTTCAGAAACCAACACATCATCAAGGATGCAGAAGACAAGACCAAAGGCCACAGTGTTTGGTACAGAATGCACAGCCGCGGAATTTCTAGCTAAATTAGCAAAGATCGCGGCATCAATTGGGAAGTTGGACGCACCATTGGGACACGTCTTATTCACTAAAAGAGCAAAAATTCTCATTGAGGTTGATCATTGCATTGTTCCTCGCATGCATCACAGTATCTTACATCGCCGTTGGAGGCTTGGGGCTCGTACCATACAAACGGTCATAATCTTTGTCTAAATGTGCAGTGAAGGCGACAGTGGCAGCTTTGTTAGACGTCGGCGGCGAAGGCAGTGTGCAGCTAAATCAATAACATCTATGATGCAGAATCAGCTGATGGATCCGCGGCCATCAAAATCGCCGTTTGCTTTATTATTTCTATCATGCGCGGCAATTATTATCAATTCAACACCTGCGCTAGCCTTTTCGGGATCGCAACTTATCCGCAGTCGGCTGACGTCTACATCATCATCATCGAAATTATTTGACATTAGCTATTCTGCCAACAACAGCGGCGGCGGGGGCAGTAGTGAAGCATCATCATCCTCATCAGTCCCCCTCCCCAAAGGATTTACCTTCGACGAAGACTACGACTACGACGATGCAGAAATTGACGGAACACTCATAGCTGATACAAACAATTCCTACGATTTCGGCACCGTCGTCGAATCAGGATGCTTTGCACCCGAGGTCAATAAATGGACCACTCTCATGACGGATGGTACCAACGCGGCATTACACCGTCCTGGAAAAGAAATGACACTTGAAGAAGGGATTGAAATACTCTACAATGATTTAAAGGATTTGTCATCCCTTGATTATGATAATATTGAACGATATTGGGATCAGTTGCTCCCGACTGTGTCGTATTTGGGCACGTCGAATGCTGCAAAGGTAAAGCAGGCGTTACGTGTGGCATATCGCGCTCATCGGAGTCAAATGAGAAAATCGGGTGAACCATTCATCATTCATCCTGTAGAGGTGGCGTTGTTATTATCGGGGATGCAAATGGATGCCGAGACTGTCATGGCGGGGTTATTACATGATACTGTCGAGGATACGGATTTGACATTTGAACAGGTGGAGGGGATGTTTGGATTGGAGGTACGGAATATTGTCGAGGGGGAAACCAAGGTTTCGAAATTGCCCAAATTGGCATTTGCGGATTATGCGGATGAACAAGCAGAGAATTTGAGACAAATGTTTATTGCCATGACGGATGATTATCGTATTATTATTGTGAAATTGGCCGATCGTTTGCATAATATGAGAACGTTGCGGTTTATGAAGCCGGAGAAACAAAAGAAGATTAGCCGTGAGACATTGGATATCTTTGCTCCGCTTGCTCATCGAATGGGGATTTGGCAAGTCAAGTCAGAGCTTGAGGATATTTCTTTTATGTATTTGTATCCTGATGAGTACAAGAAGGTGAATAGCATACTGAACAGACGTCGGAACAAGATTGTAGACACTTTAGATCATTCTGTGAAGGTTCTCAAGGAGACACTTCGAAATGATCCAACTCTTCGTAGTCAGGATGTAGAGATTGAGGTAGTGGGGAGGACAAAAGAAATATATTCCCTGTGGCACAAAATGGAGATGAAACATGATCGTAATCTTGATCATATTGCTGACTTGGTCGCGTTGAGGGTTATTCTAACTCCTGGGGATAGTATTGTGAAGGCAACGCAATCTGCAGATAGTGGTGTGTGGCTGTGCTATCATGTGTTGGGACTGGTCCAGCATTTGCCTAATTTTACCCCAATGCCCACAAAGGTCAAAGACTACATTTCGTTTCCAAAGCCGAATGGGTATCAATCTCTGCACACAGCTCTGATGTACAAAGGGCAGTCTGTTGAAGTACAAATTCGAACGGCTCATATGCATACAGTTGCTGAATACGGTATGGCTTCCCACTGGGCTTATCATGATGAAAAGAAGCGCAACACTTCCATGGATTTATACAACACACCCTGGCTCAGTAGTATCAAGGAATGGCAACAGGAAGCGGTGGGATCACGTGACTTTGTCGACTGCGTGCGTCGAGAGCTTTTGGGGAAACGTGTCTTTGTGTTCCTGCGGAATGGTAAAATTTTGAACTTGGCAAGGGGGACTACGGCGGTGGATGCTGCGTTCCAAATACACACTGAAGTTGGGCTCAATGTAAGTGCACCATTTTTGTTTTGCTCTTGCACGCATTTTCCAGAGTCTAACAATCATATTTTCTTCGTAGATGCATGGAGTAGAAATCAACGGCAAGCCGGTACCATTAAACTATGAGCTGCAAAATGGCGATGTTGTATCTATACTGACAGGGGAGGGTAAGCCTTCCACGGAATGGATGCAATACGCAAAGAGTCGATCCACGAGGAGCAAACTTAGGGCTTATTTCCGTTCGCAGCAAAATGACAATGTTCTCAAATCAGGAGAAATGTTATTTTTTGACTACCTGAGCAACCATCGCAACGAAATATTAGAGGCATCCTACATTGAACACCCATTTGAGGTACCCGCAAACGCTGATGAATTGCAAGCTTTCTTACCTGGTAGCTCTCGCTACGATGACGTGACGGAGCTTCTCAATGACATTGGACATAGCCAAAGTGGCGACTTTCTTCGTCAGAAGGTCAGCAAAATTTTCTTGGTGCCAGCTTCAGCGCTCCAGGAATGTGATGAGAGCCGATTTGCAAACATCACACGGACTGTGTATGCTTCACAGCTTGACAGCATGTCTTTTAATGGAGCTAGTGAAGAAGATGATTCTGATTCTGAAAGTAGTGAACCTGTGTCATATGCAGATGTGTTGAATGGAGGTCAAGCAGAATTTGCAGATTCTGAGAATGTGTGTTATCACTGCCTCCCAGTTCGTGGTGATGCGATCCTTGGGACAAGACACCGTGATGGTTCAACACTTGTTCATAGAAAAGAGTGCTCATGGGCCCAAGAGGCATTGAATAAGGCACGGTTTCCAAGCAATGATGACAGCGTAGGCGAGCCAGTTGAGCTTGCCTGGCCAGAGGACGAATGGGAAGATAATACCTCAGAATCATTCTTAACTGAGGTAATCATCATGTCGGTAGACCGAAAGCTTCTTCTAGCAGATTGCAGTGTCATTGCATCACAAAATTCGGAAATCTTGAAGACGGGCAGTAGTTCCAGTAACGAACACTGTATCCTAGAGTTCCTTGTAAGAGTGAAAGATTTGGATGAACTTCAAAACTTGATGGACAAATTGAGAGAAGTCAACTCTGTCATGAGCGTCGAAAGAAGATTTGGAAGCGAACTATTGGATGAAAAAGATTTATAAGCTTCTCCCTGCCCTATCTATAAACATGTACAATAATAGATGATGAAAATTTACACATAGATCCACAGCACTGTGTATTATTGATTTCTTATAACTCATCTTGTGATTCTGTTGATGGTGTCGATATCACGTATCTCTTCTGTTCACTGCTCACAACAAAATCGGCCAATACTTCGTCAGTACCTTCTACAATGGCCCGGAATTTATGACCTTCGAATGAGCCCAACGTGTGTGGTTCGAAAGGAGGAAAGGAATCCGTCATTGGATCTAAAATTTCTTTGCCATGTGCCAGCTCTTCGACATAAAACAAAACAACCTTGGCGTCCTCGATCTCGTGATAAAATTGCACCTCTAATTCATTACTGTCGACATCGAAGTCATCAATTGTAGGGTTGTCCATATCATAAAACAGAACGAATGAATAACGTTCGCCCTTATCAAGGGGTGCAACGCCATGCCACACCGTAAAGTTGTGAATAAGGACGTCACCTGCCTGCATATTTGGAAAGACTAACTCGGATGTGTTCTCTCGTTTAACAGTGTTAGCCCAATTATAAGTTGTCATTTTGGGCTCCAACTCTGGGCGGCCATCCTCAGATAATGAAAGGTCTTGCATTGGAGGCTTGACGTAGAAGAGTCCTCCACCTTCGAAATCATCATTCAAGGCAATGTTGAGAGTAAAGACATTTGTGTCTACGTGAGGAATCAAAGAATTTCTATCACTGGTAGGACTATACTTGCGAAAAAAGATCCAATCAAGTTCGGGCTCTCGATCGGGTTCATCAGGATATAATGAAAGGTGCTCTTCTTCCTTGCGAGTCTTCATCACTAGGTCAGAGAATACCTCCATATATGGCTGCAGAGCATCCCATATTGGTTCATCGATAATGCGATTGTATCCGCCCTGTTCGTAGCTGTACACCTCAATCGATTGCGATGGCATCGGCTTCTCTTGAAAGTCATCAATACTCTCTTCGATTACGTTGAACCCAGTTTGCTCTCCTAGTCTGATCAGTTCTTGACAGACGGCTGGTGGCAGAACCCCTGCATATCTGCTCACTCGTGGTTCCATAAACTCTTCATCTCCTTCTGGTGAGGAAGCAGCGGCAGCAAGTAGCGCTGGTGCTGCTAGTGCAGCTAGTATGGCGATGATTCGATTGGCGTAGGCGGATCTCATGACTTGTTCTTCGATGTGAATGCACAGGTGTCTAACTATCACTATTGCACGACGCTTGTCAAAACAATATTCAGATTATTTCTGTGAAAGCACAACTTCGGTTTTGGAGCGTGTTTTATACCGTACTCTACTTGCAATTCAAGAAGTAGATAAAAGCTAAGTTGTTGGATCTTGGCGGCCAGCTGCGTTCTCTTTCCCTTTTGGTGTGTTGATATCTGTCTATGCCGTCTGCTGCAGGTGATAAAGTGAGGCTAGCACCCTCGGTAGGTAGTGGTGGTGCTGGTTTGGTTGGTAGTATCTTTGGAGCAGAGATTATGATGATAAGGGGAGGCTACGTGGTATTACACGTGGGAATTAGTAATAAAATCTGAAGCGAAGTTGCTCAAAAGAACCTTCTTCCCCTCCTCCAACCTCCAAAGCTCTTAGTAGTACTATAAAAACGTGCACTGCCTTTTTTGCACTAGCGCTTTAGCGCGAGTGCAAAAACAAGGTGCGCGTTTTAATGTATGGAATCCTGTGTAAAAAATCGCGTAAAATCGTCGCTGAATACAAATCTACATGTGTAGGAATTCGATATAGTAGGTTCATTTGTACTGTGGCAGTACCGGATAAAAAAATGAAGAAAAGTTGATTTATATCCGTTCACACGTGGCATCAGCCATCAAAACTACGTAGGAATCGTGCATAATTAGTTCTTAGATTTTCATTTTTCTCGCACAGACGGCACTGGACTTTAACTAATCTCAATGAATTTGCAAAAGCAAAAAGATCAAAATTGTTACGACAAATGACTCGGCGTTGTGACTCTTTGATCGTGATTGCTTTTGTAGTCACTTTTGGTTCACATCCATCAGTGAACCAAAAAATCAGCCCCTTGTGATAATCGACTGGCCCTGCTTACTCCTACTAATCACTTTCTTGATGCGAGAAGTCGTGTAGACGATGCCACGAATTCCAACGTTGCGACATATGGAGGTGCTTTCCGCCATAAATCCGTGCATTGGCATGAGATGAGCTCATAAATTCTTCTTCCAAAGACCGACTGTCGAAGAACACTTTACCCATTTGCCATCTCGCTTCCCTACTATACTTATCTAAGTATCTCCCTTTGCTTTGCTGTATCTTCCAACATGACGACAACACGTTCCTCCACGGCAAGCGTAGCCGCTCGAGGTACCACTTTGAACAATGCCGAAGGTGTGAGCGTTGAGGAAGCCCTTGGATCAATGCGTCATGCGTCTGTTAGCGCAACTCGTACCTACATTGTGCGTGATAATGTCTCTGAGGCGAAGAAGTTTGCAGCTTATGCTTATGGTCTCAAGCCGAACATGAAGAAGAGGGGGTGAACATGAAGCCAAATATGCATACTACTACTCGTCCGAAGAAGAATAATGGTTCAAACACCCTACGGAAACCATACAATAGTGTGTAAAGTAATAGGTTTTATTCCCGTAATATGATTTCCGCGATAAACATCGTAGATTATCCTCATAGGTACTCACACATGACAGCAGAGGAGTTTCCGATGTGTCAAAAGTGACCCGGCGAGAGATTTAGTAAATACCGGTTTAACTTGGAACGGTTTAAAAAATGAGGCTTTAATCTTGGACAAAAAAAGAGTACCACTCTACCTGAATACTGCATGCTGTCAAAATACAAGATTTTTGCACTGGGTTGCATACTATTTATTGACAACTTCTTCTCAAAGCACCTTATCATTTCTCTCTACTATTATCGAGAGGTATTGTGCAAGTTTACGCTTGGGACAAGCCTGATCTTAACATAACTTGCCCTCATATTTCAGAAGTGCTGACTCCATCTTTGAAAGAGTATCAGATCTATAGACACAAAGCAAAAAAAACAATGTTTGGTAAAACAATGACAGCACCCACAATGCCAAATATCCCCACAATCGTCGCATTAAGCTTTGGTGCTGGAATATTCGCAGCCACGCACCTCCTGCGTCTTCGTGACAGAGAAAGACTTCGCAAAGCATGCAGCAGAACTCAAAAGCATCTACGCAAGGGACAACGTGCCGCTCTTGGTGTTGACTTGACAAGTTACATTCCAATTTGGAAAGGTACATCGAGGCAAAAAGTTGTAGTACTGGGTGCCGGGGCGTTTGGGACTGCCATGGCATATGCTGCGGCGCAGGGTGGTAACGATGTAGTCATTTATATGAGAGATAAAAACCAGTGTCACACAATCAACACGGAGCATCGCAACCCGAGGTACTTGTCCGAATTCTCATTGCTGGTGGAGGGGGGATCATCTGAAATCCGTGGTATTTGCACATTGGAGGATCTAAAGGTAGAATTAGAGACGCCTGGAGTTGTTATCGTCCATGCCTTGCCGTGTCAGCTGACTCCTCCTTGGTTTCGTGAACACAAGGATATTATACCTCATGATGCATTGATTTGTGTTACTGCAAAGGGTCTCTATTTACCTACACAACAGTTAATGGGGCATGCTATATTGGATGCGCTTGACAGGGCAGAACAGCCATTAGCGTTTTTATCAGGACCCAGTTTTGCAGAGGAGATTATGAAGGGTAATCCTACAACTTTAGTGGTTGCATCAGATGATTTGTTTCAAGCGGTTCGAATTCAAAGGATGATGAGCAACTTTAAAACTATTCGAGTGTTCACTTCTGATGATCCAGTTGGTGTACAGTTGGGAGGAGCACTCAAGAACCCCTTGGCTGTTGGGGCAGGTATGGTAGCTGGGATGGGCTTTGGTACAAACACACTTTCTGCTGTCGTTGTCAGGGCATCACATGAGCTCCGTCAGCTTGCAGCCGCGATGGGAGGAAATCCTCGCACCATAGATGGCTTAGCTGGCATTGGGGATCTCATGTTGACATGTTTTAGTTCACAAAGTCGCAACCAGAGATGTGGACAACGCCTAATGAAAGGAGAGACTGTTGAGGATATCCAAAAGGAGTACACAGTTGAAGGTATCCCAACAGCTGATGTTGCGATTATTTATGGTGACATGTGCGGATTGGAGTTACCGATCTTTAGATGTGTTCACGCACTCATTCACAAAAAGATTACTCCTGATGAAGCTGTGATGAGTCTGATGGGGAGACGCTCTCAATATGAAATGAAGAACTCACCAAGAAATTCACGCAAGATTTCATTCAGTTGAGTCAGTCAGCCATTAGTTACAACGTTAACTTCTTACATGTAAATATTCTTCCTAGTTTGCGCTTGCAATAGATCCAAGCATTTCAAAGTATGTAGGGAAAGTCTTTGCGGTACATCCAGGATCATCAATGATCACATTGACGCCACCACAAGCAGCCAGAGAGAAGGTCATTGCCATTCTGTGATCATCATAAGTTTCAATAACAACATTGTCGTTCACCTTGTTGTCTGCGGGTGGGTGAATGATGCAGTAATCTTCAAATTCCTCAACAGTAGCTCCAAGCTTGGTACATTCCGCAACAATGGCCTTCATGCGCTCAGTCTCCTTCAACCTCCAAGAGTACACATTCCTAATCGTGGTAGGTCCCTCTGCGAATAGGGCAGCAACTGCCAAAGTCATGGCAGCATCAGGAATCTTCCCGCAGTCAACATCCACTCCCTTCAACCTCGTATTAGGATCGCGAGTGACGGTAATGCTCTCTGGAGCCCAAGTAACGGTAGCACCCATCTGTTCCATAACATCGGCAAAGGCCACATCTCCCTGAACACTTTCGGAACCACATCCACGAACGGTAACAGTACCTCCGGTAATAGCCGCACCGGCAAGGAAGTAACTTGCACTACTGGCATCTCCCTCCACCAATATTGATTCAGGAGATGTGTACTTCTCGTCACTTCCAATGATGAAAGAGGGAGTGCCATCCATATCACCCTCAATTTTCACATTGACGCCAAACTTCTTCATTAATCCAATAGTCAATGATACATATGGAGCAGAAATCAACTCATCCTTAATGGCAATGGTAACATCCCCATCCACAACGGGAGATGCCATAAGGAGAGAGGAAAGGAATTGAGATGACATCTTTCCAGAAATGGATGCAGTACCTCCATTCAAACCATTGGCATTGATTGTGACTGGAGGACATCCAGTTTCTTCGACACAACTGACATCGGCACCAAGTTGTTTCAATCCATCAATCAAGTCGGCAATAGGACGTTCTCTCATTCGGGGCACACCGTCCAATACGAATTTTCCCTTACCCATACATAATGCCGCAGCAAGAGGTCTCATGGCGGTACCAGCATTGCCCAAGAAGAGTTCCAAGCTTTCTTCGGGGGTAGGTGAGTCGATTGGACCAGCCTGACCAGTAACAGTAACAGCGGTTTTGTCATCGGCATCTCGTTCCACTGGAACCTTGAGCGTATCAAGTGCCTCAAGCATGTAACGGATATCATCACTCTCCAACAAGTTCTCTACACGTGTATTTCCGTCGGATAGGGCGGCAAGGAGGAGACAACGATTGGATAATGATTTGGATCCAGGTAGAGTAACGGTTCCATCGAGTGATTTGATGGGTGTAACTGTGAGTTGATTCTTTTCCTCATCCTTTGCAAACGACATGCCAATAGCACCATCTTCCGAGGCAGCAACTTCGCCATATCCACGTGCCTCAGCCCACTTTGATCTTGATGCAATCTTTTCTTTGTTTTTGCTTGCTTCCAAAACGATGGAGGAACGTCCGTTTTGCATTAGTTGTGTCTTTTGAGGAATTGTGAAAGCTGATGTGTACAAGCAAGGTGCCGAAAGGACGGCGGCTATTGCCAATTGTCTGAATACTGTTCTCATTGCTACAGGTTGTTGTGTATATCGCTCAGCAGGTTGCCGTGGTGATGGATTATTGAAGCAATAGAGCTCAATAATAATGATGTTGCATGTTGCCTCCAACGCTGGAACGAAAAGATGAGTAAAAATAAATGTGCGGCGGTGGAATGCTTTCTCGTAAATCGATGACGGGGAACGGGGCCCCGTTCCGCACAACGTCGAGACCAGAGCGAGACCAACCGTGGGTCATTATCTGAGATGTCATAAAGCAATGCCAACCAACCCAGCCAAACCCAAGCAAACCAGCCAACGAACGACGAATGAACAACCAAAAATAGGTATATGGCGACAGGGCACTGCCCCGAAGGCCCGATTTGAGCCGATCTCTGGGGCACTCGAGTGCCCCGAAATTTTGTTGGGGCACTCGTACTTTTTAGGCTCTTACCGATAGATTATCAAGGAATAAACGTAACTATAGTAATTCCTACTCTTTCCTGCCCTCAAAGATATCACAATAGTCATCTAGATCACCATTGCACTGCAGAAGGAGCCGAATCTCACTGATGTCATCCAGCATCTTACATCTACGGCATCACAAATTTCTTTCAGTTTTGAGAAGACTCTCTCCGCAGAGCAGCTTGACAGCTGAATCAGAACAATGAGACGCAAGGCAAGATAGTGCATGTGGTAATGCTTCTTTTGTACTTCCACCATTGTCAAATGTGTTCGGCGTACTCGCCTCCATCGTCCTTCCAGTCCAGCTCCGACTCATCCTTACCAAGACGCTGAATTCTCCTCTGCAATCTCAGATCTTGTCTTGTACCGACGAGATGGTGCATACTTATCTAATCCATGGTCCCTTTTTGCTGCATCCAAAACTTATGGCATTTTCATTTCCTCCTTCAGCTTCTCGTGAATTCATCACTTTCGAATTGTTTTCAAGTCGGTAGGACACGTGACACGTCATCACATCTACGTGGGAACTAGTACAAATGCTTAGATTCACCACCGGATCTTGAGTGCCCCGATGACTGCCCCAGCCCGAAATCTGAGTGCCTTGTCGCCAGATACCTAACCAAAAACAAAGTTGAAAGTTCTTACGATATCTAGTCATACTCAAGAGTAAATGAGCGCCATACATACTTGAAAACTCTCGCTCTCTCAATCTTACTCAGCTCTGATAGATCATTGCAAGATCTAGATTGATCGACCCTACATATCTTATATGCGTGGAGAGATACGCTGAGGATATTTTAAAGTGTGTGGCGTTGTTTCCGAGTTTTCTGATAGCCCTCTCGTTACGGCAATAAAATGTGGTCATCCTCCTACGCCCTCGGGATATTCTTCCTCGTGATAGTATCCTGCCTTTGGACGATCTGCAGCATGGTAGTGCAGCATTTATATCATGATATGGAATTTGATTCACCATTCTTAATAGTCTACATCGGCACGAGTCTCTTCTCGGTATTCTTGCCGATACGGTTGGGATATGAGCGATTTGGACATCTCCTGCACAAGTTACAATGTTGGTGCTGCAAGGATGAAAGTAGCCACCATGGTGATAGAAAAGAGATAGCAGTCATACCTTGGGGGAGTTACCCGTCGCCAGTATCGGAGAGTTCGGATCATCAAGATGAAAATACCTCTGCCAGTGATGCACAAGAATTAATGCAGTCACCTACTGATACTGACAATTTCATTGACAATTACAATGGAATAAATCGCAATGATAGTAGGGAGTCGATAGAATTAACAACAAGCTACCTTGACGAATCTACATCAGCCGAAGCATCGGCACTGGGTATACTTGATGACTACTCATTCAACAATGAATTCTGTGTTCAGCACTATGAACCAACACGGCCAATGGAGTCAAGAAGGAGTAGTAATAGCGATTCGTCTCAAAACACAGGCAAGAAATATTCGACTTATCTGCTCTCTCATCGAGATCACATATCCATGGCATCCAAAGTCGCACCAATATGGTTCCTATCGAATTTCTTTTATGCCATGTCATTAGAATGGACGTCGATAGCAAGTAGTACTGTTTTAGCATCGATGGGGTCAATCTTTGCATTTGGGTTTGCTACTTGCTCTAAATTTGGAGATGAAAAGGTAACAAGAGGCAAAATTATCGGAGTACTATTGTGTTTTTCTGGTGGAGTTGCAACAGCATATACAGATTCAGGTGGCGACAACAGCATGCGATATCTTACTGGACAATTTCATGTTTCCGATTTAGATTCATCAACAAGATCTTTATTGGGAGATCTTTGCGGTCTAGTATCTGCAGTTGGTTATGGCGCCTATACAGTTTTACTTCGGCATTTGTGTCCCAAAGATGAAGATAGAATGTCTATGCAGTTGTTGTTTGGTTATATTGGTCTATTGAACATGGTGGCATTGCTGCCTGTAACGATATGGGTGCTTCTATCATCAAATAATGATGTCAACAGAGATAACATTGCGACGGTAGAGCCTTCAGACTATTCAGATCCAGATTATACTCAAGAGACCGTATCGCACATCTTGACAATGCCCATTTTCTTATTCTTACTTTTAAAGGGCTTGCTTGACAACGTACTGTCAGACTATCTTTGGGCACGCGCAGTAATTTTGACATCTGCAACAGTTGCATCTGTTGGAGTAGGATTGACAATACCCATGGCGTTCGTGGCTGATTGGTTCATGGGAAACTACAATGGAACTCAGAGTGGTGAAGTCTGGGGTGCAATACTGGTGCTTATTGGCTTTGTATTTGTGAACATAGATGGATTTGGCAAGAGTGATGAGCAGGAAGAGTACGATGGTGATCATGTAAATAATGATGCTGAGAGTGTCGAAGATGTCAATGTAATACTATAAACGTAACTGTAATTATTAATGAAAATAGAGTATCATAAACGAGAATGTGGTTGCAGTGGTGCAAAATCTGCAGCTCCTCCACCTCCGCTTGTCATCATGAAAGATTTCACCAAGTCTTCCGACATTAACGCCGTGGAATTCGTCAACGCCACATGATCTAAGCCCTCTCTGACAGTATGATCACGAGAGTAGTTCAAGGACGATTTGGTGACTGCCACAGCAACCGGTGAATTTGCAATGATTTTTGCAATGATTTTGTTGGCCTCTTCGAAAAGTTGACTTTCACTCTTGGATATTCGACTCACAAATCCTATGTTCAGTGCATCTTCGGGACTGAAATCTTCTCCAGTAAAGCAAAGTTCTCTAACACGAGAGCCAAATCCAACCAATTTCGGAAATCTTTGTAGAGTGCCCACATCTGCAGCTAGTCCTAGCCTTGCCTCTCTGATGGAAAATACTGTATTTGGACTGCAGATACGTACATCTGCACAGCAAGTCATATCTATACCGGCACCGATGCATGCTCCGTGAATAGCTGCCACAACTGGCACCGGACATTCTTCCAGTGCAGTGAACGCCGCTTGCATTTCTGATATCTGTGGTTTGAAAGCCAACGCTTTACGTGCCATATCTATTGATGATTCCTCGTCACTACTATTATCTGGTGATATTCCACTAAAGAATTTTTCATCAGTAATGTCTATACCACCACAAAATCCCTTGCCACTCCCCGAAAGCAAAACACATCGAGTTCCATCACCAATAGTCCCAATTTGACGGAATGCCTCTCCTATTTCACGCCACATTAGTGCGTTGATGGCGTTTCGTTTTCGAGGTCTGTTCAATTTTACATGGGTGACATGTGGTAAGGATTCATGATATGTTATGCTTAAATGCGTGAATGTATTTAGCGGGTGTTTCTTTGATGCCTCCATAATTGACGCTGCTCATTATGTCGTTCGGTAGGTTCGTTGCGCAGATGAGCTACATGTCAGAGATAGACGCCATGTTGAAGAGTTGAAGCTGGGGGCTCCCCCTCAGTACATTTCTACGTAGGAATAGGTATGGCATGTGGCGCCACCAACGCTTCGGGCAGGCTTAGAGCTTTTCTCATCATCAAATTCAAATCTTTGAGCTCAACTTGTCGCAAACGGTCGCAGCTACAATGATGTTCATCTGCCAATGATACAGCTGGTGCAACGTCATCTAATAAGAAGTAAGAATGTCGTCGTCCTACACACCCCAAACGCCGAGCCCAAGGGCAAAGTCCCGATCAAAAATGTCCCATTTGCTCAGAGGCGGCGGCGGAGGCGGTTTAGACACCACCACAACACCCAGTCGACCCACCAATTCCAACATCACACCAGAATCACCAATGTTACTAAACGCATTAAAATTAGCCGCACGCAGCGGCAGCGGTAACAACAGTAGTGATTCCATCGATGAACTCTCCGAAGAGGGTTTTTCACCCTTGCCAATGTCACCCTCCGACGAGAGGTCAATCAAGAGTAGGAGCGGCAGTAATAATAATGAACAACATTCCCTAGCCTCCTCGTATGCAAACTCGATTGAGGCCATGGCGGCAACAGTGGAAGCAGCGGCGATTAATCGTCAGCGACCTAGGAAGAGTCCAAAGAAGACTCCTAAAAAGAATAAGGGTGGGAATAACAACAGCAGCAGCCATCATCCGCACTATGAGCAGATGCAGTATCAGGGAACAAGGAAACAATTGTTTTCTACTTCTACCAATAATATTAAGAAGAGGGTGGTACCGAAATTGACGGCTGGTCATCTCGTCGCCATTGTCATTTTGGTGCCATTTGTTATTATGGAGGCGTTCTTATCGGTGCTTGTGTTTACTTATAACTATAATGGGATTAGTATGAGTGTTGTTGGTGACGGATTGGTCGCCACCACTGGAGACAATAATAATTCGGCTGCTGAGATGGTCAACTTGATTGTTGATGATGTCTCTCATCAGGAACAAGAAGTTGCCATTTTTGACAATGAGGGTGAGGAAACAGATGAAGAGAATGAGGTTGTTCCTCCACCAACGATTGAGGATGTAGAGGAGGGGAGTGACGGTGTCGCTGATCATGAACTAGCCGAGATTGAGAATAATGAAGGAGAAGAAGAAGATGCTGACGTGACAAAGTCACAGATTGTAGCAATGGAGTCCATGTTGAAGGATGCTTTGAAAAAAATAAATGATGGATCCAACAAGGATGGCAAAAAGGCAGTGGAGACGCTCTGCCTCACGGTTTGGAGTCGTGGGGTGGAAGCTCTCTCTTTGCCAAATGAAAATGATGACCAAGACAACGATACTTTGAACGCGTTGGCAGTGGATGCACAACGCTGTCTTGGTGGAGTTGAGTTGGCATTCCTTACGAAGGATGTTAATATTGACAGTGTAAGGAAGTCGAGGGTTATCTTTGAGAGCTTGTCTGACGTGGACCCGGACAATGCAAACGTGAGAGCTGGACTTGGCACGTCTCTCTTAATCTTGGGTGTTATGAAGGAAGATGAATCGGTGGTGAAGTTGGCCATGTTTCATTTGAAGGCCGCATCATCTTTGTGCCAGAAAGGTGCAGTAGAAGCTCAACCGCAATCAATATTTCAGAGTGAAGTATCTGCCATGAGTGCCGCCATTCTTCACAATTTGGCTCTCGCCAGCATTTCATTAGGCGATGATGTCTCTTCCGTTGCCCTCTTGTTGCGAGCCGGAGCTATTCGTCGGGAGGATTCAGGTCAGTCAATGAATTTGTTCTGGAACTGTTCTCATGATGCTTTGTTGACAATTGAGCAACAGGCAGCACTTATGGGTGCAAAGAGGACCAGACGCCAAAAGAAGAAGACAAAGTCCAAAATTCCGTTCCTCTCGGATAGATTTGCTGTCAAAGAAGCAACTACTTGAAAGAAAACAATTGAATAAGCTTAGTATTAGACAAAAGGAGAGACTTGACCACGTAGGTATTTGCAAATTTAACTCTAAGTAACTTAGCATCTAAAATGAAATGGAAATCTAAACTCTATCTTCTAAAATGAAATGGGTACTCTCTAAGCCTTAAGCTCCTTTTGCATCAAAGGAGTAAGGTACTCTGCAATCTGAAGTGCGCTGATGGCAATATCAATCGTGGCAATATCCTTAGCTTCCTCACCAGTGGCGCATAACTTTGCCACACGTTCTTTGACAGTAGTGTAGTCAGGGTCCTGACTGAAAAAGTAAGGCATAGCGCCAGGGTATTTGGCCTCAAGCACTGATACGTTGGCTTCGTCTTCTTCATCGGGCATGCAATGTCTGAATACTTCGTTGCCATCAGCATCAGAAACCATCGCGTAAGAAGTGGCACCTCCGCAACGATCGGCCTGGACAGAAACTTGCTTGCCTGTCTTCGTCTTTATTGTGAATTTAACCTTGTCAAAATCGGTGAAGTCCTTGCCTGATGGACCAGCTAGTGTTTGCATCGATGAGAATGTCTTGTCTACTTCTACGGATTCAATATTGTCCACTGTCACATCATAAAATGATGCAAGCAGGGCTAGCTCATGGATTGCCATGTTCTTGAGCATGCCCTCTGCGTTTCTTTCAAAGCATTCTCCAAGACTGCTTGCATTGTTCTCATATGTGTTGTTGGAGACGAAAGTGACGTGAGAGCCTTCTGTAGATGCCGCAAACTCTCGTGCGTTTCTGACGTATTTGCACACATTCTTATTGTAACCCATGCAAATCTCAACATTGGCATCGGCAGCTTGCTTCTTCATGGTTTC
Organism: Skeletonema marinoi; assembly: GCA_030544225.1. Classification (NCBI taxonomy): domain Eukaryota; phylum Bacillariophyta; class Thalassiosirophyceae; order Thalassiosirales; family Thalassiosiraceae; genus Skeletonema; species Skeletonema marinoi. Next base: position 835,857 of record CM060491.1, read on the forward strand.
CAACTCAGCGACGGTAGTTGCGCCTGGTTTTTCCAAATAGATAACAGAACATCCAGCAGCAATGGCTTCTCCAAGGAGGCGAGGATTGTCTATGGTGCGACCAGAAATAAGTGCAAGACGCTTCACTCCATCTGTGACGGGAGGGACATCGGCGAGTGACGTGTAGAACCCAACTTGATTATCAGCTTCTGCTTTGGATTTGAATTCCGCAAATTCAGCTCCACCAGGACCAGATGCACCTGCGCCTAAGAACCACGGTTCCACGATATAGCAAAGTTTGGCTGAAGGACACTCATTTCCGAGCATTTGAACGGCGTGGTACCATCCCATTCCTCTGTAGTGTTTAGTTTGACGTTGTAGAACAAATAGAATGGAATATGAGACAAGATGAATAATTGTAATATCATCACATGTGCGTTGAAAGAACTTACCGCAGCGGGCAGCCACAGCCAACGAGGATGACTTCGGCTTGATTAGGTGAGGGAGTTGCAACTTCTGTCATTTTCAACTGTTGGATTGTTATCGTTCGATTTTATGGTGGGTTTCGTCAGTGAGGTCTTGAATTTGGGAGCGGAGGGTGGAGGGAGGTCGCTTGTCGCCGGAAGATGAGAACAGGTTCTCCTACGATGAAAAAGAAGCATTGGGTCTGTCCGTACTTGTTAATTGCTAACTAATTATTATACAAAAACCTTTTACGACAGACACTCTTCTACCCAGGATTTTGCTTCGGGCATCGAGCACACTGCTGTCCGCTGGCGCATCTATCCTCCGACATCCGGTACATTCTACCAAGAACGCTGCGCTGGAGCAATATGGTTTGCCCTTACTTATCTTGGTGGGTATCCGATAAAGATACGCGACTCTATCTTGTTGATTGGACCCAAATGAAAATCGAAAATATCTTATGTATGGTAGATTATCAGGTAGACGACTGTTTGTTTAGCCCATGAAACACAGTCTATTTTAACTACGCAAAGGTAAAATTATAGATGTATCGAGAGGGCCTCTCAAGCATAAACGAAAACCTGACGAGATTGTCAGAGATAATGTGTTATTTTTACAGATCAATCTTGTAAAGAATTTATGTATTCGCCGTATGTCTGAGCAAGAGATGCATCCTCTTCTTTGCAGACTGGTGTTTCCACCAGCTCAAGCTGGCGACGCAATCTTTCAGCAAGCACAATTCGATCTTCAGTCTTCTCTCGCTTGGTACCATGTCTTCCACGCTGCTTGCCCCATCTCTTTAGGAGCTTCTCTTGCTCGTCTGATGTCAGGTCCTCCCACGGTGTTGTAGACATTGATGTAGAAGGTAATGGTGATGTCAATAACGACTCGGATCCATCTCCTTCATTTCCTTGTGAAGTAAAAGAGGACAATGACCACGCCAAAGAAGATGACAATGAGCCATGCTGTGGCTCTTCACTATTGCGCAAAGTGAGCAACAATTCCTTCCACTCTGTTTTTTTCTCTCTCAGCTCTTCGGTTAGTGTATGTCGTTTACGCAGAGAACACTTTTTCCTCAGTGATGATTCGATAGATAGAATCTCACCGCACAAGCGGAATAATCTTTGCATTGTAGTGATTGGTGTAGGTATTGGGATATCTTCTATGTCTATTTCTTCAGATGTGGTTGCATGTTCTTGCTTGTACAGCCACTCTCGTAAAGCCTGTTCTAGATCCTCTAGAAATCTTTGCGGAGCAATGATTTCAACAGTCGGCGTCGGTACTAGATCAGCTGTGTCGTCAGCAAGCTCGTTTGTGTGGTTTAACTGCACATCCACATTATCGTCATCGTTTTCTCCTTCTTCCTCTTCCTCTGGTTCTTGATGCAATTGCAAATATTGTTTCTTTCGTACAGAACGTGATTTCTTTCTACCACCTTTGCCTCGCTTTCCTCTTCCACCTCCTCTAAGAGCAGAACCATCACCACCACTGCTGGCCAATTTACGCAGAACTGAATTGAATTGCTTGGAATCTGATGAGCGTGCCGCAGAGCGACATCGCCAGGACAATTCTTGATCTGCTGTAATGACGACGACATGTTGCGTTGCATTTGAAGATAATAGCCATCTAACATCTCTTGCTATGATATCATCTGCTTTTACTATCGGTCCTGCAAATGAAACACACAGTGCTGTATTTGTAGTATTGTAACCATCATGAAGCAAGTGTGCGCTGCTCTTGCTACCGTGGTCTACCACAGCCAGAGTACGCCCGAATGCATTATGTCGAAGCGATGACCATATTGACAACCTATCTAACAAATCACAATGATCCAACTCGAAGGAAGTCTTCCCTCTCACGTTTTCCACGTCTATGACAAAGACAATGTCCTCCTTTTGTGTTAGATCGAGTATCCTTTCAGTGATGGCTGGCGCAGTAGGAGTGTCGGAAGATGGTGGTTCCAAAGCATTATTTTGATGTGCATGGTGAGTTGGCCAATGCCTCCTTGTAGCTGGACGAAAGCTATATTCAGTGAATGCCTCGACGTAGAGTATACAGAAGAATATATTGCATAGTACTATCTCCATGGTGGGAGGATATCACTCTTATATTGTTGATCGGCATGAAGTGAAATGATTACTTATGCAGCATCGGCTCGCTCAACAAATCGACAATGAAAAATGCGCGCCAAGTCTGGCCGCTTTTTTAGTGCCTGCGGCTGCGGCTGCGGTGCACTACTCTACTGATGTCATCGAAGATACTGGTGGAGCAATACTAGCAGTACAGTAGGCAGAGACTGATCAACAGATCATCGTTGGCTAGAACACGAGATGGAAATGAGGAGGTACATCAGAGGAGGCGTCATGGCTCCTCTCAACTTGTGCGTAATCGCCATGATGGTATCGGCAGTGACATCATTTGTCACGCCGACATCATCAACGTCAGTCATCAGCGGTGGAGTAGTCGCAGAGAGTAGTCGCTCTTACACCAAAAGCGGTGTCACTACGCCACTATCTGCCACAGTTGATGCAGAAGTTGAATCATCATCGAAAAAGTCCAGTTTCAAATTTGACAATTACAATAAGCCAATTGTTCTATTGGGTCTATCAAGTGAGGGTAATGAACTGCAGAGATTGGCACTGTCGTTAAGTGCGTCACTGGTTGGAAACAATCCTCAAACAATGCAAAGTACTTTGGACAAGTTGGAAAGAAGTCAGGGTGCATTATTGGTTGCTGAAGATGACGATGATAATAATGAGGATGATGCTGCTGAAAGTAAAGCATCTGACGAACAACAACAACAAGTAGCTGGAATTTCCCTCTCGGCAGTTGGTCTTGATGAAGAAGGGCCATTTGTACTTGATGCTGGTCTCATTGGAGAACTTATCCGTGAGAAGACTCTCTCGTTGACATCTGGAGTGGTTGTGTTGGACTTTAACCATCCGGCGTTCCATAATAAGGAGTTTGAGGTTGATTTGATCCGTGCTTTGTCTTCAGTGGCCAAGCAGCTTTATGAAGAATTGGGGCTGTTATCAGTGTATGTCAATGTGCAGCCTGACGATGCAGATAGTGGTATGAGTGATAAAGCGAAGGAAAGGAAGGATATGATTGAAAAGGATGTGTTGATTCCTTTTTCGGACTATGAAATATGTGTCAAGAATGAGGGTACTGCAGACGACTCGTCTTGGGACAATATTGAATGGGAGTTACAGCGAATGATTGGAAGAGCTCTCCTCGCTCCTCCCGTGGTTGGTGGGACAGGTACAAATAGTGCAGATCTTATGATGGGGTTGAATACTTTCTTCTTGAGTCTGTCATTCCCACATGTAGAGGATGCGTCGCCCTATATTGAACAAATGTGCTTAGATGTGGATTCAATGGAGTATCGCGTAGATCTGTTACAAGCAGCCAAAGATTATCTGGCAAAAGCGAGTGGCGATGATGATTCTTGCAATGACAAAGATCCTAGATTTGATATTTTGTATCAACAACAACGCCTTCGCTTCATGTGTCGTCCAAATGCGCAAAGAGCCCCAGCTTTGCCCTTTTCTGGGTCTGGTATTATTGATGACGCACTTCCAATCGTTTACACCGTCCGGACTGCGCATCAAGCAGGAACCTGGCCTGATGATGAAGAGGGGATTAAGCACATGTTTGACTTGTTGGAATTAGGATTGCGCAGTGGTGCTGAAGTGTTGGATGTCGAGAGTGCTTGGGATGCAAAACTTACTGACAAACTAATGAAGAGAGCTAAGGATCGCCACACGTCTTTGATCTTAGGAAGTCATCATGTTGTGGGTGAGGAAGTATCCATGGATGAAGCCATTGAGTTGTACAGGCAATGCCGAATGGATGGTCGTGCGCATGGAGCAAAGGTTGTGCTCAGTATCAACGGCAATGATAATGACGAAGACCAGTTAGCGTACAAAGCTTCAATAGCTGCAGCTAAGATGGACAAGCCTGAAATCCCAAATATTGGTCTCATTCTTGGGGAAGATGGTTCCTATTCTCGCATCCTCAATCCACGCTTTACTCCTGTTACACATGAGACTCTGCCATTCAAGGCAGCTCCAGGTCAACTCACAGCTGCAGAGATTATGGCGGGTCGATTGCTCACAGGGCAAGTTCCTACGGAACGATATGCTATTCTGGGACACAATATTGCATACAGTGTGAGCCCTCAAATGCAGGGCAGCGCATTTGCTGCAGTGAAGTTGCCGCACACTTATACTCGAGCTGATGTGGAAACTGTAGAAGAGTTTGTTGAAGGACCAATTTGGAACGATGATAACTTTGGAGGGTGCTCGGTCACTATCCCTCACAAGGCGAACATTATTCCGCATGTTGATGTGTTGACGGATGCAGCGAAAGAAATTGGAAGTGTCAATACTGTAATTGTGAGGAAAGACAAGAAAGGAACAAGGGTGTTAATTGGGGATAACACTGATTGGAAGGGTATTTACAATCCTCTGCGAAGAAGAATAGGTGACGAAATCAAGAGTGGCAGTTACGCTCTGATTCTTGGAGGGGGAGGAACTGCACGTGCTGCTGCCTATGCAGCAACCAAATTGGGTTTAGATCGTATCTATTATAACAGAACTCCAGAGAAGGCTCAAGATTTGGCTACCGAATTCGGTGGTTCTGTTGCTTCCAGTCTGAGCGATGATGCGGACACTAAAAATTCACTTGGAGCTATACTCGCTCAAAATCAAGGTAATGTTCAAGTTGTGATCAGCACACTCCCTGCAGCGGCTGAATTCGAGCTACCTGAGTGGATTCTCTCCAGTGCACTGCCTATTGTGTTCGACGTAAACTACAAGCCATACAACACCGCCCTGTTGCTCCAGACGACTTCAAAGGGATGCGATGTTGTACGGGGATCAGAGATGTTGTGGGAGCAGGGTGTGGGACAATTTGAATTGTGGACGGGGAGAACAGCTCCCTATGGTGTTATGAAGAAGGTTGTTCTGGAGAATTGCCTGCCAACAGAAGCGGATTAAGTACACCGATGCTCTTCGGCATAAACGTGAAAGTTTACCATCAGAAGCGCACTAAGTACGTAATACATGCTAGTTTAATTACAGTAGTAGTGATAGTTTCCCCAATCAGTTCAGACTCGATATGTCGTCTTGCTGACGGTTCGCCTATGCTTCAAGGCAGCCTCGTTAATGTTCGGTGGCGCGAGCTTCGATGTAGTTTCGTTTGAGGTGGTGTCGACAGGGAACGATGAAGGCGTAATTGCTGTGACAGAGAAGCTTGTCCACCAAGAAGCTTTTGATGGTGAAACTTTTGCTTCATTACAAGCATCAATTAAGCCTTGGTCTATCCTCCCCTTGTGCTTTGAATCGTCGTCGTCCTCAATGGCGACAACTCCTCCCCTCTTGCGGCCATGCCCAGATCCAGTAGATGTTCTGCTGCGGCGACTGATATCACCCGATTGAGTTCTACGGTGATTTCCGCCCATATCAATGGATTGGTGTTGTAGATAAGACGCTGTCGCTTCACTTCTCACCTCCGCCAGTCTTGCATTCTGACCCGAAGATGCTGATAACGATAAAGATGACTTCCTTGCATGATGTGAAGAGATCGCCACAGAAGAAGACTTCGCTTGTCCATCCGCAGCCGTCGAGGAGGTCGTTTCTCCACCAAACCAGAAGAAAGGCATGTTTCGTAGTAGTTAAAAATGTTCATGTGCCTTCAATTTATTATAATCGATAAGATATTTTCCATACGAGAGACATCTCACCATCGTGGAAGAGATGAAGGTGGCTTTTGATTTGGCCGCTATCCGCTATGGTAGAAATATTTTTGAGAACTCGCAATCTCCTACTTACTCACAATGAGCAATAGAAGTATGTTAACAGTGGGTAAAAATTGTTGTGGGTATATCAGAGAAGTAGGTCCGTCAATTACGATGTTGTAGCGACGCCAATACGTCCAGTATATAAACGCTTGAACGGAGAAAAAGATGCTTCCTTACTATAATGGCCAACTATCATGGGTCGCTAGAAGCTGTGGATTGCCATATTTACAGCGTGAGATACGATGTGGCAATCAACAGAGGAAATTGCGGCGTCTCAGATCACCTCATCAGGTCACCTACGATGTTGTAGCGACGCTGATACGCCCAACATGAGCTTGAGCCGTGTAAAAGATGCTTCTATACTATCATGGCCAACTATCATGGGTCACTAGAAGCTGTGGATTGCAATATTCACAGTGTGAGATACAATATGGCAATCAACAGTGGAGCTGGCGGCCATTTCAGATGCTTCATCAGGTCACCTACGATGTTGTAGTGACGCCGATACGCCCAACAATTGCTTGAGCCGTGTAAAGGATGCTTCTATACTATCATGGCCAACTATCATGGGACGCTAGAAGCTGTGGATTGCAATATTCACAGCGTGAGATACAATATGGCAATCAACAGTGGAGCTGGCGGCCATTTCAGATGCTTCATCAGGTCACCTACGATGTTGTAGTGACGCCGATACGCCCAACAATTGCTTGAGCCGTGTAAAGGATGCTTCTATACTATCATGGCCAACTATCATGGGTCGCTAGAAGCTGTGGATTGCAATATTCACTGCGTGAGATACGATATGGTTCTAGAGTAGTCTTGCAACCGTCTCAGATGACCTCATCAGGTCACCTACGATGTTGTAGTGACGCCGATACGCCCAACAATTGCTTGAGCCGTGTAAAAGATGCTTCTATACTATCATGGCCAACTATCATGGGTCGCTAGAAGCTGTGGATTGCAATATTCACAGCGTGAGATACAATATGGCAATCAACAGTGGAGCTGGCGGCCATTTCAGATGCTTCATCAGGTCACCTACGATGTTGTAGTGACGCCGATACGCCCAACAATTGCTTGAGCCGTGTAAAAGATGCTTCTATACTATCATGGCCAACTATCATGGGTCGCTAGAAGCTGTGGATTGCAATATTCACAGCGTGAGATACGATATGGTGCTAGAGTAGTCTTGCAACCGTCTCAGATGACCTCATCAGGTCACCTACGATGTTGTAGTGACGCCGATACGCCCAACAATTGCTTGAGCCGTGTAAAAGATGCTTCTATACTATCATGGCCAACTATCATGGGTCGCTAGAAGCTGTGGATTGCAATATTCACTGCGTGAGATACAATATGGCAATCAACAGTGGAGCTGGCGGCCATTTCAGATGCTTCATCAGGTCACCTACGATGTTGTAGTGACGCCGATACGCCCAACAATTGCTTGAGCCGTGTAAAAGATGCTTCTATACTATCATGGCCAACTATCATGGGTCGCTAGAAGCTGTGGATTGCAATATTCACAGCGTGAGATACGATATGGTGCTAGAGTAGTCTTGCAACCGTCTCAGATGACCTCATCAGGTCACCTACGATGTTGTAGCGACGCTGATACGCCCAAATAATGTTTGAGCCGTGTAAAAGATGCTTCTATACTATCATGGCCAACTATCATGGGTCGCTAGAAGCTGTTGATTGCCATATTTACAGCGTGAGATACGATGTGGCAATCAACAGAGGAACTTGCGGCGTCTCAGATCACCTCATCAGGTCACCTACGATGTTGTAGCGACGCTGATACGCCCAACAATTGCTTGAGCCGTGTAAAAGATGCTTCTATACTATCATGGCCAACTGTAATGGGTCACTAGAAGCTGTGGATTGCAACATTCACAGTGTGAGATACAATATGGCAATCAACAGTGGAGCTGGCGGCCATTTCAGATGCTTCATCAGGTCACCTACGATGTTGTAGTGACGCCGATACGCCCAACAATTGCTTGAGCCGTGTAAAGGATGCTTCTATACTATCATGGCCAACTATCATGGGTCGCTAGAAGCTGTGGATTGCAATATTCACTGCGTGAGATACGATATGGTTCTAGAGTAGTCTTGCAACCGTCTCAGATGACCTCATCAGGTCACCTACGATGTTGTAGTGACGCCGATACGCCCAACAATTGCTTGAGCCGTGTAAAAGATGCTTCTATACTATCATGGCCAACTATCATGGGTCGCTAGAAGCTGTGGATTGCAATATTCACTGCGTGAGATACAATATGGCAATCAACAGTGGAGCTGGCGGCCATTTCAGATGCTTCATCAGGTCACCTACGATGTTGTAGTGACGCCGATACGCCCAACAATTGCTTGAGCCGTGTAAAAGATGCTTCTATACTATCATGGCCAACTATCATGGGTCGCTAGAAGCTGTGGATTGCAATATTCACAGCGTGAGATACGATATGGTGCTAGAGTAGTCTTGCAACCGTCTCAGATGACCTCATCAGGTCACCTACGATGTTGTAGCGACGCTGATACGCCCAAATAATGTTTGAGCCGTGTAAAAGATGCTTCTATACTATCATGGCCAACTATCATGGGTCGCTAGAAGCTGTTGATTGCCATATTTACAGCGTGAGATACGATGTGGCAATCAACAGAGGAACTTGCGGCGTCTCAGATCACCTCATCAGGTCACCTACGATGTTGTAGCGACGCTGATACGCCCAACAATTGCTTGAGCCGTGTAAAAGATGCTTCTATACTATCATGGCCAACTGTAATGGGTCACTAGAAGCTGTGGATTGCAACATTCACAGTGTGAGATACAATATGGCAATCAACAGTGGAGCTGGCGGCCATTTCAGATGCTTCATCAGGTCACCTACGATGTTGTAGTGACGCCGATACGCCCAATAATTGCTTGAGCCGTGTAAAAGATGCTTCTATACTATCATGGCCAACTATCATGGGACGCTAGAAGCTGTGGATTGCAATATTCACAGCGTGAGATACAATATGGCAATCAACAGTGGAGCTGGCGGCCATTTCAGATGCTTCATCAGGTCACCTACGATGTTGTAGTGACGCCGATACGCCCAACAATTGCTTGAGCCGTGTAAAAGATGCTTCTATACTATCATGGCCAACTATCATGGGTCGCTAGAAGCTGTGGATTGCAATATTCACAGCGTGAGATACGATATGGTTCTAGAGTAGTCGTGCAACCGTCTCAGATGACCTCATCAGGTCACCTACGATGTTGTAGCGACGCTGATACGCCCAAATAATGTTTGAGCCGTGTAAAAGATGCTTCTATACTATCATGGCCAACTATCATGGGTCACTAGAAGCTGTTGATTGCCATATTTACAGCGTGAGATACGATGTGGCAATCAACAGAGGAACTTGCAGCGTCTCGGATGACCTCATCAGGTCACCTACGATGTTGTAGTGACGCCGATACGCCCAACAATTGCTTGAGCCGTGTAAAAGATGCTTCTATACTATCATGGCCAACTATCATGGGTCACTAGAAGCTGTGGATTGCAATATTCACAGCGTGAGATACAATATGGCAATCAACAGTGGAGCTGGCGGCCATTTCAGATGCTTCATCAGGTCACCTACGATGTTGTAGCGACGCTGATACGCCCAACAATTGCTTGAGCCGTGTAAAAGATGCTTCTATACTATCATGGCCAACTGTAATGGGTCGCTAGAAGCTGTGGATTGCAACATTCACAGTGTGAGATACAATATGGCAATCAACAGTGGAGCTGGCGGCCATTTCAGATGCTTCATCAGGTCACCTACGATGTTGTAGTGACGCCGATACGCCCAATAATTGCTTGAGCCGTGTAAAAGATGCTTCTATACTATCATGGCCAACTATCATGGGACGCTAGAAGCTGTGGATTGCAATATTCACAGCGTGAGATACAATATGGCAATCAACAGTGGAGCTGGCGGCCATTTCAGATGCTTCATCAGGTCACCTACGATGTTGTAGTGACGCCGATACGCCCAACAATTGCTTGAGCCGTGTAAAAGATGCTTCTATACTATCATGGCCAACTATCATGGGTCGCTAGAAGCTGTGGATTGCAATATTCACAGCGTGAGATACGATATGGTTCTAGAGTAGTCGTGCAACCGTCTCAGATGACCTCATCAGGTCACCTACGATGTTGTAGCGACGCTGATACGCCCAAATAATGTTTGAGCCGTGTAAAAGATGCTTCTATACTATCATGGCCAACTATCATGGGTCACTAGAAGCTGTTGATTGCCATATTTACAGCGTGAGATACGATGTGGCAATCAACAGAGGAACTTGCAGCGTCTCGGATGACCTCATCAGGTCACCTACGATGTTGTAGTGACGCCGATACGCCCAACAATTGCTTGAGCCGTGTAAAAGATGCTTCTATACTATCATGGCCAACTATCATGGGTCACTAGAAGCTGTGGATTGCAATATTCACAGCGTGAGATACAATATGGCAATCAACAGTGGAGCTGGCGGCCATTTCAGATGCTTCATCAGGTCACCTACGATGTTGTAGCGACGCCGATACGCCCAACAATTGCTTGAGCCGTGTAAAAGATGCTTCTATACTATCATGGCCAACTATCATGGGTCGCTAGAAGCTGTGGATTGTCATATTCACTGCATGAGATATGATAGTGTGTTAGAGAGTAGAGCTGGCGGCCGTCTCATGTGGCCTCATCAGGTCACCTACGACGTAGTAGCGACACCCATACGATTAATCAATGCTTGAGCCGTGAAAAAGATGCTTCTATACTATCATGGCCAACTATCATGGGTCGCCAAAAGCTGTGGATTGCAATATTCACTGCATGAGATACGATAGTGTGTTAGAGAGTAGAGCTGGCGGCCGTCTCATGTGGCCTCATCAGGTCACCTACGACGTAGTAGCGACACCCATACGATTAATCAATGCTTGAGCCGTGAAAAAAGATGCTTCTATACTATCGTGGCCAACTATCATGGGTCGCCAAAAGCTGTGGATTGCCATATTCACTGCATGAGATACGATAGTGTGTTAGAGAGTAGAGCTGGCGGCCGTCTCAGATCACCTCATCAGGTCACCTACGACGTTGTAGCGACACCCATACGATCAATCAATGCTTGAGCCGTGAAAAAGATGCTTCTATACTATCATGGCCAACTATCATGGGTCACTAAAAGCTGTGGATTGTCATATTCACTGCGTGAGATATGATAGTGTGTTAGAGAGTAGAGCTGGCGGCCGTCTCATGTGGCCTCATCAGGTCACCTACGACGTAGTAGCGACACCCATACAATCAATCAATGCTTGAGCCGTGAAAAAAATGCTTCTATACTATCATGGCCAACTATCATGGGTCACTAAAAGCTGTGGATTGTCATATTCACTGCATGAGATACGATTTGGCCGTCAACAGAGGAGCTGGCGGTGTCTCCTCCACCTCCCGTTGACTTTAGTACAGTATCAGTCAACTTCTCAGAGCCAGCCCCTCAGGGGGGGGGGTGCATCACTGGCTTTATAAACATAAACAGTATATTTACAATTCTGATTCTATCACTTAGTACTGGTATTGCCAGATAAAGAAGAGCTTCAAATGCTACGTCCACTGTTTCAGTATTTCACGCAATACAGCTCAATGTACCAAACATTCGAGGGGAGTTCCTTTCAAAGTTTTCCAAACTTCGTCAAAATTTGCAATCATATCCTTATGCTGAGAAGCCGTCGTTGGAGCCAAATCAAAGTTGCTTCGCACTTCCTCCATGGTCAAAATTTCCTGTGGACCTCGTCCTAAAAACTTGAAAATTCGCAACCATTCATCTGCTCTATTCAGATGGTAGAGTCTGTCATAATCAACATGAACATGTCTGATTCCACGAGTTGCAAGAATATCGGCTACATGTCGATCATGTGTCAATCCCTGGGTCAACCTGTGCATCAACTCTTTTCCAGTTGGCAATTGAATAGCTCTTTCGTGCTGGTGGTGCTCTTTGAGACAGTCTTCATCTCCGGTGGCACAGTGAGCTTTGATGGCTCCATTACTCTGTGCATGCTTCAAATTGGAAATCAAACGATCCAAAGGACTTCGTGTCGAGTGAATAACTCTAATACCTGGATCATTTTGAGCTGCGATTTCTTCCAAGGCACCAATGCCATACTCATGCTCGAGGCCGTAGCGAATGGGTTTCCATTGAAATCCGACGACGCCCTCACCTCTCGTAACATTATTCTTTCCCTCATGCTGAAGGCGACATATATTCTGAACTGCGAAATGACTTCCCACTTCTGGGTCTATGGAATCAAAGAAAGCTTTGGTTCGTTCCGCTTGTTGCCCAGTGTATTCGTAGGCTATATTAGGAAATCCTGTCATACGAGAGATTGTCATCCAAGTGATGGATGATCCAGTTCGTCCGTCTGCCATTAAAATCACTGGAAGAGGAGCTTCATCTTCCGGCAATAGCGTGCAGCCGGTGTTCGCTCCAGAAAAGAAGTTAGAATCATTGGGAACCGAATGCAATCCAATCCCGACAAAGGAGACCACCGCCACCGCAATTGTCAAAATCCATCGTTTGGTTCGGGACGATGACTCCTGGGATTTTTGGGTTGTCGGCAAACGATTGTTCCGACCAATTGCACCTCCGGTGATGAAGGGTTCCAATTCTATCTCCATCATTGAATCCATTCTGTTTGTTTAGAGTTCGCCTGAGTTCACTGCTCTTCATTTTTTTTCGATAGTGTATTACCTAGAGGTGTACTACTTTGTTGTAACAGGAGAATATCAGGGCGGATCCAAAAAGTGAAGTGGTGACCTCAGCAACGGTCGTTTGGGGAAGATTGGCAAAGATCTAATTACTATAAAAAGCAAATTCCGCATTATGGAATTGTAGCCTATGATTCCTACGTAGACCACCACGTAGAAAATTTCGCAATGTGGAATTGTTGCGTATAATTCCTACGTAGACCACCACGTAGAAAGTGACGGATTGGGGAATCGTACATTGTGGTCGATGTGAGTTGTGGAAGTAATTCTGACGTTGCAATACTAATTCAGTTGTTAAAAAATCGATGTAGCTGAAACATGAGCACCGCTGCGACTTATTTCAGAGAACAAGTCGAGTAAAACTGCATGCAGCATGCAGCATGCAGCATGCAGCGCAGCTTTGCATGTCCGTCCCTCAATCCCACAAATGATGAGAAGCGAACGGCAAGTTAGAGACAGACGTGGTACCGTTTCGTGTCCGATCGTGTAAATAGGTTTGTGTCTGATCTGACGTCATTTTCAACTATAAATCCAATGTGGGCTAGCGGACCGCGACAAGCCGGTCCGTTCTAGTACTTACTAGTAGTACTATAAGTAGAAGATGGATGCCCGACGTACTATTGATTCCTACGCATCTTGCCTCCGTAGAAAATCTGGGGCAGCGACCAGCAAAATCCAAAACTGGAATCTGGGGCAGACGGAATGACCACATTACATATCTAATATCGCAGACAACATAATACAGTATAGTCCTAGTCGCTATGGTTCGTCAGCTATTTCTTCCAGCAGAAGGTGGGGGCTCTCTACGACGCTTCCTCGCAATACGGCAGCATCTCTTTAGAGACAAATGGCAAGATGATCGTCCTTATCGTGGACCCATCACTCTGTTTGACTTTCGTCGACCCAACGACGTCGCAGATTTACGTGAATCATTACTTCCAGCTAAACGCCGGTGGGGTGCAATTTTTAGTGGCTGGAGAGTATCGGATGATAGTGTGATTGGTGGATTCAGTTCTAGCCTGATGGAATTTAATGAAGGGCAGGAACCGAAAGGAGGAGACAATAACAACAACAATACCATTGCGCCTCCATTTTTGCGGTGGAGTGGCAAGCTAAACACTGAAATCAACCGTCATTCTCAATTAGCACGAAACATTACCCGGTCTGGATTTGCGGCTATTTTCACACCAGAATTTCCTCTTGGCGCTCCGTTAGGCAACAAATACAAGGCGCTGGAGATTTGTTGTAGAACTGATGGACGGACTTATGCTGTCAACTTGAAGGTTGAAAGTTATTTCCCCGAGGATATGTACCAAGGTTTTATATCTGGAACTGGACAAAACACTATTATTACCGACAAGGCTGCAGAGAATATTCTGACAGATGCGGACGATAATGCCAAGACACATGAAAATACTAAGACATCTGACGAAGCAGCAGAAGAGCAACCAATTCTTGATGTAAGGGAACACCTGAAAACACGCCAACAGATCATTTCATCAAAAGATCCAAACAATCATCCCTACCATGGACATCCACCAGCTGGATTTCAGCGACTCATTCTTCCATTCAAAGATTTCGCTCTCACATCACGTGGGCGAATGAGATACACCCAAAGAGATTTAGATGGATCAGTGAATATTGAATCGATTGGGTTTACATTAATGGATGCAAATGATGGAGACTTCTGTTTTGATTTGGTGAGTTTGAGGGCGGTCAATATTATGGGGGGAGAGGTTGTAGGTACAAAAGAAGACGATGCTAGAGAAGAGGACATAGCGACACATTTTAATCAGCAGCGTTCAAAGAACGAGGACTAGAGGGAGGTAAGCTGCGAGCGTAATTACTATGTAGTTAATGATGCAATTGTTCTCTCAGATGTCACCCAAAGCTTGTGACCAAGCTCAAACATCCTATCCCTACTGAGATTACCAGTCCACCACGACATGTTATAAGGCTCCTCGGTTTTACCCATCGTATTCATGATGATTCCTCCATCATTCCATTTCCTATTCTCACCATGTCCATCACCATGTCCATTTAATAATTCTTCATTACTCGACAATATGGCGTGCATGGCGGGCAAGACGCCAGTTTGGGTGTCCCTCATCAATTTCATTGAAGTGGGGCTAATGCTCAATTTCATCCATGGTTGAATAGAAGTCCCAACCCATCCCAAATCAATCGCAACTGAAGTAGCCTGTGGATGATTGTGTGGTATCGATATTGCATGCATTATATTGGCGATTTTTGCCTGAAAGTATGCCCCAGAATCAGTAGGAGTGCGAATTCCGAGCTGCAAGAATTGCTCATCAACACAGCCAGGATTCCATTCAATGAGATGTAAGAGATTGTCTGGCAAAAATGCGAATGGAATGGCACAGAGATGGTGTGTTCCTGAAGACGTATTTACAACTCTCAATGAAGGATTGGCTTGTAACAACAACTCAGTCAACAGATAGTGACTCAAGTGCATCGCTGTGAAACTGGGATCAAGCAAATATTCATTCACTGGACTTCCCAGATCTGGTGCAAACCCAGCGTTGTTGTATAGGACATCAACCTTTCTTTCACTCAGCTGAGCAGCTGCTTGTTTGACCGAATCGAAGTTGGATAGATCAATCAAAAGCGAAGACGCTGATCCTTCGTTAGCATTGGCATTGATAGCATTGACCGCTGCATTGCACTTGGCTGGAGATCGACACCCCAAAATTACATTCAGCCCATAGTTTACAACTAGTTGTCGTGCAGTCTCGAAGCCCACACCGCTGTTGGCACCCGTGATAAAAATTGTCTGCGTTGTAGAAATCTCACTGACAGCTGGTAATGGCTTGATCAAGTAAGCGTCCATTGCATACACCAATGCAATCAGTGCTGCTACATGAACTAACTGACCCAACGATCGATTGGGCAACACGAGCCGAAGTGAAACCGCACCAATAAGGCCTGTTTTGAATTCAAGTGGATATGTGTTCATTATGGGCACCAACTCGCCCACACGGAAGAAACAAAAGGCTAGCGAGTACACCAGAAGTACAGCATCGATGAGGGTGCAAAAGAAGCTTCCCTTCTGGCCCTTGACTGCATCCTTGGGAGCGTTAATCAGATCAACTAAAACGGAGAACATTGTGAATTTTGATGTCACTTATCGGATGCTTCACAATAAATCGCACCCACAAGCCTACCTATATATGTTGTGCTTTGATGGAAGCAGTGCTCAATACAAGTACGAGGAGGGTGTGCAAGGAAACTTTAGACGGGAGGACGTGGTCGGTGTTCGGTGTTTGTCGGGCGCGCGGTGTCGGTTTTGAGTTTTGGTGCACTAAGACCAATCGTTTTTCCACATAGGAACTAATACATGAGAAGTATCATGAACACAACGGCATTTCCGTCCTGAGCTGTTTGATGTCAGATGGAATGGATGGGTCATCTTCCTCCTCTCCCTCCGCTCCGCCTGTAGCTGCGTGCAAGGAGATTCACTTCCCGAAGATTATTTATGGGACTGTGTAGATGAATTTGAACACTGTCCTAATACAAAGTAAGTCCGATACATTGACATTATGCAATTGAGTCGAAATAATTAATATAAGTGGAACTACCTACCCATCACCAGTGCTGTGCCTGCACGATTGCTGCTTTTGTTTGCGTTTGCGTTTGGTGACTGTATTATTCCTTAGCACACAATGTCATATCATTATAATATTGTGCTAGCAGCTTCACGACCAATCCATAAAAGAGACCAGGATAATCTCGGTCATACTCCAATTACTCTCTTCTACCATACTTCCAATGTAAAATAACTACTTCACCTTCTGGACATCCACATCCCTCACTCGAACCTTCAACAGTGGAGGCCCTGAAGTTCCACCTTTCCCCAACTTTTTCTGCACTGGAAGAGTCGCCAAGCGCTCCAAAAATTGCATACTTTCATCATCAATAATCTGCCCAATCACTCGATGACTCGGTGGTTGTTGTTGTGCTGATTTTTTTGTTGTGGATGGTTTGTCCAAATCTGGCAGTGGTGCATCTGTAATTGTAAACGCCGAAGAATAGATTTCATCTAGATTGGAAGAATCACTGTTGTTATCATATCCGATCCCCTTGGCTGGGATGGATATCAAACCAGCACAGCTGTGTGAACGAGGAAACTTCTCCCCTTCCAATGTGGGCAATGGTCTAGACTGGGGTACAAAATTGACACCAGCTGTTCTCAAACCTTTATTTTCTGCAAATGCTTTTGATTGAGATGGTACACCAAACACTATCCCCTTACCAGGAGAAATGGTTTGAACTGAGCCATTCCCCATTGAGACTGGCATGTAATCGACCTCAAGTCGATCTTCTAAAGTCTCTTGATCCATACTTGTGATTCCCTTAGTGAGAAAGAATAACATTTGTTTGACACTAAGTAGTGGAGAATCGTCGCCATACAGCCCAAATCGTATGTACCCGGCATTATAATTATCACGTTTTGCTCCAATATCGATAATCATTTGAACGACGTAGGTGATTCTGTTGGTAACTGCGGGGATCGGCTGGGCTGGCGGTAGGTCTTTCACTTCTTCATATTGAGAATCCATATATTTGTCATACCTTTTTTGTCTGCAGAGGACATCACATTCCTCACCTGCTGCTTTTGCACTACTGCCCTCGTTGATGAATATTAAAGGCACGGATGCAGCAGCAGGAGCCACTATTGAATGAAGAAAATGTCTTCTTTTATTGACATCATTAGCGAAAGATACTGACCCGTTGCTGCCATCGGCCTCACTCACCGTCTTTGATGCAAATGCAAAGAGTTGATGTTGCTGTGTCGAAGGCCTGATGGTTGCAACGAACGCAGCGGTGCTCTTCACGCACGTCGTTAGTGCCAATACTGCAACTAAGAGAGTGTTCATCGTTGCATTTCTGGCATCCAGTACCTACTAGCTACTAGATAAACATGAGGTGTGTTGATGATGTTTAGTGTCATCATCGGGTAGCGCTCAAAATAAACAGGAGCTTCTATTAACTAAATGATGTTAATAAGCCCTCATAATGAAGGAAAAGAAAATACTCACCTGCAAACTGGAAGAGCACTAAAGCTCTAAGGAAGGAAAAACACAATCATAGCCCAACTCTTGTGATATCATCATCTACCTACCTTGTCACGACAATGGCATCCACAATAGTATTCGCTTGCAAGTCAAACAGCTGTCGTTCTCAGATGGCTGAGGGATGGGCGAAAAATTGGATGAAGAATGAACGCTCACAACTCGAAGCTAGAAGAAGAACAGACATCATCACAACAGAAGGTGACAGCCAAGAGGAAGTTCAGCGCGACCGACGCCTACAATCCTTCCTAGATGGCCTTGTAGTAGCTTCCGTTGCACTAGACGAATCATCAGTTTCACCACTCGATGATAATGATAGACTTAGCTCATCACCAACGTCATCACTAACCTCTTTCTTTACAAGGAACAATTCGGTAGATACCATCAACTCGACTTCATGTGTCACTTGTGATGGCGAAACATGTTCTTCTCCTCTACGCCGTAAAAGAGTAAAGGCCAAAGCCATCAAAGCAATGGCAATAGATGGAGTAGACATATCAGATGCTACACCGAAAACAATTCATGATGTTCTATCGTCAAGCAGTTGCGGTGGAGGAGAAGAACAACTTTCTCTTTCTCGTTTCAGTAAATCAAGATCATTTTCACTCTTGGAGATGCTGCGTGGCGTTTCACTGCAAATGAGCTTAGCCTATGCTGGTGTTGTGGAAGTAGAAGATACACCTGAGTCAGACGACGTAGGTACCGCAAACACTTTGGATGAGCAGCGATCCGTAGACAGCCTTGTTGTACTTTGCGCTTGTGCAGACTCTCTGAAACGGAAATTGTCAGATATGAGCAAAGAGACGCTAAATTGGAATATTGATGCACCTACAGCATCAGCAAAGGAAGGAGAGGGAGATATGGCATATCTACGTGTCAGTCGACAAATACGTGTGAAGGTAGAGACTTTCATGAATCACTTGAAAGAGGGCGTTATGAATGGAAACCTAGATTGCTGCAACAAAAATGAAAGCAAGAGTTGCAACACCGAGCTACGAGAGCAAATAGTGAAAAGAATAGAGTAGAAATACAAGTTATGCAAAGAAGAAGTTTATTGTTCTTCACATGGCGAAGCGGGCGTAGCTGACAAGATGACAATAACCTATGGCCAAGATTGCTGTTTACGTGCTGCAGCCTTACCCTACAGTAGCAAGACGTCAATAAGATTGAATTAGACAATATGATAACAGCTTAGTCACATCAAAGTTTTGTACACTCATCACTCGACTCAACATTTTCGTCTCATTTCGAAAATCGAAATTGGATAACGCATATCCATCATGTTTCTTGTTCTATGATAGCCATCGTCAGGAAGAAACTCCAAACCAACTTCTTCTCTATCAAAGTCGTCATCAAAAGATTCAAAGAATGATCCTTCATCTGCTGGATCTGTTCTCCATCTGTGAGCTATGACAACTCTCCCCAAATGCTTTTTTGGACAAAGAAGACGTATTGTTGCTGCTAGTTCTTCTCTTGCACTATAAGAGTATACAACGTCCGATGCCATGATAACATCGGGCAAACAGCATAACTCAGATTGTATTAATGATTGTGCCGCATCCATATCCCCCCAATCAAGTCGTAGTGCACGAGGAGGCATGGCAAAATCTGGTGCATATTTCTCGAAGTTCTCATTCATTAATCTTATTGACGATGGTGAGCCGTCAGTCGCAAATACTCTACATCCCAAAAAAGCCGCAGCCAATGAAGCCAGTCCTACACCACTTCCCAATTCGACAACAGTAGCCGGCTGTGGCTGCAACCGGACATTACCATCATCGTCGTCGTGGATCCTCATACGCTGGAATGCCTCAAGAGGACAAGCTGGATTTGTAATATAATCTGCCAAAAGAGGAGACGCCTCCCAAAGTGTACCCGCCATTGAAACGCGGCCAGAAGGTTCGTGAGATTGAATGCGCAATTCTACCTGTTTTTGCAAGTGGCGTAGCTTTTCAGTAACGAATGAGTTCTCGCTCTCGGCATCATCTTTCTTTTCCTGGTCGATGCCTCCGAGGATAGTGTAACTAGTGACAGGAGGAATGAATGTTAGGGCGACGAAGATAAGTGTCCACCATAATATCATGGCGGAAACGGATGTCATGGTGAAGGCACGATCTACTTCTTTATGAAGGGATGGACGAGTAAGGAGTAAGTATGAGCGTGATGCGGCAAGCACATACCCCCCCGGGGGAATAATTTAAGCTAGGCTAGTTTTAGGTGGGTCAAATCGAAGAAGTTGTCTCATCTAGCCTTGAAGAGGGAGGTAATAGATTTGGATGGGGGTATTAGCCAAATTGGGGGGTTATTTTCCCACACTACACCTTCACATCCAGACAGAGGAAAAACTGCGTTTGGGGAATAACTGCGTTTGGGGCGCAAACAGAGCGCAAATCGACATCCATCTAAGAAAGCTTGAGAGGGATGCCCCTCCAATCAACTTAATTGCGCCCCAAACGCTTTAAAACGAGCCGTTTCGAGGGCCGTTCGAACGCAGTTATTCCTCTGTCTGGACATCTCTCGATAGTCGACGAGGATATTATCCTGCGTATTACATGAGTACTACTTATGCATGGTACCGAGGCAAAAGAACATGAACAATGAAACAATGAGCAGTGACGACAACAGTGACTCTGGAGGAAGCTCCTCATTCTCGGAAGAGGAAGAAGTGTTCGAGGATGTCATCGCCAACCCACATCCCTCATCAGCTATTCATAAAGTGTTCTACTAGGAAGTGAAGATGTACTCGAGAATGACTTTGAATATTTCAACAATGTATAGGATTTTACACTCCAGATACTTTCTGTCGTTTAAACGACTTCATAGAAGATGCAGTCTGTAATACTCTCATGATTCTGTTCTTCGAGTTATTGCGATAGGCAGTAGCATAACTCTTTGATGCGTCTTCCTTGTCCGAGGTATCCCGAGGTTCTGGCAAAGCGTCATCGTCGTCGTCATCTGTATCTCCATTGCCCATAGCAAAGTTCAAGTAGACGGTACGTCGTCCACTCTGATCTACCTCTTCTACATCGGCGCTGCAATCTAGAAGACTAGAACTTCCCTCGTCTTGTTCTGTTTTGATGCTTTCACTTTCATCACCATTCGATTTGTCATCCAAAGCTTGAGACTCACGAGATCTTTTTGTCTGCATTGGAAACTGCATCTTCTTTTTGCTCAACAGGACATTCGACATTGTTGTTTTCTGAATTTTTTGTTTTGTACAAGTTGCGGACTCTTGGCTGCTGACATTACTGCCAGCAGAAATCTCTTCTTGCGCATCAGTTGGATCCCTATGCCTCTTTTGTCCAGAGACAGCCTTCATAACTTTTCGTTCATTTTCTTTCTCATGAACAACGATATCAGCCAAAGTATCTAAAGTATCCATAGTATTCAATGTATTCTCATGGTCTTTATCATCTGTGCTATTCCCACTCAGCTTTTTTCTCATCCTAATCCTCTCCATCGTTTGTAGTTCATCATTACGTGAATATTCTATCGCTGTTCGCCCACATAATGCCTTTATCCACATTGACTCGGGGTAGCATTTCAACATGTGGCTCATAAAACCTTGTTGATCCGTGTTTGAGAATATAGCCGCATAGTGGAGTGGAAGTTTACCCTCGTGGTCTTGTTTTCGCAATGCATTGGGGTTGATAGTCACAAGTTCTTTGAAAAGATGCAATGGTGCACCATATGCAACCGCCGCGTGAAGCGGTAGCATGCTCCAAGTATTTACTCTCGAGGTGGATTGCTGACGAACCCATGTTCTTGCTTGATGTGGGCTTCTTCGGAGACATGTCAACGCTTCTTCCCAATCTCTCTGCTCCAGGAATGAAAATAGTTGTGTCGGATTGCTGACATCTTGGACATCTTTGATGACGTCTTTGGTTTCATCTACCCCCGGTGCATGGTCAGCGTAGATATTCATATTACCGCAATGCGGAATAAGTAACCGATCCATTATAAGGGTGCCCGAATATTTATCTACAATAATACGTCAAAGAACAATTATTAGTAAGAGCACTTTCGACTTTGGGCGATAGAGAGCTCAGCTCGGCGGCATGTTTTGATTTGTTTGATTTCTCATTGTCATTGTTTGTCGCACCGTTAGCCACCGTCCCGCTCGTGGATCAGCATAGCTGTGATCCCGGGTGGATCAGCTTTGAAAAGAAGGAAAAGAAAGTCGAAGAACAAACAGCGGAGCAATCGAATTGGGCATTATTCGGCGCGGTGATACTTATCGACGTTGATGAATCGGGGGATTGACATGCATAGAAGAAAATAAAGAGTAGAGTTGGCCAAGAAGAGAATAAAGTGCGAAGAAAGACACAACAACAAAATGGTGTATATAAATTCGGAAGGCAACGTAGGCAATACTAAAAAACGGCGATTCGGCCTGGGCCTAATCAAAGATTTCATTGTAGGAATATTCGATTTTGTGGGATTGTTTTTCAGTACGTTGACAGCGTCCCCTGCAACGCTGGAGGCGCAACGAGGTCAGCGGCGGACAACCTACGCTCAACGTCAAGGACCAAGAGGGGGTGGCGGAGGACCGAATATTCGTGGAGTCAATCGATTAGGTACTGCGAGAGCAGGCGCGGGAGGGTGAGGTAGGTAATGGTCGTTATTAGTGGGCATTTTGTTGAAGTGTCTAAGTGTGTCGGGGAGGGCCAAAGGAAAATGTAGATGGTGCCCCGCCACGCGATGCAAACACACAAATATTGAACAAAATGCCTTGGAATGACGGCCGGGAATATCTGAATAGCAAAGAGACATTTCAATTCGTTGGATGCAAATCCTACGGTTGATGAATGACGCGAATCATTGAAGGGGGTGTATTGTCACCCCCTCAAATTTTGCTGAAAAGATGTCCTAGCTTCAGACGACGTGGAAAATAATAGAAATGACAATAGAGAGGACAAGACATGATTGATGTAGAGGGGGATGAAGAAGAATCAACAATGTAGCATAAGATGAAATGTATTCTTTGATACGATATTCTACATTTATTGTTTGCTCTTTTTCTTCTTGTTTTTCTTTGCCTTCTTGGCAGGCTTCACTTCTTCTATCTGTACTTCTTCTTCTTCGGAAGGTGGAGGAGAGACTGCATGAACGTCATCATCGTCAGCGATCTTGGCCTTCTTTGCACGTTTCAATTCCTTCTTCTCGAGCTTGCGCTTCTTCTTCTTGGATTTGTCATCTTCTTTCATGCTCGCTTCTGCATCATCTTCTTTCATTGACGTTATTTCTGCATCCTTCTTTATAGATACATCACTTTCACCTTCCAACGTAGCAGAGGACTCTTTGCTACTAAGAACCTGTGCATTTCCTCGTCCATTCCACTCCATACTCTCCTTGGCTTTCTTTTCTAGCTCTGTTAACTCATGTCCCGACTCGGACCGCTTCCACTTTCCATGTTGAGAACGATTGGCACGTGCCCCGCTGGTCGAGCCGAATCGTGCTCCCCCTGTAGCTTTAAACAGCTCTTCATCGGTAAAGTGCTTCTTTGTCTTTTCCTTCTTTTTGTCCTTCTTACTCTTCTTCTTACTCTTCTTTTCATCCTTGTCACTCTTTTTCTTCTGTAATCTTGCCAATGTATCACCCAAGTTATCCTTCCACCAAACATCTGCCACCTCCTGCGCCTTCATCTTTTCTCGACCCAGTCCCATCTCATCTTCACGTTGTTTAATCTTCACATGCTCCTTCATACCATCACGTCGTTTGCCTAATCCTGTACCCTCTGTCCAACCCATCTTTTCGAGTTGACGCTTTGCAAATGATTTGTCCGAGGAGAGGAGGGCAGGCGAGAAGTTTGTGGCGGATTCATTCAGAACTGCGCCTAGCTTGCCGCGGAGCTTGGAGCCGCATAGGTCAGCTGCATACGCCATGGTGGTGTTGATTTGTTTGATAAGACAGGCGAGCTATCTATTCCTGAGGTAATGCGGTTGTATTGCTATGAGAGTGTCTGTGAATGAAAAGAACACAAAATCAAAAATTGGTGGTGGGGCGGTTAGGGACTCAGGTCTGTCACGAGTGACTTCCTCCTCCTACGTTCAGCACTCCACACTCTTTCATTCTTACGAGGGATTGTAACTCGTCGAGCCAAACGCAACGACCTTTTATAATAGTCAAACCCCACACCGCAACAACCATGTCTAACTACGCAGAGAATCTAATCAATGAACGCCTCGGCGACTTTAGATTCCAGCCGCGAGCTGGCTCTCTCAACATGAAGGCGATCTCCAATGGAGGTCTTTTGATCTCGCAAATCATACGACGCGGTGACCACACAGCGCTGCAAATGTTACTCAACAACTCCAACATCATCGACGCCGAAATATCAGGGGAAGACTTTGACTTTCACTCCAGCGATTTTCTCGTCAAGCTCTTCCAAATCTGTCAATTATCCTTGGAATTCTCCCACACCAAGAGTTCAATGTTGGAGGAGGAATTGAATGAGGCCAATCGCTACCACAAGACCACCGAAAAGAATCTCCGAAAACAAGACGAACTTGTTGCCACGCTACGAGATGAATTGTATCATTGTAAGGAGGCGTTGAAGAAGGCGGAAGAGCAGCAGAGTCAGATTGTGACTCGTATCGATCATAGTATGTTTCCTTCACAGGAACGCCGAATCAACTCTAGCTCTAGCGAGTTTTCGGGAGACGACGACGACGACGATGTTTCTGATGTTGCAACCGAAATCAAACTTCACGTTGTATCGCCCTCTCATGGTTTGCACATCCCGCTGATTGTCGATGAAACGTGTGACATTCAAACCCTACAAAACAAGATACTCGGTGGCAAAGCCGAAGGATGCAGCATAGACTTTGAGCAATGGTCTCTGTACTACAAAGACCAAGAAGTGCAATCGACAGGAACGCTCAAGGAATATCAGATCATCAATGATAGCGCACTGGTCATCGTTCCGACATCCTCAACTAATAAGCTCGATGATATCAAAGCAATGCTCAACCAAGTCGTGCTTCAAGCTGCATATCAAGAGGTAAATACTGAACTATTGGTAAAAGGGATGAACAGCTGTAATGAAATGTTGGAAGAAGTGCTGCGGACTGAAACAGTAGAGCGTATCAACGAAGCCGTCACGTCTCCAAGTGACACGAAAAGTCCTTCGTCGGAAGCCGACGCGTGCTTCGATAACGTGGAACAAGGCGAAAAGATGGAATTGAATGTTGATACCGCTGAGTGCAACTACGCAGTTGGCGATGAATGGCCCTTTGGGCTCAACTTTGATCCCTTACCAAGCGAAATCAACGTAACAAAGACCACATCAGACGGAGGCTCACCAAGTAATGAGACGAGTGGGAAGGCAACGGAGACTACTGGGAGTTCAAACTCGCCACGTAAAGTTGGTAGCTGCGATTGCTTAGGTGACGAAGTGTGTGATGAATGCGTACACGTCTCGTCCCCAATAAGCTCGGAGGCAGTCGCAACTTGTAACACCAAGAACAATGATCAAGGAGATGAGCACTTCACTTTCAGTGCGTTTGACAACATTGAGGCAGAAAATTTTACGACTGCCGATTATGACTACAGCTGTGACAAGAGTGATTTTGAGTCTCTGCATATTGGAGCAAAGGAGCCGAACGGTGTGACAGACTCAGATCTACAAAGCATTGAGATGTCACTGGAAGAATTTGCGTTGGGGTTAGAGGCGAACGAAGACAAAAAGAAGAAGAAGAGTCTATTGAAGAAACTGGCATTCAAGCCCAAGTGGAAGAAACTCATGTGTAAAAAGAAGGCTAAGCCAATGGACTCTTAGAAATATGTCAAGACTGACTGTGTTGCTATTCGCGCACTAATATAATTAAATTGGTTATTCATTCTTATGACGGCGGGCCCTGAAGCTCTAACTAAGAAATTATCCATCCCAGCCCTACTCTTGGTACTATCAGCTGCGTATTCATTCTTATGACGGTGGGCCCTCATAGCCTGGAATGTACTTGTGTAATAGTTCCTTCAGCTGAGGCCTTTTCAGAGGCTTTGTTGTGTAATCGTCAAATCCAATTTCATCACACCTGCGCTTGTGTTCGTCAGATGTCTCCCCAGTCAAAGCTATTACAGGGATGTTCCGGAAATTTTCTTTGATAATTTTCGTTGCTGCCCACCCGTCTAACACCGGCATTCTTAAATCCATGAGGATAAGATTGTACATGTTTGGATCGGGTGCACTACGGATCATTTCGATGGCAACTTCGCCGTTCTCGGCCCTATGACTTCCACACAGAAGCTTCCGAAGGTGCATACATATCAGAGATGCACTAACGTCCGTATCCTCGACCACGAGGACAAGTGGGCGAGCTCCAGGAGCGACGCCAGAATATTGCTGTTGCAAAGAGGCAGCGACTGTAACTGATGTGTCATTTTGTGTAGTGCTATTGTCGACAGGCGCAACGGCAGAAAGTAAGGAAGCGTCAAATAATGCACTGTTGGAATCGGCGGAAGAAGTTTCGGCCATCCTTCGCTTCTTTCTTCTCGGCAACTTTGTGCCGTCTTCGGACATTGATGCAATAGAGGAGGTAATGAATGGCGATCTAACAAGAGAAGTAGACGTCAAAAGTTGCCCAGAATCTGCTTGCAAATCGTCTTTGAGAATACGCTCTGCTGGCAATCTCTCGGGAAAGTCCAGGGACATCGGCAACACAAACCAAAATTTTGTCATCGTGGGGAGCATGACCCTGGGTTGGACAGATGCCGATGGGGCACCCTCTGGAACAATTTCGTACCGCAAATCACTCCCCTGTGCTCCAACTAAATGGTATAGCAAACTCAAGCCTAGGCCTAATTTGTCACGTCTGCAACTTGTCATACCGCTTTGGATAGTTTCTCTAAGACGAACGCGTCGCATCATAGAGCCGCCTACTCCATTCAAATGACTCTTTAATATGGCAACATCTTCATTCAGAGGTTTGCTGTAACATTCTTGGAAGATGGCTGGAAGGTTCGTAAAACTGTTGCCACGAGTGCGTTCACTAGCAGAAGCAGAAGCGAATGCTGTCGCGGGAGTCTCTACAGGAGCACCAGATGCAAAGTCCATCCCAATATTTTCAGATGCATCTGGAGGATTTGTGTAATACACGGCTATTTGACAAGCCGATCTATTTTCTTGGAGTTGAACTGATTCCGATATTGACAAAATAACCTTTCCCTTCTGCTCAGGTGTCCCTGACTCTTTGTCAGCAGCCGACGATGCATTGGCAGCAGCATCGACTGCGAAATTAAGTAATAATGCAAGCGATCGTTTAAATACGCTACGATCGGCCATTGTTCTTGCAGGAGCACCCTCTTGAATGTCAAGTACGATATCCACTAAACCCCCTGACCCAAGAGGTATTTGCAATCGTTGGAATGCATCCAGACAAATATCTTTCACCTTTACTGCCTCTTTATCAATCATCAACGCCTGTCCCTGATCAAAGCGACAGAGATCAGTAATATCATCGACTAAAGCCATTGCATCTTGTACCAATGTTGAGGCCAGCCCAACGACAGACCTTGCCTCCTGCGTTGCCGACATTGCGACAGTTAACGGTGCCGAGAAATTCTGAATTGCAGTACTGTAATTTGGCTGTGCATGAGGTTTGCCATCCTCTTCAGCCTCATATATTGAGCCACGAGGAGCGCCAGTCGGTAAATTGTTCCCTTCCGGACCGAACGCCTGCTGCATCGATGCATTCCTCCGTACAACCTCGTTTATATCTTCAATATTCTCTGTTACCAAAGTACACGCCTTCTCCATCAATGTCAACGGTAACCTCATCTGCGACATGGATCGATTCATAAAGTTATCCAACATTTGCAACGATCGATTCGTCTCTTGAAATAACACGTTGGATCTCATCTCTTGAATTCTCCTTTGGGTATCATCTCGTGTGAAGCAGCGAAAATACCGGTTTTCAAAGGAGGTACTCCTAGCTCCTCGCGAGATCACTCCCTTGCCATCACAATCTATTAATAGATGCACCACCGTACCCGACCGTGTGGCAAATCTAACTGGTATTTCATGGATGGGATTCCCCCCGGTTATCCGTTTCAGAATTTCTTTGTAAAGTGTTTTATCATCTGCCGTGATCAAGTTCACCTGGCCCTCTTGTTCCAAATTGTTGCCATGTGCAGAATGCTGCTGCTGATCCGAATAGACGAATGATGATACGTATTGTCCGATATATTCTTCTTTTGAGAACCCGAGCAAGTTCAACTCGGTTTGATTTGCCCATAATATTTGTCCAGAGGATGACACGCAGTGTAAGCCGACGGGAGCCGTGGAGAAGAGGGCTTCTTCTACCTCAAATCCGCCCACTGCCATCAGAGCCGCTGCTGCTGATGCGTTATGAGATACAAGTTGCTGCAAGTCCGGATTCATAGTAGGGCTATTGTTGTCATGGTAACGTTGTGGAGTGGCAGCAATCAATGTCACTCAAAATGTGTCATCATTAATGATGTCTCAGTAACCGCTTCACTGACGTCATGCGATCTTTCGACCGATCTTTGCACCGCCATGTTATTTTTTGGTGATGACAAAGCACAAAGCACAGAAGCAATCATCACAACTTGAAGACTATTGCTAGCAATTACAACACCGCCATGAAACAATCTTGCGTCGCTATCCTATCAGCATGCGCCCTCTTCACGGGCGCATCTGCCTTTGCCCCCGCCGCCCCATCAGTTGTATCTCAAACACAGCTCCAAATGGGCTTCTTCGACAATCTATTCGGAGGAGGAGCAACTTCCGCTGACATCACCGAAACTGTCTACTTTGACGTCACCTCTGGTGGAGAACCTCTTGGACGCATCGAGATGGGTCTGTACGGTGATGTTGTACCCAAGACTGTTGCCAACTTTAAGGCTCTTTGCACTGGCGAGAAGGGATATGGATATAAAGGAAGTGTTTTCCATCGGTGAGTTATATGTATGGAGCTGTTGAATCTTCGACACTATTCTGGCATCTTCAGTATTTTGATGTGTAGTCGAACTGACATTTTGCATGCTCTTCTTCTTTAACTCGAACCAGCATCATCCCAGGTGAGTGCAGATGCTCACATCTGCTGTGATGACGATATGCATCACGCAACAATTCTTATTGCAAAATGTATACGAGCTAACGAAACATTTCCATTATTTTCAACATAGGCTTCATGTGCCAAGGCGGTGATTTCACGAATTTCAAGGTAAGTGTACAATATAACTCTTTCAGATGTGACATAATTGAACTTCTCTTACTAACCCAATCTCTTCTCCTTGTATTCACAGTGAGTGCTTAGTATTATCTTGTTGCATCATTATCATTAGTATATATGAGAATTATTATGTAGCGGAATGGCATGATGCATGTGCCGTGTACTTATGCGTTTTTGTGATCACTTTTGTTCGGCGCATATATTGACAACACTTGTTACAACCATTTATAATTTCGCAGCGGCACAGGTGGCAAATCGATCTATGGACGTACATTCCCTGATGAGAACTTTGATATTAAACACGGAGGAGCAGGAACACTCAGTATGGCGAACGCTGGACCGAATACAAATGGATCACAGTTCTTCATTTGCACTGCTGACAGTAAGTCACTCATTGTATTTCTCGTATTATTGATTCGCTCAAATACTAACAATAATTTTCGTCAGCCCCCTGGCTCGATGGAAAGCACACTGTATTCGGAAAGGTTACCAAGGGATTAGATATCGTGCGAAAGATGGAGAGCTTGGGAAGTCAAAGTGGTGCGACTAGGACCGAAGTAAAGATCTCCACTTCAGGAACTGTTTAAGACAAACCATCAATCTACAGCGGAGTTAATTTCTTAAACTGCGAGGATATACATAGACTCAATTATCATACAATATCATCTCCAAAGCAGCTTCAGTTGCAAGCGACTCTACTTTTCCCTCATCTACATTCTCGGTAACAATCATATCTCTATTTTCACTGGCCAACTTCTGCATGCTTTCAGACGTGATTGACGGAATATATGCTTTGCGACAAGCCAACGCCATTTCTACATCATTGTCGTCATCACAGAGACATAAGGCGTGGCTTTTTAAAGACATTGCTTCATCATGATCACCGAAAAACTTGCGGAGGAGATAATCACATACATTTCTCTTGCCACTCATTATTGGATAAAAGTCCACACATCCAAGATTTGTTGAACAACCCAGTTCATCAGGGATACCTTCTCTATCTTTGCATTTCTGGAGAAAGTCATCAAAATTTAATGCCAAGTCGTCCTCCTGATGTTTGCGATTGATTCGGAATGCAGTTGCGTAGCCGCTACTGTCTAAAAAGAATCCTTGCTTTTGCAACGTTTTCGCGTGTTCCCACAACGTTCCTCTTCTATGCTCTATTGGTGTAGGAGGAGTTAGAGTCGAAAAGCCATCCGACCCAGCACGAGGCGCAAGAGTACTGTAACCATCCGATCCAGCACATTGTAAATTTGAGATTTGGTTTCTCCACTCCATGTCTTCAACTAATGTGAAAGGGTTGTGATGAGATGAAGGACATCCTGTGTATGGCTCTGGATTTACGAGTAGCCCATCAACCAAACCATCAATTTGATATTCGTCATCCAGTGGACTATCCACAGGATAGAATATTCTGCCACCTGATTCGGATACATATGCATCGGCTCTCGGTAGATATGGCAAGCGTTGAAATAAAGTTGTTGATCTCATACCGCTGACTAAAACAAAAGGCATCCCTCTATGCCGTAATTTCTGGCACAGCCGGAGCGTTTTGGACGAGATCACTCCACGCTGTCCAGTTTTGCTTGGTGGAAGATACAGCAAATCAATACTTTCAGTGTCTGCATTACCTTCAGGCTCTGCAGCAGCGAGATTTTTAGGATAGTGAACCAAAGTCCCATCAACATCACTGAATACAGCCATTTTGCAAGAAGAAGAAGACGTCGCCATGATGTGCTCTGATGATGCTGTGGTGGCGGCAAGGAAAGGAATGAAGCCTGCGCAATGACCAAGTAAGTTTGCCCACAATAGAAAGAGCAGCATCGGATTAGCGAGACCAACGTTAAAAGCTACAGGTGATAATGTGCAGAGAGAAAAATGGAAGCAAGCCAACA
Organism: Skeletonema marinoi; assembly: GCA_030544225.1. Classification (NCBI taxonomy): domain Eukaryota; phylum Bacillariophyta; class Thalassiosirophyceae; order Thalassiosirales; family Thalassiosiraceae; genus Skeletonema; species Skeletonema marinoi. Next base: position 867,085 of record CM060491.1, read on the forward strand.
AAAAACACAAATTTAAATTTTGATATTGGGTTTCCTCCAGGGGCCACTAATGGTTTTACCACTAATTAGTGGTCCATTTGCGTACTCCTATGACCCACTTATAAGCATTTAAATGATCTAAGTTTCAGGTGACATCTTCATCACCCTCTTGGCAAGCCATACTTCTATTATGTCACGTGTTCTCCAGAGAGGGCTCAACCTATAACCGTTCGTGCAATAGCCTATTGCAATTTTGGCCATTGTGAAAAACAAAATCGGCGACATGTGATGAGCGCCTACGGTAGGAATTCGTGGACTTTGTACTGCATCCAAAAACACAAACCACAAGAGCACCCCCCATGGTGAATATTATGTGATGTTAGCCGCCAACTGCACTATATAAACAGCGCCCATTGCCTCCCCTATGCTCATATATGTCCACCCTAGTATGGAAGCGTCCATTGGATGCCTTTGATCGCCACCGAATGTCCGCCGAGGGACGAAGATTGTGTTGATTGATGACGTGCGGCGACGAGCCGCAAAATCGACGATTCCGACACGTCCTGTAATGCCCACCTTGGTCTAATAAACAACAATTATCAAGCATCACGCGGTCATACAATGTCACAATAGTGTTACTGGATGGTATGGTGGTCGCTATTGGGGTTGTCGGCATACATAAAGTTATACTACGGCTGCCGATGCTTGTGGGCGGTCTTTTTTGTCAAAAAATCACATCTTGATGCCGATAACACCCACATCGTCAATATATCGTTTCAGACGATGATTGCACCTGCCATATACAACTCCTGTCCTCTAATGAGATAGTTGAGCACAATTGGACGTCTATTTGGCCTACGATGTCGTTGAAGTGCCTTCATTATTGGTACGCAGGAAGCCTCCAAAATGGGGTTTTGAGGGAAGATTTTGGAGGGTGATGCTGATGTGTTTGGAAGGATTGGTGCTATAGTTACGAGTGAAAATATGAACAGCATGCATTGTAGGGTCGTGATGATGGTGTGGGTGCATTAAATGCTCCAGAATAGGTTACATATCGATGTTGTCATCAAATGAGTGTGCATTTTTACCCAGATTTTTGCACACAAAATTTGCTCGATATGCATTTGTGATATGACAATTTACTCTGAGAATACTTGCACAACGAGCCTAAAAAAGTGCAGGAATGATAGATCATATAGTAGGAAGGTTACTATATGCTGAGTATGTTGGTGGAGGAATTGAGAGTAGTGTAGCAACACGTGGTAGACTACAACTAATTAGTGGTCCCAAAAATAACGATTTTATAGTGCCCATATAGTTATCTCTAGTTCTATTCGGTTGTTTTCTTTCGGAATTTTAATGCTTGGACTCTGTTGTCGGTGTCTCTGCGGTGCTGTTGAAAGCTTAGGGGGGTATGGGAGGTGGGGTAAGGCGTTCAAAATTAGTGTCTCGAGGGACCACTAATTAGTGGTTTGGGGCTGGAGAAACCCAATATCTTTTTGTCTTTTTGTGTCGTAGCGTCTACTTTCGGTCACCGCTATTGTAGTATGTATGAGTTGGACATAAGTAAGTACTGAGTACAGCACAGGATCTCTCTGTCTCTCTACAACATACTTATCTACAGAGAGAAGTCCCTCCATCCGTCCTTCCCCTCCCACTAAGTATGCAAGTGTTATATCATATACAGCTATTTTAAGCAAAGCTCCCACTGCAGCCCCAAACGTTAGCATTTCTAAAGTCGTACTGATGTATCCAATGATTCGCTGCATACTTCGTTCCCTTAACCACTGCTCTTGCTTCATGATATGTCCGAGAATCCCACGAATCAGGGTCATCATTCAAAACAGATGGCCAGATCAAAGCTCGTCCCTTCTTTGGTTTGACTGAAATACCAAGGTCAGTAAACGCAGTCTCGCCACCCTCTTCGACATCGTTGAGATAAAGAAAGACTGTCAATATTCGATGGCCAGACATGTTCTTATTTTTGCCCGATGAATCGTGATGCCGTCTATAGAATTCGCCTACCTCGTACTTGAGTATTTGAAAGGATTCATAATTGCCTTGTGGAATGCCAGTAATCTCTTCAATCCTATTCGAGACTCTCTTAACTCCAGGCATTATTTCACATTCTCGACGGCACCAGGCATTGCTACTCGTTCTGCTTGTAGAAACGACCTTTTCTTTTTCACCTGAACTAGCAATGATGTTACCTTGATCAGTGCTCCTTTCGAATCCACCGTATTCAGCTCCTTTCAGCAATGCTTCAATCTCTTCATCATCAACAAAGGAATCAAACGTGAGTATCCAAGGACCATCGTGCTCAGCTCCATGAGTCTTTCCCGGGCTACTAATCACATTTGGTTCATACTGAACAAACGCTTCTTCTGTTGCCCATCTCGTGAACAAATCATCCAAACTTCCAACATCAAACGCAGCCTTGGTGGCATTCAATCTCTCTCTAGTACATCTCACTTCACTATCAATCAGATGCCCATACCCCTCCTTCTCCTCACAACTTTGACAACAATTGACAATCATCCAACCAGGATTATTGGTACATTCGCCACGAGCAGCTTCTTTTTTACACACTGGATATCGATCTTTGCACCGTGTTTTGGATGTAGTTGCCTCTTTTGGTATGATGAACTTATCATTCAATTCATCACCACCTACAGTAAAAAAGATTTGTTCATCAGTTGTGGGGTCTACAAGACCCTCTCGAACTCCGTGCATTGTCACAAAAAAGCGATGACCTACAAACGTGCTGATAGAATTTGGTGATCCTCCCTTTGAAGGAACTGTTTGAATAATCTTTCCGAAGCGACCATCATCGTAATGGATATCGGCACGGTATTTGGATAAATTGTCAATTGTGATCGTTCGCCTCGGATCCGCAGCTTGTTGATTTTGGGTATCTTTATTTGCTGTGCACGTGTCATCACCATTGGCACATGTCTGAGCAACGCCGCCTAGCGTTGAGACAAGAAGTACCAACGATAGGAGAAGGAAAGATGGTCTGATGTTCATGCTGGTGGTCCGAAATGAGCATACTCTCTTAGAGGGCCGATCTACCTCGAAAAGAGGGAGAGGAGTTTGCCAAATCTTTTACGAAGGAATTAGTAGTAGAAAAATACACCATCAATGGCATTGTTGTCGCGTGCTCATTCATTATTGCTCACTCTCTGCTGCTTGCTCCTCCATGCTCATCACTAGCCATCACATCAGAGCTGGCCGCCAGGTGATCACTAAGTATCTTGATGCACTGAATTAAATCATCCAGCCTCTGGTCTCTCTCCAGGTAATTATCTCTACCCACCACCAGCATGACTTCCACCACCAATGATGCTCGCCCCATCACGATTCTGTGGGCCACACAAAGCGGTCGAGCCAAAGCCTGCGCCCGTCGAACCATTCGTCTACTACACTCGTCATTGGGCATCACTCCCAACAACATCCAGGGACAATGTTCATTTGATGACTTTGGCGCGGATAGATTTCTATCTCTCGGTCAGCATCAAAATAGTCTGCTACTAATGTTTGTATCAACCACAGGAGATGCAGAACAATGCACCTCCATTGCATCCACATGGGCCAAACTCCTTTCCAAATCACTTCCACATACTACGTTTCAAAATTGTCAATTTGCATTATTTGCACTGGGAGACCGTGCGTATGGTCCAGATGCATACTGTGCCGCTGGTCGGAAAGTAGCAGCGAGATTGAACCAATTGAGTGCAATTCCGATATGTACATTGGGATATGGAGATGATGGGAGTTTGAATGGAGGTGTGTTTGCTGATTTGGATGTTTGGTTGGAGGGACAGCTGTTTCCGACGTTAAAGGCGATGATTGGGGGTGGTCAATTGAAGTTACTTGATGCAAGTTGTTCATCTTCATTAGATGAGAAAGAGATCAAGATGTATACAGTCAAAGCTATTCGTCAAGCAGGTTCTGAAGAGAAAGATAATGTTGCGTTGCATGAATGGCAGAATGAGATATATCAACAGCACTACGCCAATTACTTCAAACATTCTTGTCCAACTACTGCTTATCAATACAATGGTGATTTAAAGAGAACGGTGACTTCAAATGCAAATCAGCTTGATTGCAAAACACCTCCTCTTCTTGGTAGAGTAAGTGTCAACAATCGTATCACGGCAGATGATTGGATACAAAACACTCGTCATATTCGGATAAACGTACTGAGCTCAATGAAAGGAGATGCACCTACATTGTCAGGTGCAAGTGTCATTGAACTGCCATATCAGGCAGGAGATGTAGCCACCATTCTTCCATCCAACCCATCAACACTGGTATCAAGATTTCTATCGGTGTTGCCAACTGCAATTCGCTCCATTGCCGATGATACAATACATATTCAATACAATCATCATCATACACAAACTAGCATGAACAATCATCCCTGGCCACAATATTGTACATTACGAGGATTGTTGACTCATTGTGCAGACATTCAATCATTACCCGAAAGAGAAGATTTATTTGCATTGAGTTCATTCTGCAATCCAAACCACGAGGATGGAAACGACCATCGTGACAAGTTGATTTCTCTAAGTGAAACATCTGGTGCAGCTCTGTATGGAGATTACATCATTCGAGAAAAGAGAAACTGGGTAGATGTATTGTATGATTTTGATTCCATCCGATTTGAACAAGGTGGAGTGAAGCTAACACTCGAGGATTTGTTGAGTTTACTACCCTCACTGGCCCCGAGACATTTTTCAATTGCAAGTTCACCATCATTTATACAAATGAATCAATCACCAACAGTATCCAATGGATTTGCGTTGGAACTATGTGTTGCTGTTGTGGAAGGAAGTACACCATTTGGTCGGCCTTATACTGGATGCTGCAGCAAATATCTCGAGTCAATATCTCCTTGCAGTAATCAAACAACCTCAGATGGATCGGATGTAGTTCGCTTGTGGATACATCCTGGTAGCTTTTCGAATCTACCTTTAGATATTCGAGAGAATCCCACACCACACCATTACTTTACAACTCCAGTCCTTTATGTCGGTGCTGGAACTGGTATTGCGCCGCTGCGTTCTCTCATCTTAGAACGAGAGGCCATTGTGATGAAGAATGGAGCAACAAGTATCTCGTCTTCCGCCACCACAGTAGAAGACAATGGGGATGGCAATGACGACAATATTCTAGTCTTTGGATGTCGTTCGAAAGCAAAAGATTATTACTATGGAGAAGAATGGGAAGAATTCGTTACAACCAAACGACTGAGAATGATCCCTGCCTTCAGCAGAGACCAGAAGGTGGGTAAGATGTATGTACAACGGGCGCTCAGAGAGGCCGGTGGCGGCAGTGGTGAATTGATTGTTCAACACATTCTTGAACATAACGGAGCTGTTTACATTGCTGGTGGCTCAAAGATGGCACGTGCTGTCAAGGATGAGATTGTTGAAGCTTTGACTAACACATTAGGGAGTGAGAAGACTGCCAAGAAGCTGCTAAACAAGTTGAAAAGAACAGGTAAATTCAGCATCGAAGCGTGGAGCTAGAGATGAAAAGCTTAATTCAGCGTTCTATCAATTAATCTAATATAAATAAACTACTTCTTTCCGAATCCAAACTTCTTCACACCAAATTTAGACTTTTTCTTTGTCTCGCTAGGTGTTGGGGTAGGTGGTGCCTTAGCAACTGGAGCGCTGGGTGGTGGTGCCTTTGCTGGAGTGCTGGGTGCACGCGAAGGAGCAGCCTGAGGTACAGCAAGTTTAACTTCGACCGACTCGGCTGAAGTAGATACTTCAGTCGTTGACACTTTCGATGTCTCGTTCTCATTAGGTGGCATGGGAGATATAATTGAGGGCACGGGTGAAGTGAGCTCTCCTTCCGTTGTTTCTTGAGTTGACTTGACTTCACTTGGATCTGCAGCAGAAGGTTTGGGTTCAACGGCAACTCTTTTTTTCAAATAGTCCTCGCTGTAAGCATTGATGTCAACAGTGTTGGCTTCGGAAGCATAATTAGGAGTCTTGGGGGTGGGCCGCTTGAAAGTTGGAGCAGCGCCAGCAAGCTTTCCAAGTCCAAAAAAGGGATGCTCAAGAGCTTCGCGCATTGATTGCACACGTTGCGATGGATCAGGATGCAATAACAACTTGGCCAAAGCCTTGGCGTTCTCGTTGTTAATGTGTCTCAGTGCTTTACGAAGACTACGTTCATCCCACTGGCCAACCTTGAAAAGCTCGGCGGTTCCCATCTCACGAGCTCTAATCGCCTTATGAGCAGACCTGTAAGGAGAGAGAGGAAGTCCTGCAATTGCCTCATAAAAGATGGCTCCGTACCCCCAGATATCATATGTGAAGTCACTTTCAATTGCAATGACAGAAGCTCCAACATTTTTCTCTCCGAGTGATACATTCCGTGTTTCCAAGCTAACAGCCTCTGGTGGGTGGTAGAAACCTCGCTTAGGATCAGATAAATCGCCAACAGGAACACTGGCTCTTACTCCTAGGACCTTCCATCGGTCACCAAACTGAGCAGCATTGTGCGCACCAAAATCCCCATGCACAAGCCCGCGCTCGTGTATATGTAACAGAGACATTGCGATGCTCTTCAACGCCGAAGTAGGAAACGGTCTCTTCGACTTTCTGAGGTCGAGGAGAAGATTTTCGGCCGTAGTATCAGCAGCTTCCATTGTTATACAGTAAGAAGGATCTGCCATGGCTTCAGCGTAGGCAGCATTCAGAATGGTGTGGTGAATACTGAGCACAGCTGGCACATAGTGACGTGATAAATTGTAGTCCTGCCTTGTGGAAATCTCAGCATCGGCAATATCAGATCTGGAAGTCAATTTTGCAATGACCCTTACTCCCTCTTCATTCTGGACAAAGTCCAACCTTTGCTGGTTGGTCATCTCACCGAGATTCGGAATGTTTTCCACATCGGCAGGAGCTGGCTGATCATCACACTCCTCAATATCGTTCAATTTGCTCTTGTCATCGAGATATAAAGAAGTAAACACCCCTGGCTTTTCTGGAGGCGAGGCGAATTTCTGGGCATAGAAAATTTGTGTACCAGTCAGTGAGTCAGTGTAGGATGGCTTCCCGTCAGTAATCTCGAGAGTTCGAAAGAGCCTGAACATGACACGGAATTCGTGCTTGCAGAGAGGAGTTCCACTCGCTAGTGCGATCACTCCGCGCTTGTTTTCGCAGTGCGATAAAGCGAAAATCTGGGGTTGAGTACACTGTTGGAGGACTTTACTAACAACTTCGTAGTAACGATCATTCGTATCCGAGACAATGTGGTTCCAAGAGTAATTGTGTGACACAAGCTTCGCCTCTGTCTTCACAGTCATATCGATTGGCATGTCACGCTTGAGAAGATCATGCACAATTGAAATGGAATGCATTTGCTTCGTTGCCATCTCAATAGGGAGCAGTCCTGTCCTCTTGTCAACCGCAACAATGAGGTCAGGTGCATGATTCATAAGACCAAGAATGGTCTTGTCGTCAGCATTGTGTTTGAAGGCCAGGAAGAGAGGACTGTGCCCATCTCTCCCATTTTGAACTTTAGCAGCATCCGGGTTGTGCATGAGCAACGTCTTGATAACATCAGGCTTACACTCATGCTTCAGTGCAACACTCAAGGGTAGATCACCGTACATGTCAGCTCTTGTGGCGGCAGTGGGGTAAGTGTCAAGCAAACCTTGCACAACTGCCCCTGATACATGCTTCCCATTGCGCAGCAAGAGGTGGATTGGTAGGTCTCCATTTGCATCGGATACCTTGCATGAATTGAAGTTGTGAGCTAGTAACGCTGTGATGACGGCACCAGAAGCATTGACCCTACATGCGACATGAAGGGGAATGCCTCCACCAGAACGTCCAGTGGGTCTCAACATCATGGTATCTGCACCATCAGGGTGTTTCGCAAGAAGATATTTGACGGGGACCAAAGCATCATGCTCTGCGGCAATGTGTAGGGGCAATCGCCCGGAATAGTCGAAGACATCAGCCCCATCTGGGTAGAAGTTATAAACATGCTCAAACACATGGTGCAAGTTTTTCTCTGCAACGATATGCAAAGCTAGCTTTCCACTTTCCGGTTCCTGCTGCGAGGCCAGCTTTTGCTCTTCATATTCTTGCATTAAACTAATGGCGGCATCCCACATTTCATCATCAAGCAACTTGAACAGCAGCTTCTTCTTCTCCATCAAATCTGCTATTTCTTCCATCGTCGGACCAGTTCGAACAACAATAACTTGTTCTGGCGTAGTTTCCTCCTCAGGTATATCTACCTTGACTCCAAGTTGAATACCTCTTGAAGGCATCATATCATCCAGACGAATTCTAAGCAAACTCCCTCGGATGAAAGCCTGAATAATAACGGCGGCGTCCAACATGGCTTGCTTCTTTTCCGCACCAAGATTGCGAAATTTGTACCTACGATAGTTCACTTGAATCATGGTAGATGCCCATTTTTCAAGTTTCGCTTTCCTTGTAGCCCTGAGCACCTCAAGATTTGCAAGGAAATAACGAATCATTGCCTGGCATTTAATTGTTGCTTTCTTGAGACGGAGATATCTAATGCGCTGAACCTTTCCACGAAGAGTTGCCTGAATGACAGCGGCTGATTTCCCAAGAATCGCGACACGAAGTGTTTCAATACGATCGAACGCCTCCCGACGCAGAAACATTTTTGTACGACCAAGTTGCAATCCTGCAACAGCACAGCGTGTCCCAAAGTCAAGATTCTCGAACTCTTCCTCGGTATCAGGAATGTCTATGTTACTTTGCGCATTCAACCTCTTCTTCCTTTTCTGTACCTTTGGTGCCTGACGCCTTTCGCTGAAGGATTGCTTCTGCGTAGTCGCTGCCAATAATTCTCTGGCTTTCATTTTCTTCTGATCAGCTTCCCACACATGTTTCGCAGCAAATTTTGCCAATGTATGGATGTCCTTGTTTCGCTTGGTACCGTCTTGACCCAAATCACCAAGCATGTAATACCGATTCATGAACACTCTATGAGTGTAACGAATAGGATATCCTGCTCGACTGACTCTGACTGCCTCCAACACCCCCGAATATCTCAACTGATCAACAATATTCTTGGGATCGAACTCATCAGGAAGTAAATCATCATTCGGCTTCAAGCAACGAATGTAATGTGGAGCAGTATCATCTATACGGCTACGAAGGTCCCTCAAACTTTCCATGAACTTGGCTCCAACAGATTTTTGTGCCACGGAACCACGCCCTCCAGCACCTTCAGCACGCACAAAGCTTTGCAGCTTTCCGACGTAGTCAAAAGTTGACGACTGAATCAATTCCACAGATGCAGCGGGCAACTGATCTTTATTCTTTTCAACCCATTCTTCAGTAGAATATTCAACGTATCCTGCGTAATGCTCAATGCTAAACTTGGCATAAGGAGTCTGCTGAGGGGTCGCCACAAAACGATCATGACCTCCACAGCGATGGTACAACTGTTGGACGAATTTATCATCTGATCCCCATTCCACAATGCATTGCTCGTCCAGTACTGCCATAATACCAACACGTTTCATTTCAACCAAGTCTAGCACATCTTGATTGTCTGGGAAAGAAATAAATTTCCATAAAATACCCTCACGCTCATATTCTTGCTGCTCCAACTTGAAAACGTGTTTATTGAAGTGTTGCTGCAAGGTCTCATTCGTGTAGTTGATGCACATCTGCTCATATGTATTACTTTCAAACGTTTCAAAGCCAAAAATATCTAGTACACCGATGCAGGCAGAGACAGTCCTCTCTCCACGTTTCTTTACTTCCTTTTCTTGGTGAATACTCTTATTGATCATCTCCACAATATAATCAAAGTTGGCACCGTAAATAGCCTTAATCAGTGCCTCAGATGCCTTGTAAGCCTGCTTGGCATTCAGTTGTTTGGTAACATTGCCCTCTCGGAGGAATAACACTCGACTGGTTAACGACGCAGCTAGATTTTCAAATGAGACGCCCAAAAGAGATGACACAGCTAGGGAAGCCTCGTTCTCATCAAGCTCACACCCCTCTCCACTGTTTGTTTCAGTGAAAGTCATATTTCCAGCGTATAGAACTGTCACGATAAGACGCATAACGTCGTTGACCATGTTGCTTGGAAATCCCATGGTAGCCTAGAGATAGAGGAGTGAAAAGATGGCAGAGGACACATTGGTGTCAGTGAGCATTATGTATTTATCTTCAACGATACGCAACCACAATAACACATACAACACACTCACCATTGCTTCAATCATTTCTCGATGCATATCAACATCACTAACCATATCCCTCCTATCATACGTTCCACTCTGATTCACCAACGCAAAGTCCTCCAACTGCATATCTCCTAGATAAAATTGTTCCCTCTCTTCTTTCGTTGCATTTTCCAAGAATTGATAGAATACATGAAAGTTGCGCTCTCCTTCATTTTGATGAATGAGACGGACCTTTTCAAGAAGATAGGTATCAATGGAAGCACCCGTCAATCGGCCAGTTTGTGAGAAGTTAATGTTAATGTACTTTCCGAAGCGTGACGAGTTGTCATTACGAATGGTACGTGCATTTCCAAATGCCTCAAGAATAGGGTTGGATTGAAGTACTTGCTTCTCCACCTGTTGATCTGTTGCTTTATCTTTCGCATCATGTGCCTCAGCCGCAAGTTTGGATAACATGGCGAAGTAATTCAAAACAATTTTGGTAGTTACCGTCTTTCCGGCTCCAGACTCTCCCGAAACTAGAATGGATTGATCAGTGGGTGTGTCCATATCATCGGATTTGTCCTTGATTTGATTGGATCTGGCACGTTGTACTTTTTGACGACGTGCGGCACCACCTGAGAGGGACATTTCGATCCCGCGCATCATGGCACGATATGCATCATCGGCTGTTTGATATGCGTGAGGCGGCAACCTAGTTCCGTCATCGGTTGCTCCAGCTTTAGATGATTTTTTGTTTGCAGTTGAAGATGAACTAGAACCAGTTCCAAGCTCCCCCTCAAGACGATATCTTTGCATCACCTCATCAGTATACAATGGCATCGATTTGAAGGGATTAATTGCAATCAAAATCGGTCCAGTGGAGGTGTAGATAATATCCGCATCATACCGTAATCGCAGCGCATGCAATATAGCTGGTTCATGCAAGTGCGTCAACCCAATCAAATCGTCGACTCCTCCAACGACGCGATGTGTGGCTTCGTAATCTCGAGTTTTGATATCCTCCAATTCATCTCGCTCCGCACTCTCAATGTCAATTGTAAGTGTTACCTCAAATGGCTCCACATCGGCATAGTATCCATCACCCCCACTGATAGAGTTTGAACGATGCAAATCCGCATCAAAGTAGGGAGATGATGTCGTGCTACCACCTGTCAGGGCTGGTTCGGAAGCATCTCCGCCTCCGTTGGGATCATCCCGTAGTGTAATTTTGATGACAGTAATGCCCTTTATGACGATTTCCTCACGGTCGTGTATTACTGCGGGTACCCATCCCCATCGGGAGGCTTGGGAGCGGAGCCACACTGGCTGTCCTCTCTCCATGGTAGATGTTGTTTGGTTGTTTTGCTAGCCGCGTTGGAGTTCGTTTTTATGAGTGCAATTCGCACGATCATTTTTTGATTTGAGATTTGTTGAATGATTTGTGATTTGAACTTCTTGTTTGATTTGTGTCTCCGGCACTCGGCCCTCGCCTCTCTCTTTCTGGATTCTCCCAAGACGTCCCATTAAATATTTATTGGGAGAGTGCCGCTGACGCGTTCGGATTTGCCGAACCCCTTTTCTTTGTGTCTTCAGGCAGGAGTCTTTCTCTTCTTTCCCACTGATGGGTGGCCACGCAAGCGAGCACCACACAGCGGTTCCTGTTTTGTTTATCGTCTGCTTTCGTTGTTTGTAGCAAAACTCACAAAACACTAGTACAGACGTGGATTGTCTGTCGAACCGTCGAGATGAACTTGAATCTGAAAGATATGCTCTGACGGCCAGGCGGTTTTTACCTGCGTAGGAATAGTATGATTTATGTACGCAATAGATACCTTTCTACTTGCAAAGTACGCACGAAGGGCAATTTTTTGTTTGCAACCTCAAAGACACCCCGGTTCTTTGCTTTTGTTCAACTAAAAAGAGTTCCTCTTTTGCCACTTTTCAACGACAACCACAGAGATAAAGTCAATATCCGGCAGGGGAACACCATGACAATTGCAGCAGCTACCGACGTTCTAATGGCACCTACCATCGCATCCACCGCAACAGACGAGTCTGCCAGAAAAAGGCGCCGTGTTTCCGATGATGTGCTCATTCCTGATGAGATCACCTCGGAGAGCACACAAGATTCACCCGTTGTGCCTGCCGCAGCACCCATTGTCACGGTGCGCCGAACCAAGGGAGCCAAACGTCCTCAGATGAAGTATGACCCCAGTGTTCCCATGACCAAGGAAGAGACCAGTGTTTGGCGCCGTGAGCAACGTCGCAAACGCAACCGCGAATCTGCCGCTGCATGCCGTAGGCGTCAACGCGATCGCATCTCCGAGCTTGAAGTTGAGGTTAGCGATTGGAGAGCCAAGTTCGATGAGGCCCTCAACAAGTTGAAGGATCTTGAGGGTGAAGAGGCGGTTGCCCACTTCGAAGCCCTTCGTAACCTCGCTCCTCCTACGCGATGCAGCACTCCCGAAAATGAGCTTGCCGCCCCTGAAGACACCACATCGATGAGCATCCCCGACATGGATTGCTCTCATATCATCACACCCAATTGTCCGAAATTCGTCCCTCTTATTAATACCTCCGAAGAAGACGACATCCGTTTCCCCGTCCTGGAAGTTTCAGCTGACGTTACTGCCGACAAGGTCAACACATCACTGGATTCTTTGGATTCAAGAGTTGAGAAGCAACAGTACTTAAAAGAGATGATCACTCGACCAGCAAAGTCAAGATTACTCACCTCAAGACGAAGGATAGCGAGTGTTTGTTTTGGATATCTGCCTACACAATGAGATTAAGAGACCTGCCGTGTCTTTCCCCTTTATTGAGCAAGCTGACCACTTCGTGGGAGGCATCGTAGCACAAGTACACCTTTTGTGTCTTGTCTTCATTAATTGGTATGAGCACTTGATGCTGTAACCTACACCCCCCTTTGCTCAATTGGGTTTAACCGGCTACTCTTCTCTTCATTATGTTGGGTAGCATACACCTTAACAACACTCCTGTCCCGAGTTTTGTAACCCGGCCTAGAGTCCATGTATCAACATGTGCACTCAGCCATTAAGATCACATTCCCGCAGTGAAGATCACTGGTACTGTATCTGCCACTCCTCTTGATAACATCGAATCCGTCTGTGACGACCTTCTTCAGGTAGTTCCTGAGAGTTGTCTCTCCTTGACGGAGTTGAAGACGATGCCTTTCCCCGAGACGTGCCCTTCCCTTGTGACTGCGTCAACAAGTAAGAACTCGACACCCGTTACTACGGATGGTGAGAGCGATGAAGATAGCGATCTCGGAGAATTCCTTGCGGACGCTGTGCAGTGGCTCTAAGTTTATTGCGCACCGGCTACAAGGGATTGAAATTTGTATAGAACGAAGGGGACTTTATTTTGACAAAAAGCTTATAACTACTTAAATATGCTAACTATCTGTGGTGAACATCATGCTATATTCATTAGTACGTTTGCTTCTTTTGTGAAAAGCGCTGGTCTCTCGGTCTCTGCTTTCTCAACCGAACCGAACCTCATGCAGAGTCATTGGTGTTGGTGTTGACAATAATACACTCCCATTCAACAACTCTTCTCGCTCTTGCAATGTTGTTGCGTTGCCACACATTGTATAGCGCTGCATGGGTTTAATATCACATGGTTCAAAGCATCATGACTGTCTCAACAATCGAATGTGTTGCTTTATCAGATGGCATTTTTCTTTCAAATGAAGTGTTTGTTGTTTCTCATGTTCATATAATAATCCTATTCAAACAACTCTTAAACTTTTGCACTTGCTTCACACTGTACACGTTGCGTTGACACGTATCGGGTAGCGCTGCAAGAGCCTAAATCACCACAGTTTATTGTAACATGACATTCCAAAGTTGAATTTGTTACTTCATCAGATATGTAGATGTATGCCAACAACGGCAACACTGCCCATTCCTCACCAACTTGTGGCACTAATTGGAGACTCATTTGAAGTTTTAGCATCCTCATTGTTGCACAGTTGTTGCATCTGTTTTGGCTGTCAATCTTTGTTTCTTTTCTCAATGATGAGCAGTCCTTCACTTCCTCTGCTAACTGGCTAGAAAAGTGTACCAAAACACAAACTGCACTTCATTTCATTCCTTTTTTTTTTTAGGTCGACTGCCATATGTCACTTCCTTCTATCAGCTGTCTTTGTGTTCGGTGTTGTTGTCAATGTTCACTTCTTGATCGGATTGTTCGCATTCCATATTTCATTTCATTCACGCGTATCCTGTTGCTGTTGTCCACTTCAAATCTTCTTGAAAAGTTAGTGTTGTTACTAGGATTGAATCTTTACTGAGCAAGGCAAGCTTGGTGTTCCTAACCAAGCTTCTATCGAAGCTGCAAGTCTCTATCGCTTTACTTCGTTCACTATTGCTGACAGGCACGTCGAGACACTGTTGTTGTTGTGCTGCCATCTATCACATCGACTTGTGAAATTGCGAATAGAGCGAAGGAAAAAAGCCTTGCCTTGAGTCACTAGCCTTGTCTCAACCAAGCCACAATGAGAATTACCTATATATATGACCACATCAACCGTCTGAGTTCAACCATGTGAGCCAGAGACTTTCCTTCCTATTAGCAAGAGCTGATCTACTTCGTCACTTTGGCAAGTATCATCTGCCATCAGCCCATCAGTTCTTTCGAGATGACAATATATGAGCAAGTCGGGACATTCTGCGCTATATGAGTTGCGAAAGAGCGAAGGAAGACAGCCATGTGCATAGACAGTGACTTGATCTGTTTGCCATCCGTCACGATCACCTATCATAAGTGTCCTCTTGAGTTAGAGGACGGCTGGCAGCCACAAACAAGTGCCATGAGAACATGACGCTTATCAACTTCG
The DNA here is from genome assembly GCA_030544225.1 of Skeletonema marinoi. Taxonomy (NCBI): domain Eukaryota; phylum Bacillariophyta; class Thalassiosirophyceae; order Thalassiosirales; family Thalassiosiraceae; genus Skeletonema; species Skeletonema marinoi. Next base: position 882,120 of record CM060491.1, read on the forward strand.
TTTGAGATTATAGTATGAGCACGGCACGTACCATCCACCATCAACCCATCAACTTCATTTGAGATCATAATGAGATACTGGCTGCGCTGCCACCTGTAACACATCAACCTTCTTGTTGAATTGTAACTAGAGCGAAGGAAGATAGCCTTGAGCATGAACTGTTTTGTAGACTCGTGGCTTCTCATGTTTGCCGTACATAATAAGCACATCATACATATCCTCTTGAGTTAGAAGACGGCTTGCAGCCTCGACAAGCCGCAAGAGAACACGAAACTCATTCCGCAACGCACACCACACACACCGACAATCTAATCTTCGGAGTTGAACATGAGCCAGAGAGTTGCCTCACATGCCGAGCAGGCATTTTATCGAGGTCGACTTTTTCTTGATTTGAGTTGAACACACCACCTCCATCATGAACACACATCATAAGCTTGAGGTAGAACCTCGAGGTATCTAGAGAAGCTGGCCATGTTGTAGCCTCCACCAAGCCGCCATGTCGCTCACCCGCAACTTACATATCACTGTATACACCGCCTATATCTTCCGAGTTCAACTTTATGCGCCGTGTGGAGGCTTGCCTACAATATCTATTGATTGGCAAAAGCTGCCAGCTGCCAAGTGTCATGTTGCCAGGTGACTTTTCTGTGTTGGGGATTTGAGATTTGAGCGGAGAAGTGCGGCGCAAACAAAACGAGCCTCTTTTTAGAAACGAGTCCACCTACGTCATTCGCAGATGACCACACCATGCAAGCATTTCAGTAGCCCTGAGATTGAATCTGCCTTGTTCTTCCGCGTACATATCACCACTGTCAACACACTATCACTAAATATATCAATCATGAAGTTCTCTGCCGTCGTCGCCGCTGCTGCCATCTCCACCGCTAGTGCATTTGCCCCTTCGGCATCTCAGTCACGTGCCTCCACCTCCTTGAATGTTTGGGGAGACAAGGACTACCTCATCGCTCCTTCCATCCTTTCTGCCAACTTCGCCAAGCTCGGAGAAGAAGTTGACAACATGCTTGAGGCCGGTGCCGATGTTGTTCACTTCGATGTTATGGACAACCACTACGTACCCAACTTGACCATCGGACCCATGGTATGCAAGGCCCTTCGTGATCACGGAGTTACCGCCCCCATCGATGTTCATTTAATGGTTTCCCCCGTTGATGCCGCCATTGGTGACTTCATTGATGCCGGTGCCTCTTTCATCACCTTCCACCCTGAGGCCACCAACCACATCGACCGTTCTCTTCAATTGATCAAGAACGGAGGATGCAAGGCTGGACTTGTCTTCAACCCCGCCACCTCATTGGAGTACTGTGAATTTGTCAAGGATAAGCTTGATATCATCCTTTTGATGAGTGTAAACCCTGGATTCGGAGGACAGGCTTTCATCCCCGCTACTTTAGATAAGGCGCGTGAAGCCCGTAAGTTCATTGATGACAATGGCTTGGACTGCCGTCTTGAGATTGATGGAGGTGTTAAGGTTGACAACATTAAGGAGGTTGCTGAGGCCGGTGTTGATATGATGGTTGCTGGATCTGCTATTCTTAAGGAGCCAAGAACGATTGAGGCATACAAGGAGACCATTGATGCTATGCGCGCAGAACTTGCCCAAGTTGAGGCGAAGCCGGCGCAGCTCTTGGGCTAGGTAAATCTTGTGAGCAGCTCGTAGGCAGGAATGAACTCAACTAAGAAGAAGTATATAATGAAAGGACTTTGTATGAAAACTTTTAGATGTTAAACAAGCACTACCCATGGCAAACATCTTTATCATACCACTTTGTTGATATTCAGTAATGCAGCTTACACCCATAACATAATTCCGCCAGTTCAATGTCTGAAAGCCATGGTCTCTAAGAAAAGGTTGTCATGTAATCCATCCATCTGTCTCTCCCCCAAAATAAAAATTGCATGTTTTGTTTCTTTTTCATTTCTTTGTCTCCCCTTGTATATTATATATTTACATTCGGAATTTCCCCCAAATGTGAAGCAACACAACCACACCAACAAAGGAAAGGGATGCTACCAAAACAGTGGTAGGTCCCACTTGCAATCCTGGACTATCATCCGTGTAAAATTGAAGAATGTTTGAGGATCCTCCGGCACGTCCTCCGCCTCCGGCTGCGGCTTTGCGTTGTGTAGCTGGCTGAAATTTATTTAATATATCGTTTAAGAATCCAATGTAGTGTACGTGGAATGTGAAAAGCAATGTGAGTGAGTGTTTGAGAAAGACAAGGTGCCAAAGGCAATGCACATCAATTGTAGGATAGCATATCAGCATCAATGCGTCAAGTGGCTATTAAATGGGAGATATACGGGCAATTTATGGCCACGAATGCTTTTCAAGGAAGCTCGCCGCACCGCATCCACAAGTTGTGAGTTTAGTATCTTTTCAATACGTTGCGCCAGTCGCACTGAGCTCCCCCGAAGCCTCCCTAGCCCTTTGACATTATATATGTTACGTCTCTTTCTAACTACCATCAAGATCTTATTAGATTGCCAACGCACCATGTTTAATATATAGACCTTTTACTAGCAGAGTGAATGGACGGTGGCGAAGCGGCAGGCTGATTTATTTAGCGTTGGGCTGAAATTGTCCTGTTTTCGGGGCTCAGAAGGACTGAAATTTGGTCTTCGATGGATGGCGTGCAAAATGCAAAATGCTCACGTACATCATCATCATGAGCAGTGAGTCAGTAGGCCACAAAATACCGAACAACTCCTTTGCAGCATAATAAAACAATAAACAAACAGTCAAGATGAAATTTATAGCACCACTTGCTTTGATTGTAGCCACAGCGTCTTCGTTTACGTTTCCTACGTCGACGCGCACAACATTTGCATTAAAAGCATCGAAGCAAAATGACGAGACTTCCATTGACCGACGCGACTTCTTCATCTCTTCGGCTGCCAAGGCAGTTTCCATCTCTGCTCTTGTAGCGACCAACATCGATGTAGCCAATGCTGCAGCTCCGTCCGCTCAATATGCTAAACTATACCAACCAGATCCTCATTCAATGGACGGCAAGATTGTTGTGCTCACTGGTGGCAACGCTGGTCTTGGCCTCGAGTCTACAAAGCGATTGGCCAAGGCTGGTGCTACTGTAGTTTTCACAAGCAGAGACCAAATCAAAGGAAACAGAGCTCTTGATGAAGTTAATGAATTTCTGAAAGAAGGCAATACTGACGAATCATTTGTAGGAAAGGCCATGGTTGTTACTCTTGATTTATGCGATCTTGACAATGTGAAATCTTTCAAGAACCGTTTAGAAGCTGCCATAGGAAAAGATGCCAAAATTGACGTCTTAATGAACAATGCTGGAGTCATGGCCATCCCAGACAAGCGAATTACAAAGGATAACTACGAGCAGACATTCCAAACAAATCATTTGGGCCACTTTGCTCTCACTTCATCTCTGCTTCCAATGCTTTCAAGCGATGCTCGAGTCATCAATGTCTCATCTGAAGGGTACCAGTTTGCAGCCAAGGGACTCGATTTAGACAACCTTAACGGAGAGAAGGAATATGGACCATGGAGCTCATATGGAGCAAGTAAACTTGAAAACATTTTCTTTACGTCAGAACTCCAAAGGCGAGCATCTGAATCTGATGCATACAAGAACCTGAAAGCATTTACACTACACCCAGGAGCTGTGCAGACTGATTTAGCTAGATATCTCATTGGCGAAGAAAAGTTTGCCGCAATGAAAGAGAAGGGATTTACCAGTCTGAAAGATAAAATTTTGTTCGAGACTCTTGCCAAATTTGTAAAGACAGTGCAAGAAGGAGCATCGACACAAGTATACTTGGCTGCAGCTGATATTAGTCAGTTGGATAAGGATGCGGGCAAGTTTTTCACTGATGGCAAGGTTGAAAAGTTGCAAGCTTTTGCTTTGGATTCCGAGAAAGCCAACAAGTTGTGGAGTATGAGTGAAGAGATGGCTAATGTGAAGTTCGAACTGTAAATAAAATACTAGAATAGAGTTAACATAGAATTGATAGAGGCATACAATACGAACCTCGATGTGCTTGTTGTCTGGAACACGCTCCACAGAAGAGATTCTTGAGATGCGCTCTCATCGCATTCTTGATCCGCAGGGGGTTTGATGTCACTGTGACTCCTATTTCTACGAAGGAACTAGTACCTAGCTGAGTGCCCCATCGATTGCCCCCCCTCCGCCTTCCGAATCTCAGTGCTTCATTTTTTATCGTGCTTCATTTATACCAGCGTGGACCATGACATCCTCAACGCCAATGGTGGCCTCCTCTTCAGTAGCCAATGGAGGCATTAGGAATAATAGTAGAACACTGGCCTCTCCAGCTGCAGCCGCCGGAACCCAAAAGAGAAAGAACAGCACAAAATCGACATCATCAATGGTTGTGAAAAAGAATTCGTCAAAACCCACGAAAAAAGAAATTCCCGTCGATGATGAAATCAACACTGACGAAACAACCGCTGCCGCTGCTGAGAATAATGTCAACACTACAACAACATCCAACAATATGCTCGGCGGTGCAGGAATGATGGGCGGCATGGGCATGGGAGGAATGGGCATGATGTCCCCCATGATGGGAATGGGCATGATGTCCCCCTACTCCATGGGCGGAATGGGCATGATGGGTATGGGCGGCATGATGGGATCCCAATGGTTAATGTCACTCAACCAATTCCTATTCGGGATACAAAGCGTTGTGTTTTCAATTGGACAGGCTGTGCAAATTGTGGGAATGAATGCTCAGCAGATGAAACACATGTATGAGAGTGTCAAGGGGATGGTGGAGAATGCGATTGGGCAGGTGAATAGTTGGGGACAGATGGAAAAGTGGGAGGAGATTACAGGAGTGAAGTGTGATGAGGCTCGTAGATGGATGCTTGGGGGAGATAATGATGAGAATGATAGCAACAATTCTACTTCGCAAGTACAACAACAACAAGGAGAAGAAGAACGGAAAATTTTGACACACAATGAAATAATACGGAGGAGACGATTGGCAGCGTTTCGGTGGACAATGACTCTCACAGTTTCATACTTTTTGTATAGAGGGGTAAGAAGATTGATTCGAATGGTATTGTATGGCTCGAGAGGGAATGGACGAAGACAACTTGCCTCATCTGATATGCATATGCAACAGCAATATAATGGTATGGGAGGAATGTCAAATCAGTATTACGGAGGTGGACAAGGTAGCTTCGGAATGGGCGGACAAGGTGGTTACGGAATGAGTAGATATTCATCGTATGGTGGTGGAGGGTATGGAAGACGGAATTATAATGCTGGGTACCAAGATATGGGTGGTGGAGATTATTACTGAGCTTAAAGTGTGTAAACGTACTGTACATACATGACTGTAGTGTAACTATACTGCACTAGAAAGCTTTACCCATGCTTGATGGTAGAATTCTTCTACACCGTTCAGTAGATGATTTCGAACTTCGTTGCTGTACATCTCCAAGTTCAAGAAAAAACGCCGGTATGACAGTTCCGCTTCATCATGAGGTTCTCCATTATCATCGACAATCGTGTTGACACCTGCATGCCTCTCCCATGCTTGCGTCAGAATATAGCACGCCTCAGGTGAGAGCTTGCATAAGATCTCACTAAAGAACACTGCCACGCCGACTTCGGACGACATCATGTTGACCAACCCCGCGACATGAGTGGCATTCCCTAGTTGAATACGGAGGAGGAATGCCTCCAGAAAGCAATATAATTTATTGTCATGTTCGCTTGTTGAGTGTTGTGTGGGTGTTAAGCATCTGCGGTATAACACTCCAAAAGTGTTAATCGATTCATCATCCAAAAGTTCGTACTTGAAAACTATTCTATTCATACCGATCCAGTCTCTTCGGTATATCAAGTTTTCTTCATTGGTAATGATCATGTCCTTTGGAAGTATCTCCTCATTTTCGAGGAAATATGCTTGTTTCTTATCTTCTAAAAGTAAGGCAGTTGCATAATCTTTGTTCAATTCAAAGTAACTTCGCGAGCACTGACGCAAATGAAATACAGACATGTGGTCCGGGACATTGCTTTGACGCGAAGGATGATGATAATCAAACCAAACATTGATTGCTGTACATCCGTTACCTCTTCCAGATGCATCATGTTGATCACATTTTGAGACAACTCGATGCCACCATCCTAAAGGAATATACAAGGCTTCACCGGCTGCCACGGTAACAATATGAGTAGACCCTTGTTTTCTTTTCAATGTCGACTGGATATCGCGCTGGATATCTTCATCTGTTTGCATGTTACCACGTCTCGAGAGTTTAGGATGATTGGCATGTGTGGAGTACACTCCCGATGCTTGTATACAGCCAGGCGGACAAAGCTCCACAATTTTCACTCCATTGGTCACAATTAGTAGATTGTCATGATCATCGTAATGGACGTTTGTGCAGCATGACTGAGGTGCGTGCCAAAGATTGATGTTCTGTATGACGATAACTTTGGATTCATTGCGTGGATTTCCTAGTAACAGATAGGACGGTAGTCTAATTAATGATGCTAGTGGAGACAGTTCGAGAATTGCAGTAGGTTGATGATTGAGTTTGCCATCTATGTTGAGTGAAATTGACTCTTGTCCCATTTCATCGGCGTCTAGGATTGGCAGTTGAGATGCACTCACATTATGAGTATGTTTGTCAGTTGTTAGTAATTCTCGTAAAGACATGCATGTTGTCACTTGATCTTCTTGACCCATAAACGTAGGAATGTTTTCTTCACCATCATTTCCGCTTTTAGTATTGGGTAGAATAGACAGTCTTGCATCAATATCACGTGCTTTTTGTCGAATCTTATCGTCGTCCAACTCTGCAGGGTGCAAACTCTTATGATTAGCATTTGGTACACATTGAACGGTGATTATTTTGTCGAGCACTTCGGAAGGCAATGAATCCACACTCATTGTAGAAAATATTGGTTCTTTGCTAGCTTGTTCATCGGTTACATGCCGAAAACTTGCTACACTATTGATTTTGACTGGAATACATTTCTCCAGATAGGGTTGGAATGCATCCCAACACAATGCTTGGTTGTCAGTATCAGAATAAGTAGGAGTTGATTCACATCTTCTCCGCTTTTTACTTTCACCTATGCAAACTCTTCTTTCATTGCGCTTATCTTCCGTGCACACTGGAATGCAACCAGGCGGGATGAGAGCATCAACATACCCTGGGCTGATATAGTGCGGATCGGGAAGGCTGGTGTTGGCGGCTGCCATTTCACAGTCACCTATTATTGGATGGTCAATGGTCAGGTGCGGGTTCTCTAGTTTATTTTCATTGCCAAGTGCAAAAGACAAGAGCAAAGCTATTTGAGACACCCGTCTCCATTTCGTCGCCGTCACCGCGCAGGAAAAAAAGAATTCTCATCACTTCATCACGGCATCAACACAGAAGTTGTTTCGCCAATGTTGGCATTGAACGAGTTTGAGGACTGGTTGAGGAGCCCGTGAAGTCGTTCATAATTAATACTTGAGCTGACGTTGCATTGCATTAGCATTTTGAATTTAAGGTAGAAGCAAAAGAGTGCATTTCGTCTGTAGTCTGTTTGGTTACAGTGTAGTTGGATCAGCAGGCAAGAGAGACAAAAGGGTTCCGACCATTTGCATAATATACTCCTGTCGTCATGGCTGCCCGACCAATAATATCACCGACGCCGCCAGTGCGAAGTGACGCTGGTCGATCAAGCAAAGGAGGCCCATCACAATCATCGTCGCTTCTATCTCGCATCATATCCGGATCTACTGGGTCAATCATCTATGCACTTTCTGGAACACCCATCGAGGTAGTCAAGGTTCGGCAACAGACTGCACCACGGGAAGACTCATTTTCATCAAGTCTCAAACGACAAGGTAACCCTGTCAAGAAGCTACTCAGATCCCGAGGCGCAATCGTGCTCAATAATGGCTTGATGCTGCCAATAGATGCATTCCCCTGCTTAGTAGCTCCGGGTGGTGGTGGTGTATCCAAGATGGACTATTCCATATACTCTCGACTATTTGAATCATGTCGAACTGCATCTTCAATAGTGCAAGAGCAATCATCTGGAACATTCCGAATGCTCAAAACCATATTTCGTAATGAAGGAGTGGCTGGACTGTATGCTGGGCTAAAGCCGACTCTGGCTATGAGTATACCTAACACAGTGATATACCTTAGCAGCTATGACGAGATATCAATGCGGTTGCATGTAATGCATTCATCCAACTCGGATGTTGATGCAAGTAGAGCATATATCCCACTTGTTGCTGGAAGTACAGCTAGAATTATTAGCAGTTTTGCTACAGCACCTTTGGAGCTAATCCGTACAAGACAAGCAAGTATAATAGCGGGTAGCATACCACAAGGCAGATCCCCCGGCATCTTGGAAGAATTCCGCCTCTTGATGAGAACAGGTGGACTCATGTCCTGTTACAACGGTCTTGGTCCACTGCTTCTGCGTGATGCTCCGTTTGCTGCGATTTACTTTCTCTGCTTGGAGCAGTTCCGAGGAAGCTTGTCTGACAACATCTCACTAGGTCGGTGGAGCGGACGTCACTATACAGACCAAGGCGTTCAAATACCAGCAAGCATCGACGTCATGCACACATTTGCGGCTGGAGCCAGCGCTGCTCTCGTCGCGACCGCTCTCACTGGTCCATTCGACGTTGTAAAAACAGTGAGGCAAGTGTCGAATGGGAGCAATGCAAATACTCTCTCTTGCATCCGACAGATATTCCGTGACGAAGGAGTCAAGGGATTGTGGAGAGGGAATGTGTCTAGAATGATCAAGGTGGTGCCTGGACACGCCGCCATGATCACATGTTACGAATTTGGAAAGAGAGTTTTTGATGGTGTATTGTAAATATGTAGTGTACACAATTTTGTAAATACAATTAGTAGGAACCTAAGACCTAATCTTAACCCAAAGAAGCTCTATGCATTAAAGCCTTGACTGTGTGTCACCACTTGATGTATCTGCACCTCCGCATTTCAGAAACTTTCTTATCTCACTTTCACAAACTTCAGGCTGTTGGCAATACATCCAATGTCCCGATTCTTCCAGTCTAACTACACGAGATTCGCTCAGACCTTCCTTTTCCTCCCTCTCTAGTAATGCAACACTTCTGTTATCATGAAACATGACGTTCTTTTTCGCTCCATAAATGTACAATACAGGCATTTCTTTCAAGTCTAATGGCAGCGTTAGGGATCCTTTCAGCATATCTGATCCTTTCAGCATATCTTTGAACATGTGGTAGTATGGATACATCATGTACAGGAAGTGCTTTAGATCTTTCGAGCGCCCCGAGAACATATCAATGTCCTGCAGTGGATTCAACTTGAGAATGCTGAAGACAATAGGTGTTAATACCGCCAACACAATGAGACCAACCGCCTCTGAAAACTGCAATGCTGCAAAGCTCATCGCAAATGCTATGCGGTAAGAAAGCGAAATCAGATTATCACGTCCCGTAGGTTTTTGGATTTCTTTTCCTCTCAGCTTTTCTTTGTAGTTTGACTTTGGATGCGGAAACAGCAATACATCTAACATCACAAGACGATCTGGCTTGTGCTGCGTGAAGCTACGCTCCTCGATGGCTCTATTAATGAACAAGTGTCCAATAACAACTCCCCAATCATGTGTCATGAGAGTGAAAGTAGTCTTGCATTCATCTGTTGATGATGATACCGACTTTGCATGTTCCTCAAACAGTAGATCAGCCGCATCTCGAACACAGCAAGTCACTTCGTCAAATGTAAATCCAGTCTTTTTAAATCCAGTAAATTTCTGTTCATTGAAAGTCTTGTTATCAAAACCAGGGAAGCAAGTTACACCGACGTAGCAGCCCCCAACTTGTCCGTCTCGCGCTGTTGCTAACCGCTCGGCGAGGTTTGAGATCGGCTCCAAACCATCGGGAAAGCCTCCACAATACAAGATCACATCTTGTGCTGCAGCTGCCTCACCGTAGATATGAAGGATGCCTCCAGTTGGATTTCCCGGTATAGGGTAGTTGAAGACCTTTGGTGATGTTAGCATGCTGATATTTTTTATGAACTAATGCCTGTTTTATCGCCCATTACTACTGCGTGCACGGCTCATTCTAAACAATCATCGTCGGCTGTTTTGCTTCTCATTTCTTCCACAAAAAGTATCTTTAGCCTCCGACCGCGCCAAATTCCGGCCCGCCACTTTTGTTGCATTTCACATTTCATGACCACACCAAAAGCATCAGCTGAAAGCTCGAAGACGGTGGGCTCTCGTAGAAGTGGGGATAGGCAAACGCAAACAGTTCATACTTCATCCTAAAGATGCAGGTGATCCCACGAATACCATCCTTTCTCCTAATCATAATAACATGGCAGTGGTGGGAAGCTGCAGATGCACATCAATTCACAGAAGTCAGATCCAAAAATACTTTGGCGTTCACAACAACATTATCGGCAGGTGCACCATGGTCCACAAGAAGACGCAATAATTCTCAACTTGGAATGTCTCTCATTCCGATCCCAATTAATGAGCTACAACAGATAGTTCCAAATGCATCAAAATTAACTCCAACGGGTGATCAGTATGTCACCTATCTCGGCCGGACGCCAAGAGAACGATTCAATTCATTATTTGAAGGGTTTAGTGTTGCGTTTTTGGGGAGCATGTTTGCATATTTCATATCATTTGTTATTGGGCAATTTCTAGCTACAATATTGGGTATCATATTTCTATTCTGGCCAATTCTATCTCCCGAGTTCAAAGCCTACCAACGAAATTGGGAGCTTGTTGGTGGGCGAGATCTCATAGATGTGTGGGTAGATGATGACGACGATGGTTACTGGAGTGGTATTCCACAAAATAAACGTGGGCTATATGGGGCTTACTACACGGCAACAGTCAATGATATATGTGTGGTGGATGATGTGCGTGCAACTGCTGATGAAGAATATGATCTAGACGAATTTTCGGATTATACCATGACATCTGATGAATTAGAAAACATGACTGGCATCCCTTGGAAGTTGCGGTTACGCTTATTAGACGACGAAGGAAGAGGAATGCAAGTACATGCGCGAATGTCAGAAGACTATTTGGATTTAGAGCCAGGGATGAGTGCAGTTGGAGTACTGTTGAGTACAAGCAAACAGTTTGATCAATTAGCAGGCATGACTGATTTCCTGGTGCTTGATGAAGTTGACGGCAGCACAATTACCTGGGTAGGTGATTACCCGTATCTACCGAAGGACGAGTTCTTGAGAATAATAGAGACGAATGGGGTTGCAGAAGAGTTATTGGATGATTTGCAAGAGGATGAAGAATATTTAGACGAAGAGGATGAAGTGGAGAACGACGAAGCACTCGCTCCAGTCAGCTCAAAGAAGCTAAAAGGTAGATGATAACAACATGCTGCTAAACAGAAACTAGTAAAATTACACACTCTAACGGCAATAATGAGTGCCGTTTCTCTTCTTGCCCGTATTCATCCACTTGACCAAATGCACTGCCTTTCTCTGGTCACCTTCTCCAGCACCTCCATGCCATCTAAATTGGCCTTGCTTCTCAACCTTCTTGGCAACCTTGGCCATGTCATCATCCTTAAGTCCCATTTGAGATGGCTCACGTGGACGAGAATGAGACCTTGCCTGACTGCTCGCGCGTTTGACTGATTGCTCACGTTCCTTACGAGCACGTTTGATAGCACCCTTGCTCTTTCCACGTCCGTCCTCCATCTCTTCGTCTTCATTATTTGCAGGGGCGGCATCTTCCATCTCTGCATCTCGTTTGCGACGACGTATCTCCCTCGGATCATCCCTCTCCCTCTTTCTTCCTCGTTCTAACATCGCACCAGTGTCAACTCCGTACTTGTCCATTCGCTTCTCGATTGCGCTAGCCTTCAACTTGGCATCACTATCGTGCATATCCTTGACACGGCCACGAATCTCACGAGGCAATGCAGGACGGTTGCGACCACCAGGTCTTTCTTTGTGAGCGCGAGCAATCTTGACGCGGTCCCTGATTTCAGATACTTGAGCTTTCTCCATCTCATCCAAACTGTCATCATCATCCATACGTTGCATGTTGGCAGCATCGTATTCTGCTGCCAGTTGGTCCTCCTCTTCCTCCAAAAGTCGAAGCCTATCATCAATGTCTGGATCGACGTAGTCAGCAATATTCTTTCCATCCAAAATCTGAGGGATGGCATCAAAACGCCACTCTGGGTCAGCGAGATCGTATTGTTCACGGTAATCAGGAGCCCAGACACCAGGTCCGCCATTTTCCCACATGAGCTCTCGGGCAGTCTTCTTACGGGTACTAACACCATCGTCACCAATCATTTCATCGTCGCTTTCAGGTGGAGTATCGTCAGCCTCATCATCACTATCATCAACTGTAGGAGCGTAGCCTTTACGAGACTTCTTAGGTTTCTTGACTCCCAATTCTTTCTCCCTCTTGACGCTTTCAGGAATGAATGCATCACGTGTAACTCCATCTCTTGCTGTGGGATACACCACTTGCAATCGGTTCATTACAGAGTCGACCTTATTACCACTCACACGAGAATCAACTCTTGCAGCCAACAACTTTTCACATGCTTCATTCTTCACTTGACTGACACCTTCCTCACTCACATTACTCATCTTAAGCATTGTTGTATTTGGTCCACTCTCTTCAAGCAAATCTTCAATCAACTTTTTCCTATCTGCCTCAAGAGTCTCCCATGGTTGTGCGTCAATCTTATTAATCACCACAACTAGTTGCTTGTTCGCAAACAGAGGTTGGATAGAACGGAACAAATTGCACTGCTGTTCGATAGTGTACCCACATTGTTCACTAATATCCATGAAATACAATACTGAGCATGTCAAGTGAGCCAAAGCCGTAATGGCCTGCATCTCAATTGTGTTCCTCTGCTCCAACGAATGGTCCAAAATTCCTGGAGTGTCAATCACCTGCCACCTCAAATACTTGTAATCAGTATGACCCACAAACAAACTCTTGGTAGTGAATGCATACGGTTGCACGTCCACATTGGCCCTGGTAATCTTATTCATGAACGAACTTTTTCCAACATTGGGCAATCCGCACATGAGCAGGGTACGAGTATTAGGATCCAACGCTGGAAGACGAGACATGTGCTTCCTTACTTCCTCGAGGTAGGAAAGACTCGCCTTTTGGCGTTTTAGAATGGTACACATACGACCGAGCGCAGCACGTTTGAGACATTTGCATCTGTAGAGTGAGTCACCGTATTTCACCATGCGGATCATATCACGTGCAACTGCATCGACTAACTGCTTGGCAGTGTTGATTTGGCCAAGGGCAAGTTTGTAGTGATCACGATCGTAGAGAGTGTTACAGAGATCGGAGTAAAAGGGATGGATGTCGGATAGACGTGGAAAGTCAGCAAGCATGGCGGTGAGACGATCGGAGATGGTTTGTTGAGTGAACTTGATTTTACGCATGCTTTAGTTTGCAAATAGATGACGACAAAAGTTGTGAGCATGATGATATCAAGTAATATCACGACATAGATTTCCAGCAAATTAAAACTGTCAACTCACTAGAAACTACGAATCCTCGTAATCTTGTACCCAGGATGCACCACTGTTGGCGTCTTACGCTGAGTTCGAGTGAGGACAATATCCACAAAGTCCGATGCCGATGGCACCGGGGCCATCTTCTTAAAGTTGTAGACGGGCATGGTGGCTGATTATATTTGTCTTCTTCTTCTCTCCTACACCGATGCGTAGTTTGTGATACCAATAGCCGCCTAACAGACAGGGAATAATGGTAGATGCTATAATGCTGCCGATATCGAGTTGCTCTGTTGCCTTTTTGTTCTTTCAATGATTTGGTTGGAGGGAGGGATGAAGTCGCACGACAGACGTGTACAATCAGCCCACGGCTGATGGTATGGTACACTTATTTTTATTGAATAATGGTAACAAAAACTGGTAACATTTTTTTGTAACTTGATGTAACTACAATGGACTGAATGATTTACATACTTAGCTGTCGATCAACTCACAGAAATAACGTAGGATGGGAAGAAATATGTCAAAGCAGGTGGCACTAATTGCAGTATTGGTTGGTGCGGTCACTGCATTCCAGCAGCCATCGAGGAATGTGCTCATCACTCGCGTTCGGCAGGCACCTCCATCTCAGCCACCATTGGCTGTTTTTGGGCGCATACAAAAACAATCTACACAATCCACAACCCTCTTTTCAACCCAGTCTGACAACGACCCGCTTGTCTATCGCGCGTCACAAGCTCTGCTTGCTTCCTCGTGGCTATCATGGTGGAGTCAAGTTATTTTGACAGTAATTAGTGCGGTAACATTTATCTTTGCACGTAATGTGATGGAAGCATCCTTGATTGGGCCAATGGGCATAACAAAAGTGGCTCCCAAATTTATACTCCCGGGAGTTGGTATTGTCTTTTCCACCATGTCTATAATCTGGACATGGGGAGGACGCAGATTGGCCAAACGATTCTTGCGTCGTACAAACACCACACAGGTAGAGGCGGCTAATCTGCTTCGAAGGGTGATCAAAGTTGGGGCATCCATTAACTTGATAGGCCTATTCACAAGTGTATTCGGAGCACAATTTATTATTGGGTCATTAGTGGCAAAATCGATGCAAAATGCTGTTGGGTTTGGCGTGGGTATCGGAGGGGGGATGGTTTCGGCACAAACTTTACAACCATTGGATTTGCTGGTAGTTCAGGCCAACACGAACATGTTGACTAGCCACTTTGTTAGTCTTGCATGCCTACTTTGGTTGACAAGAATGGTCGACAAATTAGATCCTCCATCTTTAGAAGAAGATTTGTGAAGTGGAACAATTCAAATTATATCTGGTAATCTTTGTAAACAAGTTGCATACTGAAGACTGGGGAAGAGGTTTCTTTACTAGTTCTGATTATACAATTTCTCCAAAAACCTTCTTGCCAAATTCATAACATGAAATCATGACTGCACAAGCGGGAGCAACCTTCACCATACGTGTTGTGTTACCTCGCCATAGACCTGACAAACCTTCATCCTTGAGAATCTCTCTCATGTGACCAAATGTGCCAACATTATTGACCCGACTTCGTTCCGCTGCCACAGCTACTGACATGCTTCGTTGTTGACAATTGTGATGTGATCCTGAATATTCTTTCAAACCGAAATGATCACATGGGCCTGAGCCTGTCGTTAACAGCACTTCTGTTTGACTACTCATTTGTCTTCTCGTCTTTACAACATCGAAAGGCGTCGTACCAAAAGCAGCGATGGCTCCAGCGCCAGCTCCACTGACAAATGAATGCATTACCTCAACACCTGGCGGTATTGTCATTCCTTGATCTTTGTAGTAACCACCACCCCACGTCCCTAAAGTTTTGGAATCGGATAAATCATTCCTAAACTTTTCTAGAAACAACCAATATATTGCAGAGAATGGCACATCACGCCACAGTGTAGGTGCAAGTCCAGTAAACAGTGATGAGAATCCATTAGTTCTCAGTAATAGCCGAAACTCTTCCATCATTCCGGGGACCACTCTTTCTCCATTCCCAATAGCACTAGCTTGTCGTGTACGAACCAATTCTAACGGTGCTGTTGACAATGAAGCAAGTAGCCTTGATGTTGAACCTGCCACAAGTGGTATGTATGCCTGTCGCTTAGCATCATCATCTATATCATTTGCATGCTGCGTGGATTGTTCTATATTGTGGTTGTTAAGAGTGTGGTTGTTTCGCAGTCTCGTTGATATTTCATCATAAGCAGTGAAATATAACACAGTGGATGGTATTGACATGAGCAACGTTGGTCGCAGTCCCGCGTATATACCTGACCAGCCTTCATGCTTGAATATTGAAAACAGTGTTCGGAATGTACCGCTTGTGTGCGGTGGTGCAATTGTTGATCGAGTCGTCTCTACAGGAATGGAGCATTCCATCAAACCATTATTCAGTACAAGCGTACCACATCCACGGCATGGTTCTACTCCAGAAAAGTTGATGTATGACATGGGCTTCACGCCAGATGATTGCTGTCGTATCTTGACGACTTCTAATGGTGTTACTGCTAGTGCAGTGATGATTGATCCTACAGAACCCGATAGAATTCTTGGCATGAGATGTGATGATGACACTTGGACGTCGTTTGAACTTACGGCAGGAGGCGACTCCAGACTTGCTGGTCCAAGCTCATCATCGGCTGCTCTTCTTCGTTTACTCATCGTGGGTGTAATTGATTTGTTGTTATGGCACAGAGTGTATTACTGACTGTAGCGTAGGGCTCGCTTCATCGTCTGAGTTGGCAAAGTGAGAAAAAATCATGGGGCGGAGAGGAAATGGATGGCGGGAACACGGAATCCGGCGAATGGAAATCCTCGAAACGACGACAACCGAAAAACGTGAAAAGGCACAAAACATCGCATTTTAAGATTGACATCGAGGAGATTGGTGCGATAGATATCTACGCTGCAAGAAGAAGTAATGCAACGACACTACCATGGGAAATTCACCTTCTAGTCATTCGGACTCCAGCGGTGGCGGCGGTGCTAACGAAACGGCGTCAAATAAAGTACCAGCGGGCGCATCATCGGCGGCATCTTCTGGTGCACTAAGTTCTCCTACCAAACCAAATTTTCGCGGTACCTTCAATCCAAACATATCCATACAAACACTTGGCTCTGGAGGTCCTGGAGACGATGCAGGCGCATATTACAATCTTGAAAATCCTACATCCAACAATGTGGGTTTGGGCGCAGCACTAGTTGGTGGCGGTGGTGCAAACAACAATAACAATATATCTGGAAGTGGAGATGTCATATTATCATCACTACCGAAAGACTTGAGTCCATCTTATTTAGGCGGGCAGATTGTGGCAATACAGAGATTGTTACCGGGAAGTGGCCGAATGATGCGTTCGTATAGAATGAGAGTGAGGGTTGCCAAAATTGATTCTAGCAGCAACGGTGGAGCTGCTGCAAACTCTACTGCAAACCCTACTTCAAATAATACAGCAGGATCCGACAATAACAATCGTTCCAATGGTGTATCCACTATAGAACTGGCATGTAAATCATTCATCGTACGATCTGAAAAGGGTGAAACACCACTAAGGATGGCATTAACTGAGGGAGACGCGGAATTGAAACGACTTCGCACGCTCCTCTCTGATCCAGCAAAGCATCCTCACATTCTATCCTATTCCAGATGGATGATTGGATCGTCCTCATCATCAAATTCTCAACCAGCCAACAACTTTCCCGTCGCTCGACCCATTTATCTAATACGTCAACATGCGCATGCATCACTAAGTGATCGTCTATTCTCCCGGCCGTTTCTTACTTTGATTGAAAAGAATTGGATTACATTTCAGTTATTAAAAGCATTACAATCTCTTCATGATGCCGGAGTTTGTCATGGACATTTAACGACGGAGAATATATTGCTAACGAGCTGGAATTGGGTCTTGATTAGTGATGTGGGATGTCAACATTTCAAACCAGTCGCACTACCAGATGATGATCCTGGATTGTGGATTCATTGGTTTGAGGGACGGGGAGATGAACAAGTGAAGCGAGAGAGCTGGGTGGGACATCATCGTGGTGGTGATAAAAAGTGTTGTTTGGCACCCGAGAGATTTTACACTCCTGGGTGTGATGAGGGGGATATTGCTACAGAACTCACTCCTGCAAATGATATCTTTTCATTGGGTTGCGTGTTAATTGAACTTTTCCTTGGTGGAGAACGTGCATTGGATCTTGGCGATTTAATGGAGTATCGACGACAAGGAAAGGATAGTACGACGTTACCGCAAACCTTAAAGCAAAAGTTGGACAAGATAGAATCGTCAAAGATGCGTGCGGCTTGTAAAAATATGATGAGCTTGGATCCATCTGCGAGGTTATCTCCGATTGAGTATTTAGAACGTCTATCGCCAAGTTCCAAGACAAAGAGCAAACATGAAACAAAAGCAGACAAGTCCAGTTCGAGCACTGCACCAATGCCAGCATGTTTCCAAGCTGCATTATACCCATTCATGCTTCGTCTTCGGACAGAGATCTTGTCTCCAGATGCGCGGATTGCATTGGTTGCATGTCACTATGGAAGTATTTTGAAGGCTGCTGTAGGGGTGGAAGATGATTGGGGTGACGCATACTTTGCTCGTGTGTTAGGACCTACTTTGAGTCGTATTGAGAGCTTATCTCAATCCAAAGATTCGCCTATATCAGCAGTTCCAACCTCCAAAAATCAATCGACTTCTGCAAATGCCGACATAAGCTCATTTTCACTTGACAAACTGCTGATGGAAACTGAAACTCTCTTGAGGCAACTTGATTCCGGTATGGATTCAATCAAATATAACGGAAAAAATGATCCAACTTCATCGGCCAAGGTGTCGAAATTGGTGGACGACTTTACGCAGTCTACAAGGCAACCATCTGCGCCTCATTCATCTATCATGGTGCTCCTTCAGGTGGTGTTTTCTGCTGTTCGGCACGTTCAACGCACTTCGTCAAAATTTGTTGCTTTGAAGTTAATGCATCGGATCGCGTTATTCTCTTCTGACGACATTCGGCTCCAGCGAATTGTCCCTTTTGTGACGTCCCTTCTTCAGGACTCAGAACCAATAGTTCGAGCGTCAAGCATCTCTGTCTTGGCATCTGTGCTGGCCACTGTTACAAGCTTTCCACCATCGGATGCTCAGATCTTCCCAAAGTACGTATTCAAAAAGGTTGCGCATCTAATAACAGACGCCTCTCTGATTGTCCGTGTTGCATTTGCCAAAAATATTGCCATTTTGGCTGAGACGGCGATGCGCTTCCTCGATATAGGCCATTCAGTTAGCCTGTATGAAGCAGTTGCAGGAAGACAGTCGTTAGAATCAAGTGGTTCTAAAGAAGAGAAAACACGGACGAAGAGTGCAATCTTCTCGGAAGAGGCAGCCAGTCTTCTCAACAAAGAATCGGTGGCGTCTAATGATAATCAACGAGATGCCACAAATACCACAACGGTTACGATAAGAAACACATATGATTCTGATCTTGCGGTATTGCATGAGGTTGTCTTTCGATGGATGATCCATATTACCACCGACACTTCTGACCACTCATCCCAGTCAAAACAGGCACTTCTCTCAGATTTGCCTCGATTGTGCAACTTCTTCCGTGCAGAGTACTCCTTTCAGCTCTTGCCTGTAATAGTTTCGTTCTTGAATGATAGAAAAGATTGGCAACTAAGGGCTGCATTGTGTCGGCATCTACCATCAGTATGTATATCTGTGGGCAGAGCGGCAACTGAGCAATTCGTCATCCCCTGCATTGAAACAGCACTCAACGATGAAGTTGAAAAGGTGATTATCGAAGCATTAAATTGCCTGTCAACGCTGATATCTCTATCACTACTGACGAGAGTGACACTGCTTGGAAATGAATTGGCAGGAAATTCAAGTCCACGTAGGTCACGTCGGAAGAAGCAAGGCGTCGTGAAGAAATGCGCTTCTCTACTGGTGAATCCATCTCCAATAGTTAGGAAATACGCTGCTGCATTGGTGATTACCAGCTGGAAAATTCTCGATGAAACCGATGCAGAAGTGTTCTTAAACATGTTGTTGCGGCCTTATTTACGGTACAAGCCTATGGCTTTTGACTCGATGCTCCATCTTTTTGCCTGTCTCAAGCCTCCGCAGCCGAAGGATAATACCACAACCAATGCATTGACTGCGCAGTCTAACATTGACATGGAGATCGAAATCTCTGCAAAGATTGCCAGTATTCTGTCTGTCCCGAATCAGCAATCTGTTGAGCTGATGACATCATGTGTCCCTAAGTTTTATGAAGCAATGATGCGTTCATCGTTGGAAAATCAAGCCTTAAGTGCTTCGTTTCTTTCTCTTGGGTTTCTTGCCTTGCGTCGTGGTAAGTTCAGCATTCATTGAAAGTTTTGTGTTCCTTTCAACATTCACACACCTGACTAAACACAAACAACTTCCGTTTAGTTTACGCTCTTAACATGGAAGATCCGCTGTGCACTTCCAACCGTATCATGTGTAGTACTGCCAATAATAAGAAGTTCTCAGAATCAATAAAGAAGAATGTCGCGATGGATGAAGAAGAAATGACCAGCATTATGAACAGCCCAGAGGTCAATGCTGTTGAGGCAGCCGTAAATGGTGAATGGGGTTCAGCTGCAGTCATTGATCAGACGATTCCCGAAAACTCGTTTGTTCACAATAAAATTCAACCACTGAGCGTTCCGCCACTGAGTCCACGCTTAGGCGTTGCCAGCACGTACAATCCCGATCCGAGTGTACGCCAACATTGGAGCCCGAAAGAAGATAATATGATTGGAAGTACAAGCGCAACGGAGCATTCCGGGCCTGTCAATCGATTAGCTGTGTCGGCAGATCACTCTTTCTTTGCATCTGCGTGCTTTGATGGTACAAGCAAAGTATTTGAGCTTCGACAAGTTCAAGACAGTGGAGGTGAGCTTCAAAGTTGTATCACCTACGATGGACATAAACAGGTTGGGAATGTGCGCATCAATGATGTGACAATTTTGCAAAATAGTCACTCTGTTGCAACAGCGGCAAGCGATGGATCTTTACACGTGTGGAGAGTTGACATGATTTCTTCTCAACAACAAATGCAGCTCAACAGCCAGTCGCCAGTTCGCATCAATAGACCAAGAGTGTCTGGACACTGTGCTGTCCGTACCATCGACACAAATGAAGGTGAACTTTTGGCGGTCAAGCATTTCAATACCCCATCTGCTTCAATTCTCGCTTATGCAACACAGAGGGGCAACATACACTCATTTGATCTAAGGTGCGGTCGTAAACCTTTTTCGTTGCATATGCGACCTGAACTCGGATATCTGACTGCTATGGAGGTAGGGAACGATAAGAATTGGATCGTTGCTGGTACGAGCAGAGGTTTCATTGGTTTGTGGGACATACGATTTCAGACCATGGTGAAATTATGGCGACACAGCAGAGACTCTCCTATTAGACGACTCACCAATGCCTTTGGAAGTGATGCAAATGAAACTTTTACACGTCCTCTAGTCTTTATGGGGTGTGATACAAATGAGGCATCCCTGTTTGATGTCTCAAACGGAGATTGCCGGCAGTGCTATCGTGTCCTTGACTCATCGTTTTCTTACGTCGATCAATCAGCTCTTCCGCTGGAGTATCTCTCGCGACCATATCTGGAAAGTGTCAACATCCGCAAACGTCGTATTGTATCCTTGAACAAGGCGCTACAGCTAAGTACCAGGGGTGCATCTCTCGGGGTGAACGTAAATGCACTGGTTGCCAGTATCAATCGTCGAGGGAAATCATTTCTAGTCACAGGTGGTTCAGATCACATGATCAGATATTGGGACTTGAATTCATCGTCAAAATCCTATGTTGTTAGTGGATTAGCAAGGCATCAACCACCGGCAGAGTTTGAGTCTGTAAAAATGGGAGGTGAATCGCGCCTCATCCTTTGCCGACAACCATCGACACCTCCTGTAAATCTTGTTGAGAGTTCACGTGTTCCATCAAGAAATCGTCAAGGGATTGCAAAGGGTGATGGAGCCAACCATCGAGATGCAATTCTTGATCTCAAGTTGGTGAAGTATCCACAGATGGGACTTTTGAGCTCTTCAAGGGATGGAACAATCAAGCTTTGGTCATAATCACTTCATAAGTTATGTAAATGTTGATCAGCTATTTCAAATCTACGGTGTAATCCAATTAAACAGCAGCAATAGTATAGCCGCAAGCACAATAAAACTTGCCATGGGATGTGTACTCTTCTTCCCTCGAGCCACTGCATCAACCAATTGATCCTGTCCCTTGTCCACATTTTCTTTGCTTTTAATAGCTTGATCATGTATCATGAAAATATCCTCCTGCTGCTCTGTGATCAAGTCTGTAAACCGGGAAAGCAGTTGAGTGATTTCAGCCATGGATCGTTCGACCTTTTGAACGCCCTCTAGATCGGAGTGTTGATATGTTGCAAGTAATGTGGCAGATTCTCTTTGGAGCTGATCCATATGTTCCTCTTCGTTGTATTGCTGTGATGGCATCATTACATTGGGTATATTCTTGAATTGTTGGACAGCAGCAGGAGGGGGAGGAGAGTGAATCTTTGGCACTGGTGCTTCGTCATGTTGAATTTTTGACTTGACTTGCGGTGTATCCAGCAGTTCCAATACTGACGGAGGAGGGAATGTGTTGGTAATGATAGATTCCAATGATGATGCATTTGTTGGGTTGTTGTCAGTTTCACCATAAATACGCAGAAACTCCTCCTGCTCTTGGTCTCTCTCATACCTTTCCTGCTCTGGATCATGATCACCCAATTCCCATGGAGCTGGAGGTGGTGGCGGATGATTCGATCGTTCTGTAACATCTAGAGTTGCTCCACTAAAGAATCCGAGTAATGGATTTTGCGCAATTTTGGTAGGTTCATCCATGGAATAATTCCCACGAGACTGAGATTTTTCTCGTTGCGATGTCAGAGTTGTCATGGGATCCATAATTTCAGTCTTTAAACGCTGCATTAGACAGGAGGCAATGCCAGCTCTATGACCTATGGGACCATTTGCCCACTTACGACGCTGTGTTGCTTCATCCAACTCGTTGTTATCATCTGCACTATTTATAAAAGGATGGTCACCCTCCACAACAACAGTCTGCCTCAAAGATTCAATCTGCTTTGCCATCCCAGCTGCAAATGATGCCACGGTTGTTTCAAGAATGGATCTATCCGCATTGGAGGTTGTGGTTTCGTCCGCGTAGTTGGTATCATTATTGTTGTTGTTGTTGTCGTGACCAAAAAATATGTGGAATGTGTCACCAGTGCAATTTAGATAGGAGGCTGATTTACTTTCAATCATGAGGGATACTTCATTGATGGAGGCTGATAGAGCTAGAGCAGCTTGCATCCATGAATCGATATTGGTATAATCATTAACGTGGTCATCGTCCTGGTCATCATGAATCATTGCAATCAAGTTGATAGCAAGATATTCCGGCGAAGACGAGTACCCAAAACCATCATTGTTGTCACTGTACTCGTCGGAAGCAGTAGAGTCTGTGTCATAATCTTCCTCCTCTGGTATATGGTGGTGGTGCTTTTGTGGGTCTCTTCCCATGAAAATGTCGTGGCTTATCGCCTCCCATTCTCTGGTGCGGTCTTGAGCGGCCGCCATGGTGGATGTGTGTTGCTTTGATTGTGTGCAATTTGGTCATTTGGTGAAGTGGGTATTTAGATTATTGTCCCCATTTTGGGAACAATGTACCAGATTTGTACCCTGCAAAATTTCTTAGTAAAAGTTAAAATTATTATCGCCGAAAAGAAAATGTCTCAGAAACTGAAACTTGCCGCCACCTGCGATTTCCAACAACTTAGACGATCCAGGCCCGGCCCGATCGATCGATGTTCCACCAACTTTTGTGAATGACAAGGCATCATTTCCTCCTCAGCGGAAGTTGATTGTTGCATATGAAACCCTCTTCAAAATGAAGCGCACCCAAACCTTGTTTTGTACCTGTTAGCATGAAGGCACAAAGATTCTCCTGCTCCTGATAGAAAAAGATGTACCAACCCAAATAGAACTTCAATAATGTTCCCAACATGCCATAGATGTTTGTTGCATGCATAATCGGATAGTAATAATTGACAGTATACGCCGCTTCCAGGGCAAACTCGTACAATTCTTCAGCACCACACACCACAGCTATGAAGGAATACAGATGCTGAGCAACTGTAATGGGACCGGTCATCCACAGTAGGCACTTGAATTCGAGGAGAGAACTGAAACTGACCGTTGTAGAGAGGGCACCATTTATTATCGTACCCTGAATGGGTTCAACGTACAGAATCGTTTCACTTCCATCGGATGATGTCACGTTGAAGAACGCATTAGACGAGCGTAGAAGTGAAGGTCTCAAAGAAAGTGAAGGCCTGCAACAGAAGATCCAAACGTTGGCATAGACGATGTAGAGGAGGGAATGGGCTCAGCGTACCAAATGTACCCATTTCCTTCGGATGACGTGCGATGGAAGTTACGTAGAGAACTTATGGAGAGAGTCGTAGAGGTGAAGATCTGATTCCACTGGGTACAATGCACCTAACATTGGCCCCGCCGCTGCAGGATCATCTGATTCCGCTGGGTACAATGCACCCAACAATGGCCTCGCCGCTGCAGGATCTCTGCCGATGTTGCCCCTCAATGCCTGTCATGACGACTGATTGCGCTGGCAGCTAAGTGGAAGTTATTGAAGCCGATGAAAGCACGTGATGATGCAAAACACAAGAACAAACTAACTTACTGATAGACGCAACGAACGAAGACGTGCGGTTAAGACTCAGGCGAAGAATACAGGGGGAGTGAGAGAGGCTGCAGCGGAGCGGAAGATTGCGTTAGACGCCGGGGGAGGGTCGGCTAGGTAGGTGGAGTTGATCATGGTGTGGGTGTGGTGTTCTGGTTATGATGTGGTGAGCGCAGGTGGGGGGTCGGTGGGGGTCTTTTGGCGACGAACGCACGGAAGAAAACGTTTTGTGTGCTTCGGTTGAATGGGTACAAATCTGGTACATTGTTCCCAATTAGGGTACTATAATATATGATGCCGGTGAAGTCCGCACTGGAAAAGACTGGAAACCGGCCGAAAATGGACCATTAAAGTTGAAATTAGTACGCCCAATACGGATTTTGCCAAGAGAGAACAATATTGATTCCTACGTGCAAATTGTCCCTTTTTCGATTGTACTCCGAAATGGTTCGTCACTTCCATCTGCTTTGTTCTTTCAAAATTCGTGAGGAAGCGTTGCGTTGACCATGTCATAACTGGTCATACCATTGTCTCATTACATCAGTGCGTTGCACCGACCAACCTATTCTGTAGTATTCTTTGTAGAGGCTGCTTTCCGGGCGGCGACAAGTAGCTGCGCAATATCTAATAAGCAGCAGTGGCTGCAATCTGGCTGCAATCAACATCTTCACAACGCATATCAACGATGATTCTTCATCACAAATCAATATTTGTGTCAGCCTTCTTCGCAACGGCATCAAGTAGTGCCCTGATTCTCC
This sequence comes from Skeletonema marinoi, assembly GCA_030544225.1. NCBI lineage: Eukaryota > Bacillariophyta > Thalassiosirophyceae > Thalassiosirales > Thalassiosiraceae > Skeletonema > Skeletonema marinoi. The sequence continues at coordinate 907,194 of CM060491.1, forward strand.
ATCCATCACCACCAATCCGACGCAACTCTGTTACTACTCTCAGCGCAATAAACGACGAGTACGATGGCCGTCCATCCTACCGCAGATATCAAAGAGACGGAAGCGGAGAAAGTAAAAATCGATTCAATCTTCGAAATAATTCAAACTACAATACTAACAATGAAGATGATGCGTATGAACTGGCAAGAGAGCTTGCTTCCAGGAGGGGGCTGCATTTATCCAGTAGAGATCAAGAGCAGCATGTTCCCAATGTTCCCATGGATTCCTATCTAGATGATTACCGTAGTAGTGATGTGCCACCAATGTATGGAAGTGATTATGTGGGAATATCAGAGCAGGAACTTCCGAGAGTTCCAATGGATTATAATGCGAATAGTAATTACAATGAAGGAGGATATGGAAGTGTATCAGCAGGAGGTGGTGGATTGAAAGATCTTACATGGGGTGGAATAAAAGAACAGAATGATCAGAAATACAAAGAGTATGAAGTGAGAAGGAGTAGACATACTAATAGCAGCAGCAGCATGGGACAAAGGTATAAACAACCACAACCGCCGAGACAACCGCCTAGAGAAGTGAGACCACCAGCCGATTTTAGAAGTAGAAATGATCGGTTGTATCAAAGTGGTCCTTCATCGCAACGTTCACAGGCTTCCATGGGTCGACGGGCAAATAACTATGATGAAGTACGCCGAATGCAACCACCGCGTCAACAACCACCACAGCCCAAGAGCCGATCGAGCTCGTCGAATTCCATGAACCCGTTTGAGGAGGTGAAGAGGGTCAATAAGCTATCAGAGCTTGCGTCTACTTCGGAAAGGATTGACAGTCCTGCAAGACGACCCATGTCGCAATATCCAGGACCAAATGCACAATTTAGACCCAACATTCCATATCAACAACCACCTCCTCCGTTTAGGCCGCCTTCAATGGGCAGATCAGGATCGGTTCCACCACCTCAGTTTATGCCTCCTCCTCCTCCTCCTCCTCCACAATTTGTGCAAATGCCCCAATATCAGCAACAGAGACGACAACCCAATCTTAGACCGCCACCATCGATACCACTCTCACAGCTTGCTCTACAACCAAATATTCAACCGATAGATCAGCCATCGAAACAACAATCTCAGTCATTTCAACAATCTCAATCATTTGGACAGCAGCAGCAGCAGTCCCAACAAATGCCTGGTGCATTCAATGATCGGCGTCAGCAGCAACAACAACAGCAACCGCCTTCATTTTCTGCCCCTGGAGGAAGAAGTCAATCAGAGTCATTTGGAGGTAATGCATCAGCGTCGTTCTCAGCTTTGCCATTTCAGCAGATGAGTCAGGCTGATTTCACGCGTCCATTTCAAGGAGGATCACAGCAGAGTCAGCAACAATCTACTTCTTCTTCCTCTTCCAATAATTCAAATCCCGGGGCAGCGAGGCAACCTCCACCTGATTTAGGTGGTCCACCGCCTAATTTCAATGGTCCACCCCATCCATTTGATCAAAGAGGACCACCTCCGCAGTTTGGCCAAGAACCGCCACCACCCCCATTAGGCGCTGGCGTTGATATACACATATTTCAAAATCCTTTTATGAACGAGCCCATGTTTCAGGAACCACAAACTCCAACACAACCAAAGCCAAAAGACAACAACAATGTGAAAGTACCGAAAGATCCAAACGTTGAGAAGATGCGGAGACGGGCAACATCGTCGTCATCGAACAATCCAGGTTCTGGTATGAAAATTCCAAAAGATCCACTCGTTGAACGTCGGCGGCAGCAGCAGCAATCGACACCTCAATCCAATGATGGTACAAAAGTTCCAAAGGATCCGTTTATGGAGCGGCGGCGGCAACAGCAGCAATCTACTGCCCAATCCAACAGTGGTACAAAGGTTCCAAAAGATCCGTTTATGGAACGACAACGGCTTCAGCAACGAAAGCCAGGCACAAATGCACATAGCCAAGAAGTCAGAGTTCCAAAAGAACCAACCATTAGAAATCAACCAACAGAACGTCGGCCAAAAGAACCAAAACCAAAGTCGTCATCAAACGTGAGAATACCTCGAGAGCCAAACATGAGAATACCTCGTGAGCCCACAATAAACGCTCGTAGAGACAATATCCTAAGGGAACCACAGCGCAAGAGCAATATGGATAACAAAGGAGATGATGACATACCATACGAAGATTTTGCTTCTTTCTTCGACATGCCAAAGCTTTAGTCATGGAGCAGCAGTAGGTTTAATGTACAATTTCATTGAATAGTTTAGAATTTAATCGTTACTTTAACGTAATATCAATCAACCAATACCGATCTGGGAAATTTAACACGCTTTTGTCTGAGTTTTGTTTCCTCATAAACTCAATGCCCTCTTCCAATTCTTCATCAGAAAATTCTTTGAATATGCTCCAGAATCTCGAACGAAGCAATTTACTCCAGTCATCTACTGTAAATTCTAATGGAAAATCATGTAGAGTTTGTGTCCATGTGAGGCCAGCCTTCTCTGCCAATTCCCTAGCGCTTTCAATATCAACACATGATTCTTTGAACACTTGAGCAATACGTGGAAACCAAACCAAGTGTGGATTGTCGGGACGTGTTACAATCAACGCTCTGCCACCACCATTTTGTTGAAAGATTCTAGCCAAATTTTGGAATAGACGAGACTGGTCAGGAATGTGATGGAGCATTTCTTTCAAAAGAAACCCATCAACCCTTGTATCTGTATCCAACTTTTCTAGATACTCTACGGCATCAATTTTGAGGAAATGAATTCCACCTTCCATTTCATCATCTTTTGCAAGATAAGGATCAACGCAAGCACAATGCTCGGGTGGTGGATGCATCTGTTGTAGCATTAGTCGAGTAAAGTATCCTGTGCCTCCGCCCAAATCAGCTATGGAAGAACAAGATTGTAGGTGACTTGCACAAAGATCAGCCATCTCGTGGATATATTGCTTTTGTAGCTGGCAGATGTTATCATCTATTTTGTCTGCGTCCAGGTAGTCGCTGCCGTAATAGGTGGTGAGGGTTTGCTTTTCGTGAAATCCCATTGCCGCGTTTGGTGGTGGTATTATCTATTATGAGAGAATACAATACAATACTTAGTGCGAGTGGATGAACTACTTGCGGTGATGGTGATAAATGAAAATAATGGTGTGCGCGATGAGAGATGATGAGAAACAGCATGAGCGGCTTTGGATCTTGGATCTTGGAGAGCGCGCCAATTCTTTGTGGGAGAAAATTGATGCATGAGCGAGAGAACTCTGTGGATAGCTTGATCTTCTTCCTTTGCCCTTCATCTTGTCTTCTTCTCTGTGCTGGGAGATCGATTGCTGGGGCTTCCAATGGGGCTGCAAACCACGGACAGGATACAACAATCACAAGGCAAAAAGAGGAGCGTCAGCTAACTATACACGACTTAGATTGGAGGATGTTCCTATCCTTCCTCCTGCTGCTGCGCTGCGCAACTGCTGCTGCTGCTGCTTTTAGTCACTCAGTCGCTATCGATCACCTGGTTATTATACTTTAGCATCTGACATTATCTTCTACATACTGACTGCCTTCGTACCAGCAAGATGCAGAGCAGTCACTCGATGTATGTAATTTAATCTCACTCTTCTATTTTACTACCCGTCAGACAGATTTATTGAAATTCTGACATAATCTGTGGCGGTGGCCTCTGTATTGTGGGCATGATTGGCAGTGTCAAACATGACGTAGTGTGAATCACCAATTTTGGGCAGGAGAACCAATGTGGTAGTTTTGTCGAGAAATCGGCTTTCTTGTCCGCCAGTCGGCTTCACAAAAACAGGCGGTTGAAATGTGCATTAGTAATTCCTACGTATGTAAGATTTGAAATATACCGCCAACCATCGTTTGAAGTCACAATTCGTTGTTTTTGAAAAGCCCTTTGCCCAGCCTCTCTGCCGATTGCTCCATTGCCCACAGAACAGCAGCTCATAAAAAAGCTCAAACGGTCACCATACATACCAACGAAAACAATCATGAATCCTTCGATCTTCTCCTCCAAGGCAGCCGCAGTCCCTGCCTCCGCTTCTTCGGCATCTTTGTCAGATGCATCGGCCTCCTCCTCTGATGTGCACTCGGCAAGTGACGCCATCTTTGCCGCAGATGAACTCGACGGTGTCTTCCGAATTGGATCCGCCAATGATTCTACGCAGAGTCAACTTGGTGGACATCTAGCTAGAGATAGTAGCATTCGTCGTCGGCGTTTCATCTCACCCTCCTTCGCCACTGACGGAGAGCTATCTACCTTTTCGGAAGAAGATAATGATGACTCCGATGACATCCAAGAGAACATCAACTCTAGAGGCATCCATCTTTCTTTCCGTCAAAGCAACCGTCGCAATATCTTCTATCCATCGCGCAGGCAGCAGTCGCCTTTTTCTGACATCTTCCGCACGCCTGTCAGCGGGGCGAAGCGCCAGTGTGAAGACATGATGGCTGAAGACGACGATGGTGATCAAGTCAATACCTCCGCCACCCCTCTATTAAGCCGCGCCAATTGTATCTGTAGCAGCAATGATAGCAGCGATGATTCATCAACTTCCTCATCGTCAGAGGAGTCTTTGGACCACGTGATGGCATCTCCCAGTTCCAAGCGCATGTGCCTCAGCAAATTTGATTCTCCATCATCTTACATCTCCTTGTTCTCAGTGACATCGCCTGCCACTATTGACTACAGAGGTGCTGATAGTGCGATCATTACTCCGAGGAAGCTAGAGCATCCTTTGGCTAGCAGACCTCTTATTGAGAGCTGAAGACATCAATAGCGTAGGTGATTCGCCACACTCTTCTAGAAGGGAAATTTTCTAGTTTGCTGCTTTCATTTAGATTTATTATAGTTGTAACCAATAGACGATACAAAAGTACTATGCATGCCTACATTTAATAATATGTAACTTCAGCAGAACGGTGGATGGAGCAATGGAGCACTGAGTACTTTCACTGTCCACTCACAGCGTGACATTGAAGGAGTAATCTGCGAGCTCGAAGTTGAAGCAAGCAGAGCAGAGCTTCATCTTCTTTCAACAAGCTCAGCACCAGCACTATCGAGAGCATATTTATTATTGAACTTCTTCACATAATATGAGATTCCCACCATTTTTGCAAGAAATATGAGAATGATTTTGATTTGACTGAAAATCGATGCGACAAGAAAGAAGAAAGCCCGCCTCGTGGAGTCCAAACAAATCAAACAAACCCACAACTTATATCTTTGTGTAAACAAACTCAGTGAGAGTAGACTTCTTATTATATCACTCATCGTTCGGCCATGAAATTACTATTCAGTTACTCAAGAAGTAAAGGAGGGGCAATGTTGTCACCTCCTCTCATCCTGTTGTGCTGCCTCCTCTACACTTCCATTGATCGAGTCACACGTGTAGACGCCAGAAGCGGTGTGCCATTTCTCCACTCCATAAACTCTCGCAACGCTGCTAAAGAAGCATACGCTGCCCATTTAGAAAATGAGCTGGAAGTGACCCGACGCCAGCTTTATACTTCGCAAAATACATGTACTACGCTAAGAAAACGATGTGAAGACCAGCGAAAGGAGACTTTGCAAATTATGTCATCTTCGGCTGCCGCTACAACTTCAGTAGAGAAAGATAAGGAACAGGACAAGGAACAGCTTGCGCAGCAAAATAAGGAAATTAAAAGGCTCCAGAGGAAACTTAAACAAGAGACGCAACAATTTCAAGAGCAAGTTGAAAAATTAACCTTGTTGGAAGCAGAGATGAAAGAAATACAAAAAATGACTGCCCAATCAAATGAGGCTGAAGTTAAAGAGTATGAAGAGAAACTCGAACAATCCCAGCAAAAGCAGTCTAAATATGAGCAAGAAATACAGATGTTGACCTTAAAATTAGAAGCAGCCCAGCTAGCTGCGCAGCAGCAGCGTGAGGGCGAAGAGGATCTATCTATCGTATTCCGCGCCCAGGAATTGCAGGAGCAGCTGCAATCTGTACGTGAGAAATATTCGACTGTCTTGAACACGGCAAAAGATGGAGGGTATGATAAAGATTATCAAAAAGTTATTGAGAAAGAAATGGATCAATCTATTCAATTGGCGCTGGAGAAAACTTTGAAAGCAGTAGAGAATGAATGGGAGACCAAGTATGCTGCGGTAGAACAGAAGATGGCCAAAATTTTAGACCATGTGGAAAGTTTGGAGAGCGAGAGGGATACAGCGCTGAGTCAATTAGAAGCGAGTATCTCCTCTTCATCAATTGCAGAGTTAAATGAGCAGCAGTTGAAGGAGGAGCTTACCCTCGAGCTGACGGAGAGCCTCACAAAAGAGTTAACCGATCAATTGACTGAACAACTGACAGCAGAACTGACAGAAACACTGGCAAAGAAGATAGAGAGAAAGTACAAGAAGGAATATAAACAGATGCAACAAGAACTCGAAGAGCAGAAGGCAACAAGTGAGCAATCAAGCGCTGAACTGAACGAAGACCAACGTCAAAAGTTAGAGGCGGAAATAACTGCCGCCAGAGAGCAATGTGAGCTTGATTACACAGCAAAACTCACCGAATTGCAAAAGCAAAGTGATGAACGAGTTCAGAGTGAAAAAGAACGCATGAGAAAGTTGGTTAGAGCTCTATTAGAGCGAGAGGCCAAGCTGAAACGCGACATCAAAGCAAAAGATACAACGAAAAAAGAGGTGAAGAAGAAGAAGAAACAGAAAGTCATGCAGTCTAATGAAGACAATGGTGCTGATGAGATGGTTCAGTCGGCAGCTTCGTTGTCATCAAGAAGAAAGAAGCAATCAAGGAAAGGGGTTCCACGGCCAAGCAGTTTTTGAGTGAAGTCACAAAGTTAAACGCTAAAATCATTTACTTCGGCATTCATGACGTAATTATATTTCATCTAACTCTTGTACTTAAGAGTACGATCCAATGGCATCCGCGCTTTACTTGCAGAGACTTCAATCGTTTTGTGTCCGTCGAGTGGGACGAATCCATGTAACAAAGAATAGTGGACTTGAGACCCACAAGTAGTTGAGATACAAAGAGTTGATGCTGACAACGAAAGCACACAAGCTCGAGTTACGCAATTGTTCGCTGTTTCTTCTTTTTTACTTAATTTTATCATGTTTCGAAGCAAAACAACTCAGAATAATCCATTGTATATTGTGATGGACTCTCCCGCTATCGAACAGTACGCTTCAATCAGCACTGCCCAAGTTTAATCACGCTCTATCCCTTCAGCGTTCAAGTACGTGTCGATGGTCGATTGAAAGGCTGCAAATTGCTAATAATACAACTTACAGACAAATAAAATGCTCTTATCTCCTCTATACTCAAGACCAGCAAGTTGTCTGTGGAGAATCTTAATGAGAGCCTAAACTATTGTTCGTTTAGAAGTATGGGAAGCCCTTCTCGAAAAGAACAGATTGGGTAACAACTCCAGAGAAAGCAAGCATGGCAGCTCTGCAGTGATTGATTTCCTGAAGCTTGACTTTTTCGATTTGCGCCTCGCTCTTTCCCTCAAGGTATTGCTTTCCAAATCCAAAGTCACCAGGCTCACGTCCAGATCCCTGAAGCATTTGGGAAACTCCAATCCATGAAGTCATTTCAGCGATAGCAATCCAGATGAAGATGTTTCCCATGGCACCGAATTCAACGGCGGCATCGTGAGCGGTAGCGGAGGTGGCTCCTGACATAGCCTCAGGATAGCCAGGAACACGCAAGCCGAGATCTACAGCAACGTATCCAAGCCAAGCAAGTTGACACATACGTCCGTGCTTGAGCTCAGCTTCACGGAGGTAGTCAACAGGGAAGTATTCAGAGATAGAAAGGGGATCGAATCCAAGATTTCCAACGTATCCCTCGCAGTTTTCGGGGTTAGGAAGGAAAGGAATGGCCTTGGACTTATCAGCTGCAAGGCGGTAGCCGCACGGCCTGGGGTAACAAAGAAAGCAGTATTGACGAGATTAAAGTGAGATTAACAGTGCAGTAAGATCACCTCCGAAGCTTAACATCGATGCAAAGAACTCACCGTTGGAGGCAGGGGCGAAAGCAGCGGCAGAACCGGCGGCGGCAGCGAGGACAGCAAGCTTCATCATGGTTGATATGCACAAAATAGGTCTCTTGTTGTTGGAAAAAGTTGCACTAACGTCACGGAGTCTGTCCTGACTTTTGAAAAAGATTTCCTCAACATAGATTTATTTAGGGGTAAGGAAATCACATCCAAAGAACGCTTCTCTCTTTCCGGCTTTTGCGTTGGAAAAGGGTCGAAAGGTGCGTGTGCGGAGATGGGTGTCTCCTTGAAGCATGAAATTACGTTCCTGCACACATATCTTTTGCGTAGTACTCTCGAACCCCATCGAACGCACTTTTTCTGTAAGATAATAACCATGATGAAGCTCGCCGTACTCGCTGCTGCTGCCGGCTCTGCCGCCGCCTTTGCCCCTACCAACTCTGGAGGTAGGTTTATTGATGCTTGCTTTGATTATTTCGCTTTTGACGGACTTATTCAGCCTGGATCTTGAGATAGATATCATACAACTCTTCTCATCTCAAAGCAAACTTGGTCTCAAGTATTAGGGTGGTCCAATATATGTGATCTGCAACGTACTGGCATCATGCGTTGATATTGTGGTGGTATTGTGGTTCTCTATTGAGATAAGAAGCAGCAGTAATATACACTCGACAATAGTGAAGTAGAATACGAAAGCATCTCAGCCGAATCTAATGCATTGAAATGAAAGCACAATTCGTAGGAATAGACTGCTTCTCAAATAGAGAAATACAATATACTCCTGGAAGACCAGAATTTCGAGATATAAAACAATCCAATGAAACAGTGCTTCCAATAGTCACCTACGTCAAAATGCAGGCCAAGAATCATGTACATATCAAATCTTTTGAGACCAATAACTACTGTTCAATCTTACTGTTTGGTTGCACAATCTAACATATTGTCATTTCCATTTGCTTTATTCTTTGCAGCTCGTGTTGCCACCCAAATCGGTGCCAAGTCCCAGGCTCTTCCTTTCCTTGAGGCCCCACCAAACTGCGAGGGATACGTCGGAAATGTTGGTTTCGACCCTTTCAGATTTTCTGACTTTGCTCCTGTTGACTTCCTCCGTGAAGCCGAGCTCAAGCACGGACGTATTGCTATGATGGCATGGCTTGGATATGTCTCTGTTGACTTGGGATTCCGTGTGCTTCCCATCCCTGAGGGACTTGAGGGAGTCACTGCCGCCACCGCTCACGATGCTGCTGTTGAGCAAGGAGGTATGGCCCAATTGCTCCTTTGGTTCACTTTGGCTGAGGTCATTGATGGTATTGCTATTGTACAGATGCTTGAGGGATCTGGACGTGCTCCTGGAGACTTCGGATGGGATGGTGGTATGCTCAAGGGAAAGTCTGATGAATATGTTGAAGATATGAAGCTCAAGGAGATCACCCACTGCCGTCTTGCTATGCTTGCCTTCTCTGGTGTTGTCACCCAATCCATCCTCACCAACGGAGGTTTCCCATATGTATGTGAGTACACAACCATTGAGATTTTTTTTTGTTAACTTGTACATTTATCATCTATGTCAGATTACTCACTTCTTCAACTTTCGTTAACGCACAGAAATACAAATTTGAACGTCATCTGAGACGTGTTGGCTGGTGTCAATGCAGTCAGATTTATTCTCCTTTGGGATCATGCAATGATCCTGCGAAACGTTTGACTCTTAAACAGTCAATATGTAGTATTCTAGGGTCCAATGAATGTCCACAGTGCTTATCACATTGGATAGGAAACAGTTTGATTCCAGCCTCATCCTTGGCTATTATCTATCGAGCAGAAAGAACTAACGCAAATAAAGAATTAAAGTTCGCTTGAGCTACACCTCCTCTCTAGTAAAATGCATCGCCGTACAAACAGTTGCCTTTGCAATGATTTACAATACCAGGCAGTACTATTTTCGATTGACATATCACAACAGAGTTTCTAATCATTCATGACAGGCTAGCTGAGAAGTTGTCGAAGCTCCTCAACTGTTAGCTAATTGAAGGCAGTTTATTATGGGTTTGCATGGGTTTCATTTCATAATATTGGTCTATTACCATTAAACCTTAAACATCAACAAACACATTAATCCAGCCTTAAAATCTAAACAAAGCAGAGTGCAATGATGATCCTACAAGTCCTTTGTACATGTGCTCTAACAAACCCCCTCCCCATTGTAAAAATTGAAAGCAACAGCATCAAAGGCATTAAACTTAAGCCGATCCATCTGCCCTGTTCATGCCCTCCTGAGCAGCAGATCTTCTTGCGTAGTACTGATCCAAAGTCTTCTTGGGGATCTTCTTCAACAATTCCTTGGGGAAGGCTCGCAAGATCGACCAAGCCAAATCCAAAGACTCGAAGATAGTACGTGCCTGGTAAGGTCCCTGAGCAATGAACTTGGACTCGAACCTTTCGAGGAAGGAGAGATACAAGTGATCTTCCATGGAAAGGGCCTCTTCTCCAACAACGGCCTTCATGGCCATAACATCCTTACCCATAGCATACGAGGCATAAAGCTGGTTAGAAACAGATCCGTGATCGTTACGTGTCATACCCTCACCAATGGCAGATTTCATTAGACGAGACAATGATGGCAACACGTTGATGGGTGGGAAGACTCCCTTGGTGTGGAGTTGACGGTCGAGGTAGATCTGTCCCTCGGTAATGTATCCAGTCAAATCGGGAATAGGGTGGGTAATATCATCGTTAGGCATCGTCAAGATAGGCAACTGAGTAATAGAACCATTTCTTCCAACAACACGTCCAGCCCTCTCATAAATGGTGGACAAATCAGTGTACATATATCCGGGGTAACCACGACGTCCAGGAACTTCCTCACGGGCAGCAGACACCTCACGCAAGGCATCGGCGTAAGAACTCATATCTGTCAAAATAACCAACACGTGCAAGTCCCTCTCGTAAGCCAAATATTCGGCAGTAGTCAATGCCAAACGGGGGGTAATAATACGTTCAATGGTAGGATCGTTGGCCAAGTTCAAAAAGAGAGCTGTCCTCTGCATAGCACCACTCTCCTCGAAATCACTTCTGAAGAAACGGGCGGTTTCCATGTTCACTCCCATGGCACCGAACACAATGGCGAAGTTCTCCTCATGAGAATCTAATGTGTCCTTTAGCTTGACCAAAGAGGCCTGACGGGCAATTTGAGCAGCAACCTCATTGTGGGGGAGACCGGCGGCGGAGAAAATAGGAATCTTTTGTCCACGGGCGATGGAGTTCATGACATCAATGGCCGAGATACCAGTTTGGATCATGGCCTTGGGGTAATCACGGGAGGAGGGGTTGATAGGTTGTCCGTTAATGTCAAGGTATGCCTCGGGAAGAACCTTGGGGCTGCTATCAATGACTTTTCCGGAGCCGTTGAATGATCTTCCAAGCATCTCCTCGGACACACCCATTCTAAGGACGTCACCGGTGAATTCGCAACGAGTTTTACGGTTGTCAATATCGGAGGTACCCTCGAAGACCTGGACGACGGCACGGCTACCAGAAACCTCAAGGACTTGCCCGGAGCGAGTGGTGCCGTCACCAAGGGTGAGGTTAACAATTTCGGCGTATTTAGGGAGCTTTACATTGTCGAGAATAACCAAAGGACCGTTGACACCAGCAATAGTACTGTGGTATCAATATAGGAGATAATAGGTGCAATACCATTTTAGAATTATAATATAATGAGGCAGAAGAAGGTGAGTTTATTATGATATTAAAAAGATATTGGAGGATGCCATAAGATATAAATTAAATCATTTAATACACTTACCGGTATTCCAAACGAGGAACTGCCGAATAATCCTTCACAACCGACAGCTGATCAAGCTTTTGACGGGGTGGGATGAAGCGTTCATCTGCGTGGGTTGCCATGGTGCTGCTTTTGTAGGAGGTTGATTTGTGCGTAGCGTTGGAAAATTTGCAAGCAATAGCAATGCACAAAAATGACAGCAGACAGCGGAGAGTCTTTCAACGGCTCGATTCGATAGGATCGCTCGAACTGAACCCCCCAAAACTTACCTATACCCCTCCAGATCTCAGCCTAGCCTAAAACTCTTATACCCCTCTACTTCATTACTAGGAGTTTACTACCTGACATATTCGACTTATACCCCCCTTGTACTCAGCCTAGCCTGAAACTCTTATATCCCCCGGGGGTACAGTTCGAATCCCCTTGTTTGGGTGCCGTTAAGGATTTAGATCTAAATGATTCGACTTTTCTCTTTACCCTTCAAGAGGAAGAAAAGGAGAAGCAAGAAGCATTGCATTGCAATTGCTTGCACAAACACACCTCCCGCCCGAAGCCAGAGCAGATGGGCATTTATACAATGGAATTGTGCCTCTATTGCGATTAGTTGTAACACAGATATTACATAGTTACATGATTACTTTCACTTGTCAATCAACATCAATCACACTTAGATATTTACAAAGTCGCTATGTAACAAACTTGCGACATATTCGGATTTGAAAGCTCAACAAGACACATTCAAACAAAAGCCATTTACAATCCTTTCTTTCCTTCCACATAAACATTTTTCCACTCAGTCAAATTCTTCCTCATCATTGCATTCAACTTGCAAACAGGTCTTCCAGGCTTGATACCTTTCTCTAACGCCTCCTCAAAGTTGGCATACATTCCCATCTTCACCATGGCAGCACACATGACTGTAGTAGAACGTCCTCGTCCATGAGCACAGTGAATCAAAATGTTGGGTTCACCTTCCACAGCACCCTGTTCTTTCAGTTTCATCCAATTCTCCTTGGCCTCAACAGCAAAGTTGGCTGCATGTTCCAGTTGTTCTGGAGAACATGGTACACCATCCCAAGTAGGGACGCACAAGTACTTCAATGTGCTATCACGGCAGCGTTCAGGGAATTCCACTGTCAAATCAATAATTCCAGCCCATTGTTTGTTGAGTCGATGAGCAAAGCAGCCACCTACCCAAAGACCTGGCTGAACCATCGATGCAACTGGTACTGGAGCCTTCTTCTTCTTTTTGGATGAGCCATCTTGAACCTTCATCTTTCCCACCAGCGTGTGCACATAAGTATAGGCGTAGGTGGGTATATGAAAGGGACTGAATAACAGATAACTCCACAACGGTATAGATCCCTCTTCCAAATTTTTGCCAAGCACGCCCATGCCTTTCTTCATTTTGAACAAGATGGCAATCGTCCCATTCAATAATGTCGAATAGCCCAAGTATGTGGCGGTTCCAAGTCGTAAGAGAGGGATTAGATCGGAATATCCTCCTCTGCCACCTCCGCCGCCACCAGCACCCGAACTTGTGGCCAAGATTCGGGCATCGCCAACACTAAGGCTTTCCATTGGTCCGATGTTGCCTACGACAAGATGGTACCCTGCATAGGAAATGGCAGATAGGCCAACATACTTAAGATAACAACCGTGCACTGCTCCCATGTTTGCTGCATATATTTGTTCTCCTATCTACTTATTGCTATTCTGCCACTGTTTTGATGGCTGGCGCAGCGAATGCGTTCCGTTTGCACTTGCTTCGTCATTGCTCTTCGAATCTCCGTCCTCTCTGCTCTTTTTCCTTTTTACAGGGGAATCGATCGAACTGTACCCCCCAAACTTGCTTTTACCTCCCCTTCAAATCAAAGCCTAGCTAAACTTTCATACCCCCCTATTTTAAGAAGCTAGCTCACATGTTCGACTTACACCCCCTAACATTCTGACTAGCCTGAAACTCTTATACCCCTCGGGGGTAAAGTTCGAGCTTTCCGCAACGTCCTGCTCGTGTTCTCAACTTCTCACCATCAATTCAACCGTAAAAAATTAACAGGACATCGCATCAGAAGCAACGGGCGGCGACGGTAGAAGGAACGGTTGGTGAGGTGCACCTACAGCAGTACATCCAAATTTTGTGTTGGAGACTGATCTCTTCCAGTGTCGCAGCAGGCCAGTTATCTTGACCAGTTGGAGCAAGTAGATAGACGTCTACAACAAATACAACGATGAAAACATATCAACTGAAATTTCTCGCCTGGGTATTCAGTGCGTTCCTTCCACCCGACGATCCCAACTCCCAAAATGACGAAGTAGAAGACTACTACGCCCTCCTCGACGTTTCCAAAAATGCCAGAGCCGACGACATCAAAAAGGCCTACCGAAAAAAGTCACTCCTACTCCATCCAGATAAGCTCCGTCAACGAGGGATGAAATACGAAGGACAAATAATTACCGAAGATGAGGCACGTGCCCGATTCCAACAAATGAAGGCTGCATATGATACTTTGAGTGATCCAAAGAAACGTCAGTTGTATGATGCGTTGGGACACAAGGGGTTGGATTTTGTCCAGAACCCCAGTCACGCGTGGGATCCTCACGTTTTGTTGGGAAATTTGGCCAAGAGTTCCTTGTTTGATAGGACCAAATTGATCACGTTGGTGTTGCTCTTCTTTGGGTTGGTGTTATTGCAGCCGATACTGTTGTGTGCCAAGGTGGATCAAATGCTTGCACAAAATGGTGGGTCGTTGGAGAATGCAAGTTGGGTAGCTCTCTGCGTTCCCTTTTGGTTGTATGCTCTATTCTTTGGGGTGTTGTTGATTATTGGCAAAGCGCTGTTCCCTCTATTGCAATGGATTGCATTTGTGGCAGGTGTACTCTTTCTGACAATGAAGTTTGATAATGTACTTCCCTGGAAATATTCGGTGGTGTTTATCCCCTTTTACTTTTGGATATTCTTTCGAGCGTTTGAGGCTAGAAAACAAAAGGTCAAAGCTAATGCTGATATGGAGAAGATGGTTACAATTGAATATCTTGAGAAGTATGTTATTAATGAGAAAAAGCAAGACGAGGAAGGAAATGATATTGAAGCACAACAAATGCATCGCACTTACAATGACCTTAGTACGGAAGAGAAAGATGAGATTAATGAACAATATATAATAGTCCATGTGCCACCGAAGGCGTCAGCACCTGGAGAGACCGAGAGTGAAGAAAACGACATGGAGGATGAGTTAGAGAGAATCGAACGTAGTCCCGAGTACCAAGAAGCAGTGGCGCGTCATGAAGATGCCGACAAAACATTCACTCGCATCATAATTCCGGAAATCCCCCTTCTTGTACTTGTGATCGTGCAGCTGGACATGGGAAAGAATTGGAATTGGGGCCTAACATTTTTGCCTCTCTGGATTGCTCTATTCATGCAATGTTGTGGAGGTTGTTATGGATTTTGCTGCGAAGCCAGTCTCGCTCATATAGAGGTCCAGGAGGAAATGGCAGAACATTTCGAAAAACAAAAGGAGGCGAATGGAGCCCAAAAGGGCGAGGAAGACGAAGGCAATAGTAATGAAAAGAAAGAAAGTGACGAGGAGGCTGGAGGTGAAGCACCTACAAAGACTGATGAAGTTATCGCTGAAGCTGAGATAGATCTGTCTGCGGAGCCTGTAGCCGAAGCTTCAGACGAAGCGATAGAAGCTGAAGTTAGTGCAATGGGAGTGAAAGCAATCCGCGAAGAGTTGGCATCCTACGGTATATCAACCACTGTTTTTGTGGAGAAGAGCGAGTTCGTCGCAGCCTTAGTGAAAGCTAGGAAAGAAGGAAAGACACCTATTCAGAAGAAGAGCGAGGACACAGTCAACGAAGCCAACGAAGATGACGAGATTGACATTGAAGAAGACTTTCAGATGGATGAAGATACATTCCATTATTACCAGCAAGCGGAGCAGGAGGCTGAGAGCAAGGCAACAGAAGCGCAATCAAAAGCTATCGCGTCTTTCTGCAGCATCATCTTCCAGACCATCATTGCTGTCTTGTTTGTGGTGAAACTGAATCGATCGTACGCGAATGAAGATGAGATTGTTGTTGATGGTGGAAGTTCATATAGTGCATTTTGGATTTTGTTTCCCATCTTCCTCATCGCAGGGATCATTGTATGCTGCTTCTTATGCGCCATATGTTGCGCTCGTGATTTTGACAAAGCCATGTCTGAAAGTGGAAACGGTGCAAATGAGAATAGCAACGAAACAACGGATGGAGCATCACCGCCTGCAGAAAATGTCGACACTGGCGTTCCCATTACACCAATGCCGCCGCCAACACAGGCAGATACGGCGACTGTAGACGAGAGTGTAGATGTGGTGAAGAATACCTCTGAAATCACACCTGAAGCAGCAGCACCTGCACAAACAGAAAACCAAACCGCAGAAGTAGCAACTGAAGAGGATAGTGATGATATGAATGATTTAGATTAACAGTAAAGGAAATAATTTTGAATGTATCCCTTGCCTTCCACAAGAGATTTGACTTCACTCATCTGCTTTTGCTGCACTCACAATGCTTTTAGTTTTGGCGCGAGCGAAGCGAAGCTGCACTAACTATCAAATTAATTGATACTTAGCAGTGCCGGCCGCCTACTCAACAACCTCTAAGCAGGAAGCATAGCTACCATCATTACATCCACAGATATGGAGGAGAAATTCACGCTCCAACTTTCATTCCAAGAAGGGCGGAAGCTGGGTTTGGTGTTGATTGATGGCCCTCCTCCTCTAGAGCAGGAAATCAAAAGTTCCAATGACGATTCTCAAGTGCACACTACGTCATCGGATGGGATAAACGGGGCGGTGAGATCTGTAGCATCGGCCATATCAGCTGCAGCGACAACTGTGGTTGCAGCAGCTCAAAGTGTAACTTCACCAGCCCGTGCCATCCGCCTCAATAATAAAAGGAAGAGGGAAATGAAAGTTTGTATCTCGCCCAATTCCATAGTCTTCACATTTGTAGCAAAGTTGATTGAAACCGCAAAAGCGCATGATATTGATGAGACCGACTTTGATAAATTAATGGAGTGGGCCAGAACAAAGTCTCTCATCAACACGGAATATGCTGGCACCACCTATTCGTCTGCCAGCTTCAATGAGCAATCACTTTTATATGCGTTGACAGGCACAATTAAGCCAATGGATGAAGTAGAAAAGATACAATACAGAAAAACAGGCTTGAAAAAGGCATGCAATCCACAGAACAAACCACGACAAATAGGTGGAAGACGGAGTTGGTCATATTTCCGAAGTGATCACTACAAAACTTTCTTCTGTTGCAACGCCAACGTAATACAGGATGTTGTTAATATCCTCTTGAACCCAGAGAATTATCCTCTCTACATAACTTTGAAGCGTAGGCCTGCAATAAAACGCACCGATCCAATCAATATTGGAGATTCTAGTTTGGAACCTCCACGCAAGCGTCAAAGAACAAATAATGATACACAACAACAACAGCAGCAGCAGCAATCAAATGATGGAGTGATTTGTCTCTTGGATA
Source organism: Skeletonema marinoi (assembly GCA_030544225.1). Taxonomy (NCBI): domain Eukaryota; phylum Bacillariophyta; class Thalassiosirophyceae; order Thalassiosirales; family Thalassiosiraceae; genus Skeletonema; species Skeletonema marinoi. The sequence goes on from CM060491.1 coordinate 924,524, forward strand.
GCTCAGATGAAGAAGAAGACAACAATGTTTCACAAACCACTGAGGCAAATAACGATGGCAAAAATGACAAAATGGATGAGTCGTTTTCAATGATGTCCATAGAACCACAAGAATGCACAGTCCCAAAAGATCCGCCTATACTTCAGTTTGAAGAGGATGACTTTGTACTCACACCGTATGGAGCCGGGAAAATCTTGACGTCGCGTATTGAAAGGAGGGCTTTAGTTGCAAATAACGACGCAACAATATTCAAACCGATCCGCATCTATAGCATTGATCTTCATTTTGGTACATGTCACCTTCCAGCTAGTCAGATTCAGTCACTGACTGGTACCTCCTTTGACAAGACTATATTTACATATCAAAAAGTGCCCCTCAATGAACACGATTTGCTCCGTCTTCGGCCAATGACATATTTGAATGATTCCATTGTCAATTTCTATTTGAAGTATGTGAAATGTCAAGTTGAAGCTGCTACAGCTAGCACAGGAGGAGTAGCGAAATCAGAAGGTGGATCGTGGGATGATTTCGATGGAGAAGGTATTCATATTTTTGTAAGTCATTCATTGTATGTATCGAAACATGTCTTCGCTCTCAGAAATACTAACATGTTCGTCGCTCCAGCCATCGTACTGTTACACAAGAATACAGAGTAGCCTGAATGGAAACAGAAATAGCAAGGCGAACCGTGATCGCATCTGGAAAGATCTGAAGTCATGGACCAAAAATGTTGATATTTTTAAGAAGCGTCTTCTTGTCTTTCCAATCAATGACTCACTACACTGGACAGTTTGCATAGTGTGCAATCCTGGCCGACTTATCCGCCGTTACTCAAAGGAAGTTATTGAAAAGAAGCAGAACCTAGAATTAAAGCAGCAACAAGCGGTGGAAGAGAGAAAGAGAGAGCGTCGGGTCAGGCTAGAGGAGCTAGATGCTTCTAGTCCTCTTGCTAACCAGACTGGTGTAGCGCCTCTTTCTTTGACGCCAATACTGGATGGAGCTGGTTGTGTTCAACCTGAATCAGGCCATGATGTTGTTGGTGTTGATGATAAGCCGGAAACAATACAGTCTATCGAACAAGCTAAACCAACGGAACAATCTACTGTGGTGACTGATACACCAGCAGCGAGGAAGTGCATCTTGCTTGCAAAGATAGAAGCAGCAGCCAACAAAAAGAAAGAAGTCCAATGGATGTGTGAATATTGCGGCGAAGCCGGCCCTAGATATGAAACCTTTGACCTCGCTCTTGAACATGAAAGCACCTGTGATGAAAACATAGACTGGTGCATGATTCATTTTGATTCAGGAAAACATTTCAAATTACACAAATCAACAGAGGTATTGGGAAACATTCGGAAGTATTTAAATGCTGCAGCAGCAGACTACGAGTCAACTCATCCTGGTGTGATATTTACGACGAAGAACATGCCTGGATTCTCAGCTGCCGTACCGCAGCAGGATAATGCAAAAGATTGCGGTGTTTATATGCTTGAAATGGCAGAAAGAATGATGAGAAACACGCCTCAAATTGACAATGAATTTGTGAAGAAGAAAGGTGCGAGCAAAAACAATTTCTTTGGAAGCAATTCATTCAATAAAGATGTCATCGTACAAAAGAGAGATGACATCCACCAACTAATCCAGAGATTGCGTAGAGGAGAGACTAGTCTGTAATGAGGAGAGTAACAGTTAGGACTAAGATAGATAGCATTATATCTTCTCTGTCTACGTAGAAAACAACCTCTGTGAAGCAGGGCGTTTTCAGCAAAGCTCTCCTTCCTGTACATACATAGGAATTAGTACTACCGTCGTACCAAATTTTTGCTCACAAACCCAGAGAGCGCAACCAGGCGGAGGAGGCGACGCACTTGCCCTCGCTATTATGTCCTCGTTCATCATGAAGCATAGGCGACTGCATATTTTGTTTTGGGCGGTGTTAATTCTTTCAGCTGCTGCCTTTAAGTATGTAATCATCGCCTATCGTCAAACCAATACTTTTGTAAACCGGTCGGCTGAATCAGCAGCTGACAAAAACACTGTCAATGAAACACAAATTTTAACAATAAATCTAATTGGTGAGAGGCACTGCGGCACAAAGTGGATTACCAATCACCTAGAAGATTGTTTTGGCAGTCAAGTCACTGTTCTGAATCGATATACACGATATAAGCACTGGTTCCAATATGAGGAAGACATGACAGATTCGCGACATTACTATCCACCCAACTCTGCGATAGTTGTTGCAATGTTTCGAGACCCCTACCAGTGGGTCCACGCGATGCAAAGGAAGCCATATCATGCTCTAGATCATCATAATTTAAGCTGGGAAAGATTTGTTACAACTCCATGGACAATAGAACGGGGTCAGAAAGATAAAGAGCTAATTGAATCCAATGCAACAAATAATGCCACTTGTGTACATAGATTCAATTACGAAGAGGTGGTACCATGCACAACAGAGGATAGAAATGATTGGCACAACGGCACACATAATTATATCAACAGAGCATTGATGTACGAGCTAAACCACGATGGCTCTGGCAATCCATATAGCAGTGTAGTCGATCTCCGTCGGGATAAGATCAAGAACTTTCTCAGTGTACGCAATTACCCTGCGGTGGCGTCGCTTTTTCCAGTGCAATATGAGTACGTTGTTTCACGAGGCACAGCTGGTTTGATAGATGCAATTGAGAATGTGACTGGAGTATCTGCGCAATGCGAACCATCACCGCCACGAGACTTACCACCAAAACAGCTCGATGCCAACTACATCGAATGGATGAATGACCATGTTGATTGGAGAGCAGAAAAGATGATTGGATACTACAAACAAATACGAATTCCTCATATCAAACAATAATTGCTACATAACAAAATCTATAGTCTAATAGAAGTAATCCATCAGCCTACAATGATATAGAAATGGGCACTTCTTCACTTGTATCATTGCTTCTTGCTTTGCGAGATTTTGCCCCCCGTCGATTGGTTGACTTGGCAAACAGATCGTATTCGTCAGAGGTTACTGCATGATGCAGCAAAGACTTCTTTTCCACGTTAAATTCGCCTTTGAATATCCGACCTGATTCATCCAATACGTCACGTGGCAATGTGCTATCTATTAAGGCTCTGACGAATCCTTGCCGTTGATGCCGTGGAACATCTCCGCTCATTGCGCTCTCTGTGTCTGATTCGTAAACGGTGCTGAACTTAACTTTGTCTTGTGAAGATACCCTCACCATCCCACTTTCAACGTCCAAAGTCTCGAACGGTTCAGCCCCTCCGCTATTTTTGCTGCATGCGCTTTTATCATCACTTCGGCGATTAAATCGGCCCCTTCTTCCCACTCTTCTTGCAGCGCCTGCCAAATGATGTCCACCACCTTGATTGACCAAGTTGAGCGGCTCCAGATAGTCAGTGTGAGGAAAGACAAATGTATGTACTATAGCCGCAACGAACATTTCAATGCAAATGAGCCAATCTTGCATTCCCTTAGCAACAGCCTCGGAAGTCCACTCTCTTTCTGTGTTAAAGGCTGTGTAGTGCGGAATCAAGCCCATCATTGCCAAAATTGAAATGCCCAAACTTTGCCACCACGTAAAGAAGACTAGCGCCTTGACACTGAGAAATTTGCCCACTGGTCGAATGGGTCCAAGCTCATTCTTTAATGCATAGTAGAAGAATATCAAACAGTATAGCGCCCAGCATTGGCTCAAATTTGTCAGTATGCAGATATACAAATAACCTCCCTTTGGAGTGAAATCTCCCTCCTTGTATAATCCATACATTTCGAGCACCATGACAAAGATGGCCGATACAAACTTTAGCAGTACATATTGCAACACTCCAAACTTGCACTTGATGAAGAAGGGCGATGTCCATTCCACACGTTTGATTGGTCGAGAATTTGTTTCTCCATTCGACGATGCCGATGCGCCAACTGCAGCAGCGTGCTTGATTCTATCCGGCGTAAACGACACTCTCCGACTAACCGGCTGGCCCATCAACCACGGCTTCACACACCACTGCAATCCCCACATATGTACTCCCCTCGTCGGAGATTTATCCTTCAACATCAAAGTCAACTGTTCCTCTCCCTGCAACACCTCCACCAAAAATTGAAAGAAGCTATACAACACATAACTCTCATAAAAATCCCTCAACGTTTCTATATAAATCGCCACATTAATATACCGCAGACACAACCACGACTGTATCGAATATATCGGCACCATCCACAATATCCGAACGACATAACATTGAACATTTGGTTGATAATAGTTGGTGAGGTGCATAAATATCCCACACATGGAGATTGGGAAGCCTAATAGTACAAATGCCCCTGCGGAAAACCAGGCGATGAGATGAGGATCGGTACCGTTCAGTTTGAGTTCGCGACTGTACCATACTACGCCGATGATCATGGCTACGACACTTCCGTAGAGGAGGGCGCGGGCGAAGAAGTTCATGACGGAGACGGTTTTTCGTAGTAGGTGTGTGGAGGATTCACGGCACAATCGTCGCATTTTGCCACAGCCCATGGCTGCGGCGGGACCTCCGGATACTCTGCTACCATGAGAGGATGACGATGACACTGAGGCATCTGATGTTGGTACTTCATTGTAAGCAGCGGTGGATCCAGCATTATTTCGTCCGCCTTCTTTAGATGCCTTTCTTCGCAAGCAAGTTCGTTTTGAGGCGCCAATATTGTTGATATCGTTTGTCGTATTGTCGTCATAATTATCATCATTATATACAGGGCCACTGCTGCCATGACTGGCCGTACGTCTTGACAATCTAGCCACTGCAGGAGGCGGAGAGAATGGATTGGCGGAAGCTGTCGGTGGAGCTAATGCTGCAATTTTGTCCTCCTCATTTAAATCTTGCAGCTGTGTGTGTTGTTCTGGATGCAGAGCCTCAATTAGAGCTCCACTAGGAATACCGTGATCTGCCGAGTCGTCTGCACTATCCTTAACAAAGGTTGACATTTCTACATCGTCCATATCATTTTCATTTGTTGCTTGGTCACTACTGTTCTCATTATTTGTTGCATCTTCAAGATTTTCTGTAAGATTCGCCTCTATGAAGCCCTCTTGATCGACATCGATGGAGCGTACTGTATCAAAATTTTCGGTTTGTGGATTGGTATCCTGGATGTCAACAATGGTGATAGACGTCATGATGATTGTTGGGTGGTTGGGGTCATTAGCAAGACATAGCAGAGCACTTTGTCCACCATTTTGATCGTTGCTCGTTGATCCGTCGCAGATTTTTCCCGGGTATCCACGGTTGGGGAGAAGCACGGAAGTCAGAGGGGAGAGGGCTTGTCCATGCACTTTGCGAAATCAATGAGAGCAAAGCATCATGAATTGAATGAAGAAGCACGGTCCTCCTTATCCCAACCCCAACCCACTCCTGAGAATGACGCGCAACACCTTCTCAAACCTCTTCCCTCCGCTCCTCCTATTATTCTCTGTCATCCTACACGATGTTCTATCCTTCACAAATGAGCCTCCAGGCCGCGATCCAATAAGCATAGACAAAGTACGGGGAGCGGAACGAGCTGTTTCACTAACGTCGGACAATTTTGATGAGTTGACCAAGGGAAAGCTTGTCTTTATCAAGTTCTATTCTCCGTAAGTAATTGCTGTGTGTGGTTGCTCATGCCATGTTGTAGGAAGTGCACATATCAAATGAAAATGTGCACATGATGTGTTCACAAAATACTTGGATACGGAAAGCAGTGTTGATTGCAGTTAAACTTGATGTAAATCACTTGTTGTACCTCAATCACTGACACCCTGTCCACACTCACTAACTCTTCTATATCGTGCAGACATTGTCCACACTGCAAAGAAATGGCAAGTGCATGGAATGAATTAGCAGATTACTATCAACAACCAGAAAACAACAAAAATGAAGACATTCTAATTGGCAGTATCGATTGCACAAAATCTCCGGCAGGCAAAGCGTTATGTGGTAGATTCAAAATAATGGGCTTGCCAACGATCCTCTACGGCGATGCAAACTTTGGTGGAGTCTATCTGGAAGAATACCGAGGAGATAAGTCATTTACAGATTTCAAGCAGTTTGCGTCAAAAACATTGGTACCAAAGTGCAATCCAGGAAGTTTGGATGCATGTGCAGCCGACGAGCGAGTAGAAATGGAATCGTATATTGCAATGGGGTATCATGAACTAGATGCAAAGATCAAACAAGTGAAACAGAGAGAGATTGATACAAAGGCATTTTACGCAGATCAGTTTGGCAAGCTGCAAGACAGGTACAATGAGCAACTTGCGGAGAAGACAAGCTATGTGTCAAGAGTGAATGATGATGTGAGAATGATAAAAGAGGTCATTGCATTGAAAGTGAAGGCAGATACTTGAACAAATTGAGCGGATAGATCGGAGAAGTGTTGAGACATGAGAAAGTGTACCTCTAAATGACAAAGTGAAAATATATTGACACCTCATGCTGTTATTTTTATGGAATAGTTTTTCTTTGCTAATCAGCAACCAAGAGTGTACAATATCTGTGACGTAATGAACGACGTGGTGTGGCGCCACCGAGCCTCTCCTCCGCCTCACGCACGAGCACCATGACCATGAAATAAATCCGAGCCCCACATAGTAGGCCAGCAGTATATCAACCATGAGCGTAATGCAGACCTACAACGACTACTTTGTAGTCTCCCCTAAGAATGGGCTTTCTCAATTTCAGACAATGACCGCCTACCTTGGTGGATCAGCCTTTCAGACAGTTCTAGACAACCCGGTAACTGCTTACCGTCAGCTTGTTCAGCAGTATGCAAAGGACGCTGCTGGAAAGCCCGTTGATCCTAAGGTCGCCACAGCAGAGGCAACCGCTGTGTTCAAAGCTAACCCAGCCGCAGCATGCATGTCTGGTCTTGTACCGCGTATTATCGGTGTAGGATTCAAGCGTGTGCCCAAGTTTGGTATATTGCTTGGATTGTCATTTTTCATGGGAGAGGATGGTACCATCTCCGCTGCTTCTGCATTCGGAGCTTCTGTCCTCTCTGCTCCATTCATCAATCCTATCCGTATGATTGAGAAGCAGCAGCGTGCATACTTTAAGACTACTGGAGCAGAGAAGCCCATTGCTGACATTTTGAAGGAGAGTGCAAAGCAAAATTTTCAGCCTCTCTTCCGTGGTACTATTCCACTTATGGGACACTCGTTGGCATCGGCGTTATTGGGATTGGCTGGACAGCCAAAACTTCAGAAATATATCAAGAGTGAACTTTCTCAGTATGGGATAGGAACATTCGTCTCAGGATTGCTTGCCAGTGCAGCTGTAACTCCTATCTATGTTGCAGTAACTAACCCCCTTTCACGTTTAGAAGTTATCATGCAAACGTCCAGTATCAAAGGCAAATCGATTGGTGTCATGGAAGCATGCAAGGAAATGGTAACGGATTCGAAGCAGTTTGGATTGCGTGGTGTATTCCGTGGACAAGGATTGGGAATTGCCAAGGGTATCCTTTCATTAACTGCATTCCACCAAGGACGTATTTGGTTGACTGATGCTTTCAGGACTCACAATATTAGCAATGGAAGCTATGTCCCTCCAGTCGGGTCTGCATAAGAAAAGAAGAAGAAAAGAAAAAGAAGTGTCGGGAATACAACACTTGAAACATGAATAAAGAAACTTTAAAGATAGAAGTAGGTATCAATGTACACATTGTACGCATGACTTTTCTCTGCATCACATTATAAGCTTGTAGCAAAGAATAATGACTGAGAAAACTAAACGACTAATGTGAAATGGAAAAACATGAAAAGTGGCACGAATCAACCAATATAGCTTCTGCCTATTATCTGTTATGTACTTGATGGATCTGAGACACGAAGATTTGGTTCACACATTCTAAACGTGATTCCAAGCTCCACCAATCGTAACCTTCAACAAATAAATATCCTGTCGAAAGTCCGATATTGATAATATTGCATAAAAGCATAAATAACATAGACAGTACAAACACATTTGGGTCCTGAAGAGAAACAAATTGTCGGCAGTCATTAAAACGTGACTTCCGAGATGAATATCAAAAAGAAAAATGTTGAGCACCAATTATGTATAACAGAACGATGTAGTATCAGATCATAAAATTGTTTGTGAATCCCGGCCGCGCTACAGCGTCGTAGAAGAACTGATAAGTGATGAGGCCCAACTTGGACTGGCCGCCAGCAACTCTCTAGCACCATATCCGTTAGAATGTCGCAATCAACAGCTTCTAGTGACCAATTATGATTGTTTACGATAGTGTAGAAGGATACATTCCACTGCTAAAGCTATTATTTAGTGTCTTAGCCAAGACACAGCGCCGTAGCCGTAGGTGAACTAATGAGTCCCAGATTAGGATGGCCGCAAGCTCTACTCTCTAGCACCATATCATACAGATAAATGATCTCTATCTCTCTGTCAGTAGCTATAAAAAGCAAAATCAATAGCGAAGATGCTGATGAAAAGACTTAAAGAAAAAAAATTAGAGTGTCCCACCTAATGCAGATGCACCTGTGTAGGCAACCCCTACAAGGCATCTCAGACGGCCGCAAGCTCTACTCTCTAGCACCATATCGTATCTCACGCTGTGAGTATGACAATCCAAAGCTTCTAGTGACCCATTATAGCTGGCCATGATGGTATAGAAGCATCTTTTTCACGGCTCAAGCATTCGTTGGTCGTATCGGCGTCGCTACAACGTCGTAGGTGACCTGATGAGGCATCTCAGACGGCCGCAAGCTCTACTCTCTAGCACCATATCGTATCTCACGCTGTGAGTATGACAATCCACAGCTTCTAGTGACCCATGATAGCTGGCCATGATGGTATAGAAGCATCTTTTTCACGGCTCAAGCATTCGTTGGTCGTATTGGCGTCGCTACAACGTCGTAGGTGACCTGATGAGGCATCTCAGACGGCCGCAAGCTCTACTCTCTAGCACCATATCGTATCTCACGCTGTGAGTATGACAATCCACAGCTTCTAGTGACCCATTATAGTTGGCCATGATGGTATAGAAGCATCTTTTTCACGGCTCAAGCATTCGTTGGTCGTATCGGCGTCGCTACAACGTCGTAGGTGACCTGATGAGGCATCTCAGACGGCCGCAAGCTCCTCTGTTGAAAGCTATATCGTATCTCACGCTGTGAGTATGACAATCCACAGCTTCTAGTGACCCATTATAGTTGGCCATGATGGTATAGAAGCATCTTTTTCACGGCTCAAGCATTCGTTGGTCGTATCGGCGTCGCTACAACGTCGTAGGTGACCTGATGAGGCATCTCAGACGGCCGCAAGCTCTACTCTCTAGCACCATATCGTATCTCACGCTGTGAGTATGACAATCCACAGCTTCTAGTGACCCATTATAGTTGGCCGTGATGGTATAGAAGCATCTTTTTCACGGCTCAAGCATTCGTTGGTCGTATCGGCGTCGCTACAACGTCGTAGGTGACCTGATGAGGCATCTCAGACGGCCGCAAGCTCCTCTGTTGAAAGCTATATCGTATCTCACGCTGTGAGTATGACAATCCACAGCTTCTAGTGACCCATTATAGTTGGCCATGATGGTATAGAAGCATCTTTTTCACGGCTCAAGCATTCGTTGGTCGTATCGGCGTCGCTACAACGTCGTAGGTGACCTGATGAGGCATCTCAGACGGCCGCAAGCTCTACTCTCTAGCACCATATCGTATCTCACGCTGTGAGTATGACAATCCACAGCTTCTAGTGACCCATGATAGTTGGCCGTGATGGTATAGAAGCATCTTTTTCACGGCTCAAGCATTCGTTGGTCGTATCGGCGTCGCTACAACGTCGTAGGTGACCTGATGAGGCATCTCAGACGGCCGCAAGCTCCTCTGTTGAAAGCTATATCGTACCTCACGCTGTGAGTATGACAATCCACAGCTTCTAGTGACCCATTATAGTTGGCCATGATGGTATAGAAGCATCTTTTTCACGGCTCAAGCATTCGTTGGTCGTATCGGCGTCGCTACAACGTCGTATTTATTATACTATAGCGTCTTCTTATTATTCTTCATCATATTTAATTACCAGCGCTCTTGTCTAATTTGATCACAGCCATGAATGCTTCCTGAGGTACATTAACCTTACCCATTGTCTTCATTCGCTTCTTTCCCTTCGCCTGCTTTTGCAACAACTTCTTCTTTCGTGATATATCACCACCATAACATTTGGCCAAGACATCTTTTCTCATTGGACTGATCGTGGCTGATGCTATAACTTTTACACCGATGCATGCTTGAATTGGGACTTTGAACATTTGTCGTGGAATTTTATCCTTGAGACTTGCCACTAGGCGTCTTCCAACTGTTTGTGCGGCATCTCTATGTACAATGGTTGCTAGAGGGGCAGCGTCTTCATAATTGATTTTCACATCAAGCTTAACAAGATCACCTGGACGATATTCAATCAATTGGTATTCCATTGAGGCGTACCCCTGTGTTCTGGATTTGAGCTGGTCGAAGAAGTTAGTAATTACTTCGGCAAGTGGCATCTCATATACGATGGTAGACCTTGTAGGTGTCAGGTATTTGATGTCTTTGAGAACACCACGACGCTCCTGACCTAATTCAATGATCGCACCATTGTAGTCAGAGGGCGTCAATATTTCCATCTTCACGTATGGCTCAAGAACTTCCATATCTCTTAAAATTTCAGGCATCTTGCTGGGCGCGTCGACAATCTCAGTCTTCATATTTTCTCCATCTCCCTTAGTCACTCGATAAACAACGGAAGGAGCTGTAGCAATCAAATCCAGATCATACTCACGCTCCAACCTTTCTCTCACGACATCCATGTGAAGCAGACCAAGGAAGCCACAGCGGAAACCGAAGCCCATCGCTCCTGATGTTTCAGGTTCGTAGGATATAGCTGCATCATTCAAACGCATCTTTCCTAGAGCATCTCGTAACTTTTCGTAATCATCAGCATCTACTGGGAAGACACCACAAAAGACCATAGGAACTGACTCAGCATATCCTGGCAAAGGTTTGATGGGAAACTCCTCATCCTCCTCACTAACATTCTCTTGTTCCAGCTTTTTCGCAGCAGCTTTGTATTCACTTGCCAGCGTAACTGTATCTCCCACACGGGCATCCAAGACATCTCTGATTGAACCACACATGTATCCTACTTCTCCAGCACGCAAGCAATCAACAGGAACTTGGTTTGGTTGCATAATTCCAACTTCGGTCACATCATGTTCTGCTTTGGAATTCAAGAATCGGACCTTGTCACCCTTCTTCAATACTCCATCGACAACGCGGAAGAATACAATCACACCCCGATACGGATCAAAAAGAGAATCAAAGATCAACGCTCTGAACGGTCCACCAGTATCCTCGGCAGGAGGGGGGACATACTTGACGATGGATTCAAGAATATCTTCAATACCAATTCCAGACTTTGCCGAAGCTCGTACAATATTCTCACAATCCAAACCAATTGTTTCTTCAATCTCGTCCTTGACTCTGTCAGGATCAGCAGCTGGTAAATCAATCTTGTTCAAAACTGGGATGATTTCAAGATCATTCTCCAAAGCCAAGTACACATTTGCAAGTGTTTGTGCCTCGATACCCTGACTAGCATCCACAACCAACAATGCCCCCTCACAGGCTGCCAAACTCCTACTAACTTCATACGAAAAATCAACGTGACCAGGTGTATCAATGAGGTTCAACATGTAAACTTGTCCATCCTCCTTACTTTTGTACAGCACTCGTGCAGCCTGCAATTTGATTGTAATTCCTCTTTCCCTCTCCAAGTCCAAGTTGTCAAGTAACTGACTTTGCATATCACGTGCAGAGACAGTTTGTGTCGATTCCAACAACCGATCAGCCAATGTTGATTTTCCATGGTCAATGTGTGCAATGATGGAGAAATTTCTGATGCGAGATGTAGAGTAACCACCTACTGGGTCATGATTGGAGACGAGTTCTGCAGCTACCTTTTTGTCGGTGGTGGAGTCAAGAGATGTCCGAAGTCTTGTCGACGATATTGATGGAACGCCAATTGAAAAAGCGTCGATCACTGTCGGAAGACATGATATAATTGCTAATGCTATTGACAGCGACCTCATGTTTTTGCCGTGTCTGCTGCACCTATGAGATAATATGCTATTGGTGCTACTTTTGCTACTTTTGCCATCATCATGGCGGCGACCTCAAAGAACAAAGTGCGTGGCGTGAAGAGGGCAGAGAGAAAAGAGACGAAACCGTCTGTACGTCCTACCTATGTAGGCGAAATCCGTACGGGAGAATAACATTGAAGAAATCTTTTAACTGGGACTCCTTCCGGCAGGTGAAGCTGCTTACGTACTAACCATGATGAAGACTCCTTGATCGCCTCGCACCCCCATAAGCCGCTATTTATCACTTAACACCCACCAATATCAACCATGAAGACCTTCCAAATCGTTACCCTTTTCGCCATGATCGCCGCCTCTATGGCTTTCGCCCCCAACGCCCCTAAGGGTGAGTAATTCAATCCTTGTTCCCAAAAGAAAAATGGTGAAAATTGGATAAGATCGCCATCGGCAACCGCTGATTGATTTTGGATCTTTTCAATGATGTGCATGCAGCTGTTTTGTGATGAAATGATACTCTATGGCAGACATATCATCCACAATTGCTGGTGGCAAATTAAACGAGCGCTTATGAAACGAAACATGTAATATTTATTCGAGACCCCGAAACTAACGCGCTTCTTCTTCATCGCCTCTCTTGATTTCATCAGTTGCCCAAAAGGTCGTTGAGTCTGGCTTCGACTTCAAGAAGGCTGCCATCGCCGCCGTCCCTGCCGCCATCGCCACCCCTGCCTTCGCCATGGACTCCATCGTTGCCGCCCTTCCATCACAGACTCTCTCCCTTGAGGTTCAGCAAGGTGCCTTCCTTGCCGTTCTTCTCGGAACCTTCCTTCCAGTCCTCTTCCTTATCAACCTTTACACCCAGACTGAGGCCCGTAAAGCCGGAAAGGACGGTGGACAGGACTCCGAGTAAATACTTTCTCTGTGTTTCGCATCGTTATCACAATAATTATATAGAAATGGAATGTATTTGAAATGGAATTGGGATCTGCACTGCTAGGATAATAATATGAAAGAACCAAGTGGGCAGGAAAGCTTTTGGAATATTGATCAGAGGTCTTGACCCCAGCAAAGCTATATATTGATGATTGAGTGCACTCGACGTACACACTTCTTGTGTCTTAATCAGCATCAAACTTCTGGAGACTAGGTGCACTACTTAGGTATCATATGCGCTTAACGTGTAAATCACCCTTACTCTCTGAATCCTTTTCCTCTTGAATATTCTATTTTATTCGATTTGTATCGTCTAAGAAACTAACTACACTTACGCTCTTAGTAGAACTTGGTCGCTTTCTTCCGCAGCAACGCCAATGCAGAGAGACGGAAGGCGAGGAACAATCCCCACAGTATTCCCCAATACAGTGGCTTATCGTCTTCATTCACCTGGTTAACATCCAGTAAGTTTGCGCAGATGTTGGGCTGGCCAGGGAGGTAATATTGATTGTTTTCATTTGCTGCACAGTCTCCAAACTCTGCGAGCAGAGCAAGTCGTACGCCATAGGTGAGAGAGCAGAGATACTGCGCCCATTGCAACCATGCAGGAATGAGATCAGTTCTCACGAAGAAGCCGGCAAAAAGCAGCTGTGGTACGAAGAGGAGAGGGAGAAACTCAGTCGCCATTTTGGGATCCTCGACTGCGCAACCAAGTAGGACTGCGACAGCTGTACTCGACACTGAAAGATCACAGAAAGCAAATTAAGAGGACAGTGAGTGTGAGATTCAAACGACTTGGCAACAGAGGTTGATAGAAAAGATACGACACTTACTGGCCAAACCATATTCAATGATAAAGAAGTTCATAAAGCCAGCTTGGAGATCCACCATAAAGTACGTAATGAGTAGCTGAAATGCACAAGACCACATCATCAGTTAGCAAACACATCTAATATCTCAAAGCAAAGACGAAAGGAAGCAGTGCAAGATCTTACCAAGACCATAATTTGGAAGAATGTAATCAAAGCCTCCGTTGCCAACCGAGACATAAAGTATGCTATCACTCCGTAGTGATTAGTTGAATACTCTCGTAAAAATACGGGCCTTTCTTCAGGAAAAGATAGTAAGGTAGGCATGGCCGTCCCAAACATACTCATCATGAGGATCATCACCATTGCCCCAAAGTGAGAATTGAACTCTGATGGGTTAGTAAAACTCGATGGATTGCCAACTCCAAAGAAGATATTTCCAACTAACAAACTCAAGAATGTAGTGAATGCAAAGCGTGCTCCAACTCCCTTCTTATTCCTCGTTGTATGTATCAATTCTCGCTTTAGCAGCATCAGCGACTCAGTACCAAAACCTACATGTTTCCACTCATCATCGCTAATATCACCATGTGCAGATACGCCAAGAGACTCCAGCAACTCCTTCTCCTCTTTTGGAACGATTGCCTCCGGTAGATTGCGTTCGTCTTTTGCGAAAAATCCTTCTCTCAATAGCTGCTCTTGGGAATATTGTTGAGCAACTTCCATTATATGATCGGCAGGATTGTAGTTTGGAGGCATTGGATGATTGTGTTTCGAAAAGAATGCAGGAACATCTTTGACTGGTCCTTGATACATCACCATTCCTTTGTTCAAGAGAATCAGCCGATCAAATGAGTTGAAGACATCTGACGACGGTTGATGTATAGTAAAGAGGACGGAACACCCAGCATTGGCAATCTTTTTAAGAACTTTGATCACTTGCATTGCTGAGAATGAGTCGAGCCCACTTGTTGGCTCTAATGAGAGTGAGAGGGAAATGTTTGTTGGACAAATCAAACAGATATATTGTTGAGAAAGACGAAGCAAGTATCTAAACAAGGCACACTTGCAGAAACAGAAAGGCGTCAAGCTTACCATCCAAAAATACCAAAGAAGGCTTCGTCACCAATTCTACACCCACACTTGTCCTCTTCCTCTCACCACCCGAAATTCCCTTGATAAGCTCTCCTCCAATCATAGTTTCCGCACAATCAATCAGACCCAACTCCGACAACATCTTTTCAGTCAACACTTCAATCTCCTCATCGGTAGTAATTCTGGGCAATCTCAATTTCGCACTGAAGCGAATAGCCTCTCGAGGAGTTGCCGTGAAGGATAGTGAGTCATCCTGTGCGACAAAGGCAATTTGTTTTCGAACTGCAATGTTAGTGGTGTCTACTAGATAATCTTGCATGCGGATTTCTGATTGCACGTCAAGAGCATTGTTTGACTTGGAGCGTCCGGCAAGAATGTTTAGTAGAGATGTTTTGCCTATATACATGTTCAATAATGATGGGTGAATACACATGGGAACCATACACAGAAGAGAACACATGCACATGTAAACTCACCTGCTCCCGAAGGACCCATAATCGCCGTAATCTCACCCGGCGGCACCTCACCCCAAACCGAATTAAGTAACTTCCGTTCCGTCTGCTTACTATTCTTCGCTTTCAAGGTCATGTTCACATTACGCCATATCAAAGCATTCCCCTCTCGAAACGCAAAGGGATTCTGACGTTCTTCGGTTGTCGATGCACGTCGTGAGGTTGACATTCGTCTACGTGATGGCGAAGACGATGCTGATGCTCCATTCCCATTATTATTGGAAGAGGATTCGGTGGTTGATGCCATCTTCACATCACTACCGCTACTATTCTCAGAAGAACGTTTGATTTGTGGAGGTAGTAATCCAGTATCACTATGTTCACTTATCCCATGCTTGCTTTTATCCGATGATTCTACGAAGTGGAGGAACTTATTGTAGCTGTCGTCAGTAGCAGTGCCGGCTTCGATATCTACAGTGCCATCATTGACGAATCTCTCATCTTCTGTTGCCGAACTGGATGTGGAGAATTTGTCATACTTTTCTGAGGCTGATGATGCCGCTGTCTGCGTATCGGTGACCGTCATGATTGGTAGCGATCCTCCTATCTGTCAGTTTTTCTCAGAAGAAGCCCGTAACAACTTATTGCTTGCTTCAAGTGCATACGATCAATGATTTGCAATGATCTTGCCTGTAAGTATATACTATGTGCTCGCTCAAGGGTTGGATTGCGTCCGCGACCAAGAGGCCTGAAGTTTTGCCAACGTGAAAGGTGAAAGGCCTCTCTTTTACATTTAGAGTACCATACCACATAACCGATACGACAGTGTTAAGCAAATATATATGAGTTTCGCGGGTTATCCTTAACGTCGCTTTTGTGCTGTTGTTTTCTGGACTCAATAAACCCGCTTTTGTTCAGTTTATTTCATTTACCCTCCCCTACCACAGTACCTCAAAAGTCAAAAGCTCTGGTCTCCATTTTTGCAAGATCTCATCACGCGCGCCAACTAACGCGCCAAGCCAAACCGCCCGCCGCCGCCCATTCTCTCGCGGCGGCACGCTGGTAAAAGATCAAAATCTTCATGCATATTCATGCAAAGCATAAACCACCAATAAATAAAATCATGAGCAACTCCACCAACAACCAACAACCACCCCCAGCCACCGACGGAGGTCGCGGAGGCCTCGCCTTCGGAATCGCCACAACCGAAGAAGATGACAACATGATGACATCCCTCCCCACTCTCGAAGAGGAGCGTAAATTACTAGGAATGGACGATGATATTGATGAGGAGGCGGATGAGGGGCGTGCTACCTCCTCTGCCACCACTAATAAAAATGAGGAAGATACAGCAAATGATCCCTTCAATGGACAATCCGGCACAGGCCTAATCAACACCCGCATATCCGACCGAGAATCCACCTACCACGCACGACGTCACAATCGTGTCATTCGCGAGGATGGCATGTCCTACAGGGAGGCGATGGAGGCGGCGAATATTGATAGGGAGCGGAGTGAATTGATTGCGGAGGCGAGGAAGGAGTTGATTGATGAGAGTACGGGGGAGTTTAAGACCAAGTTGGATGCGAATAATGGTGGGGATAGTAATGGTGATGGGAATGATGAGAATAATCATCAGGGGAAACAAACGAATAGTCATAATCAATCAGCAGCAGCGCCACGGAGGAGGAGGAGAAGGTGGGATGCCAAAGAAGGGGATGATAATAATGGTGGGAGTGCTGGGAACAATAATAATATTGTCACCGATGGTGAACATTCCGTGTCAACCACCAATTCCAAATCACGATGGGATGATGATTCCACCAACAGTGGTGATGTCAATGGCATGGGTGCAAGACGTCGTAAAAGATGGGATGAAACTCCCGTTGTGGCTTCGGGTGCTGCTGCTACTTCGTCTACTGTTATGGATGCTACACCCATTGTCAATTCTGGAGCACAACAACAAAAATGGGATGAGACTCCCGTGGTGGCTTCTGGACAAATGGTTGCAGCTACTCCCATGATGGCTAGTGGATCATCATTAGTAGATGGAGGTCGCAAACGTTCCAGGTGGGATTCTACTCCTGCACCATCTGCCATGCAACCCAATGCAACGCCATTACTAGGAGTTGGGGGAGGTGGTCAAACTCCATTAATCGGTGCTCAAACTCCCCTCTCGGGAAATTTGCAAAAGGCACTCTCCAATGAAAAGGAAATGGAACGTCGCAATCGTCCTTGGACGGATGCCGCACTAGATGCCATTTTACCAAGTGAGGGATATACCATTTTGGCTCCTCCGACGAGTTACTTGCCCATTCGAACACCAGGACGGAAGTTACTAACGGCACCAACTCCATTTGGGGGACAAACTCCTGCGGGGTTTCAAATGGATATCCCCCCCGAAGAGCGGGAGGGGCAATCATTGCAAGATATTCGTGAAGCGTATGGTGTCCCGGTTGCGGCGACTGCCAATGATGGTGGGGAGTCGGCAGCTCCGGGGGCATTGCCCTATATTAAACCTGAAGATATGCAATACTTTGGTAGATTGATGGAAGATGTGGATGATGAGAGTGCTCTTAGTAAGGAGGAGGCGAAGGAACGTCAGATCATGGCATTGTTACTCAAAATTAAGAGTGGGACGCCACCTCAACGTAAGACGGCTATGAGGCAGATTACCGATAAGGCACGTAGCTTTGGTGCTGGGCCGTTGTTCCATCAAATATTGCCGTTGTTGATGAGCCCCGCCTTGGAGGATCAGGAGAGGCATTTGTTGGTGAAGGTTATTGATCGTGTTTTGTATAAATTGGATGATTTGGTCCGACCATATGTCCATCGTATCTTGGCAGTGATTGAACCCCTCTTGATTGATGAAGATTATTATGCTCGTGTGGAGGGACGTGAGATTATTAGTAATCTTGCCAAGGCTGCGGGACTTTCGACGATGATTTCTACCATGAGACCTGATATTGATAATCCCGATGAGTATGTGAGGAATACAACCTCACGTGCTTTTGCCGTGGTTGCCTCAGCGTTGGGTGTACCAAGCTTGTTGCCTTTTTTGAAGGCTG
Source organism: Skeletonema marinoi (assembly GCA_030544225.1). Classification (NCBI taxonomy): domain Eukaryota; phylum Bacillariophyta; class Thalassiosirophyceae; order Thalassiosirales; family Thalassiosiraceae; genus Skeletonema; species Skeletonema marinoi. The sequence goes on from CM060491.1 coordinate 943,017, forward strand.
TTTGTAGAAGTCGTAAATCATGGCAAGCACGTCATACGGGAATCAAGATTGTGCAGCAAATTGCCGTGTTAATGGGGTGTGCTGTTCTCCCTTATCTTCGTGAGCTCGCTGAGATTGTCAGCAATGGACTGACTGATGAACAGGCCAAGGTGCGAACAATGGCAGCCTTGACCGTGGCAGCACTAGCGGAGGCAGCTCATCCTTACGGAATTGAAAGTTTTGATTCTGTCATTCGTGCTCTGTGGAAAGGAGCATTAGAGCACCACGGCAAGGGTCTCGCAGCCTTTCTCAAGGCAATTGGATTCATCATCCCCCTGATGGAAGAGAATTATGCCAGCCACTACACACGGTTGGTGATGCCGATCTTGACGAGGGAATTCCACTCGCCTGATGAAGAGATGAAACGTATTGTTCTGAAAGTCGTGAAGCAATGTGTCGGAACTGCGGGAGTAGAACCAGACTACATTCGGAAGGAAATCCTGCCAGAATTTTTCCGTAACTTTTGGATCAGACGTATGGCGTTGGACCGAAGGAATTACAGCCAGGTGATTGAAACAACTGAGGAGTTGGCAAACAAGGTCGGGTGTTCGGATATTCTTTCGCGTATTGTGGAAGACCTCAAGGATGATTCAGAACCATACCGTCGTATGGTGATGGAGACCATTCAAAAAGTCCTTGAAAACTTGGGAAGTGGTGATATCGATGAACGCTTAGAAGAACGACTCATTGATGGAATTTTGTACGCGTTCCAGGAGCAGGCTGTTGACGCTGGTGCTGATAGTGCGTTCAAGAGAGAGGGACAGATCATGCTCGAAGGATTTGGCACTGTGGTGAATGCCTTGGGAGAACGTTGCAAGCCTTATCTGAAGCAGATTGCTGGTACCATCAAATGGAGGCTAAACAACAAGGCTGCAAGTGTTCGAATGCAAGCCGCCGATCTAATTGGCAGAATTGCTGTAGTGATGAAAGCATGCGGGGAAGAGCAGCTCATGGGCCACCTCGGTGTAGTTTTGTATGAGTACTTGGGAGAAGAATATCCTGATGTTCTCGGCTCAATTTTGGGTGCCTTGAGGGCAATTGTGAATGTGATTGGCATGACAAAGATGACGCCGCCCATTAGGGATTTACTCCCCAGACTGACTCCTATTCTGAGGAATCGTCACGAAAAAGTCCAAGAAAATTGTATTGACCTGGTAAGTCATCACTTGATTTCGTTTGCTGCCTTTTCTCATTTGCGACAATCTTCTAATGCATTCTGCTGCTCTGCACATTTCCACTCTCCATTCTGGTTTACTAACACTTCTTTTGTTTGTTGCCTCTCTTTTTCTCAGGTTGGACGCATTGCTGATCGCGGGGCTGAATTTGTGTCGGCCAAAGAGTGGATGCGCATTTGCTTTGAGCTGTTGGAGTTGCTCAAAGCCAACAAAAAGGCAATCCGCAGAGCTGCAGTTAGCACCTTTGGGTACATAGCCAAGGCCATTGGTCCACAGGACGTTTTGCACACACTCCTCAACAATCTGAAAGTTCAAGACCGCCAAATGCGAGTGTGTACCACCGTTGCCGTTGCCATTGTCGCTGAGACTTGTGGGCCCTTCACAGTCCTCCCAGCACTCATGAATGAGTATCGTGTTCCAGAAGTGAACATTCAAAATGGAGTGCTCAAGGCTCTCAGCTTCATGTTTGAGTACATTGGAGAGATGGGCAAGGATTACATCTATGCCGTGACACCACTTCTCGAAGATGCTCTGATGGATCGTGATGCAGTTCATCGACAAACTGGCTGCGCATGTGTAAAGCACCTCGCACTTGGTGTGGCTGGACTGGGTTGTGAAGATGCTCTGATCCATCTATTGAATTATGTTTGGCCAAACATTTTCGAGGATTCTCCCCATGTCATTAACGCAACCTGTGATGCCATTGAAGGTTTGATGGTTGCATTGGGCCCCAATGTGATTTTGGCATACACAATTCAGGGACTCTATCATCCAGCACGCAAGGTAAGGGAAATTTACTGGAAGATTTACAACATGTTATACATGTATGCTGCCGATTCATTGGTTCTGGGATATCCTGTCATTGAAGACGAGAACGAGAATGCTTATGCAAGAACGACGCTTGAACTTTTCATCTAAATCGAAGTTAACATAGTAACACTTGTGAGTTCATGCTATGTAGTAGATGACTTCGCTCTACTCTGGTAGTATTGTACCTCCCGCCCACGCAAAAAAAACAACGCATGGCGATCACACTCTGCCACATAGATTCCTTTCCTCACTCAAGATCAAAGTTGGCTATCTTCAAATGCACTTTCTAAGAGATAGTGTTGGTACTCAAATTATTGAATAGTATACAAATATGTGGCTTAATTCGGTTTACTTTATGTAATTTACCATTGCTCAGCGGCAGCAGCTTCGGCAACAGGCTCAGCACTCCATTGAGCAGCCTCAGGGGCAGCAACAACGGGCTCACCAGTAAATGCACCAGCATCCACATCCGGAACGGCATCATCATAAACAGCGGCGGGAGCAGCAGCCTCCTCAACCTTGGTAGCTTGTTCTTCCTCATTCTTCTTCAATTCCTCAATATCACGGTGGAAGAAGAGATCAACAGGAACATCCCAGTCCGAAGTACGGGAAACTGTTCCACGAAGTCTAAGGACCTCACGGGCAAGGAGCCAGTAAACAAGACCGATGGAGTGCTTTCCCTTGTTGTTGGCGGGGATAGCGACATCTACATGTTGAAGAGGAGAGTCCGAGTCACAGAAAGCAATGACAGGGATGTTAACATAACTGGCCTCACGGACAGCCTGGGAATCAGTCCTAGGATCAGTCACAATAAGAAGACGAGGTTCACGGAACTGCTTGGTAATCTGGTTAGTGAATGTTCCGGGTGTGAAACGTCCAGCAATACTCTGAGATCCAGTGTAGTGAGCGAACTTGAGCACAGCCCTCATACCCCAAGGACGGGCAGAGATGGCAACAACATCCTCAGGGTTCTCAATGGCAACGATTACACGAGCAGCGAGCATGATCTTCTCCCATGTCTTTCCAATGTTAAGGACGTGGAGACCATCCTTACGGCGGCGCCAGATGTACTCTTCCATCATCTTGTCGGAGTTACGGGTTCCGGTGTGGACTCCGGCGGAGAGCATCATTTGGATGTCCTCCTCCTTGGGGTGGAGGACGGTGGGGAGGGCGGCAAAGGCGGAGGAGCTCATGGTTGCTAATCAAACCTTGGTGTTGTTCGAGTGTGTTTGCGGAGGTGATGGTGGCCGAGTAAAGGGTAAGTTTGGTACTGAGTTCCGCCGTACTGTAGAAATGGGGCGATAATTGAAGCGTTTTAAAAATGACAGCACACTGACGCACTACCTCAGGATCCAAGGTGAACGAGAGCCGCACAAACAAAAGCTAATCACGAATCCTTTGGAAATCCATAGGCTTGGATGTCGGGACAGCGGGCGCCCCCTGCTTTTGACTTGTGTAGGAGGTCCAGATGGAGGAGAATTGTGCCTAAAAAGAGGTGCTTTTGCACTAAGTTTACCCTAAAGTTGGCTATTTTGAGGTGTTATATTTAAAGGGGGGGCTTCCACGTGGGCGTAGCCCTCTTTCAAGTTTAAATCTGCCCCCTCATCTATTTCCACTTGGAATTTTGCGCTTCTTGCTCTTGGATGCTTGTTCAGCCCTCTTGCTCCCTGCGTGGTCATAATACAGCTAAACAAATACCATCGGTGTCTTGTTACCCATTTGCATTATAATATTACTACAAAAATGATTTTCAGAAGCTTAGCTCTTGCTGCAGGTGCGTTGTCGTCGCTGTAGTTTCGAACGTTGCAACAATTCGGAGTGAATGAAGGTGGTCAATATTTTGAACGGAGAATGTAGCCGCTGAAAAATTGTGGATTGCTTGGATATCCATAATCCCTCTCTTCAAATGAAGTGAAAGCATAAACAATGACAGTGACGGTGCAGGAATGTTCTGGTTGAAATATTATGGCAGCAATGTTTGAAGGAACAATTACCAAATGACCAACAAAAATGAATTATTTTCTATTGCAACATCCACTCACAAATATCTTGTTCATTCCCTAATCCCGCAGTTGCCCTCATGGGAGGTGCCTTCGCCGACGAGGACAACCAGATCGGAACCACCATCGGAATCGATCTCGGAACCACCTACTCATGTGTGGGTGTGTTCAAGAACGGACGTGTTGAAATCATGGCCAATGACCAGGGTAACCGTATCACTCCTTCATATGTTGCTTTCATGGAGAATGGTGAGCGTCTCGTTGGAGATGCCGCCAAGAACCAGGCCACCATCAACCCCGAGAATACCGTCTTTGATGTCAAGCGTCTTATTGGACGTAACTTCTCTGACAAGTCCGTCCAGGCTGATAAGAAGCTTGTGCCATACGCTATTGTCTCAGACCAGAACAAGCCCATGGTAGAGGTTGTTGTTGATGGAAAGAAGCAAAAATTCGCTCCTGAGGAAGTGTCTGCCATGATCCTCCAAAAGATGAAGGCTACCGCCGAAACCTTCCTTGGAAAAGAAATCAAGAATGCTGTTGTTACCGTCCCCGCCTACTTCAATGATGCTCAGCGTCAGGCTACCAAGGATGCCGGTACTATCTCCGGTATGAAGGTGGAGCGTATTATCAACGAGCCCACTGCTGCCGCTATCGCATACGGTATGGACAAGACTGGAGGAGAATCCAACGTTCTTGTTTTCGATCTTGGAGGTGGAACTTTCGATGTTACCCTTCTGACTATTGACAATGGTGTCTTTGAGGTCCTTGCCACCAACGGAGATACCCACTTGGGAGGAGAGGATTTCGATCAACGTGTCATGCAATACTTCATTAAGATGATGAAGAAGAAGAGCAATACTGATATCAGCAGTGACAAACGTGCCTTGCAGAAGCTTCGTAAGGAGGTTGAGCGTGTAAAGCGTGCTCTTTCCTCACAACAACAGGCTCGTCTTGAAATTGAGGACTTGGCAGAGGGATTTGACTTTTCTGAGACTCTCACCCGTGCTCGTTTCGAGGAATTGAACAATGACTTGTTTAAGAAGACTTTGGGCCCCGTTGGACGTGTTCTTGAGGATGCTGATGTTTCCAAATCTGAGGTTGATGAAATTGTTCTCGTTGGAGGATCCACTCGTATTCCTAAGGTTCAGTCTTTGATTTCAGAATATTTCGGAGGAAAGGAGCCATCCAAGGGAATCAACCCCGATGAGGCCGTTGCCTACGGTGCCGCCGTTCAGGGAGGTATCTTGTCCGGAGAGGGAGGTGATGCCACTAGTGAAATTCTTCTTCTTGATGTCACCCCCCTTTCTCAGGGTATTGAAACTGTTGGAGGTGTCATGACCAAGCTCATCAACCGTGGTACTACCATCCCAACAAAGAAATCACAAACTTTTTCCACCCACCAGGACAACCAACCCGCCGTGCTCATCCAAGTTTACGAGGGAGAGCGTTCAATGACCAAGGATAACCACTTGCTTGGAAAGTTCGAGCTTACTGGAATCCCCCCTGCTCCCCGTGGTGTTCCCCAAATTGAAGTTTCCTTCGAGGTTGATGCCAACGGTATCCTCCAAGTGTCCGCCGAGGACAAGGGAACTGGAAAGGCTGAGAAGATCACCATCACTGCCGAAAAGGGACGTCTCTCTGAGGAAGAAATTGAGCGCATGGTTAAGGAGGCCGAGGAATTCGCCGAAGAAGATAAGAAGGTGAAGGAGCGTATCGATGCCCGTAACGGCCTCGAGTCCTACCTCTACAACTTGAAGAACACTCTTGATGATGATGAGAAGGCTGACAACATTTCCGCCGAGGACAAGAAGGAGCTTCAAGACATTGTTGACGAGACACTTGATTGGATGGACGAGAACCCAGAAGCCGACAAGGATGACTACGATGGCAAGCAGAAGGAAGTAGAGAACATTGCCAACCCAATCATGAGATCATTCTACGCCGGTGGCGGAGGAGGAGCAGAAGATGACATGGGTGACTTCGGTGACGATGAATTGTAAAGCATAGCAACAGAGAAAAAAACGACATATAATATATCATTTTTGGATACTATACACAGAATTTGCCTACTGTGCTTATCTTTCTATGCTTCAAGTCAACATGGCTGAGTCCAGTATAGTACTAAGAGACGCCTCTTCGATGGAAACAACACTGAGGCGGCCCGCTTCTACCATAGTGCAACGTTGAGGCTAGTTCTACTCTGTATTGTACATACTTTCGTGGAAACAGCCTGATCGTGCGTTCGAATGGCAGATAAGTATGTAAAAATGGTATGTTAATAACATACCATTTTTCTTTAATTCACTATTCCATACTTACTGCTGTTAGAGGTCTCAATTGTCCCAATGTATAACTGCTGTATGCTTCTGATGATAAGTCAGACAGTACTAATCTTCATTGACTCAACTCACATAGAATTAGAACAACTAGAACTAGAAGTGAGAAAACGTGATCTAAACGGTTCCTCAGATACGTAGAGCATAAATTCAAGCTCTAACACTCTCCCTATGCTCAAGTATCTCCAATAAGCATGTGTCTCGTACCAATTGTACTCTCCCGACTTCGCTCTTACACTATCTTCCGAGTCGTTTGCGCTTGCTTTCAGCTTAACAGCCATGCAACCATGCTTCTTCGTATCAAGTCTTTCATCCTCAAATCAAGCTCCTGTACTCGCCACGGATACTTCTCCTGCTCTCCCGATACATTCTCCAGCTTGTTATTAACAACAATATCCACACACCAATCCATGTCATGCTTTTCTCGTCGTTGTATTTGTGTGTCTCTGATGCATCATTTCTATCGCCATTCATTTCAGTCTTTGCCAGACCAACCTTCGCATTATCCGCATTCTCAACACTTCCAAGTTCAACTCTCCAACTCTCTCTTTCTCTTTCACTTCCGTCTTGTCCATTGGACATCTCTACTTCAACTCCAGTAATAGTATTCAGCTCAATATCCAAGCCTATGCCTATTTCTCTCTCAATACATCGTTCCGTATCATTGTACAGTACTACCAAACTGCAGTCGAACTCCAATACACTTTCCTGTGCTATCATCTCATCAGCACTACTATTCATCGTACTATCCGTGTTCACTCCTTGATGTGCCGTACTTCTATGCCGAGTATAACCTTCATCACAGCCCATACAATCATGAGAATGTAGAGCTACATCAATCACTCTCCCCAGCTTGACATTATCATGCTCATCACCCTGCTCACATCTTCCACGAGCTTCTACTACGGCCAACACCTTAGTTACTGTGCCGTCTTGAGAATGTCGAGTATCAGACAACACTCTCCCCTGCTTGACATTCAAATCATCATACGTTAAATTGCCTTTTCTGTTCTCCAGGCTACCTCGACATTCATCGACCGCCCTGTTATCAAACATCAGACTACTCATTTCAGCCCTACTACTAATTGGCCTTCTCAACTCGTTTTCTATACCGCTATAAAAGCAGTTCGAGCTATTCACTTCACTTGCACCTAGGTCATGCATCTCTATTCTATCGACGCACTTCACTCTTCGGCCATCACTTGTCAACCTTCCGTCGACATCTAAGCTTCTACTATTCATGCTGTGCTCTTCATCACTTTGGGATTGTCGAGCTACACACGACTCTCTTCCTTGCTCGACATCCGCGCTTCTGCTATTCTTGCTGTACTCTTCTGCAACATTCAATCTACCATCTGTACCATAGCCATCTACGGGACCCAATGCTGATCTATCTGTGCCACATTTCTCTACGACACTTTGGAGTTGTCGGGCAATACACGACTCTCTCCCTTGCTCGACTTGAACATTCGAGCCTCTATTTTCTTGAGCTATGCCAATATCCATTGCACTGACTTCAGCTCGCCTGATTGATTCATTGAATGAACCACAAATCATCTCTATCGTTTCGACCATGCAATCTGCTGCCGTACCGAATACCGAGAATCACTACTACTACTACTACTACTACTACTAGCCCTGCCGAACTCCTCGGCTTCCAGGCCATCTTCATCATTTCCAACCCTGCTGAACTTCTCAGCTTTCAGGCTATCTTCACTTCTTGCCCTGCCGAACTCATCGACTTTCAGGCTGTCTTCATCATTACTTGCCCTGCCGAACTCATCGACTTTCAGGCTACTTTTACAATTGTCTGCCCTGCCGAAGTCATCGTCATCGACCTTCAGGCTACTAATACTGCCATACGTGTTGGATCCTGAGCTTTGCTTTCTCTGGCCGAACCTCTCGACGTACAAGACACTGCATCCGCTCTTACCATCGTATTCACATGTATTGACTTTCATTCTTTCTTTTCTTTGGCCGAACCTCTCGACGTACAAGAATCTATTGTTGCTCTCATCAGCATCTCCTGTGCTGACTTCCAAGCTATCCACTTCAATTGCTCCATCGATTACATTCACACCTCGTGAACTATCATCGCAATACTCTGCCGACGTCCTTTGCCAGGACATTTTCCTCGGCTCGTCCGAGCCAGACTCAAAGTGTGCTCTGTCGATTCTACTTGCCGACCCGTCCGAGCTAAGACGAATGATGTTGACTTCACTAACTGTGAAGTTTTCACATCCATTATTTCTTTCGCTGTGGACATTCTTCATGTCGTTACCAGCCTTCAAATTTTCGCTGTGGACATTCTTCATGTTCATGTCGTTACCAGCCTTCAACTTCTTATTTCTGCCGTGATGCACATACATCATATCGTCTCTGGCATTCAATCTAACTGTCCTGTCAAAGTCCAAGACTTTGCCATCCGAACTTTCCATTCGACTCTCGTCGCTCTCACGATACTGTCTTTGTGATCAGATCGTGTGAATGTAGTAACTGCAAATTCAGACACTCTTCCTGCTACATGCTTAGATCTGTTTGCTTCACAAATCCTTTGCTTCCATTTGCATCTTCAACAACTTGATTTCCACTCACTTCCATCGATTCAATGCTCAGGTCAACGCATTCCGAGCTAATCCCATTACCATTACTGCCAAACTCTGTCGCAGTAATCAACTCATTATTCATCGATCTATCTTTTCGACCATGTTGACTTTGTAAGTCAATACCAGTCACAACGCCATTCCATCTCGCTCCGATTCCCATCAGCAACAAGGAAATCAACAGTTTCACCAACACTACCATTACAATTCCGCCTTCGACCAGGCATTTCTTCTTTCTTCTCCGTTTCATACCGGACGAACGGCCTCGAGTCCTACCTCTACAACTTGAAGAACACTCTTGATGATGATGAGAAGGCTGACAACATTTCCGCCGAGGACAAGAAGGAGCTTCAAGACATTGTTGACGAGACACTTGATTGGATGGACGAGAACCCAGAAGCCGACAAGGATGACTACGATGGCAAGCAGAAGGAAGTAGAGAACATTGCCAACCCAATCATGAGATCATTCTACGCCGGTGGCGGAGGAGGAGCAGAAGATGACATGGGTGACTTCGGTGACGATGAATTGTAAAGCATAGCAACAGAGAAAAAAACGACATATAATATATCATTTTTGGATACTATACACAGAATTTGCCTACTGTGCTTATCTTTCTATGCTTCAAGTCAACATGGCTGAGTCCAGTATAGTACTAAGAGACGCCTCTTCGATGGAAACAACACTGAGGCGGCCCGCTTCTACCATAGTGCAACGTTGAGGCTAGTTCTACTCTGTATTGTACATACTTTCGTGGAAACAGCCTGATCGTGCGTTCGATGGCAAATATCTTGTCCATGCAAATACAAGCGGCTAAAAATGATGATCATAACATACGTATAGTTTACAGCAAATGATGTAGAATTGCCTACGTAACATAGGCTTGTCTATCTTGTAGAGAATTGGCTGCGGCATTGCATGTTTAGTTGAGAAACATTTCATTATATTCTCTGAATGCAACATCGTCCTTTGACAGGTGGAAGTCTTCCAAGCTTCTTCTTTGATTCCCGTGCTTCTCCCTCTCATTCTGCTCCAAATAATTCTTGAACGCTCTCGTGGCCTTATTCGATGTTAACGGCTGATCAGGATACAACTGCTCATATATCTTGCCAATGGCTCCTTGAACATCCCGCCGAACATCCACAAAAGATAAATCTATCCTAGAGGTACCACTACTAGGGAATGAATACGGACTTGATGCATTGTTTTGTGCCATTGTAAAATCAACCAACCCACCAGAATAATGATTCATCCTCTTCACAGTCTCCTCACCCCACTCCTTCGCCGAAGATCCAACCGCACCAGGAATGGCATCCGGTGCAGTAAACACAACAAAAAGCTTGGCCAGTGATGGAATAATTTCACCAGGATTGCGATGGGTAAATATAAATTTTGCATCCGGAAATTCCTCCAACAATTCCGGCAAGTAGGCACTATGATTTGGATCTTTCATTAGCCATGGTAAGTCCATCGATGGACGTGCATGTTGTCGTAAGAAAGCTCTGCCTTCCTTTTGTTTACGCTCATTCCATTCCACTTCATCGTTATATTGATATATTTTCATGATCATGGCAAGCCAAGCATATCGATATCTGGCAACCTCCTTACTCTCAATCGTACCAACATTCACGTCCTCCTTCTGCCTGTATTCCGGATACAATTTCATCAAGGGATCCATGTAAGGATGACCCAGCCCAGTATCATACCACCCCAAATCTTCATCTGCCTCCGAAGGACGAAATCCATGCATGGTTTCCAAACACTCCAATAGTCCAGGATAAATCAACTTGATACTGTTGAATAAGCCATCTGCCTCCTTTGCCTTTTCGTGTCGTCCCTCGTTATCCCAACGTGGAATAGGTTTGGGAAGCGGAACCACCATATCTGCCAGGTCAAAGTTTCGAAAGCGAGCCGTGTCAAGTGACATTGTTCGATGAAGGATGGTTGATCCTGTCCGAGGCAATGATGCAATGAATACTGGCGCCTCCACTGTTTGACGTTGTACTTCTTCCTTCATACCTAACGTAAGTAGCCCATAATGATTGGTAAGACTCATGTATGACGTTGCATATAACAATACCTTGCCCATGTATGTCAAACTTTGACTATTTTGAATATCAGTGTAGAACTCCTCGACTCGTTTGCTCAGATTGGATCGAGCATCGGGGTTACAGAGTATCTTGGGAACAATGTTTTCAGTGTCGGCTTGTTCCATTAATGTTACCGTCTTGTCAAGTGCAGGGCTAACGACGAGTTTGCGCATTAGTGATAATGCTATGCTATTGCTGCTAGTAGATCCATGATGATGCGCATTAATGAAGCGGATAGGAAACGCAGGTCTTGAGAATTGATCAATGTGCCATTCTTCGTTGTTCCATAGTTGATACTTTGTGTCCATTAGATGGACTTGATGGGTGATGTATCGGATGTAGATGGCGATGAGGCCGATTAGGAGAGGGAGGAGGATGCCTCTTGTTGGAAACATCATCTTGTTAGAGGGAGGCAAGCCGTAGGAAAACAACAGGAGCACGGCACTACTACTTAGCACTAGCAACAACTCGCTTCTCGCTTGCGGCCGGCGGCCGGCGGCCGCGGGCCGCGGGGTGCGGGGTCAAAAGATTTTATTCCACTGAAGGGCTACTTAGCCACCGACAGGTAGGTGGCAAGGTAGGGCAATTCCTAGGATGCTGTACTCCTGAGCGAGAGGTGAGCTGAAAGTAGAAGCATTCATTAGTTCATCTTCTTCTGTGCTACTAATTTATCAATTCCAAATGCCTAAACTAAAGTCTCTGAGTAGTTGTTTCTTGCAAGGTGTATTGCTGTAACGCTGAGACGACTGACTGTAGTGTGTCCCAGTTGGACCTAGCAGCCTTCCATTGTTTGAAGAGACCAAAACTACCTCCACAAAAATAGATGCAAGACCCTGTCAAGAATATATTTTGAACGGCACCATTGGTAAGCCCAATATCGATTGCTCCGATAGTGAAAAGCATTCCAGCAACTGTATACAATATAGCAATATAGAAGCTTGATGACATTGCGATCTCTTGGCATAGTTTGAGATTGTCGACCTTGTTTGCAAATTGCTCGTGCAATGATTTGTCAATTTGTCCTTTTGCATACATTCCTTGCAAGGCTTGCACGAACAAATCAACATTTATGGGAGCATCAGAAGACAGTGAAGAGTATACTTCATCACACGAAAGAATGCTGTTCGTGCTGTCCTCTATCTCTAATGAACAATCAGACCTTCTTCTAGAATATGAATCATGTTCCGAACACGTCAAGGACTCCGTGTCAAGCGTCTTTAAAGATTCTTCACTACATCGTTTTGGTATCTTCTCTTGTGGGAGTTTATCAACATCAAGCACTATGTGTATCATTACAGGACAAGTGTTTTGTCTTTGGTAATAAGGCTCGTGATGCATTGGCTGCATATAAGACTCAGATAAAGATCTCCTTCTGGCCGCAGATATTGGTCGTAGGACAATAGTTTCTTCAGGGGAGATGAATGCTTTCTGAGTAGCAAACGATACTTCTGAATCTCTGCGCTTGGATGCAATGATGCCACGTATCTTTTGCAGCATCTCCTCTTGTTGGTTGATCTTTGCAGAAGTGCTTCTGTAAATGGATGGAAGCTAAAGGTAGAAACATTGTGGAAGACGTTAAAATAGAGGCTCTGGCGATGATGGGTACATTTCAAAGTCAAAAGTAAACTTACAGCTAGCAACCCACCAAAACAATAAATGATCCCGCCCATCACCCACAGTCCAGATGTTGTAGCACTGGATAGAGTGAGATGTTTGCTATGATTAGCAAGCACATACGCTAGACTTCCAAATAACCACATTAGATTGATGATCTAACAGAGTGACAGTAGTAAGTATTGACTGATTTTTACAGATGCAAGCGAATCACATCTCAATTACTCACCTGTTCAATAGAAGATAAATTTTTCCGAAGCAGCTGCATTGCCAAAGACTCGACGCCATCATCTTTCAGTCTTTTGATTGTTGTACGCACGAAATCTCCAGCGAACAAAGATGAACCGATCAAGAAGAGCCACATGATTATGTAAGATACAAACAACATGACTCCTTCCAACTCTTGTGATCGTTTCCATACGTTGTTCAATATCGACAAGCTGCTTCCACAAACAAACATTGAGCTGCCAACATTGGGAGCGTGTACTAGCCGCTTGATCATGAAGTTAGAAAACCTCCCGTGCTCCTCAGCTTGAAGGAAGCTCGACAGCTCAGCTGCATTGATAAATCCATTCTTGTCTTCAACGATCTGCTCAAAAATGTCATTTACTACTGCGGATGATACGTTAGCAGGACCTAGTGAGCGAAGGAGAACGATAGTAAAGTCATGTTTAGACAGTTGCAGGTCAAGCGGTCTCCCACCCAGTAGACGAGTAGACACCGCCGATGTGTATTCTGCTCGTCTGCAGCCACGTTCCATTTGATCAGGGGTTGTTTCCATTGTTTGGTAACCACTTCTTTATTGTAATTGTAAGGTAATCCGAAGCATAAAACACGCTGGTTGATTGTTGTGTAAACACATCACTAGGCGGAGTGTTGCGCTCACTGTTTTGGCTGTGAAAATTGTGGCAGAGATTCCGAGCTCCATTGCTCGGAGAGGTTCGTCAAAATATCGTGGCAGAGATTCCAAGTTGTTACATTGCTCGAAGGTTTACTCTTGCCGGAGGTCACGTCAACTAGAGTGGAGGCCCGGGAAGGGAAAATGGGATTCTGACATTGAGAATCCTACAATAACACGTTCAAGATCTAGCACCAAGCGCCACTCAAAATAAGTAGCTGAAGATGCGCTTCGCCCGAGCAACTGCAGAGGTAAGTATGTATGTATTATGCGTACAATATAATATCATTACTCCATGGAGGTCAGGAAGGGTGTGATGTGCCATCGCGGTCCCTTTGCTTGCACCTGATTTATGAAAAGCTTAGCAAGTAAGTTGGGAAGGGAGGAAGCCGGAGCGTTGTTATGGAATATTAATTCCTACGTAGAACCCTACGTATGGGTATTTATCTCACCCCCTTGAAGCGAGCGGAGCGTGAACTTCGTGCTGCTATCAAATCAATGCTCAACATATCGACGGCAAAGGAACTACCAAAAAAGAAGCAGCAACACCACAATACGCAACAATCTTTTCCAACTACTCAGTATTGATACGACATGAGTTCACTCGCAGCGACGCAAGCAGATGGATATCATATTCCAGATGAGTATTATACGTCAGGAGCTTACAAGAAGAAATCGATCAGCCAATTCAACGGATCGAAAGGACACAATCAATATTTGCAAAGATCTGTCGTGAGGTTTGAACTTCCATTTAATGGGGTTTGTACAAAGTGTGAAGCTGTCGTTGGCAAGGGGACACGATTTAATGCCCACAAAGCTCATGTTGATGATTACTTTTCTTCCAAGGTATATGAATTTACAACTAAATGTAGAAGTTGCGCAGACTGGTACGTGATTCATGTTCATAAAATTTCACGCTTCAGTATTTGTGTTGCAAATCACTTGTTCCTCATCTCATCTCATCTCATCTCATATCCTCACCATAACGATATCGTAGTGAATTTAAGATTCGTACCAACCCAAAAGATGGAACTTTTGACTATGTCGTAGGGATCCGAAAGAAAATAGAAGAGTTCAATAGTACAGAGGCTGGGACACATGGAGTTATTGATACAGAATTTGGCCCTGGAATTTTTGAATATAGAGATGGCAAAATAGACGCTCCTTCCAAGGAAAGTCCTGAAGCACTGCATCTTCTTGAGAAGAATGCCAGAAGTCATAGAAAAACTCTTACAGAGCACGAACAAATGAGCTCTCTAATTCAACTCAATACAATATTAGAAACTGACGCAGATGCAAACGCTGCTTTGAGATCAACCTTCCGAAAGGATAGAAAGTCTGAGAAACGACGACTAAAGGACGCAGCTAGTGCTGGGTTGGGAAGAGGGATTGAAATGTCAGAGGAGACAGATGATGATGTGTTTACGGCGAAGAGGTTAATGCAAACGAAATATGATAAGCAAGCGCATCAATCAGAAAGAGACAGCTACAAAAGTTTGAGGGCGTCAGGCATTTTCGGCTCAAAGACTTTGAAAGGAACGAAGCAACTCGACTTAAAAAGGCATGAAACAGGGAAACACAGTCAAAAGAAAAGATTCGAAGCACAGACATACGAGCGCAAGCCTCATCGGATAAGAAAGAAGGATACTAGAGTTTCAGTGAAACCAAAAAATCCGAGCAATAACTGTGAAAGCAATAATGCTTCTCATGTCAATGTCAGTGCATTGGATGCGCTTGCTGCGTATGGCTCTGACAGCGACAGCAATGGCGACTAGTCGAAAACAGATGCTGAACTTTATCAATTGCATCAGCTAAGAAGTAAACAGCTACCTACCTACCATAGTAAAACTTTTCTCCTCCTCTTTCTTTGTTCCTTGTTCTTGTGGACAACCCACGCCGCCGACAAACCGCCCACGCTAGTCTAACTTTTATCTTCGCAGGTCTACATACGGAGGAATTCAATACAATACCATGAACTCAAACTTGCTGCCAAGCCAACCCGACTTCCTGCCGCCGACCGAGGAAAAAGTTCGACAACCACAGCCGCTTGAGGTGCATAGTAGACATGTATTACAATTACATTACACATCTTATTCGACCCCACTCTATGCAGCCCCGAAACAAGTAAACCATTCGTCAAACGGTCATCCACGAAGCCGCGAAATCAAACGCAAGGTACGGAGTACGGAGTACGGAGAACCGAGACGATCCCAAATGTCAGGCTACAACTTCGATGACAGCGTGCCTCAAAGGAGTTCCCAGCTGCCTCCACTATACTCACACAGTCCCAATCACGATCAATACCCAGTGATGGTGAAGTCATCTCCTCCACCGAACTCATTCCAACATAATGCATTCCCACGCACGTACAACCAAACTTCGCGTTACAACGGAAGCACAACTATCAGCGGTCCTGGATGCGACTTCAACAGAATAGATACCCACGATGAATTCCTCTACAGGAATCGACCATCGGAGAGAGGCTACTACGATGGCACAAGTCATCACCGAAAAACTTATGGCCGGTCAAATGGCGCAGATAACTTGGATGAGATGCTATTTCAGGTCGACAGAGAATATCAAACTATGGAAGCATCTCCAAGTAGGTCTCACTATCAACGCAACGTTCAATTCATTGAAGAGGATGAGATGTATACGCAACCTGGCTGTATCCGCCGTTCTTTGAATGACGTGCTTGATCTTCTATTTCCAAAATACCGTAGAGAACGTCCTGTACAGGTTGCATATCCTATACCATCAAAGCAGAATGAAAAGATATTCCAGAGTTCTGCTATCCATAATGTTGATGTTCGGGAGAGTAGAGGCAGCTTCGACAGTAATGGAAGCGTTGAAAGGGCGAGACAATATATGAGAGACGTCTCTCATCGCACTTCCGATAGAGCTTCTGAGTTGCACGATCAACTCAGAGGAATGGTTCAAGATCGTGCTCTTCGCCAAACCCAAGCAAGAGATATTTCCATCCCGTCGGCTCCTCTAGAAGATGAACGGTTGGCTGAGTCACGCCGCATGCTGCAACTGCAAATAGAGCAGCATCAAGCTGCCATGACTAATCACATGGCGGCAATGCAAACGCAACAACAACACAACATGTCACCGATGTACAACGGAATGGTCCAAAATGGGATGTTGAATGGAATGATGAATCATCACCAGCTGAATAATATGTTTACGCCATCAACTCAAGCTAATGTGGGAGTGGCAAGGCCGACAATGAATGATGATGGGGTGCACGTAGACGGTATGTGCACGATGCAAAGCAACAGTCCACCACATCAGGTTTATTATCAGCAGCAAGTACAACAACATAAACAAGATCAGAGAGATCCATCCGAATGCACGCCACGTAGTAACGATCAGAGTTCAGCCAACAAGCAACGCAGTGGTGTGAACTTGCCAAGATCGCATACTTCTGCAGGCAGCCCTCCAAGAGTAGTGAAAGTTGCAAACGGAACGAAAGTTGTCTTCTCAGAACAACAACAGTCAGATGCCAGTACTATCCAATCAATACAAGATACTGTAGAGCGTGCGATGAGAAAAAGTGATGCTGCAAGAACGCAGATGAAGTCGAGTAAGAAACTCTGGAGCCAGGCGAGCAAGATAAGGACCTGAGCAAACAGTAAGATTAGGTGTGAAGTGTGTAGTAAACAATAGGATCAATTAATTATTTCGCAGTGGATGCAAATGTCTACTTTGTTTTTCTCTTTCTATAGACCTTGTGCATGTGTGAGTGAAGTCCGTGAGGCAAATAGTTGCCCATCCTAGTACATACTGTGATTGGAGGACTAAAACGTTTTGATATGGCTTGCTCGTTGCCTTCTTGAAGCATGTCATTATAGATCGACTTAAGACTTGTTAACTGCCTTGGTAGCCTTGATAGGTGCGTCGCATAATCATATTCCTACTTTCATGCGGCGTGAAGAGATACCTTGAAACGCAGGAACAACGGTTCTGTTTTCCCACACCATCTTCTCTAGAAATTCCAAGCACGCTTCCTCATCATTGCATTCAACGCGGTCTTGATCACTTGATGACGATACTGGTGACTCCTCTTCGTCCAACATTTCTTCCTTGGGTATTTTTGAGTCTGCTGACATCTTGCGTTCAGGCAACACAGCAGTCAGGTCTTCTTCTATCTTTGGCATGGCAACCATTTTGAGACCATTCTCGTCGAACGTCTTCTCCAGGACATCCGGTAAACTCTCCTCGAGCCAAAAGTCGAGCTGAAAGTCGTTGGCAAATCCAGGCCTCACTGCAATAGGCTGCCCCTCCCGAAAGAGAATTAGACTTGGCAGTTTGCTCAGTGTGTTCCCACTCTCCAAGAACATCTTCTTCAGCTCTACAGTATTGTCTTTATCATTCACGTTCCATCGTACAAACTCAACTTTATCGAGGTAACGTGGCTGTGCTTTACGTAGGACCTTGTCAAGTAACTTGCAAGGGCCACACCAAGGCGCGAACGCGTCGACAAGCACTGGCAGATTGGACGAAGGATTTAACAACGTGTCCATGTTATCATCTGTGACTGTCTCGATGGTCAGCTTCTTTTCGTCGACGCCATCATCATTAGTTGTGCTGCTACCGAAAAGTTCGGATAGCTGATGCGTCCTACTTGACACCGAAGAGAATGGAGTGGTGACAACAGATGTGGAGATGAAAGCTGAGACGGAAGTCATGGTTCCTGCCCCTCCAAGGAGCACAGCTGCAGCAACCAAGACTCGAGGACGAGATCGTCGCTTATTCGTTGCATTGATTGCCGAGTTCATGACTTTTGATTGTAGTGGATAGATGATGAGAACTGATTTCGAGCAAGATGAGGCGATGAATCTGTTTGCTTTTGCTTGCGACGTAAGCTGGTAATGAAAGTAAGAGAGAGAAGTGTAGAACAGCAACACTAATGAACTGCGTGGTCGTTTGCGGCGAGAATAAATGAATAGGTGGATGTTTACAACAATAAATGAGCAATAATATGGGCGGATAGCATGGCACGGATCTCGATGGGCTTCTTCTCTACGGCCGCGATTTTGGCATTTTTTGACATGGGCAGCTTGCTTTCTGTTGTTTGGGGGCTGTGCACATACGGTGGAATTGGTAGCATTCTCACCACGTCGGCCGTCTCTCTTCTCTTTTTGGTGACATGACACATGCGGACAAAAAACTGAGAAGTTGACGTGTGTCGTGTTGTCAGATTTGGTATGATGCTCTCTTTGCCCTTGCCTTACAATGATGCAGCAAAAATGAGTGCTAGGAGCATTACCATAGTGAAGTAATACCTTTCGTAAAGGTTGGGTGATTGGATGTCAAGCTTCATGCTTTAAAACACATCATAGAGCTAGCTTCACAGATCTACAGCAATGCCTCAGCATTCACTCCTTGTTCTGACCGAGGGAAGAATTAGTTTTTCAATAGGTGTTCTATCAAGTAATAGAGTAGACGTAAACATTATTTATAGCGACTCAATAATAGCGCACTGCTGCTCTTTTACTATGACAACTGCTAGCATACAAAATGGAATCTCTTAGTTGATCCCACTGCTGATGAGTATCTCTATATTGGCACATGAGCTCGTTTAAAGCCGACCAACCTGTCCATTACCAGTGAATGGAGCAGACCTACTTCCATGAGGTCCCAAGGTTTCTCCGTAACCGAACTCATTGTTCTTGTCTGCATATCCACCACTGTACATGGGTGTAACATCAATGGCATCTGTTGGAGCATCGGATTCCAACTCATACGGAACAACAACAAACTCATGAGATCCGTCATGTAATGTCTTGGTGTTGGTCCAACGCATCGTCCACCCATTGCCGGGTGTCTCGAAAATGGCGTGGTAGGGCTGTGTTCCTCCACCACATTGAAGCTCATAATATTGACGCTTGGTATTGGGACCCTGCAACAATTCAATATTCGCCTTGAATGATTTCTTACCAACATCCTTAGACCAAACCAACAGTTGCACAGACTTGACATGATCAGCAATGGGGATAGAACGGACAGTCTTATCTCCCTGAGAATACATCTTAGTGGAGGCTTTCCAGATCGCATCAAAGGCCTCCTGACGCTCAACACTTCGATCCTTCGTCATGACATCCACCCCAACCAAGGCGGGGAAGGCCGAATCCTCCGAGGTACTGATTTCAAGAGTTTGTGGTCCAGCACTATCAGTGTTTTTGAACTTGAGACAGGCACGGAAGGGAGTCTCAGCGCCATTCATACAAGCAATGTCCACGAAGTGAACTCGACGGATAGGTCCAAGCCAAAGCTCCACGCGGGCCTTCAAAGGTCTGCCATTGGTCTGGATGAGCATTTGAAGACGATCGGCACCCTGGGGCATTTTCCAAGTCAGACGAGAGTTGCCACCCTGAATTTGTTGCAAGGGAAGGTTGTTGGGGAAGGCGGAGGGGTCGTAGCTAAGTTCACATGATTCGCTTGCCGTAGCGACGTAAGGAAATTGATTTTTAGGTGTGTTTTGTGCTGTCACGTAGTTGGCCTGGTCACGTTCCCTATTCTTAAATTGATCCTTGTATCCATCACGTGTGGAACAAACGGCAGTGGATTGACGGGAGGTTGGGTTAGCGGGGGCAAATGCCGACACCGAGGGAAGGAGGAATAATGCAGCGATGGTACTAACGAGCTTCATGATTTTTGAATATTATGGATTTTTAAGATGATGTGTTTGATGATCAACCCAACAGTCGTCTCCTCAATGGTCTTCAATGGTGATGATTATTCAGCACAATTGGTGTTCCACAACGCTACAAAAGGCTCGTTGAGGGTAGGATATCAACGCCGGTGGGGTGGCACTGCATTGATGGAAAGGATTGGCAGTGCAACTCTACATGCGTATGTGCGCGGAATGTACGTAGTACCCATAAGGAAAGCTACCGACGCCATTTCAAAAGAGTAACACGACTGTCACAACGACTTGCTTGAGCTCAATCAAATGCGAGATTTATCGCAGCTACGAATGGGCAAGCACTTACCCTTGTTGACATTATCTAACTTTTCTCTAGAGATTGTATTGTATTAATAATATCGTAACCTACCTGGAAATGAAATGCAAAAGAAGTATCATTACAAAGTCACAACCGTGCCTCCTTCTCCACTACCCAATCCATTTTCTCCTCCAGCCAAAATTTCATTCAGCAACGCATGAGGCACACGTCCATCCGTAATAAACGCTCCTTGAACTCCCAACTTCACTGCATCAGTAGCATATGTAACTTTCGGAATCATCCCACCAGTAATCGTCTCATCTCCTATCAAATCATCAATATCATCACAAGATAACGACTTTAACAACGTCATTTCCTTATCCAACACTCCAGCAATATCCGTCAAGAACAGCACTCTTGCCGCCTTTAACTCTCCGGCAATTCTACCCGCAGCAACATCCGCGTTGATATTGTATACGACACTCTCATCCTCTTGACCTTTGCACCCCATTCCAATCGGTGCAATCACTGGTGAAATTCCCGCATCTAACAATTGATTGATAAGATCTGTATTCACAACCTTGACTTGTCCAACATTTCCCAAGTCTATCTTGTCATCCTCACTCCCACCCCACAACTTTTCACATTGCAATAGAGCATCATCCCGTCCACTCAAACCCAGTGCCCGTCCACCCGCTTGAGATATCCCCGAAGATATATTCTTATTGACAGTCCCACTCAACACCATGGCGGCAACATCGACAACTTCTTCAGTAGACACTCTCATCCCCCCCTCAAATCGACTTTCGACACCCACCTTTTCCAACATGGCATTGATCATGGGTCCACCTCCGTGAACTACGACAATGCGCAATCCGAGTTTTTGGAGTGTGGCGACATCTTGGCAGAAGAGTGTGGCGAGTTCGGGTGTGGTCATTGCGTTGCCGCCGTATTTGACTACGATGGTTTGTCCTGCGAGGGAGGAGATGGAGGAGGCGATTGTGATGGCATTCTCGGCGAAGGAGGAGGATGAGTCTGAGGAGAAGAGTGATGTTGTTGATGTGCTCACTGACTTTTGGTGCAGGGATGATGATGATGATGATATTGATGGCGCGAATGCATGTGATGTGCTAGCAATTGTTGCTGCAAGGAGGATGGTGCTAGCTGAGAATAGCTTCATGATTGTTACTTATGACGTCTATTGGATACTTATGTGCTACTTATGTTATTGGATGGATGGAACAGATATGAGCGGATGTCATGGTTCCGAAGTGTCACCAGAGTTGCATTTGCAAAGATACGGTGGATATGCGCTGTTTTAATTGGGACTCAATAATAGGGCCCCTCTCACCACCAACAAAAAATGAGAAGCGAAAATGAAAATGCCAGAAGAGTCCGACTTGATTTTCGGCCGGCTATGGTAGCTGGAATAAAATTTGTTGCTCAACTCCGAGCGCCTAGCTTGCAATTATCCTCTGCACCGCTCTACCGCTTACTAGAATGCCGTGGTGTAAATCCTCAGTGGACCACTACCAGATGAATCAACGCTGTTGAGTGGTGAGACCGACGACATAAGGTGAGAAGTCACAAGTGAAATTTTGCGGTGGCCAATGAAATCAGATGATGCCGTGTCATGCACCTTATGCACATCATATGAAAATCTGTAACCCTTTATTCAAATGGAGAATGAAGAAACCATAATTTCATAGCATAGTTCATCCGAAGTTCGAAGTCATCCTTCGCTTGAGGACTACTCCTAACTAACATCATCAGAATCACTAATCTGATCCTTCAATAGCCATCATCATTGCTTTGACTGGCGTTTAGTCTCTTTTGTTGTGACTATCTATATGAAACATCAAGCTCACATTTTCAAACTTTATGCATAACTTTCAGTCACATATAAATTTGGTGAAAGTTCTCGTCAGAGTCGGATAATATTGTTGCGACCAGAATCTGACGAACGTGTGGCTAGATAATGAATCTTTCAATAAACAACATTGCGCAATTGCAATCTCTTGAATTATATCAACAACAACTTTGAGAAAACACCAATTATCATGATGGAAGACTCACACGAAGCTCCTCCCGCTCCCGTCTGTGAGCCTGAACAGAAAAATAATGATGGCATCTACAGCCACGAGAGTGTCCAAAACTCACAACAACCCCAACACAATGACTCATCTTCATCATCCGACGACCAAACGAGAGAAGTTCTTGATAACATCATCGTCGGATATGCGTTTGGACCCAAAAAGATGGAAACAATGGGCCTTATTATGGCGGAGGCATCCAAGGCACTCTCCACCTTTGAATGTGGTGCAGGAGTGCTGCCGACGTTGATTAAGAAGAAAAAGTCGCAGAATAACAGTAACGGTAGCCAACAACAGCAAAGATACAATCATAGTGATCAGTTGGAATTGACAGAGGAATCATCCATGACTACCAGCGCAGCTTCGACACTCACCAACCACTATCCTCCTGGGGGGTTTGACGATGAAGAGGATATACGAAGTTTGAGTAGCACACCTTCGCAGCGGAGTCATTTCCAAAATAATGGCAATTCAAATAATATGAGGGGCATACAATTAACATTCATGCCAGACTCAAGTGGCTTCATACATTTAGTCAACACAAATTCCTCTTCGGGGGGTAGCAGCTTTGGTGGAGGTGAATCTGTAACAGATTCTTTTTCTGCGGCAACTACTACTGCTGATGGGACAAACTCGACGTTCTTTGCACGAAATCAGCAGCAGCCACAGCATTATAATTTCGGTGCTGAAAAAAATGATGGGAGTAGTGAATCTGATCCATCGAGGAAATGCAAAAGCACCGTTGTTCAACGACACCCGATCCGTGTATCCTTTGTCCCAATAGATTTGGACAAGCCTCTGGAAGAACAACATGGTGGTAAATTCGATGTCATTTTACACAAAATGACGGAAGATATTTTGTGCTTGTCGAAAATGCTTCGACCACAATTCACTAACAATAGTGAGGGAGTGGAAGAGTTTCATCAAAATTGGATACACAATGGTGTGAAGCCTTTGGATCTGATTACACCTACGGATACCATGACACGTACTCAAGCTCGAGCATCACGAAGGATCCAACGGCTGCGTGAATACAAGAAGAAAGACAACCCCTCTTGTGTCCTTGTGGACTCCCCGTCGAATATTTTGGCTGTCATGTCACGTGCGGATATGGCAGAAGTTCTATCCTGTTGTTTAGCGGGTGTGACTACCAGGGCGGGCATACCGGTAAGGACGCCACGGTTTAAGGTGGTAGATGAGGATAGGGAGGTGGAAAATCCGGATGGGTGTGATGTATTGGCGAACGAAATAGACAACGCAGGGTTTGAGTACCCTCTCATTGCCAAACCACTCACTGCCGCTGGGACCAAGTCCTCCCATCATATGGGAATTGTTCTTGCTCGAGACGGCCTGCAGCGGCTCAAGACGCCTTGCTTACTACAAGAGTATGCCAACCATGGCGAGAAGTTGTTCAAGGTCTACGTGCTTGGAAATTCAGTATGGGTCTATTCGAGAGAGAGTATGCCCAACTTACCGCTGGGAGAGAAGGAAATAATACCTCCATCAGACGATTATAGAGAGACACCGAACTCGCCACAGGGGAATGATTCTTCGATAGAAGAGAATAATAGACCGCCAAACTCCCTCAAGAGACAGCGTTGTGAAAGTTACGTTGAGTTTGAGCGACAAGCAGGGAGTCGATGTTATGTGGAATTTAATTCACAGCGTCCTTATCCCAAAATAGCAGATTTTGGAAAGCTACACGATGCTCCGAGAAATAAACAGCATCGAGTCAGTCACAGTTCACCAACAACATTGTCGTCGTCACAGAATATCCATCAACAACAAGAACATGATTCACCGCCGATGGGGCCTAAGAATGATTTGGCTCGATTTGTAACGAGGGAGGAAATTGAACCGGTAACAAACGCATTAAGGTCGGCATTCGGCCTTGATCTGTTCGGTTTTGATGTCTTGGTGAAAGAAGGCGGAAACGGCAAGGAAATTCTCGTCGTGGATGTCAACTACTTCCCAGGATACAAGGAGGTGCCAAATTTGTAAGCCACTCATGCTTTGATGTATTAGGTATCTATGATCGCTTCGCTCAATTCAACTCACCAATATTTGTGTACTCTTTCCTCCACAGCCCATCGCTCCTTGCCCAATATCTTACGACAAAAGCGGTCGAGAGTCGGTGGAGAAATGTTGACTAGCCGCACAATTGCATAAAATCTAGGACTAACAAATCTAGGAATGATATTAACTGTAACTTCAGACTTTAAGTAGATTGGGTAATTGAGATCAAGAACCTTCTTCAACTAGGATTGTCCACTGAAGAGGAAACAAATATGGCACTGGAGCCTCAGATTTCAGAACAGTTAAGCGTACACTCTGCAAATTGTAAACACCTCCAGCATAGAAGCGTGCCTTCATTGGGACAGTTATTTCCTCTCCTCCACGCAGTGACCATTTGAAGGAAGTAGTTCCGACAAAATCAAACTCCGGTTGATGATCTAGAGCAAATTCAAAGTCAACATCTGTTTCAACGAGGCGGTTTCGGAGGGTGATTTCTAATTCAACGTCCAAATGAGAAGACGCGTCAAAATCATGGCATACTTTCTCAACGTGTTTTGCGGTCATGGCTAGAGGACATCCCTTGCTCTTATTCTGAGGTCGTATTAACAAATTTCGCAAGTGATGTTGCCCAACGATGGTTTCATATTGGCCTCCTTCGCCCACAGAAGCCGACCAAGAGCAAACCACATTGATATTGGATGTCCCTTCGCTGGGGCACATGTGTGCAATCGAGGTAGGGTGTGGTTGTGCAACAGGCTCATTGGACGAAGATGACAGGTTGGATTCTCCCCCAGGAAGCGTGGTTTTGGCCCTCCGAATCTGTGCCACATGACGCGGTTGGCCCTCCTTCTCTTGCTCAGCGAGGAGGCGTTCCTTCTCTCTTCTGTGATTCTCCAGCGTCGACTGCAAATGAGAAATAGGTAAAAAAGTGTTCAGCTGTGAACGAGGCATCAGATCAAGTACACAAATTACAGCATCTAAAACAACTTACACTGAACACATCGTGTGCTCTCTCGCGACAAATGAAATCTGTCAGTTTTGCGTCTCCATTCTTGACGACAGATGCATTCCCATCATTTGACAACGGTAGCAAACTGATATTACATGGACCAACTGCTCCAGCAATAGGGGCAACGAGGTAGTGAAGGGTCACACGCTCTTGCCATCCAACTTCTAAAGCCGACGGCTCATCGTCTACAGGAATCAGAGAGTTGGAAACGCCATCAGCTATAAACTGCCCTTGGAGTTGCTTCACTTCGAAGTGACGACTGATTACGCAAAGATTGTCAAAGTTGATATCCAAGCCAGAGTCTCTGTCACTTCGGTAGTTCATAAGCTCCACGGATAGAATATGCTCTCCATTGTTCACGTATGAAGGCATCAGGGATGCTGACATTGTTATTGAGGGGTAAACTGGAATTGAAAGTAACTTCCGAGCCCAACGATGGCGTGGAGAAGCAAACTTAGTTTGTGAATCCTCATTCCAAAGCTCGTAACGACAGAGTATGTAAAAGTCCTGACGACCTCCACCAGATGTGCGAATGAAAACGGGGACTTCTATTGTTTCGCCAGGCTGCAAAATACCAGCTTTGTTCGTGCCCTCGAAAGGAACTTTCATTAGAGTACCACTAGGACCAACGCAGTGTGAAGTAGAAGAGTTTTCATCCTTTTCCTCTCCCGTTTCATCATTAATGTTCAACCAGGGTGCATTTGTCTTGAGCATGATGTTAGCTGCTGGAGCATATCCATAGTTCGACAGCTTTAGTGTCCAAGAACTTGTCTGTCCCTGTAACACTGTACTTTGGTTTTTGTTACTGGGAGTGATTGTTACCTTCAATGATGGCATTTCCTCTTCAATTTTAGATTTCAGCAACATCGATTCACCACGAACCCTCTTCGAACGATTGAGTTGAGTATCTTGTAGAAGTGGCCCGGGCAGATCGAAGCGATGATAAATCCAAACTTCTCCGAGGAGCTTAAATCTAACTCCAATTACCTCCAAATCACCCTTGGATAGTGGACAAATTTCTAAAGATGCAACGGTGGATGAGCTCGGGGTCATTTTTACTGTCTTCTTGGTAACCACAAAGTAAGGATTGTATTTGTCGACGAGAGCTACTCTAGAGCCATCCGCATCAATTGAGCCTTGATGCATGAAGTCTGGGCTTTCAAATTCCTTATCAGAGCCATGGAATTTCCAGACTTTTGGAGTTGAGGGATCGTACTGTTCGTCCGAGATTGTGAATTCATTGGAGTGAAGAGATCCAGAGTTAGGACATGATAGAGATGCTACCAGTTGCATTTCCGTCAACTCAATGTCTAACCCTAGCGGATTGGTAACTGTAAACGACACAGTAACTGGCTCAGAGGTTGCCCTAACCTCCACAGTTCGGGCATTCCCCTTGCGTTTCTGACGCTCCCGGTATTCTGCCTCTCTCTCTTCTTTATCTATCTCTGAAATTATCCTATCAATCATTTCATTACCAGAATACGCTGCATTGGGATTGCTGGATTCTTCTTCGCTCGCGCCATTGGCATCAACTCTTGACGAGACAGAAGATGCTCGTAACTCAGATTCAGCACAAATTATCATATCCTGCCAAACAGACTCATCTCCTGTCCCGGAGGAACCCATTGCATTGGCAGCAATAGAATCGGCACGACCAAGAAGAACGGAAGCTTTGTCGCTGTTATCAGCAAAGATTCTTACCGATGAATCCTCTACATCAGGAAATCCTACGTTGGAGATTTCAATCTGTTGAAGGTCGTTGTTCAACTGAGTTAACAAATTGCCCTGACCGTTGCTAGGGTTGTATCCCATGCGATCAACTGCAATGAGAGCTTCAGCCTTTTCGTCTCTACAAATTTCAACTAGATGATTCAAAAACTTTTGCTGACTTCTAACGCTAACTCGACCTCCACCAGCACTTCCAATTAACTTGGCATAAAATTGCAGAGCCAGCGCGAATCGGCTCATCCCAAAGAGCTGCGCCGCAAGGGCGCTATGGAGATGGCTCCTTAGCTCTCCCCATCTCTCTCCATGGTAAACATAGAGAGACGCAGCGAAGCAGCGGAAGGCATGACGATCTTGACCTGCACTTCGAAACATATGGCCGGCCATGAGCATGTGGAACGAATATTTGCGAATCATGCCAGCTTGATAATAGTGTGAAGAGCTTCGTTCGAGCAGCACTGCCGCACCCAACGGCGTTTCATGACTAGATGCAGACGCCAACAGGTCCGCCATTTCCATATGCTTGCCCTCGCAAATAGTACGAGCAGATGAAAGAGCAAGGCATAATCGTGTAGCCAGTCGAGTTGCATAAGGTGCCTTACTTGGACGCACTCCAGGATTGGTGTCGTCCTTTTCCTCATCCGCCGCGCGAGAATACGAGTACAACGCCGTCTCGATTGAGTGTTGAACGTCGTAAGTATATTTGGACGGATCGATCATGAACATGCACAGCACAATCATTTCCTGTACTGAGGCGTAGTATAAGTGAGCCTTGTCATGTTTGTAATCATCCTTGACGAGTCTATAAATGCCAAGTGCCGCGTCGTAATCTCTCATCAAAAAGAGTGTATCCGCCAAAAGCCGCGTTTGAGATTCTATGCTATCATAACGATACTTTGCACTATCCGGCGAGGCAAGCTTATTCGATTGACTGCCATCATTTCTATGCCTGCTTGCATCCGACATTACAGACGAAACACTTTCTTTCGGTTTCCTCCAAAAGCTCTTGATAACATTCTTGACACCCTTCTTGGCATTGGTCACGGTTGTATTGAGATTGGCAATGCGTCGTTCCACTGCAGGTACAAGACCGGTAGCAACCATGTTGGTAACATACCGACGAATAGCACGTTTATCAATAGGAGAAAGACATGCTCCTCGAATAGGCGAATTCTCCACACACGCCAAACTGGGACCATATTCCTTTGACATTGCATTCGCGACAAATGGTGTAGTTGGCCCCACATTCTCCCAATCATCCGTCTCACCCACTGACTTGTACCCATCACTCACAGCCACAGGCTCTGAAGAAAGACTATTCAAACGTAACACCTGACAACACCCCGGACCAAATCTATCCCTCATCCGCTGCAATGCTCTCGCCTCATCAAAATCCTTCGGACCATTAAACACATCATGCAACAACAAGAATTCTCTCCGCACTCCATTCGGATCATACCGTCCATCATGATACGGCCGTGGCAAATGATGCACATTCGCCAACTCGGCAAAGCAATTTATATACGGTTCTGCAGTAGATGCAGCGAGGATTACCACGGATGGATTGCGAAACATTTCATGACCAATGCTATCCGTCGAACAGTCCAATGTATGGCGAAATCGCAATAGCCATGGAGTATTGGGACGGGATGTTAATGAGATGGCGGTATCGGCGCATTCCTTCAATATCTCCTCTTGCTGCATTGGAAAAGACTCATTATTGTCATTGTCATCATTATCCGTGCGACTGGCGAGAGGTGCACTAGTCATGGACGGGATACCATCCGCCTTTCGTAACCGTTCCCCCTCCTCCTCTTCCTTCAACGCATCCACCACACACGTTTCCAATTGTGTCAATTCTTCGTCATCCTCTCCCTCTTGGCGATCTTCATCCCATACACAGGCACTTTCTCCTAGGGCACGTTCTGCCTCGATGTCGGGAACATAACCTTCCATATCTTGAATGGACACAAAGTCCAATACAATTTGATCCCATGTTAGTACCATGGAACGATTTGCCGATCGGAATGGTGGTAGTGGTGGTTCCAATTCATTTCTATTCTGACGAGAATTGTTATTGTTGTGAATTGAGGAGGAGTTATTATTGCCAAAAACACGAAATAATTCAGTGAGTGTGGTATTATTCTTGGTAGCAATGGATTGTGCATGAGAGGTGGGTAGGATGAGGACTGTGTGACGTGTTTGACGGGAGGCGAGGACTGTGAGGGGTGGTTGGGCGTTGGCTCGTTTGTGTTGTTCGCGTGGTCTTTGTGGTTGTTGTTTTTGCTGTTGCTGTTGCTGCTGCTGCTGCTGACGTGATATCGCTTTACTTCTTCTTGACGGAGATGACGATGGTTTTCTCTTTGGTGATGATCTAGGTGGCAACCCACCAACAGAATTGGAAGTAGCAGGAACAACTGGCGGCTCGGTAACAAGCGGAGGAGGAAAAGGGGGCGAAGCTGCAACCAAAGGATGTGCACTATTATCTGGTGTTTCCATCATGACATCACTGGGCATGGAATGTGTGATTGAATCCTTCATTTCGGTGGCGGGTGATCCTGTTGTCATAGTTGTTTTTGTTTGAACATTCGTAATATCACCACTGTTATTATTGTTGCCTCCATCTACACTACCACCAGCTACACCACCACCATTATGAAACAGCATTGCAAAATTATCCTTCCCCTGCCCACCACCGCCGTCACTATTCCCAAATGTAGGTGTATCCAACGCAGGCACCACCACAGGCGGAGGCTTGGGCGGATACTGCGAATAAGGAAACACTGCCTCCTGTGCCGTCTGACCAATCGTAGTGGCGACATGTTGGGTAAATGTTGCTACTTGATTATAATCAAAGCCGCTGTTGGGTGCAGATGTGAGTGGAGGGATTTGTTCATTGGTGGAATGGATGGATTGGTGGAGTAGTTTGGATGATGAATGTTGTTGTTGTTGTTGTGAGTCATTCATTTCAGAGAGTAGCGCGACTGTTCGTGGAGTTGGGCCATCTTTACTGATATTCGCACTACCACCACCACCGTTGGCATTGATGAAATTATTTGGAGGTGGAGCAAATGATAGAGTGGGAGGCGGTGGCAATAATGTCTTACTACTACTTTTGGTGTCTGCTGAATTATTTGTGGCAGCAGATGTTATTGTTGTTTTTGAAATATTAATCTTGGGAGGAGGGGGGAGCGATGAATATGACGAATGACCCGCCTGCTGCTGATGTTGTTGCTGATGTTGTCGAGTGGTTGTTGCGCCAGTGGTGTTATTAGTTGTAGTGGTTGCCATAATAGTTGGCGGAGGCGGCAGAGTAGATAATGACGGATGATTATTTGGTACAATGCCCCCTCCTGTTACATTAGTATTGTTGGATGATGTGCGTTCAGCAGATCCTTCACCATCGCCGCTGCCGCTGCCGCTGCTGTTGTTGCTCATTGTCTATTTTTGATTACAGTGACAACGTGTCACTTGCTTGCTTGCTGTCACCAAACACAGCGGAAGTCATTGTCATTACTGAATTGTAAAGTCGCACGCTGTTGCTTGTGATAATGGATCAGCAAGTGGCGTCACAACCTATGTGACACTCCTTTCCGTTGCTGTCTGTCCGAAAGAAAAGCGAGCCCTCCAGATGAAAAAACAAAACGCGCCGCCCTACCATAAGTAGCCGCCTAACAAACAAGACCACCAAGTATGGAGACAGAGAAGGGAAGCGGGGTTGACTTGTTGCAATTGTCTCCCTTCTGAAGTCGTTGAATTGTGAGTTCTGCAGGGCGTGAAGTTAAATTAATTCAGCCCTATCTCAAGGCTATTTCTTGCCGTTATTGACCTCCAACTTTCAGTTTGACCGCACCGAGCAAATTACATATTATTCCTATCATGGCACGGCACACTCATTCTCAGGGTAGCAAGCGCTCCGCTCATAGCAGCCTAACGCAAGACACGGACAATACTGAATCAATCTTGGCCAAATTTTCACAGGCGGAAAAGCTAGAGGCACAACTCTCAGCGATTGACGACGATAAGAAGGCCAAACGGAAGTTGCCTGCTGGTACGGATCAAAAAGCCCAGGGACTGCGGGCCAAACTTTGCCAAGTTTTGATTGAAGTCATTGTGGCTGATCCTGTGATGTCACACTCCAAAGATGCATCTAGACGCCTTTGGCACAGCTGTTTCTACAGCCGTGTTAGTGAGTTACGTATGGAATTATCGAAAGAAAAAAGTCGGGCGAAGAAGCGTCAGGTTAGTGGAGGGGATGTGGCAGGGTCGGAAAAAATTGTTAGCTTAGTGAATGAACGGTTGAAGGGATCCATAAAGGAGGCACTCAAGTTGTATGAATGGCTCATTGACAAAATGTTGAAGCTGCTGCTACCCATGTCTCAATCTCAGTCTACGAATGTGTCTGAAAATTCGGAGAATGATGACTATGAACACGCGGTGGTTGCAATACTCTATTGGTCGCACCTTTATATGGGGGATCTCCTTCGTTACGATGAATCCTATAAGCAGGCGGAAGAGACTTATCTCAAATCCTCAAAGCTATATCCAGGCAATGGTAATCCATTCAATCAATTGGCAGTGGTTGCACAATCCCAGGACTCATTATCTGCAGTGGCATTGTATTACTATGCACGATCAATGATGGCTACACAAGCTCCTTCGGCTATGAGTGATTCAAATCTGAAGCGTCTTTTCACATCCAACGCCAAGTGGCTTGACGAACATGCTAGGGAAGATGATTCATTCTCCCGAGGTATTTTTGAGGTCATTGAAAAGGAAGGTAATAAGGCGGACAAGAAAGCACAAAGAGACTGGCAACAAAAACAAAAAACAGCAATGAATCGGATGGCACTTGCAAAATTTGTCGATCTGCAGTGGTCCTTCGTGAAAGGTGTCTCGTTGGATGGTGCATCATCGTTTCAAGATGTGATACAAGACATGGATTCTATGATGGAGATCTTCGCAAAACTCATCAACAATGCTTCGTTTGGAGAGTCACTGTTGTGCAAAATAGTTGCGATTCTGTCATTTGCTACTCTAGGGGCAAGCAATGGTGGAAAGTTGTGCAAGGCTTCCATGTTTGACAAAAAGCGTCGTAAAGACCCCAACTGGAAGGAAGATGACATCATTGCAAGCAATGCACTAGCGTTTTCGTTTGTTTTAAGGTTCTGCACCGTGTTGATGAATGATGTTGGGACCTATCTTGCAAATAAAGAGGGCGGGAAAATTGGATCAATCCGGTCACTGTCTCCGATGCTGCTGGGTGTAAGCTTTGTGAATGCAATGTACAAAGGTTCAGAATGGTTTCACGGCCTTCCTTTCTTCCCTGGCAAGCAATTTTCGTGTGCTGCTTCAGCAAACCAAAACTGCCACATCATCCGCGAGTTCTGTAAACAAAGTCATGACGAGTTTTGGGGTTCAGTTGCAAAAGTGGCGAATCAACTCGATTCTTTATCAAAGCCTTCATCTGAAGACGAGTCGACGGCTGATTTAATTGAAGTGAAAGATTTTGCTGAATTTTGTGGATATGTTCCATTTGACTCGTTTCTCAAACATGCTGATAATCACACTAGTGGAAAATCAAAGTATGCGCCCACAGAGGAGGTGATATCAGTCTTGACACAGAAGAAGTCTACTGCAAATAAAAAGATGGAAAGCGAAGTGCAAACAATGATCCAGCTCTTCCTTTTGTTTGCTGACAAGAATACAGCTCTTTCTACTGTTTATGGCTATGATCAATCTGAGTTCTACTTGGCGAGAAATCCTGAAACGAACGAGAGGGAATTGTACCAATCCAGCGACAGTGTTGATGACCAATACGAAGATGAAGTTGCTGCTGCCGAAACAAATTTCTCTCCAGAGCCATCTTCGTTGGCAGATGAAATGGAGACGACAACCCAAGACAACGACGCAGTAATGAAAGAAGTTGTTCCTTTGAAGATGACGTATTCAGAGACTGGTCTTGCTTTGCTGACACCGGCTGCTCTGTTGGAAAGTAGCAAGAGTATTATGCCACCTCCGCCAGGTATTGAACAGGCACAGGAAAACGATCCAGCACCGCCTACTCTTGCTCCTCCTGAACCAGAGATTGCTCAAAGTGCCCTACCTCCTCCAGTTTTCAATGTGCCCGAACAGAATCAACCAGCTCCGAGTCAGCCTACTAAGGCAACACTGCCACCACCCCCAGGGCTGATGCCACCTCCAGGATTCTCTCAACAACCACCGATGACTAATGTCGATCATATGCAAAACAATGGCTTCGTTGGAAATATGAACAACTTCGGAATGATCCCACAACCGGCTCCAGTTCAAACTTTGAACCCTTTTGCACAAGTCGCACCAACTCTCATCAATGAATTCGGTGCCTCGTTGAATCAACCTAGTCATGTTAATGCCAACCAAAGTCTTAACACCAACCAGTATCACCAGACCTTGGGGATGGGGCCAAATATGAATTCATTATTCAATAGCCACCAATCTCTTGATCAACTAGCGTCATCAGACGCATTTGGTCTTACACTTCAACAACAGGTGGAAGAACCTGATGATCAATCAGATTCAATTATGAAATTCTTATTTGAAGGCAATGATACTTCTTCTGGAAAGTTGAACTCGCAATCGGTCAATGATCTTTCTTTTCATACTATGAATCCTTTTGCAAAATGAGCTTAATTTGTCAGAGTGTGAGTTTGATTATGACAATCCCTCGAGTTGTGGAGTTATATAGATTGTGCTTCTTTGTCGGTTGCCAATCACAATACCGTTATTTTATTGCATCAACTTTTGGGTGCCTTTTGCTGTGGTGAAGATTGTTCGCAGCTTCAGAAACTCGTCGTACGTTATTTAGTGATGATTCGTCGATACTTAGGTGGCAAGAGATCACTAATATGCTAAAGTAAGATGGACAATCAAACCATAAGTTCGTCCAGTTGAAAGGCAGCTGTTATCCTCCCTTCATTCATATGTTTGCCGCCCTCTTATCATCGATTACCATATGTAGGTACCTATGAATTTGTGCGGTGTACTTACCATGATTGAGCGAGCTGGCAGACGGATCCAGGATAGAATCAGGATGCGAGAAAATGTGAGAAGACTGCCACGGAAAACCGCCACGAAAACCGCCGCCCACGCACACGATCGGTTTCATTTCATTCACATCGAAGACACCAAACACCAAGCATCGTCCAGAATAGAAGCCGTAGCCGGGGGTACCATAAATGAAAATAGAGGCGACAACCAAGTCAACGATTATACTACTCAGAAGTGCAGAGGAGGTAACATTTAGTGAAGACGCCCGATGCAGTTGATATATAGTTACTGAAGCGACATAACACCTCTACAAAAATGGCGGACCAAGACAATGCCGATCTGTTTATCCACGGCGAGGGCTTTCAAGTGTACAACCCCGTAGATGATGATTTCGCCGAGTGGCCCGATCCGGAGACGAATTTGTATTCGTCGGAAGAATTGCAAGGACGAAGAGATGCCATGCAAGAGCAGATATTATTCCAAAGGAAGCTGAGGGATGCCGAAAATTTCTGTGAACATGTTGACAAGAATGGCGATGGTATTAAAGTGTTTGATAGTGAGGATCATATTGATAAGAGCAATGTAGCGGAAAACACAATGATAGATCAACTTGATAATTGCGATGATGATGATGCCTTGGCACAAGCTATTGCAGAGCAAGATTTGCCTCCTGGCGTGAGCGCAGTGGAGCAGCAAGAGATGATGATGAGATTGCTTACCCAACAACTGAGGAGGGGAGACTGGTCAAATGACGAAACTTTGTCACCAGCATTGGAGCAACGACTGAGGGATTTTCAATTTGCACAAAGAAAACGTAGAGAGACATATGGGAATGAGCGGCCGTATGGTATTCTAGGTCTATACGATCACTTGGCTGGCATTCGTTTAGATGTAGAGTGGGCAGAAGATGCAGCATGGAGGAGGGGTCATAAGGAACCGTACTTGAGTTGGGCTGACTTCAATAAGAAGCACTCGAAAGGATGGAACGAGCCTTGGTTCACTTATATTTTGATAATAGTCTGCACAGGCATGTTGATTGCGAGCTTTGGAGTCAATGATTGGCTGATGGAGCCAATTAACATCAACCCAATGATTGGGCCAAGTGCGAACACTCTAATCAAATTGGGCGCAAAGCAAACTGCACTAATTGTCAACCAAGGAGAGTGGTATCGATTGTTCAGCCCAATGTTTCTTCACGCAGGCATCATTCATTACGTTCTGAACATGATTGCCCTATGGTTTATTGGCAAAGCTGTCGAACAGTGCCATGGATCATTGGCTGCTGTAATTCTTTTCATCATCCCAGCAGTTGGAGGTACCATTCTGAGTGCACTATTCCTTCCTGAGTACATTAGCGTCGGCGCAAGTGGTGGTATCTTTGGACTGATTGGAGCGTGTATTGCAGATATATGCATCAACTGGTCACTTCTCTTTAGTAAACATGTCAATGATTCTGGTGACGGTACTCGTTTTAGGCACGTCAGAGTCCTATTATGGCTATTGTTTGACATTGTCATAAATTGCCTTGTCGGCCTTACACCGTTTGTCGATAACTTTACACATCTTGGAGGGATGGTGTACGGTTTTCTATGCGGTCTGAGCACCATTGAACGCCTCTCCACTGATTTCTTTGGGATTGCAAAGTCGAAATGCGAACGTGCTAGAAATGTCATTGTTAGATTTGCAGGACTCATCTTGAGTGTTGTCTTGATCATGATTACTACAGCTGTACTTGTTGACAGCAGCGGAACTGGAAGTCCTTGCATCAACTGCAGGTATATTTCGTGTGTACCTTTCCCACCATGGGCTAATGAAGACAACAAGTGGTGGTATTGTGACGACTGTGCTAGGGTAACAGCTGATGCCAAATTAGATTCAAGGGGATATTACTCGCTTGCAATGTCATGCCCTGATGGAGTCATTAAAAACGTTGATCTATCGGATACTGCCGTGACAGATAGACAGTGGATACGAAAGCAATTACCTGACATTTGCAGGAAAAACTGTGACAATCTCTTCGCTACGTGAAAGATGTGTTTGTTTGTCAACCCTTCTTGTATGTAGCTGATTGGATTTGCTTCATTTGTTTTGGCTCAAGGTATCTAAAGAATATTATAACAGAGTCATAACTGGGTACATGAGATGTAATGGCCAATCATTACGTATGTAATTTAGAGGGTACAACTCCACAATGCCTCAGCAATGAAGCAAGAGGCAGCAACAGAATCTGTTGCACCCTGGGCAGTCGTCTTCGCTTCGCTCGTCTCAAATGTACCTATGTCCAGTTTGTACCAATATGATAAAGGCGGAACATACCACTACCTACACCTATGTTGGACCGTTCTTGCTCAGCTCCAACGCCTTTTGGTCAAAACAATGACTTCCTGAATGATTTGTTGAGATACTATCAGAGCTAAAGCACAATCGAAACATATTATTTAACCATGGTGAGTGCTTGGTGATGACCTACGATTATACGGTGCTATCGTCTTCTCTTCTACGCGGCCATCAGCGGGCTATCTTTCTAAATAAATGGCATCTCTGCCCAACGGCTATATCTTGTGCAAACAATTCATGTTTTCCTTTCCTACAACTCAAACGGTCGTTTTATTCTATGTTTTGCCGCTCGCTGTGATTTTAGGAAGCTGGAAAATTAGTAGCAGTAATTGGTGATGAGGTGAGTTAGATTATGATGGATTGAGGTTGTTTTCAAATGGGTGGATTGCGCATTGTTTTGTCTCTGATACTGCAGATTCTTAAATGTCGATCTTTACTCTATCATTGCTTCCTTCATTCAAACCCACTCGCTCAAACCAGGACACCGTCACTGGTTTCCTCCTAGCTGGAGTAGGCCACCGAACAGCCGACTCGTGCAACTTTCTTACCGTCAAACAAGACACCAAACCCGACGTTGTTGAATCCACGCTAAAAGCTTTCACTCAACGTGATGATATTGGTATCATCCTTATCAATCAACATGTAGCCAATAATATGCGTCACATTTTGAAGGATTACAATCAGACAATTCCTACTATTTTGGAGATCCCTAGTAAAGAGCATCCGTATGATCCGGAGCAGGATTTTATTATGCAGCGTGTGAACATGTTCTTGGGAGGAGGGGCATAAAGGAAGATTGGACAGTGTTATTGGTATTTTAATTAATTGAATGTATATGGGGGAGTTTGAGACATGAGGGAGATAGTGTCGGCTGACAGTGCACATAACTGCATTGCACAAACAAAGGGGGTGGTGGATAACTTTAGAATGAAGTCATCGTTGTCATTAATTTGTTTTAGCTGAGCATTATTAGCTGAGGC
This sequence comes from Skeletonema marinoi, assembly GCA_030544225.1. Classification (NCBI taxonomy): domain Eukaryota; phylum Bacillariophyta; class Thalassiosirophyceae; order Thalassiosirales; family Thalassiosiraceae; genus Skeletonema; species Skeletonema marinoi. The sequence goes on from CM060491.1 coordinate 980,724, forward strand.
AGGGAGCCTGTCAACTTCTATATTACTTGTTGGCGACCACTTTACTTCACAATTAGGAAAGAATGAATATCGCGGACGAACGCATCGAAGTTGTTCTTGAACTGAATACGCACCATTCTCCCCTCCCTCCCTTCGGCAGCGACCTTTGCCAAAACTTGAGGCTTGATCAACCTCTCGAATGCCTGGTGCATACGTTGTTGCTTGTCATCTGAGCCGAGCTGTTGAGAAATGATACTGACCAACCCAATAAATTTCTGAACGTCAATCGCTGCCAAAGGCAATAATGCCATACCTGACGGCTCGAGGCGGTCCCAAATGATTGGTTTGAATATCACCTCTTGTATCAATCGCTGAGAACAATTCTCAATGATGTCACCCTTTGCAGCTAGATGAGATGCAAGTGCGTGTGTCTTGAGATGTTCCTTTGCCAGAGACGCCAAACCTTGCAGGGAGCTCTTTGAGACGAGCGAATCTGAGTGGCTCATTCCAAAGAGTAGGGAGTCGAGAAGAGAGCTGAAGAGCTCAAAGGGAAGAGCACACAACTTTTCGGGGTACGTCTCTACCATGAATCCAACCAATGAGAAGTACATTTGACACAGTGTTGGATATTGAAGGAGCCCTTGTGTCATGAGGGGTAGAATTTGTTGTAGACCAAAAAAGATTAAATCTGTGATCTGGCCAGTTTCAACACCCTTTGATGAGTTGCAGAGGTCTGTAAAATCTTTCGTGCCAAGATGAATGAGCAATTGAATTGCACACAAAATATCCTGATAACTTTGTTCTTCCTCAAATTCTCCTTCCAGCGCTTCGGATCTTTTATGAATTACTCGATTTTTACAGTGTTGCTCCGAGTAGTGTTTCAGCAGTGAGGCAGAAGACGTGAAGAGGCTGATGCACTGGTCTCTATCAAGCATGGCAAGGTACCTTTCTGCGTAATCACGAAATAATTTCAGGAGAGCCTCACAAATAGTAAGATCTGCTGCATAATAAGTCATGAGACCAGATAGCTGGGGCAAATAAGGAGTAATGAAGTGTGAGATGCGTTCGGGTTCAGACATCTCTGATGCACAAACGATTCCACCGTAAAGTAAAATGGAAAGACAGGCTGACTCTTGCACATTGATGTCATTTGCTTTCGCTTGTTTGTTGCTGCGAGTATCGAGAGTGTTAGAATTTAAGTGTTCAAAAAAAATACCAGACATAAGCAATCATCATCTCACCTTAACGCCTCGCAGAGTGCCCAAAAGTGATTTGATACTGCCTTCAAACAGCTATCAAGCACAGCATTCGATTTGTCATTGTCCATATCACTACACCCGACTACCAAACAAGTAAGAACCCGAGCCCTATCACTATATGGAAGCCTTTGATATCCCTTCACGGCCTCGACTGATAAATGTCCACCAAATGATGACATCGATGCTACAATTTCTGCTTGAGATGCATTGTGCCGAAGCGAGGCACAAATTGAATGTAAAGCAGCTATCTGCTGAAACGAAGGAGAAACCATCATCAATTGACGGACAAAAGGGCCCTTCTTCGCAAGAATTAGTAATAGAGCAGTTGATTCGTCTTGCAGTTCTTTTTCTTGCGGCCAATGGCAGAAATAAATCAAGCTCAATGTTGCGCAGAACGAAATGATAGGGCTAGCACTCTCCGGAGTAGACCACCTAGCAAATATTCCCTCCCTGTGATAATCATCAGACAATGGAAGAACATAAGCAGCACCCCACCTCCGAAAGAACCACATCAGTGTTTTTGCTAGCAATGGTGAGAGGCACGACTCTTTAGGATAAGCCGAAACTTTCATTGCTTGAGCTTCAGCAACAGAGCGAAGTAGCTCAATCAAATTCACAATTGATGCCAAACAGTCATTTCCAGATGGACGCCCAAGCTGACAAGCATTGCATACAGCGTCTGGAATGGAAGGAGTTTCTCCTTCACACTCGTCAGTCAGTAGATGGCATGCGCACAAAATCAGCATCCTTGCCTCTTCCAGCAACGCTGCCATCGCTGCTGTCATGTCACAAAAGTTGCCAACCCCTTCAAATAATGACATTAGCCTCGGTACGCATTGCTGGAACATTCCGGCCAATGTAGACAAGGACGCAGAGATATTCAACCGTCCTAGAGATGCTGCTGACACCATTTCTTCTTCAACCCCAAATTCCCAAATCATTTCCCTAATCTCGTCCAGATCTTCTCCTTGTTGTGTCAAGTAGTGTTCTTCCAAAGATGACATACGCACGCGACAAGCTATGTAGTGTCCATATAGAGGTGCAAGTACATTTGCCAGGTTATCTGATGCAGTTTGTGCATCTCCACTCACAAGCCAATAATCATCTGCCATCGCTTCACTGCATTGCAGAATTTGAGAGACTGCTTCGTACTTCCATTCGAGGCCTTCCATGCATTCTATGTCGCCTTGTACACGTTCACACTCTGCAAGACTGCCTTCTAGCAGCCACTTACCAACCATTGACATTGCTGATAGGAACCTTGGAAACGAAGTTAATTGACTTAGAGTTTGGACACGAAAGTTTGTGGCCAGTCGATTCAGCATGGTAACAAGATCGATAACCTCTGCACACATGAAATCTGACTCTTCTATTGATCGTCCTTGTTGTTGATTCTCAGTCAGAATAGTTTCTAGAGCGTCCATGCAGCCATCTAGAAGAAACCCGGCATATGCACGACGTTCATTTTCGTCGGCAAAAATGGGACCTCCAGCTATTGAAGATAATTGGAGCAACAGCTGTCTGAGTTGATGTGCCATTTTCCCACGTTTTTCCTCCAGGCTGCGAGGTAAGGAATGCTGATTACCTACTCTAACAGCGGAATAAACACGGAACATGGCACCAAGGAATTCAGGATTGATCAATGCTTCTCTCCATCGTTGTGGTGGGCGTAACAATACACTGCTTCCGTCCTTTTTTGTGCTGCCATTGGAGAAATCCCATTTACCACTAGATGCACCAAACTCCCATGATAATACATCAAATGTTAGGCTGACCGTACTTGTACCCATATCAAGCAATGATTCATTATTGATTGCTTCGTTGTTGTTATTGTCAGTATTCAGCATGAATCCTACAAACGAAGAGAGAGCACCCATGGATAATTGCAATGTTGTATCTAACCCACTCTTACTGCCATTTGTGCTCACGGCATCTTCTTCATTCCCATTCTCAAATACTTGATGACATAACCGATGGAATTCAATTGGTAGATTGTATCTTGCGGAAGAATTGCCACCAGTAAACTCCCCAACTAATAGAGACAGAAATGATGCAGCCATGGCACCAGTGTGTTGTCTCCGCATCAACTCCATTGGTTGTAATGATTGCTCAAATGGAGACACCAACAGAGAATTTAGGTATGAAAATAATTCTTGGCCATCAGTTGAATTGAATCTTTGCATACTTGGCATCAAATTAGTCGTCATCAGTGATTCTAGATAATTTTGTTGACTATCCTGTTGCACTTGTGTTGATGTGTCATTTGAAGCACCCGTAGTCCATGCACGCTTCCAAAAGCTAGCTGCACTGCTGAGACACGCCATAGTAAATGTTCTCGGCAAAGCAACACTCCCAGTGCTGTAGCAACCCAAACCTATTGCAAGTAAACAATCTCTAACACATGATCGAAACGATGGCTGGAAATATTCCCATCGAAATAGCATCACATGTCTCACTCCCGTCACACAATGAAAGAGAAGCTGTTCCTCATCTCCCGAAAGTGGCGTAGGGTTATTAGCAGAGTCTGAAGCACCCAAGAATCCATGATTGGTCAACAGCTCTAAAGTCGACCTCAAAAAGAGAAATTGTTCATCGCCTGTATTTCGTAGATGCTCCAATGAGGCGTGTAAAATTGCGATTGAATTGGGTGGAGCGCCGAGAGGTGGTTGCCAGTTTGGCGGCGGCGTTGATAGTACTTGTTGCAGCTGCTCCATGTTCAACTAATGCCGACTATTGTAATGCTGCAATGATGCTTGGCATGCAAGTGGCAAGGTGGTTCTCTCCCTCTTCTCCCGCTCCTCCCGAAACCTTGAAAATGAGGAGCATGACAGACCAATCAGGTGGACAGATTTTAATACCGGAAGGAAGATCTTTACGCTTCGTTCCTTCGTATTCCTCTTCACTTTTTTGAAGAAGCATCCTCTTCATTTTTTTGCACTGGAAGCGAACCTCAAAAAGAACAAAACATCATGCTGTTTTGGAGTAGTACTTACTTATTATTGCGTTGTTTGCAAAAGATACAGTATTGTTCAGCGCCTCGACCAACTCTCTTTCAATCTCCCCGCCTCACCTATATACTTTGCAAATAAAGCAGACATCTACCCCAAGATGAAGTTCATTGAAGCTATGAACGAACGAGTAGACAGCTCCTTCATTGGAAAGTTCTTCCAAATTAAGGAGCGAGGGTCGTCATTCTCAACCGAGCTTGCTGGTGCCTCCGCGACGTTTCTCACAATGGCATATATTCTAGCCGTCAATCCTCGCATCCTTGCTGATTCTGGCGGACCATGTGTCGTTGATCCCGATGATCCGGCCGGTGAGTTGTATATCTCCTCTTGCGCTTCATCTTCATGTTCATATTACATATTATATCATTCTTGTGCTCACATGAAGTGTTCTTATCTTCCCTTTTGTAAGGTATTTTCGGAGAAACTTACGGAGAATGCCTTGAGAAGATTAAACAGCAGTATGTGACAGCTACGGCTATTGGTTCCATGGTTGGTGAGTGCGAAATGAGTGTGACAATTGTAGATACGTTGAGAATTATACCATAGCTAAATCTTTTCAATCGATATGCAACGTATAGGTTGTCTATTGATGGGTCTTGTTGCAAATCTCCCCATTGCCTTGGCTCCAGGTAAGCCCATATTGATTCAGTTTGTGTCCCATGAGATATACTTTCCTATGCTAAACACATGTACTTTGCTTTGCATATGATAACAGGAATGGGCATGAACGCCTACTTCACGTACAGTGTTGTTGGCTTCAGGGGCACAGTAAGTGAACTTGTGTGTTGTATGGTGATATCATTTCATTCTGCAACCTGAGCTAGAGCTAAGTTTTGTCGCTGTTTTCATTTCACAGGGCTCGGTTTCTTATCAGGCCGCTTGCACTGCAGTTATGATCGAAGGAGCCATCTTCTTTGTCCTTGCTCTGACAGGTTTGCGTTACAGGATCATTCGTCTCATTCCTGAAGTAAGTATGTTGTGGTGATTGATACACATATATCGTTATCTGTTCTTCATCTTATACTCTTTTAATCCTTCAATTTTGTCAATTTAGCCTGTGAGAATTGCCACCCCGGCTGGCATTGGTGCGTTCCTTGCCCATCTAGGCCTTCAGACCGCAGAAGGTATTGGTGCGGTTGTTGGTGATATTGCTACGGCGGTAACTCTGGGTGGATGTCCTCCGGAGAAACAAACCAAGTTGGTAGCTTGGGATGATCTGTGCAGGTTGGAAGGAATTTGCGTACCAAGGTGAGTTGTATATGATAGTTGAGTAACTCTACTACTCACTCAAAAGTCATGCTAACGACGATTTGCTTTTACCAGTGATAACTACACGTGTGATGTCGAGGGCGGTATCATGACCAGTGGTCGAACCTGGTTGGGCCTCTTGGGCATGATGATTATTGCTGTTGCCCTCGGCTACCGAAGCAAGTTAAGCTTCATCTACGGCATTGCTCTTGTGACCATTGTCAGCTGGTTCCGTAACACAGCTGTTACCTATTTTCCAGACGATGATGCTGGCAATGCGCGCTTTGATTACTTCAAGAAAGTTGTGGACATTACTGGGTTGGATATGATTATCACACCGTTTACCAGTGACTTGGCAAATGCTGGGGTCGCTATCGTCACAATGCTTTACGTTGATTTCTTGGATACCTCTGGAACTCTACTTGGTATTGCCACTTCGATGGGAGTCATTGACGAAGAGGGCAACTTCCCCAAGTCTACTCAAGCTTACTCTGTCGATGCTATTTCCACAATGTTTGGTGAGTTTGATCATGCTGAAGTTGCCATGAAAATCTTCAGCTCGCGTCGTCTATACCTATACCATGCTCACGTTGTTGTCTACTTAATGTCATCACCTCAGGATCCATCTTTGGTCTTTCTCCAATTACATCCTACATCGAGAGTGGAGCTGGTGTGGAAGCTGGAGCGAAGACTGGCCTAACTGCAGTCATTTGTGGATTCTACTTCTTCATCGCCATCTTCTTCGCTCCTATCCTGGCTTCTATTCCCCCGTGGGCTATTGGAGGAGCTTTGATAATTGTAGGAGCACTTATGGCAAGATCTCTCACCAAGCTCAACTTCAACAGAATCTCGCACGCAGTATCTGGTTTCTTGACTGTGATTGTGATGCCTTTAACTTATTCCATTGCATACGGGCTCATCGCAGGTATTGGAACATACTTTGTTATGGAGGGCATGTTTTGGATTCTTTCATTTGTTGGACTTGAAGTTCCAGTTGATGAGGAGGAAGCGTCTAAGCTCATCATTGGTAAGAGCTTTAGGAAACTTACAGAAGCAAAGCCCAAGGATGAATCGATTGAACCAAGTGATAATGACGACGCAGAAGAGTCTTCGGCAAAGGTTGAGACTGAAGAGGGGACTCCTGCATCAGATATACCGGAGGAAGTGGACGAGGAGGTTGCATGAGGAGGCTGGAAAGTAAACCTGCGAGGACGGTGCTTGCGTTGCTGCTGTGTACAGTTCATATATGTGTAGGGGTCATTTTGACTTGTTATTCAGAGGTTGGTGTGATTGTGTTTGTCATTAAATGTAACTAGTGGTTTAGAAGCCAAGCTTAGCATCAAGAGTAAATACTCCTGAGAGGCGATCCAAGCAGGTTGAGATGAATCCAAGATGTGGCACCATATATTAAAGGTCTGACGAAGTTGTCCACAAAAGAGATATTGATGTTGTGCCTGTTTTCGTTTCATGCCGTCGTTGTTCGGGCAGATTTCATGCCTTCTTACATCTCACTAAATGCGGCTATATTACTCATTTCTGTCACTATCGCCGGCAATTATTCGCCAACTTATACCTATAAGGATATGGGGTTATCACCGCAGCGTTAGATATTGATCATTACCCCTCCCTGATGATGCCCAAACTATGTTGTCGCGTCGATTGTGGAAAAATCGCTGCTGCTGATATCACTGTCAATTCGTCTGTAGGCGCTGGCGATAGCGGACCGCCGACTGCACCATTCGATTCAGCGTTGAAAATGGGTCTATAACAAACTATTTGTCGCCGTTATTGCCGCATAGGCCTGGAGCACCATGTGGGTCTTTTTTGTGGTGGTCGGTGGCAAAAAAGTGCGGCCCGGAAGATGTTGCACCAACCCGACATTTATGTGAACGGTAACCTACTAAACAAAGTGTGTTTTACACAAGTAATTTGAATAGATTTTAAAGTAAACCCTGTCTTTAGTCCATGTATACACAAATGTCGGGTTGGTGTTGGTCGCTGCTTCCGTGCAAACAAAAGGAAGAGGATACTGATGTCTGCAAAGTGCAAAGTGATAATTAACTACGCGGTATCCAAGGTTTAGCAATTATTAGTTTGGATACCGTGTAAGACAATTATGTACTTAATTGAGAGGATCCTGGAACATCTTTCAGACTCCTTCCTCTTCATTTGAAGAACATTTCCTCATCATTTTTTTGCATCGGAAGCGAACTGTTGAATACGTTGGTTCCGGGAAAGATCCTCGGAAGGGCAAGAGTCTATTTCATAAGTAGTTATCCCTTGAAATGATCTAAAAGAACCCAAGCGTCAAGAGTCAAAACATCATGCTGTTTTGTACTTGGATACTTTATCATTGCGTTGTTTGCAAAGATTTGTACACACAAAATTGTTCAGCGCCTCCACCAACCTCATTCAATCTCCCCTCCTCACCTACTTGCAAATAAAGCAGACATCTACCCCAAGATGAAGTTCATTGAAGCTATGAACGAACGAGTAGACAGCTCCTTCATTGGAAAGTTCTTCCAAATTAAGGAGCGAGGGTCGTCATTCTCAACAGAGCTTGCTGGTGCCACCGCGACGTTTCTCACAATGGCATATATTCTAGCCGTCAATCCTCGCATCCTTGCTGATTCTGGCGGACCATGTGTCGTTGATCCCGATGATCCGGCCGGTGAGTTGTATATCTCCTCTTGCGCTTCATGTTCATATTACATATATATCATTCTTGTGCTCACATGAAGTGTTCTTATCTTCCCTTTTGTAAGGTATTTTCGGAGAAACTTACGGGGAATGCCTTGAGAAGATTAAACAGCAGTATGTGACAGCTACGGCTATTGGTTCCATGGTTGGTGAGTGCGAAATGAGTGTGACAATTGTAGATACGTTGAGAATTATACCATAGCTAAATCTTTTCAATCGATATGCAACGTATAGGTTGTCTATTGATGGGTCTTGTTGCAAATCTCCCCATTGCCTTGGCTCCAGGTAAGTCCATATTGATTCAGTTTGTGTCCCATGAGATATACTTTCCTATGCTAAACACATGTACTTTGCTTTGCATATGATAACAGGAATGGGCATGAACGCCTACTTCACGTACAGTGTTGTTGGCTTCAGGGGCACAGTAAGTGAACTTGTGTGTTGTATGGTGATATCATTTCATTCTGCAACCTGAGCTAGAGCTAAGTTTTGTCGCTGTTTTCATTTCACAGGGCTCGGTGTCTTATCAGGCCGCTTGCACTGCAGTTATGATCGAAGGAGCCATCTTCTTTGTCCTTGCTCTGACAGGTTTGCGTTACAGGATCATTCGTCTCATTCCTGAAGTAAGTATGTTGTGGTGATTGATACACATATATCGTTATCTGTTCTTCATCTTATACTCTTTTAATCCTTCAATTTTGTCAATTTAGCCTGTGAGAATTGCCACCCCGGCTGGCATTGGTGCGTTCCTTGCCCATCTAGGCCTTCAGACCGCAGAAGGTATTGGTGCGGTTGTTGGTGATATTGCTACGGCGGTAACTCTGGGTGGATGTCCTCCGGAGAAACAAACCAAGTTGGTAGCTTGGGATGATCTGTGCAGGTTGGAAGGAATTTGCGTACCAAGGTGAGTTGTATTGATAGTTGAGTAACTCTACTACTCACTCAAAAGTCATGCTAACGACGATTTGCTTTTACCAGTGATAACTACACGTGCGATGTCGAGGGCGGTATCATGACCAGTGGTCGGACCTGGTTGGGCCTCTTAGGCATGATGATTATTGCAGTTGCCCTCGGCTACCGAAGCAAGTTAAGCTTCATCTACGGCATTGCTCTTGTGACCATTGTCAGCTGGTTCCGTAACACAGCTGTTACCTACTTTCCAGACGATGATGCTGGCAATGCGCGCTTTGATTACTTCAAGAAAGTTGTGGACATTACTGGGTTGGATATGATTATCACACCGTTTACCAGTGACTTGGCAAATGCTGGGGTCGCTATCGTCACAATGCTTTACGTTGATTTCTTGGATACCTCTGGAACTCTACTTGGCATTGCCACTTCGATGGGAGTCATTGACGACGAGGGCAACTTCCCAAAGTCAACTCAGGCTTACTCTGTCGATGCTATTTCCACAATGTTTGGTGAGTTTGTTCGTGCTGAAGTTGTCATGAAAATCTTCAGCTCACGTCGTCTATACCTATACCATGCTCACGTCGTCTTCTACTTAATGTCATCACCTCAGGATCCATCTTTGGTCTTTCTCCAATTACATCCTACATCGAGAGTGGAGCTGGTGTGGAAGCTGGAGCGAAGACTGGCCTAACTGCAGTCATTTGTGGATTCTACTTCTTCATCGCCATCTTCTTCGCTCCTATCCTGGCTTCTATTCCCCCGTGGGCTATTGGAGGAGCTTTGATAATTGTAGGAGCACTTATGGCAAGATCTCTCACCAAGCTCAACTTCAACAGAATCTCGCACGCAGTATCTGGTTTCTTGACTGTGATCGTGATGCCTTTAACTTATTCCATTGCATACGGGCTAATCGCAGGTATTGGAACATACTTTGTTATGGAGGGCATGTTTTGGATTCTTTCATTTGTTGGACTTGAAGTTCCAGTTGATGAGGAGGAAGCGTCTAAGCTCATCATTGGTAAGAGCTTTAGGAAACTTACAGAAGCAAAGCCCAAGGACGAATCGATTGAACCAAGTGATAATGATGACGTAGAAGAGTCTTCGGCAAAGGTTGAGACTGTAGAGGCGACTCCTGCATCGGATGACGTGGACGAGGAGGCTGGAAAGTAAAACCTGCGAGGTCGGTGCTTGCTTTGTTGTCGTGTACAGATCATATTATTTGTGTGGGGGTCATTGACTTGTTGATTGTCATTAAATTATGTAATTACAATCTTTTGATATCTAGAGTCAATCTTTTTGTGGAGACAATCCAAGCAGGTTCAGATGAATCCAACATGTGGTACACATAATATAGATCGAAGGTCTGCCGAAGTCGCCCTCAAATGAGATATTGATGTTGTTCATCGCCATGGAGCAACACTTCTTCTATCTGACTTTTGACCGATTGCGCCGTAACCAGTACCAATTCCTACCTAGTACTTGAGCAAGCGACAATGGCCAGCCACTACAGGCCGACAGCCGAACACATCAGTGTAGATCTTACCTACCCTGTATTGAGCAACACCGCTTGCCGTTGCACTATAAGAGTGTCGCTTCACAAAGTGGACGTGAAAAATATAGTTATAGCTGTTGTTGCAGGTTGTTGCGCAGAGTTCTACCCTAATTATTACGATGGAGCAGCCTCATCTTCTCTCAAAGCTACGCACGGCGTTGAATTACCTCTACGATTCACAGCAATCACATCAAAACCGCCACGAAGCACATCAGTTCTTGCTAACCTACAAGCAGAGCAATGTGCGGCGTCTTGTGGTATCTCGGCTGCAATCTCGCAAAGATAGAACAGATGATGGCGAAAATAACGAAATATCATTCAATCAGGCTGAAGATTTTACTGGATCAATCTTCTTGAGTTGCTTGGGTCTCTTTTATAGCAGCTGTAGCCAAAATAATAGCAACAGTCATGAAAGGATATTTACTGCACAAGCACTCAATCATCGATGCCGGTCTATTAAACTTACTGAAATTTTAGATATTGAAGCAGAAGATGGAGTAGAGTGTGGAACTGCTAGATTGGTTCTTGCTCTTGAGGAAGTGAAACATGCAAGAAATACACAACCCAACAATAGTGCTGACTTGAATGAGAAAACAAAGAGTATCTTGACAGCTTGGTTGGAACGATATGTTCCAATGCTTGTTAATCGATGTGGTGGTGGATCAGCATGCAGTGGAGCTGAATTACTAGCGGTGGTATTGGAAAGGCATTCCTCGGTACTTCTTGATTCGCCATACCTTGTCGATGAAAGCCGAGGTGAAGAGCAAATAAAAGGCACGCTGATGATGTTTAGTCTTGCAGTTGCAATGTATGTAGCTGCATTCCGTGACTTTGAAGAGCAGCAACAACAGCAAAATCAGCAGGATGAGGCGAGATCTCCTTGGGCCAACGCAGTGCTGGCAGAATTAGGCTCTGCTCTTTCAGTCACGATGCTCAGATTGAGATATCGCCCAACAACAGATAAACAAGCCACGCCTTCGCCTGATCCATCGTGTCCACCTCTGATAGACGCGTTGGTACATGCAATCAACGTTGTTAAAGATTCTGCTGCTGCCTATCTAACTAATCAACAAGCTGGCAATGAAATGCCGTCACTACTGCAAGATGCTCATCACTATGCAATCCATCGTTCTATAGCTGCTTGTCTGACATCACTTCCTGAAACTGTCTTGTTGCCACCTGGTCAAGATTATGTGCATCGGATACCATCAGTTGATCGTGGTTCTTTACGCGCTGCATCAATGGAGTTGAGATGTAATGAAACAGGAATGGAGAAGGCGATGACTGTACTAATACAATCAACTGGTAATGTCTATGACGATAGCTCTGCAGCACGGCTTCTTGGGATGTGTGAAGCTTGGGCGAGATATGTGGCAGTACCGATACATGTGATTGATGAGTCTGTTGGCAAAGTCGCAGTACAATTCATGCATATCTCCAAGGGCACGCCTGCTATGATACAACAACAAAAAGTCCAAAGCTTAGCTTTCCAATACCTTGTTTCAATATTTGAAGCTGCTTTGCCTACATTAAGTGTGTCCGATATTCTAACAGCAGCTCTTGGGGTAGGCGCTACTGGATTGCAAAACGGCAAAAAGAAGCAAGGGAATAAGAGTAAGAAGAGAAATGAAAAGCGCCTTGATAGGGCAAAAGCTGTTGAAGACGAGAGTAGTCAAAGTCAAGCAGAGGAGGAATTGCTTGCTCGGAAGAATGCTGCTTGTGCTGCAGCAGCAGCCGCTTTTGGTATTTCCACTTCTCATACCGGAGATGATTGGGGCTTGAGACTTGCTTCATCTTGTCCAACGACTACATCACATGCAATTTGTTCCACTGTGGCAGCAGCAACAACATCAGTGCTGCCCCACCTTTTATGGCTAGAGCGAAATGATGGCCCATCTCAACAATGGCGTAATGAACTTTTCTCGGTAATTATCGCGGCAATACAGCGCATGTGCAAGTCTCAAGATCGAGATACAAGAGCATTGGCGTATGAAGCACTCATGATTCTTCACAGTGCTCTGAATTCAGTGACAGCTGTATCGTGTAGGGTAGAACAAATTGCAATCGATTCCATCTGTGAATGCGCGCTAAGCCTCTCTGCATCATGCGCTTATCCGCTGAACTACTTTGACAATTTATATGAAAATAATGACGAGGATCTCGAAATCGAGCGGAATGACGTTCGAGACGTATGTCGGTCAGTATGTAGTCTTGATTCTGGAAATTATGGCAGTGATGAGAGCAAATCGCCATCTATTATGATACTCAATCGCATAGTATCTGCATGTCATAGTGCGGTAACAGGTACTGACCCAGCAGTGTTGCCATCTGAAGCTGTGGTCCATGCATTGTCTTCCCTCGCTAAACCATTGAATAAACTGGGCAATAAGTGCCTCGAACATTCCGATGAAGAAGGGTGCACGATACTTTTCAAGGCGTTAGATTCGTTTGGTTTTGTGTTCCAGATACTCAATTCTTTAATTGAACGCCTTCCACACTCAAAGACACTACCCTTGAGTCGACTAGTTTTGATTGGTTTTGCATCATTGGCACCGCTCCTATCTTCAGTTGCCCATATGGCGTTGAGATCGACAACCGAGACAGAGAGACATCTGATAGAAATTTTCGAGAAGACACTTTGCGCAGGGATTCAACAAGCACTTTTAGCTACAGCACAGATCCCAGAATTAGTAGCCGAGTCTACACTTGAATTAACACGCTATGATATCAAAGGTGCCATGCGTGGGCCCGGCGGAGAAGATCATGTCGGATGCATTGCGCTGATCCGAATGTCCAATGAGAGTGACGTGTTACGAAGCAGCGTATTCAAAGTTTGTGGTGAAAGCATCTTGCAAGACTTGACAAACCTTCACCATGCTCTAAAACGCATAGAAGTGGAAAGAGGTGTTGGCGTTGATTACGGGAAAGGAGTTACCCCCCTATCTAGACGTTTGCTCATCAGAGTTGTCTCCAGATTAGGAATGCAGCAGGGAGGCGGCACTGTTTTACATACTCTTCTTGAAGAACCGTTGAGGGAAATCGTTGCTCAAAAGTCTACGCCTACTACGGTTGAGAAACTATTCAGACTTTGTGAAGCAGCACTCGACTTGTCTTTTTTCTCTCCGCCGCTACTATCACATTTATTCCGAAATCGTGCAAGTGATCTTGACTCTTTGTTTCAGACTGTTATAATGGGATACAGTGGTCTGTCTTTTACAAGCGAGGCAGATTCTACCACTCATCAATGGGGAAGATTGAGGTGTGGCGTGATTTGTCTCCTTCGTGCCTGCCAATCAATGACTGATTACTCATCAGGGGTCTTTACTGCTTTGATAAAGGCTGAATGTGAGGCGGCCGCAGCCCAGTGTGGGCAAGGACCCGAGTCTGGAAGTAACTTATTTATCGAAGATATTGTGGGCGAAGAAAAGATCCATACTGGAGCTTATGTTATTTTGATAGGAGAATACCTCAAGCATTTATCTTCGAGTAAACATATGACAGTGGAAGATCAAGTAGAGTCGTGTCGTCGCTGTGTACAAGTTCTTAAGCATTGCGCCCTTGATGTTGCTTCAGTATTATTGCATGCCTCTCCAGAGGCAACAGCCCATATCGACCCAAGAGTAACTCTTGCAGAGGCTTGGTTTTTGACAATGAAGACATTGGCATCAGTTTGTCGCCACAGCGACCAAATCATTTCTTCATTAGCGGCTGAGAATGTACAAACGTTATTCGGCGAATCGCTTAGTCTCGCAATGTTATTTATCTTCATGAAAGATATTGGAGGCAAAAAGCGTCCAGCTCCCGATGTACAGCGAGGTATGTCACCTGATGGTCCCCACGTTCTCGCAATCAGTGATTTCATCGCTGAAGCCATGCTACTAGGACCGTCCATTTTGGCTGGAAGCATTTCAGCTCTTTCGGCTCATATCCAGCTCAATTGTGGCAATGAAGTCCCAGCAGAAGTGCTCGGTGCAGCTGCAATATCGGCGTCGTTGTTAAGAGCAATTTCAGGAGCTACGCCACCATGGGTTGTCGAAGACACGCCTGTATTGTTCAAATCGATGTACATGGCGTTGGGAAGCAACCCTGACGTATTCATTCAGACACTTGGTGTCTCCACAAAGATTGAAACGATGACTGCTGTTGGTGGGCTTCGAGCTGGAGAGAAGTTGAGTGGACGCTATCTTGACGCTAGCGAATCTCATATCAACTCCTTCCTATCGAAAGCTAGTGAAACGGTTGCAAAGAATGACTGGAAAAAGATGAAAGTCGTCCTAAAGTCGGCTACAGGTGGAAAGAAGAAAGAAAGTGGATTCAATCTGAAGCCACACTATTGCAATTGGGAATGTGAGCGTGTTTAGCTGCGTCAATTTAGACAATAAAATTATTACATCAATCAAGTAAGCTGATCTTTCTGCTACTAAAACTTTGCTGGTCCTCTCTTTGGACCCTTTGCCTTCTTCGTTATTGGCTGGATAATTTTACCCGCTCGCACAAGCACCGATGGTCGCGTGACCTCCTTGGCTCCTTGAACAGTATTCCATTCTTGCCCAAGATTTCCGGCCAGTGCCCTTTCATACTCCTCCCGTGATTTGTAAGGATATGGAATCTCACCCAATTGAAACTTGGATGTCTTCTTGAGCCTCTTCTCATTAATGATGACAGTACCCATGCCATCATCTTTACGTTTTGGTGCGTTCTCAGTTTTCTTCATCGGTGCCTGGAGTTTGGGTGGCAACTTCCTGGGCTTCTTTGGAGGAGGAGCTCCAGCTCCCGCCCAACTTCCCCACCCAGATACGGCTTTAACTTCTTTCGCCGACTGCCGAGTAGGATCATCGCGTTCAGCCATGCGTTCCTTTTCCTTTTGAAACTCCTCTTCTGCTGCTTCCAGGTCCACCGGCGTGGCAAACGCCTTCCTCACTAGCTCAGCCTGACTGAGCTCAGCAATCCCTTCACTGGATTTGCACTCCTGGGACTCTTCAGGTGTAGTCTCGGAACTTTCTCTCTTTCTCTTCCCGTCGTTCTTGCCCTGTTTTGGATCATCAACAAGCATAGATGCTGCATCATTAATGTTGACCTTCAAGGTGGAAGTGTTTGCTTTACTTCCAGTACTCGCCGCCATCCATGGATTTTCTTCATTGCGAGTCTCGCCCGATGCTTCGTTGTCAGCATCATTCAATTTATTCTTCTTTCGTGCCTTCTTGTTCTTCTTCTTGCTCGCTTTGGTTGACTTTTCATTCTCGGAAGTATCATCCTCTACCTTCTTGATGCTTGCTGAGTTATCGTCTAAGTCGATGTTTCCATCAACCTTGATAGCAAAACCATCTGCCTTTCCAAACTGGAGAGACGATGCAACTAGTTTTCCCTCTGGTAGAACCTTATTCGTTTCTGCCGCTGATGCTACTGGTTTACCTTTTGGCTTCTTCTTTGTATCGTAGTCATCTTCATCTTCGCTATCAGTTGACACTGCTGCAAGCTCATTGGCTTCCAATTCTTCGAGTAAACGACGAGCCTCTTCCTTTGCCTTCTTCCTCTGGTTTTCTTGCCCTCGTTGCATGAACGCCAATTGGAACAAACCCTTCTTCCCCTCAGCACCTGTATCATTGTCATTCTCCATCAAAATATCTCTCGCTTTCTTTAACAAGTCTTCCTCAGTCTCTCCTTCACTGTCACTTCCTCCCTCATTGTCTTCGCCCATCATCTTTCGCCTCAATTCGTCACCTTTTGCAATTTGCAGACTCAAAGCTCTCCGTTCCTCAATGTCCATCTTGGATCCTCGTCGTAACACTCTACGAGCCCATTTGCTCGTATTCTTATGAGCCAACGTCATGCGTTCCTTCATACGCTCCATTTCTTCTTGCTCCATCTTCTCACGATCCAAGGTTGGATCATCCAGCCTCGCCGCCTCATTCTCAGCTTCCTTCTCACGTTCCCTCTGCCTCTTCCTGATCTTGCGATACTTTTTAGATTTGATCTTGTTTACGCGATTACGTTTCTGTTCTTCGTAGAACATGAGTGCACGCATCTTTGCCAGTTCGCCATGTCGCTTCTTGTATTCCTCGATAGATATGCGGTTTGATCCAAGATCATCATCTGCTTCATTCATGTTGTTCAAGCTCTCGTCATCACTAAACATGTCATCTTTGCCACTCTCTCCTTCAGCCAACAGACGCTTCTTTTCCTTTTGACGCATAATCTTCTCATCTTCCATCCCAGCCACCTCCAACGCCTTGGCTAGTTCTGCCTCAAATTCAGTCTTGGCCTCAAACTTCTCCACGAGCATATCACGTGTGACTCTTGTAGTAGCTAGATTCTTATTAGGTCGAAAATCAAGTGTCTCAGCATCTCGTTGTTCATGTACAACTTGCTGCCACTGTGCGACATCTTTCGATGAAGCTTCGTAATGAACCTTGCGGGATGCTCGTTCTGACACGACTCTGGCAACTGGTGCAGCTGTCGTTGTCAACTTTTTGTTGTTATCATCGTCTCCACCACCACCACCACTTGACAATACACGCATTGTCTTTTGAACAGTAGAAAATCCCTGAGTATCAGCAATACCACCCATCAAAGAATCCAAGGTAAGCTTGTCTCCCGATGTAGACAGAGCACCTGCTTGAAACTGTGATTCTTTCAAGTGTACGGCAGATTCGGCAGGTAAGGAGTCCATTTGTATCTTTCCATTGTATTTGTCGCTCTTTTTATTGTTGTCGGACTTGTCTCCAGATGTATCATTGTCCAAGTTATTCAAGAGGTCGAGCATGTAGGCACCACCATCATCTTCTTCATCGTCATCGTCGTCGGAACCTGCCCAATCATTTTCATCGGAATCGCCATCATCAGAGTGTGATGCCTCCTCACTACCGTCATCATCATCACTCTCTTCTACACTCTCATCATCACCAATATTCTTAACCTTGACCTTCTTAGTGGTACTTTGCTTAGTGCTCTTTTTCTTGGTTGTCATGGAGAAGAACGAGCCATATCTCAGCTCATCTTCCGAGTTGAACGCTTCATCGTCATCGATGGATTCATCATCACTGTCGGCAATGGCTCTGCCGTCTTCTACGGTTTGGGGTTGCTTGTGGCTGCGTCCCATGATGATGGTATTGTTGAGTGGTAGTACTTGTGCTTGCTATTGCTTCTTTTTTTGTCATCTTTGATGCATTCATTGGAAGCAAGAGGCGAATGAGGAGAACGCAGTACAGACATGAGCGAGCGAGATTATCGCTGAATCCCATGGTCAACTCCTACTTACATCGCACAAATATAGAATTCGATGAACTACAGCAAAGCACCCACCCCAACCAAACCATTCTGGGACCTCACCGTCCCCGAAATATCCCAATGGATTCATGCACTAACTCCTGGTATTCCCAATACAGGTGGAATGCTCTTTCCAGTCGCTGCAAAGCCCGGCGGTGTTGCACCAAATCAAGAAGAGTTTGCAACCAAAATGGCCTTGGGAGAATTGTTGGTGAGGAATTTAATGACTGCTCTTTCTTCTGCGTCTACGTTTGATAGTAATGGTGGTGGTGGTGTTCCAGAGGCGAAGCGACAAAAGATTGATCACAACACAACTAACAAAAATGGTGGCGGAGATAAATTTAAAGTGTTGGATCCATCCTTTGCCCAATCCAATAATAACAAAAACAGCAGCACGACTACTGCAAAGTCCAATAACACATCTGAATTATCACCAGGAGCAATCCTCTCACGGATAACATTGGGGGGACTAGTTAATGGTATGTCAGGTGTAGAGGGAGGGTGTGTGGATACTCTTTCGTGCATCCCGTTGAGTGATTTGCAAAAGGATCATCATCAGGTTGTTGATCCTTCATCTGCTACCACGAAGGGTATTGATGCAGTGATTGATACTGCAGGCAATTTGATATTGAAAGATTTGATCAAATTGGCGAGAGGGTTGTTACGTTCCATTTCGGCACGGTGAGTACATAATACAAGAACAATACCAGCAATGTGTGTATGTTTGCAGGAACATTTCTCTCATGTGGAAATATTGTGATACTTTATTTTCTTAACCTTCACTAGTACGGAAATGGATGTCATGGCAACTACACCACGACGAATTGCCGACTTGCTGTGTCCCGAAGTATCCGATTCAGAGCTCAAGGCAATCAGAAGGCGTGTTTATGACACTGTCATATTAGGACAGGGTACAAATGCCAGTAGTAACTTGGCCGCATTAGAAGATGAATCGAAAGAAATACCAGTATCGGCCCAAACATCCAAAAGTGAAGTAGAGCAATGGAAGAAGTGCACATTATGTGGGAATAATGATCAGGCGTCGTTTATACTAGATAGGAAGAATGGTGACTTGATTTGCACAAGTTGTGGCACTGTGGTGGGTGAGAGTATCATGCATGAGGGGCAACAATTCCGTAAATTTGAGGGAGAAGAGGATCGTAATCATCATGGTGATGCACCCAATCCACTATTTTCCAATTCACACAATATGGGGACAACATTGGGAGGGATATCGATGCAAACTGGAGCAGGTATTGGAGGGTATGGAAGTGGGGGTAGAAAGAATATTGAAAATGTATTGCGCAATGCTCATTCGTATACGGAAATGAATATTTCCCAATTTGGCAAAGAGGAGAAGAAGACTAGGATTGGGTACAAAGATAGACAGAAGAAGGATGCATTTATGCAGATGGTACATGCGACTGATGCCCTGGGGCTGCACGAAGCGGTATTACAGCGTGCGAAGGAGTTCTTTGCCGGGTTTCGAGATGATCGAGAATTGGTACAACAGTTTAAAGGTGTGATTGCGGCATGTCTTTGTGAGGCATTTGATGAGCTGAGCAAAGATGGACAGCATATATTGAAGAAAAGAGCAGGAGAAGATGCAGAATTGGATGTAGATGAAGATGGACCAAAAGTAATTCATGCGAGGGCGAGTCGTAGAAATGATCTTCATAGTGCATCACTTGCTGGAAAGGGCGGATTGCTGTTGGATAAAACGGTAGTATCGCATGGAGGCGTTGCTGGTGGGGCACTGGATGAAAGCAAAGTCAAAGCTAAAACTGGACTGCCATTTGAGTCAAAACCTGCTGCTACGTGGGACTTTGATGATTGTAAAAACTGGATGATTGAGGCATCGAAATCAATTGCCAAGCATTGGTCACAGCAATCATCGGGGGCAACTGGCACTGCAAGCACAAATAATGGGAGCAACCCAGCAATGGCCATTCCGACGGGAACGAAGGACGAGCTTGAGGGCACACTGGTAGAACACACATTGGTGCTTTGTGAATACCTTGAAGCTGAGCTGAAGAATAAAAACGCAGGCAAATCTAAAGCTGGAGTTGGTGGTCGCGTTCACACTCCACGAGTTGCAGACATGGGTACGTTGGGTATCAAGTGGCAAAAATCTCATGAACGTGGATCCGGTGGAAAGGGAGGAGTGGGCAATAGTGGTAGAACCATCATGGGACACAAGCCAGGCGAAAGGAGCGGCAGAACGGCAGGCCAGATCTTGTTGTTGCTGACACCCAAGAAGTTTGGGAGTATTATAAAAGATCCTGTAGCAGGTGCAGCATTTCACAAGGAGCTAAAGGCAATTTCTGGCATGGAGCAGGCCAAAAAATGGAAGGAGAGGAGAGATGAGGCGACAAAAGCAAGAAGGAACCAAATGAACCGCAAACCTTGGTTGCAAAAACGGGTTGAGAATTAGCATATCTTTCTCTTCTTTGAGTTATTCATACGAATATAATAGTCTTCAACATTACTTGCAATCAATTATTGTTGCTGTTCTTACGCATCAAAGTAGTGGTGCCAAAAGGGGCACATTTGCTGCCTCCATATCTGCTACATCCTCTTCGGAGGCTGTTGTTGTTGTGGACTCAACAGAATGTTGTGTAGGTCCTTCTTCTTTCAATATCATACCGTTTCTTGCCTCCTCCTTGTCATAAACATATTTCATAACTGTTAGTAGCATTATTAAACTCTGTTCTATCACACATGGTACGAAGATGGGCCATAGACCAAGTGGAATCGCGTATGTGTTGACAAGAGTGCTGGAGGAGAGATGTTAGTCAAGCATGTATGTGATCGTGTGAGGAGTAACCTCGTGTTAAAGAGAATTGCACTCACCATCCAAAAATGTAAATGAATTGGTAAATATATGAAATGTCACCAGCCTTCTTAATCTTGTACGTGTGCATAACTTGAGGCACTAATGAAAGCGCAATAAACGCTCCACCGATGGTGCCGATAACTTCCAATGCTGCTTGGTTTGTCATATTATAGAGTCGTCCTTGCAAGCCAATCGCTTCTCTTGTATTCGTCTACGAACAAGCTGAATATGGACTTGGAATCGTGTGATGAGGAACAGTTCAAGTGAGTGTGCATTTGAATCAAAGTGCACGGATGATGTCTACTATGTTTGGTCGAAGGCGCAACGCCGATGTTCAAAACACAAAACAGCTTGATTTTTGTTCTTTTTTGCTTTATGTCACTTCCGATGCAAAAAAGTGAAGAGGATGCTTCTGCAAAAAAATGAGCGGAAGGAGCCTGTCTGGAACAAGGGTAAGTAAATGCCTGGAAGATGTTCCAGGAAGATCCCATAAGTAAGTATTTCTCTTCTTTGCTTTGAGTTATTCATATGAATAATACCATCGAAGCAAAGGAGGTCGTACGAAGTGTAGGCTGTAGGTGATTGTATGTTGTTGTGCTGGCTGTGCGCGAGTGATGGTTGGCGCCCCTTTGGGTACTAATTCCTACGCTATTGATACGTGAAGTCAAATTGAAATTCAAAAATCTTGCATCATGTCGACAACGCATAAAAAGGGTCAAAAACAAGAAACAACTCTCTCTAACAAACTGATACTTTTAGAGATTGCTGAGAAGCCACTAGAGCAGCCTCTGTAAAATAAGTACCACTACGATGGAAGATAAAGCAACTGCTAATACTACTACACCGACAACCATTCTTCTCATTACACCTGGGAAGATCGGGCTCACTCTCAGCATAAACCAGACTAAGGGCGGGGCGACGGTGACGAAGATTGACCCAACTTCTCGGTTCAAAGATAAATTTCAAGAAGGCGATCGCATAGTGACGATTGATGGCGTCAGGATAACAAAGATTGCCGATTTGCATGTGAATAGCGATAAGGTACGCAGATTTGGTGTTGTTCAGAAAAATCCTGTGTCAACTACTACCGTTGTCTCAAATAATCCTCCTGCCGCGGCGGCAGCAGCTGTAGAGAGCACTACGACAATCAAATCTGCTTCTGTTCCAGTGCCACCAGTGGTTCCTCCATCGGCTGCACCAAAGCGGAAAGCTGCCACAAAGGCGGCTCCAAAAGAGAAGCGTCTCAAACGCTTTCGATCATATCCAACAAACAAAATTCAAGAACGTATTGACCGTGCGCTTCATCAACGTTTATTTCTAATTGAATCGTCTGCTCCTTCGACCTGTCCTCATCATGGTGGCCCATCTATCAAATTCACAGTGCTTGGATCAACAGGCAATGTGTATGAAGTAACAATAGCAAAAGTCCCGCATTGTTCATGTCCAGACGCTGCAAAAGGAAATCTGTGCAAACATCTTTTGTTTGTAATGCTCAAAGTTGTGGGATTACCTGCAAATCATCATCTGGTGTACCAATCCGCTTACTTGACAGAAGAGCTTGATCAAATTGTGACAGCATTGCAAACACGGCTAGAACGATTGGGAAGAGATGTCGTCGCAAATGAGGAGGTGCAAAAGGTTCATGCAGACTTGAAGAAAGGCATCAAAAGTGATGACGATGGTGATAATGCAGTTTCTCGAAAAGAAGTAGATGGAGAAGACTGCCCAATTTGTTTCGACGAGTTGGGATCAAATCTATCTCAACTAACTTACTGCAAGGGCACATGTGGCACAAACTTCCACAAGAGTTGCATCCAAATGTGGACCAGACAATCTGCACACAAAAGTGCAGGTCCTACCTGTCCTGCTTGTCGTCAGCAGTGGGAGGATGTCGAAACTGGTGGAAAGAAGGCCGGAGGAGGAAGCCCATCTCGTAGCGAAGGATATGACAACTTGGGCCGCTTGCAAGGACAATCCACCGTTCGAGACACCTCAAGCTATCATTCTCCCTATGATGGCTACAAACGTCGCCGGTACTATTGAACAGCAGCGGTGGTAGTACTTCCGCTCTTTAGATAGTGTTACATCCCGTTACATATGTTACATTTACAATAGTGTTCTCGCAGTTTGCTTTGCGCTCGCGCCTTTTTTGCACTTGGCAAGCCGAACCTAGACTTTCAGCTTCACATCAAGTAGCACCTCTCCGGCCCTCGCTCAAGCTCTTGCAGACCTACCATCGCCATGAATGATACCATGAATGAAGACGATCTATATGGCGATCTCAATTTGGCGGCGGCAAAGCCTATCCCTCGGAAACAGATAGCATCGTCCTTCGACCCTACTCCAGCCTCGACGCCGAGTCGCCCAGACATTTCCAAGCTGCAGGAACAAATCAACAGATTAAAAGCTGAAAATGAAGATCTCAAAAAGAATATGGGCATTCTATACAGAACTGCAAAGTCGGAGCTGGAGAGGAAGGACAGGAGAATAGATGAGTTGCAGAATGATCTGGACGCTTGCAGATGAAAATGTTCGTGTGGACACGTCTCATACAACATCTACGAAAATAGCGTTGCCTCTTCTTCAACAATATGTAACAACTCGATTCCAGTGCTATGGTGAATTTGAGTCAATTGATCAGCGGTCAGGTCAGGCAGGAGTACCATTAGACCGTCCTAATTTCAGTGCTTAGCCAAAAGCCAGGGGTGCATCAAATATACAAATTTGTGCATTCAAATCGACTTCAATCAATATATGAGTTCTACTCTAGCCAGGTAGACTCCAATTGTGGTAGGTCAAGGCTCGGATCAGTCTAACATCCCAATTTCAATTGATAATATTTGATTATTCAGTGATGATAATAAATGCCAGGGTCAGGGTTTTTTGCTCCTGAATCAAATCGAGTTACTAATTGTGAAGATAAACTGTAATTAAACGGAATGACACGACATAATTACAGCATAGAGAGTAGGCAATAACTTCTATTGTGCACTTCAATGTACTGTATTGTCATTACCAGAATGGTCTGCCATATTTGTCAATGTTCTCGCCCTTTCCTTCACAGGATTTCACTGATGCCTTATCCTTGTAATGGCAACTGACCAAAGCCTCAGCGGCACAGCATGGCTCGAAAAGTGGCGTCCCTGTTTGTATCTCAACACCACCAAGGATCTCTTCCGCATTCTTTCCAACGCACTGTTCATTGACAAACCATTGCCCCAGTTGTCGTAGAAATAATAGTTTGTTGTCCTTGTTCTCAGTCCAACTCATATGAAAAATATACGAGTCTGTCTCCCCTTCCATCAGCTTTTTCATGAAATCTTTTCTACTATGATATTGCCAGCCACCAGGGAAATACTCTGTGTCACGACTAAAGATTTTGACATTGAGGCCAAATAGAGAGCTGTGTTCGCCAAGTAGTTGGATGAGCACCTGCTGATGCGAGTCCCACGTAATGATTAAATCTGAATGATAGAGAAGCGATGTGAAGAGGTATTGGGATCGTTTGTTGGCACGAACGTAGTAGAAGCCACTATTTGCTGAGTAGGGTGCGTATCGTACAGAATCCGATCCATCGTGCTGGAACAACACATCGAAATTGGCAACTTTGGGGTCGTCTGAGTCTTGAAAGAATGGCATTGGATCTTTGTACCACACAATGTCAACATCCTGAAAAAGGACGTCGTAGTTGAGCAGCAGTGGGTACAAAACACACAACACCTTTGCATACATCATACTTCTGAAGATCTTGTCCCCGTAACGCCTCGCCTCTCCCTTTGGTATCGTGCTCATGTTGTGTTCGTCAAAGTAAGTGGCTAAGCCAAGTCCTTCGGCCAATTTCTTACTTTCCAAATCGGTCGGGAATACCAAGACATTTCCCAAGTCGAACCCCCTCCTGCGAGCCGAACAAGCAAAGTTCATCAAGAGTGAACTTTGCCCCATGTTGACAGTCATTACCACAACAGCATTGTTTCTTGCGATCTTCTCCAAGATAGGTTTCAGGTCTCCCAATACTTCGTCCACATTTTGCAGGAATGTCTTGAGCTGAACCCAATGACGTTTCACTGGACTGTATTTACCATCAGATGGAGGGGCATAGAAATTTGTCTTCCCTCGAGAAGCGTATCCTCTACTCACAAGTTGCAGTGGAAGACTGGGATCTATTGCAGTAGTTTTAACTGTGTCCACTCTCATCCACCTTTGGATGTGATAGCTCTCGTAGTTTCCTATCAGGGCAGTGCATTGTCGAGTATTTCCTGGATTCGCAGTGAAAACAACGTTCATGGCATCGCAATTTTCAGTGGCTGTCTGTGGGTCAAGCAACGGGATGCCATTTCCGTCATCAAATGAAACTGAATGAGCGACAGATTCATCTTTGGGTATTGCTCCTTTACTGTGGTATATTATCATTGCATCTTCTTCGCCTCCCTTCCCTTTGCTGAGAGGGTTGCCAAAGTCAAAGAATTCGTCAAGCTTGTCTTTGTTTACTCGTGCAATTCCATTTGCAAATTTGTTCGTGGTTGTGGGGAAACGTCGATTGCTATTGGAGTTTGCTGCATCGGTATCTGTCTTGTGCTTCGCTAGCTCTTCCTTCACTTGCATTTCTATCAACTCCTCCTCCAACTTTTTGCAATCTGCAGTAGATTTTTTGGTCTCAACTGTACTGCCAAAACTCCCTTGCATCATGTTCCCAACACTCATTGGGGCGTGCATATTCAATTCTATTGAGTGTCGCCCCCATAACGACCCGGCAAGGTAGGATGATCCGCATAGGAGACAAACAAATGTCAATTTGATGAAGATGAGAACTTGGCCATTGATCCGTGATGCCTGACGGTTCGGCGGTTGAGATGTTGACAACATGCTAACCGGAAGTTAATAGTAATCACAGTAATATTACCGGTCTATCTCTTTCTATCGGGTTGTAATTTTATGGTGTTATCTCTCAATCTATCTCATAAGTATGCAGGCAACTGTGTATGATAAGATTGGCACAAAAAATGCAAACTGCCCTTTAAGTAACTTTTTGGTGAATGTAACAGCAGATTGTGTCAGAGATATGTGTCAAATAATTTTTTCAGTGGAAGAAAATAAATAGGCAGGCAGGATTCAAGTCAATGAACCTGGCCTGCTGTCTGTCGAGTGCTATTGAATGATCGTCACTGCTAGTCCTGCTTATAATAACATACCTTGTCCAATGCTTGATCATCGATTTGTGCTTATACATTTTATCTATATGAATATACACCCCTAAACCCTACCTTAAACTTCTTAAGTGTGTTTTGTTGTTCTATCGTAATCCTTACTCATCTACACGGCAAACACCGTCCCAACACGATGGTCCGGCAGCGGGAAGCAATCGAATGATGTTCGCAGCACCAGGAGTTCCGAATGGGATTCCAGCAGTCACCACGAGAAGGTCGTTGGGGTCATTGACAAGGCCCTTACGCAATGCTGCGCGGCAAGCATTCTTGAGTACAATATCAAAGTCTCCGTCAGCAGCTGAAACATGAGGATTATCGACAGTCGTTAGGTCATCATCATCGCTACTGAAACCAAATGATCCAGATCTTGGGAGCTCAGGGTAAACACCCCAACTCATCGCGAGTTGACGAGCAGTCTCCTTAAATGGAGTGATGGCAAGGATGGGAACAGTTGGTCTCTCCTGTGATGCGCGAAGAGCAGTAGATCCCTGAAGAGTGAAGCTCACGATTCCCTTCGCGTTGACAGTTTGTGCAATCTGGCGTGCGGCAATGGTAACAGCATCCGTGGGAGTTACTCCATCATTTTTGGTCAATTGGTTCAAGTATGCACGGTAATGAAGGTCGCTTTCAACTCGGTTGATGATGCGTTGCTGCATGGCAACTGATTCTTCTGGGAACTATATATAGCAGGAGTAAAGTTCGCTAGCCAGTGAGAAAACAGAAACAAGGGAGAATTCGTGTATAAAGTTGCAATCAATCAACTTACCGATCCTGCAGCACTCTCTGCCGAAAGCATGATAGCATCCGCACCATCGTAAATAGCAGTTGCGACATCACTCGCCTCTGCCCTTGTTGGAGTAGGTGACTCAATCATACTCTCAAGCATTTGAGTGGCTACTACAACAGGCTTTCCCTGCTTGCGACAGGTATCAATGATCTGCTTCTGCAACAGAGGCACATCCTCCGGGGCACACTCAACGCCTAAATCTCCACGAGCCACCATGATACCATCACATAATTCAACGATCTTTTCCAAGTTGTCATCGTAGAAGCAAGAAGGTTTCTCAATCTTTGCCATCACAGCTGGGCGGAATGCATCTTCCTTGAGATGTCCATCTATCAGTTCGTGAATTTCTTCAATGTCACTAGGTTGTTGAACGAAACTCAGCGCAATCCAATCTACTCCAATACCAATCATATATTCCAGATCAGATCGATCTTTGGGTGTGAGAGGACTAATATCTAACACAGAATCAGGAGTATTAACTCCCTTGCGGTTGCTAATCTTTCCTGGTACGTCAACTCTACAATCCAAGTATTTGTCTCCCTTACCAACCACGGTAAGCTTTACTTTGCCATCGTCTACGAGCAAGACATGGTCGATTAAAGATGCTTCAATAATTTCTGGATGAGGAAGCATAACTCTGGTATTGTCACCTTGAGCTTCATCCAAATCTAAACGAAATATTTGTCCCTTTTCCAACACTTCGCCATTAGGATTTGAGAATTCGCCAACCTATGATGTCAAATAATGGAAAATTGTGTTAGAACATACATGAATATTTGACACTGATTTGGAGCACTCATTGATTATGCACACTTACACGCAATTTTGGCCCCTGCAAATCACCAAGAACTGCAATAGGATGTGAATACTTTTCTTCCACTTCTCTGATCATCGTCAACAACTCCTGCTTCTGTTCCTGTGAACCATGACTAAAGTTCAAACGAAAGATATCCGCACCGGCTAAAAACAAAGTCTCAATCATCTCAAGCGTAGATGAAGCAGGGCCTAGTGTGGCGAGCTGCTTGGTTGACTTGCGCCAACGCTGTGCAAACTTTGGGATGGATGCCACAGTTGTGTCTGCTGCTGTATCTGTTGATGGGATGCTTGGTGCTACCGTAGATTTCAAAGACGTAGATGCTGAGCTTGACTTGCGCACGGCGCTCATTGTAGGAGCGAATGCGGAGGCGCTCCCTGCAACAGCTGTCAAGATTGCCACGACATTCACGCAAGTGGTTGAGAATTTCATTTTGTTATGTATCTAATTTGATGGTAGAAGCAATTATGCAGCTCTAGTGAGTCTCACGGAGTGATAAGAAGTAGAGTGGAACTTCTGCTTGGATTCTTCTTCAATATTATGGTGTCGGTGAAAGACACTTGCAATCGCCACGGATAAAGTTCCGAGTAGAAGTGAAGTAGAGAATGATGGCATCAGATGTTTTGATTTGATAGATCCACCTTTGATTTGCTTCGTGCGTTGACGTGGATGGTTGCGCTTTGGGGTGAATCTTCAGCTCCGATGTCTTCAAAATGAGAGGAGTACATATTTTCTAGAAGTCTTACTTGTTGCAAATTGCAAACTTTGAATTGAGAGGGGTAGATATGTTTGCAAGGGGTATCTACTCTTGGGAAAGTAATGGCAATGGGTGTAGTATCTAAAAAGCAAAGCAAAGCAAGGCGAGGCAAGGTGTGATTTCTTTTTTGGAGAGCTAAAGTTGATTCAGTTGTACAATGTCATAATACTTTATGTTGTCATCTCTCATTCTTTACTTTACTTTTTGTGAAACACAGCGATGACGGTACGTTCTGAAATTGAATTTGCAAATAGATGACATATCTTGTAGGTAACCTCGACGTTGCCTTGATCACCAAGCGTCGCAAAACGTCGGAAATAATCAGGAAGTGCTTCTGAAGTTGCATCAATAAATCTAGCTATGCTGCCAGTCGTCTTGTGAGGAAATTTGAGCGTAAACACAGTGCACAGAGGGAAAGTAACAACTCCTTTTTCATTGCCGGATTCTTTCAGGACTTGTTTGACGCTTTCCAATGCTTCTAAAATCTTTTCAATCAGCGTTTTGGGATTGCTCAAACATGCATCACAAACAATTGTTGAATAAGGTGCGTGTTTAGAAATACCTGCTATAGCTTCTTTCGAATTCAATTCTGCGCGGATGTGTGTCACTCCGTCAAGAGAATCTACACGCTTAGCCAGCACGGCTGGGTCCAATGCCACAGTTGGAATGCAAAGTTGATTGCACAAGATTTGTGTCCACCCTCCTGGCGACGCACCAACATCGAGTCCCGAACCATGATTTAATAGCAAGTGTTTCGAATCTTTGCCGCTTTTATTGATACCACGTAAAGACGCTATTTTGTCAAGTAGATTTTCATCTTCAAAGACTTGTGCTAGCTTGTAGTATGCTCGTGACACCGGCGTATCTGATGAAAGTTGACAGGCACTGGAATTATCGAGACCTGATTTACAATCAGTGGCTTCCACGGCCACTTCTTTTGTAGCATGATCGTTTAGCCTTTGGTTGAGCTCTGCAAAATGATCCTTATTGGGTGCGATGCCCCAATATGCTACCTGCTGCGAGGTAAAAACAACACTGACAACGGCAGTGACAACCGATGCGGAAAGTGCAAGCTTTATTGGACTCTCTGATGTGCATGACATTTCTGCTTTTGCACATCTTTGCATTGCTAAACACACTTCAGAGTTTGAGTTTATTGTCTTTGGATGCGCATCTATCCGCAGTACCTCTTTATCAATGTCAAAGCCATTGCTGTTAAGTTCTTTCCATATTTCTGAGGCTACAGTGTTGATAATTGAAAGATATGAATCATTCTGCTCGTCTTCTTCTTTTTCATTGGTCCTTGTACGTTTCTTTCCAGTGATATTGTTCTCCTCCTCGGCTACACAATCAATTTTGTGTGACAATCGGCCTGCCCAAGACAATTGCCGTCTTGCAGTCGGAGGTAGCTGAGCTGGTGACATGATACAATTTTGAAGAAATAGTAATGAGTAGCCAGTTCGTGATTTACGTGGACCCTTCTCCATTGACGTGGGTACGAGCAAGCATTTTGATGATTGATCGGCTGATGGAGGCGTAACTTCTTCTTTCTTCCCATCGATTGTTCTCCATTCATCATCGACCGCAAGTAATGCATTTGACACCCGATCGACATATTGACGGTGGCATAGGATGCCATAGCACGGCTCTTTTACGCTGCTCATCGTCATGGTTTGGGGTATGTACTATAGGAGGATCTTGTGATTTTTGTGGCCGGTCGGCTGGCTGTGGATTGCGCCTCCACGAGAAACAAGGGGGACTCCTCACTTGATGGGATAACTCTCCCTCCGCCAATCATTCCAAAGAAGCTGCGGCAAAATAGATCATCACCTTGCCGATCAACCAACCATACTGCAAACGCAAACAGTGGTGCACCTAATCTCGTCAAGTTGATATTAGAAGAAGAATAAAGGAGCGATACGCAAGAAAGCAGCCGTAGGAGGAAAAATAAAAACACTCACAAGCCGTCTGTAGATACAATCGGACTTAATTCCCTCATCAAAATAGAATATTATCCACACAAATTAAGTAAAGATGCGTATTGAAAAGTGCTACTTCTGCTCATCACCATGCTACCCCGGTCATGGCATCATGTTCGTCCGTAACGACTCCAAAACATTCCGATTCTGCCGGTCCAAATGTCATCGCAACTTTAACAAAAAGCGCAACCCACGCAAGGTCGCATGGACCAAAGCCTATCGTAAAACACGCGGAAAGGAACTCGCTGTCGATTCTACATTTGAGTTTGAAAAGAGACGCAATAGGCCGACCAAGTATGATCGTAATCTTATGGGTAAGACCATCATGGCCATGCAGCGGGTGCAGAGTATTAAGGAGGCGCGTGAGGGACGCTTCCATGCCAACCGAATGAAGGATGCCAAGGCAGAGAAGGTGAAGGTGGCGAGAGTTGAGATTGAGAAGCATGCGGAAGTGTTGGCACCTGCTGTTGCTAGGAGAGAAGAGGTTATGCAGAATGTATTGGACAGTGCAAGGGCGAGAATTGCTACAAGGAGGGTGACGAAAGAAAGAGCTGTGGCGAGAGGCAGTGAGAATATGGAAGAGTAGTTGGTGTGTAGTTGCATACGTGTACAAATAGAATTGACATGCTCTGTGCTTCTCGAGAAATGATGCAGTTGCTGATTTGCAGGAGCTTTTGATGGAGACAGAGAATGTGAAATAGCATAATATCTGTACTTCAGTCTTTTAAAGATGATTAAGTTTTTCCTTCATGCTTTCATTGATGTGATGTGTTCACATCAGGTGTTACCCATCACAAACAGAAACACAGTTGGACTACATGACGTTGCTTCTCATCATTGTCGTGTATGTTGCAGAGCTTCTGCAACGTTGAAAGGAGGAGATTTCTCTTTTATCTATGTCTGTCTGTCCTTCTGTGACCCGTCTCGACTTCAGTTGATGAGATCATAACCATGACAGCCACATCGCCCTACGCTCCCATACGACGGCAGTCGTCAAGCGGCCGTGCACTGCGTCGATCCAGCAGCATCGAGAGCGCAGTCAATAGTGGAGCAAAAGCAACAATCTTTTGGATCTTTGTACGATTTTGGAGGAAGGCAATTTCAGGAAACGCTACTGACGGCGGTGGTATAATTCGAACTCTTCTTGATGGTTTGGCTGAAACCGTGAGCACCAATCTAACAGTTAGTGGTGAAGCAACTCAAAGTAAGAATGATGGAGGAATTCGAGGCCGTGACATAGCTGCAGTTCTGAGATGGGCTGTTACAATTATTGGCGGCGATCAGTCGAGATTAGGAAAGGTTGCTGTTGTGATGATTGGATTCATACGAGAAGTGCTATTGAGGTCGATTGGTGCAGCTAATATGATATTAACGGGTGTGCCTACAATGTCGAATACACAAATGAATGAACAAAACCATCAAATTGCAAATGTGATGACGAATGATGAAGTAGTTGACGGGATTGCTAGCAAATGTATCAATATTGATATTATCAGAAGAGATAGACAACAAATTGACCAAGTCTTGAACTATTGGTTTGGACAAGCTTCGCCAGATGGGTCCCAGAAGACTCTATGGATGATTGCATCGTCTTCCGTAGAGTTGCTGGAACAAGTTGATTCTGATATTTCCGACAAGTTTCGTTCTCTGATTTGGGATTTATCCTCCAGTTCCATTGCAAGCAATTCTGAGAACGTAGATGCGGGAAAGCTGCAACGGTGGACACAAGACGTAGAGATATTCGGTTGGCAAGGAAAAGTGGCTGCAATAATTGCTCTGGATCAGATGAGCCGTCACATTCATCGTCACGATAAAGGTGCGCAATCGTCTTCGCACATCCCAGAGCAACGCCTGCTTGATAATATTGCATACAATGTCTCTAGGCAATTGCAAACGCATCACGAAAAAGAACTATCCACTGGAATTATTCCGATCCCGATGCGAATCTTTGCGATAATGCCTCTTCGCCATGCAGCAACTGTTAGTGACTACAGCATAGTTCAAAGCGATATTGAATCGTCGGCATTACTACACGAAGAGATGGATCGAATGATTAGACGATTTAGAAAGGCAACTAACCGTAGGATGGCTGAATTGCAGGATAAGGCTAGGAGAGAGGGGAAGTTGGGTATTCAAACAGATGATGCAGACGTAGATGAAAAGAAACAAGCCTGTGAAGTGGCAGGAAACAAACAGTTTGATGATGATCAGATTCTTGAGTGCTCTCATTTTGAGGCAGATTTGTCGACTGCAAATGACCATGCAATTGTAAAGACCATCCGCAATTTCCTCAAGAACGTCAAAATACTTGATGCAATGGATCCAAAAGCCTACAAATCAAAAGAGGGTACAACTAATATCAATACTTCGACTGCCATCGTGTCTCTTTCTGGAGGTGTGGACAGCATGGTCATTTCAGCTGCTCTTGCTTACATACGTGATGAAGAGGCCAGTAGACGCAACGTTGATCCAAATGATGTACTACAAATCATTGCAATACACATTGATTATGCAAATAGGCCAGAATCTGGAGCAGAAGCGGACTATGTTGGCAGGTACGCTCGTCAACTTGGTGCAAAGTTTATCTGTCGCAAAATAGATGAGGTAACTCGCGGGGTCACTGCTCGAGATGATTACGAGAGAATCGCAAGGGAAATTCGATTTGATCTGTACCGGCAATGTTGTAGAGAAGCTAGTGCTGGCACGGAAACAAGCGGTATCGGTGTAATGCTTGGGCATCATCGTGGCGACCTGCGTGAAAATGTCATCTCCAATGCCCACAAGGGATGCGGTCCGTTGGATTTGAGCGGAATGACTTCGGTATCTACAAATGATGGTGTGCAACTTTTTCGACCTCTTCTGCCTTTAGAAAAGACTGATATATACGATTATGCCCACTTATACGGCGTTCCCTACTTCAAAGATACCACGCCTCATTGGTCGACAAGGGGTAAATTGCGAAATAGATTGCTTCCGCTGCTGGAAGAAATTTACGGCGAGGGTAGCATGAACAATCTCAGCTGTCTCGCAGAAGAAAGTGATGACGCGAGAAAGTTGATGGAAGAAAGTGTTATACAGCCATTCTTGGAGCATGTCCAGCATTATCCCATGGGTATTTCGATTGAAACAGCTCAGTGGAAAGATCTTGGGCTGTTCTTCTGGAAGTTTGTTCTCCGACAAGTTCTCCACAGTATCGGTCGAGGAATGTTTAGTGATAAAAGTACAGAAACGTTTGTGGTGGAACGGATCCGTCAACACAAGCTAAAAGAGGGCTGGTTGCAATGTCGGAAGGACTATGCAGTCTATCTGCAAAAGAATGGCCGAGTGCTTATCCTTCAACCGAGTAGCTTTCCGTTCCATAAAAGAGACAAGTACAAGAAGTACACGGAACCGGTTTTATACGGCCCAGAAAACAAAGTGAAAATTGGGCCGTGGAACGTCTCTGCAGAAATCTTGAACGAAGTGACAGAACAGGAAAGCACCAAGTTGCTCAAGACAAAAGCACTCAAAGATATGGACGATTTGATGAAAGGCTCGATTACATACTACATCGCTGCTCCTATCAACGATGGAGAGTCGTTGCCGAACCCTCTTGTCCATTTCGAAGGAGGTTTCACGAAACCATCGCGCCCGACCGCTTGGAAGGGCTTCGAGTTAAAGGTTGAGAGTACACTTCCGCTATTAGGTATTGACCAATCAAAGTTGGATAACAACCAGCTGTCACTCGCTGCCGAAGATTATGGAAAGACGTGGACATTGGTTAAAGTACACTTAGCGTTGGATGATGTTTCTAGAGCGTAACTAATAATGCACATCTTAGCTTTACCATTTGCGAATGTGTATCAATCGAGTTGCCCGTTACAACTGAGAAAAGCAAGTGTCACAGAAATAGTACTCGTCGAAAATGTCGTCAGGAGCACGGTCGGGGTGACATAGGGCACACTTCTTGGTCTTGGACTTCGACCCCATCATATGTCCAGCGTGGGCTGTTTTAGGCTGTATCTGACAGTTCGACTGGTTCGACGTTTTCACTGTCGTGTCGTCGTGCCCAACGTCGCTCTTCTTGACCATATCAACGTCCATTGTTCACCTCGTTTTGGTGTCCTCAACAAATGTTGCCCCGAGGCTCGCTCGGCAACAGCGAAACGGTATCTTAGGACGCGAAACGGTACTCGTGTCGTACTTCCACTTTGATTTTTGGAAGATAAAAAAGAACAAAAGATCTTTTGGCGCACGCAACCAGCATCTGTGCAGTCTGTAGCATCTTTGCCATCATAAATATTGGAACATGGTCAAAACACTCATCTCAGTTGACCCGAAGAAAGCTCCGTGGGAGCAGGAGACGCCATTGCACAATCGCTGGCATCCCGATATCCCACCCGTTGCCTCCGTAAAAGAGGGCGAAAAGTTTCGTGAGTGCTTTTCAATATCTATCGGAAATTGCTGCTGCTACTGATGATGATGATGATGATGTTGATCTTATATATCTTTGCTGCTCTAGATGAAGTACTTGTTCAGTGTCTATCCGACATCTGATATATATTCGCTGCTGCTGATCTTACACATATCTTTGCTGCTCCATTCTCATCAGGCGTCGAGTGTGTTGATTGGACCGGAGGACAAATTAAGAACAACGATTCATCAGATGATGTGAAGAATGTCGATCTATCTCAAGTTCATTATCTATCTGGTCCTATTACTGTCGAGGGAGCTCAACCAGGTGATCTGCTCAAGGTAGAATTTCTCAATTTGGGAGCACTTGATGATGATGAGTGGGGATTTACCGGAACATTTGCCAAGGAAAACGGCGGTGGCTTCTTAACCGATCATTTTCCTAAGGCGACCAAAGCTTGCTGGGATATCGATGGTATATATTGCTCGAGGTAAGTGCATAGTGTAGTGATGCATTATGAATGCTTGGTATGCCAAAGCAACATCGTCGTTCTCACCTATCCACAAAACAACCATCAGTCGTCACATTCCTGGTGTGAAATTTGCAGGCTTAATTCATCCTGGCTTGATTGGAACGGCACCAAGGTAAGTATGGAGAGCAACTTGCCTATTCTGGTCTAGTCTTGCGTATTTCTTCTGACACATTTCTACTGATTGCGTTGCTTGCAGTCAGGAATTGCTCGAGATGTGGAATGAAAGAGAGGCTACTCTTGTGGCGGAAGAAGGCACCGATGCTGAGAAAACTCTTTGTGGTTGCCTCGCAACTCGACCTCTTGCAGTAAGTAACCAGTTGTGTGTAATACTACCGATACAACTGGATTGCTTAGGCTAACACGTGTCGTCGCTTACTTCTGTTGTACTCCAGTGTCTCCCAGAAGCCAAAGGAGCCATGCTTGGCAAGCTTGGACATTTTGTGGAAAAAAGTGGAAAAGGTAAGCAGTGAATTGCCATTTATATTTACACGTAAACAGTCTCGTCTATATCGTTACTGACACCCAATTTTTTATCTGAAGACGATGAGTGGGACATGGTCGCCAGTGAAGCTGCAAGAACCGTCCCAGGCAGAGAGAATGGTGGCAACTGCGACATCAAGAACTTGTCTCGAGGCTGCACTGTCTACTTTCCCGTGTTTGTTGAAGGTGCAAACTTGAGCATGGGAGACATGCACTTCAGCCAAGGAGATGGCGAGGTGTCCTTCTGTGGAGCGATAGAGATGAGCGGGTTCCTTGATTTACGATGCAGTGTCATCAAAGGAGGAATGAAGATGTTGCCAGCCATCGGACCTAGTCCATTGAATGTCAATCCCATCTTCGAGATCGGGCCGTTGGAGCCTCGCTACAGTGAGTGGCTTGTGTTTGAGGGCATTTCTGTTGATGAAAAGGGAGTCCAACACTACCTAGATGCAACGATTGCATACAAGATGGCAGTGTTGAGGTGCATCAAGTACCTGGCACAATTTGGATACTCTGAGGAGCAGGTCTACTTGTTGCTCAGTTGCTGCCCATGTGAAGGCCGTATCTCAGGTATCGTTGATGTGCCAAACGCAGTCTGTACTCTTGCTATTCCCTTGGCTATCTTTGATCAAGATGTGAGACCCCCTAGTGATTTGGAACACTTCGCCAAGGGAATCAAAGTTATTGAGAAAGATGTTTGTATTTCGGAGGAGGGTGGAGCAATTCCTTATGACCCGAGGCTTGCGAAATAAGTTGTTGTGTGGTAGGTGGATCTTTGTATCATTTTTGTTGCTCAGATATGAAGGATCATTTTGCACGTCAGCAGTAGTAGGAAATGTCATCTACGGCAACTTTGTAGGAAGGGATGTTTGTCCCGATCATGTATAGTCGTAATAAATATGCCTTTGGCACCTAAATTTAATCCTAAAATTGTGAATCATTGAAAGAAGACACATTACCCATCTATCCTGCAGGACACTCCATCCTCTAGAGAACATTCAAGCTCTCTTTCTTTCTGTCCTTTGGCAGTAACACTCGAGAAAATAATCAACCAGAAGAATGATATCACTGCAATGAATGCTATGCGTAGATGAACTGGGACTACCCCAAATGTCATACACTGAACAGGTCCCCATAAAGACCAATACTTGAGTAACAGACCATTCTTCATGACATCATCTTTGTAACGTGTCAACGCTTCACTGACAGTGTACTGAAAGATGACACTCTTTACCAGGTAGGCCACCGGCAAGCATACGAAAGGCGACACGACCAACATGTCAAACGATACTTTGCTAAACACAGTGACGAGATCAGTTCCTTGGCCAAATATCTTTGGAAAGACTTCATTGAAAATAATCTCCTGAGCCATGCCCTGATATAAGCCCCCGTACAAGAAGAAGGCAAAGTTTCTTCTCTTCTCCAATGGAGTTGTAATTTCGCCGAGAATCTCTTCGTCGGTTGCCGTCACTGCTTCAGCTGTGTCTTTCATCAGAGCCCGTTTTTGGGCCACAAGGTCAGCAGCACTTGCTTTTATCCCACAAGTTACGAAGGCCGACGTCAGCGGCATAGTTTTGTAAAATACATCAATAGCTCCGATAAGAGATGATTTGAGTGATGTAGATGATGTTGCTAGATCTCCTCCGCGAGGGACTTGCCATGGTGTTGCTGATGATGGCTGTGTTTGACCTCTACTTGTGTAATCACTTCTTTTGTGACGTAATGGAGTGCTAAAAGCTGTGGCTCCTCCATTACAAGTGGCAAGAGCCAAAAGTATGCTTACAAGGAGCCTATTTGTCGCGTATTTGTTGTTGTTCATCCTGACTGCACTGCTGAGAGGCAACCTCTACCCTCTCCATGTACCAATGTTTTTATGTTCTTTTGAGTTGCAGTGATCTTGCAGTTCAGCGTGTCACAAATTCGCATGCTTGATTTCTTGTTGGTAGTTCTAATCTACCCAAACTGGGCATTTTAGGGTTTCAGAATATCCATTTGAATTTGGTACTACCCAAAGATTTCTCAAGTTCAAGATAAAACGTGAGAAGAGAGAAGGTGCAATGCTTGTAGAAGGACACCTGTTGCCTGTTGGATGGAGACAACAGACAACACTGCACCAAGCGAGAGCAAGGGAATGATAATAAGCCAAAAATATAACGATGTGTTACCAATCATGTTTTCTAAATATCCTAACCCTCCCCAATGTTCAGCTGAACAGAACTCTGTCTTGTTCAAACAAAGTACTGCTCAAAGATATACGCTGTCAAATTAGACATACTTGGCAGCTCTGTGTGGTGCAGCAAGAGCAGGAAAATCACCAAAAACTTCTCCATACAAGTCGCTCTCTCCATCCTTGGTCAAAGACTTGAGCATCAAAGGCTGGTAAAAGTCTTCTCCTCCAGGAACTCCAGCTCCATGTCCTCTGTTGACAACAATACCTCCAAGAAGTGTCACCTCTGTGCACTCCTTCCAGAAATCATCCTTGGTTGTGTAAGCATTGATTTCTGATCGCATCATTTCCCATACCAAATCGTACATTTTGTTAGTCAAGAAGGTGATTGATTCATTGGATTGCTCTTGTCCCTTCAAAGCATCCAATCTATCACCCAATTTTGCGATAATATACTCCTCTTGAAAATCTTTAGTTCCCAAGTAAGCTTCGGCTTCACTCTCCCCTTTCTTTCCCATGATGGCTTTGTAAGCGCCAATTCCAGCACCACAAGATGTGCTTATACTAGTTTGACCGACACGCTCGATCTGTCCAACAACTCCCTTGTCAGAAATTCCGACATGGGGACCGAACACAATGAAAATCTTTCCACTGGCAGGAACGTGGTGGATGAAGGCACCCATACCAGAAATACCCACGAAAGGCAATCCTCCCAATCCACCCAAATTGAATACACTAAGAAAATGTTAGATATAAGACAGAGTGTTGTCGAGAACAATTCACAACTCAATAGTACTCACCCATCAGTGCCTAGCTTGTTTTGGAAATCACCAACCAAACTTTCGGCAGTATCATTAATTTCATCAGAACAGAGACTTGATCCAAACAAGGTATTGCCAGGTGTGTATCCTCTCTCACGGAGTGCGGCAGCCACACGCAACGAAATGGCTGAATTGGTCAGAGCTCCAGGGAAGTTCTTTCTCAAGTTGGCTTCAAAAGCGGATGCAGATGGAGCAGCGTTGGCAGGGGATACAAGACCAAGAGAAGGAGAAACCGCAGCCATAATTGAGGAGATGGGAGCCATGATACGAGCGTTACGAGTTGCCTCGTCGACAACTTGGTCGTCGGCAGCTGCTCTCAAGACATGGCTCTGCTTGGTTGTGGATGGCGCAAAGGCTGCTGCTTCCAAGGCCAAGTTGGCGCATAGAAGGAATGAAAAAGCTTTGTTTAGGCCGATCATTGTTACGAAGTTATTAGGGTTGTTCAGTTTGATTCAAGAGCTACGAGAGGATTTCGCCATGGAGGAAACAAGTTGGGCAGTGACATCAGTGGGCAAAGGATTGCTGACGTGCCTATGACGTCGAATGATGTTTGAGTTAGGGATAAACTTAGGGTTACATCTGAAGATGTCAAGAACATGCCGA
Organism: Skeletonema marinoi; assembly: GCA_030544225.1. Classification (NCBI taxonomy): domain Eukaryota; phylum Bacillariophyta; class Thalassiosirophyceae; order Thalassiosirales; family Thalassiosiraceae; genus Skeletonema; species Skeletonema marinoi. Next base: position 1,020,021 of record CM060491.1, read on the forward strand.
AGAGGGGAAGGACGTGATGTGATGGAAAGGCAGACAGCCATGATTTTATCAACCAAATGAAAGTCCTCCATCAAATCAGGCAGTACAATAGCGCTACCAAAGAATACTCTGCTACGGCACCTTTGAAGAATTGCAGTCGATAGCAAAGTATATTCGATATTATCCTTCATAATCTACTTTAGGAGCAGCACACTACCTACCATCACCTTTCCGAAGAAATACACACAAAGATGAGGCCGCTTAATGAAGATGAAACCAAAACCCTCTTCCAGAAATTAGCAGAATACATGGGACGATCAGTGGAGCGTCTTATAAATAGAAGTGATGAACGACACTGCTTCAGATTGATCAAGGATCGTGTGTACTATATCAGTGAATCAGTAATGAAATCTTCCACATCAATCAACAAAGACAATCTACTTCACTGCGGGACGTGTCTGGGAAAGTTCACAAAGAGCGGAAAGTTCCGATTACACATTACAGCACTTGACTATCTTTCACAATACTCAAAGTACAAGGTGTGGCTTAAGCCATCTGCTGAAATGTCTTTTCTCTACGGTAATAATGTACTCAAATCTGGACTTGCGCGAATTACTGAATCCACTCCACAATATGCGGGTGTGGTGATTTACAATCTTGCGGATATCCCACTTGGATTTGGAGTGGCGGCTCAAACAACAGATGCTTGTAAGGAGTTAGATCCTACGGCTAATGTGGTGTTGCATCAGGCTGATGTAGGAGAATTCTTGAGAGGATTAGAAGATGACATGTTTTAGGTTACGACTAAGATGTAAAATTGCATTCATGATTGATATTGATTCTTGTGGTCACCTTTACTATTTAGTTTGCACTGATTTGGGAACACACCGTTGCGATTGCTTCTTCAGAAAAGTCAACTCGAAGTCTCATCACCTTTTCAATCTCATCTGCAGCTAAACTTGTATCATTTCCTCCGTCAGCTTTGTAAGCGAACATCAACCAATCAGACGGTTTCTCTAGTTGCAAAATGGATACTGCTTGATTGACTCGATTGAATTGTGTAAGTATAGATGATGTGTTGCATGCTTCTTCGGTGTCTCCCGATCCAAGCACTAGACCCGAAAATGTGTTTTGCAGTAAGCGGACTTGTTTCGAAAGAAGCAGTGCTCCCCAATCATTGAATGCTTTGGGGTTCTCGCTCTTGAGAAGCACACTCAAAATGATCTCAGACGACTTCAAGCTCATCTCCTCCGCCATTTGTAATACAACTGTGCCATCGCACTTATCTCGCCCAATCTCTTCAAATATCTGCGACCGCCTTATCGGAGCAATGATTTCCGCATCGAGTCTTTCTTCATCCTCCATACTTCGAAAAGAGGAGGCATTCAAATTGTACACTTCGTCTTCAACAAATAGTCTCAAGTTTTGGAGACATAGTTTCCCATCGCAATCAAAGAGATCATCCGCTCCACACAAATCTGATACAAGACCGCGGACTCTTTGCTTCAGAAGGTTGTGATATGAACGTGCGTGGGATGCCAGCTCCTCCTTGGCAAATGTGAGCATAGACGACTTTTTTGCATCGCTGTTGTCTTGGTCTCCTTCCAATTGTTCGTCGACTAGGTCGGCAAATAGGTTCGACAATGCTTTGCATGAATTTTCTGACGCGACAATGCCATTGAGACAACACATCTCTGCATCTATTCTCGTTTGTAAGCTGTGTGCTTTGCTTCCTCCGCCGAGCGTTCCCCAAAGTGCTGATGAAAGACCTCCAGATGCCGGAGCGCTGTTCGTTCCAGTCCTAGCATGATCTTGTCGTCCACCATAGTCATCACCATCGTCGACTGCCTCCAACAACGCAGCGGCAAATGCATTTTCTGGCTTGGATGGCGATCCCTGTCCTGCGTTGTGTTGGTTGTCTTGCTCTACGGGAGGCTCTCCTATGCAACCGATCCCTTCTATCAGAGCTTGATACACACCCTTCACGCTTTCTCCTAACATGCCGCCGCCTGGATCAACGCCCCATACTTCTGTTACCCAATGCCCAACTGTCCACACTGCCCTTTCGCTTCTGGTACCTGCTGCTCGATCTATGGCCCTAACGCACACGAAATGAGCGTCCTCAACAATGCTGGGTACCTTCAGTGATGGTCGACCCAACTCAATGAGTTGCGGCGTAGCAAGTGAGAGAGCTTGGTTGAATTGAAGTGTGGCAAGTCGAGTCTCAAAGGTAGAATAATGAAGTGATTGTTCCGTGAGTAAGTTTTGCAGTTCACTGCCACTGCTGTCTTTGTTGGAATCATCTCTCAATACCGTCTGTCGAGAAAATGTAGAATATCGCGACAATACTTGGCACATGAATGCCATTTCTTCCAGAGATGATTCTATCGATAACAGATCTGCCGCCTCTTGCCTTTCATTTCCATTTTGTTCCAATGTTGTAATGCCTCGTTGATCTGGTCTAAACCAGGCTCCAACGGTGACTGCTAGTTTCTGTGCTTCATTGTCGAGTATTTCCATTGCCTCTTCGCACATTTGTTTCAGTAGAGAAGCAATATCCTGAGCACCTTGTTGAGATGGAATGAGCCCATCTCTCCACGCCGCTAGTGGTTGAATCAAACTACTTGCTTCACCTAACAAAACAGTGATAGCCTGTGCATGTGGTTGCGCCCTAGCTGTGGTAGTTTCGTCTACTTGTCCATTACCGTCATCGTTGTTTATCTCAATCTCGTATTGCTGCCGTCTCCTATCCTCTTCCAAGATATCTGACACGAAACAATTTTGACTCGTTGCCAATTGTCGTAATTCAGCAAGTGATGATATGGCAGGTTTCGAACGAGACCGTAAACATCTCCTCTGATAATGACTGTAGGCAGCTATTATTGACTCAGGTGTGATATCTTCTTCGTCATCATTTCCACCGTACGTGCTGCTCATCTCTGATGGAATAATTGTTGTTTGCAAATGAGCAACTCTCAATGATAACTCTGCCATTCTTGCCATACACGGTTGAACAACTTTGTTTTCTACGCCAACAACATCATCAATCGGCCCAGATTCATTAGATAAAGAATCAGCCTCTGCTAACTTTACAAAGTGCTGCCCCACAAAATCAGCCTTGCCAATACAATTGGCAGCCATGAGGAGATACACATTTTCCTCCTCACTGTTCAAATGTACAGTATTGCTCTGCTCTGGGTTGATCAATCCGGAATCAGCTAATTGATTCACCAATATGTTTACTGCAGTATAGCATTCTTCGAGACAATGCAGAGATTCTTCCGCTATTCCTGCGTCTGAGTAGTCTCTACCATCGTTGCTGGGTGCCGATGATAATCCGTTATCTTCGTCCTCCAACACTTTTACATAGGGGAGTAGATACCTCCGCGATTCCTCAATGGTTACTTGCAAGTTTTGGATCTTTTCCATTATGGATTCTACTCCTATTGGATGGCATGGTGCGGTCTCTTGTTCGTGATCCATTTTGTTTGGTCATAGTATCGAGCTTTGTTACCATGTTGGGACGCTGCCTGCCGCGTGCCGCGATGAATTTTTGTGTTCAAAAAGTTGAGGAAGTGGTTGACCCTAAAACGGGGTATTTGTGCTTTACGTGACCCCGTAAGCTACCGCGCAAAAAAATTGCTCATGAGCAATTCGTGCAAACGCGCACAAAACCACATAAAAACCATGTCGACACACTCCGCAGCCTGATATATGCGTCTAGTAGACAAATCTACCCCTATAATCGGATATTATGTGATAGCCGAAGTTATCTTTCGATAGAGCCACTGGTCAACATCACACCTGCTATATTCGCCCCACAGTTACGGAGCTGCATAGACCATCATGGGTCTGTAGGTGATATTTGTTAGTGTTTTTTACTAGGAGAAATGGCCTATGATCAATTCATAATATCTCCATGTTGAGTATCTATAAACAACTCAACCAAAAAGCAATTCGTTTGTGACAGTCTTTAGTTTGGCATCTCTATTGGCCGTTTTTGTCGAAGGTCCATTATTTGTGTGTAGTAGTGGGGGTACTGACATGGTTATTTGCTCATTATTTTGTGAGTGAGGGGTGAGAGCAGCTCTATTACTAATTCCTACGTATCATACCTACGTAGCCTGGACGAGCATTTTTTAGCCACGAGCATTTTTTTTACGCGGTAGTAAGTAGACTACCCCAACAAATCCTAACAAATCGCTTCATGACTTGAGGTCTTCAAGTTGTTTTCATTTACCCTTTTTAGTATTGTACAAAATCTAGATGATGTTGGCTTACTTATGTTTCAACTCTATTAAAATCTACTGGAGCACTTCTTGTTACTAAACTTAAATTTGATTGGTTGTTCTGGGGCTTCCAACTCCAATCCCTCTTGTTGAAGAGTGATAAGGCTTGTAGCGTCGTCACACATCTTCTTTACTTGCGAATAGTTGCCTTATCAAGCGTCTCTCCATCAATATACTCCACACCCGACGGCATAGGAGGTATCTTCCCGCTGCCTGTCTTGGGTGATGAATCTGAAGAAGACAATCCCAGCCGTTCCTGTCGTTGATCATGGATAATTCTTCGAATCTGCGCCTGTGTCTTCTCATCGTATGTTTCAATATGCCGCGATGAATCGACCATTGTCGTATCTATCAGAGGACTATCTCCAGAGATTACAATGTCCCACCAAGTTCTTTGTATTTTGTCCAGTGTCAATTGAAGAGTCGTCGTTGATTGTGATTCAGATGATGATTCAATCGTCCACGTACACTCGTCCGGCCTAATTCTCGCAAAGAACATCCCCTCCAGTGGAGGCAATGATGCATGATCACCATCTTTTCTCTTGACGGAGAGAGAATGAGGATCAATTTTGACATTTAAATCTTTGGCACGCGTCCCATTTGGAATGGGAATGTGGACTGTTACTTCTTCCAAGGTTTGCGTCCATACGTAGCGAGACGTAGATCCGCCGTTTCCAATTGGAATTTGCTTTCCGTCATCGGTGTAGCGAATTGTGGTTTCCTTGGTGGCAGGTTTCGCGGCAGGTTTTGTGGTAGTATCGGTAGTTTTTTCTTTGTCTTTCGTTCCGGGGTCGTCTTTTGCTTTTACATCATCTGCTGCAACACTCTTTTTTCCTTTGTCAGATGCCGTTTCAGCCTTTGCCTTATCAGATACAACTGTTCCCTTTGCCGCTTTTGAGGCACCACTCACTACAGCTTGTGGTGATGGTGGACTTTTACTTGTTGGTGCTGGCCCAACCCTTCTCAAAGGGAACTGTCGAAAAGTTGCCAGCAATATCTGTTCTGCCTGCCCTTCTTTGAATCCTACATTCCTTCCACCACCACCACCATCTTCGGGAAGGATACAATAAAAATCAGTACGGCGATGCAAAAAGGAAAAAAATGCTGTGAGGAGTTTTGGGAGTGATCCATTGGCTTGTTGTGCCATTGCGATTAGAGGACCTTCGAACTTTTGAAGCTCTGCGGGGGTGAGTAAGGGTGCGAGGGCTGGGCTGCTCATTGTTGTAGGGTGTTTCCGGTCTTGTGGAGGTATTAATGCTATCAAAAGCTCGAGTAGATAATTTATGGTTCATTGGAAGCGAAGATCGCAAGTCGCAAGAGGCCTTTGGTTATAGGGGGGCTCGGGGGAAGCCCCCCGGAATTGGAGTGGTGAAAATAGCTGTTTCAGGAGGATGCTCTCTAACTGAAAACCTCTTAAAGTATGGCCCCCGCTCCAGAGGGTTTTCGAAATGGGGGGGAATCCCCCCATATCGGTAGCTAGCGTCCTATCCAAAGGCCTATCCAAGCTTCGTTAGAAGATTAGGCTTATTCCGGAAATCGACGGACCTCGAACGCGTGTGTAGGTATGTCATAGACAAATCTACCTGTAGCTCACTGTATGTATGTACATAACTTCTTATTTAGTAGTATGAGAGTTGGTACAAATTCCAATTCTTACTAATTCCTACGTGAGGCGTATGCACTATATTAGCCTCTTCTCTTTCTTGTGAGTAATGTTCATCTCTCATCTTCCGGGCCGGGCCGGGACTTTTTTGCCACGACAAAAAAGACCCACACCATGGTGCTCCAGGCCTATGCAGCAATAACGGCGACAAATAATCATATAACAAGCCCACAACATAGTCACTAGACCCATTTTTCACGATGAATCGAATGGTGCAGTCGGCGGTCCGCTATCGTCAGCACCTACGGACGTATTGACTATGATAGCAGCAGCAGCGATTTTTTCGGAATCTACGGCACATCATAGTTTGGACATCATGTGGGAGGGGTAATGATCAATACAAACGCTGCAATGATAACCCAATACCCGCATAGGTATAAGCCGGCGAATAATCGCCGGCGATAGTGACAGAAATGAGTAATATAGCGGCATATAGTGAGATTTAAGAAGGCATGAAATCTGCCCGAACAGCGACGGCATCAATTTTTGTTTTCTGAATCTTTTCAACGACGTCTCTGCTGCTTCTAAAACATGAACCAGCTCATTTTTCTCGGTGTATCTTAATTTAGTTACGTCAGTCATTCTTACTTTTAGCCGGGAATTGTAGTGTTTCGGAATGCATAAAAACCAAGCTCGCCCTCGTGATTTGGTACCATAAAAGGAGTCATCTCAACTTAGCATCCTTGCATGTAAATGTCTTGAGTTTGGTGCTCTTATGCCTGTATGCAGTCATATTTAATGAGCTATTATGATCTTCCATGTCTTGTCTCATATCCTATAAAAAGCCATAACAATAACACAACATGACTTTTGCATAATGTACATTATACAAGTCTGTAGAGCAATGTACATTCCTCAGGTTGGAGTAATGTACATTATGGCCAAGGGGTGTGAATGAAAAACTCCTCCTCAAGCTCATAAATTATAGCAAGCCAAAATTGACACCACACAAAAAAATTCTGCGCCCGCACTTGTTTTGAAGTCACCTTCCGTTACCCAATCAGTGATAATGAGCCAAAAGCTTTCCCTTCAACACAGGAATGCCTTGATAAGCCCAGAGGCAGAGGAGAGGCAAGCTCAGAGGGCTAAGGCGGCCGCTACAGCAAAGCTTTACCGTCAACGCAAGAATGCCTTGATGAGCCCAGAGGAGAGGCAAGCTCAGAGGGCTAAGGCGGCCGCTACAGCAAAGCTTTACCGTCAACGCAAGAATGCCTTGATGAGCCCAGGAGAGGCAAGCTCAGAAGGCTAAGGCGGCCGCTACAGCAAAGCTTTCCCGTCAACACAAGAATGCCTTGATGAGCCCAGAGGAGAGGCAAGCTCAGAAGGCCAAGGCGGCCGCTACAGCAAAGCTTTACCGTCAACACAAGAATGCCTTGACAGAAAAGCCACAGATCGCAACATTGAGCCCAGAGCCAGAGGCAGAGGAGAGCGTAGGAGTAGAAGATAGTTGTGATTACAAGATTCCTGTTGCAACGACACAACCGATCCAACAGGCACGTAAGCATGACCAAGAGCGAATAATGCAAGTCGATAGCAATCCAAATGCTTACCGCGCCGCTGTTTGTGTACTATGCGATAGGCTCATAATCGGATGTGAGTCTATCCACAAGATAGCAGTAGAATCACTTCGCTCTCAGAAAAACAGGATAAGCGTCAAATCCTATGAGGACTACCACGAAGACAATCTGAAGGACAAGCACGTTACCCAGTACCAAATCAGCGGTCACGAACTCGAAGGCCTTCTCCTGTCACCAAGAGCGAAGGAAACCAAGACCAAGAATGGGCATGTAGCATTTGAGGCATGCAGCTCATGTTACAAGGCATGGTGCAATAACAGTGACACTACAAGTGACGCACCACCCAAGCATGCCATCAGCAACGGCTTCGCCATCGGCCACATCCCCATGGACATCATTGAAAATGAGAACATTACAGAACAGATGTCTTCGCTATTAGCTCGTGTTCGCCCTTTTGCCTACATTTTCGCATATACAGCTGGTGCTCACAAAGCTATCCGCGGTCACTTCAGCTTTTTTGAGGTTGATCTTACCCATACGGGGTCAGTAATGAATCATTTTCTGACAACAGGGGCAAACCCGCTTGTATATGTCGTCTTATGCGGGCGAATGACTCCGAATCAGAAGGAAACAGCGAAGAAAAAAGCCCTCTTATAAACATGGAGAAAATGGTGGATCTATTTGAGTGGTTCATCAATGAGTCTGGCCATCCAGCATACGAAGGAGTTACACCACCAACGGAGTGCCCCAAGCCAAGCTTTATCGTCGACGAAGAAACGCCCAACAATACAGATCAAGAACATGATCCAGAACTAGAGAAAGAGTTTGCTGGGGCTACTTTCCACTTTACAAGCGCCCATGAGCCGCAAGATGATACAGGAATTTACGAATCCAACCAAAAGTTTGTCAAAGCTATGATTGATCGTACAATGCCAACTCTTCTGGTCAGTGGAGGGAAATATGCAGATATGAGAGAACTTCAGTTGGAGGACGTTTGTCCCCTGCAATTTCCATGGGGCCAGGGTGGGCCAAAGGTAAAGCGGAGGACTCACATCTCTGTGCTGGAATGCTATCGTCACTACTGTCGACTCTCGCTCCCACAATTCTTTAGAGGTGACTTCCTTCTAATCTTGAACCATATGTATAATCGGCAGCGCAGTTATCAGACGGCCGTGGTCACTTGCAAATCCAGTGTGTTCGGTCAGTCACTAGCTGAGAAGATGTCAAAACTCAAAATGAAAGATCTCGATCAGGCATTGTTTCAAAAAGTAACAAAGCAAAAAGTAACTGGAACGGCTGGAGAGTATATCCGAGCAGTTGAGGCATCATGCAAACCAGTCGGGTACACTGCTTTAAGTGCCAAACAAAATCGCCGCAAGCATTTTGCAATGGATAACTACTTCGGAGGCCATGCAATTTTCTTAACTACGACCCCATGCGATGAGCGCACCATCAGAGTTCAAGTCTTCGCCAACGCTGGCAAAGAGGTGTCGCTGCCAAACCTTGGTGACTGGGATGATGAAGACCACTTGGAAAATTGTAGGCTCGACTTTAAGCTGAGGAAGAAAACCAGGAATCTTTACCCAGGGGCATGCTCACTTGTTTACCAGCATTTGATGCAGATTGTTACGGAATCTCTCATAGGTTGGGACCCAAAGAAACAATCAGGGCGACAAGGCGTGTTTGGAGTACCAATTGCGTACTCAAGTACCGACGAAGAGCAAGGGAGGAAGACGTTGCATAGTCACTGGCAAATATGGGTGAAGATCTTCAACAAGACTCGGAACGCGCTATTTCATAGCGATGAGAGAAAGAGGAAAGCCGCGAGGGATGCTCTCATATCATACATTGATCAAGTTGTCTGTGCTAGCTACGGGACTGATTTTGTTGTGACTCACAATTGTGGGGCAGAAAAAGAACACGATCGCCCTGTTACGATGCCAATAGAGTGGTTTTAACCAGTTTGTGTCGATGTTCCGTATCGGTTGAAGTTCGCTTACTAAGACTGTCACATCACACGTCACGTATGTAGAGGTACGTAGTTCTAGGTACTTGTACCGTACATACATACTTAGAGGTACATAGATCTAGGTAACTTTACCGTATTGATAATTCTAACCACTTGATAAGTATCGCGATATGATACATGCAAATGGCATTTTTGATGCACATAGCACATGTTGTCATCAGGCATGGCACGCCAACCTACTCGCCGCATCTCCAATGGCGCCGTCCGCAGTGCTGCCAAGAGGCAGCGGTCTTCAAATTCACGTGGTATGCATCTGAGTGCCGCTGAGATTGGTACACGTCAAGTGTTGCAAAGGCGTTGGGCCTTCGATATAGTCTCCGGGGGACAAACGTTGTGTGATCTCTCCGTCTCTATCTTTCTACGTTCACACATTCCTGTGCCGCAGTTCACCGCTGCTATTGATCAAATTATTGACATGCTTACTCTCCAAGCAGTTGCCTATCTAGTTCAGACGCAGCAGTGGCTTCGACTTGATAGTGACCTGTATGACATTCCTCTTCAGGAGTATTTGCAGAATAGAGAGTTTCGCCCAAGGCAGCATCTTCGTATTGACAATATTGAGAGTGACCTACATGCCAGGAAAATGACGAGATTCAACCTTCACCAACTCCGCCGCATCTATGACTGTTTTGGCTTAGACGATTATTGTCGAAGCATGAATACAGACTTCATCAGAGTTTATACGGGTCATGACAACCAACGAGGTGTACCATGTTGCTATCGCTTCCACCCGGAAGAATTGTTCCTATACTCCCTTACCAAAATTGCAAAAGGGAATACAAATGATGACAATGTCGATCATTACTTTGGCGGAGCCTACTCACGATGGTTTATGGACGGTTGGGTGACATTCCCCTCCATAGGCCAATGGCTCCTTGCACGGCGATCATCCACAGGAAGCACGACGCGTCCCACCTCATCATCATTGTCCTCGTCGGCATTGTTTGCGGCATCATCACCGTCGGCATCATCATCAGCGGCGGCGGCGGCGGCGGCAGCCGGCTGCTCTGGCTCGCCCACGAGAAGGGGGGCCGCAGGATCAGGTGCGCCGCGGGCCATACCGTCCTCTGGATCGTTGATTACTACAGGATGCATGTTGGACAGTGTTCACATGTAGTGTATTTAATATCTACTTATTTTGGTTCATGGGAGTTCATGTCATCATTTGAGAATTTTGTATATTTTGTATCAGCTCAGGATCTTTTTCTATTAATTCCTACGTGAAAATGAGTTCGGAGGCGAGTTCGGAAATCAGCTCTCAAGCGACACAGATCAGCGAGACAACACCGACACAGCAGGCGACACAACTGGCTGATGACGTCACATAAGGATAACCCTAGCCCGAACAGCGATACAGAACAGCGACACAACCTGGTTAAAACCACTCTAATGCATCAAATACTCCAAGAAGTAGAAGACAAGAGTACCCTCCGTAAAGCACAACACCAGGATCATTGTCTTGATGTTAAGGGCAAAGTATTGGAATGCAAACATTGTGGGAAATCTTTTTCGCCATTAGAGTGTATCAAAATGGGCGTCAGTCACCTACGTCAGAAATCACTTACACCCACGCAAGAGAATGCAAACAGCGGTGTTGAAGACACATCGGATTCAACAGTAATGAGAAAGGAATGGCTCGACCCCGCTGTGATTCGCTATCCATTTGATTTTGACGAGGAAGGAAGGCCCACTGAAGCATTGAAGCAACAGTGCATCATGACGAGGCAGAAGGAGATAGAGCCAACAAACAAATTCGAAATAAGTCTCGAGTGGCTACTTGACGAGAATCTACGCAGGGACCTGCTGCATTACGTTTTTGACGAACATGATTACACACACCGCGGAACATGTTTCAAGTGCGGAAAAGTATAATGCAGAGGGCATTTGCCAGAGATGGCCAGCGAAGATTCAATCATTTTTGACAATAATGCAATAGATGCCATAAAACAAGATGACCATCGACATCGAGACGACAACAATAGGGATAAGGCCACCATCGTTTGCCACCATCTGAATGGTGAGGTAGAACAAAAATCTCAGTACGCGATCTTGCCAAGAAGAACGAATGGCAGTCAGTTTCTCAATCAATTTAACGAGTGGATTTCAAAAGTGCTTGCCTGCAATACAAATGTCACCCTGGGCGACCCAAGCCATACTTTCTACACAACATTGTACAAATCAAAAGACACACAAGCCGAAGACAAGATGGCATTCCAACGAGTCCATGCCTCATTGGGCAGGAGACTGTGGAGAGCACATCAACACCAGCAACAAGAGGAAAAGAGAAAGCAGAACCAAGAAGCAGAAGATACTACTTTAGCCACACCCAAAGACAGAGATGACGACGAAGAAAAAGCCTGTTTCATCGAAGGACTGGGTAGAATAATGACTGGAGTGAACGCTCTTCTTTCTAGGGATGTTGTAAGCTCCACTATGGCCCACTTACTCATCTCCCAGGGGGGAGAAAGATTCACTTACTCGCATGAGTTCTCACACATATTAATGCAAAACATGGAGAATGTCCTAGAAGAAAAGGATGGCATGAATTTCCGCCTGCGGAGGAATTGGAATGTCGATACAAAGGAAGCAATTGCGTGGGCTGATAGCTCTGCTTACGACTACATCCACCGACCAGAGGAACTGAACAACTTGTGTCTCTACGAATACACGATGTGGTACAAAAAGAAATACAAGAGTTTCAAACAATTGAACGCCAAAAGCACTTCCACCAAATCCTTCAAGTTTGCCAAGGGTCATCAAGGCCAAAAGTATTGCCACCTTACGAGACGAAAACATCCAGTCATTCCCATCATTAATTTTGCCACAAGCCTATGCGACATGAAGTCATTAGACGTGCTTGATGATTCCACCACAGATACCGGAACATTGCAGCACAGAGAAAGGTACGCAAAAACGGCCATGATGCTTTTCTATCCATTCCACCGTGCCGAAGATTTGATGGAGAATGATTCATACTGGCAGAAGTTTGTTGACATGGGAGGGACGAAGGAGTACGATGAAGCGACCGACGACACAATTGGATTGAATCCATCGTCAGCACACTTTTGGAATCGAGGTAGAATGATCCTGGAAAACATTAAAACGAGACGCATTGCCGAGAAGGAAATGAAGCGACCCAAACGCAAGATCACTTACTACACGGACACTCCAAAGAGTACGGGAAAACGAAAGAGACAAGACGTGGACAAAGATGATGGTTATGATATTGACATAAGCGACTTCTTCAATAATATGAATGATGATGGTTTGCAACAATTGCATGCATCCGAGCCACAACCGCTTGCTCTGACACAGACCTCAGGTCTCATGGCAAGATCATGAAGAGAGCAAGAGTTCGTGAATGTAGCGCTATCAAAACTCATTTCGACAAAAACGCATCAGTACTTGCAACTGCAAAGGAGCCATCAACATCAACATCCTCCACAAACTCAGGGTACACTCAAAACACCACCGACGCAAACATTTACCAACAGCCCGCGTCATTCAACTCCAATGCTCCACTTCGATACGAGGACATCCTCACTTTCATTCAAGGTTCTTTACTTGTTGGTAGCAATGACGAAGGTGCTGTAGATGGAGACATAAATGACAATGATATGGATGATGGAGAAGAATCTGGATCGGTAAAGCAGCAATGTCTCAACAAGATCCCCACCATGTACGAGATTGCAAAGGGAGAAAGAAGTAAGTACAGTCTTGATGATAAACAATACATCGCGTACCAAATAGTCTGCTGTACATTTCTGCTCCAGCTCATCACGGAGGGAGAACAATACGATACCAAGCTAGGAGACATGCTAGGAGCAACACTCGACCCCTTGAATGAAAATGTGCAACGTACAAAACAAAGTCTGGTTCGAGATCTCAAAGCGAAGGGAGGGAAGGATCAGCTCATCATGTTCATTACAGGCCCAGCTGGTTGTGGCAAAAGCACAACAATGGAAGCAGCCCAACTCTATTGCCACAGATTTTGCTCTGCTATCGCAGCCGCCTTCAATGACAATACTTTCTACTTCACAGCAACAACGGGTTCGGCAGCAGCCCTCTTTGGCGGGACAACAATCCACAGCGCAGCACACTTGAACAAAAGTAGGATCAATGATGAAATGAGGGCTGTTTGGCGAGACGATGTACGCATACTCATTATTGATGAAATATCTTTTTTCAAGGCAAGCGATGTTGTAAAACTTGACAGGCAACTGAAAAAGCTCACAGGAAGGTATGACGCAGTATATGGAGGAGTATCAATAGTCTTCTCAGGCGACTTCCACCAGCTTAAGCCAATCTGTGCAGAAGATGATGTCCTCTACTCAAACTCCGATGCAGCTTCAATTTGGGAGAATACCATCAACTGTGCCATCTTTCTTGATAATAGCCACAGATTCAAAGACGACCCAGAGTTTGGGGAAATATTAGCTAGAATGAGAATGGGGGAGGATACACGTGAAGACAGAGAGCTAATAAACAAGCGTGTCGTCGGCTCTGCGCTTACATTGCCTGAACACGCAACTGATGCATGTTTTGCATGCTCTACAAACAAAGAAAGAAATGGCGTCACAGCAGCAACGTTCAAAAAGCACATCGAAGAAATTCACCCTGCCATCATTGACAATAGCCCTCCTCCCGACCACACTCTCATAATCGAGGCATCAGTATCCATAGCAAACCAGACTGAGATTGAGGATGAAAATGAAAAAGGCGGTGGGAAGAAAAAAAGAAAACGAAAGCGAATGCAGCGCAGAAAGGCCTCCGCGGCTTTCCACGACACCGTCATCACGCAGCTGGGAGATGACGACATAAGGTCGACTGAATTTGCTGCAAATGGAGCTAAAATCGAGCCCGCACTACGTATCTACCCGGGATCCCACCATATGTGCATAACAAATGAGGATCTCCACCAAGGGCGAGGCAACGGTACGCTTTGCAAATGCTTGAGGGTCAAGCTCAGGAAGGATGGACGGGAGAGGAGATGGAAAAATTGGGACGGAAAGAAGGTATGGACTGTGACGGTTGATGACGTTGAGTGGATGGAATTCGAGCACTACCCCACACCTTCCGGCACCAAAGCACGAACCTTCAGGCTCAAACCACAAGAATTTTCGGCCACAATCAAGTTCCCACTTACTGAAACCTTTGCTACAACCGTGGGCAACGCCAAGGTTAAACAGGTTCCTGTCAACTCTAACATAGCAACAACAGGCCACAAGCTGCAGGGAATGTCCAAAGATGTCCTCATTATCAATGACTGGAACTATCGATGCGCAAACTGGGTCTACGTCGTCTTATCCAGGGTGAGAACACTAGCTGGACTCTACCTCATGAAACCCTTGGACCTGGAGCGCAGCTTCAATGTTCCACAGAGTCTCATTCGCTTCGAGCAACGATTGAAGGACAACAAAGAAAGACCAATTCTGAACTTGCTGGGTTACCAGACCATTCCAGACGACGTTCAACTTCTTTGACAAAATTAAGTACGAAATCAGACACAATTGTAATACAAAATACATTAACAATCTTGTTACTGTTACTTGAATGGTAAACTTGACAGGTGTGCAGCAATATTCATTCTCGCGTAGGATGGAGACTGCTAGCATATTTTGGCGGGAGGCCATCGTTGTGAATGTGAAAGCCGCAGCCGCAAGCCGCAGAAGCTTGCCCCGCCGCCGCGCGCCAATATATAGTCGCAAGCTGACTTTGTGACCATCTGCGTGACACAAGATGTGTCGATCTGACCGGTGCATTTTGAAATCTTCTTCACATTTTTCTGCATCACTGAGAATCATCAGCAATACTTATCTATCTGGAGTTGATGACTTTGAACGTCACCGGCGTTATCATTGATTAAAGAAGCAAGTCGATTATTCAATATTATGATGATGAATTCATTACTTAGAAGAGCCCCAGCAGCAGCAGCACGGCATTTCACCGCCTCGTGCCCCAAGGCCATAACATCAACTGTCGGCACTTCAGCAGCAGCTACCCATCACCGCTCCTATCACACAACACAATCGGCCTCCTCCCCCGACTGGCACGGAACCACCATTGTCTGCGTAAGAAAAAATGGCCGCGTCTGCATGATGGGAGATGGAATGGTCTCCATGGGATCCGTCATTGTCAAACCCAACGCAAAAAAGATTCGTCGTATTTATCCCAAAACTATCGGTGAGGAGCGTTCGAAGCAACAACTCAATCCGGATGATGGCGATGGTGCAAATGACAATGAGAATGAGGGGACCATTGTCGGCTTTGCAGGAAGTACGGCTGATGCATTCACATTGTTGGAACGACTAGAGGGGAAATTGGATGAATATCCAGGTCAGCTTGCACGAAGCTGTGTCGAACTTGCCAAGGGATGGAGAACCGATAAATATCTGCGGCGGTTGGAGGCATCGCTGCTTGTGGCGGATAAGAAGGATTCGTTTGAAATTACAGGAAATGGAGATGTACTTGAAAGTCATGATGGGGTGTTGGGTGTGGGAAGTGGTAGTAACTTTGCTATTGCTGCGGCAAGAGCGCAGATGGATAATCCGGATTTGTCGGCAGAGGATGTTGCCAAGAAGGCGATGCAGATTGCAAGTGAGATGTGTATTTATACCAATGATCAGTTTATGGTGGAATCGTTGGCTATGGTAAAGGACGATAAAGAGGCTGAGGAGTAAAGTTCTTAACTCAACAAAACATTTCTTAAGGTTGTGAGGTATATGAAATTATTGACGACAGTTCTACAATGGAATCGCCATTGGCGATGAAAAATAGATCTAGGTAAAGAATACTGGAATAACTAGACAGGTTGAATGAAGAGACCATTCGCTGGCAACAATATTTACATGATTTATTTAGCTCCAAGTGCCGTACTAAAATGGTTCCAGGTAACTCCTTCTTCTCCACCAGAAATCACTTTCATTTCCTTCCCCATACGAAACCTAGTCAACTTTTCCTTCTCTCCAGCAAGAATATCAAACAAGGCCGCAGCAGCACTCTCATCTTCAATAGCAGCAGCCGACTTGGCCAAGAAAGGTCCACCCAAAGGAGGTGCAAATTCCATATTAATAACTCTTTCAACGAACTCTTCCTTGGTTACCGCCGGTCCCTCAGTAAAGATATCTGTACTCCATTTCGTTGTGTGTTCTTTACCCGATCCGAATTCACGATGATCGTAACAGGGAATCCACTTGGGTCTAGCAGAGGACTGATCGGCCATTCTATATCCACCTCCTGGTTCACGGTATTCGCAATCGGAACAAGCCGAGTAGCAGCACATGCCTGCTGTTGAGTCGAGCATGATGTACTTTTCAGCTAGTCTTCCAAACAACTTTACAGCTTCTTTTGGGTCGGTTGTTATGGCAGCAACGTCACTCTCTGCTTCGGCGACATCGGCATGTAGAGATGAGGATCTGTGAGTGCTAGTTGTGCAGTGTGACGGGGCGAATGCTGAGGCGCTGGTGATGAGGCATAGCGAGCCGATAACTTTGATGATCTTCATGATGGTATTAGTAAGTAGTTCTTCCTCCCAATTGCATCGAATGTATGGTAACGGAACTAAAACAGCAATTCAGTAGGTTTTTGCACATCGCGGTTGCGTGTTGGGTCCTGAGAGTGAGTCATCGTGAGCCCCTAAAAGAAACGTTCTTATTGCTGCCGGTGCGTGCCGGTCCGCCCCGCCCCGCCCGCCATCCAGTCGCCAAAACCAAAAACAACCATGATGTGCCTCCTATTGCAGATTGCAGCACTCAGCTGACTGTTCATCATCTACAGTACACATCATAGTCTCCAACACATTCAACCACCAAGCCATAGCCACCACCGTTGTAGATAGGTAACATTGCTGCGACGATAATTCTACCAAGATGACAAAGCATCCCATGGCCACGCATTTACACCAGGACGCCCCAAAATCAGATGATGAACAAAAATTAGGCAACTACAACATATTCCGAGACTCTCTCCTAAGGTACTGTGGATATGCAAACGAAGTTGGAGAGAGCTTTCGCTATCAATATCCAAAGTTCGTTGCTCCATCATACGCTCTGGCGTTTGGATACTGTCTAGCTGATTCTATATCGGCTGGATATCAAGAACTGTCTGTGAAGGAGGATGGCGGAGATGAAGGGTCAAGCAACAAGTATGATACACGTTCCAAGGAGACACGTGCTGCAATTGCAATGTTCGATACTTTACTTTGGCAAAGTTTGGCAAGTGTTGCAATTCCAGGGGGAGTCATTAATACAATTGTAAGAGCAACAAGGTTTACTGTAGCTCGAACAGCTGGGCTACCTCACGCTGTGACAACGTGGGCGCCGACTGTGATGGGCCTCGGCTCAATTCCATTCATAATACATCCGATCGATGAGTGTGTTGACTTCGCACTCGACAATTCGACAAGAAAATTACTAGAAAGTTAACATACTCTTACAGCAACAAAAAGCAACACATGAGATTATTTACGTATTACTGAATTGGTGTTCAAGGTTCTGCGATGGCATTGGTGGACTAACTCCGTTTGAATACTCATCTCCAATTGGAGTGTTGCTCTGTTCAATCTCCAATAGTATACGACTCTGTAACTTCTCCTGAGTCATGCATAGACGGTGGGCGACATCACAATTTGGTCGAGGGGTGATTTGTGTTACTTCTATCTTCAGTTCGTCTAAGAGTCTCATGATCTCATCGCTGTATCCATCTTCTGACAATGGATTTGTTTTGATCAGCGTGAGTAGCGTACATAACGTGGTTCTGCGACGAATACGCTCTGCTTCACCAATGGAGGCAGAGACCATCGCTTCGCTGAAGATTCTTGTGCTATCTCCATTACCATGAAGTACGTTTGGAACTCTCGTCACAAGATCAAGTGCCAACTTTGCCACGTTCTCCAATCTTGGCGTCCAGCTGCTAGCATTATCAGTCGATTTGTCTTCACCGTGGCTTGTTTGAACGTGATCTTCAATCGCATGATCGCTTTGTTCGCCCAGACTAACGTCGCACAAACTAACATTTGGACTACGAGGACTGCGTTCAGTGCTCAGATTCGAAGAGCTCCCTCCTTGTTTCAGCAGTAAATTCAACAGTTCCCGGTGCAAGGCTTCATCTTCGACAACAACAGGTTTTGGCGTAAGGAGCACCAGCCCACTAAACATTATAATGATCCCGAAACAAAAGCCACCCCACTGATATACATCGAAGCTGTTGAACTCTTGGAAAAAGATTCCACCGGATATGATGGCAAAGAGAATGAAGCTACACTGTAGCAGAGGTATGATAAACAATGGGTCAAAGTTTTTCAGCGCGTCACTCAATCGATGAAGCCAGATCACCACCGTCATCATCCAGATGACAATTGTCACGTAGGTGAACCATTCACGAAAGATGTTCTCATTGCCACTCGTGTGGACGGCAAGAAGCTCAGCTAATATTTTTGCCTGCACAACAGATTGTGTACCTACTAATGCACTCCACCAACTATACACACAAGGCATGATGACAGTCGAGTGTTTGATTGGACTGCCTTTTTTCTGCATCGTTGCAAGTCGCTTGTAGATAAGATGCAACACTACAAGGAGACATGTCATTAATGCCAAATATGCAAGATAAGCTGGATTCATGTAAAGGGATTTCATCTCGCTTGTAGTCAGCTCAAGAGTTACCTTTGAGCTGTATTGCACCGCCTAGAGAGGGTAGAATATGTTTGATGTAGGCACGTTGATGAGGCAATTTTGTGAGAACGAAATCTACTATATAACGATGCAAGGACAATAGCCAACGAAACTAACCAGAACAGTCCCAGTGACTGTTAGCACCGTTCCCGCGAGCATCGTATCCGTGATCTTTGCCTTCAAGAGAAGCCTACCAAATATGAGGTTTGTGACGAACTGCACGCTCTCGAGAGATGCTAGCATGGACTGAGCCGCAAACGCATAGCTTGCAAAGTTGAGCAAGCTCCCCGATACAAATATGATGGTACCTACAATCCAAGCGATCGACTCGAACGGACTCCTTCTAACCTTGACGAATACAAACTCCGATTGCGATTCATTCTGATCTTCGAGTGGAGCAGTCTTGACGGGAGTTGGACTGAGCCAGGGGACTTTTCTCGTTCTTGACGGTTTGTCTGCTGGGCTGTTTGTTGCGGTCGATTGTTCCTCGTGCTGCAGGGATTTCAGGCCCAGCGATTGCAAATTGTTGCCTGTGTTGATCGCGATGCTGCCAAGAAGTCCTAGCGCAATCCCCAAAGTCCAGTTTTCAGAGGATGACATGCTGCCAAAAATATTGAATGTATTGCCTAGGATATTAGGTTACATCAAATAGTTAGTCAATCACCATCCTGCGCTCGACTGCTTTACAAACAAAAATGCAAGTAACATGATTGGTGATGTGTTCATAAAATATTTAAAAATTTAAACATCCGATTAATGAGACTTTTCTAGTGAGCAAACAAATGAAAATCTTTCCTTGTGCTTCAACCAGCTAAGGTCCAATTTGGGATGGCCGCCAGCAACACTCTAGCACCATATCGTATCTAGCGCTGTGAATATCGCAATCAACATCTTGTAGTGGCCCATTATGATTGGTTACGATAGTATAGAAGGATATTTAAGACCGGCGCAAATGAAATGTGCAGGGACAGAATTCGATTTCGAGGCCTCAAGGTAATGCGGCATTCGAATTCAATAAAATTTCGTTCGAAATTTCTAAAGGCCATGAAGTCGAATTCTGTCCCTGCACATTTCATTTGCGCCGGTCTTATTTTTCACTACTCAAGCTCTTTATATGTGTATCGGCGTCGCTACAAGGTCGTAGGTGACCTGATGAGGCCCAATTTGGGATAGCTGCCAGCAACTCTCTGGCACCATGTCGTTCTAACGCTGTGAATGCAGTTGGCCATGATAGTATAGAAGCATCTTTTTCACGGCTCAAGCATTTGTTCGACATATCAGCGTCGTACAACGTCGTAGGTGACCTGATGAGGTAGTTGGTGGAGCTAGAAAAATAAAGAAAAAGGGCAAGGAAAACCACTTTCTCGTAAATCGAGAAAGAGAATCGTGCAAAAGATCTCTTTTGGTCCCGCCGCTCCTCCCGAATCACGAATCACGAGTAACCTCGCAGCAACCTCGCAGCAACCTCGCAGCAACCTCGCATAACGCAAACACTCAACACACTCTCTGGAGGTATCGTCAAAACAATCAACGACAACGGCAGGCGGCGGCATCAAAGGTTAGTTCTTCGTTATCATTATAATGAGATCCTTATTACGGAAAGAAGAAGAAGCAAGAGAAAGTCAGGAGTGTAATGTGTTAGAAAAAGTTAATGGCCTTCGGGTCGCCCTCTGCTTTGGTGGTTGCAGGGTGCTCGGCTGTATCATAGTTGTGGTTTTCATGGTGTGCGAATAAACGGTAGTAGGTTGACGTGTGCGTATATTTCCCCACTGTTTACAAGCGAGGTATACATGCGTCAACTGCTGGTTAGCCGCAATTTGCATGCCATGGGGAATCATCTATCGATCTCGAGCTAACGTCCCCCGTCAAATATATTGCACGTGATTCTCTTTTGGGCGGTGATTGGAGCCATTGGTTCTCATACCTATTTACAATGCCTCGTCTAACCATCCATGATCCATTTCTTCTCTTTTCATCTATTGAAGGCAGGAAACACATCACTCCACAGTCCCCCATCGGCTCAGCAGCACGATACCTCATCTTATTCAGAAGACAAAGATGAAACAAGTTGGAGGGATGTACACTTAGCCAATGAGAATATCCACAATGAAGGTCTCACTAGGCGCAGGGACTTCAACTGGGATTATTGCATCTAAATGCTACAATGAAGACTGTACTCGGGTTGTCTCAAGATTGGAATCTCCTTGTTGGAAGATCCAACACCGTCAGTCGCTCGGCCGATGAAGGCCAAACCGATCATAATGAGAGCGACAGCTGCACCTTTACCGGGAAGACTTCTTGGGATATTTGGTGATCTGCTCGAACGATGAATTAATTGGAGAGGGAGAGGGTTTTGTAATAGGCGCTCCATCTGCAGGGAACAGATTCAGTTCGGCACAGAGCAATGGGATTGGTGCCAGGCTGCTAGGACAACTGGAAGGCACTCATTCGATAATTCTTGCATGAGAAGTCCTGAAGGTTGGAAGCCCACCTCTTTCATGTAGCAATCTGTTACAATGCTATGCTCGTCTTGCAACCAACCAAATTGGGAAGGCCGCCAGCACTACTATAGAACCATATCGTCTCTAACGACGTGAATACAGTAATCTACCGCTTCTAGTGATAATGTATGACACTCAACAGCTTCTAATGACCAATTATAGTTGGCCATGATAGTATAGAAGCATCTTTTTCACGGCTCAAGCATTGATTGATCGTATGGGCGTCGCTACAACGTCGTAGGTGACCTGATAAGACATCCGAGACGCCGCCAGCTCTACTCTCTAGCACCATAACGTATCTCACGCTGTGAATATGACAATCCACAGCTTTTAGTGGCCCATGATAGTTGGCCATGATAGTATAGAAGCATCTTTTTCACGGCTCAAGCATTGATTGATCGTATGGGCGTCGCTACAACGTCGTAAGTGACCTGATAGGACATCCGAGACGGCCGCCAGCTCCTCTGTTGACGGCCATATCGTATCTCACGCTGTGAATATGACAATCCACAGCTTTTAGTGGCCCATTATAGTTGGCCATGATAGTATAGAAGCATCTTTTTCACGGCTCAAGCATTGATTGATCGTATGGGCGTCGCTACAACGTCGTAAGTGACCTGATAGGACATCCGAGACGGCCGCCAGCTCCTCTGTTGACGGCCATATCGTATCTCACGCTGTGAATATGACAATCCACAGCTTTTAGTGGCCCATTATAGTTGGCCATGATAGTATAGAAGCATCTTTTTCACGGCTCAAGCATTGATTGATCGTATGGGCGTCGCTACAACGTCGTAAGTGACCTGATGAGGCCATATGAGACGGCCGCCAGCTCTACTCTCTAGCACCATAACGTATCTCACGCTGTGAATATGACAATCAACAGCTTTTAGTGGCCCATGATAGTTGGCCTTGATAGTATAGAAGCATCTTTTTCACGGCTCAAGCATTGATTGATCGTATGGGCGTCGCTACAACGTCGTAGGTGACCTGATAGGACATCCGAGACGGCCGCCAGCTCCTCTGTTGACGGCCAAATCGTATCTCACGCTGTGAATATGACAATCCACAGCTTTTAGTGGCCCATGATAGTTGGCCATGATAGTATAGAAGCATCTTTTTCACGGCTCAAGCATTGATTGATCGTATGGGCGTCGCTACAACGTCGTAAGTGACCTGATAGGACATCCGAGACGCCGCCAGCTCTACTCTCTAGCACCATAACGTTTCTCACGCTGTGAATATGACAATCCACAGCTTCTAGTGACCCATGATAGTTGGCCATGATAGTATAGAAGCATCTTTTTCACGGCTCAAGCATTGATTGATCGTATGGGCGTCGCTACAACGTCGTAAGTGACCTGATAGGACATCCGAGACGGCCGCCAGCTCCTCTGTTGACGGCCAAATCGTATCTCACGCTGTGAATATGACAATCCACAGCTTCTAGTGGCCCATGATAGTTGGCCATGATAGTATAGAAGCATCTTTTTCACGGCTCAAGCATTGATTGATCGTATGGGCGTCGCTACAACGTCGTACGTGACCTGATAGGACATCCGAGACGGCCGCCAGCTCCTCTGTTGACGGCCAAATCGTATCTCACGCTGTGAATATGACAATCCACAGCTTTTAG
The DNA here is from genome assembly GCA_030544225.1 of Skeletonema marinoi. NCBI lineage: Eukaryota > Bacillariophyta > Thalassiosirophyceae > Thalassiosirales > Thalassiosiraceae > Skeletonema > Skeletonema marinoi. The sequence goes on from CM060491.1 coordinate 1,043,306, forward strand.
TGACCCATGATAGTTGGCCATGATAGTATAGAAGCATCTTTTTCACGGCTCAAGCATTGATTGATCGTATGGGCGTCGCTACAACGTCGTAGGTGACCTGATAGGCCATATGAGACGGCCGCCAGCTCTACTCTCTAGCACCATAACGTATCTCACGCTGTGAATATGACAATCCACAGCTTCTAGTGACCCGTGATAGTTGGCCATGATAGTATAGAAGCATCTTTTTCACGGCCCAAGCATTGATTGATCGTATGGGCGTCGCTACAACGTCGTAGGTTACCTGATGAGGCCATACGAGACGCCGCCAGCTCTACTCTCTAGCACCATAACGCTCACGCTGTGAATATGACAATCCACAGCTTCTAGTGGCCCATGATAGTTGGCCATGATAGTATAGAAGCATCTTTTTCACGGCTCAAGCATTGATTGATCGTATGGGCGTCGCTACAACGTCGTAGGTGACCTGATGAGGCCATATGAGACGGCCGCCAGCTCCTCTGTTGACGGCCAAATCGTATCTCACGCTGTGAATATGACAATCCACAGCTTCTAGTGGCCCATGATAGTTGGCCATGATAGTATAGAAGCATCTTTTTCACGGCTCAAGCATTGATTGATCGTATGGGCGTCGCTACAACGTCGTAGGTGACCTGATGAGGCCATATGAGACGGCCGCCAGCTCTACTCTCTAGCACCATAACGTTTCTCACGCTGTGAATATGACAATCCACAGCTTCTAGTGACCCGTGATAGTTGGCCTTGATAGTATAGAAGCATCTTTTTCACGGCTCAAGCATTGATTGATCGTATGGGCGTCGCTACAACGTCGTAGGTGACCTGATAGGACATCCGAGACGGCCGCCAGCTCCTCTGTTGACGGCCAAATCGTATCTCACGCTGTGAATATGACAATCCACCGCTTTTAGTGACCCATGATAGTTGGCCATGATAGTATAGAAGCATCTTTTTCACGGCTCAAGCATTGATTGATCGTATGGGCGTCGCTACAACGTCGTAGGTGACCTGATAGGACATTCGAGACGCCGCCAGCTCTACTCTCTAGCACCATAACGTATCTCACGCTGTGAATATGACAATTCACAGCTTCTAGTGACCAATTATAGTTGGCCATGATAGTATAGAAGCATCTTTTTCACGGCTCAAGCATTGATTGATCGTATGGGCGTCGCTACAACGTCGTAGGTTACCTGATGAGGCCATACGAGACGCCGCCAGCTCTACTCTCTAGCACCATAACGCTCACGCTGTGAATATGACAATCCACAGCTTCTAGTGGCCCATGATAGTTGGCCATGATAGTATAGAAGCATCTTTTTCACGGCTCAAGCATTGATTGATCGTATGGGCGTCGCTACAACGTCGTAGGTGACCTGATGAGGCCATATGAGACGGCCGCCAGCTCTACTCTCTAGCACCATAACGTTTCTCACGCTGTGAATATGACAATCCACAGCTTCTAGTGACCCGTGATAGTTGGCCTTGATAGTATAGAAGCATCTTTTTCACGGCTCAAGCATTGATTGATCGTATGGGCGTCGCTACAACGTCGTAGGTGACCTGATAGGACATCCGAGACGGCCGCCAGCTCCTCTGTTGACGGCCAAATCGTATCTCACGCTGTGAATATGACAATCCACCGCTTTTAGTGACCCATGATAGTTGGCCATGATAGTATAGAAGCATCTTTTTCACGGCTCAAGCATTGATTGATCGTATGGGCGTCGCTACAACGTCGTAGGTGACCTGATGAGGCCATATGAGACGGCCGCCAGCTCCTCTGTTGACGGCCAAATCGTATCTCACGCTGTGAATATGACAATCCACAGCTTCTAGTGGCCCATGATAGTTGGCCATGATAGTATAGAAGCATCTTTTTCACGGCTCAAGCATTGATTGATCGTATGGGCGTCGCTACAACGTCGTAGGTGACCTGATGAGGCCATATGAGACGGCCGCCAGCTCTACTCTCTAGCATCATAACGTTTCTCACGCTGTGAATATGACAATCCACAGCTTCTAGTGACCCGTGATAGTTGGCCTTGATAGTATAGAAGCATCTTTTTCACGGCTCAAGCATTGATTGATCGTATGGGCGTCGCTACAACGTCGTAGGTGACCTGATAGGACATCCGAGACGGCCGCCAGCTCCTCTGTTGACGGCCAAATCGTATCTCACGCTGTGAATATGACAATCCACCGCTTTTAGTGACCCATGATAGTTGGCCATGATAGTATAGAAGCATCTTTTTCACGGCTCAAGCATTGATTGATCGTATGGGCGTCGCTACAACGTCGTAGGTGACCTGATAGGACATTCGAGACGCCGCCAGCTCTACTCTCTAGCACCATAACGTATCTCACGCTGTGAATATGACAATTCACAGCTTCTAGTGACCAATTATAGTTGGCCATGATAGTATTGAAGCATCTTTTTCACGGCCCAAGCATTGATTGATCGTATGGGCGTCGCTACAACGTCGTAGGTTACCTGATGAGGCCATACGAGACGCCGCCAGCTCTACTCTCTAGCACCATAACGCTCACGCTGTGAATATGACAATCCACAGCTTCTAGTGGCCCATGATAGTTGGCCATGATAGTATAGAAGCATCTTTTTCACGGCTCAAGCATTGATTGATCGTATGGGCGTCGCTACAACGTCGTAGGTGACCTGATGAGGCCATATGAGACGGCCGCCAGCTCTACTCTCTAGCACCATAACGTTTCTCACGCTGTGAATATGACAATCCACAGCTTCTAGTGACCCGTGATAGTTGGCCTTGATAGTATAGAAGCATCTTTTTCACGGCTCAAGCATTGATTGATCGTATGGGCGTCGCTACAACGTCGTAGGTGACCTGATAGGACATCCGAGACGGCCGCCAGCTCCTCTGTTGACGGCCAAATCGTATCTCACGCTGTGAATATGACAATCCACCGCTTTTAGTGACCCATGATAGTTGGCCATGATAGTATAGAAGCATCTTTTTCACGGCTCAAGCATTGATTGATCGTATGGGCGTCGCTACAACGTCGTAGGTGACCTGATGAGGCCATATGAGACGGCCGCCAGCTCCTCTGTTGACGGCCAAATCGTATCTCACGCTGTGAATATGACAATCCACAGCTTCTAGTGGCCCATGATAGTTGGCCATGATAGTATAGAAGCATCTTTTTCACGGCTCAAGCATTGATTGATCGTATGGGCGTCGCTACAACGTCGTAGGTGACCTGATGAGGCCATATGAGACGGCCGCCAGCTCTACTCTCTAGCACCATAACGTTTCTCACGCTGTGAATATGACAATCCACAGCTTCTAGTGACCCGTGATAGTTGGCCTTGATAGTATAGAAGCATCTTTTTCACGGCTCAAGCATTGATTGATCGTATGGGCGTCGCTACAACGTCGTAGGTGACCTGATAGGACATCCGAGACGGCCGCCAGCTCCTCTGTTGACGGCCAAATCGTATCTCACGCTGTGAATATGACAATCCACAGCTTTTAGTGACCCATGATAGTTGGCCATGATAGTATAGAAGCATCTTTTTCACGGCTCAAGCATTGATTGATCGTATGGGCGTCGCTACAACGTCGTAGGTGACCTGATAGGACATTCGAGACGCCGCCAGCTCTACTCTCTAGCACCATAACGTATCTCACGCTGTGAATATGACAATCCACAGCTTCTAGTGACCAATTATAGTTGGCCATGATAGTATAGAAGCATCTTTTTCACGGCCCAAGCATTGATTGATCGTATGGGCGTCGCTACAACGTCGTAGGTTACCTGATGAGGCCATACGAGACGCCGCCAGCTCTACTCTCTAGCACCATAACGCTCACGCTGTGAATATGACAATCCACAGCTTCTAGTGGCCCATGATAGTTGGCCATGATAGTATAGAAGCATCTTTTTCACGGCTCAAGCATTGATTGATCGTATGGGCGTCGCTACAACGTCGTAGGTGACCTGATAGGACATCCGAGACGGCCGCCAGCTCCTCTGTTGACGGCCAAATCGTATCTCACGCTGTGAATATGACAATCCACAGCTTCTAGTGACCCATGATAGTTGGCCATGATAGTATAGAAGCATCTTTTTCACGGCTCAAGCATTGATTGATCGTATGGGCGTCGCTACAACGTCGTAGGTGACCTGATAGGACATTCGAGACGCCGCCAGCTCTACTCTCTAGCACCATAACGTATCTCACGCTGTGAATATGACAATCCACAGCTTCTAGTGACCAATTATAGTTGGCCATGATAGTATAGAAGCATCTTTTTCACGGCCCAAGCATTGATTGATCGTATGGGCGTCGCTACAACGTCGTAGGTTACCTGATGAGGCCATACGAGACGCCGCCAGCTCTACTCTCTAGCACCATAACGCTCACGCTGTGAATATGACAATCCACAGCTTCTAGTGGCCCATGATAGTTGGCCTTGATAGTATAGAAGCATCTTTTTCACGGCTCAAGCATTGATTGATCGTATGGGCGTCGCTACAACGTCGTAGGTGACCTGATAGGACATCCGAGACGGCCGCCAGCTCCTCTGTTGACGGCCAAATCGTATCTCACGCTGTGAATATGACAATCCACAGCTTTTAGTGACCCATGATAGTTGGCCATGATAGTATAGAAGCATCTTTTTCACGGCTCAAGCATTGATTGATCGTATGGGCGTCGCTACAACGTCGTAGGTGACCTGATAGGACATTCGAGACGCCGCCAGCTCTACTCTCTAGCACCATAACGTATCTCACGCTGTGAATATGACAATCCACAGCTTCTAGTGACCAATTATAGTTGGCCATGATAGTATAGAAGCATCTTTTTCACGGCCCAAGCATTGATTGATCGTATGGGCGTCGCTACAACGTCGTAGGTTACCTGATGAGGCCATACGAGACGCCGCCAGCTCTACTCTCTAGCACCATAACGCTCACGCTGTGAATATGACAATCCACAGCTTCTAGTGGCCCATGATAGTTGGCCATGATAGTATAGAAGCATCTTTTTCACGGCTCAAGCATTGATTGATCGTATGGGCGTCGCTACAACGTCGTAGGTGACCTGATAGGACATCCGAGACGGCCGCCAGCTCCTCTGTTGACGGCCAAATCGTATCTCACGCTGTGAATATGACAATCCACCGCTTTTAGTGACCCATGATAGTTGGCCATGATAGTATAGAAGCATCTTTTTCACGGCTCAAGCATTGATTGATCGTATGGGCGTCGCTACAACGTCGTAGGTGACCTGATGAGGCCATATGAGACGGCCGCCAGCTCCTCTGTTGACGGCCAAATCGTATCTCACGCTGTGAATATGACAATCCACAGCTTCTAGTGGCCCATGATAGTTGGCCATGATAGTATAGAAGCATCTTTTTCACGGCTCAAGCATTGATTGATCGTATGGGCGTCGCTACAACGTCGTAGGTGACCTGATGAGGCCATATGAGACGGCCGCCAGCTCTACTCTCTAGCACCATAACGTTTCTCACGCTGTGAATATGACAATCCACAGCTTCTAGTGACCCGTGATAGTTGGCCTTGATAGTATAGAAGCATCTTTTTCACGGCTCAAGCATTGATTGATCGTATGGGCGTCGCTACAACGTCGTAGGTGACCTGATAGGACATCCGAGACGGCCGCCAGCTCCTCTGTTGACGGCCAAATCGTATCTCACGCTGTGAATATGACAATCCACAGCTTTTAGTGACCCATGATAGTTGGCCATGATAGTATAGAAGCATCTTTTTCACGGCTCAAGCATTGATTGATCGTATGGGCGTCGCTACAACGTCGTAGGTGACCTGATAGGACATTCGAGACGCCGCCAGCTCTACTCTCTAGCACCATAACGTATCTCACGCTGTGAATATGACAATCCACAGCTTCTAGTGACCAATTATAGTTGGCCATGATAGTATAGAAGCATCTTTTTCACGGCCCAAGCATTGATTGATCGTATGGGCGTCGCTACAACGTCGTAGGTTACCTGATGAGGCCATACGAGACGCCGCCAGCTCTACTCTCTAGCACCATAACGCTCACGCTGTGAATATGACAATCCACAGCTTCTAGTGGCCCATGATAGTTGGCCATGATAGTATAGAAGCATCTTTTTCACGGCTCAAGCATTGATTGATCGTATGGGCGTCGCTACAACGTCGTAGGTGACCTGATGAGGCCATATGAGACGGCCGCCAGCTCTACTCTCTAGCACCATAACGTTTCTCACGCTGTGAATATGACAATCCACAGCTTCTAGTGACCCGTGATAGTTGGCCTTGATAGTATAGAAGCATCTTTTTCACGGCTCAAGCATTGATTGATCGTATGGGCGTCGCTACAACGTCGTAGGTGACCTGATAGGACATCCGAGACGGCCGCCAGCTCCTCTGTTGACGGCCAAATCGTATCTCACGCTGTGAATATGACAATCCACAGCTTTTAGTGACCCATGATAGTTGGCCATGATAGTATAGAAGCATCTTTTTCACGGCTCAAGCATTGATTGATCGTATGGGCGTCGCTACAACGTCGTAGGTGACCTGATAGGACATTCGAGACGCCGCCAGCTCTACTCTCTAGCACCATAACGTATCTCACGCTGTGAATATGACAATCCACAGCTTCTAGTGACCAATTATAGTTGGCCATGATAGTATAGAAGCATCTTTTTCACGGCCCAAGCATTGATTGATCGTATGGGCGTCGCTACAACGTCGTAGGTTACCTGATGAGGCCATACGAGACGCCGCCAGCTCTACTCTCTAGCACCATAACGCTCACGCTGTGAATATGACAATCCACAGCTTCTAGTGGCCCATGATAGTTGGCCATGATAGTATAGAAGCATCTTTTTCACGGCTCAAGCATTGATTGATCGTATGGGCGTCGCTACAACGTCGTAGGTGACCTGATGAGGCCATATGAGACGGCCGCCAGCTCTACTCTCTAGCACCATAACGTTTCTCACGCTGTGAATATGACAATCCACAGCTTCTAGTGACCCGTGATAGTTGGCCTTGATAGTATAGAAGCATCTTTTTCACGGCTCAAGCATTGATTGATCGTATGGGCGTCGCTACAACGTCGTAGGTGACCTGATGAGGCCATATGAGACGGCCGCCAGCTCCTCTGTTGACGGCCAAATCGTATCTCACGCTGTGAATATGACAATCCACCGCTTTTAGTGACCAATTAAAGTTGGCCATGATAGTATAGAAGCATCTTTTTCACGGCTCAAGCATTGATTGATCGTATGGGCGTCGCTACAACGTCGTAGGTGACCTGATGAGGCCATATGAGACGGCCGCCAGCTCCTCTGTTGGCGGCCAAATCGTATCTCACGCTGTGAATATGACAATCCACAGCTTCTAGTGGCCCATTATAGTTGGCCATGATAGTATAGAAGCATCTTTTTCACGGCTCAAGCATTGATTGATCGTATGGGCGTCGCTACAACGTCGTAGGTTACCTGATGAGGCCATATGAGACGGCCGCCAGCTCTACTCTCTAGCACCATAACGTTTCTCACGCTGTGAATATGGCAATCCACAGCTTTTAGTGACCCGTGATAGTTGGCCTTGATAGTATAGAAGCATCTTTTTCACGGCTCAAGCATTGATTGATCGTATGGGCGTCGCTACAACGTCGTAAGTGACCTGATAGGACATCCGAGACGGCCGCCAGCTCCTCTGTTGACGGCCAAATCGTATCTCACGCTGTGAATATGACAATCCACAGCTTTTAGTGGCCCATTATAGTTGGCCATGATAGTATAGAAGCATCTTTTTCACGGCTCAAGCATTGATTGATCGTATGGGCGTCGCTACAACGTCTACGTGACCTGATAGGACATCCGAGACGGCCGCCAGCTCCTCTGTTGACGGCCAAATCGTATCTCACGCTGTGAATATGACAATCCACAGCTTCTAGTGGCCCATGATAGTTGGCCATGATAGTATAGAAGCATCTTTTTCACGGCTCAAGCATTGATTGATCGTATGGGCGTCGCTACAACGTCGTAAGTGACCTGATGAGGCCATATGAGACGCCGCCAGCTCTACTCTCTAGCACCATAACGTATCTCACGCTTTGAATATGACAATCCACAGCTTCTAGTGACCCGTGATAGTTGGCCTTGATAGTATAGAAGCATCTTTTTCACGGCTCAAGCATTGATTGATCGTATGGGCGTCGCTACAACGTCGTAGGTGACCTGATAGGACATCCGAGACGGCCGCCAGCTCCTCTGTTGACGGCCAAATCGTATCTCACGCTGTGAATATGACAATCCACAGCTTTTAGTGACCCATGATAGTTGGCCATGATAGTATAGAAGCATCTTTTGCACGGCTCAAGCATTGATTGATCGTATGGGCGTCGCTACAACGTCGTAGGTGACCTGATAGGACATTCGAGACGCCGCCAGCTCTACTCTCTAGCACCATAACGTATCTCACGCTGTGAATATGACAATCCACAGCTTCTAGTGACCCGTGATAGTTGGCCATGATAGTATAGAAGCATCTTTTTCACGGCCCAAGCATTGATTGATCGTATGGGCGTCGCTACAACGTCGTAGGTTACCTGATGAGGCCATACGAGACGCCGCCAGCTCTACTCTCTAGCACCATAACGCTCACGCTGTGAATATGACAATCCACAGCTTCTAGTGACCCATGATAGTTGGCCATGATAGTATAGAAGCATCTTTTTCACGGCTCAAGCATTGATTGATCGTATGGGCGTCGCTACAACGTCGTAGGTGACCTGATGAGGCCATATGAGACGGCCGCCAGCTCTACTCTCTAGCACCATAACGTTTCTCACGCTGTGAATATGACAATCCACAGCTTCTAGTGACCCGTGATAGTTGGCCTTGATAGTATAAAAGCATCTTTTTCACGGCTCAAGCATTGATTGATCGTATGGGCGTCGCTACAACGTCGTAGGTGACCTGATAGGACATCCGAGACGGCCGCCAGCTCCTCTGTTGACGGCCAAATCGTATCTCACGCTGTGAATATGACAATCCACAGCTTTTAGTGGCCCATTATAGTTGGCCATGATAGTATAGAAGCATCTTTTTCACGGCTCAAGCATTGATTGATCGTATGGGCGTCGCTACAATGTCTACGTGACCTGATAGGACATCCGAGACGGCCGCCAGCTCCTCTGTTGACGGCCAAATCGTATCTCACGCTGTGAATATGACAATCCACAGCTTCTAGTGGCCCATGATAGTTGGCCATGATAGTATAGAAGCATCTTTTTCACGGCTCAAGCATTGATTGATCGTATGGGCGTCGCTACAACGTCGTAAGTGACCTGATGAGGCCATATGAGACGGCCGCCAGCTCTACTCTCTAGCACCATAACGCTCACGCTGTGAATATGACAATCCACAGCTTCTAGTGACCCGTGATAGTTGGCCTTGATAGTATAGAAGCATCTTTTTCACGGCTCAAGCATTGATTGATCGTATGGGCGTCGCTACAACGTCGTAGGTGACCTGATAGGACATCCGAGACGGCCGCCAGCTCCTCTGTTGACGGCCAAATCGTATCTCACGCTGTGAATATGACAATCCACAGCTTTTAGTGACCCATGATAGTTGGCCATGATAGTATAGAAGCATCTTTTTCACGGCTCAAGCATTGATTGATCGTATGGGCGTCGCTACAACGTCGTAGGTGACCTGATAGGACATTCGAGACGCCGCCAGCTCTACTCTCTAGCACCATAACGTATCTCACGCTGTGAATATGACAATCCACAGCTTCTAGTGACCAATTATAGTTGGCCATGATAGTATAGAAGCATCTTTTTCACGGCCCAAGCATTGATTGATCGTATGGGCGTCGCTACAACGTCGTAGGTTACCTGATGAGGCCATACGAGACGCCGCCAGCTCTACTCTCTAGCACCATAACGCTCACGCTGTGAATATGACAATCCACAGCTTCTAGTGGCCCATGATAGTTGGCCATGATAGTATAGAAGCATCTTTTTCACGGCTCAAGCATTGATTGATCGTATGGGCGTCGCTACAACGTCGTAGGTGACCTGATGAGGCCATATGAGACGGCCGCCAGCTCTACTCTCTAGCACCATAACGTTTCTCACGCTGTGAATATGACAATCCACAGCTTCTAGTGACCCGTGATAGTTGGCCTTGATAGTATAGAAGCATCTTTTTCACGGCTCAAGCATTGATTGATCGTATGGGCGTCGCTACAACGTCGTAAGTGACCTGATAGGACATCCGAGACGGCCGCCAGCTAATCTGTTGACGGCCAAATCGTATCTCACGCTGTGAATATGACAATCCACCGCTTTTAGTGACCCATGATAGTTGGCCATGATAGTATAGAAGCATCTTTTTCACGGCTCAAGCATTGATTGATCGTATGGGCGTCGCTACAACGTCTACGTGACCTGATGAGGCCATATGAGACGGCCGCCAGCTCCTCTGTTGACGGCCAAATCGTATCTCACGCTGTGAATATGACAATCCACAGCTTTTAGTGACCCATGATAGTTGGCCATGATAGTATAGAAGCATCTTTTTCACGGCTCAAGCATTGATTGATCGTATGGGCGTCGCTACAACGTCGTAGGTGACCTGATGAGGCCATATGAGACGGCCGCCAGCTCCTCTGTTGACGGCCAAATCGTATCTCACGCTGTGAATATGACAATCCACAGCTTCTAGTGGCCCATGATAGTTGGCCATGATAGTATAGAAGCATCTTTTTCACGGCTCAAGCATTGATTGATCGTATGGGCGTCGCTACAACGTCGTAAGTGACCTGATAGGACATCCGAGACGGCCGCCAGCTCCTCTGTTGACGGCCAAATCGTATCTCACGCTGTGAATATGACAATCCACAGCTTTTAGTGGCCCATGATAGTTGGCCATGATAGTATAGAAGCATCTTTTTCACGGCTCAAGCATTGATTGATCGTATGGGCGTCGCTACAACGTCGTAAGTGACCTGATAGGACATCCGAGACGGCCGCCAGCTCCTCTGTTGACGGCCAAATCGTATCTCACGCTTTGAATATGACAATCCACAGCTTTTAGTGGCCCATGATAGTTGGCCATGATAGTATAGAAGCATCTTTTTCACGGCTCAAGCATTGATTGATCGTATGGGCGTCGCTACAACGTCGTAGGTGACCTGATGAGGCCATATGAGACGGCCGCCAGCTCTACTCTCTAGCACCATAACGTATCTCACGCTGTGAATATGACAATCCACAGCTTTTAGTGGCCCATTATAGTTGGCCATGATAGTATAGAAGCATCTTTTTCACGGCTCAAGCATTGATTGATCGTATGGGCGTCGCTACAACGTCGTAAGTGACCTGATAGGACATCCGAGACGCCGCCAGCTCTACTCTCTAGCACCATAACGTATCTCACGCTGTGAATATGACAATCCACAGCTTCTAGTGACCAATTATAGTTGGCCATGATAGTATAGAAGCATCTTTTTTACGGCCCAAGCATTGATTGATCGTATGGGCGTCGCTACAACGTCGTAGGTGACCTGATAGGACATCCGAGACGCCGCCAGCTCTACTCTCTAGCACCATAACGCTCACGCTGTGAATATGACAATCCACAGCTTTTAGTGACCCATGATAGTTGGCCATGATAGTATAGAAGCATCTTTTTCACGGCTCAAGCATTGATTGATCGTATGGGCGTCGCTACAACGTCGTAGGTGACCTGATAGGACATTCGAGACGCCGCCAGCTCTACTCTCTAGCACCATAACGTATCTCACGCTGTGAATATGACAATCCACAGCTTTTAGTGACCCATGATAGTTGGCCTTGATAGTATAGAAGCATCTTTTTCACGGCTCAAGCATTGATTGATCGTATGGGCGTCGCTACAACGTCGTAGGTGACCTGATGAGGCTTAATGTGGGATGTCCGCCAGCAACACTTTTTTTGTCGCACCGTATCGCATAAAGCTGTTAATGGAGCTATGAAGAGCTTCTAGAGTGGTCATTATGATTGGTTATGATAGTATAGAAGGATAATTCAACTGCCCATGCTGTTGGAACCTATTGGCATGCTACAACGTTGTATGTATTTTTTGCAGTCACGAATGCAGTCACGAATGCAGTCACCAGTCGTCAGTCACCAGTCGTCAGTCACCAGTCGCCAGTCGTTCACCATGCATGGCGTACATGGCATTCTTCAGTGTGTACTATTGTCAGGTATATTCAATCAGTTACTTTAGAACCGAATTAGGGTGACATGGCGGAGGTATCATCCTCTCCTAGTACAACTGCAACTGCAACTGCAAGCTCGCAGGCTGCTGGGCGGGGCGACCAAGGCAGAGGCAAACGAAGAGGGAAGCGCGGAGGGGGGCGTGGCAATGGTGGAGGAGCCACAAGTAAGAATGAAAATCAACTCACCAATGGCGAGGCTAAGGTAGGAGATGATGCAAATGGCCAATCAACGAAATCTCGTTCGCGAAGAGGTCGGAAGGGCGGTCGCGGCAATGCAAGTCAGTCTACCGAGAAGAGTGACGCTAATGGAGGCGGCAATGGGAATGCATTGCCAGATGCTCCATCATCTCCCAGAACGGAGCAGGCCATGCAGTTCATTGCAGAATCACTGGCTGACTCAAATTCTGGTGGAAAGCCAAAACCTAGCGATAATAATGCTGGAGTCGGCAATAATAAACAATCTACACAACGAAATAGAAAGGCGAGGGGTAAAAAGAAAAGTGCAACAGCAGACGATGCCAACAAAGAAGCAGCGAATAATATCACCCCCAATCCTTCAGCACCCGACGACAAGAAGAAGAAAAAGCGAAACCGAAATAGAAAGCCAAAGCGAAAAGATCAAAAGTCATATCCATGGAAAAAGTTCATTCCCGAAGGGGCAGAGGATCCCATCTCATTAGACCCACTAGAAGATTTGTCTTATCCTCCATTTGCGTTGGTGGTAGATGAACCCTATATTCCCATCTATCCCGGCATGTGGCCTCCCCAGGATGGGGAAGAAAAGAAAACAGACGATGTTGCCAACGTTGCTGAAGATGGTGGAGCAAATAGAGAACTGCAAATTTTGAAAGAACAATGGGGTGACATTGCACCTGCTGTGCAAAAAAAGAATGCACCAAATAATAAAAAGATGGAGACTGATGCATCGGCCAACATCCAAGGACGCAGATTTAATCTCTTCGATGGAAGAGCACTAGCGAATTATGTCGTGTCGGAATTGCAGTTTATTGACCCTTTCAATCGCCGTGATCTTACCCGACCAGAACTTGAAGCTTTGGATGCCTACCTTGCAGTACACAAACTTGGAACTGCTGGAGTGGTGGAAGCCTACGATGATAATGGCACTACTATTAGTACCGCAGGTGCGCAGGCACAAACACCTGGTGGACGAGCCCTAATGTTACAACAGAGAGCACAGGCCATTCGAGATTCACTTTATCAATCAGGTGGCAGCACACAGAGGCAACAACAGAGTGGTACACAGGACATGAGACGTGTTCAAACATGGCAGGGAAGCAATATGAGAGAAGATGCTGATGTGGGTGGAGTAACAAATCAATTTCAAAGAATGTATGCTGCCCATGAACGTGGGCAGCGTGGTGTTGGGGGATCAAATGTACCCTCTAATTACCAAACATCGTTTCAGCCGGACACTGGCATCTACGATGAGGGTGGGTTATTGATGATTGATGATGATATTAATCCTGGGTTAAGGAGTCAAATTGTGGATTCTACTCGTGGCAACGTCCAAAGAATTAGTCACGAAGCACAAGCCCGCGATAATAGCTTTCCATCACTCCAAAACAATGCAACATCTGAAGTGGCAGCTCCAGCTCCCGCTACCAACGTATCAACGAAGAAGGCTCCAAAGGTAGACGGTCATTCCAAGGGTTTAAGTAAAATTGGCAAATTTGTCAAGCAAACCAACCCAAAAGAATTAGAACGCCAAAGAAAAGCGAGAGATGAAGCAAATCGCAGGGCTGAATTATCTCGGCAGATGTTTTTTGATCCTTCCAGGCCACAAACTACGACGACTGGTGGGCTTTTGACTGCTCCTGCGAGAGCACAACAAGATTCTCCATCAGAGGCTGTGATTGAAAGGAACCGCAACCTTGCGTTTGCTCTAGGTGTTGCACCATCGACTGTCCGCAATGAGTCATCTCTGACGGGTTGGGCTCGTCCAACGACCGTTGACATAGAGGTTGATGAGTTTGGCAACGAACTTAATACTGCACAATATCCTGATGCTTTATTAGCAGAGGCCAAGGAACGAATGGGTGAGTTAATCAAGCTGGAGAAGCAGTGGAAGAAATTCCTCGCCGATGACAAAGAAGCGTCGTGTTCGCTGAAAGCAATGTTAAAGCCCTTGCGCAAGTTTGTTCATGAATACTCGGACTTTTGGAGGCTCCACACGGAGAGCTTTGATCCGGAAGGCCGTAGATATATTTACTGCAAGAAGCTAGCCGACACTGCTGCCCCATATCCACTTCTATCGGAAGCTGCAAGAAAATGGCGTGGCCCCGCTCCTGGCAGTAATTCAGCGGCAATTCTCAACACCTCACAGCCAAGCTCTACATCGGCACCACCTGTTTCATCTGACGGTTGGCGTCTTGAAGGGCGGGTGCCGTTGAAACTAACACCTCGTACTGCTGACGAAGGCACAAAACCTGAGCCAGTTGTTACAGGCATGGGGATGACTCGTTCATCATCCACTCCTTTTCTATCAATGACTGGCGAGAAACCACCGCCTCCGAGATTTGCAAATTTGCACGAGAACGAACGTCCAAGGTTGCAATTGGCGAAACGGCAAATACCACCACCTGATGAACTCGACAAGAGAAATCTTACGCCGGAGCTGTGGGATGAACTTGATAACAACACGCAAGAGCAAATACTAGGTGAGATTGACGAGCAGAATGAGAAGAAACGGTTAGCTTTGGAACGTGAGCAGAGGAAGATTGATGCTAGAATTCATCGTAAAGAGCATAAAGCCAAGCAAAAGCAACAAGTGCAACAAAAGAAGCAAGCTCTTCTGGAAAGTGCTTTTGCTAGTGATGATGACGAGGACGATTCTGATAACGATTGGTTTGAAAGTGACATTGCTTTTGATGGGAGCGACGATGAAGGGAGGTAACATTAAACTGTGACAAGGAATCTAATGTTAGACATTTTGCGAATTTCTCCCGAAAGCCATCAGTATTGTAGTAATGCTATAATTATTTTGCGGTAGAACTACTCATTACGTCTACATCAACAAATATTCCGTTCCCTGAGCCCCCTTAACTTTGGGCCTTCTCTTACCCTGCACAATCCTCCTTCCATCAGCCTTCCTCTTCTGTATCATATTCCTCGACACCATACTCTCCAACCTATCCGTGACAAGCGAGCCCTTGGGTGTAACAGTCCTCAACCCTCCATTACCACCACCCAACTCATCCGTGAGCGCCACGGGGAGAGAGGGAGCACGAATCGGATCCTTCTGGCTGATGGTTTCCCAAACACCCTTTCCTAATGGCTGTGCTCTCTTTTCATTGCGCAATTTGGTAAGTTCCAGTTGTCGCTCGGCCTGTTCCTTCTCAGTCTTTTTGACTGCCTTGTTATGAATGTGTGCTTCATTGAGTTGATGCATAAATTGTTTTTTCGCCCTGCGTTCTTTCAGAGCTGTTTCTTCAGCCTTGACACGCTTTTGTTTGTTGCGTTGTGCCCTTGTCAATTTACCCTTCTTCTTGATGAGTTCCATAGTCACTGCACCTGCACTTTCCTCCTCCTCCTCTTCTTCATCACTAGATTCTTCTTCTTCATCATCACTCCCCACAATAAACTCCTTGGTAAATTCACTCATCCCCTCACTAATCGGCTTGGACTTGTACTCCTCCGCTTCATTCCTACGAATCTCAATCGACAATGCCTCCCCAATAGCATCTTGATGCTGTTCCCTATCCGGATGATACGATTGTCCAGGATGGGCAATCTCCACGGCCAATTGAGGTTTGGCGTTGGCCTGCGCATACCTACGAGCCTTGAGCTGTTTGTTGGATAACTTGGGTGCAGGTTGAGTCGGTGCGTCAAAGGCAGAATCGATGGATGATGCGGGGAGAGGAGTCTCTTTGGGGACTAGTGCGACTGGGTTGGTGCCTCCCATTGCAGGTTTGCCTACTGGTACTGCCACCATTTTGGTTCGTTTGCCTTTAGTAGTCTTGGATGATGGTGCGGGTGCCTCGTCCCATAGATCAAACGTGGGCTTTCCAGCCTTTGACATACCCGCCATACGTTTGACTATCCTCTTCTGCTGCAATTTAGCCTTACCCTTTTCAGCCAAGTCAATGGCACCCTTTTCACCATGAACCTCAAGCACTTTTTTGATCTGTCTAATGTCCTTTTCGGAAGGTTCATACTTTCTCTTTTTAGATGATGCATCATCCTTTTTGTTATTCTTTGCACGAGCCGCTGCCTTTAGACTTGCTGCAGATTCATTTCTGTTTGTATCGAGTACGAATAGGTCCTCATCTGCCTTGGATTGGACTCGTTGTTGATCGGATTGTTCGATTTGTACCTCCTCGAGTTCTTTGTATGTTTCGGCGGCTCGCTTTTGTTGGCGGCGTGATGTTCCTGCTTTTGATCGCTTACCCATGATATGATATATGATGTTATGTAGAGAAGAAGTTAGAGATTATTGGATAGGATATTTTGACCGATGCCCTTCTATAATATTGTATTGTGAGCTATTGTTCTTTGGTTTTTGCACAACATGCTCTTTTCATGGAGGCTGAGAAAAATGGTTGGTGGCGCAAGGCCAGTTGATGAAAAGATACCCCGAGGATTAATAAGACTGTGCCGAGATACTATTAGGGGGTATATAAGATTTTTCAAGTATCTACCTGTGAAGATGTCAGAAGTTTTGTGGTAGAAGACTGAAAGGGGGTATCACTTGTATCCTCTTGGTCCCCTAAAATCTCATTTTTAATTTTTGATTTCAAAAGCACACATACACACCGCAACCATGGGCGACGCCGCCGCCCTCCGCAACACCCTGTCCCAAACAGACAACACCATGCCAGGCATCCAATCCTCCTCCCGCGAAATGATGCGTTTCTACGACAAGCCCGGCGGACCACCCCTCGCCGTCTCAGAATGGCGATCGGTATTACAAACATCGTCCCCATCACTCAGTCTGCCGCTGTTATATGTGGCCAATGAGGTGCTGCAGACTTCCAAGCGGAATCGGGGGAGTAAATTTTTAGAGGCGTTTAGTCCAGTGTTGGGGAGTAGTTTGATGTTTATTGTGGGGAGGGATCGGAGTGTGGTGGAGAAGGTGCGGAGGACGGTGAAAGTTTGGGGGGATCGACGGGTGTTTTCCATGAGGTTTGTTATGGATCTTTTGGCTGGGTTGGATAATTATCGGGAGGGTGGGAGTGGAGTTAATAATTATGTGACGAAGCAGCAGTCTCCTGTTGTTGCTGCTGCGTCTCCAAAGCCATCGTCGTCGTCAGCTAGTAGTGACAAGAGATCATCGGTAACGTCCTCAGATAATGATGATGATGAAGAAGACATGTTTGGGGGCTCAACCGAAGGTCAAAAATTACTAGACATTAGCATTGATGTCTCTGCTCTCTCGGAAGCCAACAACAAATCTGGATTTGGATCTGGTGCAGCCAAACGGCGACGCACTAGCAAAACCAATAATCCATCTTCGACTACTACTACACAAATGAATGTCACCAAAAAGCCAAAGGTGCTATCGGGTCAAAATTTCTTGGAATTGTTTCAATCTATTGCCAATTTGGAGGATAAGTACAAATCGTCAATGGGGATTGTGGAGGCTATACCTCCATCTTTTCTCGATGATGGTAGTGCAGATATTGATGATCTAGTGGGAGATGAATTGACATCCATGTACAAAAAAGTTTGTGATACACAACGAAAGATTATTCGAGAACGTCGTACCATGTACTCTGTTGCTGTACAACGGAGGGATTTGGAGAAGGAGGCAAAGCGATATGTGTTGTGGTTGAAGAATCTTGCCAAGGTGGATGATGATGATATTTCGTTTGTGGATAAGTTGGAGAAGAAGTTGGATGTGATTTCTGTTTGTCATGGTAAGGCAGTTAGTTGTGCGCCATCAAGTGTTTTTTTCCTACACCATCTTTCATCTTTCATCTGTAACTAATATGACCTTCTTTTTGCCCATTAATCACAACAGAGGAAGCAAGAAAATTACGCGACGTTCGCCGAAGTGAGGAAGCTCAACAACGTGCTGAGGCTGAAGCAGTTGCAAAGCAGGAGGCAGATGAGAAGGAGAGAAAGCGTCTGCTGGAGGATGTGACAAAAGAAGCTGAGGCAAAGCCAGGAATGATCTGGAATCCAAATTTGAGAGAGTATCAGTATCTGCATGATCACACTGAGGAGTCATGGAGGGACTAAGCTATTTGTGTATCTGAATGTTTATGCGTCCCTTGGTTCATGTACTTTTTTGACAGCATATGACTTTATTACGAGTATTATCATATAATTTCATTCCAAATTGAATTGAGAAAGAGTACATTCCTGCACGCACAGTCTTCTCACAGCTTTGATGATCTGAAATCTAGCCGAGCTAGGTGGTTATCCGCCCTGTCGTCCTACTTCTGTGCTACCTCAATCTCGAGCGAAGTGTTATTGTAATTTTGTCTCCAAAGCCATCGCTGTTAAGCCTAAAATCTATGATAATATCCTGATGTTTAGTCGTCCTCAACATCTTACTACACAAATAATTACCAATTACGTAAATTTAAAGGACATCTATGACATCAAATCTAGTATCTCAACCACAATCAAAGCAACCACGTTTATTTGGTCTTCTTTTGATCAACAATCTCCTCTCCAATCAACGGCAACACACTAAATATGGAATCATATGTCATTTTCTTCAACTCCTCCTTGTCACTATCCTTCTTCGCCTGAATAGGCTTGTGTATTGTCAAAAGAACATTTTCCATAGATCCCCCCCAAAGCAAGTTCAAAGGGTACCAGCTATTCCAACAACTCAAAGGGATATGAATCGAGATTGGAATTAACTGACTCTCATTCTCCATTGCCACCCGGTACGCCCCATCTTTGAATGGCAATCGAACAGCCATCCTCCGTGTTCCCTGGGGAAAGAAGAACATGGGTAATCCAGATTGTATCGCTTTATTTGACTGTTGATAGAGGTTGGACACTGATTTTCGGTTCTTTCCAGTCCGTTTTATAAAGACATGTTCTGATAGAGTCATGATGAGTCCAACACCGGGCAAATAGCGCACGGAATCTTTGGCTATCCATTTGAACCTCCTTCCCAGAAAGTACACCACCGCTAGATCCACTTGAGATGCGTGATTTGCAATATACACGGGAGCTGGGGTCGTTGCATCATCGGATGGTAGGTTCTCCTCTCCTCGAATTTCGACAGTTGGACATACAAAGAGGCGGCAACAAATGTGAGCGGTGAGATTTTCCACCATGTAGGCTTCGTAGGAGGCATCAAATCCGAATATCTTTCCGAGGATGAATTTTGGCACGAGGAGTACGCCCCCGATAAGTGTGACTCCCATCCAGATAACGTTGAAACAGAAGACCTTCACGTGTCCAAAGAAGGACAGGGAGGGGAGCACTTTGGGTGCCCATATCTTATGCTCTTGCCATACACTTGGGATGGGCAAGATCATTGCTGATGCGCAGTAGAGGAAGAACGCTTTCTTCAACACCGACACAGCTGTGACGAGCATATCTGCTGGATCCATGATGCTGCTACTATGCTGCTGCTGCTGTATTGAGTGTATATTATTGAATCAAAAGGAGGCGATTAGAACACTGCCGCCCTACCAATCAAAAGTATCATCGGCTTCAACCTGAACAATGAAATAATGAACATGAACAGATCTTGGCCTTTTATGACAGTTCAAAAGCTAGCATCTCCCGACACGCTATCGACACAAATCCGAAACAACGAAAGCACCGCCCGAGCCTTTGAGATGAATCATAAGATTGTAGGTAGACTGCTCTCTCTAGAAAAATGTACATGCATCTATTATTTATAATGAAAACAACTCATCTCATCAGCTTATCAAAAGGATTCGCGTTAAAGGAGCAGGGGGGTTGCTCAAGAGCCTCAAGAGCAATCCTAGCCTTTTCCTTGAGTTGAGCCATTTCAACATATCTTGCGTCTTCTGATCTGCAGAAGGTATCCATTTGCTGCCGCTGAATTTTCTTTTGATGCTGCTTCTTCGCATAATCAGCGTGGCGGCGCTTTTCCTTGGCTCTAAACGCCAAGGAGAGACGCTTTCGCCCCTTACACTCTTTCACATAATCATTCACATCTTGCCAAGCCTCAGTATCAAGTAGATGACTTTCGTGTTCTTCTTGAGATTGCAGCTGGCGTTCATTTTCTGATTCCAGTCTCTTCCTAAAATCTTCCTTCCCCCTCAGAACGAGAGATGCGCGATCCCTGGCAGCACACGCCTCTTTGTATTGTTGTACATCGCGTTGGCAAGCAGCATTCAGCTCTTCGTTCTCTGCACCGCGCATTATATCTTTCATTCTCTCCTCTTCATCAAGTTCACGAATACGCCTACCTTCTGAATTCCGAAATGCTAATGATTGTCGCCGGAGCTCTTCCTCTTCCGCCAGATAATCTTTTGCATCATTCTCTCCAGCCCACTTCAGCATATAAGACTCATGCTCTTGTTCTTTTGCTAGGCTGACAAGCTCTTTCATTACAGCATCATGATTTCTTGCCTCTTCGTTGCGGAAGGCAAGATCGTCTCTCTCCTCTTGAGCAAGTTGCCTCTTGTAGTCCTCGGCATCGCGCTCGCCAGCCCATTTGAGCTCGTAGCTTTCGTGCTCGCTTGATTGACCTTCATACTTCATCTTTGTCTCCAAATCTCTGATCCTTCTACCTTCTTCGTTTCTGAAGGCAAGATCATCTCTCTCCTCCTCAACTACTTGCTTTTTGTAGTTTCCAGCATCGCGCTCGCCAGCCCATTTCAGCTCGTAGCTCTCGTGCTCACTACATTGCGCTCTGTGCTTGAATTCTACTTCCTCATCACGAATACGTCTGCCCTCGGCGTTTCTAAATGCAAGATCGTCTCTCTCTTCTTGGGCGAGCTCCTTTTTGTATTCCTCAGCATCACGCTCACCAGCCCACTTGAGCTCGTAGCTCTCATGCTCGCTTGATTGACCTTCATACTTCATCTTTGTCTCCAAATCTCTGATCCTTCTACCTTCTTCGTTTCTGAAGGCAAGATCATCTCTCTCCTCCTCAGCTACTTGCCTTTTGTAGTCTTCAGCATCGCGCTCTCCAGCCCATTTCAGTTCGTAGCTCTCGTGCTCATCTTGATGGTCGTTGTGCTTCATCTCCATCTCTCTATCGCGGATTCGCCTACCCTCAACGTTCCTAAAGGCAAAGTCCTCTCTCTCTTCCTCAGCGAGTTGCCGTTTGTAGTCCTCGGCGTCCCTCTCACCAGCCCACTTGAGCTCGTAGCTTTCGTGTTCACTGGATAGTCCTTCATACTTCACCCTTGTTTCCAAATCTCTAATCCTTTTGCCTTCAGCATTACGGAAAGCGAGGTCCTCCCTCTCCTCCTCCGCAAGAGCATTTGCGTAATCTTCAGCATCACGCTCGCCAGCCCATTTGAGCTCGTAGCTCTCATGTTCACTGCATTGCGCTTTGTGCTTCAATTCTATTTCATCATCACGAATACGTCTGCCCTCGGCATTACGGAATGCAAGATCATCTCTCTCCTCCTCCGCAAGTTGCTTCTTGTAATCCTCTGCATCACGCTCACCGGCCCACTTGAGCTCGTAGCTCTCATGCTCATCGTGGTGGTCCTCGTGCTTCGTCTTTGCTTCCAAGTGTCTAATCATTCTGCCCTCAGCATTACGAAATGCTAGACTCTGCCTTCGTTGCTCTGCCAGCTGCTTTTTGTAGTCTTCAGCATCACGCTCACCAGCCCATTTGAGCTCAAAGCTCTCATGTTCTTGCATAAGGCGTTCATTTTCCCTATCTGCAAACAACTGTCTAATTCTCCTAGCGTCGCCATTCCTAAATGCATAACTCATGCGACGCTTCTCTGCATTGTCCGACTTGGCAGTCTTCATGGCCACACTACTCTCATGGCGCTCCTCAAATATGGCTTGATCTTCTTGAATAGACATCATTCTCATCCTCTCCTTTCCCTCAATGTTGTTCTGTCTTAGCTTGGCACGGTCGGCAATGGACATGCGCCGCCTCGCATCCTCGTTCTCCTTGAGCGTTTGTTTGTGCTCCACATGAACAAGTGATTTGAATTGTATTTCACTCTCCACCTTCTCAAGATGCTCCTGACGCAACTTCTGTTCACGCTCAATCTTTGCCTTGCGAAAACGTTCCGACAACTTCTTTCGAAGCTCAATCACCTCTCTTCTAGTGCGTTCTGCCTCAGCATTAAAGGCTGCCGCCTCGGCAGTTTCAAGACGACGCTGTTCACGAAGTTCTGCTACCGAGAGGTTCTTCTTTTTGATAATCTCCTCCTTGGATCTGCGTACGTTATTGATGACTGGGTTAACGCTGACATTGCTGTTGCTGTTTGTTGTCAAATTATCGCTCTCTTCGGAGATGCGACTGATGACTGAGTTGTTCATTTGCTTTTTGGGATTGTGAAACTTTGGTAGGGGATTGCGCTTACTATTGGATGGCGCTGATGTCACCTGCACGTTATTGTCAGTATTATTGTTCTTTGGCTTGTGTGGAGTTTTCTTGTACTCCCTCTTCTTCTTTGGCGACTTGTCAGATGTCGTTGCTTTGTCAAAGCTGAGCACTTTGCCATCGAGACCACTATTCTTTGCTTTATTCTCTTGATTATTTACAACGTTTACGCGACGGTTAGCTAAGGGTGATGGTGAATAGCACAAGCTGTGATCAGGAAATTCTGAACCAAAGACAACACTTCCGAATACAGCTGCTGCGCCTGCCTTGGCAGAGTGGATGGACATTTCGTCTTCTCCTGGAGGACAATTTTCGTCGTTGAATGCCTATGAGAGAGAGCAGGTTACATGTTAGGTGGACGTATATATGTACAGTGGTTAGCATAGAGCTGTTGATGAGACAAGATTGCACGATGATAGAGGAGTAAACTGTCTTACCATAGTTGCTACGCAAGTAGGTTGTTCTTTGCCGCCGATGAAATTTTTGAACGAAGTGTAATGACTATTGACACAAGATGTGTTCGTTTTGAGAGAAACTTTTTGATTACGTTGGATCAATTGCTTTAATCCTTGTTAGTGGTGCGTTGCGATAAAAGAAGGCAACCAATGTTTTGTTACGATGGTTGCATGCATAATGAAGGAGGCAATCGAGTTGGCTTTCATGAGGTTAGTTGAACTGATTTTGGCACTTTTGGCGAGGAGGTTTCCCGCCATTCTTGGTGCAACTTTTCTTTCATTCTCTTCTCTCAAAAGCCCCGTCCGGTACCCTTCCGGTACCCAGGGCAAAAGGGCGTCGGAAAGGCAGAGATCAAAAATGGTACCATAAAAAGTATCCACTATTAGCACTAAGTATGTCGACCATGGCCGAAGTGGATGACCGTAGGGAGAGCCTCGACCGTACCCGCGGCTACGAATCCTTCCGCAATCGCGCTGCAATTTTTTGCGATGATGATAATAAAGTTATTGGGATAGATGATGCAAGATTATCTAGCCTAACCTCTGTAGATGAAAATAATGAAGTCACTTACCCCGCCGACCAAGACGATGGAATGCGCGATCAATCAGGAGTATCAACTACATTATCGAAAGCAATCACACGTAGTAAGCGCACGATATTGCATGTAATACAACGGGCCGCACATGATAATGTAGTGACTAATATGTTGCTACAGAAGAATGGGACGCAGGGAAGTGGACTTGCGTCACCCGACGACAATGAATTATCAGCTAGAGATAGAGAATCATCATCACGACGCCAATCAAGATCACACCATCGCAATGCTGGAAAGTACACTGTGATTGCATTTGTAAATTCAACGTCAGGAGGTGGAAAAGGAAAAGAATTACTCAGAACACTGCAGTCTCTTTTGGGAAACGAATATGTGATAGATTTGCATTCCTGTGGTCCTGGTCATATGCCAGAAGATACCTTACTGCAATATGCACTTGATCCATTAGTACGAATAGTGGCCTGCGGTGGGGATGGAACATGTGGCTGGATATATTCAAGTTTAGATAATGTGTGGTCGTCTATACTGGGCATGAAGGGACGCGTGCATTTGTCTGATCAATATAAAGATCATTTGCCATTAGCCATCATGCCTCTTGGCACAGGCAACGACTTGAGTCGTCAGTATAATTGGGGAAAAAGGTTCCAAAAACACATGACACAGAAGAGTATGGTTTCGGACGTTGTAAATGCTGATTTGGTGGGTCTGGATAGATGGAGATTGTTGATTCTTCCAACGTCTACTTTGAGAGAGGATGAAAAGGAATTTATTCCTCAAATTTTCTCAGAGAAAGATTCAATTCATTATGATACTAATAGTGAAAGGGCGTCTTTAGCAACATTATCAAAAGTTGCAGCAATGTTACGTGATGAAGATGAAGATTCCAAAAAGGGCAACAAGTTAGTGACACAGTCGTCTCGACCATCCACCGAATATTTTGATGGGCTATTCTGCAATTACTTTTCATTAGGATTCGATGCTACAGTGCTGCTCGAGTTTCACAAAGAGAGAACGAAACACCCAGAAAAGTTCACCAGCCCATTGAAGAATAAATTAGTGTATGTCGAGAAGAGCCCAATAGGCGTAAGGGCGCCAAAGTTGAGAAAGAGGGTTCAAATATTCGTCAACAATAAGGAAGGTGAATTGGTAAGGCTTAAAATACCACGAGATACCAGGGATATCATATTACTGAACATTCAATCCTATGCTGGTGGAAATCATCTTGCAACGAAAGGATCATCTGACGATGGACTGATAGAAGTGATATTTGTGTCCAATCTTATTCGAATGGTTGCATCAGCAGTTGTTGGACCCGTGGTGCCATATGCGTTGTTCAACGTTAGAGCTCAAACAAATAGAGTTGTCATAAAGACGAAGTGTCCGTTGCACTGCCAAGTAGACGGCGAACCTTGGCTCCAAGGAGAAGCAATGATACAGGTTAGCTTTCATACGAGGAATGCAATTTTGAAGAAATCATCTGATGGCATGAATTGTGGCTGTGTAAGTGGCAGCGATAATGCCGTTATTTCGTAGCTAAGTATGTCCATACGGTCTCCTTTATTTTTGTTTTGCTCGTGTCATGTATTTAGTAAAATTGCTGTCAGTAAGCCAATGTATTCATATTTTGTCAAGTCATCTCCGTCATGGTGAGTGGATGCCGATCATCCTGTAATCCCTCCATTACAGCATCATTAGATTGTTGTTTCTGTTGAGTTTCAAAGTTGATGAAGATACCCATTGCGGTCATCCACAACGCCAAAGCCATCCACAGTGAACTCCAGACGTAGTAAGGAATCTTTGTTACGTTTTGCATTGTCATTGCATCCGATGTACTTGTCACACCCCCGATATTTGACTCGGTGACGAAGAAGAGTACTCTCACCGACGTGATTGCATTCAGACAGGTTGTTGCTGCTATTAGTGCATATAACTCTCCAATCCAAAAGGGCGGAAGGTATCTCCCTGCAACTGTCAAGCTCAATCCCATTAACACTAGCACAGCAAGGCCAAATGCATTCCTGACAAAGAGAATACACGTAAATAGCATTAGTATTCCAATACCACACGTGCCAATCCTAGCTCCCATATTTGTTCTTCGGAACATGAGACTAATGCCTCCGATGATTGCAGTTGATTGGTAGCCAGCAGATGCAACCCAAGCACGCTGGAAAAGTCCTGCTGGGATGGCTGTATAAGCTAATCCGGATCCATCCGGATAAATGTTTAACCTATGACGAGTCAGAGGAGATGCTTATTAGATATTATGAATTGGCAAAATGCACAAGATGTGTGTACATCATTCACAGAAATGAACTACATACCAAGTTATTGAGCCTCCAACAGATATTGCCGCCAAGCCATGGAATAGCTCATGAATCCATGTCGAGAACAGCATGAACGGGTACAATATATATTGTCCAACTGGAGCATTCAGCAGTACGACTATCAATAGAATTGCTCGCAGCAATCGTTTGTCTTGGGAATAGAGCTCGTGTAGCGTAGGCACGCGATAGGAAAAGCAACAGCAGGCTGGGCAAGCGCGCTTGGCCTGGATGGGAGGCTCCAATGCTGCATCCTCTTCTACGATGACCATTGTAAGTTTGTTGCGGTGCACAGCTGAAAGTGTCATCGTCGTGGACGACATCGACATCAGATCGAGGTCATCGTGGTAGCTGGTATCTACCGTTACAGGTATGTGTACCTCTTAGATAGGGTCTGTGTCCGGTCTGTGTCCGTCCAAGTCCGTTGCCTCGAAACTTCCCTCCACCCTTAAAAAGGTGCTAGCCTGAACTTTCAAATTCTTAGGTGACCCCCACTTCAAGTAAAAGATACTTTTTTTGCTGAGGTGGCCTCTTTGCTCTTGAAGTTGTAGCAGATCCACGTGAAGGCAAAAAGCCAGCGACGGCCCCGCGCGGCAAGGAGGGAGCCCCAAAAAGAGTCAGAACTGTTCTTTGCAGCCGCTCTTTTCTGTGAAAATAAGATCACTATTTCAACTCCTCACTTTTACTGAGTCAATCTCTTCTGACCTCGCCTTCCGCCCTCAACCACAGCGAAAGATCTACCTTCAAATTAGATCCCCTGGACGCAATCAGTACGAACGCATCCATCAATACAGTCACTCTTCAGACAGCTGCAGTGCGCATCAAAAGAGCAATAATACCCACATAAATTTTATACAATGGCTTCCTTCAAAGTAGCTGCTGCCGCCCTCCTCACCATTGGGGCATCCTCTGCCTGGCAGACTAGAACTTCGTTCGTCCCCAAAGTCATCCAGCAGTCTGCCGTCAAAACCAACGCCGTCTACCAGAAGAATGCAGTCAACCGTCGCTCTTCACTTGACATGGTCGTCTCTGACCCCACCGATGTCGGTAGTTCTCGTGGAGGTATGTTCACAGCATCTAATGCGGAATCTCGCCGCGTCGTCCCCGAAGATGTTCGTGACCGTCCCACCATGAAGATCGTCTACGTTGTGCTCGAATCGCAATATCAATCTTCCATGACTGCTGCCACTAAGCGTATCAACGCTGGATCTGACAACATGGCTGTTGAGACTGTTGGTTACTTGTTGGAGGAGTTGAGGAATGATGAGACATTTGAACAATTTAAGAAGGATGTTGCCGATGCTAATGTCTTCATTGGATCTCTTATCTTCGTGCAGGAGCTTGCTGAGAAGGTCACTGAGGTCGTTGAGCCATTGAGAGATCAATTGGATGCTGTTTTGGTATTCCCTTCCATGCCCGAGGTTATGCGTTTGAATAAGGTTGGATCCTTCACAATGAAAAATCTTGGACAGTCGAAGAGTGTTGTTGCTGATTTCATGAAGAAGAAGAAGCAGGACGATGGATCTTCTTTCGAGGAGGGTATGTTGAAGCTTCTTCGTACTCTTCCTAAGGTGTTGAAGTTCCTTCCAAGTGACAAGGCTGCTGATGCTCGTACTTTCATGATGTCCTTCCAGTACTGGCTTGGAGGTAAGTGTTACGAAGTGGTTTGACTGTGTTTTATTTATGCATTTATTATTTATTTCTTATCTCACATAATCAATTTGTGCACTTTCTTTATTTAATAGGATCTCCTGAGAATCTCGAGTCTCTTTTGCTCATGGTTGGTCAGGATTACGTCGGACCCGTTAAGGATGCTATGGTTGGAAAGGAGAAGGTTGTTATGGAAGAGCCCGTCCTTCTTCCCGATAAGGCTATCTGGCACCCTGTTGCTCCCGATATCGTCTTCGAAACCAACGACAGTTACTTCAACTGGTACAACAATGAGTTCTGCCCCGATGCTGGTATTGATCCTAAGACTGCACCTACTGTTGGTATCATTCTTCAGAAGTCTCACATCAACACCAAGGATGACACTCACTACGTCTCCTTGATCGCTGAGTTGGAAAGCCGTGGTGCACGTGTTGTCCCCATCTACTCTGGTGGACTTGACTTCTCTGGACCTGTTGAGGAGTACTTCAAAGATAGCATGGGCAAGTCCATTGTTGACACTGTCATCAATCTTACTGGATTCGCCCTTGTTGGAGGACCCGCCTCTCAGGATCACAAGAAGGCTGCATCCGTCTTGAAGGGATTGAACGTTCCCTACATGTGTGCCGTCCCACTTGTCTTCCAATCCTTCGAGGAGTGGCAAGCATCTGAGCTTGGACTGCATCCTATCCAGGTTGCTCTTCAGGTTTCTCTTCCTGAGATTGACGGTGCCATCGAGCCTATCATTTACGCTGGACGTGAGGGTGCCACCGGACGTAGTGTTCCCCTTGCTGACCGTGTCAACCTTCTCGCCGACCGTGCTATGAAGTGGTCTGCTTTGCGCACCAAGCCAAAGAAGGACAAGAACATCGCCATCACCATCTTCTCCTTCCCCCCTGATAAGGGTAACGTTGGTACCGCCGCCTACCTTGATGTCTTCGACTCTATCAAGGCTGTTCTCAAGCAACTTAAGACTGAGGGATACGATGTCGGTGATGCTCCTGATTCCAAGGAGGCTATTATGGAGGCTGTCCTCAATGATCCCGAGGCAAGGATCAACTCCCCTGAGCTCAATGTTGCTTACCGCATGAACCCTGATGAATACTATGAACTCACTCCTTATGCTAAGGACTTGGAGGAGAACTGGGGCCCTGCTCCTGGAAACCTCAACTCTGACGGCCAGAACCTTGTTATTTACGGAAAGCAATTCGGAAATGTCTTCATCGGTGTCCAGCCTTCTTTCGGATATGAGGGAGATCCTATGCGTCTTCTCTTCGCCAAGTCTGCCAGTCCTCACCACGGATTCGCTGCCTACTACACCTTTTTGGAAAAGATCTTCAAGGCCGATGCCGTCCTTCACTTCGGAACCCACGGAAGTTTGGAGTTCATGCCCGGAAAGCAAGTTGGTATGTCTGGAACATGCTACCCTGACCGTCTTATCAACTCTCTCCCATCTGCCTACCTCTACGCTGCCAACAACCCTTCAGAGGCAACCATCGCTAAGAGGCGTTCCTACTCCGCCACTGTGTCCTACCTCACCCCTCCTGCTGAGAACGCCGGTCTCTACAAGGGTCTTAAGGAATTGAAGGAGTTGATCTCCTCCTACCAGGGACTTCGTGAGAACGAAGCACGTGGACCTGCCATCGTCAACTCCATCGTTTCTACTGCCTGGACTTGCAACCTTGATAAGGATATCTCTGACCTTCCAGACTTGGAGACCTACGATGCCAAGAACGATACCCTTGAGCGTCGTGATGACATCACCGGTAAAGTGTACTCCCAAATCATGCAGATTGAGAGCCGTCTTCTCCCTTGTGGACTTCACACCGTCGGTGTTCCACCAAGTGCCGACGAAGCCGTTGCTACCCTTGTGAACATTGCCCAGCTTGACCGTCCCGATGATGGAATTGAAGGAATCCCTCGTGTTATTGCTGCATCTGTTGGCCGTGATATCAACGACATCTACAGAGGAAACAACAATGGTGTCCTTAAGGATGTTGAGCTCAACGATAAGATCACTGAAGCTTCTCGTGCTGCTGTCCGTGCCCTCGTCAACCAGTCTACTGACTCTAATGGCCGCGTGAAGGAGGTGAAGAACTTTTTCGATGAGATGGGAGGTATGTTCGGAGGTATGTTTGGAATGAAGAAGCCCTGGACTCAAGCTATCATTGATGCTGGTTTCCCCGAAATCAGTGAAGAGCGTTTGGAACCTGTGCTTGCCTACCTTGAATTCTGCTTGAAGCAAGTTGTGAAGGATAACGAGCTCGGTGGTATTATGGAGTTGCTCAATGGACAGTTCCTTATGCCTGCTCCTGGTGGAGATCCTATCCGTAACCCCGATGTTCTTCCCACTGGAAGGAACATGCACGCCCTCGACCCCTCTTCCATCCCAACCCAAGCTGCTGTGGAAGTGGCCGAAGACGTTGTCAGGAAGCTTTTGGAGAAACTCTCTGATGAGAATGATGGTCAATACCCTGAGAGTATTGCTTTCACCTTGTGGGGAACTGATAACATCAAGACCTACGGAGAGTCCTTGGCCCAAGTACTTGCCCTCGTCGGTGTCCGCCCAGTTGCTGACTCTCTTGGACGTGTCAACAAGGTTGAGCTCATTCCTCTTGAGACACTTGGCCGTCCTCGTGTCGATGTCGTCGTTTCATGCTCTGGAGTCTTCCGTGATCTTTTCATCAACCAAATGAACCTTATGGATCGTGGTATCAAGATGGCTGCCGAAGCCGATGAGCCACTTGACCAGAACTTCGTCCGCAAGCACGCCATCGAGCAAGCTGAGGAGCTTAATGTGTCAGTTCGTGAGGCCGCATGCCGTGTCTTCTCTAACTCTGCTGGATCTTACTCTGCCAACGTTGGACTTGCTATCGAGAATGGAGGATGGGAAGATGAAGGTCAGCTTCAGGAGCAGTTCCTCACTCGTAAGGGATTTGCCTTCAACGCCGACAAGCCAGGAATGATGGAACAGCAAGCCGATCTTTTCAAGTCTGCCTTGAAGACTGTTGATGTTACCTTCCAAAACTTGGACTCGTCCGAGATTTCTATCACCGATGTTTCTCACTACTATGACTCCGATCCTACCAAGGTTGTCCAAGGACTTCGTGACGACAAGAGAAAGCCTATGTCTTTGATGGCTGATACCACCACCGCCAACGCCCAAGTTCGTACTCTCTCCGAAACTGTCCGTCTTGATGCCAGAACAAAGCTTCTCAACCCTAAGTTCTACGAGGGTATGTTGTCCACCGGATACGAAGGTGTCCGTGAGATCCAGAAGCGTCTTAGAAATACCATGGGATGGTCCGCCACCGCTGGAGAAGTCGATAACTTCGTCTTCGAAGATGCCAACGACGTCTTCATCAATGATGCCGAGATGCAACAGAGACTTCTCGACACCAACCCCAATGCCTTCCGTGATATGGTTACCACATTCCTTGAGGCTAACGGAAGAGGTTACTGGGAAACTTCCGAGGAGAACATTGAGCGTCTGCAAGAGTTGTACGCTGAGGTAGAAGATCGCATTGAGGGTGTATAAACGCACCTGATGCTTATAGAGTGCTAGAGTATTTTGTACCTTACCCATAACAGATGGGTTCCCACTAGGACTACAACAACGACAATTCAGTGTGTGGGGACGTGCTACTTTGTCAACAGTTAGTCATAATATTAAATAAAATATCCTTTGGAAATCATTACAGCTTCTTGATTATTCTACTTTGTTTTGTACTATGCAGTTGCTTGGCTTCTGAAATATTGTCTCCGTTGTTTGCAGCTTACATCAGCATCTTGCTGCAAGCTCCATGACCAGTGATGGACTCGAAAACATCCAATGCGCACAACATGTCTGTCGAAATAGGTGCATTAGAGAGATAGAGAGATAGAGGAGATAGTAGTATTACAGCAACGTTCATCAAGATCGCAGCAGAGCCTTGCCTTTGATTGCCTTGCCGTGCCTTGCTTGAACCTTTTTGTTTGCCCGAAATAGCTTCCCTTATTCCATTTGCTTTTCTTATTACCCCCCTTAATAAAGATGTACGAGATAAAATAATACCACTAGAGAGGTGATGGTCAGGGTTGTCCACTAGCTTCGCCTCCGTCCCTCCACGCACGAACACAACTTTCAACTTTTGCATCAAAACATGGCACAACATCACTTCTTGTAGCTGCAAATAAACTCTTACCAAATCAAGTACAAGTACACCCTTGAGACATCGTGAGCAATGATACCTTCGAATCTCTTCGCCAGCAAAGGCGCAGTAATATCTGCACTTGCAGCAATTCTCTTGCTATCATTCAATGAGAACTCTGCAGTTGCCTTCACGCCAACATCAACATCATCGGCTCCTTCGCTACGCATCACTCCAATTGTCAAGTTGAGCAATGTAAAGCTGTACTCTGCCGTTGAAGACACCACCCCCATACAATCAGAACCAGTCAGTCCATCTATGTCGCTTTTAGAACACTTCATCACCGAGTATCAGCAATCTTTAGAAGAGGGAAGTAAATGGGCAACGGAGTTTGGTTTCGCAGAAGAAGGGGAGGATGCACCAGAGTCAGCTTTCTATGCAATCTTTCGTGCAATTCGTCAAGTTGACGCAAAGACAAACAATGCAGATGGCAGCAGTAGTGGCGAAAAGTTGATGGGGTTAAGTGGCACTCCGTTCTACGTCCCTGGATACTGTTTGGCCAGAGCAGAACAAAAACACCAGAATGCATTTTGTGACTTCTTTCACTTTCCACATCTTGCCAAGGCATTGGAAGAGGACTTCTTAGATGCGCAACGTGGCTCTACTAACAACAGAAAAGGTTGGCAAGTTGCTGCCGTATCGCAGCCTACTGGATCCTCGTTCAATGATGCAAGAATGACTCTGCCACAAGTGAATGCTGCATTAGAAGCAGGCACAGTTATCTTCAACAATATTGGGGCACATATTCCTCGTCTTGCAGGACCAACATTGGCTTCTACGGATGCTCTTTCTCTTCCTGGAGCGCTGAATATGTATGTGACGGCGAAAGGCATGCGTACGTCGGCTCCTCCGCATACCGATCGTCAAGATGTCCTGGTTGTTCAAATGGAGGGTGCAAAGAGGTGGAGAGTGTTTACTCCACCTACTGATGGAGATGTAAAGCCTAATGCAGATCCATTTGCTAGAGGCAAGGGCGAGGATAGCTTGCCTCTACATACTTTGTTGGAAGGAAGTGAGGGAAGGTTGGGGTCAGAGTTGCTAATGGATGTTGTAACTAGGGAAGGAGATGTACTTTTCATTCCAGCAGGCTTTCCTCACACAACTGATACTGTTGAAGAATCTAATGATGTTGATTATGATACATCGATTCACTTGACATTCAATATCGACACTCATGTTTGGGATTTGGATTACTTGGCTGCAAGGTCTGCGGCATTGCAAAGAAACAAAGTGAAGGATGCGTTGTCTCCACAAAGTGAAAACCGCTATATTGGAAAAGTCAATCAACTACCACAAAACATTCGCTCTCAGTTGGTGGATGCTCTTCCGATGGAATTCTTGGATATTATTCCAAGAGAGAGTCCCGACTTTATGAATGGCGTTGCAAAGCAACTTGCAACAAAATGTAATTTGGTGGACGAAGCCACTGGACAAAGCGCAGAACTTTCAGAAGCATCCTATGTTGAGGCACTTGAACGCATTCATTCGTACGGCTCGGATATTCTTGACGTACACAGAGATATGTATTTAGCAGCAGTCGAAGAAGGTCGGCTGAGGAAGGCCGAAGATGCAATGACTGCTCATCTGAAGAAAGATGATGGCGAAGTTACCATGTCAAATGAGAGAATGCAACGATTAAGCTTGTTTCGTGTGCGTCCATTCTTTGAACAAATCGAGTCTTTGAAGAAAGATTTATACAGCTGGTGCGCTTCAGGAGAGTCTATTGCTCAGGAGAGCGCTGCCTCCTCTCAGTTAGACCCGAATTGGCAATTTACTGCTGCACTTAAAGTAGGAGATGAGGTAGAAGCTGACCTCGGAGGTGCCTTCTTTGCTGGAAAAATTGCCCAAGTTACTGGCAACACTTACAATGTAGTCTTCTTTGACGGAGATCGTGAAAATGGGCTAGAAAGAGACCAAATCAAGCTCCTCAATCCTCCAACTGCTGCTGACGAAGACGAGTTTGATACTACGGGCATGACGCCGAAAGAAATCAAGAGGATGAGAAAGAAGATGGAGAAGAAGAAGAGGAAATAAACAATGATATTATGTAGTACAGTCTAAACGACTTTTTAAGTGCTGATAACATCTATTTTGAATACTACTCGAATACTATTCCTTACACAGCGATCGGAGGATACGACAGATGGAGATAAGAGCTCAAGATCACAAACACCACAGCTAAGAGTTCATCAAATGATAATCTCTCTCCTTCTATAACACTTTGAGTCAATCCTGTCATTATTAGCCCCGCAATAAGAGCATACCCCTTCCTTGTGGCTCCAGCATACTTATGCACCAATGCTGTTAACACACCACCAAGCGCTCTCACGACAATTGGAATTAGAGACATGGGTGTCCAGTGTTTGAAGATACCACCCTCTTCTCTCAATGCTTTCCTTCCATTTTTGGTGGCAAATATGGATACGATAAGGCTGCAACAAGAGTATAATCCAAGCTCCATCGTGTAGAGGTAAGGGTTTCGACCTGATCCACCTGCCACTTGCACTCCCTTTTGGGATAGAGCACCAGCTAACCCCGAGATAGCAGCAGCTCCAAGACAAGGAAGGATTCCCTTTGACAAACTAGTCTGTTTCTTCTCTCCTTCTTTTGCGTCCTTACTTTTGTCATCACTCTTTCCAAACAAACTTGAAAAAGAAATAGTACCTTGAAACAAAAGAGCCGAGAAGACAAGAACACCCAAAGCGACAATTTGCACTGGACTTTGCCTCTTGCCCATTAATAAGTAGCACCAGAGCGCTGCTGATAGAGTTTTTGTTTGGTTCAAACCATTGAATGTAACCGAGTCGGTATGTTGATAGCCCAGATAGGTAAGCACTCCCTGTGTTGCGTACAATACTGCAGGTAGACCAGCTAAAAGCAGAGATGACTGGAGTGTCCACCCCTTCAGACTCGATGCCACTACATCTTTACCCATACTCATGAGAAACATTGCCGATAACCCCATCTTGCAGATTTCTTCGACCATTGTAATCCCCTTCTTATTGACGCGACTATCCAGGAACTTACGTGTCAGTGGCGGTTGTGCACAATATTGCACGGCAAGAAGAGCCATTGTGCATATGGCTGCTGGTCCAAGTGTATCTTGTGCTGCACCTCCGAGAAGAGCGATGGGGTTTAGACTATTCAAGGCAGTATTACTGGCTATCCTGGCGGCTGAATTTGGCACCAGAGATGGAAGTGCGTAGGGAGCATTCTTTGTTAGAATCTGAAGTGAGCGGTGGCTATTGGTGAGTGTTCTAACGCCAGCGAATGCTGCCGCTGGTGTGTGGCTTCCTAATAGAGTCATGATGATGTTATACTGCTAGATAGTGCTGATAGTGTAGAATGACGCACTAACTTGAAAGATTTTATGCCAGTGGCAGATTCGATGTGATGGTTTGTGATGGCAAACATGGTTTTTGAATGGTTGCTTGGCAAACTGATTCCTACGTACATTAGCTGCACCCTCCTTTCTCCTTTTTGTTGTGAACTCAGTGAAAGTGCTTTCGTCCATGCCTGGAGGATTATGGATGGGGGGCATATTTAGGGGGCATGTTTTGTTTGCCCCCCTTTTTGGATGTGGATACCCAACTCGGGTATGTCACATCAACGTTGTGATATCACAACGCGTTGTGATATCACAACGCGCGTTGTGATATCACATCCATCGTTGTGATATCACATCCTCGTTGTGATATCACAACAAATCGTTGTGATATCACATCGGATGTGATATAGTGACAATTTGGTATTATTGCCATGGAAACCCATCAGAATGCCTCTCGTACAACTCTTAGAAGACAGTGGCAGCTCAGCGATCGGTGCGTTGAGTTTTGTCGGCGGGAAGTTTTGGAAAGTTGCTCGCCGACAAAATATTATGATAGAGTTGATAGTCGATAGAATACCTACCACCCATGCCACTCTTTGATGGAGACGGCCTCGGCTTCTGCTCAGCTATATTAGAGAGGAGGAAAGCGAGTTGACTTGCCAATCATCGGCTAGATGTCGAGAGCTCATCTCCGAGGATAGTCTGTCTAGGACAGTGATGTCGACGATTCTGATGAGATGTTGCCTGAGGAGGATAAAGAAATTTATTTCGAGAGACAGCATATAATCGAAGAGTTCACCTCCAGTAGACGACCATTTCATGTCTGACAGATGAGAGGCTCTGGTCCATGCACAAGTATGTAGGTGCGTGCGTATCCGGTAGAAGCATGGGATTGTACCTGATTGTACACATACAATTGAACATTTGGATGGACGAAAGACATCATTTGGATGAACGGGTAGATTTCAAAAATGGAGGTGCTGATCTTGTTTTATGACGTCGCTCTTTCTATCTATCATGAAGTCTATGCCATGTTGACACGCTCTTTGCCATATAGTCTGCATGTGCATAATGAGACCACATCTCGCATGGAAAGAGAGGATGCGAGGATAGAGCGTTTCTGTTCCCATGGTCTCGATATCAATGAGTAATGTATAACATAAAGCTCCTGTTCCATTAATTTCATTAATCAGTAAGTGACAAAATTAAAATACCCCAAGCCTCGCTGCTCATGACCTGACAAGCAAAAGTCATTATATTATCACAATTCTCCTGAGCTGAGTCTAACGTCTAAGCATCCAATTTTTATACAAACTTATACGGCATCTCTCTGGCGACTTTTTGTTGCATGGAAGGCAGCCTGATGATGGAGAGTTGCGGTGAAGTCTTCTTCATCCCTTATAATCTTGCTTCAGCATTTCCACTGGTTTGTCGTGTCAGAGGTTGGCAGAGCGAGATGTTCCAATGTTTCAATTGCTCTATCCACGCTAAATTATTGCACTCTAAGTCTCGCAATTGGATGATCACCGGTAGATTCCGACCGGTAGCAGTCCCTTCCAAATGATGCAATGATTGCATGTTATTGTCCTCCGCAAAACCTTGCCCATCCTGAACAAAAGAAAAATTGTTTTGTGCATAATCCAATTCAGCTGCCATATTTGTATAGAGGAAACTTCATCCTTCAATTTGTTGATAACAAGCAGTTGTGCTTTCGACGTCAGCCATGTAGATGATTTCGCATCACTGTCTCATTCTTGTGGTTCCACTTGCACTATCTGTGGCGGTGATAGGGTTCAAATCGATAGTCATCATTATTTATATTGATGGGACGGATTGTTCGTGAATCCTCCTCTTCTGAAGACAACGTTGCCGATGATTAGCGAGTCAACTCGCTTTCCTCCTCTCTAATATAGCTGAGCAGAAGCCGAGGCCGTCTCCATCAAAGAGTGGCATGGGTGGTAGGTGGCATGGGTGGTAGGTATTCTATCGACTATCAACTCTATCATAATATTTTGTCGGCGAGCAACTTTCCAAAACTTCCCGCCGACAAAACTCAACGCACCGATCGCTGAGCTGCCACTGTCTTCTAAGAGTTGTACGAGAGGCATTCTGATGGGTTTCCATGGCAATAATACCAAATTGTCACTATATCACATCCGATGTGATATCACAACGATTTGTTGTGATATCACAACGAGGATGTGATATCACAACGATGGATGTGATATCACAACGCGCGTTGTGATATCACAACGCGTTGTGATATCACAACGTTGATGTGACATACCCGAGTTGGGTATCCACATCCAAAAAGGGGGGCAAACAAAACATGCCCCCTAAATATGCCCCCCATCCATAATCCTCCTGCATGCTGTGTTGACGTGGTGGGCAAGTAATAGAGAGCAATGTCTTTCATCAATAAAACATCTTCGTCAGCAGCAGCGGCAGCAGCTACACTGAAACCATGCGTAATATGCAAGGGAGAGTCCTGCTTTGTCATCCCCGGCATTGCTTCCTCGCAATGCTTCTGCCTTTTGCATTACTACAGCACTGGAAAACACAATGATTACGGCCCCAAGAATAATAAGAAAGCAGGACGAACGAAGAATAAAAAGACCTCTCTGCTGGTAGAAAATGAACGACTGAAGAAACAATTACCAAACGTACAAGAATTATTTGCAGAGGCATTTGTAGAGCTGCGAACTGAAATTGGGGAAGCGTCGGCTCGAGCGTTTCAGAACACCAAAAATAATGCAGATGATCCATTAGCAAGTCTGTTGACTGATGGGCCATCTTCGTTTAAATCCATGCCTTCGCAAGTGAGGAAATTTAGTTTCCCTCGGAGGAGTAACAGCAAGAGGAAGTCACCTGAACAGAATGGACGAGCTGCAAAAAGTAATGATATAGAAGGGGGATTCATTCGGGAAGCAATTTTACCTGAAAAACTCCGTAGATTGCAAAATCCCAATATCAACTTGGACAATGTTGCGAGGAAGAAACCAGTGCCTACACAACAGCATAGAAGAGAAACTACTGATACAATGAACAATCCGTACCGCAAGCGAAAGAAGCCTTCCTCTATATGGCATCAAATCTTGGACTCAAATGATGCCACGAGTAAAGGCAATACTAATTCAGACGATAAAAAGCCAAAAGCAAAACGCAACTGGGATGATATGGAAAAAGAAATGATTGAGTCCTTCAATACCAATGCTGCAAGCAAACAATGCACCTCTTGTAAAAGTACAAACATTGAAATTGTTGGGAACAGTACTAGTCGAAATAGTGACTCAATGACAAAAGGTGAAGTGTGGGGAATGAAGGATCGTGGTGAGACAGTTGTGGAACGATGTCGTTGTTTGAATTGTGGGAGAATATGGAATGAAGATTAGCTTGTATGTTATACTATGGATCTATGATGAATCATAACTTGTATTAATTATTTATGTATATGTACTGAGAAAGAGTGTTTAAGGCAACAGTCAACTACTTTACTCTGTTGAAGATTGTGCAGCTTTGTACCTCATCCTCTTGAGAGAGAGGTGTGCACATTATTCTAGTATTTTAACTGAGATTACAGGATGCTTTCATCAAGAATCACAAGAATAATGAATACAGGTGGCATCTCAAGCAGCAGGCTAGAGTAACGAACTTGCCTCTGCTCCTCATTGGATACTTAGGCAAGGAAAAGTAAAGGTTGCAGAACTGATGACAGAGCAATTGCATTGAAGTTCATGTAAGCAAACTCCTCAAAAATGTTGTAAGCTACCGAATTAGCTCAGTTGGAAGAGCGCTCGACTTTTAATCGTGTGGTCGTGGGTTCGAGCCCCATATTCGGTGTTTTTTTTGGTAAATTTTTGCCACAGCAGATTGCGTAGATACGTAGGTATTGTAGGGCATGCCTGTGCCTTTGCTGTTATTTTTTAGCTTCGGATAAATTATCACCACCACCAGGTAGCTGAAGTCACTCTTGCCTTCACTGAAGAATTTGAACAGAGGTAAATAGCCACATATCATCATCATTTTCTCAACAGGTACTTCACGGCATACTCATGACAAAAGCAAATCATTAGTATGCCTGTCATAGGAAATCTTATGCTTCGCCAACGCTTGTTAATGAAATTGAAAGTGCATTGGTTTATGAACCTCATTCTGTTGGGTGATCCATGCCATTATGAGTGAGCATTGGTCCTATCACATTCGAACTAGAAAATTATTATCCATCTGCCTTGACTTGACCTTTTCGATGTCTTGCTTCGCGAGAGCGAGAACAAATATACTATTACAATGTCAGTGTCCAAACAAGCAAGCATCAGCATTCACTGATCTTTCCTGAAATCTCTACAATACTTAAGTATCACTTTGAGATGATCAAGTTCACTTGAATGTGGTGTTTTGTGCACTTCATAATGGCTGTTTTCGTCGGAGGCTGTCAGGTTGTGAGCACTAGCCGCAACGCACCGAATTAGCTCAGTTGGAAGAGCGCTCGACTTTTAATCGTGTGGTCGTGGGTTCGAGCCCCATATTCGGTGTTTCTTTTGATTTTTGCTCTTGTTTGAG
This sequence comes from Skeletonema marinoi, assembly GCA_030544225.1. NCBI lineage: Eukaryota > Bacillariophyta > Thalassiosirophyceae > Thalassiosirales > Thalassiosiraceae > Skeletonema > Skeletonema marinoi. Next base: position 1,083,141 of record CM060491.1, read on the forward strand.
ACTGCGACAGCGAACCCTTTCCCATCTTTTTTTTGAATTTTGATTTGTCATGCACCTTCACCTTCACCACCGACATCAAAGCATGCAATGCCAACGGTCCTCTCGCCGCCCTACAATAGCTGAAATCAACGACGCCACCAACATCGCAAGGAAGACGGACGCTGACGCTGCTGCTGCTGCTGAGTGATCATAGCTGCTACAATATTATTATCTTTCGACGACAATGCCAAGCTATTACGACATCAACACCATTCTAGCCGAGGAAGAACTCCTTGTCGTGAAACCCTCTTTTGACTTTAGCCTCCTGGCACACCTGGATCCGGATTCCTCTCACCTCCAACGCCGCTCACGAAAACGTCCTCGTGGAGACGATGATGACGCCATAGAAAAGGACCATGACGAAAATGACGCCGCTGATAACAGTAATGGTGGTCTACCAGAGGGTACCAAAATTAAAATGCCATTGTGGGCAGTGGAACGTTGGGCATTGTTGGGGTTTATTCGTTTCCCGTCATTGCCTAGGCATTATGGACGGAAGATGAAGGAACGGCTTGAAGCTGATCCTGTCTCGGTTGATTTGAGGTGAGTTGCATGTTGTGTAGATGAAGTGCCCATGATGTGTCAGTGCACGTGAAACCTATTTTTGATCACCTCATTCTAATCTTTCATGTGATCTTGACATCTCCCTTAATAGATCCAAAAATGAACACTACTTCCAAACCGGAATGCTCCTAGTCAATCTCCTCCTCCGCGCCTCTCACGTAGCCCTACGCCACTCCTCCGCCAGCCGTCGATCACGCCAATCTGCCGCCCAAAACGCTCACACCATTGCCATGGAACAATCCGCCCAACAGGCACGAATGCTACAACGATGCCTACTGAGTACCATGATGGGACGACGATTATGCCGTAACTTTGATTGGGCACTGAGTTCATTGGATAGTAATGGGATGGAGGATGATGTTAGCTCTCATGTGAATAAGTTGACCGAGTTGGAACGGAATATGTTTGGTAGGGGTGTAGAGGCAAGTGGGGCTGTTGGCCGTTGGAGAGAGTTTGGCTGTGCCAGAATGGGTATTAGTGGAGTTGTGTTGAAGATGCAGCAGAGACAGCAGCAGCATAGCGTTCAGACTGCTGGTGCTGGGAAGGAGGAGAAACCAACTAAGAAGAGGGTGGTATCTCCAGTGGGCGGAGAGGCAACGAGGGCATTTTAATTTTGAGAAGGCCAGAGTTGCCATGTTAATGTGTTAGAGCATTAGGAAAGATAGAATAGAATATGAGGCCTCTATTGAAAGAGCCAAGAAGAAGAAGAGATTGATTTTGGATTTTTAGTGTGAGAAAAACAAATCAATCGTTGCGTCAGTGTGTCCAACCTTGAAGGAAGGAGACTTTTATTGACGCTTATGCATATATATGTTTGGTGTTGCATGAAGAGATGATGATGGATATCGTCATCTCCCGTTGAAAGAAAAGAAAAACTCTTGATAAACTTTGATTAGACAACGTGATTATGTCTTGTGCCTAAGTATTGATCTCGTATCCTTTTGTTATGCATGAAGTGTCATTTCAAAAATGTCATTGAACAGCAAATGTTCAATTGCTCAAATCATAACCTCCTACGCTCCTTCTTTCCTCCAACTCCCTTCTCATTCTTTTTCTTCTTCTTCCCAGGCGTGTCCTTTTCGTTAGAACCACTACCTCCCTTTTGACTCTCTGCCTGCTTCTTTCTCTGCAGGTCCTTCTTGTGCATGATGATATCTTTCCTCTTTGCTTCATCTGGGCGTAATTTCTTCTTATTCGACGCTCCCTTCGATCCCTTGTCTTTCCTGTGATAGAAATCCATTGCATCTGTGTCTCCAAGTACATCCCCATCACCGCCTCCTCCTCCTCCTCCACCACCACCACCACCTCCATCACCTCTACCAATGACAAAATCACCCTCTTCATCTTCTTCCATAATGTCAGAAAACTGTTTCTTCGTCATCCTTTTACGTCCCTGTCCAAACATACGTGCTCGTTCCTGCTCTGCCCCCACGAGCATCTGGGACAAATCACCCGTCGAATGAGCATGCTTCATCGTCTTCCCACCAACATCTTCCGTCACAATAAACTTTGGCTTCGTTTTCACACGCAAGTGATGCTTCCTGTGAGAATTACGCAACATGGCCTCAGTCTTGGTCTTGTCGGCACCCCATCCGACACTTGCACCGCCGTTCTTGTTGTTGCCGTCACTGTCAATATTCTTGGCCAACATTTCTGCAAATGATGGAGATTTCTTCATTCCCCACACGCTACCAGTGCCAGTAGCGGCAGTAGCAGTAGAAGGGACTGCAGATGCCATTGTCCAGGCAGTCGACGTATCCATCGATGGAGTTGATACGAGGGTAGCCGTTTCTTCATCGCAGCGTATATCTGTGTCTTCGTCGTCAATCATGAATAATGGTTCATCGGTACCTTCTCCACTATCATCCTCATCTTGTTCAGCTCCTTCTTCATCATCACCTACTTCTTCCTCATTGTCAGATACCACCTCGAAAGATTCATCCAATTCAATATCCTCAGGTTCCTCACTACTAGTTTCATCATCATCCGATTCATCCTCCACAATCACCTCATGAGCATTATCACTCACCAACAAATCAGGAGTCGATACACATCGTCTTAATACACGACGTTTCGTTCGACTTGACAAGTCACTACTGATACTCGTATCACCATGATTGGAGTCGGAAGGATTTGTCGTACGATCCGCAGGATGATGTTGTGTCGTGGACGACGTCTTGTTGTTGTTGTTGTGGATTGGTGTAGAGGAGGATGCTTGTCCACCACCAATTGTGGCACTTCGAGGTCTTCCCTTGATCTTATTCTTGTTGGATTTGATGGAGGAACCAATGTCGGCGGGTAGGATGACGACATGATCGTTATTGTTGTTGTTATTGCTATTGTTGTCAGTGGTAGTTTTACCATCACTGCTGCCAGTATTGGTGGTGGTGTCATCCGCTACCATTTCCCACTCTGGATTTGGATCGGTGGGTGACATGGCATTTGGTGGAGGGTTGCCCACTTGGGGCCATGCGCTGCTGTTTGTATGGAGGGTGTCGGTGGCCATTCTTACTTGTAGGCGTATGTTGCGAAGGCAAGAAACAGATTAGGATATCTGTTGAGTTGTTTCAAGATGTGGAACAGTCTTTGTCTTGGTGAGCGGCTACGATTAAATTATGCGCACGGCCAGAGGAGTAATGCAGATTCAGATATAGATTTGCAAAGTGCGTATGCTGTTGATGTGAAAGGTGCCGCTGAAGTGAATCTTCTTTGTCTGCCAACTACATTCCTCCATCTTTGAAGGTTGTTGAACATGACTGGTGTCGTTTTGAAGCGTGATGAAGAGAACACCGCATCGCATCCTCGTGGCGGGAAATTCAGTGTCGCAGTCTCTAATAGGGAAGAATCCCATTTGTACTGCACTTGGCAAAAGCTAAAAAGCTCGTGTCGCTCGTGCTTTGCTTGCTCTGCTTCTGGAATCTTGAGAGCAATGCTTTCCCAAGCAATGCCGCCCATTATTCGGTTGCATTGACTCATCTTGAATCTGTGGCTCTAATAGATCTCAAGTAACTGCTGCTACCGCAATAATCAGTCGCTGCTTTCATAGTACCACACGTGCATATCTGTGTAGGCAATACATCATCACTCATATCTTGTGCTCTCGTCAAAGATACATCACCCAACAAACTAACATACAACCATGGCAAAGACACGCATAGTCACCCGCGTCAAAGACAAAACAGGCCTAGCCAAATCCAAAAACAAATCCGAAGACCTCACCAACCTCCGCGAAAAGCACACTCAATTCAGCAAAAATCTCAAATTCCTAATCTCCACCATCCAATCCAATCACGATGCCATGCAAGCCTACAGTAAATCGAGATTGGACGTGGCCAAGGCCATCAATGCTCTAACGGTGGACACACCGCTGTTCAAGTGTGGGGGGGATATTCCGGCAAGTGCTATTGGGACAACGGATGGTGGGGCGGGTGCGGAGGATAATCCATCATCGGCTGCGGCTGCCAAGGCTACCAATGCCCGAAATATAATGAGCAACAACAACAACGGTAACAACAGCAGTAGTACCAGTACAGCAATTGTCGCACATGATTCCAACCCCACCTCCTTCGCCGCAGTTCATCTCCAACTTCACAAGAAGAATAAATTATACCATCGAAAGTACGTCGAGCACATTCTGACATATGCCTCCGATTGGGAACGGATCTTGTCCACTCGTGTGAACAAACATTTGAAGCATGCGGAGAAGCTTCGTGTGGACTTGGACCATTATCAGAAGAAGGTGGAGGAGTTGAATAAGGATGCGAATAAGACAATGACCAAGGGAAAGTCTGTTTCGGATAAGGGTGTGGATAAGTTGAAGAGGAATGAGCAAAAGTTGGTCAATGCGAGGAGGGAGCATGAACAGTTTGTGAGTGATTTGTGTGGATTTATGGAGGAGATTATGGAGCGGGGATGGAAGGATTTGCATCCCTTGTTGGTCAAGATGGCGCAGTTTGATGTTACTTTGAGTGGTGAGGAGGCTTCCCTGTTGAGTAAGGGTATGGTGGCGGTGGTGGGAGAGCTGAAGGCATTGGCGGGGAGTCATACCAACATGAACCCTACGGGACGTCTGAAGGAGTTGGAGACATGGTCATTGGAGTCAATCAATAAGACCAATCCAAGAACTGAAAGTCAGCAGGAGTTTGGTGTCATTCAGAGAGCTAGTTCGGACGAACTTGATGTTGGAGGGGGTGGTCTGTTTGGGAGTGCTCCAAACAGTCGTCAACCCAGTATGGACAACCTCAATGGTAGTTTTGATTGGAACACGGGCGTTGCTCCAGAGACATCTAATGCATTGGTTCCTACCACGGTTTCTGCTCCCTCATCGGGCTACGGATTACCACCACTCCCTCGTCAAAGTAGTGGTATGTCATCACCACACAGTTCAAATAGCATGGTGCCCATGTTGAATACGATGCAAGCGGCAGCTCCCGCTCCAACCTTGGATGATATTTTCGGAGCTGCTCCTGCTCCTGCGCCCTCTTCTGGCTTCAACCAACCAACTGGCATGCCCCCTCCTCCACCAGTCATGCCTCCGCCACCACCTCCTCCTCAGTCATCGACACCAAACATGGGTACACCCATGCAAATGTACAACTCTTCTCCCATGATGAATTCTTCCCCCATGTACAATTCTTCTCCCATGACTCAACCTCCTACTCTCGGGATGAATCAAATGAGTTTGGGTGGGGGTGCAATGAGCCCACCATCGGCGGGAGCAAGTTCAAACCCATTTGGCAATCAAGGCCCACCTCCTGCGCCCATGATGAGTTCCTCTCCGATGCCTCCTGCTCCTCCCATGATGATGAACTCTTCTCCAATGCCTCCCAGGCAGGATTCGTTTGGTGGTGGAAATCAACAAGCTGCACCGACACCACCCACCAATCCTTTTGAATTCTAGGTCGTTATACATGTGATTGGAAGAAGTAAATGAAATTGTCTATAACTTAACTTGTTTCAATCTACTAGGAGCATCACCTTGTATTCTGATGTGTGCGCCTCCTTCTTTGCTTCTGTCTTATATTAAATCACTATCACGAATAGTGGCTCATTACTATGCAGTAAGTTCCTTGTACACATCCTCTAGCTGTTCCAAAAACTTGCTGTTTTCTGCGGCAGTTCCGATTGTAACTCGGATACATTCATTACAGTGCAATTCGTTTCCTCTGAAACGTGATACGATGCCTCTATCCGCAATCTGCATGGTGATTCGATGAGAGCAAATCGACACAAGTTAGTATAAAAGAACGCTTAAGTTGAGAATCATGCTCATTACAAGTGATAACTCACCGTCTTGTAAAGCTCGTTCGCCTTTTGCTTCACTCGGAACAATAAAAAGTTAGCATCACTGGGATAAACCTTTTCAACGAAATCCAATGCAATCAGCTGCTTCTCCATCAATTCCCTCTGCTCCAACAGCACACGTATATTCTCCTCCAGTGTAGCTGTATTCTTCAATGCATTTGCAGCCGCATCACTGGTAAGTTTGTTCACATTGTAAGGTGCCTTGACGTTGTTCATCAATTGAATGACATCCGCAGGTCCAATAGCAAATCCGCATCGAATACCAGCCATTCCAAAAGCTTTCGACAATGTTTGAAGAACGACCACATTATCAAACTCATTGACAAGTGAAGTCGCTGTGGGAACTGAGCTGAAGTCAACATAAGCTTCATCGACAATCACAATAGCATTCACCGAGGAGGCAATGAGTCGAACATCAGAGAGTGGAATTGATTTGGCGGTTGGATTACCAGGAGAGCAGATAAAAATAAGTTTGGTTTCTGGGGTCACAGCTTGGAGCATCTGGTATATTGTTTTCAGTCATCGTTGTTGTTTGTCGTTGTTGTTGTATGAGCCAGATACAAATCGTGAGATTTCATGCATGACATGTGTAATACAATACCATCAATGCAGCTACAAAAAGACTCAACATCAGCAACAACAACTCACCTCTGGAATCTGCAAATCGAAATCGGGAGTCAAAGGAACTGTCTGAATACCCACATCATTCACATTGGCACAAACCTTGTACATCCCATACGTTGGAGGAGTAATCATAATGGCATCTCCAACACCACTCGTGTTTCCAGGAGTACAAAAGATACGGATGAGTAAATCAATAGCCTCATCTGATCCAACACCCACAAAGACATTCTTTGGCTGAATTCCACCATTGTCAGCGGTTTGGCCCACCTGAGCGTTGCGGTGATCGCAGAGCAATCTCTTCAATGTGAGCTGATACGGACAGGGGTACCTTTCCAACTCCATACCATTATCGTATGGGTCTAAACTATTGGTAGGCAGGGATGCAGGACCGAGAGCATTTTCGTTTGCATCAAGTAAGATCCCACTGGAGTAATCATCACGGGCACAGCGGTAGGGCTGCAGAGATAATACGTTGGGGCGTGCGAGTTTGGCTGCACGTCCGGTGGTGGAGGAAGCTTCCTTCTTCTCTTCTGTCATGTCTGATGTTATAGCTATAGTTTGTAGATTTTCGTCCGAAGATGTTTTCGTTGATGTATGATTGATAGATTCAATCGATGTAGGAGAACTTGATGGCAAGTTGGACAAGTGTTCTGTGAAAATACGACTGTTACTGGCAGCCGCAGATCGATCGATAGAAACAAGTAGTAGGAGGGGTAAGATTGCAAATCTGAGACACTTGAAAGCAGCGTTGTCAAGGAGCATGTATCGGATTGCACTGTTCTAACGTACTCTGCGATTCTTAGCAAGTGGTGTCAAGCAAGCGGGGATAATGAAGAGCATCATTAACTTGACGTGCACCGGCTGCTTTTTGTGTGGAGGCGGCGAAGAATGATGAAGATGGGCTGACGTCGACGCGCTTGACACTTTTTCTGGACACCACTCTAGCCCCCTACCTAAAGCTCTAGCTTACAAGTAAGTTGAGCGAGTGCAATCAAATAGCTGTAGATTAGATAGATTATTACTGTAACACTTCTTTCAAGTAGGTATATTGCAAACCAAAGCAGGTAAAGAGCGTATTGACCAAACCGAAGGTGATGCAACAATAGGAAGTAAGAGTGACCTGAAACGACGATGCTAGCGACGCAAAATTCTACTACTATTAGACCCTACTCTATCGAAGCATACCACGTATTGCGTTCTTTACAGTCTCAGTCATACTTTCCGCTTCCACCTCACGTGCAATCTTCTCACACCTCCCCTCCTTCAAAATAAACATACTAATCGAAAATCTCTTCTCTCCCAGAGCTGTATACTCTCTCATCCAATCCATTTTCTCATCCGTCAAAACTGTCATTTTATCAGCACCAGAATCCTCACTAAAATTCTTCTTGACAAATCTACGATTCTCCGCAGGAGTATCTGTATTGATCACAACACACTTGGCAAGCATGTCGGCACTCATCGCACCCGCCAATCGTTTCATTGCTGTTCGTAACTCGACACTCTTGGGTCTAGGATCAGTCACCACAATCATAAAATCGGAGGAACTTGCCGATCGGGACCCTTCCCATGGCACAAGGCGCTTCATGCCACCCTGACCTAATGGTTCTCCATTGTCAATATTGAGAAGCTCCGTGAATGGAGATGAAGGAGCTGGATCACCTTCATAGAGACGATTGATACCTTTGAAGACTGCTTCTGCATTCTCATTCTCCTGCTCTACTGTTAGATAATACCCATCACCTAAGTCACCGTTGGAAGAGGAGGTCATGGAATTTTCCAACATGTCGGCAAATCGTTGTCGATCATTGCGTTCTTTAATTTCTTTATCTGACAATTGTGCATTATCTGATGGTTTGGTGATCTCTTCTGCTGCCGCTGTTGCTCCTCCATCACCCTGTTCACGTAGTCGTTTTGCCTCTTCCATTTTGGCTGCTAATTCTTGTTGTTTGCTAAATTTATTTCGTTTCATTCCTTGGAGTGATGTTGATGAAGCAATATTGCTAGTTCCACTGCCGCCACGAGTAAGATGTGATATGGATGGAGCAGTGAAAGCGACGACTGTGCCAGGCGATGATGATGCGGTAATAAGTATTGCCACGGTTATGGCTGCTGCTGCAGTTGAGTAGCTCGTCATGATGCTGCTGTTGTTATTTATGCTTGTGTTTGCTTGCTTTTGCTACAATATGAACAGCACTACCAACTACCATACCAGCCGATTTTTAGCCAGCACAGCTTCAGTTTTGGAAATGATGCTGGTTTGGTTACAAATCCGGTCGGTAGGAACTCCCTATGAAATCTACGTGAAAGCGTTCGTGCTCCTGGCCGCAAAACTCGAGAGTCCACGATCTCTCCGCCGCTTTTCAACATAACGGCCCCACTTTGCGACTATCGTTGGTCAACGCAGCAAAAGCCAACAACAGAAGCAGGGACATTGTCAATAGCAAGGGAAGGACTATTATTCAATAATTTTTGTAGAACTGGCTGCGTAGGTGAAAGTCAATTGAGCTCCGGTGGACAATTTTGCACATATAATATCTTTTTGACACACCAAAGAGTATTAATTCATCAAACCGCCGGCACCACAACAATCCAATCAATCAATAGAAATCACTGAAAGAGAAAAAACAATAAACAAACAAACAGAAAAATATACATCCTACAATTACATTCATACAACAAAACACCAAAAAAATAGACAATCATGGCACCCAGAAAAGACGGCACAGCCCGTGAAGCAGGAGCCATCTCCCTCTCCCAAGTGTCCACCAACTTTGGTCATTCCTCCGTGAGGCTGCGCCGAATAAAGAAATTGCAATTTGGTGTGATTAATCCGGAAGAGTTGAAGCAGTATTCGGTGACGCAGGCTATTACGGTGAATGGACGGAAGATTCCTGCGGGGGTTACTAGATATGAGGTGGGTTGTGTTGTTTTGATTTGATATTTCCTTTTGTGTATGTGTTTGAATGTGTGGTGGAGTTTGCTCCATAGTAATTTATTGCCCACCATCTGGAGGTGGACCATGTAATGTGTTGCTTCCTCAACTCATCTCAACCTCAGAGTAGGATGAGTGAGGGGGGAGAGCGAGCAATATTATGGATGATCTTCACCTTGTTCTTGCGATTCTCTGTTCTAATCAATTCATTTTCCCTCAATTCTAATACATAAGACCTATGTGGCAGGGCAACCCGTCTACGGAGGTGTCAACGATCCCCGTCTTGGTGATCTTCATGACAAGTCAGATCCCGGATATTTCGGGCACATCGAGTTGGCCCGTCCAGTATACCACTACGGATTTCTTGACGTCACACTCAAGGCGTTGCGCTGTGTCTGTTTCCATTGCAGTCGTATTGCCATGGAAGAGGGGGAGTACAAGTTTTCGAGGGCGAAAATGATTAAGAATCGGAAGAGGAGGTTGGATGCCATGCATCATCTTATCCGTCCTAAAAAGAAGTGTGACCATTGTAATGGTTATCAACCCAAATACACCAAGGTGGGGCTGCATGTGGAAATTGAGTATGCCGATGAAATGGAACGTATTGCGGGCAGCAGTGGGGACAAGAAGGAGTTCTTGAGCGCTCAAAAGGCCGTTGATATCTTGTAAGCAAACAATTGTTTGATGATTTGTTCACTTGCTATTTATGTTTGATTGAGAAATCTTATTTTGGTCTCTCCATTCGTATCTTTGCCTCACAGCAAAAAGATGAGGGATGAAGATATTAAAGCGCTTGGGCTTGACGTAACGTGGGCGAGGCCGGAGTGGATGTGCATCTCTGTCATGCCCGTTCCTCCCCTCCACGTCCGTCCCTCAGTAGTTATGGGGGGCGGAGCCATGTCATCTGAGGATGATTTGACACACCAGCTTGTCAACATTGTCAAATGCAACATTGCTCTCAAAACCGCCATTAAGAATGGTGAACCCAACATCATCGTTGAGCAGTTTGAGCAAGCTCTTCAACACAACTGCGCTGCATTCATGAATAACGAGTTGAATGGGATGCCACAGGTGACGCAACGTAGTGGTCGGCCTCTAAAAACATTGAGTCAAAGGCTTAAAGCCAAAGAAGGGCGTATTCGAGGTAACTTGATGGGAAAGCGTGTCGACTTTTCCGCACGTACTGTGATTACTGCCGATCCCAACTTGGGTATTCATCAAGTTGGAGTGCCAAGAAGTGTTGCGATGAATTTAACTGTTCCAACACGTGTGACACCCTTCAATATTCACGAGCTTAGTGCTCTGGTTGCAAACGGACCTACGGAACATCCTGGTGCAAAGCACATTATTCGGAGTGATGGATTACGTATCGACTTGCGTTATGTGAAGAACAAAAGCGACTTGTTGTTGGCGAATGGATGGGTTGTAGAGCGTCACTTGAGAGATGGGGATATAGTGTTGTTCAATCGTCAGCCTAGTCTTCACAAAATGTCAATTATGGGGCACATGGCCAAGGTATTGGATTGGAGTACATTCCGTTTGAATCTAAGTTGTACCTCACCTTATAACGCCGATTTCGATGGAGATGAAATGAACTTGCACGTTCCACAGAGCTTGCCTGCACGTGCGGAGGCAGAGTTAATGATGCACAGCCCTCGTGTGATTGTGAGTGGACAGTCGAATCGTCCAGTGATGGGAATTGTCCAAGATTCCTTGTTGGCTGTGCAGAAGATGACCAAGCGTGACGTCTTCATCAAGAAGGACGTGATGATGAACTTGTTGATGTGGGTTCAAGATTGGGACGGGCGGATTCCTCCTCCCACGATTTACAAACCTGAGGAGTTGTGGACAGGAAAGCAGGTCATGTCGATGATTCTTCCAAAAATCAATCTGAAAGGCAAAGCCAACAACGGTGGGCCCAAACCTGATACATTCAACGTCTATGATAACCAAGTGACGGTGATGGAGGGAGAGCTAGTAGAAGGAACTATCGATAAGAAGACTATTGGATCTGGTATGGGCGGTCTCATCCACACTGCATGGTTGGACGTAGGACATGAGGATACAGCACGTTTCATGAATCAAGTGCAGGTCGTTATTAATTACTGGGCCTTGCAAAACAGTTTCAGTATTGGAGTCTGTGATGCTATTGCTGACTTTGCCACGATGGAGCAAATTGCAAGCACTATTAACAAAGCCAAGATGCAGGTGAACGATCTTGTGCGTCAAGGTCAGCGTGGAGAGCTAGAGACACAGCCTGGCCGAACAATGATTGAGTCTTTTGAACAATTTGTCAACAAGGTACTGAACACTGCTCGTGATCATGCTGGTAAATCTGCCCAGTCGAGTTTGGACGAAACTAATAGTGTCAAGGCAATGGTTACTGCAGGATCGAAGGGATCGTTCATTAACATTTCTCAAATCATTGCTTGCGTTGGACAGCAGAACGTGGAAGGAAATCGTATTCCTTACGGATTTAAACGAAGGACTTTGCCTCATTTCTACAAAGATGACTTGGGTCCAGAATCTCGTGGCTTTGTTGAGAACTCGTACCTCAGTGGACTAACTCCTCAAGAGTTTTTCTTCCACGCTATGGGTGGTCGTGAAGGTCTTATTGATACTGCTTGTAAGACGGCCGAGACTGGTTATATCCAGCGTCGTCTCGTGAAGGCAATGGAGACTGTCATGGCAAGGTATGACGGTACTTTGCGTACCTCAGGAGGCCAGATTGTGCAATTCCTTTACGGAGAGGATGGAATGGATGCTGTATGGATTGAACGTCAATCGTTTGATTCTCTTACACTGAACAAGGTTGAGTTTGAAGAGCGATACCTTCTACAATCAGACGACCCAGACTTTGGTTACGATGACCAGAAAATTCCGTTCCTTGGGCAAGACATTATTGAAGACTGCCGTCATAACCCTGAAGTTCAGCAGATGCTTGATCGTGAGATAGATGCGTTGAAGGAAGACCAGCGTAAACTTCGTGTCGTAATGGCAAATCGTGAAGCGGGTAGGGAGGCTGATGTAAACTCCTACGCTCCAGGAAACGTCAAGCGTGTGATTCAAAATGCTCTCCGACAATTCCAAATCGACAAGGGCCTTCCCTCCGACTTGCATCCTAAAGACGTGGTTGAAAAAGTAGAGGCCATGATGAGTCGCCTTGTTGTAGTTGTCGGAGATGATGTGTTGAGCGTTGAAGCACAAAGCAATGCGACAACGTTGTATCGCATTTTGATTAGAAGCTACCTTGCGAGTAAACGTGTCCTCAAGGAGTATCGTTTGAGCGAATCTGCCTTGAATTGGGTGCTCGGAGAGATTGAGACACGTTTCCATCATGCCAAGGTTAGTCCGGGAGAAATGGCAGGTGTGCTTGCAGCCCAAAGTATTGGAGAGCCCGCCACCCAGATGACACTCAACACATTCCACTACGCTGGTGTGTCCGCGAAGAATGTTACATTGGGAGTACCTCGTTTGAAGGAAATTATCAATGTTGCCAAAACTGTCAAGACGCCTGGCTTGACAATTTATTTGCAAGACCACGTGAGTGGCGACGCTGACGTGGCAAAGTTGGTCCATTCGATGATTGAGTACACTGTCCTGGGGGATGTGACGAAGTTGACAGAAATCTACTATGACCCTGATCCTGTCAACACTATTGTGTCAAAAGATCGCGAGTTCGTCAAAGATTACTATGAGATGGGTGAAGAGACTGAAGACTTCCTTCAGCGGTTATCACCGTGGGTACTTCGCATTGAGTTGAACCAAGTTGTCATGGTAGACAAGAAGATCAAAATGAACGAGATTGCTGCTGAAATTGCCAATGAGTATGGTAGTGATTTGAATGTCATCGTGTCAGATGATAACGCTGATGACTTGGTAGCTCGAATCCGTCTAGTGAATGACATGCCTATGATTCAGGGCATGGACGAACTTGGTAATCCCATCATGGCAGATGAAGATGTTGAGCTTGGTCACGAAGATGATGTGTTCATGAAGCAAGTCGAGAAGAGCATGCTCAAGACACTCAAACTCCGCGGAGTTGAAGACGTCAAGAAAGTCTTCATGCGAGGAGGTGCGAAAAAGACTACCTGGGACGATGAAAAGGGATTTGGAATCATTGACGAGTGGGTTCTTGAAACTGACGGGACGAATCTGATGTCTGTCTTAGGTGTCGACTACGTTGACGCTTCTAGAACTATTTCAAATGATATTGTTGAAGTCTTCATGGTACTTGGAATTGAAGGAGTCCGTGGTGCCATTCTTAGTGAGCTTCGAAACGTCATTTCATTTGATGGGTCGTATGTCAACTACCGCCATCTTGCATGTCTTGTAGACGTGATGACAATGCATGGGCACTTGATGGCAGTAGATCGTCACGGAATTAATCGTGTAGAATCTGGGCCATTGTTGCGATGCTCGTTTGAAGAAACAGTAGATATGCTCAACGATGCAGCTATGTTTGCTGAAGAAGAAGTTCTGAAGGGTGTTACTGAGAACATTATGATGGGCCAGCTTGCCCGAGTCGGAACTGGTGATATGGATCTCTTGCTGGACGAACAAAAGGTTGTGCGTGAGGCCATTGAGGTGGTGGTTGATGGGTTTGAAGGTGACAAAGACCTCGGCCTTGCTGGAGGTATTGGCATGCCTACACCTTATGCATCCACTCCCTTCGCATCCAGTCCAAGTATGAGTATGGCGGATATGGGTGCTGGTGCCTTCAGTCCCGCCGTCGGAGGTTTCAGCCCCGCTGTTGGAGGATTCAGTCCTTCATACAGTCCATCTTACAATCCTACAAGTGGCAGTTATGGCTCTGGCGGAGATTTCGGCGCTGCCAGTCCGGCTTACTCTCCAACAAGTCCTGCGTATTCGCCTACAAGCCCAGCATATTCGCCTACCAGTCCAGCTTACTCTCCAACAAGCCCTGCTTATTCACCAACTAGCCCGGCTTACTCGCCTACCAGTCCGGCATATTCACCAACAAGCCCAGCATACTCGCCTACCAGTCCGGCGTATTCTCCAACCAGTCCAGCATACTCTCCAACTAGCCCGGCTTACTCCCCCACTAGTCCTGCTTATTCACCAACGAGTCCAGCGTACTCGCCAACAAGCCCAGCGTATTCTCCAACTAGCCCGGCATATTCACCAACCAGTCCTGCTTATTCGCCTACCAGCCCGGCTTACTCTCCTACTAGTCCAGCGTATTCGCCTACGAGTCCGGCATATTCACCAACAAGTCCTGCTTACTCGCCCACGAGCCCGGCATATTCACCAACAAGTCCGGCATACTCTCCTACTAGCCCGGCTTATTCACCGACAAGTCCTGCTTATTCTCCCACTAGCCCCGCATACTCGCCCACGAGCCCAGCGTATTCGCCAACAAGTCCAGCATACTCGCCCACCAGTCCAGCTTATTCGCCAAGCAGTCCAGCCTACAGCCCTGGTGAACCTGAAAAAGACAATAGTTGATAGAATGAAGTGGGGCGTGACGTGTAATGTTTTATGGGATTGGTCATTTTGGTTGTAACTTGAATAACTCTAAACTTTACCAACGTTGACGCATACTTATAGTAGATGACCGAAGAACGAAGTGACTCGGAGTATCAGTAGTTCACCAATTTGCGAGGGGAGCATCTATTTGCTCGTATGATTGCTAAGTAGTACTGCATCTTGATTGACTGGTGTCGATGACATGCAGGGAACTAAAGATGCCGACAACTCAAACGGAAGATCTTGACAGCCAAGAAAAAAGGCAATAGAAAGCAAGATGACAAACATGAAAAGAATACAAGCGAATACATTGACACCTAATAAAGATCCCTAATGATATTATCATCAACTATGGTAACTTCAAATACATTTTCCCCAATAGATTACAAGTGCTCTTCTTTAGCTAAAATTTCCCCATAAAAGTTCTTCCAACAAGAACAAGTCCTTTACTGCTCCTTCTCGTCCACCTCAACCCACTCCTTCTCCTCCTTCACCTCTGCCTCCTTCTCTTCCCCCTTGGCAGTCAACTCTGTAATCTTCGCAGAAACAACCTCCTTGGCATTATTCAAAGTCTCCGACACATGATACTCCCCATCAAGTTCGGCAACTTTTGTTGAAATTCCGGCATTCTCATCAATCTCCTTTACTTTTCCGGTGATCATGGCCCATAGGTTCATTAGGTAGGCTAGGAAGGCATCGGCCTTTTCTTCCTCTTTGATTGGCTCAGACTCTTCTACCACCTTGGCGGGTGTTGATTCGGTTTCGGCAGGTGGGGGGGCGGCGACTTCGGTCATGATGCTGGCTTCATCGTCGTCATCGGTGGTGGCGGCGGCGTCGGTTGTGGGGGTGGTGGTATCAATTGGGGTGGGCTCGGCGACTTCAGACATGATTGTTTGTTGTTGTTGTTGTTGATGGTAATGTTAGTGGAAGTGTTGTGCAGGTTGCTGGGGTAGATGAATTATGAATCGCCAAGTAGTAGGCAGTTGGAGAACATGGTAGTGAGAGTGCATCCATGCCATGAGAGTGAGATGGTTATCTAGTACTGATTCCTTTGTATGTAGGAAAATTCCTTTGAGGTGGGACGTTCCCAGTTTAGAGACAGTCCATGTTTCGACACATTGAACCGGCACCAATTCTCCCAAAAGACTCCACCGCCCACCGAAACATGTTGGCATTGGCTTTCATGCACATGTATCATTTGACACTTGATAATAATTCAATGGCTGCATCAGACAACAGAGGAGCTGTATATTAAAAGGGGTCGGAGAAATCAAAGCTGAATATTTTGCAGCCATTACCCAGTAGCATCACTGCACTTTCAACACAACTAATGTCATCCGAGAGTAGAGCAGCCGCAGCTGCCAAATTTTCGGCCCCTGTCATCGAAGCAGAGGAATGGGCAGCATTAGACGCTGCAGCAGCAGCTGACAATAATCCGATTCCATTCCCAGAGAGTGAAGACTGGGATGAGGATGATTTTGATGCCAATGATTCTGCTGCCGAAAAAGAGCAGTCTGACGAAGTGGTGCAACTATTAGTTGAGGATGATTCTTTCTCGCCTGTAGTGACAACTGACCAGTCAACAGCAGTAGACAACAAAGAAGAAATAATGCCCATGCAACAACCATTACTATCCTCTTCAGAAGAGGATTTGACCGTTGAATCACCGAGTAATACAGAGGGAACAGCTAATGAGTTTGCAGATGAATCATTGTCAATGAACAATGGAGGAGAGAGTGCAGAAAACGACAACAACAGTAGCATTGCTTGTGTGGATGATAACACCACCACAACAGCTAATACTACATCTGCCAAAGTATTGACAACAAATATTACATCATCCGAAAAGCGACGTCAGCGTAGAGAAAGACGTCAAATGAAACCTGAGGGGCAACAACAACAACCCAAGCAGCAGCAGCAACCACGATCACCAAGAGAACCGCCGCAGAGTAGTGAACTCTCTGCGGAGATTGCTGATGATACGGCTGTAACCGAGGCTACTTCACCACCACCAACAGCGTCACCACAATTAAAATGGAAACAACGAATGGCTGAACGTGTTGCCCAAGGAAAAGTTACTGTAAAAGCTACACCAAAATCATCCACTTCCCAACAAGACGACAATAATGATGATTTAGTTAGTTGCTGCAGAAACTCCTCCAACGTTCAATCCTCATTTATTAATCACCACTTCCAATAATACAGTGGAACTCCTCATTGATGAAGATGAGATACAACAAGCCAAAGCTGATACTATCAATGGTGGAATTTTAATACCATCATTTCTGGAGAATAATGCATCAACTTTGGAGGACACTACTCCCGTGGATAAGAATGAGGCACGACGACAGAGAAGGTCAGTACGTAACAACAACAACAACAATGAGGCTAATGAGAAAGAGGAGAAGAGTACATTGGAATTGCTTGTTATGGCGGAAGAGGCTCTTGGTAGTAGCAGTGATGATCGTGATGATGTGGTTGCAAAGGAAGAGGAGGTGGAGAAGGAAATCACTTCCATTCCTTCCGTAGACAAGACGACTCTCCTACTATCGACAGAGACGGACACTCCCTCTAAAGTGCCACCTCGCTCAGCTTCTCCAGATTCCTTTACTGATGATGATGATGATGAAGATGAAGATGTCGATCCAATTATTGCAGATAGAATCTCGAGAGCACTTGATGATGCAAGGGTCAAGAGGGAGGCTAAATTACAAAATGACATTGACAATAATATTGAAGAAAACAACGAGCTCTTTGATGTGGGGTACAACTCAAAGGACCTGGTCAATGAGGATGAAGCGAGAGAAATGTTTCCTACACAAAATGCAATTGAGATATCTGTGAAAGAAGAAGGAGAAGGAGAATCTTCCGCGTCAATTGCACCAGAGGCAGCCTGGGATACTGAGCATATAGCAACGCTAAGTAAAGCTTTGGACGACAGTAGGGCTCATAACAGTAGGATTGCCAAAACGGATGATGGAAAGCCATTGCTGCAGCTTGAGACGGCTTTTTCTGATGATGACGACAAGGAAAGTCTTGAGGCGGCATCATCATCATCAAAGCTGATGTCACAGAAGGAGCGCATTGCAATGTATACAAGTGAGGAAGGATTTGGAGTTGGGGAGGATTCATCAGTGGAAGATGGCGACTTGGAAGGCGACGTTGAAAGTGTTGCTGACAAGACAGATGAAGATGACGATGATGACAACGACGAGGAGGAAGAAATTGGTTACGAAGACTTGACTAATATGGATCATGACAATGATGATACTAATGATGAAATCAGTGACGAAGTGTTGGATCAAAGTGAGATTGGCAAGATTAACAGCGACAATGTTCCAACATTTTCTGTCGAAGCATTCGAAGCATCAAAGGAACGCGCCCAACGGTGGAGTAGAAATCCAGATGCTGTATCAGATATTGATGACGAGTCTGACTCTTACCCAACAAGAACAAGTGGTGTCAAAGGAATGATTGGAGAGAAGAAAGAAAGCTCGGCGGTAATGATAAAGATCCCTCCGCCGCCACCAGATAAATTACAGCAATGGATGGAGAGCAAAAGTATCAAAAGCACTCCAACAATGGCAGTGAGCAACTTGAAAGAGGTTGAGTTGTCACCTCCCACTCCTAAACCAACTACATTAAAGGAAGGTGAAGTCAAATTGAATACCTCTCCGTACAAAATCACCACTCCGAAGTCACCAACAAAAAAGAAGCCAAACACAATTATTGAGGAACTGGATCTCGTAAGCCACAAGAAAATGGCAGAAAAGATTGCATTTGCAAGTTCAAAGGCAGCGAAAAAGTTTGAGGAGGAATACTCGCACGGTAATTTACAAGAAGGCCAACGTCCCAGTGATTCGCCCCAAACACAATCTCCAGTTTCTCCTGAACGAAATGTGTTGATGCCAACAGTAGGGGAGCTTGTTGGTGGTGCGTTTAGTCCATGGAAGATACCAGAGCGTGACGATGATAGCAATGTCTCCTTGAATCGAGCGTTTTCGGAGAATGAGAGCTTCTCAAATGCAACGGCAGCAGCTCTGCGTGCCATGAGCAGCAGTGAACAAGGGAAGAAAAGTTCCCCGCAGAAAGGTGATAAGTCGCCTGAAGAATCTTTCGAAGTTAGCATTAATATTGATGACGCCATTGATGAAGACGAAGAGGGTGTATTAACTGAAGTTCTCCAATGGCTGTTTGATGAAGTTCTACCCCCTACCTCGTCAATCGCTGCAGCATTTTCCGCTTTTGACTTGAATATATCTACAACGGTCCAGGCAGATCGGATTCGGGCCATATCAAATGACGATGAAAGCTTCAATACAATATGCGAGTTTGTCTCGTCTGCTGTAATGAGCCAGCATGGTCACAAGATAGACAAATATGAACAATGCAAGGATTTCAGTGCGACAGGTATCAAACCATTTGTTATTCCATTATCAATAGATAGTAGGCCGAAAGTAGAGGTTTTGGCGACGAGTTTCATGTCTTTCTTGGAGCAAGTATCCAATCTTGCGGAGAAACCTTTACCGTGGGGTGAGGCCAATCCGTTGCTCGATTCAGTAATGAACAATCTCAGCACAAAGCAACTTCGCAGCAAGAAACAACGGAAGACAATGCAGGACCTGATATTTCCAGACGAAGAAAGCGTTATCACCATTTTTCAATATTTACGTGAAGTTTGTGGCCATTATACAAGGGCACGGAGAAAGAAAGAAAAAAGTCACAACAGAACGCTGTCGCCAGAATATATTCACGGGTTTACTATTGATGCGCCACGGAATGCAGAAATAATGGGTATCACAACTGTGCGTCGAAGCAACCAACGGAAGCGTAATACCAAAGCGCCTGCAAAGCCGAAAAATCCCCTCAACAAGGAGTCACTGCGCAAACTGAATAACTTGAATCTAATCTTCCCAAAAACAAGCCCAAGTCCATTCGAGACAGCGGTTTGGAATGATCCGAGTATTATATTGTCAGTTTTGAGCTTTCTTGGTAACCCTGTGACGGTGTGTGTCTTCAAACGTCTCAACGTTTTCTGTAATAGAGTTGTATGCGAGAACGAGCATGTGTTGATGAGGGATGCTGTTCGACTTGGAGGTATGAGTAAATATGTTCGACCGTCATTCTGGCTGTGGGTAACGGAGAAAAGCCAGCCTGAAGATCCTATACATCCGATACCTCAACGCCAAGGTTTGGGATTGCGTGGTTTATCGAAACAAAAGCAAGAGTATTACCGAGGTCGTGATTTCATGATATTGAAAGATCTAGGAGCAGCGGGGAAATGGCATCCCATCATCGAGAGAGATGTAACTCGGGCTTTTGGCAATATGCCTCCACATAAAACAGGTGCCCGTTATCGTCAAGATTCAATCGTGCGTGCGCTTGTTACATTTGGAAGAGAGGAGCTAATTAGGAGCAGTCGAAGCTTCCAACCTAAAGCAATGGACAGGCTTCCAGAAGGATCACAAGCGAAGCATTTCAAATTATCATCGCGCCTTGATCACAGACAAGATGAATACTGTGACTCAAGTGATGGGAGCTTGACGCCCACGGATACAGTGAGTGACTGGGGAGGCATATCACCCGTGGCCAGTTATGCTAGCGAAGACCACGCTGCCGGAAATGTCGAAGACCTCAAAGTTCAAGTCGTTTCCTACGAAAGTATGGACGGAAACTCCAAATCGAAGCTCAGCACTGCAAAGTCGGACATCAGTGATCCTGTCTTGTGTGGAAATGCCCTTACTACCGAAATGAAGGTTGACATGCAAAAGAAGCTGCGATCTATTCTTCACGCACTTGCTGCAAGACATCAGGGGGTGGGATATTGCCAAGGAATGGATTACATCGTTGCCCATTTACTTCGAGTTCTCCAGGATACAATTTTGCTTCGTATAATAAAGTCAGAAGATTGGCATACAATGCCAAATGACATGCTGCGAAAGAGAATGAGCGAGATCAACTCAAACACCGAAATAGTGGAAGAAGTTGTGTTTCGTGTTATGGACACTTTCTTCACAACCTACAGTTTGCAGCATATGTACTGGCCAGAGCTGAGATGCCTCAAGACTTGTTGCAGAGTCTTTGAAATTCTGATTCGGCAGAAACTCCCTGTTCTGGCAGACCATTTCGAGCACCATGACTTGAATGTAGGTCTCTTTGCGCTAGGATGGTTTCAGACGCTTTTCCTCTACTTGCCCTCAATGCCATCTGCAACGGTTTGCCACATGTGGGATATTTGGCTTGTTGAGCGAAGCTTCAAAATCTTCTTTCGTGTAGGCACAGCCATCTTGTTTTTGTCTCAGCCAACCTTGCTTAATCATGACCTGGAAGGGATGATGACGTATTTGAACACATTTCCCGACGCCACACTTTTACGTGCTGATATCTTGATCCCTTGTGCTCTGCAAATCAAGATTACTAATAAAATGCTGGTTGAAATTGAGATGGAGGCAACTGATTTCCTCAATCACGGTGGCCACGGAATGCCACCGGCAATGGGATGATGCAAAATGTCCTGTTCATCTTTGTATAAGTAGTTTCAATAATAGAATGGTACAGAAAGTAATTCTAGTTCCTATTCCTATGGTTCTATGTTAATCTAATACAAATTCAGTTGACCATCGCCTAGAGATGTCTTAGTAGCAGCCATCTACCTTTTCCCTTATGTCCGGCTTGGCATCTGGACACGATTCCTCCATTGCTTCTTTCGGACAAGATGTCACCAACTCTTGCATTGACTGCACGTACTGTTCGTTCTTGATATTTTGAGCTCGCTTCAGAATTGTTTTATAAACCTGTATCTCGTTGCAAAGCGTCTCGCACAGGACAACCTTGGCAGCATCACTGAGATAAACCTCCTCTGGTTTCTTTTCGCGTGCATTGTTTACAGGGACGTGCTCCTGTGTAAAATCAGCAGCCCCGCCTAAAAGTGTTTCAACGGCGTTCCAATCATCAACGATGTGTTCGTTGCGGATTACAACAATGTTTGCATCTGGTGACACCATCTCGTAGTAGTATTGGTAATTATAGTACCAGTGGATCAAGCTAGTCTCGGTCCCCAAAAGCGCGTTCTTTGATCTTACTCGGCATTCTTCTGTTGCATTGTGGCTATCTTTCACTAGCCCTCTCTCAGCAAGATCATTCAAGCTTGAAAACTCGCAATCAAAGATCAATTCTTTGTCTCTGACCCATCCCTTTGAGGTTGAATTTTTCTCTAAAAGTTTTTGTTTGCCATAGTTAAAAGCACTCAAAGCGCGAGCCAGAGGGTCACGGACAACAAATAGGTTATACGCAGCTTCATCGGAGCAATCATGCACACATCTATGGGTAGCATGGGCTGTAGTAGCCGCCAAAAGGCTTGTAACAGTCTGGTTGTTGGTGTCGCAATGCAGTGAAAATCCCAATAGGCAGCCAATGGTCGACCCTCCAGCTTTTCCAACGTGCATGAAGCATGTCTGCTTGTCCGGTGTTATATGCTTATTGAGTGGGAATCGCTTCTTTGTCCAGTATGGTATATCGGCTTTAGGCCACGTTTTGTGGAAGTTTGAATCGGGATAAAAGAAGTGCTTGTTTCCTGCGTTTGCTACATACCAAGATAGACCCTTCTTCAGATACTCTGCAAAAGAGGAGTCGAACAGTGGCGTCGTCGTGTCTTTTATATCGTTTTCTTCATCTGTCAAGTCGAAACTAAATGTTTCAGCCTTTATGAGATCGTCTTCTGCAGCCGCGTTTGATATACCTAGAAATCGAGTGGAAGCCGATAATTTAATGGAAGCTAGTGACAATGCAAGAGCAGCGCAGCAGAAGAGCACCTTGTTACGATTGGCGTTCGAGCCTCCGTCTTTTCTATATCGAGAGTCACTATTTGGCAGCATGGTCGGCAGATCTGCGGGCTGTTTGTTGCTTACGCCTAGGTGTATGAGTTCCCTTCTGATTGATGATAACTGTCTCTGTATAGGCTGATTGATATGAGCCGCAATCCATTCAGCCATTTACCTCTCACAAAATTTTCGTTCAGGTCTTGTGAGATTTTTTGGTGGAGTTTGGAATTTGATGCGAGGAGGGGGGTCTTTTCTGAGGAGATGGTTGCAAGAAAACCTCAATCGGTGTGACATCCGAGCAATGACGTCATCTTTTCCATTTCTCAAATTCTTTGGGGCTTTCCATTTTTCGTCACAAAACCACGTCGATGTTTATTTTTCCGTCGTCTTGAAGCCTTGAAGCTAGATCTAGCAACATAAATGAAATACATACTTTGTACACTACCAACCTTGCCATGACAATCCTCAGCAGTCTCCTCTTATGTGTGGCTAGCCATCCCGTGCTAGTTCAATCATTTTCAGCCGCTACCGCTACCGCTGGCATCCTCCGCGAACCTACGATTCCTGATGTCTTGAACATATCACCTCCAGCGAAAATACCACCATCAGTTGCAATTGATTTGGCTGCAGACGGTGTGGCTGTGGTAGACAACTATGCATGTCCTGATACAGTGAACTTACTACGCTTTGATGCCTTAAGGCTGCAATATGCTGGACAAGATCGCACTGCCGGCGTCAACATAAACACCGTCCCGAGTGGTGGTAGAGAGCTACGCAAATGTAGCCAGTTCTGGCTGCAAGATGTTGAGTCTGGATATGGATATTTGGGTCCTGAATACATCTCTGAGTTGGTGACAACCATTGAGGACGAAGTTGATGGAACATCTCCTTTATCACGTAATAGGCATGAAACAGCAGCAGCTGCCGCGGCAGGTGAATCAGCGATTGATCAAATAATACATCGCCAAGAAACTGAGGCGGCATATCTGTACTACAATGAAGGGGGATACTACGATTGGCACTTCGATACACCTCACACACTTAAATCGAGCAAATCTGAAGACACAGGATATCATCGAAGAGCATTCTCGTTCCTGCTCTATTTAGGAGGACACGAAAACGATGCAGAGCCTTGGAATGTTGAAGAGGATGGAGGAGAGTTGCGTGTATACCCGCGCCTCAGTTTGGAAGATCAGCGTATACGTATAAACGGTACGCTGAAAGATATAGAAGGCCACGTAGGCGACCCAACCGGTAGGACAGATTACACAGATATAACTCCTCAGGAGGGTACACTCGTAATATTCAAGTCAGAGGCAATATGCCATCAAGTGTTGAAGACAAATAGAAAACGATTAGTTGTTGTTGGCTGGATTCATGGAGATTTGAACGAATACGAGTAGACTTCATATATACTGTACACATGCCTCGGTATTTGGAGAGGCAATATTCACGTTGTTTATAAAGGAGGCCCAGCCAAAAAGAAAACATGATTTACAGATTGTATTTACATACTTGGATCACTAAATGACAATAATGAACGACTCAATATATCAATTCACCTTTTGCTTTTTCAACTTTCAAGCTAATGTCTGGCATGTCATCTGCACACGATTCCTCCATTGCTTCTTTCGGACAAGATGTCTTCAACTCCTGCATCGACTGTATGTACTGTTCTTTGTTTATGTTTTGAGCTTGCTTCAGAATTGTTTTATACACCTGTATCTCATTGCAGAGAGTCTCGCACAGGACAACCTTGGCAGCATCACTGAGATAGACCTCCTCTGGTTTCTTTTCATATTGATTGTTCACAGGGAGCGACTCCTTTGTCAAATCAGCAGCCCCGCCTAAAAGTGTTTCAACTGCGTTCCAATCATCAACGATATGTTCGTTGCGGATAACGACAATGTTTGCATCTGGTGGCATCGACTCGTAGTAGAATTGGTAGTTATAGTACCAGTGCACGAGATTGTCTCCTGTACCCAACAAAGCTTTCTTTGCCCTATCTTTGCATTCGTCAGATGCATCATTATTGCCTTTCACTAGCCCTCTCTCAGCAAGATCATTTAAGGTCCAAAAGTCGCAATCGACATACAACTCTTTATCCTTGTATTTCTTCGAGAATGGATGCTTCTCACTGAGGTCAGGCTTGGCATAATTGAAAGCACTCAAAGCACGAGCCAGAGGATTCCTTATGACGAATAGATAGTTTGCCGCTTCGTCAGAGCAGTCATACACACCTCGATGAAATGAGTGTGCTGTTGTAGCTGCCAAAAGGCTCGGTACTGATTGAAAGTTTGTTTTATCGTCATCTCCACAATGTATTAAAAACCCAAGCATACACCCGATTGTTGATCCCCCAGCTTTTCCGACGTGCATAAAGCATGTCTGCTTGTCCGGTGTCATATGCTTATTGAGTGGAAAAACTTTCTTGAACCATAATGGGAGGGTTGCGTTGGCACGACGATGAGGATAGCTAGAATCTTTGTATTGATATGGCTTCCCTCCATCGTATGCTTCTATATAATATGAAAGACCCTTTTTGAGATACTCCGCAAAGGATGAGTCGAACATAGGAGGTTTGGCAGCAGCTTCTTCAGATTCTACTGGAGCGTCCGATTCCAAATATGCACGAAGTGCTGGTGACGGGTTGTATGCACTGAGTAGACGCCCAGCGCTCCAGCAATAAATAACAGATAAAGCAAGGGCCATCCCTATCCACATACCAAACCATGGTACGGCTCTATGCTCCTTGTCGGTGCTGCGGCGAGCGATTCGGGTCATGATAATGTTCAAAACAATTTCCAAGGTGTCTAATTACTTCTTCTCCTTGAATGCAAGCTTGTTGTTTTCAGTTCGAACTGGAGAGTAGCGTTAGTGAGATGGGCATGAGGTGGCAAAATTTGGAAGGGATGATTGACCTTGCAATAGCAAGAGATCATGAGTCGTGTGTTTGGATTGGCTCTCGTTCGTGCAAGAGAGGGCTTCTTTGGCGGCCGAACGGACAACGGATGTCACACTGACTACCGCACCTGTTTTACATACTTTAACTCATTGCGGTACGTCCACAGATTCCGCAGTCATCTCTTCCCTGTGTTAGTTTATTTCAATATCAGTATATTCTACTTTGGCATATTTGCCGCCTCTTCCATTCTTTCCATGTCTTCTCAGCTTTTTTACCATTGCATATGCAGCTAGAACCAACGTCATGATGCCGACAATGGCCACAAATACCGGACTGATAGAAGTAGCAGACGTTCTTGAACCTTTATCCTCTGCTACTACTGTGTCAAGACATAATGGGCCAGAGTACTCTGTGTTGCACGAGCATGTTTTGTCAATGTCATTCCACCATCCATCATTGACTTCGCATGCATCTCTCGCAAAGAAGTTCATCACTTCATTCGCCATTGGAAATGCTTTATCAAAGGATGGTTGGTTGAAGTGGCCCGAATGATCGTAGGTACATATTGTAGTGTTTGAAATACAGTTTGATGAGGTAAGGCATCGTATGCCGTCATCTTTGTTAGCATATGAAGTCTCTGCGAGAAGCGTCTCATCATTATTGCATCCATTCACTTCAACAGCCCAATCCCTTGCAACATCCATTACATCAGTGCAGGTATCAGCAGCAATATTACAGCAACACTTTGGTAGATTTGGGTCGTGACAACAGCCTGTAGGACGGACGAAGGGATCATCCATTCCTTGATGAATGAACAATGGCTTACCACCAGACATGTCGCCTCTCTTTAACTCTGACTCTACACCTGCAATAAAGCCAGAAATCGGGGCAATTCCTCGAAATAACTCTGAAGCATGCATCACCAAGAACCCTCCATTACTCCATCCCGTCGCGTAGGTGAATTGCGGCTTTACAAATGCGAATTCATTGCTCAATGCAGACTGAATATTTGACAAAAAGCCAACGTCGTCAAGTTGATTGTCAAGGGCATAACCGCAGCAGTGCCTCGCATTCCAGCTGTGCTTAATTCCCTCAGGTGCGACTAGAACAAAATTGTGTTCGTTTGCGTGGTGTGCGAATGATGTGTACATCGTCATAGCGGAACATCCGAAACAGTGGATTGCAAAGACCAGCGGCAGTGTCGGCGGTAGGTTGTCACCAGCAGTGGTGTTGTTTTGTTCATTGCATATACTGTTTGGAATGTGCAGCAAATAAGAACGATTGCAGTCGTCTGGATTTGCTTCTTTGCAGTCCGAGATTGTGATGTCTCTCTTTATGAGTTTATTACATTCGAGTTCTGTCATGTTGATGGATGGCGTTATGTTTTATGTTTCAGATAGTAAGCCCATCATTTGGAGCTGTGTAACTGCTAGCAATGTGACGCCTACAGAATGTTTACTACCAGTACTTGTTGGTGTGTGGTTTGTTCTTGTGCTGCCGTTGCTCTGAGGGGCGGTTGTAAATATCAACATCATGGTCGAGATCTTTGATCTTTCATCTTTCAGATGATGTGACAGCAAAAAAATCCGCGAAGCGCAGTTCTGGCGGCAAGGGGCCGCTTCATTATCCGCCTTCGTGATTGCATTGCAAGTTGCAACATGTAATGGCCTGTAATGGCGAACCCTATGCGACATAATACAGCGGAGCATGAAGCTGAGAGCTACACATCATTTGAAAGAGTAGTACGCATTCAACTGATTGGAGAGTTCGTCTGTGAGGCATTTGGAGCTATATATGAAAGATACTAGGTGAATGCTCGAAAGATGGTGCAGTCACTGAAGTGCTCAAGCTTTCACACCCGCACAGTCACGTTGCCAGATTGCAATGAAGATGACCAACAAGATTGTACTCGCGTCTATCACCTCGTTTTGCCTCGTATCCTGTGTCACTCAGGTGTTCGTCGTCTTGGAGAGGCTCCTGAAGAGAATGAATACTTTGAGGGGACGCATAAGCGAGTGGGCACGCTGCCTCTTGTCTTTGCTCTACACGCATTTGAAGAGGACGCTAGATCAATGGAGGTGTTCATCCCATACGCCGATGCAAGCAATTTTGTCCTAGTCTTACCAGAGGGCAAAGAGTTTAGTTTCAACGCTGGAGATTGTTGTGGAGCTGCAAAGCATGATGATATCAACGACGTTGAGTATCTAGCCCATCTCAAACAAGAACTAACGCAAGAGTTCAGCTTTTTGCATCCAAGCTTGACATATGGAATAGGATGGAACAACGGGGCATTCATGTTGACATATGCAATGCAACACGCTCCAAGCATGTTCAACGCGATTGTACCTATTGCTGGATATACACATCGTCTGCAAGAAATGGTAAATGCAGATGCTGGTATGATGTTGCACTACTCATTAGATGACACCCAAACTCGCCCTTCTGGTTGCTGTGACAACCCAAATTTGCCGGAATGCAACGGAGAAGTAATGTCTGATTGGTGTGTTTCTATTTTACAATTCTTTGACTTGTGGGCAACGGAAGTCGATCAGTGCTCAATCAGCGATGCATCTGTTGGTTTTGACAATCGCATAGTTTCCAACAACGATGGGTTGGAATACAGCTTTTCGTATCGGGACAATGCCACAGTATTTGAGTTGAAGCCAGACACGAACAATCCTGAGAAGGTTGACAAGTTGTTTCAATCAAAGCTTCCAATGTCGACAACTTACCACGACGAAGAAAAGGGCGTCACATGTCTGACTGTAACATCTTCTAGCTGCGTCTCGAACTCGACACTTTGTCTATATACCAAGCAAGGTGACTTCCGACCCAATTTTGCCAAATCATTTTTCATGTATGATGAAGTCATGAACTATATTGCAACAGACGCGTGTAAAATGAATGATGGTCAAATGGTATCCGCTTCGTCGAAGAGAGTATGTGCTTGCGAAATAACATCAGATGAAGATGAAGTAGAATATGGTGGCACATTTTGCTTTGACGAGCTGAATGAAGACGGAACGTTCAAACCAAGAGAAATTGCTCCTTCACTTCAGTCATTATCATCTGCGGCGCGGCATCAAACTCTATCACGTGTGTTTGTCGGTATGTTTGTTGCTATGTTTGCAGTGGTTGTGCTCGCTATTGGGCGCCTCAAAAAGAGACGCGTTGTGGCCCGAAAGAATGTAGAACGGCAGATCTATGATCACTGCGATCAGTATAGTCCAAATTACCGTGATTTTGGCAGAAAGGACACCGAAAAAGTTTCCAATGTCAAAAAGAAGAAGCACGACGACGATACCCTTACAAATGACAGTGAGCACAGTGAACATGCATCACCTTTTCGTTACAGAGATCAGATTCATGATACTTCAAATCATCACTTGGACACGAGCGAATGGGATGAACATCAATCACCTTACCTATTCAATATAATCAAGGCAGCTGAAATGGCAGAGGTGAGGCAACATTCTGGAAGAGAAAGAGAAGATAGTTTGGAAAGTCTAGACAGTTATCTAGAAGAGCATCAGCCACCATGGGAAGTATGCCAACAGGAGAAGATACCCGCCGAGGAGAGAAAGAAATCAAAAGGATCCAAAAAGGGATCCAAAAAGATCCTTCCGACGAGTCTAATGCACGTGATAAATGCTCCAACTGCTTACCTTGATTCAGCAGATCGTCGGCTACTTCGAAGATACAGACAACAACAGAAAGATGACGATGTAAATATGGCGATTATTGGCGGAGTGAAAAACGCGCTCATCCGCAAAAACAGTGAACAAGGGAGAGGATCTCCTTCCATCGAAACAAGTGTTGATAATTCTCTAGGTAGAGGTGAAGCGTCGTTATCAAACGACTTGGAGCAAATCGAAGCTTCCATGGGAACAATGACTTAAAATTACCATCCTATGGTAGCGGATGTGTACAATTTAGGTTTACATCTTAGGCTTCGCACTGTCCATGAAAACTTTCTCTGCTACGCCTACCTTCCCCATTACGAAGAAGAAGGCGTCTCTGAAGTTTGAGAAGAAGCTCGATCCAGCCTCCAAATACCCCAGAAAAGCTGATTTAGCAGTGATGCTTGCTGTGGGCAGCCATCGACGGTTCTCGTACTCCTTTAGTAGCACTTTCAAGTCGACTTTATCGTCATCTGTCGACTGTTGGAATTGAGAATTGTATTGAGATATTTTTGATGATAAACAGACGGCATCTTGAATCGCTTGGTTCCCTCCTTGCCCCAAGAATGGAGGCATCGCGTGCGCTGCGTCACCAGCGAGAACTGCGTACTTTGACGTTTTACTACCAAACCATCCTGAGTTGGGTTTGGAGAACTCGCGAACCCATCCATTGAAAGAGAACGGATTGTGAAAGTATATTCCGAGATCAAAGAATCGATTTGACTTTTCCACAATTCGAGCAACATCGTTACTTGGTATAGAAGCTGCTTGCAGTACTTCCAAGCATTCCTCTACATGGTCTTTCGGAACACGGTTGTCTTGAGTCCAATCAATGTTCTCATCTGCAGGCTTTGCATCAGAACTTTCTTCTGGTTTTCTTTTTGGGAATGGCCCAATATAATTATCATCCATATAGATGAGGAAAGCTCCCTTAGCAACTGGCTCTCCTTTGCCTGCACCATACATAGACGTAAGAGCATAAGCACCATTTCCAAAGAATTGCGTGAACTGAGCCCCAGTGGCATCTTTATCTGTCTCATCTCCTTCTTGAATTGCAAAAGTAATTCGTATCCCAGAGTAAATTGCGGAAGATGATGCCTTGTCGTCTGCTCCATCAGTGTTAGTCTTTCCTGTATTGACAAAGTCCTTGACAACAGATTTAATGCCATCGGCTCCAACAACAAGGTCATATTTTGGATCTGTGCTGCCCCCATCAGTAAATTGCAAGCTTATGCCAGACTCTGAATCAGAATAATCCAGTCCACTCAGTCTCTTCCCAAATTGTACTTGAGTGCCATGTTCCTTCATCAGCTCTTCATGAAGTATTCGCTGCAGTGTCCCTCGTAAAATTGTATAAGCAAGAACCTCACCATCTTCTGTTATTAATTCCTCCACGCTGCTACGAATTGACTTTTGTATATCTAATTCCAACAACTTCCATGGTTCATTTGAATTACCAAACCAAGGGCGGCATCTTGAAATGACACGTTCCAACGGCAAAGAAGCATCAGCTACATTCCGTTGCAACTGTGGCGAAATCTCGCGTAGAGCTGCCATTCCTCCAGTAAGTTGAATTCCCGAACCGATCTTTTCATCCAGCTCGGAACTGAGTCAAAGATGTCAACAACTTCAATATCTCCCGATCGTAATAGAGCATGTGCAAGTGATAATCCGCAGATTCCTGAACCGATAATGGCAACTTTTCGTACTGGCTGAAGCTCGGTATCGGCTGATATGGAAGCCGATAAGCTTGTGGAGGCAAACGTTGTTCGTTTCGTGGTAGCACTACCCTTGACTGGAGAGAAAGCGCATGATGAATCTATTATCAAAGCGAGTAAAGATAGAAGCACTGCAACTCTCCCCATTGTTGCTGATGTTATTATAGTCATCATCGTCTACCCTCGGCGTACTATGCAATTCCCTTTATGGATTGTAGTTCTAGAGGCAATGTTACGCATTACCGCCCTAAAGAAGTGATCGATATCGTCGTCATCGCTTCGGTCATCGTCACGGAACACAAGGATTTTGGTTTTTGGGGTCGGACAGTTGCCGGACCAGCGGACACAATCAGGGCAGTTGTCCGGTAAAAGAGACGTGCACAGCACATGTCGTGCAAGCAAAACAGAAACCTCCATGAATGAGCGACGGAACGGCTCATAATAACTTATCCCAGCCATCATTATCAACGCTGGAGAACAACAAAGCTCTGCAAGCACTCTTGAATAATATCAGCAATAGAATAATTTATTTGATATCATGGTTCTGAACAGTCACACTCCCTATGATGACCCCAGTGACGAAGAGGAGGAGTGGGAGTTTCTCAATAGTGATGACACCACACCAACTGATTTGCAGTTGGAAGTAGCAGAACAACCACCTCCCATTGCCGCGACACCAGTTGCCGCTACTAATGCTACTACCATTGGTCTGGAGACAACTAATGATGGGTCAAAAGATGATGTACGATCGACCGATGATGCAATTTCTAACACGGAACATTCCGTCGCTGAAGAAGCTGCGATAGTGGAAAATAGATCTCTCGAAAATAGACAGGATGAAAGCGAAACAAACAGTGGTGCAAGCACAGCGGGGAGAAACAGTGATGTAGTTAGCAGCGAAGTCATGGTCGAGGCAGAGCAACAACCACTTGAAGAGGAAGATACTTCTTCTGTCACAAGTGGTGGAACCCCCAGGAATAGTGAGGAAGAAGACTCTGCTCCTCCTCCTCAACAGCAACAACATCAACACACTCCAAACAACACAAACGATCATCCATTGCGAAACACATGGAATTTCCTCGAGAATACTTTCCAAGGTATAGATAATCAACATCAGCTCCGTCGTAGGACAAGCAACTCTGTCAAACACATCAATCAATCCATGCAAAATCTATTTTCCAACATTACAGATGAAACGCAACGTGTTCGTGACCAAGCCGATGTGCATGCACGAAATGCATCAACTCATGTAAGTCAGGCTGCGTCTTCTGCTAGAGAGTCGATTAGTCGTGCCAATGCAGAATATAAACTGTCGGAGAAGGTAGCAACTGTTGCAGTAATTGGAGGAGCAACGTTGTTGGCGTTGGGTAATCCAAGAGCTGGCGTGACTGCATTGGCTGTTGCTGG
Source organism: Skeletonema marinoi (assembly GCA_030544225.1). Taxonomy (NCBI): domain Eukaryota; phylum Bacillariophyta; class Thalassiosirophyceae; order Thalassiosirales; family Thalassiosiraceae; genus Skeletonema; species Skeletonema marinoi. The sequence continues at coordinate 1,115,627 of CM060491.1, forward strand.
GGCTTCGCTTGCTGTTGGAGAGGTAACTTCTGCGAATTATGAAGAGTCTCCTCATAGTAGAGAAGAATATGGACTACCAGAGGGTGTTCATATTGATTAGAAGGAGAGAACTTGTTTCTTGTATTGTTTTAGTTGTTGTTTTGAAGTAGAGTTAAAGAAAGAAAAATCGAAAAAATTGGGATACATGTAGCTTCAATTGCATAAAATCTATTGAATTTACAACAAAAAGATAAAGGAGAACCATCAAACAATCAATTTTCAGACAACACTTATAAGCAGCTAAAATTGAATGCAGATAATAGAAACAAATTCGACCTCATCAGGTCAACTAAAATGTTGTAGCATCACCGAGACCAAGCCAAACCGCATGCGTAATCAACGTTCAACTATCATGGCTCACTAGAAGCTGTGGATTGTCATATTCACAGCGTGAGATACGATTTGGCCGTCAACAGAGGAGCTTGCGGCCGTCTCGGATGGCCTCATCAGGTCACCTACGACGTTGTAGCGACGCCCATACGATCAATCAATGCTTGAGCCGTGAAAAAGATGCTTCTATACTATCATGACCAACTATTATGGCTCACTAGAAGCTGTGGATTGTCATATTCACAGCGTGAGATACGATTTGGCCGTCAACAGAGGAGCTTGCGGCCGTCTCGGATGGCCTCATCAGGTCACCTACGACGTTGTAGCGACGCCCATACGATCAATCAATGCTTGAGCCGTGAAAAAGATGCTTCTATACTATCATGGCCAACTATCATGGCTCACTAGAAGCTGTGGATTGTCATATTCACAGCGTGAGATACGATTTGGCCGTCAACAGAGGAGCTTGCGGCCGTCTCGGATGGCCTCATCAGGTCACCTACGACGTTGTAGCGACGCCCATACGATCAATCAATGCTTGAGCCGTGAAAAAGATGCTTCTATACTATCATGGCCAACTATCATGGCTCACTAGAAGCTGTGGATTGTCATATTCACAGCGTGAGATACGATTTGGCCGTCAACAGAGGAGCTGGCGGCCGTCTCGGATGTGTTACCAGGTCACCTACGACGTTGTAGCGACGCCCATACGATCAATCAATGCTTGAGCCGTGAAAAAGATGCTTCTATACTATCATGGCCAACTATCATGGCTCACTAGAAGCTGTGGATTCTCATATTCACAGCGTGAGATACGATTTGGCCGTCAACAGAGGAGCTTGCGGCCGTCTCGGATGGCCTCATCAGGTCACCTACGACGTTGTAGCGACGCCCATACGATCAATCAATGCTTGAGCCGTGAAAAAGATGCTTCTATACTATCATGGCCAACTATCATGGCTCACTAGAAGCTGTGGATTGTCATATTCACAGCGTGAGATACGATTTGGCCGTCAACAGAGGAGCTTGCGGCCGTCTCGGATGTCTTACCAGGTCACTTACGACGTTGTAGCGACGCCCATACGATCAATCAATGCTTGAGCCGTGAAAAAGATGCTTCTATACTATCATGGCCAACTATCATGGCTCACTAGAAGCTGTGGATTGTCATATTCACAGCGTGAGATACGATTTGGCCGTCAACAGAGGAGCTGGCGGCCGTCTCGGATGGCCTCATCAGGTCACCTACGACGTTGTAGCGACGCCCATACGATCAATCAATGCTTGAGCCGTGAAAAAGATGCTTCTATACTATCATGGCCAACTATCATGGCTCACTAGAAGCTGTGGATTGTCATATTCACAGCGTGAGATACGATTTGGCCGTCAACAGAGGAGCTTGCGGCCGTCTCGGATGGCCTCATCAGGTCACCTACGACGTTGTAGCGACGCCCATACGATCAATCAATGCTTGAGCCGTGAAAAAGATGCTTCTATACTATCATGGCCAACTATCATGGCTCACTAGAAGCTGTGGATTGTCATATTCACAGCGTGAGATACGATTTGGCCGTCAACAGAGGAGCTGGCGGCCGTCTCGGATGTGTTACCAGGTCACCTACGACGTTGTAGCGACGCCCATACGATCAATCAATGCTTGAGCCGTGAAAAAGATGCTTCTATACTATCATGGCCAACTATCATGGCTCACTAGAAGCTGTGGATTGTCATATTCACAGCGTGAGATACGATTTGGCCGTCAACAGAGGAGCTTGCGGCCGTCTCGGATGGCCTCATCAGGTCACCTACGACGTTGTAGCGACGCCCATACGATCAATCAATGCTTGAGCCGTGAAAAAGATGCTTCTATACTATCATGGCCAACTATCATGGCTCACTAGAAGCTGTGGATTGTCATATTCACAGCGTGAGATACGATTTGGCCGTCAACAGAGGAGCTTGCGGCCGTCTCGGATGTCTTACCAGGTCACTTACGACGTTGTAGCGACGCCCATACGATCAATCAATGCTTGAGCCGTGAAAAAGATGCTTCTATACTATCATGGCCAACTATCATGGCTCACTAGAAGCTGTGGATTGTCATATTCACAGCGTGAGATACGATTTGGCCGTCAACAGAGGAGCTGGCGGCCGTCTCGGATGTGTTACCAGGTCACCTACGACGTTGTAGCGACGCCCATACGATCAATCAATGCTTGAGCCGTGAAAAAGATGCTTCTATACTATCATGGCCAACTATCATGGCTCACTAGAAGCTGTGGATTGTCATATTCACAGCGTGAGATACGATTTGGCCGTCAACAGAGGAGCTTGCGGCCGTCTCGGATGGCCTCATCAGGTCACCTACGACGTTGTAGCGACGCCCATACGATCAATCAATGCTTGAGCCGTGAAAAAGATGCTTCTATACTATCATGGCCAACTATCATGGCTCACTAGAAGCTGTGGATTGTCATATTCACAGCGTGAGATACGATTTGGCCGTCAACAGAGGAGCTGGCGGCCGTCTCGGATGTGTTACCAGGTCACCTACGACGTTGTAGCGACGCCCATACGATCAATCAATGCTTGAGCCGTGAAAAAGATGCTTCTATACTATCATGGCCAACTATCATGGCTCACTAGAAGCTGTGGATTGTCATATTCACAGCGTGAGATACGATTTGGCCGTCAACAGAGGAGCTTGCGGCCGTCTCGGATGGCCTCATCAGGTCACCTACGACGTTGTAGCGACGCCCATACGATCAATCAATGCTTGAGCCGTGAAAAAGATGCTTCTATACTATCATGGCCAACTATCATGGCTCACTAGAAGCTGTGGATTGTCATATTCACAGCGTGAGATACGATTTGGCCGTCAACAGAGGAGCTTGCGGCCGTCTCGGATGTCTTACCAGGTCACTTACGACGTTGTAGCGACGCCCATACGATCAATCAATGCTTGAGCCGTGAAAAAGATGCTTCTATACTATCATGGCCAACTATCATGGCTCACTAGAAGCTGTGGATTGTCATATTCACAGCGTGAGATACGATTTGGCCGTCAACAGAGGAGCTTGCGGCCGTCTCGGATGTCTTACCAGGTCACTTACGACGTTGTAGCGACGCCCATACGATCAATCAATGCTTGAGCCGTGAAAAAGATGCTTCTATACTATCATGGCCAACTATCATGGCTCACTAGAAGCTGTGGATTGTCATATTCACAGCGTGAGATACGATTTGGCCGTCAACAGAGGAGCTGGCGGCCGTCTCGGATGTGTTACCAGGTCACCTACGACGTTGTAGCGACGCCCATACGATCAATCAATGCTTGAGCCGTGAAAAAGATGCTTCTATACTATCATGGCCAACTATCATGGCTCACTAGAAGCTGTGGATTGTCATATTCACAGCGTGAGATACGATTTGGCCGTCAACAGAGGAGCTTGCGGCCGTCTCGGATGGCCTCATCAGGTCACCTACGACGTTGTAGCGACGCCCATACGATCAATCAATGCTTGAGCCGTGAAAAAGATGCTTCTATACTATCATGGCCAACTATCATGGCTCACTAGAAGCTGTGGATTGTCATATTCACAGCGTGAGATACGATTTGGCCGTCAACAGAGGAGCTTGCGGCCGTCTCGGATGGCCTCATCAGGTCACCTACGACGTTGTAGCGACGCCCATACGATCAATCAATGCTTGAGCCGTGAAAAAGATGCTTCTATACTATCATGGCCAACTATCATGGCTCACTAGAAGCTGTGGATTGTCATATTCACAGCGTGAGATACGATTTGGCCGTCAACAGAGGAGCTTGCGGCCGTCTCGGATGTCTTACCAGGTCACTTACGACGTTGTAGCGACGCCCATACGATCAATCAATGCTTGAGCCGTGAAAAAGATGCTTCTATACTATCATGGCCAACTATCATGGCTCACTAGAAGCTGTGGATTGTCATATTCACAGCGTGAGATACGATTTGGCCGTCAACAGAGGAGCTGGCGGCCGTCTCGGATGTGTTACCAGGTCACCTACGACGTTGTAGCGACGCCCATACGATCAATCAATGCTTGAGCCGTGAAAAAGATGCTTCTATACTATCATGGCCAACTATCATGGCTCACTAGAAGCTGTGGATTGTCATATTCACAGCGTGAGATACGATTTGGCCGTCAACAGAGGAGCTTGCGGCCGTCTCGGATGGCCTCATCAGGTCACCTACGACGTTGTAGCGACGCCCATACGATCAATCAATGCTTGAGCCGTGAAAAAGATGCTTCTATACTATCATGGCCAACTATCATGGCTCACTAGAAGCTGTGGATTGTCATATTCACAGCGTGAGATACGATTTGGCCGTCAACAGAGGAGCTTGCGGCCGTCTCGGATGGCCTCATCAGGTCACCTACGACGTTGTAGCGACGCCCATACGATCAATCAATGCTTGAGCCGTGAAAAAGATGCTTCTATACTATCATGGCCAACTATCATGGCTCACTAGAAGCTGTGGATTGTCATATTCACAGCGTGAGATACGATTTGGCCGTCAACAGAGGAGCTTGCGGCCGTCTCGGATGTCTTACCAGGTCACTTACGACGTTGTAGCGACGCCCATACGATCAATCAATGCTTGAGCCGTGAAAAAGATGCTTCTATACTATCATGGCCAACTATCATGGCTCACTAGAAGCTGTGGATTGTCATATTCACAGCGTGAGATACGATTTGGCCGTCAACAGAGGAGCTGGCGGCCGTCTCGGATGGCCTCATCAGGTCACCTACGACGTTGTAGCGACGCCCATACGATCAATCAATGCTTGAGCCGTGAAAAAGATGCTTCTATACTATCATGGCCAACTATCATGGCTCACTAGAAGCTGTGGATTGTCATATTCACAGCGTGAGATACGATTTGGCCGTCAACAGAGGAGCTTGCGGCCGTCTCGGATGGCCTCATCAGGTCACCTACGACGTTGTAGCGACGCCCATACGATCAATCAATGCTTGAGCCGTGAAAAAGATGCTTCTATACTATCATGGCCAACTATCATGGCTCACTAGAAGCTGTGGATTGTCATATTCACAGCGTGAGATACGATTTGGCCGTCAACAGAGGAGCTTGCGGCCGTCTCGGATGGCCTCATCAGGTCACCTACGACGTTGTAGCGACGCCCATACGATCAATCAATGCTTGAGCCGTGAAAAAGATGCTTCTATACTATCATGGCCAACTATCATGGCTCACTAGAAGCTGTGGATTGTCATATTCACAGCGTGAGATACGATTTGGCCGTCAACAGAGGAGCTTGCGGCCGTCTCGGATGGCCTCATCAGGTCACCTACGACGTTGTAGCGACGCCCATACGATCAATCAATGCTTGAGCCGTGAAAAAGATGCTTCTATACTATCATGGCCAACTATCATGGCTCACTAGAAGCTGTGGATTGTCATATTCACAGCGTGAGATACAATATTGTGCTAGAGAGTAGAGCTGGCGGCCGTCTCGGATGGCCTCATCAGGTCACCTACGACGTTGTAGCGACGCCCATACGATCAATCAATGCTTGAGCCGTGAAAAAGATGCTTCTATACTATCATGGCCAACTATCATGGCTCACTAGAAGCTGTGGATTGTCATATTCACAGCGTGAGATACGATTTGGCCGTCAACAGAGGAGCTTGCGGCCGTCTCGGATGGCCTCATCAGGTCACCTACGACGTTGTAGCGACGCCCATACGATCAATCAATGCTTGAGCCGTGAAAAAGATGCTTCTATACTATCATGGCCAACTATCATGGCTCACTAGAAGCTGTGGATTGTCATATTCACAGCGTGAGATACGATTTGGCCGTCAACAGAGGAGCTTGCGGCCGTCTCGGATGGCCTCATCAGGTCACCTACGACGTTGTAGCGACGCCCATACGATCAATCAATGCTTGAGCCGTGAAAAAGATGCTTCTATACTATCATGGCCAACTATCATGGCTCACTAGAAGCTGTGGATTGTCATATTCACAGCGTGAGATACAATATTGTGCTAGAGAGTAGAGCTGGCGGCCGTCTCGGATGGCCTCATCAGGTCACCTACGACGTTGTAGCGACGCCCATACGATCAATCAATGCTTGAGCCGTGAAAAAGATGCTTCTATACTATCATGGCCAACTATCATGGCTCACTAGAAGCTGTGGATTGTCATATTCACAGCGTGAGATACGATTTGGCCGTCAACAGAGGAGCTTGCGGCCGTCTCGGATGGCCTCATCAGGTCACCTACGACGTTGTAGCGACGCCCATACGATCAATCAATGCTTGAGCCGTGAAAAAGATGCTTCTATACTATCATGGCCAACTATCATGGCTCACTAGAAGCTGTGGATTGTCATATTCACAGCGTGAGATACGATTTGGCCGTCAACAGAGGAGCTTGCGGCCGTCTCGGATGGCCTCATCAGGTCACCTACGACGTTGTAGCGACGCCCATACGATCAATCAATGCTTGAGCCGTGAAAAAGATGCTTCTATACTATCATGGCCAACTATCATGGCTCACTAGAAGCTGTGGATTGTCATATTCACAGCGTGAGATACAATATTGTGCTAGAGAGTAGAGCTGGCGGCCGTCTCGGATGGCCTCATCAGGTCACCTACGACGTTGTAGCGACGCCCATACGATCAATCAATGCTTGAGCCGTGAAAAAGATGCTTCTATACTATCATGGCCAACTATCATGGCTCACTAGAAGCTGTGGATTGTCATATTCACAGCGTGAGATACGATTTGGCCGTCAACAGAGGAGCTTGCGGCCGTCTCGGATGGCCTCATCAGGTCACCTACGACGTTGTAGCGACGCCCATACGATCAATCAATGCTTGAGCCGTGAAAAAGATGCTTCTATACTATCATGGCCAACTATCATGGCTCACTAGAAGCTGTGGATTGTCATATTCACAGCGTGAGATACGATTTGGCCGTCAACAGAGGAGCTTGCGGCCGTCTCGGATGTCTTACCAGGTCACTTACGACGTTGTAGCGACGCCCATACGATCAATCAATGCTTGAGCCGTGAAAAAGATGCTTCTATACTATCATGGCCAACTATCATGGCTCACTAGAAGCTGTGGATTGTCATATTCACAGCGTGAGATACGATTTGGCCGTCAACAGAGGAGCTGGCGGCCGTCTCGGATGTGTTACCAGGTCACCTACGACGTTGTAGCGACGCCCATACGATCAATCAATGCTTGAGCCGTGAAAAAGATGCTTCTATACTATCATGGCCAACTATCATGGCTCACTAGAAGCTGTGGATTGTCATATTCACAGCGTGAGATACGATTTGGCCGTCAACAGAGGAGCTTGCGGCCGTCTCGGATGGCCTCATCAGGTCACCTACGACGTTGTAGCGACGCCCATACGATCAATCAATGCTTGAGCCGTGAAAAAGATGCTTCTATACTATCATGGCCAACTATCATGGCTCACTAGAAGCTGTGGATTGTCATATTCACAGCGTGAGATACGATTTGGCCGTCAACAGAGGAGCTTGCGGCCGTCTCGGATGGCCTCATCAGGTCACCTACGACGTTGTAGCGACGCCCATACGATCAATCAATGCTTGAGCCGTGAAAAAGATGCTTCTATACTATCATGGCCAACTATCATGGCTCACTAGAAGCTGTGGATTGTCATATTCACAGCGTGAGATACGATTTGGCCGTCAACAGAGGAGCTTGCGGCCGTCTCGGATGGCCTCATCAGGTCACCTACGACGTTGTAGCGACGCCCATACGATCAATCAATGCTTGAGCCGTGAAAAAGATGCTTCTATACTATCATGGCCAACTATCATGGCTCACTAGAAGCTGTGGATTGTCATATTCACAGCGTGAGATACAATATTGTGCTAGAGAGTAGAGCTGGCGGCCGTCTCGGATGGCCTCATCAGGTCACCTACGACGTTGTAGCGACGCCCATACGATCAATCAATGCTTGAGCCGTGAAAAAGATGCTTCTATACTATCATGGCCAACTATCATGGCTCACTAGAAGCTGTGGATTGTCATATTCACAGCGTGAGATACGATTTGGCCGTCAACAGAGGAGCTTGCGGCCGTCTCGGATGGCCTCATCAGGTCACCTACGACGTTGTAGCGACGCCCATACGATCAATCAATGCTTGAGCCGTGAAAAAGATGCTTCTATACTATCATGGCCAACTATCATGGCTCACTAGAAGCTGTGGATTGTCATATTCACAGCGTGAGATACGATATGGTGCTTGATGGTTGCAGGCGGTGGTCCCAATTTGGACGTCATCAGGTCACCTACGACGCTGTAGCATGGCCGATACACGTATAAAGAGCTTGAGTAGTGAAACATATGCTTCTATACTATCGCTTCTATACTATCGTAACCAATCTTAATGGGTCATTACAAGCTGTTGATTGCGACATTCACAGCGTGTGAGATACGATATGGTAACCGTATGTAGCCGCCTGTCAACTCAAATTGGACCTCATCAGGTCACCTATGAAGCTTGCTTTTCTTGTTCTGTTATATCCTTTTGATTTGTACACTTTGGTTAGTAGAGACGAGACTTCGTGCGATGAGGTTGGTCGAAAAGTATCGGCGCTCTCTGTTTCTCAATCTTCTATTTCGACCAGCTATGCCATGAGAACCTGTTTTGATGCTGACACTATCATTGGCTGTGGTGGATACGAAAGTGCATTGTGTTGGGCTGAATTCTGGGGTAGGATACGTTTCCTGATTGGGGACGGGACAGGAGTGCTAATGCCAACCTCAACTCTATTCTATTAATCATATACGTACATATTGTTTTCCAAGTGAACAAAGAATTAATCACTGCATCCATTAATTGATTTATCAAACACCGACGACTACGGCCCTACAATATGACAGCAACAAAATGATAGTGGTGATATTAGAACATCATCATGGCATGCAGCCGATAAAAAAGAGTAAAACTGCACGACGGGCAGGATTCGAACCTGCGCGGCCAGAGGCCAATGGATTTCAAGTCCATCCCGTTAACCACTCCGGCACCGTCGTAAAACAAGTCCGACCGAGATTCGAACTCGGGTTATTGGAATCAGAACCCAATGTGATAACCACCTACACTATAGACCTTACTAACGTGGGCACGCCCAGTGGGCTAAGCGCTCTCTTCGCTGTTTTCCCTATTCTGCTGCTGCAGTGCGATTTCATCACATTTTAGTTAGTGATTTTTGTTAGAGAGCAGCTCTAATGGCCAAAATTAAATTTTGGGGAGATGAATTATAGACCTAGACCGAGGTACTATCCTTTTGGTGACTATTATGCGAGTATATTCTGTGATTTTCCCGTGGTGAGAGTGTATTTTCTCGCCGAGATATGCATATAACTGTACCACTAGCTTTAAGGTTTTTGTCTTAGCCAAATTTGGCTAGCACGACCCACTGTGCGCAAACACATGCATATCTCAGCGGGAAAATGGAATTTCGGCATGAAAAACATACTTATAGTATTCCCATTATAGTCGCCTAAAAGATAGTACCACTGGAAATGCATATTAATCAACTCCCCAAAATTTAAATATGGCCATTGGGCTGCTCTCTAGCTAAATTCACTAACTAAAATGTGATAAAATCGCACTACAGCAGCAGAATAGGGAAAACCAAGAGATGAGAGAAGAAGTGGGATGCGTTAGTAAGGTCTATCGGACCTCATCAGGACTCGAACTGATGATTCGGACATGTGTCTGAAAAGTAAGTATATAATAACCCAATTTTGTGCATTCGACAACACCATACCCTACCATCAAGCTCTGGTCCGAAATGGTTGAGTTGTTTCACGACATGCACTTCTAAACCATGGCAGCATCACCCAGTTCGGTAGACGAAGACCGTCGGCGGCGTCGAAGTAGCTCTCGCTCTCGCTCTCGCAGCCCAAGCAGACGTGACAGAGGAGGCGACGATCACGACAGAAGCAAATCTAGTAGGCGGGGGAGAAAAAGAAGTGATGACGAAGACAGCGACGACGACGATGATGGTAGCCATGATAGACACCGCAGCAGAAAACATAAACGAGGCAGCAAGAAGAGGAACAAATCATCTTCATCGAGGCACCATCGATCATCTGATCGTGATCGCAAACGATCTAAAAAGAAGAGGAGACGGCACCACAGAGATTTATCTTCCAGCGATAATGATAGCGACAGCGATAGTAGTTCTGATAGCGACAGCAGCAGTAGCTCCTCCTCATCTTCAAGACGTCGTTCCAAACGTCGTAAAAAATCACGCAAAAAATCATCCAAAAAGTCCACCAATTTGACCGCTGACAAACAAGCCACCACCAACAACAACAATGTGCAAATGAATGAAAAATTAATATCCAAACTATCCAAACGAAATGAAACACTTGAGGAACGTGAAGAACGACGTGCCAAACGTCGTGCAGCTCGTATTACTGCACGGTTTGGATATACGGCTGATGATAATCCATTCCGTGACCCAAACTTGCATGAGATGTTTACTTGGAAGAAGAAGGAGGAGCAGCAGCCTGTTGATGATAAAAAGGGGGGCGATGAGGATGAAGCAATCAAAGATAATAACTATTACGGCAATGATGAGGAGGACAATAATGGTGGTGGCAAAAATCCAAAGAGTCGAAGAGACAAGCAAGAACATATTTTTTCCGAGATTGAAAAAGTCCGTAACCGTCGCCGTGATCGTGAACTGCACCTTGAGGAGATGGAACGCATCCGTGCGGAAGAATCCAAAATGAAGGAATTGGAGCATTACGATGAATGGGCGCGTAAAGAGGAGGCATTCCATTTACAGCAGCAACGCCAGCGTAGTGCAATTAGGTTGGTGGAGGGGAGGGAGAAGGCGGTGGATGTGTTGGCGCAGAATATATTGTTGTTTGGTGCTAGAAATGAGGATGAGGAAAATGCTGCAAGGGTGAAGTACAAGGAAAAGTATAGTGCATTGGAAGAATTGGGAACTCTTGAGGTGAATTTAGAAGAACCGCATTCACTGTTGAAAGATCTAAAGTTGAGTGAGTTGGAGGAATTGTTAGTTGATATTGATGCATTTCGTAGGTTGGAAAGGGAGGCTGCAAGTGAGGGAGGAAGAGGTGATGACAATATGGCAATTCACTATTGGGATGCGTTGCATAAAGTTACAATAGATGAAGTACAATATTTAAAGACTGGTGGGGAGAAGGGAAATCATGCAACAATGGTGACTGACATCCGTGATATGTTCAAGGGCCAATCGATGGCGGCATTGGTTCAGATGAGGCAAGATATCGAACAGAAGCTTCGTGGAGGCGTGTCGGGGGATGCAAATGGCGTTGTGGATACTGACTACTGGCAAAAAGTGCTGCATCAGTTGGATGTTCATTTAGCAAAAATGGAATTGTCAGAGATTCACTCGAAAATGTTGGTGAAACAATTAGAGAAATTGGAGGTGAAGCGAGAAGAACTTCGTAAGAAGGCTGAAGCTGGTGAGACTGTCGAAGATACCAAGGCTTCGTCACCTAAGAAACTTTCTTCAGCGGAAATGGCTGCACCCTTGCCAGATGGCGTGGAAGCCGGCTTTGGCAATTTGGAAGAAGAGCTTGGCTTGGATGACGAAATCGACCTCAACGATGGCAACACTAGCTCGCAATATGCCATGCAAGATAAATTCCGTCCTCGCAAACCTCGATACTTCAACCGTGTCAAAACAGGTTATGACTGGAATGCCTACAATAAAACACATTACGATCACGACAACCCACCTCCCAAAATCGTGCAGGGATACAAGTTCAATATATTTTACCCTGATCTCATTGACCGCACTAAGACACCACAATACTTTTTGGAGAAAGCTGACACGGATGATTTCTGCATCTTGCGGTTCAGCGCAGGTCCGCCGTACGAAGATGTAGCGTTCAAAATCATCAACAGGCAGTGGAACAAGAGTCGAAAGAGGGGATTTCGATGTACATTCGAAAGGGGGGTGCTGTCACTTTACTTCAACTTTGCTACTCACTGGTACAGGAGGTAAACTAATGACAAAATTTATATTAGCTCCTTGATATAACACTGTTAAAGGCAGCTTGGCTCAGTTGCACTTTACCAGTGGACTGTTGTCTCTTTTTTCCTTTCTTTTGCTTCTGCAATAGCTTCTTCTTTCGACTGATATCTCCTCCGCCAACGGTCTTCCCGGCTTTCGTGAGCACGTCTTTCCTATAGGCTCTTATTCTGGCACTGGCGATGAATCTGCCATCTGCCTTCGCCTGGATCACAGTAACAAACTGCTGTCGAGGTAAAACTTCCTGAAGCTTCTGGCACACTACACGTGCTTGGGACTGAGCTGCGTCACGGTGACAAACGAAAGCTAAAGGATCCACAACCTCACTATTCAATAGCAATTCTACCTTCACGAGATCTGCCTCCTGCTGTGGGGGGTCTGCCTCCGACACGTCAAAACTCGCGTATCCAGCTGTAGTGCTCTTTAAATCATCGTGAAAGTCTGTGACAACGTCCGCCCATGGCATTGCGGCGGTGAAGAGCCAAATGTGTTCATCGACTGGCTTGGTTTGAATTTTGATGCCTCTCTTTCGTTTGGTGAGCTCCATGATGCTACCTGCATACTCCATCGGTGCCAGTATACGCACGTCTACCATAGGTTCAAGGACTTTAAACCGATGACCCTGTGCGGGCCAATCAGTCAGGTCTTCTATCACCTCCTCCTCTGGCGCCCCTGGAGGACGCTTGTAATTTTTGCTCTCGAGATATCGTATTCTGTAAGGAACTTTGGGAGGAGTTACGATTGCCTCTAAGTCAAATTCATCCAACAATCGCTGACGAAAAACCTCCACATGAAGTAGTCCCTGAAACCCAACACGCAAACCTGGTCCAAGAAATGGGCCACCACCGTTGTTGGACGAACCTGCGGTTTGATGGATTTCAAGACCCGTATCGTTAAGAGCAAGTCGATTCACCGCGGCGTGCATCTCATCAAATCCGTCTCCCTCCATGGGATGAACAGACGCATAAAGCACCGACTGATGTGTCAGAGCAGCAGATGAAGGCAATTCCATTTCATTGCTAATCAGAGTTTGCATAGTCTTTTGCAGGGAAATGATAGATCCCGGTCTAGCTTCTCTCGGATCTCTCAAACCTGCCACAACGTATCCCATCTGGCCAATGTGAAGCTTGCCCGTCCTTATTCTATCTGGCATAACTAGACCAAGTTCTTGCACAGAGTAGTTGTCTTTTCCAACTTTTGGGCCTTTTCCATCAATACTCGGCTCAACAATCGATATTCGATCGTTCTCTGATAGAATCCCCGAGAGCAACCTAACCAGACATACAACTCCACGACGCGGTTCAAACCAAGAGTCGATAACTTTGGCTCGTAACATAGTTCCGTCGTCGTCAGATAGCGGACTTGGTGGAGGTATATTCTCACAAACAGAGTCAAGCAACTCTCTAACTCCAATCCGATTGCGAGCTGATGTTTTCATAATCGTATCAGGATCAAATGCAAACAAATCACTTACTGCCAAAGCAACCTCCAGAGGACGCGCTGACGGTATATCAATCTTTGTAAGAGCTGGTAGTATCTGCTTCCCAAGAGCCCTGGCCTTGTCATACACACTTAGCGTCTGTGCTTGTACTCCCTGCACAGAGTCAAACAACAGAACCGCCCCCTCGATGCTTGCCAAACTCTTACTAACTTCAACTCCGAAATCAGCGTGGCCTGGCGTATCCACCATATTCAGTAAGATCCAGCCTTGATCATTTGTTGCAGATGGATGTTTGTAGAGCATGGAAGCAGCTGATGCTTTCACCGTAATCCCACGCTCTCTTTCTACTTTCAGTGTGTCTAAAAGTGTGATTTCCTCTTTGATTTCTTTATGCTTTGATGATTTACTACCTGTATCTTTGGAAGTATCAGTATTTTCCTTTATAATTGCCGATGATTCGTCTTGATTGTATGCTGTGGTTGTTTTTTCACCCAACTGATGTGCAGTTGCTTGTCTATCGTGTCCTAAATTGCCCGTATATTCTAACAGCCTTGACGCCATACTCGATTTACCATGATCGACATGTGCAATAATACAAAAGTTTCTAACGTCTGCAAGTGGTATTTTATGCAATTCATCAAGATGATCTGTTATTGAGACAAGTTGTGGTGTCTCTTGTTTTGAAAAGTGTCGACATGGTTGCTTCTGACGATTGTAAACTTGATGAAGGCAATAATTCTTCTCTAGAAAAGACCCGATGGCTACAAAACAGCCCCGTCTTCCTACACTACTGAGAGTGCACCTATATATTTGAGATCCACTTGCAGCCAACATTGGATAGTCGGAGTTGGTACTTCGTATAGGGAGCTAGCTATCAGCTTGGTGATAAAAAAATGAGAGCGCGCATAGATAGCGAGACAAAATGGCGCGCCTGGCCTGACCGTCTTTCCCGCTTTTTTATCCCACTGGAATTTTGTGTTTGTGCTTTGTGCTTTGTGCACTTTTCTTATCACCATACCATGACGGTTGCATAGTAGTAGAGCTCGCTCCATACTTCCTTACGCTCTGCTAGCTGCGTCGATAAATATCAATTAGTAGACGACTGATAGCTGTGCTGCTTCTACTCTTATCATTGTTTAACCCCATACCCATTACAACTGATTCAAACAGCGCGACAGCCACATAATCAAAAATCATGGTCCTCGCAGAACTGGGCGGAAAGCTCCGCAGCACCCTCCAGAAACTGCAATCCCCATCCTCCGATCCGCTTACAACAGAGTCTCTCAATGCGTTGCTGGCCGACATTACTCGTGCCCTCATAGAATCAGATGTCAATGTCAAGCTAGTAATGACACTGCGATCCAATATCCAAAAAAGGGTAGGCGATGCGGTGGCCGATGCAGCCGATAGTACCAATGCAAATGCAGCTGCTAATGTTAATCGCATGGTTCAAAAGGCGGTTGTGGAGGAGCTCACAAGTATGCTGACACCCAGTGGTGAAAACGGTGCAATTAACAAACCCTACAACGTTAAACGGGGCAAACCCAACGTTATTTTATTCGTAGGGTTGCAAGGGGCGGGAAAAACAACCTCTATAGCAAAATATGCTCATTACTATCAACGTCGGGGGTTCAAGACATGTATGGTGTGCGCAGATACCTTTCGTGCCGGAGCGTTTGATCAGCTCAAACAGAATGCCACCAAATTGCGGGTTCCATTTTATGGGTCTTATACGGAAGCTGATCCAGTGGTAATTGCCGAAGAGGGTGTGGATAGGTTCATTGCCGATAAGTATGAAGTTATTATTGTGGATACTTCTGGAAGGCATCGACAGGAGGAGGCTTTGTTTGACGAGATGCAAGAAATTTCTGCTGCAGTACAACCTGATAATACCATCTTTGTTATGGATGCGACGCAAGGACAAGCTGTATACGATCAAGCATTGGCGTTTCACACTGCTGTGAATGTGGGTAGTGTCATCGTTACCAAGTTGGATGGTCATGCAAAAGGAGGAGGAGCTTTGAGTGCTGTGGCAGCAACTGGTAGCCCAATCATCTTTTTGGGAAGTGGTGAACGTTTCGATGATTTGGATCCCTTCAATGCCAAATCGTTCGTGTCAAAGCTATTAGGCTTTGGTGATATTCGTGGACTTATGGATGAAATGAAGTCAATTACAGATGATAAAACCCAAGAGGAAACAAGGGAGAGAATGGCAAAAGGTAAATTCACATTGAGAGATATGTACAATCAGTTCCAATCTGTAATGAAGCTCGGACCAATGGACAAGGTTATGGGTATGATCCCTGGTATGCCGGACTATCTCATCCCTAAAAATGGCGATGACAAATCTACCAACCGACTACGTACGTTCCTTTACATCATGGACTCCATGAGTGATAAAGAACTTGACGGGAAGGTAGATATGCACAAAAAGAATGACCCATCTGTCGAGAAACGCATTCGTCGAATCGCAGCTGGCTCAGGCACTCACCCAATCGAAGTCAAACTGTTACTTCAGGCACACAAGCAATTTGAGGGCATGGTGAGCAAGATGGGCAAGGCAGGTATGATGGGCAAGGGTGGACAGGCAAAGCAAAGGCAAATGATGGAACAAATGAGGAAGAATCCTCAGGCAATGATGAAGCAGCTTCAAGGTAATCCTCAGGCAATGCAAATGATGCAGTCAATGATGGGTGGTGCTGGTGGAGGAGGCGGTGGGATGCCTGATATGGCAACCATGATGCAAATGATGGGTGGTGGCGGCGGTGGTGGTGGATTGGCATCCATGATGGGAGGTATGGGCGGTGGTATGCCAGGAATGGGAGGAGGAGGAGGAGGTATGCCGGACATGAATGCAATGGCGCAGATGATGGGAAGCATGGGAGGAGGAGGAGGTGGCGGCGCTCCTCCGAATATGAATGAAATGATGAGGATGATGAGCCAGATGGGTATGGGAGGACGGTAGACTTGACGGAGCAAGGCATGAAGTCATTCTGTTATGAATAAGGTGTTGCGTCGTCGTTTGCGCATTACCTTGGAATGACATGCCCCAGGCCATTAGAAGTACTAAGAATACAAAACCTCACTTACTTTTATCGCGATGGTAGTTTTGATGCAGCAAACATAAATTATGCTCTAACGCTGCCACTGTGACCCTTCCAACGTGCGGGACATACGTAACGCCGGGTAGCTCAGCCACTTCTTCCTCTTCAAAATTGCTCTCCGTGGCAACATTTATCAGCGTTGCATTCTCACTTATCCATTCTGTGGGAACTCGAAATGATTGTGAAGGTACACCCGTGATGACCTCAGAAGACTGTCGCACACACTCTTCCATAGTTTTTGTGGCTTGCTCTCTTCTTATTCTCACCTCTCCCACAGGCATGAATTGCAAGATTGAGTTAATGTCAATAGAGTACACGATTGCCCCTTGATTGGATAGCATTGTGGCAAGTGGCAATCCAAGCACCTCGGAGCGGTTGATTATAGTCATGGTTTTGCCTTCGAAGAGTCTTTGTGAAGACTCAGTCTTTGCATTAAGACTCAACTGAAATGACTCTAGGATGCGAAACACAGCCAATGCGGTGCAAGGATAGATCGGACCTAAATCCTCTGGAGCCGTGAAGACTGCATCGTCGTGACCATCTTCGGGCTTCCTCATACGCAACCCTTTGCGACGGTACCCCTCAACATCTTTCTCGGGAGACACCATATCACGAAAGTAATCATCCATTGATTTATAGTAAACACCAGTAGATTGGCACTTGTATGGTCCTCTTGCTAAACCATTTCCTCCATAATCGTCACTGCTGTCCAAGTTTTCAATAGGATAAAACACTAAAATCCCATGCACATCAAGCCTTTCATTGGCGTGTTGAATCGCTCGCTCTAATGATTCTCGTGTAGGTGGAACACGCCACGGTTCGTAGGTTATTCCGTCGACGCTACAAATATTTGCGATTTGCTCCGAGTACAACTCATTTCCGTGGCTATCATCGACTGAAGAAATACTACAGTCGTCGTTTGATATTGGATGAGTACTGTTGGTTGCAAGTATTCCAACCAATTTAATTTGTGGAGGTCTTGCTGATGTTGTAACATCATCGCCGTTAGTTTCGTCTGCACATTGATTACACTCAAATGATCGAGTGTGCTCATCAACATAATTCCGTACTGCGAGCCTCATCCGGTCTGCAGTTTGAGTTACAATCTCTAGATATTCAGGTTCATCTTCATCACTATCATTGCTTGCTGTTTTGTTGCATCGACTGGTGGAAAAGTGTTTGTAATTGCATTGCACTGCATTGATGTCGTTGTGTCGTACTAACAACGAGTTGTTCGGGTGATGACACCTTTGAATTGGCTGACGACTTCTCGGCGTTGACAGATTCAAATGTTGTAGCGATAATGCAACATTACCTAATGTCCTCTGTGATATGATACGATGTATTCTCAGCATAGACACATGATGTGCAACATTTGAAGAAAGTGCAACATAGCTTGACCGTACTGAACGCTGAAGGAAGGGCATCGTTTCACTACAAAGAAGAGCCGCAGCCACACTCGATAAGAAGCAGATGGCTAAGATACGAGCAGGAGGACGAGAGCCAGCAACAACTAACAAATATAAAAGTTTGTGGTCGATATTCGATATTGGTCGCGCGGTGTAGCGGTGGGCGGGTGACTGGGTCGATGGTCGGGAACATTTATTTATCTGGAGGGCTTCCTGTGAACGGGACCATGCGACCTCCAACGAACCCTTTTCGGACATTGCTATCGCGTGAGCTTTTATCAGGCTTTTATCATTGGAACAATAAGCACTTGCTACAACCTAACATAATCCATAATCTAATTTTATACTTTTGCTTCTATTCAGATTTGAGATTTTCATTTGGCAGTGTGATAACTTTCAATGCCAGATTGTGCTGGCATTTCCAGTTTCAAGACGAAGAAGATGCAATCCTGAAGACGTTCAGTGTGTAAGCCACGTATGCATAATAGCCAACGATAGCTGTGATTTCTA
This sequence comes from Skeletonema marinoi, assembly GCA_030544225.1. NCBI lineage: Eukaryota > Bacillariophyta > Thalassiosirophyceae > Thalassiosirales > Thalassiosiraceae > Skeletonema > Skeletonema marinoi. Next base: position 1,134,552 of record CM060491.1, read on the forward strand.
CCAAAACTGAATCGTCTCCACCCAATAATCGCTTTGTTTTGGCATATGTTTCATCTGAGACAGTATTTGTCTCTAGTAACTCTGCCGTGAACAGAACTATCGGAATATCACGCAGCAAATCACCTTTCCCTTCACAGGCATTCTTCTCCTTTTCCAAGAGTGGTAACATGTGTTTCTTCACATTTTCCAAACTGAATTCTGAATCATTATCTTTCCCATCTTTTCTTCCTTCTTGCGATAGCAAAGCTCCTCTTGGAATACTCTTGATTACATCCAAACCGACGCCCGCTCTCATTGCCTCCCCCACGTGTATATCAAACTCTGCCTCGCTTTTAAATTTCGCACCTGTTAATAAAATTACCAGCTCTGACTCTCTCATACTCAAACTTGTTTCATATCGGACTGTTCTTCCCAGCTCTTGCGACGGTCTAGCAATGGAAGGAACGGCAAGCCATGGTCCAAATGGTCCAGAGAGCCCAGTACGTGGTCGACTCTCAAGGATAGACTGGCGAAGAGCTGTTTGTTCTGGTGTCATAATCTCTGGAGATGGGCCAGTGTAGCGCGGCTGGAAGGCGGTTGAGGTGGGGATGTACTGCGCATTATTTTTCGACATCTTACGACGAACGAAGTGATGATATCTGCTATGATTATACTTGAGCCGTGGGAGCAGATTGGAGATCATTTGTCCCCTCTAAATGTGTCTTGCTGTTTGTAGCTTGCCCTTGTGAAGACGAACCTTCGTCTTCGTATTATCAGGATAATGGGAAACACAACATGGTAAGTTGTCGAAGTCGGATGCTGAGCGAGTAAGTGATGGAGACGGTCGTTGGCGCCCTTTAGTAAAGGAATTCCTACGTAGAATACACTTGTAGGTTGTTCAGATCAACAGAAAAGGTAGGATTCCAGTCTGGTCCACCCACCTCTCTAGAGAGGTGGAGGAATGCCCTGATTGGCTTATTATTATCATCATCATCATCTATTAGTAAAGTTATATTACTGTATGGTGCTGTTCTAAACGTCATCATACAGTGCTTCTTCCATCATCACTTGAACATCGTACTTCAATTCATCACTGATCCAAAGTAGACATGAGGTTCCACTCACAGCATTCGCAGTATGCTCGCGTGTACTTAGCTTTTGGAAGCATGACAAAAGTACGAGATGCTGCTCAGATATCAACGATGCAAAGGTTGGTGGCTTTGATTTGGAAGAGTTGTGTTTTTGGTTGTGTGCAAATGATTGAAGCGTCTTGAAGAATGCAATGCACTGCTCGGCTATTCTGTTCAAATACGGTGTCAGATCTGCGGCCCACGTTGGCGTGAATTCTTCTTGTTCCATACCAATTGCACAAGATAGCGCACTGTTGAGTACCAAAGCCATGCAAGAGATAGCAGAGTGCGACCAATGCGTCTGCCCATCCTTACCAGACTCGACCCTCATTTGGTAGCGTAACATTTGAATACCTTCATTTGATTTTGATAATGCGAGAATGAATTGATTGCAACTATAGCACAACTGAAGATAGTTCAAAGCCGATTGTGTTTTTGCCTTGGGGAGAGAAGAAGAAAGTAAAGGTACAATGGAGCCATCTACTTCATCGAGAACAGCTGCCAAGACACGTCGAGCTAGAGGCAAAGACTCTGATCCAGTCGGCTGATAAATGTCTTGTTGCACAGAGCTAGATGACACCACGAGATGAGTCAATAGCTGGATGATTCCGCATTTGACTCTAACCGATAATTGTTCTTCTTGCTCACCAGTGGCATCGCGTCTGCGAGTGCGAATAGTACCATTGTTGCTGCGTTTTTGCTTGTTGCCCTTCGATGCCTCTTGAGCAACTGGTCGATTGCAGCGTTTTCGCCCACTTCCTCTTCCATCGGCTACAACTTCCCAGGGGGAAAAGAAATCCTCCACTTGTTCTGTCACATTTTTTGTGCCAGCTTCATTCATAGAGTCTGTCGGGAATAAAGAATCGAACCAAAACTTCCAAAGGTATGGCGTCCTCCCGACAGACTCCATACGATAATGGGGAGCATCCGACATTAGCGCCAGCACGAAGCGAGTAGCTTGCTCGCGTATCAATTGTGTCATGTTTCCTTTTGATTCCAAATCAAAAGAAGTTGAACCGTATGAACTCCCTTTCATCAAAGATACTAGAATCCCAAAGAATGCATTGCATGGTTGTGACATTGTCATTGGATCCCATTCGTTCCCTTTGCCAATCAAGGTAGCACGACAAGTTCCTGTCCATAGTGCCTCCTTGCTATCATTTGATGCAAGCTTGATCAGATTGGAAGGCAATCCTTCAATACGAGAGTGAACTAATGATGATGATGAAGATCCTGTATTGCTCTTCTGCTCGTGAACACTCCCTAGTGGCTGCTGTGATTGATACAACCAATAACGCAAATCATCACGTGTCTTTGCGCTCAGCGAGAGCATATCGCACATGACTCGAAGAATATGCAACACTGACATCGAAGGTACTGACCCACAGGATATGGAATGATTGTGTTCCATCAAATCATTGTTGTCGTCATCAACTTGTGTTTTGGTATTATCGAATAGTGAATTCAATCTTGTCAATAGAATGAAGAAAATTCCCGAAGAAGGTGATTGTTTGCAAATGGAACCACTCAATTCGGAAACAATGCCGTCTGTGTCCATTACTTGGTACAGAATTGATCTAATTTGCGACCTCGTCTCTTCTCCTTTAGCTAGACTTAGTTGCATTGGGTGATGGGTTGTCGCTGAACTATCATTTGCATTTGCAGTAGCTTCTGGCTCCGCATTATTCTCAGAACCCACATCAAGTAGTGACAGCTCCTTCTGTGTAAGTGAATAGCACCCCATCTCATCCCTCATGATCAAATGTCGTGCCAAGCGTTGCACGACAGTATCATGCTTACTCTGACTCTCATACTGAAACATAGTTTGAGAAACTAAACCACGTGGCAATACAGTGGTCAAACCAGCACCCACCAATGATGGCTGCTCCATCATTTTTCGCTTTGATCCACTAACAGCTGTAGTATCACTCTCGAACAATTGCTGCCCCGCCGTGGTGTTGGGTGCACATTCATTAGCATTACTCTCTGGATTATTACCAAACAAATTACTTGGAGTCACCCTCCTCGTTTCAATATCAGTAGGAAACCCAAACGTTGATAACTTCACATTGTTCTCTTGATTATTATCATGTTGTGATACTCGATTCGTCGTCGTCTTACCATTCCCACCATTGTTATGTTCCAATTCCGTCACACGCTTCTTACTCCTCACCCAACTCCCCTTATACTTATCCGCTTCCATCTTCACCCTTCGTAACTCCTCTTGCACCAAATGAATCTTTCGCGCAGCCTCCTCTTCGGCAGTTTTGATGCGATGCGATGATTCTATTTGGGAGATTTGTGCGTCGCTTTGGAGGTCGGTGATTGTTTCGTCTTTGGAACGGAGGGCGTTTTGGAGGTGGAGGATTTGAGTGCGGAGTGCTTCCATGTCGTCGGCGGCGGGTTGCTGCTGTTGCTGTTGTATAGATAATGCTGGCGCTGCCATTGGGACACCATGATTCTGATTCTGACAGAGTTGATTATTTTGATTCATGGCGGAATTGTCATTGACATCTCCCGTAGTGATCGCCGCATCGCTCATGTGCTGAGTCGGGTCGGTTGCAAGAGCGGTAGACCAATCAATGTCGTCGGGAAAGTCATCATCCGCCATGATGATTTCTTTCTCTGCCGGCGGCTGTTATGAGGGAGTTATCAAGAGTAATATTTTATGGCAGCGCTTCATTGTTCATTGTGTTTGTGTAACGAAAAAGAGAGAGAAGAGGGTGATGTTACTTGTTACACCTTAACCGAAGAAACGGGGAGGGAGGAGATGAGGGGTCGTACCCGTACCGGTACCGTACTAAAGTATCGGAATTTCCTGATTGTAGATTGTAGGTACCTACTCTTATCTCACTTGCTGAGACTTGAGGCATGCCTGGTTACCGAGTGCATAGTTCCAACTTCTACCCTCGAAGTGTCGAGGAAAGCCATTGTCATCTTATATTCAGACAAATTATGTCACTATATTAATCAAAAAGAATCGAAGGCTATATAAGTATAAGGCCTCCTATCCTCCTCATTTTGGAACAGATTTGGCATCCAAAAAACCTCCCTCACACGAATCTAGCTCATCCTCCATTTGCCTCGTCTTTACCAAGCACGATGCCTGGTCGTTCAGTTGCAAGGTCCACTCAAGAAAGGGCATTTTCCTATCCATCCAATCAGAAAGTAATACACTCTCGCCATCTCCCCTTGTAATGTAAATCTGATAAGTCTTTGGAGTTGTAATTTCAAAAGTACTCTTCATGTTTGGACAATACTTCTCAGATAAGAGCTCCTGGATCTTACTGGCATTACTGTAATCCACAAAAATCATATTGGGTGCATACTCTTCAATGCTGTGATAGCTTTGACAGGTAAGAATTCTATTGGTTGAAAAATGCATTTCAAATCGATGAGGCTGCAATACCTTGTCAATGAGCTTGTTTTCATCCAGATAACAGTTATCACCATCAATTTTGTTAAAGAACTTTGATCTTGGCTCTGGAATTGGCGGATTAGCATCCCCTTTACACCACTGATTTAAAACATGCTTGACAGCTGAGTTGAAGCGCGATGACTCGTCACGGTGGCTGTATATGATGAGAGTTTTCCTTGATGCATTCCGAAGGAGCTTCGATAGATGTTCAGGAATCCAAAAATGAGCAGGGATTATACGTGGCATATCCCATGAGTGGGTAAGTATTTCTTTCATGTTCTTCCTATCGTAGATGTTACTGGAAAACCCAATGTCGGCAGATTTGGGGGGGTTGCACTCTTGGGCAAACTGTTTGAACGATGTACCTGCTGCCTTGGCTGGCATGGCGATAATTACATTGTCTGATGATTCAATCTTGCGACGAAGTTCAGAATCATTTGTGCACTTCCATGAAATTTGGGCGACACTATTCGGAGCCATAGTCGTAGTAATTGTTGTTGTAGTAGTAGCCGCGACTGTAGTTTTTGCTTTTGCTGATGTTTTGACCACTGTTGTTGCCGCGGCGGCAGTAGATGTAGTTGTAGTAGCCGCGACTGCAGTTTTTGTTTCTGCTGGTGCTGGTGGTTTGACCACTGCCACTGTTATTGCCGCGGCGGCATCTGGGCCACTTCCAACTTCCAACTTGGGAGGCGGATCTTGAGAAAAACGAAAGAAGGTGAACACTGTGAAAACAATACCTGCAGCTAAGAGAAGAATAAAAAGCAAGCTTCTTTGTCTTTGTCTGGAAAAGATTCCTGTCGTCGTCGTTGTCGTCTGACTTTGAATGTGAAACATGATGCATGTGTAAAAATGATCTAATTGGATGTAGCTGCCATAAAATAATTATGGTGTTCTAGAGAGAGATCATTGGCCTCCAGACATCCAGTGATCTGACTCATCTGTCCATTTCACGTTTAAATAAGCTCTCATTGGCCATTGGCTGCGACTCGCCAGCCGCTAGAGTCCGCCGCCTTTTTAGCACTAGGTTTAAACCCTGCAATTTTTGGCACCACACACACACGATACTTATGTACTTACATACACGGCTCCAAACAGTAAATAGTAAGTAGCGTTCGAGTCGAGAAGAACCTACCATACCACTAGCAGTAGACTCTAGACTAGACTAGCACTATCTAGGTCCAGTCCGACTTATTGATGGAGAGAGTTTGATGTACTTACCATCCACGATACGACAAAGGATCTTTTCTCCCAAAATGGAAGATCTGACATTTCACATCTAAGAAAGTTAGTCTCCAAAATCTCAGCCTAACTGAAACTCTTGTATTAGTAGGAGAATAATGATAGATAGCTGACATATTCGACTTATCCCCCTACCTCGAGCTCAGCCTAGCCTGAAATTCTTACAATATTCTCCGCAGCCGTACAGTACTAGAGGGGAAAGCTAGGTGACAACTTCGGCTTATCTCCCTAAAACTCAGCCTCTAGCCAAAATTCTTATCCCCCGGGTACTTCTTTCGGTCTCACAATTCACAATCAATACAAGACCAAGGCAGCAATGCCTTCAACGAATATTTTGTCGTCAACATATTAAACTAAATAGGGCTCTGATTCAAGTGAAAGTGGCTAAGAGAAGACAGTGACAAGTCAAAAAGTAAATGCACACATATTGAATTGCATTTTATACACAAGTTGCTTGATTGTAAAAGTGTACTCAGTTACCACCACCACCACCAACTTCTCACGACTGTCCTCTTGATTGCATCAGTCTCTAAGCACACATTCAACCAATCACGAAGTTTCTCTTCTCCATCACCTTCAATGCCATAATCTTGATCTATTCTCCACAAGAAGGGGAATGCAGCACAATCTGCCAGTGTCATTCTTTCTCCACAAAGATACGGCCCTACCACCATATCATTCATTTCTTTCAACAGCGAACGCAGTTTTGGCATAGAACCTCCCAATACAGCAGACTTTCCTACCGGAGCTAATTGTTTAGACATAATGTCTCTCCATCTTGAAACTTGCGTTTTTTCTTTATCACTCAAATCAGCTGTTCTCGTCAATATTCCTTCACTGATATCACCGACAGCATCCAATATTAATTCAGAGTCAGCATATACGTTATTTTCTCCATTCATTGTTACAATAGGCACTGTCCCTCTTGGATTCAGTTTCCAAAACCAATCAGGTTTGCCTCCAGGTCCATACAGTGATACTTCACGTATATCAAATGGGATTCCTGATGATTCTAATGCAATCCATGCCTTTTGCGCGTATGGGCACATTTTATTGGTGATGAATTGAGTTTCAGCACTTGATTTGGCCGAGAGTTCCGTTGTGGATTTTGATGATGACGTCGTCATCGGAGATAAGTTTCTCCTACAGAGGGAAGGGATAGCTGTGTTGTGATGTTTGACGAGTAGACTGTTGACGCCGATAATAAGAGAGCTAGAGAGCAGTGATATGAGCAGAACTATTCGAGGTATCATGTTGCTGATTAGATTGAGTGTAGGTTGCATACTTCAGTAGATCATTGTTATGCAAAGCAACACCACACACCATCGATTTTGAGGTGATGACAGACGAACGTAGCTCATTTGTGTTTTGGGAGCTCTGTCCGAGTCAAGTCATCAATCAAAATGGGATCCTTATGTTATGCAATCGTATGTAAGCAAAAGTGTGTGTCGGGTCCGCACCTGAATACACCTCCAGTAGTAAACGTGACTGGATGTCCAGTTCACGAGAACTCATCACGTACATGCATTTGCATAGTTGAGTCGTAACCAGGGAGAGCGAGTCATACAAGGTTCGACTTAGTCAGGGAGATGACTCTATACAAACATGCCTATCAATGTCGAAGGGTACCGTAGTAAGTAGGCACCAAGGGAGGGTGGGTGGGAGAAAAAGAAATCTCTCTGCGCTTCAATTGAAAGCAACCAATAGATTTGGCCCAGCAATCGCATATAGTTATGGGTTGAACGCTCTCACAACGTATTCTTCAGCGTTCGGGTCTTCATCCGCTATCTCAGAGCAACCCGAACTCCAACCGTGTTCATACTAGCTTGCGCAATCCAGAACACTAAAGTACGCCTCGAAGTTTTGTCCATCAGTGATTCCTCCGAATAAGAGCTCCAGCAGAGTGCGAATAAGAATCCCGATTGTAGTAGACTTTTTCTTCCTCGCTCCCCAGGCGAGATTGTGACCACGCAAAGGAGGCTGAAGTATCTAGATAAGTTCCCGCCAAAAGCCCAATCTTACATTGCTTGCTTGCTCGATCGGCTCGATGGCATTACGATGCATAGAGTAGAGAGCTTTGTAGCCGCCTTAATGGTACCTATGCATTCATATTTTAGCGTTAGCAGCTACTCCTATAGCTAGCCCCAAGAAGGGCCGATTCTGTTTGATTCTTATGAGTCTTGATTACCGCCAGCAAACCAACCCTTCTGTGCGTTTTCAATGGCCCTTTGAGCGTCTCTTGTGACCTTTTGAGTGGTCTCAGATAAACGCTGCATTTTTTGATCAAGACGTTGATCCAACTCTTGTTCTTGGAGCTGTAATTCTCTTCGATGAAGCCGGCTTTCAAGCTCCCTTTGTTGATCTTCGACATGCGTCAATCTTGAGACCCGCTCCATATCACGTTGTAATCGTTCATCAAGGTATCTTTGTTGCTGTTGATCGTATTGCTCTTGTTTGTGTAAATTTCGATCGATCCGATTCTCGAGCAATCCTTTTAAGCTGCTATTACCTGATTGTGTTGGCATAGGAGGAGGTGCGCGATTGTTTGGCCTTTGAATATGGGCAAAGTAGGCATTGTATTCTTCATACGTCATATCCTCCTCATTGCCACTGCTGATCATATCGATTGAGTTTTTATTCCTAGTGTCTCTGTAGCTTCGATCCTGAGGATAGTTCTTGTTCGTTCCTAATCCCCCCGAAGGTTTCTGATAGAGGCTTTGATCTCGACCTCGACGAATATTATCCGCATATCCATTTGGATGAGAATTTTGAGCTTGGTTCATTTTCTTGTAAGGCATCGGCTCTGGATGTGATGGCATGCGACTAGGTGGAGAATTTTGAACTTGGTTCATTTGTTTGTAAGGCATTGGCTCTTGTTGCTGCATGCGAGTGTTTCGAGAGTTCGCAGGTGGACTATTCAGCTTCTCTGTCTTTGTTTCAAATACAAGTTTAGATAAATGGGATTCTCTTGGCTTCTGCGGTTCATAGTTTGTAGCCTTACTTGGCTCCTGCGGTTGATAGTTCGCATTTATAAGGCTCTCAGCGTGCTCTCTCATTTGCTCAGGAAATTGTCGTGGTTCGGGCCGAGGCTGCACATGACGCGTTGGATGTCGCTGTTGAGTTGGCCTATATTGGTCGTTTGCACTACCTCTGCCATTTCGTACATCCCTAGCTGTTGGAGCCTCTGCCATTTGTTTATACGTATCATAATAAGATTGCCAATTACCCTCCGCCTCTGAATCATTTCTAGGACGTGAATCATTCCGAGGACGACCATAATCCGCACTCTTGTTCGCGCGTGTTCTCTGTCGACGTGCTCTGTCTCGCTCTTCGTAGATCCTGTTGTCAACTTCTTGAGACTCTCGCTTTCGAGATTCTTGCCTGGGCTTGGACAAGTTGTTATTCGAAAGAAGAGCTTCGTACCTCAAATCCAAGTAGTTTCGGACGTCATGTTCTTCAATCATACCGTTGCTTCCATCAAAGTTATTTTTCTTGTGTTGATAGATCTCATAAGGATCCAGCCTCAATGATTCGGCCAAATCGAAAGCTGCGTCACTAATGAACACCTTGGTGTCATCACCTTCATTGTTATGCAAAGGTGGTGCTTCAACACTATTAATACTACCATCAAACGATGTCTGAACTCCTTGCTCAAAATACTGCTTATACATTTTGTAAGTTTCTTCCACACTTTTCTTTTCCAAACCTGCACGGATGGATTGATCTGCAAGTGTTTGTGCTGCTGCAGAGAATCGATCTTTAGAGTTGTCATCGCTTGTAGACCAGTTTTCATCGCTCTTCCTGTGAAATGGGCTGTCTCCAAAGTAATCATTAGCGTTGTTGTCATTATTGCTTCCAGTATATTGCTCTGCATCACTTGCAAAAAATGGTCTTTGATTTTGCTCATTGACTTGTTCGTGAGAATGTCCGTACTGTTTTTGATTGTATGATGTGTCATTAGATGTCATGTTATCAAGCCAAGCTTTTGTAGCTGCAGCGGTGGCCGCCTCGACCTTGTTGGTGCTGCTAGTTATAGGGTCGCGACTCAAAGGTGGCTGCTGCTGCTGCTGCTCTCGAGAATCAAATTCATGTACCGAACCACCCACATCATTGTCTGCCATGGCAAGTGCCGCTTCAATCTCATTTGCCAAATCAAGGTCAAAGTCCTCTACACTTTCGTAGGTTGAAGGTGAAATCCTCGTTTGTTTCTTGAGAAATCCATCAATAAGATTGGGCATTGATGGAAGTTTTGCATCAGGAAGGATGCCCCCGAACAGGTTGCCTACGTCGACATTCTGATTTTTGGAGCTCCAAATGTCTTGCCAGTAATCATCCACCATATCAAATATATTGACTGAATCGCCACCATCATTGTTTCCGGAGTTGGCCGCCAATCCTTGTTGGGACAGCTGCACTGCCCCTTTACGCTGTGGGACAAAGGCGCTGACCGATGTTGCTGCTATCACGCAAGCGAACTTCATGCTCATTTTCGTTGTGAGAAGTGAGAAAGATTTGAATTTTGATTTTGACGATTTTTTGTTACAGGGGAGTACCTCGAACTGTACCCCCCAAATTTCACTTGTACCCCCCCTCTTAACCTCAGCCTCAGTGTCAAATGTTTGTACCCCCCTCCTCAATTACTGGGGTTACTAGCACAAAGCAAGCTGACATTTTCGACTTGTACCCCCCTTGATCCCAGAAAAGTCAAAAAAATTTACCCCCCGGGGGGTACAGTTCAGGTACTCCCAAGGATCCTTGCGTTGTTGTGCAGGGGCTTAGAATATTTACCTACGCACGATTTGAAGGCTGCAATAAGTCAGCCTTCATACCAAAAGCCAAAAGGATGTCGCATAGTTAGTTGGTAACAATATCGTACACCAGTAATATGATGTTAGCCTTATGAACAAGCACTACTCTCTCTTTCTTTGTGCATAGGCAAAGCCGTGTGCAGGTGCCATCCTGCGTTGCTGTTGACCTGCCGCGCGGCGTCGCCTTTCTCTCCGTAATTCCTTTCGTCTCTTGGACAGCTTCACCTTCATATAAGCTACCAAACCAAACAGCACGATTAAAATGAATGCAAACAACGCCAACAGACCTCTTGTGTGTCGAATGTAAAGTGGAGGCTCATAAATTCTCAGGTGACAAGTGGTGAAGATATCGTCAATGTCCGCCACGCCTTCATAACCTGAGTAGCAATTCCGAGTTCCAAATACTTGATTGGGAGCTAGAACATTTCGTTTTGCAAAGAGTGGGTCGTGAAAGGGAGTTTTGCAATGTTTACCTCCATGCTTTCTACACAACATGTAGTTGTATTCTCCTTTGCAGGAGCACTTGCATTGATTTGGGCGTACGCATACTCCCCTTGGGCCGTCATCTTTCAAACTACTGAACCCAACCATTCCACAAGGATCATTTTCAAATATGTGAAGTTTTGTTGCATCATTCGTCATCAGCTGGCCCTGCAGGAACGGAGTCACTTCGGCTTTGCAAACGGGTGTCCGGCAATCATACCCGCTCCAACCTTCCGCGCACTCGCACACGTCAGGTGCAACGCAGACACCTCCGTTGGCACACCGAAAGCAGCCTTCTCTTCCAATTGCGGACAACGGAGAATCGCAACCAGGATCGTAGTCGCCCTGAACGCATATAGGCATAGAGCAGTCCGTTCCCATATAGCCAGTGAGACCTCTCTCAGCGTTTTCGTGAGTCTTCCACAAAATTGATTCGATTTGAATGCAATGGCATTCGTCCTTGCTTGCACACACCCCTCCATTCTGACATCCTACTACTTCGCCAGTTGCTTGTTGGTGGCGACAAAGAGGAGTTCTACAGTCAAAACCTCCATAACCATCTTTACACGAGCAAGTATCAGGTGCGATACAGCTGCCAAAGTTGTAGCATTCAAAAATTCCTTCTCCTGGCAATTCAGGACCCTTGACCCAGGTATTTGGATCCCCAGGACTTCGTTGGTAGTTGTTGTAATTGACTCGAATATGCCGACCCGACTTGAGACCAATACCTGTACTCAACCCTGCATCATCCAAATAATCTCCCTGCTCCCATTGAAAGACATTGCAAAGGAACATGTTTGATGTTTTCATCAAGGATGCATTATTGGAAGGTTGGGCTTTGACCATTCTGGTTTGGTCAGGCCCACATCGCAAAATATCTCCTTCTTCGTTTCGAAAGGACAACGGGACGTGTAAATTGCTGTCAAATTTCCATTCCCCAAGAGAATCGTGGCTGCACGTAGCGTTGTGATTGTCAACTTCCAGATTTTTGCAACGAAAGCAAATGTAAGCGGAAGACTCATCCTCGAAGCAGCATCCAGTTTCTAGAACGTCCCAACCGCACCCACTTTGAAAGCTTCTTCCATCATTTTGAGTGACCATATTGTCTAACTCAGGACATCTTGCTTCATTACATGTCAAATCACCACCCATTACACGGCCACCAAGTGGTACGATATCTCCTACACCTGATTCGCTTGTGTCGACATTGAGTCTGAACCTTTCGGCTTGGACACAAATCGGTATAGAACAGTCATAGCCAGTCCACCCACTCAGCTGAGGATCCCCATTGGGCTTCTTGAAAAGTGGGACACCACCACCAATTCGTCCATCTCTCCATTCATTCTCCCATTGATCACACTGGCAGACATCTGGTGCAACACAATCTCCATTGTTACAATCTTGTGCACAAAGAGGTACCGAACAATCACTTCCCGCCCAGCCACGTTCACACGTACATGTATTTGGATGAGTGCAGTTACCATTGTGAAGGCACGCTTGATCGCACTTCGGTGTGCTGCAATCTAACCCTGTCCATCCAGGCGAGCATTCGCATTCATTTGGGGCGACACAAGTTCCATTATTGAAGCAGCCGCGCACAACTCTGTCAACGCATACTTCATCCTTCGAAGCAAACCATTTTCCTCCCGAGACGTAAGACCGCTTGTCATCATGTGTAATTACGGGGCGAAATTCCTCGTTTGTATCTTGTACCAAGACAGCATCTTGATCCTCTCCATTACAGCGCCTTTCAAATTCCACAATACAGACTCCTTTCTCCCAGTTTGCACCCGTCACCTCCCATATACCGTTCTTCATATATCCTTTGTCGGTATATGTGAAAAGCGATGTTGAGTCATGCATGCTTTTGTTCAAAAACTCGCTCTCATAGCTGATGAGTGTTGGTGTCTTTCGATGTGTTGGAGGGAAGCCCATCCCTGTCCAGTGGGAGTAAATGTGTCCATCACCTTCCACCTTTTCATCCATGTACCTTGAATAGTAATTTGGATGGTCATGAATATAACCTGAGCGATAGTCTTCCCACTCTGATACACTACGAATCGAACATTCATATCCACCTTGGGCATGACTCTCGTTTCCGTACAGATAGCGAGTACCATTCAATATCAACACATTCCTTTCCACCGTAGTAGCGTTGACGAATTGCTCTGAAAACATTGTCCAGTCAGCATTGCTCGAAAAATTACGTGTAGAGTCTAGATTGAACGTTCGATTTGGATCCAAGAAAGGCTCGAATGTCGAGAATAAGGCATCCGTTTCAACTCCCTTGACAAACGACTCTAGATCTGGTTCATAGTATCCTCCTTCACACACGGGAACTCTGCAATCGAACCCAGCCCAACCTTTTGCGCAAGAGCACACATCAGGAGCAATGCATGCTCCTCCATTTGCGCACATGTAAGCACCTTGTGTGACATTGTAGAACTGAGCGAGAGCTACTTGTCGATCTTCTTCAAATGTGTATGGTTGGGTTGTACCGGGTTCTGCTTTGTCGAAAGCATCCCAAGGTTGACGTTGACTGCCTTTCCAACCATATGGCAAGCTAGGCGAGTATCGATGATAGGAGGATGTTGTATTATCAAACGAAGAAAGGTATTGAAAATGTGTCACTGCGTCTTCTTCAAGCTCAATCATCATACATAATGGAGGCTTGATCTTTCGTCCCGATTTGTAACGCCCCGTTGCTCCAAATTGTGGTGTCGAAGGTGTAATGAGCCTATCTTTTTGAGCACAATCTAAACCATGCGTTTCATCGCACCAAGCGCTGAAATTGCAAGGTTGATATTGAAGCCAATGGTTTGGTCTAGAAGGATCATTCATCCATTGAGGCAGGGCTTCGAATGAGACGAAGAATCCTTGATGACACACTGGGAGGCTGCAATCGTGACCGGTCCAGCTAGGTGGACACTGACAAGTATTTGGAGCAACACACATACCTCCGTTTGCGCAAACTTGGTCACACTTTGGTGTTCTGCAATCTAATCCTGTCCAGTCCGTCGGACAAGAGCATTCATTTGGAGCAGTACAGTTTCCACCATTACCACATGTCTGCTCGCAAACAGGTGTTGTACAATTGGAATCGAACCAGCCGTGAGAGCAAGAGCATGTATCGGGAGCAGAACATTGACCTCCATTTTGACAAGTCTGAACGCATGTAGCCTCAAGACAACCTTCGCCGCGATACCCTGGGATGCACGCACACATGTCGGGGCCAACACACAGCTCACGATCTGAGCATTGTGCATGGCACAATGGTTTTGAGCAATCCACGCCATTCCATCCTTCCTCGCACTCGCATTGATCCGGACCGACACAACGTCCGCCGTTTTCACATACAAATGTGCACGTCGCACTCATCCCTCGAATGGCATGATTGTCTCTATCTGAAATATAGATGAGCCGGAAGCCATCATCCAAAGATGTATTCACGAAAGCACCTATCCCTGATGGATGTTTGAACTGACTGTTTTGAGGAGGAAATGCGTCATGGAACCCACAGAGATTTCCTCGAAAGCTAGCTGGAGCACCCGAGATAGTCTGAACATTCATCTCTCTTGACCCATTTGATACGGAAAAATATTGATGTCCGTTGACCTCCATATCTCTACCAAGAGACGTCAAAGCAGCGTTGATAACATGTTCTGAAACGATAGTAACGTCAACAAGTCCACCGACATCATTTATAATACCCTCGCGAACAGCGGCTCCGCAGACTGAAGAGGCTTCAGAGTATACATTTCTCTCGCCGATCAAAGGCAATTCAATACTAGATACAGCAGTGATCATGGTGTTATTAACACAGAAGTCGGTGCACAAGACGGTGAGTTTTGTGCCATCATTTGAATCTTCTCTTACGCGAGTCCTGTTGTCGTCAATGGCGAGATTGGATGTGTCATTCCAGCTACGTTTGTCTAATAGACTCGGCGGAGGCGAACCTACACAATTCTTTGTTGACCTACCAATAAAGTCGTGACCCAGATCAATATTGTATTCATTGCGATAGAAGTAATTGTGATGGATATTTCCTTCGACTGCAGTTGCAGCTAGACCAAACTCATCAGTTGGATTGTTGTACGAGGAGCATCCATGGGGCCTGACAATTGACGATAAGCTATCGAAGCAAGATACTCTTGGAACAAGTTGCGAAGGATTGCTTAGACGTCGTACTCGACACGACACCGAGTCGACGACGTAGGCAACTCCATCCCCAGTCACTGTTATTGATGCAGGATTGTTAAGTGATGACTCAGAACCTATCCCATCACGCACGCCTTCGTTGGAAGATCCAGCTACGGTTGTCACTAATCTCAAACTCAAATCAACCCTTCGAATGCGATGACGATCAGTTACGAGAATGGCGTCTTGATCAGGAATGTAAGCTACGTCAGATGGATATGTGAATTGAGAATCTCTCAGCGACCCATCACTATCTCCTGGAAGACCAGACAGGCACGGATGAGGGCATCCTTCTAATTGGGTTCCGTTCTGCTGAAGCTCGGCCGTTGTCACTGAACCTGCAATCGTTGTGACATGGCCAAACCGATCGATCATTCGGATGAGAAGATTGTTTGTATCAGCAACAAAGACTCTGCCATCGTTAGTAACAGTGATGCCCTGAGGAGAATCGAATCTAGCAACATCTCTCAACCCGTCAGAATAACCTGGCCCAGGATTGGAATCGCAACGACCAGCAAAACATTCGACTCTCACATTAATCCATCGCTTCTCTCCACTTCCTTCATCAACAATTATATCCCCAGTGATCTTCCGAATGCGGTGATTTCCTGTGTCAGCCACAAATAAGGCAAGCCTCCCGTCTCCATTTTCATACAGATACGAGTCGGGGTCGATGGGATTTTCATAAGGCCACCATTCCCAATCACGCCAAAGCGCAATATCGGTTGGCGAGGAGAATTGGACGCCTTCTGTTGATAACCCATCTTTGCTACCGGAGTAGCCAGTACCTGCGAGTGTCGTGACATTTCCATTAGGTGAGATCATCCTAATTGCATTGTTGCCAGTATCTGCTACGTAGACATATCCATCATGATCAACAGCAACACCTTCCGGGTGACGAAATCTCGCATCAGATCCTTCTCCATCGACAAATCCTTCTTCTCCACTCTTCGAACCAGCGAGGGTAAAGACGTAACCTTGCGGATTGAACAATGGAGTTGGAAGAGTATCGCCTTCTATCGATCGTGGATACTCCCAAGTAGTTGTTGGATACGACCCCGGCTCCCAGGGAGTAGAATTTAATTCCTCCATCGTTCCTCTGACGGTGGTATTGGTATTATTTTCACCAGACCCATATCCCCAGCATCGCAATTCGCACATTGAATAATCGGTATGAAAACTAGATTGACACGGAGAAGAGCTCGAGAGATACATGCATACATGCGTGGTGGTGCTACCACCAAAGTCGTAGCGATGAGAGCCGTTGACAGCCCATGGTACGTCGGATATTGTTGGTATATTAACGTCTTCCTGCCACGATAGACCCTGCAGCTGAAAATGACAAGTTTGATTCTTCTGCGCACCACACGCAATATCCTCACAAATATGGCATTTTGACCGCACACCGCGAGCGTCGCATTTGTGGCGAACGTCTTGTTTGTTTGACGATACTCGCCCTTTTGTTTCTTCCTGCTGACCGATATATTTCGAATACGCAAAAGGCCATGTAGGATTAACGACGCTCTCGCACCAATGCCGTGTCGTCCAATGGCGATGTATTTGCATCCCAAAGCACGCCGGCAAAAGAAATGTCAGCGTGAGGTGCAGCATGGATCTCCATCGTGGTGGCAGCATGGTCGTTGTTTGTCATTCGTTGCTACGTCGTTGGGTGGTTTGTTCTCTCCGGTGTCTTTGTAAAATGTAAAATGGAAGTTCGAAGTATGTCCGATACTCCATACGTAGGATTAATCTCAAAATTTGTTTTGCCAACGTGCGGGTAAAGGCAAACGCGGAAGGTCTCATTGCGAGAGCTTAGGAAGATTCCAAGCATGCTCAATATTGTATTCCAATGACAGCGTAGCGGGGAGTTCTCCAATTTTACATATTCCACGTCTGATTAAATTGCCCGGGAAAGAATTCGTCCGTGAACAACCTGATCTGATCATCTACGTCTTGTGCACTCTCGGCGCCATAGATCTTAACAATACAATGACGAATTTTCATCTCAGCATCATCCTGGGGAAAGATTCTGTCCATTTCGGGTCGATGTTGCTGTACCTTTTCAACCATAAGATCCTTATACTTGGCAAGCGTCGTATTGTGAGATGGTACATCTTCATCATCAGCATTATCATCTTCACTCATGACATCATCATTGTCCTTATCACCATCCATTTTCAGACCCTTGACAATGTGTTCTGCTCGGTAGTATAGCTTCTTTTCAAACACAGGTTCTCCTTTCCAGTCTTTTTCATCAGACAAGCCGTGTATTCTTTCCATGCGTACATATGATTTGCTTATGCGCTGCGGGGGTCCCGTGAGTTCAAATTTCGTACCAATAGTAGCCCTCTCTGCAGCTTTGATATCTACTACAGATGACTGATTTGGGATTGGCAACAGCTCCTTGTCTTTTTTCCTGCGCTGCTGCTGTAAATTCACTTGACCGCCTTGTTGTCTTCTTGGGATTGACACATAAAACTTGGCGGTAATAACCGAATATTCTGCCATATTCGCCTCTTTCCAATGAGAGTATTGCTGGCTGTTTTGCAATTTGTTCATTTCTGTTCTCCTGTTATAATGACCTTGACGATTAAAATTGTATCCGTCATTTTTCGCATAATACGTTGCACTGCCGGCTGCGACAGCATCTCCACCCTCGTCCATTGCGAGATCGTCGGCATCATTTCTCGCAGCTTCGTCTTGATTTGGATGCTGGTCAAACTCATCATCATCACTCATATCTTCATTCATGTTCAAGTCATCAGCAACAACTTGACCATCAGGGCGATCTACTCTCCTTCGATACCCTTGATTAGTGTGAGCACGCGGATTGTTCAACACTGCGGCATATTGTTCTGGATTTAGACCACCGCGGAAGAGTTGATTCTTTCCAGTACTAGGATGATACAGAGTTGTCTTCACCGTACCTGTCGTGTAATAAAAGTCAAGCTTGCAAAGACCGATGTTCAACGTCTTTTCAAAGAACTCTACTCTTGACGCCTGCTGGCTTCCTGTGAATGTCCAGCCAAAACTTGTTGCATCTGGATATAACTGCTCGTTAACACGTTGTCCTTCGTAGTCGGGCCGGATATGATTGTATCGTGGAGTAGGGGCAGGTTGACTAGCAGTACTAGTACTGACGGCAGTATCGGTTGTAGGTTGAAGCTTGACTCGCTTTGCGGGAGCTAAAATCCATTGATGCCGATGCGAGTATCTAGGATTATCAGGCTTGATCGATCTATCAGAATTTGATGGCAAGGGAGCGTTAAAGGCTACTTTCGTTCCATCAAGGAATAACTCACAAGATAGGGGAATGTTTGCATTGTTTTTACACTCAAAGAAGAAGCTCTTCCCAACCGCAAAGTCGGGGATGATTACATTTGTCCAACTTTCATGAGAATGGGCAGGTCCTTCCCCACGTTGGATAATTTGTTTCAGCTTCAAACCCTTTCCATCACGCGTTTCAGTATAGATAACGTCCTCGCTACCATCAATCATGGAGCCATCTGTGCTCTCTTTCGACGTTGGCACATCCACCATTTGCTCATCTTTTTCTATGATCATTGTCACATTTACCAAATCTTTATCAGTCTCTTTCATGCCCAGCCTTTGAAGGATTGCAAGTTTGGTTTCCTCTTTCCCAAATCCTGCTTTAAAATACATCTTGTCAATTTCATCTTCGGCATCTTTTTGTGATATACCTTCTTTGCACCTAAATCCTACGTAATAGCGAATCAAGGGGCCAAGTGCTTGCTTCCAACCCCTCATTATGCTGCTGCTAGGGCAACTGATTGGTTGAAGAGTTGAACTAGTCTTTGTGCTTCTGTTTGCTCCTCTTCCTTTCCCCTTGCGTTTTGACTGCATTTGTTTGTTATTATGGTTATTAGCTTTCTTCGGCTTCTTGCGCCGAGTATTATTTTGTCGACCACCATTGGGATGTGCAACAACTTGCTGCTGATCCGGAGGGACTTTTAATGCGTTATTGTTTCGCTGACGACGTCGGTAGTCTCTGTATGACGTCTTTGACTGACCGCTGGTATTTCCACCACCCTTCTTGTGCGCCTTTGGCTTTCCAACACCATCACTACGGCGTCTTCGTTTCGGATGGCCATTCTTTGTTGCTTCCTCTCTTGCATTCATGATTGATGCGGTGGTTATAAGAGTTACCTCTCTCTTTTGTTTGTTGTGCAATTGTTTACCAATCTATTCAATCCTGTTCACTCGCCATCTGAATCTTTCATGGGTGTTGCGTGTTAGTTGCCGAGATTTTTTGCATGCAGCATGGTAGTTTTGGGTTTTGGCGCGGCGTGTCACAACAGATGTGTAGTACCAAATATCGAGGACTCCCATCAGGCTCGCTCGCGCTCAGTTCGCGACATCAGGCAGTTGCCTCTTCAAAGACCATGACAGCCGCTCCATATGCCGATCTGTAACGTTTTGGCTATAGCTAAAAAAAAAATAACAACACGAAGGCGAGATGGAGGAGAGAGCGGCTGCATCATCAAAAGAGGATCCTCCTCAACCGCAAATATCTTCCGGTGGATATCTCTGCAAAGTAATTGGATGTGACAGGATGTCACAGAATGGGCAAGGATTTTGTGGTGCGCATTATACAAAAATGTTCGCTGGTTCTGGCGAGTGTGTGGAAGACGACGAGGACGGTAGCTCTGAGGAAGCACCGATTTCTTCCGTGACATTCGTATCAAAGAGTGTTGCAACCAATACGCAGCCTGATGAAGCCTCAAGAAAACGACAAAGAAACAACAATGGTCCGATTACCAACTTGTTGTCAGGACAGGTGCTGTCTCTAGTTCCCAACATTAAAATTCCAGAACAGGTAAGTACGTTTCATGAAGAAATTGGCAAGCAAACGTAATATGCATCAATATTTTCTAACCGTATGCGTTGTTTTGTACTTTCATTGTAGCCCTTGTCATTCATGAAAAAGTGGAAAGCACTTGTCGGAAGGACAGATTTACGCCCTTGTTTTGGTTGCAGTTTCTGTGGCCCGAGTGTCAATGAAAAGATATTTGACCTCAGTCTATTGGAAGGTATTGATTTGTGTCCTTTCTGCGCTCTGTTACAAAAGGAAGGGTGGACACAACAGTTGTTGACTACTAATGTGAAGTATATTGATCCAAGTGGTAAGTTTTATTACGGTGTCAATAGCTTTCTCCGTGCAACAACATCGATTATTCAGCAAAGGATAGCTTCAACTTCAGCGGAAGACATGAATGATAAAATATGGATGGTGTACCCTGTTGAGGAATACCCCCCTGTCGTCAAAGATCCAACAAAGAAAGACACCGCGAAAAAGAAAAGCAGCTCAACTGAGACTAAGCAATCTTCGCCATCGACCAAGACAGTAGCAGATGGCGACGACTTTCACGGTCTTTCGATCATGTCTCTTGCCACGTCTCTCTCCAAGGATAAAGAACTACCACAGAGCGACCCTTTCTTGGTACACCAACGCCAAAGTGGCGTCAGTCGGCGCCGACTATTATATATATCCCACCCAGATCCCCGTCCAATCGCTTCATGTTCATGGTGTGGAGTCGATCCAGATGTGGAAAAACTATGTCCTGTCTGCGATGCACTAAAAGAGCATGGCTGGTCGTCATACCACACTACTGATCAAATGTTTAGGGATCACAATCACGAGAAATATAGATGTGTGAAGAACTTTCTTCTTGCTTCAACAGACTACGTTGTCAAGGCAATGAATGTAATGTCGGAGGAAGATCGCCTGCGTTTAATTGGAAAATATGAGAATTTCAACGAGCAAACTGATACTCCTACAACACCGCAGAAACGCCAGAGGAATAATCATACTGAAACTAATGACTCTGAAATTGTTATACCTAAGAGGCCGAAGGAAATCACAATTGAGCTCCCATCCATCTCTCAACTTTTGACGCAGGACAATGGATTGGAGGGAGTACTCAAAGCTGATTTGCATAGTATCTACAATTTGCACTTTGGCTCCAATGCAAACATTGCTGCGAAAATTCTCACCACGCTTGGAAAAGGCGATCTACCGCCCGATGTCGAAAATGAGGTTCCTCTCCTCCGCTCAAGCCAAACAATCCAAAAATGCTCGGATGGATCAGATACACTCCCATCACGATTTGTTGGAGTATTTCGTGTCGTTGGTGATGAAAGTAGCTATGCCGTTGCCATCCCCGAATTTCGTGTTGATTGTCTCACACCTCCAAATGAAGCAACAGTGAGTAATGGGCAGCTTTGTTTGCTTCGCGTAGGAATTAAGGAAGAAAAGACTGCAGGTCAACTCTTTGCATACATGTATCGAGCATTGTATGGAACAAAAGCATTATCAGATGTCTTGAAAGAGAACCAGCAAGACTTGACCTCACAAGTGACCAGTGGTGCCTGAAGGTTGAAGAGCCTACAACCTTGGAAAAGCCTACAACCTTGGAAAAGCCTACAACTCTGGAAGAGCCGCAATCTGTGAAACTTGATGTATAGGTCTATGATATGCTTCCGCTACTTAACAATGGCTCCTCGGATGTACGACGAAACGAGTCACTAGCATTCAGCTCTTCATCACTCTCATCAAATTGCAACGTCCCCAGCACATGATGACCTGTTGCAAGCGACGACATTGCCCTCGTTGCTCCTCGTTCAAAGTCGAAGATTATTCTGTTGTAATCCATGAGCGCAATTATGGGCACGATCTCACAGAAGAGTAGCAGAACAAACAGTACGAGCGACCATCCACCTTGCGACGTGAGCAGATCGATATCATGTATCCAAGCAAGCAACATTGCCACCCCCCACACAATTCTGGACAAGCTCCAAAAGAGCATTACGTTTGATATTTTCCTCAGTGATTCTTTCGAGTTTTGGCTCCGATAGGGGAAGCCCGAGAACGAGACATTCAAGTAAATGTAAAGTAATGCCACTAGACATACAGCTGACAGATTTATCACCGCCATTGCCACATTCACAACATTCCTCACTATGACTACTTGCTCCGATTCCACTCCTCCAAGAAAGATTAATATATATAGTATAATCTGTGTAGCGTAGAGAGAAGTGTTGAAGATCAAAAACATCAGCAATCCTCTCTTCCTCCACTGTGCAGTGCTCTCTGTATGAAACCTACTCAAGAGTGAGCATTCCGCCCAAACTAGAGTCAGAAGCACATACGTTGATATTACAATTGCATTCGGTAGATCAAATAGAACAGTCATTGATGAATCATAAAATGCTTGATTCTTTTCAATCGGATGAACATTATTTGCCGTGTCACGCTCAATATGAGACGAAGCAGGCTTTAGTGAGTAGTGCGCTCTCACATTGGCCAAATCCATTGCAATCACCCCGATGAAGGACATGACTCGAAGGAAGCATACTGTGGCTGCACTGAGAATTAATAGCTTCTTTAAATCAAAATTGGGATTGACACGTTTGAGAAATGAATACTTGCGTTTCGCCAAGACGAGGCAGAATAGAAATAGGAGAGATGCTAGTAGCAGCGAGACTACGAACAGGTCTAATGTTATCGTGAGATCTGACCCCTCGAGCATCTTCTTATTGTTGCGACGCGTGTTTATTATGCCTCACTCCCTCCCACTCGCCTTCAAAGCTGCATATTGTAACTCTAAACTTCTTTCAAAATTTGGAAGAAAATGGGAATGGAGATGAACCGTGATGGAACTGAATAATCACGGGTCGGCTAGGCGATTTCTAGCGGTCTATGCTTTTTGTCGTGATTATCACGTGACGATTCCATCCTCCATCCGTGTTTTTCCCAGCCACCCACTTTTGTCTGCGCTACACAACATGAAGTAAACAGTGTAACGCCTTGAATATAACAATACCATGCCACCAATACAACGACTAAGAACCTGTTCTAGACCTCTGTCAACACTGTTCACGACTGGATATCGCTCAGTGGTGGCAAATACTACTCAGCCATCATGTTCTTCTTCACAGCCATTTTCCAGAGCAATAATACATCATCGCCTATTCAGCAGTAAAAGCGCCCAAACACCCGTAACAAACAACTACTCAACAATAAAGCAGCAGGTGCACTCATTATTTCAGTCAGTGACACTTTTTCTACCTCGCGTGGTTGCCTTTTGTGGGACGATTCATGTAACCACAGAATATGGATTCAACACTGTCAGTTGTGAAGGACCAAGTATGGAGCCTACTATTATAGATGGGAGTTTTACATGTGTGCTGATTGATAAGTTTAGTCATCGCATCTTTGGTTTGGAGAACAATAATGACGACGATGAACATGATAGTCATGATTGTAGCCCGACTGAATGTTGTAGTGGTGAACAAGAATTAGAAATAGAAAATAATGATGACAACACTACTTGGCTCAGCTTATTAAAAGGAGTTTGGGAACAACACTTTGCATCTGGATTACAACGAGGTGATGTAATCATTCTACACCATCCATCCAATGAAGCAACAATCTGTAAACGAATCATCGGGATGCCAGGTGATACAATCGTTCGTACTGATGGCGGATCTAGGGAATCAAATCATAGAGTCGAAGTGTCCCCAGGACATTTATGGATCGAGGGAGACAACACGTTGCAATCTCATGATTCTCGTGCATATGGGGATGTTCCTGCATCTTTGATAATAGGAAAAGTTGTGTGTCGTCTGTGGCCGCTGAGAGACTATGCATCTCTCGGATTGGATGCGAATGGGATGGAGCATTGGCAGAGAGTGCGAGGAAGGATTGGGAGGGGAGAGAGACCTTTGCCTTTGAAGAAGAATGAAGGTTTTGAAGGAAGCCACGTCTTGAGAGAACGGAAATGTTGATAATCACAAGTTAATCTTACTATCGTTAGTCACATTCTGGAACTACTCCCGTTACATCTGAGTACTCATCTTCCAACTCGTCGATATATTTTGCGTACAGTCTATCCATTTCACCATGCAGTTTATTCTTCTTTCTATCATTCCAAACTTGCTTGACGTTCGATTCCGGATGAGGATGATGCACAACAAATGATCTCGGAAGTACATAAAACGGAACCCCTCTGTATCGCAAGTGAGAAATGTGTTGAATTTTGTTCTTGCCATAACCATAGAAGCGCTCGTCGTAGTATGGAGCGAGCGGTTGAGGTTTTGTCGATGGTGCCGACGGACACCACGGCAGGACAACATATGGTTCATATCTCAGGCTATCGAAGCATTTGATTCGTCGAATCGTTCTCGTTTTCTGTTCATCAGTTTTAGATGGCTCATCATACCATTCACTCTTTAGCCATTTCTGAGTTTTTGTAGTGTGGTGACCTTCCCAATTATTATCCGATTGAAACACTATACATTTTTTGTCTCGGACGCATTCCTTCATGTCATTAAACAGGGTGGGAAGGAAACTGGAGTCATTTTGTAGATATCCCTTGCATGACTCGATATTGGAACAGGGAGGATCAACTTTCCGCTCAAATGCTGGTACGACAATGGCATTTGTAGGCACCTTTCCATTGTTTGAAGAGATTTGATCTACCAAGTTGTCTTTGATCACATCATTCAAATCAGCAGAAGGGATCAAGTCCACATCCATGATGAGAATATGAGAAGTTTTGACTGCACCCAATCCTTTATTCCTCATTACATTGACTGGATAGGAAGACATTCCACCATTCCCTTGATTCTTCTCGTCTATGTGCACGTGAGGGATGACAGTCATTTGGGAACAGTTTGCCATCAAATTCGCAATGGATTCAATGGATTTTGTAACATGCAAACTATCTTTCGCAGTCTCGAAGGGAAGGTAGACAACCAATACTATAGGATCAGTCCATCTATTGCAAGTTTCCGCTAGTAGCCATATCCTATCCAAAGTGCACTGTATGACGAGGGTTGTAGATAAGTCTTTTGGCAATGTAAAACCATCATTTGGACATGAGTTGGGTGAGTTTTTCATATCTAGCTTTGATGTGTGAAGAGTTCTGATTGACGCCGAAGTCGACGGTGGTTCGTCAAGTTGCTTTTGTATTTCCTGTAACAAGGCCGTTTTTTGTTCAGTGGTAATCGTTTGGACTTGTGCTGGGATCTCATTCTCTTTGGTGGCCGTGGCCTTGTTTGCATTGATCGTATTGTTCTCGTGTGCCTTCTCACTTGAGGCTTGCACTGCCTTTGTGACACGCTCAACTTTATTTGCTTCCTTTGCCACTTTAACTTCACCATTTCTACTAGACCATTGAGGCACAATTTTTCTAATTGCTTCCCTCCGCTTCTCGCCCGTTTTTACATTGGGCTTTCGTAACGCATCAATGCTATCCCTCAGCAATCGTTCATTTTCTTTCAGCTCTTTCAATGGCTTTAATATCTCTTTTTTGAGTTTACTGTCATCTGCCACTGATAAGAATGTGGATTTTGAATTATACTGAATGGATTGTGAGCCATCTGAGCTGAGATATAGTCCCCATTCATATATTGAGTGCATTGTTGGGGCTATGGCATACCGCCAAGATAAAAAGAGAATGATGAACGCTGCTGCACCAGCTCGGGCAGGCGTGGAAAAGAAGATACGATACCAAAGCGTCCGTTGGCGTGGGTGGTAGGCACCTCGTCTCCTTTTGTCCATGCCGCCCAGAAGAAAGCTATTGCAAGGCGATTGTTGCATTGGGTTATTGTGGGAAGGAGTGCCGCTATTCATGCTGCCGTTTCCATATCTTAGTTTGCGAGATGGGAGGGGAGAACTGCTGCCATAAGAATGACCATTATTATTAATCTCTGCAGAGTGAGATGTAGATTTTCGTTGGGATATCATTGCGTCGTGTTGTGGTTGCTCTCCGCCTTGACTATGCTTGCTCAACATTAAACCCCCTATCTACCGTCATTGTCCCAGTTTTGATAAGCTTCCCACCACCAAATCTCCAGCCACGAAAATGTTTTTTTATGTTTTGGCGGGACTCATTTACTATTCCGACATACCGCTTACGTAGCTACTCCGACCAAATTCGGCCGGGAACATGCTTTTTTCACTGTCTGTTCAGACTCTCCTCACAAAATGCAATTTTGGGCATCACTGACAGGAGAGCATCATCGACGAAATTAAGTAAAGCAAGACTCTCTCTAGCCCAGAATTTCACGTAGAATTCGGTTATCCCCATGGCATGGATCGAAATTGCACGTAGGAGTCAGTACAACAGCCTCCATTCACCACTAACAACTTTAGTAGGGGTACATTTGAGGTACCTCTTCCGAGCCAGATTATCGACTGCCAAGTTCTACATAGGATCTTCATATGCATAGATGCAAATAGGCTTCATCAAATATGCCTTCACCAGTGAAAATAATCGAGCTATGGCAACAAATCACTTTTGCTAGTTATTTTGCTCATTTTGTTAGTAGTTTACTAATTTAGACGGATTTTTTTTGTTAGGCGCCAAAGCACGGTTTCGTGGCTGGAAGAGCAAAGTGGGATGCTTATTTGTATCCACCACCTAAGTATCTAAGTACCTCCCAAAATGAAAATGAGCGCTGTTGACCCTTTCATTGACCCTCTATGTCCCAACTGTGCCCGAAAACCGCCCATTTATCTTATATATTCACCCCGGAAAACGTGCCTTCAATGTTAAAAGGGGTATCGTAATATTTATTCCTCATATTTCCGAAAACAATTTTTTTATGACGTAAAATTAAAATGGGTTGTCACTCTAATATCTTTCGAGCTCATGCGAACTATCCAAGGAAACCATCTTCAGTTCAAAACGCACGCGGAGTGCGCACCGTTGAATGAACCAACCATCTATGCGCACATCATATCACCAAGCAACATCACCAGACACTTCACTGTCATTTCTTTGACACTGCCGTTGCTTGCTGTTGTCCCAATACATCAACACATTCACCAACCATGGGGTACGACATCTCTACTGGAGCTGCATACGCAGTTCTCTACACTGTTCTTTCACTGTTCACCGTTCTTGCCATCCTCTCAGCAGGATACTGCGGTAAGTATGCTTTTTGAATACTGACTTGGTAACTTCCACTCATCACATGAACAAGACGAGCTGACACATCTCTCTCTTGTCTTTCTTATTATCATGCAGGTAAGGGCCCCATGCTAAAAAAGCTTGGGTGTATTCTCTTGCCCAAGGCTGCTGTAGACGAAGACGGTGAAGAAGTTGCCACCGACACTGCTGATTTCTTCTTGGCTGCAAGGAACAGTGCAAGTGCAAAGTGAGTTACAGAAATCTTATTTTAATGATCAGCAACTCTGACAACTTACCACAACAACTAACCAAACACTTATCGTCATGCAGAACCATCGCATTGTCCTTCTTCGCTTCTTCCATGGGAGCATGGGTTGTCTACGCTCCCACCGAATTGGGTGCAAATCCAGAACTCTCCTGGATTGCCGTTATTGGATACGCTGTAGCATCGGCTTCCCCTGCTGTGCTTGTATTCTTTATTGGACCTCCCCTTAGGAAGATTACAGGAGAAAAGGCCTTTTCTACCACTGATTTTGGATTGGTGAGGTATGGGAGGTTGATTCAACTTTGCATCGCAGTTATGAGCGTGTTTTATATGTTCATCTACATGGTAGCGGAATTGACAGCGATTTCCAACATCTTCGGATTGGTCTGCAACGTGAATACTTTCGACACGACAACCATTAACTACACAACCAGTATTGCTGTTTCGGTCGCCGTCTTTACTTGGTTCTATACCTCTATCGCCGGGCTCCCTGGGTCGCTCGTGACGGATAAGTTTCAGGCATGGCTCATGTTTATCTTGATCTTCATTTTGCTCCTTGTGGCATGCACAAATCCAGCAAATCAACTCACAAAGGAAGAGTTCGCTGTAGCGTCCAACTGGACAGGTGACGGTGCGATGGCTGCTGTAACGCTTATTATTGCAGTGCTCTGTGCCGAAATGTTTAACCAGGCCACCTGGCAAAGAGTTTGGGCGGCAAAAGACGTCCCAGCAATGAGGAAGGGGTTTGCATGGGGATCTTTCTCTGTGTTTCTTCTCATGATGTTCTTCGGGATCATGGGAATGATTGCATTTGCGTTGGATCCTGAGAACTACCTCATCTACAACAAGTTTTATTGTGAGTAAAGTTCGGTGTTGTATCTTGAATTTGCTTTTGCACTGCTACATGATCAACTCACTCTTATCTCTTTCTTCAGACCTGGCCTTCTTTGATCTCCTTGCACCTCTCTCCCAGTTCTGGCACATTGTGGTCCTCATCGTGTGTACTGCACTTGCTGCGTCAACAGTGGACAGTGTTCAGACTGCAATTGCATCGTGCGTGAGCAGTGACTTCATTCGCTACGGAGTTCCTGATAAATGGGCTACATTCATTACTCGTGTGTTGCTCATTGTAATCAATGTCCCAGCGGTAATTATGAGCTCGAAACGTTTTGATGTGCTTGGACTCTTCCTTGTTGCCGATCTTGTATGCGCTACGGCCGTCCTTCCTGTTTTCCTTGGATTGATTACAAAGGATATTGGTGCTATCCCTGCGCCAACTGAATTGGGTGCTTTCCTTGGAATTTGGTCTGGTATCGTTGCAGTGCTTGTGAATGGAAAAGTTCTTGGATTTACTGAGGCGGTGAACCCTATCACGGGAGAAGTCATTGCTACGGGGCCCTGGTCTTATTTCTGGTTGACCAATTCCACTCTATGTGCTCTTTGTGGATCCACAACAATGGTTACTTTCATCATCACGCCCCTCGTGGCCGGTTTCTTCACTCTTTTCTTCAGTAAGATCGATATTAGGCTTCGTGGAGAGCGTGCTAGGAAACCAATCTTCTTGATGGCTCAGCCGGAGGAAGAGGCCAAAAATTACAATTTGGTGGCCAAGGATGAGCAGGAGGAGGATGGCTCTGTGATTGGAGACATTGCCATGGAAGAAACCAACAAATCCAAAGATGAAGTTGCTTAAATTGGCCATACGGAACAATCAAAGGGTTTTCATACAAGGCTTGCGGGTGCTTTGTTGTTGTGTATGTAACAGCTGCTGAGAATCAATACCGTTAGAACCTGAAAATGTGTAATTCGTGCGTGAGGGAACAGCCGTGTTGTGTAATGAAAACTAGATGTCGTGAAGTGTCTGTCTTAAAGATACTAAATTAGGAAGACTTGTTATCGAGTATTAGGTCTCCTATTGGCACTTTTGCTTGTAGCTGTTGGCTCAAATAGTCGTATTACCATTGATTCCTTACAGAATACCCCCGTGACGGGGCAGTGCTCGCCCTTTTGGCGGAGATGCATGATCAGGCAACGATAGCAAAACACATATCCAGATGTCGACGCAGTTGGATTGATTCGTGGCTCGTGACATATCGGACAAGACCATTTGTCTATGTGTCTGGTATTTCCCTCATCGTCAACCAACACTTCCGGATTCGTTGGAGGTGGTGGAATCGGCAACTGTTTGCGAGATGTCCCGGCGTTAGTGTCATCAGCGGAAGTATCATTTGCCGTAGAGGATCCTTCTCCAGCAATCCAACGCCTGCGACGCAATCGAAGCTCTCTCTGAAAATGAGACATCCACCCCGAAAGAAGGACATACGATACCGAAAAAAGAAATGCTCCCTTGATCATGCTTGATGGCTTTATTGGTGGTGCATCATTCTTTTTTGTCATGATATTAGCATCAAGAACTCTCTCTCCGTCATTTTGTGATTTCTGCAACAATGGTTGTTTCTGCCTCTGCTGCTCTTGAACATCTGCCACAGTCATCCTTCGCAACATGACTTGTAGTGTATGCATCGAGAAACTCCAGTAGGGTGTGTATTCCAACAAATATGCAAATTGGTAAAGGAATATGGATAGTTCATGCGTCATGTGAAGATATGGATAGAAATTGACAAGTTTTTGTTTGATTTTGTCAAGTTTCATACTATAGTTTGTAGAATTGATGTTGGATTGCAATTGTTGATTTGTGTCATGTCTTTGGGATATTTGCATCCTCGTTTCAAAGTGTGCCGTTAGCTGCTCCTCTGACTCTGACTGCTCGGTCAATTCCTTATACCAATTGTCACATCTTTGCTTGCAGTATGGGAACAATGCCGCCAACAATGCCGACATTGTTTTATCCCATTTTGTGAGTTCTACCACCTTGTATTGTCCATTGCTGCTAGATTGGACAAGCTTGGATCGCTTCAATCCATATACCATCTCGCAAGCAGTCGAACCGCTCAAGTAATGAATACAATTGTAATCTATCGCGAATAATATCAATATTTGAAGTTCTGGACCAAACGCTTTGATTGTCCGATGTAGCACGTGACACATCCGTCGTAGATGAGAATAGTACCATAATTTTATTCGACATGTCATCGTTTTGATTGTTTTGGAGAAGGCCGCTAGCATGTTCGTTGACGATGGTGATCTAGCAGCTGCAGTAGAGTAGGCTAATAATCTATCCGCAAGATGTTCCATTCGTCGTAATCTTCCCAATACACCCTCTAGCCATGTTACGCCCACCTCCCACATGGCAGATAGAGCCACCCTTCCTGAATTTCGTGCTACATCGACACATGTTAATTCTAGAAAGGAGGGTTGATGTGACAGAGGATCGAGTGTGTATTCTTCCGTGAGGAGGGCGCCGATTGTGGTGGGCACGGTTGGATTGTGCTGCTGCTGTGTGGATGGGTTGGTTGCGGTGGTGCCGCCGGTGGCGTTCATTGTGGTTTATGATAGGCTCTACGTATGATGCGGCCGCCATTACTCCTGCATGGTAGCATGGTTTGTTCGGTTGTCTGAAATATAACATTACGTATAATGTTCAATCAGACCATCATCGGTACGAATTATGGCACAAACTCAAGAAAGAGATGCCATCTGATTTGATTTGAGGTGAAAGGTAGGAACTGGTACAAAAACGTCTACAGACTGTATTGTACCCAAGACCTGCCTCGCCAAAACAAGATAGAGCGAGGTCAACACTGGTCAACAGCAAACAGCAAGCTTGTTGTCATCTGTGCTGCTAAGTAGTATGTGCTGCAGCTCTAATCTTCTACCGAAGCTTGGACTTCCTCATTATATCAGCGCAGCCACATAAATCCTCCACGACAACAAAAAGCATGGGCAACAAGACTAACAAGAGCAGCAGCACCAACAACAATCCTTCTTCAAGAAGTGGCGGCGGCAATTCAAAATCTACCAGCAGTAGCAATAGACTAACCGATCACATGATTCGTGAACGTCGTGCCGATGTATTCAATTACTACCAAGATGTGCGTCGTTTAGGCGAGGGTTCCATTGGCACTGTTCGATTGGTGAAACGTAAAAAAGGCACTGAAGGAGGTAGTGCCTATGAGAATACACGTGATCATGCCAGGGGAGGAGGTTGTGGTTGTCTCATTGACGGACTTTTTGGCTGTTCTTGGCTGACTAGACGATCAAATAATACTACCAATAAGCATCGCCAAGGTTCAAAATCGGCCATCAGCAACCACAGCGAAATGTATGCACTAAAAAGTATACAACTTCGTCTAGTCCAAAAAGAGTATCTGGATGAATTACGCAATGAAATTTCGGTGCTACGTTCTCTCGATCATCCAAATATCGTTAAAGGATATGAAGTTTTTGAAACGAAGCACAATATATATGTAGTGATGGAGTATTGCTCTGGTGGCGACTTGTATGCTCGAGTGCCCTATGCCGAAAGTCAAGCTGCGAATATTATTACTCAGCTCTGTTCTGCCATTGGGCACATGCACGATAATGGAATTATACATCGAGATATCAAAATGGAAAACATCATGTTTGAGTCAAGGGACCCCTCGGCAAAGATAAAGCTGCTTGATTTTGGCTTGAGTAAAAAGTATCTTCCTGGCATGTATATGAGTGATTGGTGTGGAACAGTGTATACGATGTCACCTCAAGTCCTTGAGGGGGTATACACCAACAAAGCCGATTGTTGGAGTATCGGCGTAATTGCTTTTCTATTACTGTGCAACGAGAAGCCATTTCGGGGGAAACGATCGGAAATGCTCAGTAAAATCAAACACTGTGACTTCACTTTCAATAATCCTGGATGGTGCAATGTATCAAAAGATGCAAAGCGCTTTGTTGCAGCACTTCTGACGAAGGATCCAAAGAAACGGTTATCTGCCGATGAAGCATTACAACACTCTTGGTTGAAGAAGAAGGATTTTGCATCCGTGTCCACGAAAGAGTTGAATGAAAGTCTAATGTTGAATGTCAAAGACAATATATTATCCTTTGCTCAAACGAGTGAGTTGAAGAGGATTGCGGCAGTGATAGTAGCACATAAATCTTCTGTAAAGGAGATTTTAGACATGAGAAGAGCATTTGAAGAGATTGATACGGAGAAGGACGGTGTGATTACTATTGATGAGTTCAAAACAGCAATGGCAGAGTGTGATGAGTATTCAGATGAAGAAGTAAACGCCATGTTTGACCACATTGACGTGAACAAGAACGGGACAATCATGTACACTGAGTTCGTTGCTGCGACTCTTGAGCTTCATGGGCGAGTTGAAGAGAAGAGGCTTGCAGAGGCATTCGATCATATAGATGATGATGACAGTGGGTATATATCGAAAGAGAACCTTAAAAAGCTCTTAGGTGAAAGCGGAACACCAGAACGGATAGAGAGACTGATTGGGTCTGCAGATTCTGACGGCGATGGAAGGATAAGTTTTGAAGAGTTTTTGGTTATGTTCAGGAAGGACAATATTGCGGCTGTTGAAGATAAGATAGTTACAGAGACAGAGGCAGTCGCAGGGTGACCTGGAATGATATACTTGTCTTCGTTCAAACAATCATCCATCCAACAAGCCACGATTTTAATACGCGGATAGTGCTGCGCGCTACAAACTCCAATCCCTCTGGGCATGAGATGACATTTGCAAATACAATGTTCTCCTCAGCAACATCGTATTCTTTTATCAGTGTTCTCAACGCTGCACAAGCCGATCCACCAGTTGCAAGTTGCAAGCATAGGATCAACCAGTAACACATGCATATACTTCACGCCCTTTGGTAATTCAGTGTAGCTGTGCACTGCTTCCTTGTCTGCGCTACTTTCATTTATTTGTATCCACATCTTCCCGACACGAACCGAGGGTGCAATCTCACGAACACATTCTAATAACGAGTCCCCCGCCCTTACGATTGATACAATACTGAACACACACCGTCTGGATTTGTGTCGAGGATGGATCAATGGCCATTATAGATGGCATTTGTAGAAGTTGTAACTGCTTGTGGAGATCTAGGTAGATGCGCTGCTGCCTGAGGGGAAAAGTGGGAAGATGAGTTTGATGTTTCATACAACAACTTGATCTGATGTGCGCAGCTATTCTTCTGTTATCACCTCCTCTGCCAGAAGTCTCATAGCGCGTCTGAGTTGTGAAAAAAGAAGAGTGCACACAAGAAGAGATTCTTATGTTCTGAGCCAGAAAATTTGCGACAGAGCCTGGCATTTGATTCCGTGTCGACCCACGATTCTTCCAATGACGAGTCAGCGTTTGACATGGACCGATGAGGAGAAAATGGTGGTATGAAGCGTTCCTCTACACACGGATACTCAGCATTTCCTTCACTCAGAGAAGTGAGAGTGCTCGGAGAATAAGAGGATGCTGATGATACACATTGCTTTCATTTTCATTGTTCGATTTCCTCCTCTTACTCGAGATACCGTGAATCTTCTCTCACCTATTGGAGGCATTAATTTGAGCGATATGTAGATTCGAAGACGACTCATTTTGCTGAGAGTTGGGCAGAGAGACAGGCAGGAATTTAGCTATGTATCTTTATTCTGAATATCTATGAATCAAACACACTTACATTGAGAGACTGGCACGGTATTGTAGCGACCAGTAAGAATAGACCGTCAAGATGATCACGTTTCAAAAGAGAATTGTAGCAATGGCAGAATATTGATGGCGCAAGCAGTAGCGTACGGAGATAGAAGCTATAACAGCTGCGACCTAGCTCAGCAGATGAATAATATCCTGGCTTTTAGGGCATGCGATGAGGAAAATCGATACGGTGGAGCATGCCGAGATGTGGAAGGAGGGAGATAATAATATTGCTATTGCTCGGGAGGAATGGAGAGAATGCCGCTGATGAAATTGCTGCAGCTGCAGTTTTGAACGCCAAACACCCCCCAGATTCTTTTCTTCGGCGTCGTCAATATTACGGAATGGGGAGGGATCCTGGAGCTCAGGGAACAAAACAAATCAACTTTTCAACGACAAGGAGCTTGCGATCATTCTTAGTGAGGCATGCGGCGTCAACATCGATGCCGATACGGTGTCAAAGGCTTTTGCGGCGGGTGGAGAGAGCAGATATTTTTTGCAATTGAAGGACATGAGTATTGGGTACAAGGGCGAGATCATTTTATTCGTCTACAAAGCATACAAGCTGCCAAATGACAATTATTTTACTGCAGTTGGTTGGTTTGATTCGGTGGAAGCTGGAAGCAGTCAACGACGTGGACATCCGCAGGCAAGTCACGGGCATTGCAATCGAAAACGAAGTGGAAGAAGCGTTCAAGAAGCAACTCAAGAAGGATCACGAGAAGGAGGCTAAGAATAAATCAACAAATAAGCGCCACCATCGCCATCATCGGAGAAGCCGCCGTCAAAGAAACCGTCGGCGGCAACAGTAGCTGCCGCAGTCGAGCAAGAGCAAACCTCCAATGAACAGCCAGCAGATGTTGATCAAACAGCGGCTCCTACTCCTACGCCAGAATTATCTGCCAATACTCCTGTACCAGCTGCTGCCGTTGCCACCGCTACACCGGAGTTGAATGAGTGTAACGTGACGTTTTCAATGGGAAGCAGGCGTGGGAAAGTGACAGTAAATAACATCTCTCCAATGTACAGAACGTTGCTTGGAAATTGCGTGCGAGAGGAACGAGACGATTGCGTGCGAGAGGGACGAGACGAAGGAGTCTCCATTGAGGAAGCCGGCGAGATTGGTAGAGCTGAAAACGAGGAAGATGCATCAAACCAACGTGCTGACAGAAAGGAATTCACGAAGAATTGTCGTGATGTAACGATTGGCAAGGATACTGTTCACAACGTTCCATACAGCCTTGATGTCGTACGGAAGAACTATTTGTCCACGTTGAAAAAGAGGGCAAAGATGATTGACAACCTGATGGAATTGTTCAAAGAAGGCCGAGGAAAGACGGTGTTTCAATCGCGATATCTTGGTTTCCTGTCTGCTGTCAGTCTACAGAACAGTGGTGGTGGTGGATCTGATACTGATAATGGCACTGTCACACGCATTGCTGCTACAGCGCTAGTCTTGATTCGCTCAATGGGCATCACGGAGAGTGAAATCAGCACTGAAAGTATTGCGAAAGGGTGCCCAGGCGAATCGACGATCGCTGAATATGAGTACCACGTTGCTGCACTCCTTGTCATGATGCAATGCAGACAAATAAATCTTATCGGAGTAAAATATCTCACAATGACAACGGACGGTGGTCAGCGGAAGGGGTGTGAACATATGGTCAAGGTGTTCCATTTCGGAGAAACGGACAAAGATGGCAATCCAACAATCGGTCATTTAGCCCTTGACGTGGATACTTGCGGCAAATCTTCCGCCGAAATCGCTGCTGCAATTGAGAAGAGTGCAGGACCTATCAAGTCACTCCTTAGACCGGAAATTAAGATTATTGGCCTAACCGGGGACTCTGGTGGAGGAGGAGCTCTCCAGCACATCTTTCCTAAACTCATGGAGCTCGGGGTCATGGACGAGAACTCCAAGTATCTTAGGTGCATCATGCATGCTCTGTCTAAGCCGTTTGAAAACGCATGTAAAAGTGCATTTGGCGAACAGGGCCTAGGCAAGTGCACTGTTTTCCAATTGGCATTACTTTGTTCAGGAAGCTAAACGAGCAAGGAGGATTGGTACTAGTCGACAAGTACTCTGCTAAACTTCTCGAAGTATTGAACAATAGCAAAGGATGGGAAGCAGAAGGAACAGAGATGTTTCCTCAGGCAATGAATGCGTACAAAGCAAAGATCGACGATGACGACCACGATACCATCGAGGAGTTTACGAAAGATTTGAGGAACTTGCAATTGCCGGTAATGACAAGATGGAAGACTGTTCCCAAGGCGCTTGAATTTCTGGTAGACAACTGGGTCCCTACTTATTTTATGAGCGTGGTAATCATCCAGAAAGAAGGATCCAAATTTGCTTTGTATCAGATTGCCTGCGACTCGACTCTCTAATGACATTTCGACTCCTGCTGAAGCTGCTTCGACAGAGGTGGAAGATAATGGAACTGCTGCCAACGCGGATGCTAATGGATCCGCACCCAGTGGTAGGATGGGTACATTGATACTGCTGCTGCTGCCGCCGCCGCTCCAACACTACAGAAAGGGGACACTCCTGTTATACCAAGCTTTCTTCCTCGTCGCATTTTCAAAATATTACTTCACTCCTTGGTTTGATTCCACGATGCAACCTGATCCACACATGGACAAGATCCACAGTTTGGTTCGGATAGTCATGGTCACAACTCACGGCTCTTTGTTCAGCAGACGTTCTTGATGAGGGAGGAGATGGATAAAATGATGGGAGATAATAAATGGAAAGAAATGCCTGAATTCCGTCACTACATTGCCTCGCTAGCTGGATTGCCAAGTCTAGGTGATGTCAAAAAGGGTGGGTTAGAGCTTATGAACAAGGCAACTGATACTTTCTTCCGGGAATACAACATCAGCTTTATCAAGCATATCGAGGATGTGTGAACATCTACAAAGATACTCCCCTACATTATCGGTGGACATCCTGAGCTAGCTCACGAGTTCATTCGTTGGCTCAGAGCTTCTGACGATGGAGATCTAGCAGCAGATAACTTTGCTTGGTCGACGAAGGAAATCGAGATTGAGAACAAAAATCTTATGGGGAAAGCCATGAATGCCGCATCGACGCATGCATGATATGCTTGACGAAGAATGCCCGAGAGTGATATTGGAAGACTCCTTCATTGCAGAAAACAAAGACTCACTCTTCGAATCTTTGGACTCGGAAGAAGTAGTGAACCTTGATAGATCGACTTGGCAGCAAGCGGACGAATATGATCCCGTTAGAGAGCGAATCTGCGAAGTGGTTGCTCCCCATGCTTCGCAACAGCAGCGGATTGAATGCTCGGTGCAAGAGATCAACGCAATGGCAAGGACAAGGACAAATGTGAAAGAGGCTCGCCGAACCGTTCGTGTAGTCATTTTTGTCACCCTCAATCACCCAATCGCGAGTCTGTAGACAAGAAGAGAAAAGAAAGGTCTACTCTATGAAAGAGAAGCTGAAAGTCAAACGAGTCAATGGAACCGAGAGAGCCTTAAATGTGTGCTAGAGGTAGACGATACTAAGTGTAGAATGGCGCATGGACGCCATGCTGAAAGATGAGAGCAAGCTCAATGCAGACATCTGATTCTAGCGGGCGAATGGGGTCGGAGCTGGATTCGTTCTATTACTACTGTTCATCACGATACCGCCACACCACGAATACAGCCTGTAATGGCAATAGCAATAGCAATGTCAACTGACTTCGCAGCAGGAAGGATAATGATTGTGAAGTGATAGTGCATTATCATCAGCTGACAATAAAACAAGGAATATCGTAACGACAGCGAAGACGACAATCTTACCCGTTCCTCGAATGAAAGAAGCAGTGATTCAATCGAGATAGCAACTATGACTATGAATTTGATGCAAATATACCAGAAAAAATACAAAGATGCTTCAAGACTAGGAAGGATACAAAGATACTTCAAGACTAGGAAGGAAGATGCATCAAGACGAAAGATAATCCTAACGGCTTTGTTCCTTGAGACTGCGTTCATACAAGATTGTTCATACAAGTCTGTCTTAGTCGATGGCGAAGTGACGGATGCTGTATACCAGATGCTAAACAAGAGGCTTGCAGACATTCAGCTTGCTGCAGCAGCAGCAACAACAACAACTGTATAGAGCTCATCAGAGAATGAAGCTTAGGCCGAACAACAAACTGGCGTTTGGGTGAAACTCCCAACTTTTCAGTTGAAAGAGCACTGAACGTTTTATATATACACGACAAAATTGAATTGATATAATGCATTAGCATTAAATGAATGGGGAATATATGAGGAAGGATGTTGGAATGTACCTCGAATCTGCTGAATCTGTATCATCTTGGCTTGAGAAGCAAGACCCAAAGCAAGATCACAATCTTGTTACGATTGACGGAATAAAGCGAGATATAACTATTTAGAAGAGCTCACTCTGCTGTATAACGTAAATCAACTTTAGTGAGTCCAACAAGATTGATACCGGACTGTACTTAGCCAGAGAGCATTTCAACGCGAAGTTACCACCAGAATATTAGCTCCTTACAAAGTTATACAGTCCGATAACGATACAGTTCAGGACAGGGAAAATATTCGAAATGTTAATGATATAACTCATATTCACTGATTATGGTTAATGAACAATTCACTGCATGCTTCTAAATTGAATGGTTGCGGAGTGCCGCCATCACCATCGCCATCATCATCTTCTTCCTGGTCGTCGTTATCATTAGACGAGTCCATGAAATGGGAGCGACACCTCTCCTCAATCATTCGCAAATTTTGTTTCCCAACTAATTTGGACCACGCACCCGATAATTCCATCAACCTTCCAAATGTAGGATGATCTGAAAACGAGTGGCGAGTGGCAAACCCCTCTTCTCTTATACTAATACTACTGGCAGAAGCATTCTCGCTTAGTTGCCTAGTATTGTGATGGACAATTGCTACAGGAACCAACCGACATCCAGGTCGAGATTCATCCCATCCAAATGCTACTTGACACCAAAGATAATCCAACCAATAATCGCTCCTTTGATGAACATACTCTTCAGTTAAGACTAGGCCAAAGAAGTGACTTGCAAACCTCCCATCAAATAATGAAAAACTTTGTTCCAGAATAGGCACCTTGACAGGTTGAATGTTAGCAAATAGTTCTCTGCTCCATTTCGTCTCCAAACCACCCAACCACAAAATTGCCTCGTGGTATAAGAAGTGGTGTC
Organism: Skeletonema marinoi; assembly: GCA_030544225.1. NCBI lineage: Eukaryota > Bacillariophyta > Thalassiosirophyceae > Thalassiosirales > Thalassiosiraceae > Skeletonema > Skeletonema marinoi. Next base: position 1,173,810 of record CM060491.1, read on the forward strand.
TAGATCTAGAGATAGAGAGATAATGCATCAGTACGGACAATTCTCACAAAGAGTGAAGGTTTAAAAGAACCAAATACACCACTTACTGCGTATCTTCAATGTAACTTTGCAGGACACTACTGCTTCCAAAACTTTGCCGAAGTGGAGCTGATAATACCGCATTCCCCTTCCTTGCGATGAATGTACGCCAGGGGAAACCAGTGAGCCCCATGTCCGCATCCTTCAATAGCACAAGATCAAAATTTGCCATTTCCATGACAAACTGTGAAACAAAGACATACTTATTGAATCTCTGTTCAGATACGCTCACCTCGAAATGAAACTCTGCACCTGCACCATCTTTGCTAGCTTGTTGGAATTTGTCAGAAGCTAACGCCTCATCGAAAGATTCCCTGAGCGCATCAGTGGTCAACACAACATTTACACCCCATTTGCATCTTTTGTGCAGCTTACAAACGCTATTGCTGTCCTGCTGTATCCGTCGTAGCTCTGTTTCAATATATTCTGCAGCCCAAATCCTCACGTTCGTCAGTACAAGCAAAGACTCATCTAAAATACTTGGTGAAAGAAGATCCCCAGAGATGGACAAGCTACCAGCAATGGTTGTCATCGCTTCACTATCCGTTACCAGGTCCTGGACTGTTGACTTCATCTTTCTTGCCCCAACCCTCAATTTGGTTGAAGTATAGGCATCGCCAATAGTGGCATAAATCACCTCATCCGCAACCACGAAAGGATGCTGTTCGATGCGCCATGTATCATGCCGGAGAAAGAATGACTTCGAATAAAGTTTGTCCAAAAGAGATTTCATCCCAGCCCTGTTCACCATGTAAGCACCCGTCGACCAATGGTATGGTTGCCACGAAATGAAAGGATCAAGCAAGTTGGAGCCATGTGCAACGACATCAGGCTAATTCATGGGAAGACCAAGAATGATGAGGTGGGAATGATGAGGTGGGAATAATGAGAGGTGTCAAATTAGTGGTAACAGAAACATATATGAAAAGTCAACTCACATTGTTACATGAAAATTGCAGTACCTTCCAGCCAGAAGGAGCACTCTGCAAAAAACTTGGCAGAGAGTCAAAGAACTCAGTTGAAAGTTGTGCATCATCCTCCAAAATCAACGCATATTCATTGCCGTCTTCGTAGGCTTGCTTGATTGCTTCAAGATGAGATAAAGTACAGGCCGCCTCTTCGTAGTAGTATTTCAAATGAGTGTGATCTCTCCCATGATTTGATTCCGCAGTGCGTGGTACAAGTTTGATCAGAGGGTGAAATACCAACGTGCCATATGTCCATGACCTCAATGTCGAGTTGATGGCATGCGCCGCAACGCGGTGCGTATTAGTCAGACCCAAAGAGCTGAACATGTTACTCATCCATTCCATTCTATCCTTTGATTTGTCTAGATTGATCCAATAAATTGGTGTTGTTGTTGTTCCTACAACAGCATGCCTAAGTTTCATTGTCGTGGGCTGTGGAGTTGCCAATCCTGTCATGATGATAAAGTTCGACACCAAAATAAGGAGCATAATCAACATCTTAAGCATCATGATAGTCTGGTCCCTGTGCCTGCCTATACCCCTACGAAATTTCTTGTTGTTGTTGTTTGTTTTTGTCACCAGATGACAGCGCCAGAAGCATGAGCCTTCATCGTCTGAGGCTTCTGAGTTATGGTTACGGCTTGGTGGAAGTGGAAGTGGAATTCCACCATTAAGAGGACGTCCTCTCCTCTGCCTCCGCCGAACGGGAGAAGAAGAAGACTGAAAATGACGTAACATTATATTTCTTGCTGGTTGTAATGCCGCTCGACCTCGATAGACCACTCGACAAATGGTTTGAAGGATCCAGCCGCTTGCAACTTGCAGGCTCACAACCTCTAAGGGTCGAGTTCCTACGAAGGGACTAGTGCTAAGTCACTAGACCTGCGTCTATCAACTTTTGCACAGATGAAACAATGATTTATTTTAGAGGCAAAAGAGCAGCGGAGCAAAGCCACCAAGCAAAATGCAAAATGCCAATGCTCGCTACAAGAATGCACGACCGCCGAGGATTTTTGCCCGCCAAAATATTTACCGATTCCTACGTTGAAGCCAAAATCATCGTAGCGAGTACCGCCTACCACTTTTGACTGCATTTTGCTGCTTTTTACACGGGCACCATGGTGTCCTCCGCTCCTACGACCTACACTCCGCACAAACACCAAAGACATCAATATCAATGAGATATTCCCGACACTAGTACCATCAGCTACATGTCAGTGGCGGAAGTCTTTCGAGGGCGGCACCATCACTGAGAAATTATTGTCGCTATCGATGTTGATAGTGCTAATCTGGACAATAGTACAATATGGAATGAGTTTTTGATTTCGTATTATTCAACTACGTTATTTTTATGAATAATTACTAATAATGTGATTTTGTATCAACTCTGCAACGCTCTTTTCACTTCCACACATGGGTACTATCATGCGTATGGTATTGTAACAGTTGTTCGCCACCAATAAGTGTTTATTACACAAAATCTGGTTGATTGTTGTGTCCATCAGAAACGAATATTTTTGCACACTTGATGCATTGTTTGTGGGAGGTAAGATGGCCTATTCTATGACTCCAATAGGCTGAGTTGTTGCTTATAACCATAGTGCAGCGCGAGGGTAAGGTTTGGTGGCTTGGATACAACGTTTACAGCTATCTAATGGCAGTAAGGTCGATGATGCGGCATGTTCTCACTGGCGTCGAGAGACTCTCGACGCCAGTGAACGATGTGTTACTATGTGATGTAGGTGACATTATCGGGCGTATGAGCGGCCTCCAAGACACTGATACATCATCATGGGTCTATATTATCGACTGGTACGGCGATAAGGCGAGGTTGAACGTGTAGATGGTCATATATGCTGTCAACCGCATTTCGATTCCTCGGTAGGTTGTGTCATCACGCATGGCCCAAGGTAGTGGATACTCATTTTTTGATTGTGTTAGCTTGATTCTCCTGGTGGCCAAATTAGAGATGATACTTATCGATAGGTGAAGAGACGCGATCTCAGTTTAACCACCAGGAGATTTCAATTGTAGTAATGCTTTATGTGTTCGTAGTATGGCTTGGTTGGATGGAGTGGTATGATCATGGTCTCTACAAAAAAAATGTTGATGGCGGGCCGATCCGTGTAATTCAAAATTCACGTGAGTGGAAGATCCATTGCCACCCGTGATGAGAGATTGATGACAGACTGCCTACAAAAATAGATATGAGTTCCTACGTATCATTTTTTTTCTACTTGAGCGGAGGCATTCGGCGGTCGTGAATGACGTGTTATTCGCTACGCGTCTATCAACTAGTGGAACGCATAAACCTCCCATTAACCCTACAGCGTTTTTCAGCTTGTGGAAAATTCTCATTCAAAATTTTAATTCCTACGTAGGTTCAGTATAAATGACGTAACGAGTCTTATAAAAATCACTTGGGCCGATTTCTGTCAACTCATCATTCATCAAGCACCTCCCCGCGCTGACAATGACGAAAAGCTGCCTAGAGCCGGAGCCTACTACACACCCAAAGTCAAATCATAGGGGAACCCAAAGGACAAATTAAGCTCTCATACCCGCGCACATTCGAAATAATCCTTAGGGTGCTCCCAATATCCCTGCGCTTTTTTCGCGTGTTAATTTCACTCGATAATTTGAAAGCTCAGGGATTCCCCGGGATTTCGAATCAAGGAGATCTCTCTCGCTATTTTGATGAAACGTGAGATTTAGTGGAATGCGATTTGAGAAGCTAGAAAACGAATCGTTTTTCACTTTAGTTCACACGCAGTAAATCGAAATCCCGGGGAATCCCCGGGATTTCATTTTCGAAATCGAAATCCCGGGGAATCCCCGGGATTTCAAATCGCAGGGATATTGTCATCATGAGCGACAGTAATAAAATTTCTGAAGCACATATCCACATCACCTACAGCGACAACTACATACCAACTTAAGTGGAGTATGGCGAGTATTCCGCTCATATATTGTGTATTCACTTCGACTGACTTAGTATCATTGATAATAAGCGCCTCAAGATCGTGATCTGCCTTGATCAAGAGGAGTTGACGGCAGCAACATGAGCGTGATGATCAGGCACAATTCACCTCCGTTCGCCCTATCAACATGAAGAAGCAACCCCCGAGACACTACTACTTCCGCTGATCATGGCAAACATCTCATCAGCTGATGGTAATATAATATTTATTGCACTTTTGCTGCTGCCAACATAATACAGTCATGTGTAGCCCATTCGTTGCGACGCACGACCGTCGATGCGAGTTGTGTAGGCATCTGGATAGACAGAGAACCATACCAATACAATTTGGAAGTCTTTGATAAAAATGATCAGAATGACTCATCCACACCATTCGCCCAACAAGACTGATCTCCTAACAATGGCGTGATCACCGAAGAGGCGCTCCAGAAGACTCGCCGCTTGCGAAGTTGAATCAAATCTATGTGCTCCTTCAATTTGGATGTAATGCCGAAGACATCGACATTGCATCCCAACATAAAAAGAACAGCAATATACAATATATTCATAAAGAAGGCTGCTTTCGGCCGCAAGGGATCCAAATAATCATTAGGTGGTCAACGTGGGTGACCTTACAACAATGCACTGCATGTGAGCAAGACTTCGTGGTGGGTCCATTCTGGCCAGTGGCCAAAGCAAACTGCGCCCGATAATGATTGGAACACTGCCAAGCTCTACCGGAATATATGAAGATAATGTTAACGAAGTGTCATTGAAATCTTTATCTCTTGTCCATGCTTGACTCTCAGTAACAACAATAGCTTTGAGAAACTTATTACGTTTTGCATTTCAACCAATATCCAACAACAACAACATGCGATGCATGTCACATCATCGATCTAAAATAGAGTCTCAGAGCGCCCAATGAGTTTATAATATCATGGCTTTGATTATTGCGTCGCATGTTTCGCCTTTTGCATTCGATAATCAACCCTTGGTGGAGGTTCTAGTGCTACTGCAGTGCTTCTGGCTTCTGTCTTGCAGACATTGTAACAGTTGTTGCGTACACTGTAGATTGGTTTGCACTTTCAAGAGAATGTGGTAACAAGGACACGATCCAGTGGCAATGCAGAAGAAGACGTTGAACATCGTGCCGATGTTGTAAAAGTGTTTTGTTTGTGGCCCACTTCGCACCTACACACTGTTGTTTGCTGGTTTTGATTCGTTTTGATTGTTTGTCCTCGTATCGTACACATAATGTTGTTGATCTATTGTACTCTTGATTTTACACCTCGTGAACACTTCCAGAAAATGAGGAAATACCCGAGATCTTCCTCAATATCAGCGGTATTATATGGATTGTTTTATTCATTCTATCACAAGATTGGTTGTGGCTGCATCATATTCTAGAAGAGGTAACTTTCTCCAAAAGTTCTTGAGCATCGACAACTTATGATGTATACAACTATTTGTTCCATCAACAAGTGTTTTTATCCCAACATGAAACCAATATTCACCGCATATTATGACTGAATCGTAGATGATTTTATTGCGTTATTCCATTGCATATTATGTACTCAAAGTCTACGATAGGGTGGTAGCGGAACGAGAAGTACACATTTTTCAAGGACGTGATGGTGGCTATAATTTCTCAGCAGAGGTTAAAGATATGACACTAAGCCGCTCCAATCATGTAACCGATGGCATATATGTTCGTTACCAATGACGTATATTTTTTTATTGCATGTCTGTGGTGAGCTGCTGCTACCGGAGTATAGGCTGTCATGGTGAAGGTGTTTTAAGGATGATGATGATGGATGGATGTTGGTCGAGTCAAATACAAATCTTGGTATGTTTCTACGGTAGGAATTATTTTTTACGTCAATGAGGTTCATCTTGAAAAACGCTGTACCAATGCTGCCATTTTTTGACTGGTAGGCCTACCAACGGCCACAGCTACACACACGCTTCGAATATTCAATATACGCACTTCAATCGATCACCAATACTATCGGCGATATCGTGGGGGCGAAGATCTGTCGAGATTCATGCCGTTGTTGAGAAATCGTAGTCGCCATCGACGCCATGATAATTGGTAATCTCCGTCCACCTGTGGTATGACCCTTTTGACAATGATGTGCTCTACAAGGTCCCTCACTTGACACCTCTCATATATAAAGTATCATTGACGTATGAGTTCGTGTGTTACATCTGAGAGTACTCTCTCTATTGATTATAATGCAGGGAGTCTATGTATTGGATACGTGATGTTTAATATAATTTATATGCAACAATCAACCATATAAACAGGCAATAACAACACTTACAACATGTCAAACGTCTATGGTACTTCATTGATGATATTGTGGGTATACGGAGGTTCAGGTTAGGCAATATAACTGGATATATAACATATTTGTCATGTGAGCGAAACATGTATTTGAATAATTTATTATACCCAATAGTATTGATGTTATCCCAACGAAAGACACTACCAACACTGCTACCGATGTACATTATCATTATGCTGATGTCTTGGTTGTGTTTTGGGCATTAATAGTGGCTAATACTATAGTTTATTGTTGATTATTGTCTTCGTGTGAGATAAAGTATTGGTAATTGTTGGCACATGGTTTCAGGGAGATAATGGGGCTCTTTTAACAGCCCCAAGCGCCCCAAATATCATTCTATACCATAATGGGATGACGGGATATGTTTGGGTGGCTTCATCCATTCTCTAATGCTCCCATTATGGCATCGTTGGTCGCGACAGATCGGTCGGTGGCAGTCAAATGATGGTGTGGCTAGATCACTTATTTTCTCCGTAAGTGCGACGATTATTGGGACTATGTGCCTCAGCAGTTGTTTTAACATGTTAGTGGACCGATTGGTGGGGGCGGGTCCGATCGAATGGCACCCCTACCGACTCTCTTATGGATATATGTTGCGGTGTCGATCGGTGGATATTTTCCGCGATAAATCATGTCGACAACAAATATTTTCCCTATTTCAGTACACTCCAGTAAACGCTTGCGTTTTTCGGGCTTTCGTCCTCATCATATATCGCTTAGAATGAATGCAAAAAAAGCGAAAGCGTTTACCCAAAGGCGGCTTCGTATATTAAGACGCCATGAGCATACCATGGTGCCGATGTTATCATCTTTGTGGAGGTTGTGTGGAGATGAAAAAAGGAGGGGGGGCCTCAACCCGTCCGTGAAATTGTTACCCATGTAACATCCGAAATTCTTTCTGCGGACAATTCCTACGTAGCCCTGGTACATTTGTGTTACGTAACAAGGAATTAGTATGGTTCTACATAGACTACGTTCATCCAGTCACCAGACTTTCAGAACCGAGGTTAAAAAATATACGTAGAATTCTATCATACGTAGAAGCTAGTACAAAATTCGGTGTTCGCGTTTTATTTATTTTTGCCTACTACTAATACATTATGGTGCCGCTTGCCTCTCTGCTACCATCGTAACGGAAGTGATGAGGCGGAAGAACAACGCTTGGAACTATCAGAGGGATCCGCTGCTGCTGCTCCTCAATTTCTTCTGGCTCCGTGTTGAGTGACTGTGTGATAGAGCGGCGAGCGGTGCTCTTCGGTGAGCTCCGTCTATGATGAAGAATCCACTGCCCTTCTTTGCCATCCGGTGCCGTGCACATTGGTGTGGTGGCATATATTACAGGACCGACAAATCACAATCGTAGTCTTGATAGTATCTAATTTCCATTTATTTCGATCTTCCTTCAAACGTCGCAGTTGTAGATTGCTGACCCAAGTGGAAACTCTCAACTCAGATGATTTGTCGTGCCTCGCCACTCTTCCTGCATGTGTGAGAAACTTACCATAGAGGAGGACTGTGGATGCACAGAATTATGAAGAATTATAGATGCATATCGCCATGCAAGGGTGCTCTAAGCTGCTGCTGTGGCCGCCGCTTTTGAACTGTCGAGATTTTGCAGCGGTTTGTCTAAATAATGTTGTGAAGCATCTCGAATCTGCAGCGGCAAGAGACAAGATCGTACAATAGGAGGTAGGAAAGTTTGAAAGAAGAGACACTTAGAGAAATCTTCTCACGACCCCCGATGACTACATGAATGTCAATTCTTTTCATAAATCTGCAGCGAGAACTATGGAGACTCTCAGTATTCTGATTTGGAAGCGGGCGTTTGTATGCACTCATTATTTCTTTGTCGTTTGGAGGTTCATCTAGGTTGAGGCTGCACACTGTGAGTGAGGAATCTTCGGAACTTACGAATTGAGAATTATTTTCATCTGATGTAACTTGAGTGCGTCTATGTTCCAGCGATCCTATCCCGAAACATTAGACAGTTGCAGCGAGGAACATCTAACAGGGGAGACTATGCATGGGACAGAAGAATGCCAAATAATCATGTTCAGTGGGCTGGCTTCCAATAATTTATCTTAATCAATCATAGCGCTGGCGCTTTAATACTTAATGTCATTATTTGTATGCTTGTTGTCGATATTATCAATTGCCCAGCATCCGCCTCGTCCTACGTTGTCTGAGATCAGGATAAGGTTTTGTGGCAGTAAAGTCGCCGTCTCTTACTCTTACCAATCTATGATTACTTGTTCAGGCAGCAAGCATCTCAGTATCTTTCTGAGTATTCAATCTTGGCTTGAGCGTAAGTCGTTCTTCAACTCTTCCCAATCCTCCTCAAGCCATGATGGAGGCGTTCACTCTTGGTCGCTACAATTCTATCTCTCTTCGGTGGGTCTGGGCAGATCTTAAATTGATGAGATCCCATGCCATCAAACTGAGCCATCATCTTCCTCAAGCAACACTTCTCCACGCCTCTGGCGTTTCACACCTGCGCAACTGCCAAATGGTTTGTGCTAGATATATCGCGGCTCTTCCTCAACACACACTCAGACAATAACAATAAGTTCTTGATGAAGTCCCGACTCCAAGCACAGTATTAACTTTCATGCTTAACTTCTCCGTCCATATCATTTCACTGCAGCGAATGTCATGCCACTCTTGTTGTAGATATTATTTGTGTCTTGTTGTTGAGTCAATCATTTCAATCTCAACTCAAATCCACACCACCAATCAAAACGGTGTAGTGACTGTGCAAGATTGGGAGTCCATCTTCCAAACGCCACTCCCTTCCCCAAAGTATGTATTCGTATCTTCCCTTAATGTCATTGCAGTCCTACCCATAGCATTCATGAGAGAGAAGGCAAGGACTACCTAGGTGCTTTGGCTGTGATTTATGTAATTCAATTTGTCCAATGTTTCCGAGACTCCACTCTCACGTCCTAACTCCGATCCCGATAGAGTACAACACACGGGGGAGCGGAGGTGCCGCCAACGATAGAATCGCATATTTACTTCAGTATTCAGTTGTTTGATGTTGGTAGTAAATGTTGGGATGTGACTTCATGAAACTGTCATCCAATTGTGGCGTGATCTCTTGTGATACGGGCGGTTGATGTTGAGGCTGTGCATTCCATGTCGATCCGGATGAGTAGGCAGCACGAATCTTCCACGATGCCGTCTTCTTATTGCCTGAGTGAGTAGCCACCGAAGCATTGGAAGCAGAGCTTATGTCCACATCCATCTAGCTCGGCGTAGGATGACTCATTTAAATCATTACAACCATCACACCTCGTCTCAGGTGCGTTCTCAAAGGTTTGATCGGTCCTGGATCTCTTCGACCCACCACGGCCACGAGAGCTACGACCGTCGGCCATTTCGATAGTAGAGGAGTCAAAGAGGGCGTCTACTGGATGCTGATGTCTATGGAGGCACCATGCATACTCGTCACTTGATAACATCATGCGGCGGAGGGCAAAAGACATGAAAAGTAGGCAAAATTCAATAAAAGGTGGACACCGAATTTTGTACTAGAGCCTACGTATGACTAGCTTTCTACGTAAATTATTTAAACCTAAGTTTTGAAAGTCTGGTGACTGGATGAACGTGGACTGGGACTGGTCAGACACATGAAATACCTCATATTTAGTACACCTATTTGCTAATCACTACATATTCCAACATCAGTTACTTTTAGTCACTTGCACCAATTTGCAAGTATGAACTTGAGCGAAGTATATGCGCAAGAGATTCCAAAGACAGAGGAAGAGGAAGCACAAACATAACTTGTCAATTGATCAGACATATGTATTGCTGGCAAGTTTAAGTGATTGGATTGCGGTCTGAACCTTCTCAGGAGCACTAGAGGTGAGCCTAACGTCAATGTTGTTGTGGTACGAGAATGCTTTGCGGGCGATTCGTATTCTTTTTGAGGAATTCTTGTTGAGGGTGGGATTCTTCGACGGTGTCTTCCTGCTCCTCCACGACATTGTTCGGCCACATCTCTCAAAAGGTACTTACCGGCGGGGTACTATCGTTTAGTCTGGGCGCACCCCAAAAACGCAGTGCCGCACTGCATTTTTTGACCAACACATCCAATAAAGTACGAAATCGGGCATAAAGTACTACTTAATGGGCATAAATCGATTCGTCTGGTTACAAGCTTTCCGTCGATACCTTATTGTCCCAGTGCCATGATTCTTCCCTAAGAACGAGGCAGCCGCTACAACCAACTCTGCTGCAGCGTGACACTGCACTATATTTTCGGCACTATCAAACACGATGTTAAACAACTGCAATACAGCCGTAAAAGTACGAATCACCTGTCGATAAGTTCTTAAGTCAATTCGTACTGTTTGGGCGGTTGATTTGATGTTGCGGCCAAGCTTCATTACGACTTCGGTTCGGATGGAAAATTTGCAAAAAGATATGTTGAGTAACTGTTGTGTCGATCCTCCCACTTCAGCCGCAGATACATGCCTAAACAGGAGCAACATATCTGCATTCAGTGTGTGAATATGATGAGTGCAATCGGTTTTCCTAATGCTTCTTTATGACGAATTTATTCCATCATCAAACGGTCAATATGATGCCATCGGGTGGAGCCGATTTTTTTGCAAATCGACCTACACTACCAGCGTTACCGATTGCAGCGGTGGCTACAGTGCTGCACTCTGCTACCCTGTACAATCAAATATGATATCACAACTGTCCAATGTGGGGGGTACCGTCAGAGGGGATGCTTGCACGAATGTATCAAAATATCTCTCCAATCACCCTCTGATTACCTCCTGAAATTTATTCAAAAAGTCATGAAAATCGACAATCGTCATCTCACTGACAGCAAAAAGGTCGTCTCCACCCTCGCAATAAATATCAATGTCAAATATGTTCGGAATATATGCCGATGAGGGTGTTTGAACAAGATAAAGGATGTTTCTAATGGTCTTCATGATCTGGGGCAAATGCTAGGGAACACCAAACTACAGTCGCTAGTGCCACAATATCACCACTACAGCAATGAATGTTGGAGCAGCAGAATACCCAACATATTTGTTGAGAGATAATTAATGGATTCCGTCATCATTGGATCATCAATTCATCAATAACATGAATTTTTGTGTCAGCATGAAGGTTTTGCAATACATGTATCCGAGTAGCAAATCACAATATATGTAAGAGTAAGCACAGTTATGAGCTGAAAAATGCTCACCAGATCCAACTCATGACTTAAACATATGATAATAAACACTTCTTTTATATTATAATAGACACAATGGCGTGGAAGAGTTGATATTAGGTCCCTACGGGCGGAAATGCCATTGTGGGAGGTTTTGTGTTTCTATCCGGGTGTGTCCACGCCGTACATAGGAATTAGTACATAGGTACTTTTGTGGGTAGTACACAAAATGCAGTGCGGCACTTTACAAAAATACAGTGTGACGCTGCGCACCATGCGCCCAGACTAACGATAAAGTGTCTTGTGTGTGGTTCGCAGAGAACACTGAGCATTTTATTGTACCACCATGGAAGACTTTGCCTGTAAAAAATAATTCCTACGATACTTACATACAGGATAAAGCAAACAATCGTTGTAAATAAAGCATACCCAAAATAACAAAATATGGCAGGATTAGGTCGGCGTCGGCGTCGTAAATATCATTCCTCTTCAGGAGTGAGCAGGATTGACAAGGACAAGCCTTACCATGCAAGCAAGAACAAGAAAGCATCCGGATACCCCTCCTACTATCAACGTTTCAGAGGATTGGCCCTTGCCTCTGCAATGATGGTGTCATTGATAGTATACTCCACAATGTATGGGTCTGTTGCCACCGTCCGATCAAAAATTAACACTGTCAGATCAGAACAAGCTACTAAGAAGGGTGATGAAATGATGACAATTTTTTTCATCAACTTAGACAAATCCACTGACCGTGCAGAGAGCTTGAGGAAGGAAGTCAATGCTCTGCCTGAGGTATTAACGTCCAATATCCAGCTGCAACGAGTGTCTGCTGTTTCAACGTCGCAGGTAGAAACCATGATGGAAAATAATGAGCTGAGATTCAATGCGGGTATAACCCTTGCCCACAGTAAAAGGCAGCTGAATAGCAAAAACGCTCCAGGAGGAAAATACACATTCAACGAGGCAGCCTGTACATTGTCACATCTGAAAGCCATATTGCAAGCCTACAATGCTGGGCATGACATGGTTTTAATCATTGAAGACGATGCAATACTTACTTCTGAGTTTTTGGAGAATTGGAAGGCTTATGCAGAGGAGGCACCCAGCGATTGGCAGATACTACAGTGGACAACATCCAATGAAGCTGCAAACAAGAGAGAACTTCACAGAAGGAAGGACTACTGGATTTCTTGGAAGCCTTATTACTGGGGTGCAATGGCTTATACCATCCGTAGAGATGGCATGAAGCGCATATTAGATCTTACCTATAGTACAACTACTTGGGGGTTCTTTTCATCATGGGAGTTTCTTGAGCCTGATATTTTGGTAGCAGACGAGGTGGTTTATTTCAATGCTCAAAGTGTCTACACCTCCACATTTCCCTGGATTGCAACAAGGGAAGTTGCAACAACCAAGGGGGAGTATCATGTGGGCAACTTTACAACAGATCTAACATTTGGTAGATCTGCTATACTTCCAAAAGTACTCGCGGCAAACAGCAACAAAGAAGTGACAAAAAGACCCGAGAGGATTGCCATCGTAGTGAATTACCGTTTGGCGGACGAGGCTAGTGTTGCCAAGGAAATTCATCGCCTCAGAATGGATATTGAAGCGATGTCTAATCTTCATCATCATCAACATTGGTTCATCAATATTGTGTTGGTTCACAAAGAGTTGCTTACACTTTTAGATAAAAAGAAATCAGATCTTCCATCTACAATGGTTGAGTTGAACGTTCAAATCAATGATGAACGTTTCAACAAGTTCAGCTATGTCAATGATATCCTCAACCAGCTCACCGATTATGACTACGTCTTGCTAAAAGACAACGACATTCCTCTTGCTGGCCTTGAATGGAACACATTCTTTGACAAAAAGGCTGATTCAATCATTGCTGGACCATTTCGTGAAAGAAAAGAGGAGAGTTTACTACGGAGTCGTGTGTTGCGTGACTCTAAAAGAATGAATCTCCAGAGTGGTGCAGTTTTGAATCAATACAGCAGTGATAGCTTCAAGAATACAACCAAGATACCTACAATGTTTCTTGAGATGTTTTTTGTCTTGCTTAGAGCTGATTTTGCATCCTGGTTCTTTGCCGAAGCTTTCATGGGAGAGTTTCTTGATCAAAATGCTGATTGGGGGCCTGACCTCATGTGGTGTGGTGCAGCTCATACCTTTAATCACATCCAGGGGAATGTATCTTCGTCACCATGTTCCCTCATCGCGATAAATGCATTGGACAGGGATACCAGACAAATTGTAAAAACAGATGAATATGAATGGCAAGCACGTAGAGCTGTTTCCATACTTCAAAGCAACCCCATTGTCTCTAGCTGGATGAATGCCAGCCACCCTCTTAATCTTGACACTCTTGGAAAATTGTCACGTGTGTGTGAAAGCGTTCTTGATCTTGATGATGGTATGTGGGTAACACCAAAAATATTGGGTAAGTGCAGCATTGCTATGGCCAAGGCAGCTGTATTCAGAGTGGAGGGAGGTTGATTCTCGAAAGGAGCGAGCGAAGAAGTATTGTAGAGTGTGATTAGAACTTTATTGGAAAAGTGTGATTGTTACGAGTTAAAAACTAGTTCTCGGCAAAATGACCAGTTCTCAGAATAATGCTGTCTGAAATCAATTCTGGCCGACTTGAGTGCTTCAAAGCGGCAATATTGTAGTACACAATCTTGCGATCAAGTAGATATACTTATATAACTGGCAGACTGCTTATCGAATGTGCTGTGTGTACTCAATGGTAATAAAGTCGATGATTCAATCAGATCGATTTATGGATAGCAGCAAAGTATGAAGGAAGTAATGATCCAGTAGTTGCTGCCATCCGAAACGCAATAATGCTCTGCTGGGAACCTGACCCAGGACGACGGTGCAGTAGGTAATCTCCGCACTCTAAATGACAATGACACTGCCTAAATATGCTAAACAGAGATTAATCAATTCTTCCTATGTCGTTCGTACCAGTCTCGAACGGCTTCCATGACGAAGAGCGATCAAATGTGAATGCCCTCTTTTGTGTGTGTTGGTGCTGCAGGTGCAATTGCTTCCTCCCATTTTTTAACCAGCGTGTTTGAATCTCTCAAGATCCATTGTCTCATCCAAAGCGAAAAGTTCGGGATAACATGATACATCCTCAGCCATTACTTCACCGTAATACGTTGGCAATTTATCTGCTCCTTCATGATGCAGATCTCGATCCTCAACAATTACACGGATTCTTAGTGGCAGAAAATCGGGTTTCACTTCGATATCTAAAGAGCCCGATTGTACACGCGCTATGAGTTGAGCTGCTCCATCCCCACTACCATCAACGAGGACAAGAGTAATCCTTGATTTATCATCTTGCATCCACATAGTATCCAAGTTAAACAGCACTTGTTCATGCTGCTTCATTGGCAATGCAAGACGCAGCATCAAGCTCTCAGAAGGTGCCCCTTCAAGTAGCAAGTCGGTGACACCATCACTACTCCAAACTGAACGTATGAGATCCCGTTTCACCTTCACTTTCCTCTCCTTGCTCAGTGTACATGCACTTGCAGATTCGATTGATCCACTCGAATCCACTTTCACCGGCAACAACCTCCCACTCTCCAACTCCCACCATGACTCGACCACAGGTGAACGAAGTAGATTTGTCGCCTCGTCTATGCACACTTCGCGGGATAGTGCCGTCGGTTTGAGTGTTTGCGTTTGATGATCCCATCCCAGACCATACTTTCTAGCGTGAGCCCAGCGGCACAACCGACAATCGTTCCCGCCTGGATAGACGGGGAGGTATTTTTCCAGAAAAGCCTTCGGTAGCGGTTGCTTCCTCCAACTCTGATAAGAATTATAGAGAGTTTCATTGTTTGCCACCTTAGTCAGATGCTCTGCCAGCTCATCAATGGATGCGTAGTCACTCACATGAATCATTGAGTTGATAGGTAAACCATGCTCCTTGATATTTGGCGCACCGAAGTAAACTGGGACAGTCCCAGATTCCAACGTTAGCCAAAGCTTTTCAGTGATGTAATCATCGGTATGTTGGTTCTCAAACGCCAAATGGAATAGGTACTTCTGCATGATCTCACTCTTGGGCATCTTGAAATCACTCTTGGGCGTATTTTTCATGATCACTCCTTTGGGAGGCTCTGCATTATGCAAGCATTTAGAGAGTGAATCTACGCGAAATGGAGTGTTTATCAATTGCTCCACTACCCTTTCACGATCGTTCTTTGAATTGCAATTCTTTGCGAGGAAGCTTGCCCCCTTGATGGCTGTGGAGTAATTGACGGCTGTGGACTGCACCCGCATGCTAGTTGTGTTAAACTTAAACAATTCCACGTATGATCTAGGAATCTCGGATTGAAACGAGGTAGTGCTAAAGAATTGCTGCGGTAAGAAGGATATCAAGAGTGTGAGAGTTAAGGAGGGTAGAGATAATACAAAACGTGCTAGAAGTTACTCACATTTCCCTTCCATGCGTCTTTCTTCACCTCAACTTGCGGGTGGTACTTCTCGCCTTCTTTGCTGAATGTAAAATGCCACGGAGTGCCATACACATGCTGGTGATGAACAACTCCATGAATTGAATAACTCCATGATGACACGCTGCACTTGACATCACACTGATCATCGGTAGATGCTTGCTTTGATATTGCATCAGTGGAAAACGAATAATCCTTTTCATGCATTTGTGGTTGAACCAATATCCCTGGAAACTTATGTATGTTGTCCATTGTGGGCGGATATGGGTAAGAATGTGATTTCAACGTGCTCCTGAGAAGATTCTCTCCACATTTAGTGACGTGTTCATTGGTCAGCGGCTTGATCATCTCGGGTCCGATTACTATCTTCCCTCCACAGATGTACTTATCGCGTTTGGCTGGGTTGTAAACGAATAGGTGCGTGACTAGGTTGGTGATGTTATCATAGGAGCGACAGTTATCTCTTTGGCTCCGCGATGACGCCGCTCTACAGGAAGTGACATTCCTATTTTTTAACCAAGAAGTTATGTTTGATTCCATTTGCTTCAATCTCTGATAGCAATTTGAGCCACGGGCGGCTGTTGCCTCCACCTCTATTGTTGCCGTCGATCTCGAAGCAACACCCTCCATTGAAAGAGTGCCTTGTTGCAGAATCTTGAAGTTGAAGTTTCGCAGGAGCATGACTTGCACCATCAATGAGAATGCGGCGGCTGAAAAGGTAATTAGGATTGTTTTCATCATTGACCACCTCATCATCATGCCTCTACCTCTAGTAGATTGCGTCCCCAAGCTTCGCATCATCAACTTTTCAATTATTACTCCTAATAACAGCCTTTTGTTTGTGGTTCTTCGTTTGGCACAGCGGTCGACCGATCTGGGAGTTTTGGAGAGTTTTGGCCAGCCGATCTGGGAGTTTTAGTATGTACTATTCCTACGTGAGCTCTACGTGTGAACGGATGAAACTACCGCTGGCGCGGCTTTTTTGATGAACAGTAAATCTTTCTCATTTAGAAGAAGGTTTAGGCCTACTCAAATAATAATGACAATATCACACACTACCCTGCCTCATGTATTAATTACGGATAGGGTCCATGATGGGTTGGTTGCGCCCGCATGGCCGCGGGCGCAATAGTGCTTGGTCAGGGCGTTGCCTTCTATGATGTGTCGGGGTTGTGTCTATTTTATGTGTGATTTGTGTAATCCTAAGACGGCCATAATTGTCCGTTCACAAAACTCCCAGATCGGCTGGCCAAAACTCCCAGATCGGTCGACCGGTGTGCCTTCGTTTGTCGTTTGTCGGTGACGAAGCAAATTCCGCATTGTGGAATTGTAGCCTACTGTACGGTTGTGTTCAAATAGCACTTTGCAAAGTTTACAACCAGTAATGGAAATGTTCTGGTAGGAATTTTTTCTCGCCAATTTTTTTGTTCCACAGCGCAGAATCAGCTCTATGGAACTGTAACTTAAAACAAAACAATTTCAGCAACCCTGATGGTTGGTGGTGCTAACTGGTTGTAACATGTTTTCGAAACAATTGATGTGGAGTCCCATTATTTAAAATTAGTTTTTTGGTTGGATGGCGGGCAAATTATACGTACCTATTCCTACGTAGAGCTTAGTACCGTATGACAAACTGATTTTTTTACAAGAAAATGATCATCCAAAACGACATCCACCATGGTGTAAAGGCCCCCCTACGGACACTAATAACACCACAAGTAGACTGCTTCACGGGCCAAACAAAACGGAAATAGACTTCTGATGACCATTAGGATCTCATCGATACCTTACTCACCGTATAACTCCAAATATTAAATTCGATAGTGCTATTTGAACACAACCGTACAGTACTTATTGTAGCGTACATACAGCGTTCTTCACGCTTTTCGGGTTTCCCATTCAAAATTTGAATTCCTACGTTGATTCAGTACAAATGACGTAATGAGTCTTATAAAAACACTTTGGGCCAATTTCTGTCAATTCATCTTCATCAATAAGCACCTCCCCGCGCTGACAATGACGAAAAGCTGCCTAACGCCGAAGCCTGCTACACACACGACGTCGATTTTTGGCCGATCCTAAAGCATCATTTAAGCTCATATACGTGTTAACTTTCGATTAAACCCTTAGGGATCACCTGGAACCACCAACATAAACGACAGTAATAAAATTTCTGAAGCACATATCCACATCACCTCCAGCGACAACATGTGTCAATATAAGTGGAGTATGACGAGTCTTCCGCACATATATTGTGTGTTCACTTCGACAGACTTAGTATAATTGTTAATAAGCGCCTCGAGACCGTGATCTGCCTTGATCAAGAGGAGTTGACGGCAGCAACACTAGCGTTATGATCACAATTCACCTCCGTTCGCCCTATCGACATGAAGAAGCAACCTCCGAGACACTACTACTACCGAAGATCAAGGCAAATACCTCATCAGCCGATAGTAATATAATAATCATTGCACTTTTGCTGCTGCGAACATAATTGTGAATCATCCTTAGTCAAATTCGTTGCGAACGACCGTTGATGCCCATTTTAGGAGGCATCTGGATAGACAGAGAACCATACACCAATACCATTGTGGAAGTCTTTAATAAAATGATCATAATGACTCATCAACACCATTCGACCAATAAGAGTAATAAGCAATCAAAATGTCGTGATAACCGAAGAGGCGCTCGAGAAGACTTGCCGCTCGCGAAGTGGAATCAATCTAGGTGTGCCTACTTCAATTTGGATGCAATGCCGAAGACATCGACATTGCAGCCCAACATAAAAAGCAATATACAATATATTCATGAAGAAGGTCGTTTCGGGCCGCAAGTGATCCAAATAATCATTAGGTGGTCAACGTGGGTGACCTTACAATAATGCACTGCATCTGAAGTGATGGGTCCATTCGGCTTCTGGCCAGAGGCCACAGCAAACATATCTGCCAAACTATACCAGAATAATACGAAGATAAGTAGAAAAACGAAGTGTCATTGAAATAGTTGTGCAGATGTCTCTTGTCCATGCTGACTTTTAGTAACAACAATAGCTTTGAGAAACTTATTACGTTTTGCATTTCAACCAATATCCAACAACAACAACACAACATGCGATGCATATCACATCATCGATCTAAAATAGAGTCTCAGAGCGCCCAATGATTTTATAATATCATGGCTTTGATCATTGTGTCCTTCTGCACATGAGCAGAGAGAGTGGTGTGACATATTCCGTGTGAAACGCAACCAAATATCGTAGCTTAAAAATTTTCAGAGAGCAATCTTCATAAACATACTCCCTATGACTCACCTACAAACTCTTGATCAAAAACAACGCGCATCGCCCGACATGCGTCGCGGCATGTCTCGATAGAACTCAAAGCTTTATTCAATCGATCATCTCATAATTTTTCAGAGAGCCATCTTTGTAAACATACTCCCTACGACTTACCTACGGAGATGAAGTCAAGAACAAGAAAAGAAATCAACAAACACAAAACTACCAACGAAAAAGGGATTCTATAAAAGCTAAGTATTCCCCAGCTCAGCACAAACTACATACATACTCCCCAGTACAAAGGAAACGCCAACTGACGCTACATACTCTCCAGCTCAAAGGAAACGTTACTACAACCCAGCTCAAAGGAAACTTCAACACAAAGCTACATACTCTCCTGGTCAGAGGAAACTTGAGTACATCCAATAGAATCAGCAAGTGCCCAAAAGGTCCGCAATGAAAAGTTCTGTGATCATCGCAGTGCCAGATCTGAATCTACATCTAACCAAGCAGACATCAAGCTTCCCATTCCAATTGAGATCAGAGAATCTTTTTTAGAAATCGACGTTGTAGCGACGCCGATACGACCAACAAATGCTTGAGCCATGTCAAAGACGCTTCTATCCTATCAAGGCCAACTATAATGGGTCATTAGAAGCAGTTGATTGTCGTCATCACAGCGTGAGATACGATATGGTGCTAGAGAGTAGAGCTGGCAGCTGGCGGCCGTCTCAGATGCCTCATCAGGTCACCTACGACGTTGTAGCGACGCCGATACAACTAAAAAATGATTGGGCCGTGTCAAAGACGCTTCTATACTATCAAGGCCCACTATAATGGGTCACCAGAAGCAGTTGATTGTCGTATTCACAGCGTGAGATACGATATGGTGCTAGAGAGTAGAGCTGCTGGAGCTGGCAGCTGGCGGCCGTCTCAGATGCCTCATCAGGTCACCTAGGACGTTGTAGCGACGCCGATACGACCAACAAATGATTGAGCCGTGTCAAAGTGGGGTTAATTGATTGTACCGATTCCTACGTACAAAAGGCATTGCCAGAGTGTGACGTATCGGTTCTCAAAAATATTTGGAAGGTGTACGGACAGACGAAATCTGCCAAAAAGTGGAATTGCCTCTTCCGATCTGATGGCTCGACAAAATTGGCACACATCGGGAACGAGCCGGCCGGCCTTCTGCTCAATTAATACAGAAAAATACTAGCGTTTGAAAAGAAAGCAAGACCGTAGGGACATCCCAAATACACTGTGGGATGTCCCTACGTTGGCCGATTTTCGAAAATTCCCCGGGCGGAGGTGCGAGAATTTGTAGCGCAGAACAGCCATCACGATGATGAAAATTGTGTTGCTACGGAATGATGACCCTCTACACCAATACTATCGACACCCCTTTCCCTAATAAACCGACCTGATCCCCTCTATAGGTGGCTTGCAACGCTGCTGTCCGTTGTCGGAGTCAGAATCGCCCCAGAACTCAATAAATAACACTCCGGACACTGTGTCGGGGTCGGTCGGATCGGCACAACATTATTGGGGAGAACTCAATTATTGGAATGTAATATATGCATACAGCAATCAACCTCGCATCATCCGCTTCATATAGGTAATAGGCGTTGAAAGTTGTGCGGTTTGGGGTTGTTACTGCAAAGAGCGGCCGTGATAATGAAGTATCTGTCACAAAAATATTCAATACAAAATCACACAAATCATGCATTATTGCACAATTTAGTGAAGGGGGGCGTACAATACCCAACAGAGCCGCATACATTGATACTATAGACTATAATGGATGTAGGGTTTGATTTGTATTGGATATAAGTGAAAATAACCTTGGCATCGGCTGGTTATATATCGAGGGAGGAAGAGTAAAAATTCGTCAATTTTCGTGTGGCTTCGTTCGTTTCGCAGAGAGGAACAACACTACCAAGAATTCAATGCGCAAACCGCTTTGTATATGGTCTAACTAAAGGGGGTTATCTTTCTATCATTGGTGTAGAAGGGAAGAAGGAGAGATAGGCAATCCTACCCTCTCCACTAGCATGGAAGAGAACTCAATGGTAGGCATGAAATATGGACACACATACCATGGTTTTAGGCAATTTTAGCCGTCGATGGTTGGCGCAATTTTTGTGATACGGATAGGATCCTCCTACACATACCATATCCAATTCCTACGTACAAAGTGTAAATGTCCAATAACACCTACGTGATTTTCTCCACTTTGTATCTTTTGCCTAGGGTGCTATGAACACCAAACTTCCTAAAAATCTCTTCTAAGACCCTTATTAGTTCATATAATCACTGGTCAAGTCACGGACTGGACCTAGGTTCTTCTCGACTCGAACAAGCTACTGTTTGGATGCCATTGCTGACTATTAACTACTTCTAACAAAGTCAACCCTACCAACAAACGTAGCTTGGTGGCCTTGTCCTTCAGAAAATGCCAAGAGGAAAGAAGAGGCTCCCGGGTGCAGGTGCTCTTCCTCGTCTGGCCATCACCTCAAGTCAGAGGTTTTGGGCACTAGAAAATCTCAGAAAATTATGAAATGCCCCCCTACATTTAGTGGTTTTAGGCATTCACTTTCCCCCACAAACCACAACCTATCATGACTCTCTCGTTCATCCATCCAACTTGTGTCTGTAACACAGCCAGCTTGCCGCTGCCGCGTCACAATTGTATATGGGGATGCAGATGTCTGTACAAGAATGTTAGTGTTAGATGGAGTTAGATACTCAAAATAATCACACGAATATTATACTATTTTACGCACCGAGTTTTAGATGGCAGTGTCTAATACTCCGCTGACCATCACGTTACTTCGTCTTTTGCAAAAGCCATCCATTTCTATCTATGTACAACCCGAATACATTTGTACATTACACTTTATTGAAGAATCGGTCTCCATAGTCACCCAAACCTGGCATGATATACTTGACTTCGTTCAAACAATCATCTATCCAACAAGCCACGATTTTAATACTAATACGTGGATAGTGCTGCGCGCTACAAACTCCAATCCCTCTTGGCATGAGATGACATTTGCAAATACAATGTTCTCCTCAGCAACATCGTATTCTTTTATCAGTGTTCTCAACGCTGCACAAGCCGATCCACCAGTTGCAAGTTGCAAGCATAGGCATAGGATCAACCAGTAAAAAATGCACATACTTCACGCCCTTTGGAATTCAGTGCAGCTGTGCACTGCTTCCTTGTCTGCGCTACTTTCATTTCTTTGTATCCACATCTTCCCGACACGAACCGAGGGTGCAATCTCACGAACACATTCTAATAACGAGTCCCCCGCCCTTACGATTGATACAATACTGCACACACACCGTCTGGATTTTTGTGTCGAGGATGGATAAATGGCCATTATAGATGGCATTTGTAGGAGTTGTAACTGCTTGTGGAGATCTAGGTAGATGCGCTGCTGCCTGAGGGGAAAGTGTGAAGATGAGTTTGATGTTTCATACAACAACTTGATCTGATGTGCGCAGCTATTCTTCTCTCATCACCTCCTCTGCCAGCCTCATTCTCATAGCGCGTCAGAGTTGTGAAAAAAGAAGAGTGCACACAAGAAGAGATCCTCATGTTCTGCGTCAGAAAATTTGCGACGGAGCCTGCCGAGCCTGGCATTTGATTCCGTGTCGACCCACGATTCTTCCAATGACGAAGAGTCAGCGTTTGACATGGACCGATGAGGAGAAAATGGTGGTATGAAGCGTTCCTCTACACACGGATACTCAACATTTCCTTCACTTAAAGAAGTGAGAGTGCTCAGAGAATAAGAGGATGCTGATGATACAACATTGCTTTCATTTTCATTGTTCGTTTTCCTCCTCTTACTCGAGATACCGTGAATCTTCTCTCATCTATTGGAGGACTTGATTTGAGCGATATGTAGATTCGAAGACGACTCATTTTGCTGAGAGTTGGGCAGAGAGACAGGCAGGAATTTAGCTATATATCTTTATTCTGAATATCTATGAATCAAACACACTTACATTGAGAGACTGGCACGGTATTGTAGCGACCAGTAAGAATAGACCGTCAAGATGATCACGTTTCAAAAGAGAATTGTAGCAATGGCAGAATATTGATGGCGCAAGCAGTAGCGTACGGAGATAGAAGCTATAACAGCTGCGACCTAGCTCAGCAGATGAATAATATCCTGGCTTTTAGGGCATGCGATGAGGAAAATCGATACGGTGGAGCATGCCGAGATGTGGAAGGAGGGAGATAATAATATTGCTATTGCTCGGGAGGAATGGAGAGAATGCTGCTGATGAAATTGCTGCAGCTGCAGTTTTGAACGCCAAACACCCCCCAGATTCTTTTCTTCGGCGTCGTCAATATTACGGAATGGGGAGGGATCCTGGAGCTCAGGGAACAAAACAAATCAACTTTTCAACGACAAGGAGCTTGCGATCATTCTTAGTGAGGCATGCGGCGTCAACATCGATGCCGATACGGTGTCAAAGGCTTTTGCGGCGGGTGGAGAGAGCAGATATTTTTTGCAATTGAAGGACATGAGTATTGGGTACAAGGGCGAGATCATTTTATTCGTCTACAAAGCATACAAGCTGCCAAATGACAATTATTTTACTGCAGTTGGTTGGTTTGATTCGGTGGAAGCTGGAAGCAGTCAACGACGTGGACATCCGCAGGCAAGTCACGGGCATTGCAATCGAAAACGAAGTGGAAGAAGCGTTCAAGAAGCAACTCAAGAAGGATCACGAGAAGGAGGCTAAGAATAAATCAACAAATAAGCGCCACCATCGCCATCATCGGAGAAGCCGCCGTCAAAGAAACCGTCGGCGGCAACAGTAGCTGCCGCAGTCGAGCAAGAGCAAACCTCCAATGAACGGCGACCCGTAGGGTCGCCCTATCCAATATTACCCCTATTATTCCTTCTCTTCGACCACGGGTTGTACACTATGCTTTTATATGCTTAAAACGCTGCTCTCGCTGAGCTCTCTTCGAATCCGGGGCGCACCAATTCGAAAAGTTGATTTTATTTTTCACTAGCTGTACCCTAGCGAATTCACTCCTTCCCCTTCTGTACCCTCTTCTCCTCGACGGCCATCACACATCAAACACAAAAGAATGCAGACGATGTCACTAACTTACACACACTACTTTTGTTGCACTTCTGCAACTCATTTGGTGCGCACCAGATTTGAACTCAGCTTGATCTCACGATTCTATATCTGTTCTCAGCTTGTTCATAGCCCAAATATTCGAAGAGAAGGAATCTGCTGGATAGGGTGACCCTACGGGTCGCCGAACAGCCAGCAGATGTTGATCAAACAGCGGCTCCTACTCCTACGCCAGAATTATCTGCCAATACTCCTGTACCTGTACCAGCTGCTGCCGTTGCCACCGCTACACCGGAGTTGAATGAGTGTAACGTGACGTTTTCAATGGGAAGCAGGCGTGGGAAAGTGACAGTAAATAACATCTCTCCAATGTACAGAACGTTGCTTGGAAATTGCGTGCGAGAGGAACGAGACGATTGCGTGCGAGAGGGACGAGACGAAGGAGTCTCCATTGAGGAAGCCGGCGAGATTGGTAGAGCTGAAAACGAGGAAGATGCATCAAACCAACGTGCTGACAGAAAGGAATACACGAAGAATTGTCGTGATGTAACGATTGGCAAGGATACTGTTCACAACGTTCCATACAGCCTTGATGTCGTACGGAAGAACTATTTGTCCACGTTGAAAAAGAGGGCAAAGATGATTGACAACCTGATGGAATTGTTCAAAGAAGGCCGAGGAAAGACGGTGTTTCAATCGCGATATGATCTTGGTTTCCTGTCTGCTGTCAGTCTACAGAACAGTGGTGGTGGTGGATCTGATACTGATAATGGCACTGTCACACGCATTGCTGCTACAGCGCTAGTCTTGATTCGCTCAATGGGCATCACGGAGAGTGAAATCAGCACTGAAAGTATTGCGAAAGGGTGCCCAGGTGAATCGACGATCGCTGAATATGAGTACCACGTTGCTGCACACCTTGTCATGATGCAATGCAGACAAATAAATCTTATCGGAGTAAAATATCTCACAATGACAACGACAACGGACGGTGGTCAGCGGAAGGGGTGTGAACATATGGTCAAGGTGTTCCATTTCGGAGAAACGGACAAAGATGGCAATCCAACAATCGGTCATTTAGCCCTTGACGTGGATACTTGCGGCAAATCTTCCGCCGAAATCGCTGCTGCAATTGAGAAGAGTGCAGGACCTATCACTATCAAGTCACTCCTTAGACCGGAAATTAATATTATTGGCCTAACCGGGGACTCTGGTGGAGGAGGAGCTCTCCAGCACATCTTTCCTAAACTCATGGAGCTCGGGGTCATGGACGAGAACTCCAAGTATCTTAGGTGCATCATGCATGCTCTGTCTAAGCCGTTTGAAAACGCATGTAAAAGTGCATTTGGCGAACAGGGCCTAGGCAAGTGCACTGTTTTCCAATTGGCATTACTTTGTTCAGGAAGCTAAACGAGCAAGGAGGATTGGTACTAGTCGACAAGTACTCTGCTAAACTTCTCGAAGTATTGAACAATAGCAAAGGATGGGAAGCAGAAGGAACAGAGATGTTTCCTCAGGCAATGAATGCGTACAAAGCAAAGATCGACGATGACGACCACGATACCATCGAGGAGTTTACGAAAGATTTGAGGAACTTGCAATTGCCGGTAATGACAAGATGGAAGACTGTTCCCAAGGCGCTTGAATTTCTGGTAGACAACTGGGTCCCTACTTATTTTATGAGCGTGGTAATCATCCAGAAAGAAGGATCCAAATTTGCTTTGTATCAGATTGCCTGCGACTCGACTCTCTAATGACATTTCGACTCCTGCTGAAGCTGCTTCGACAGAGGTGGAAGATAATGGAACTGCTGCCAACGCGGATGCTAATGGATCCGCACCCAGTGGTAGGATGGGAACATTGATACTGCTGCTGCTGCCGCCGCCGCTCCAACACTACAGAAAGGGGACACTCCTGTTATCCCAAGCTTTCTTCCTCGTCGCATTTTCAAAATATTACTTCACTCCTTGGTTTGATTCCACGATGCAACCTGATCCACAGTTTGGTTCGGATAGTCATGGTCACAACTCACGGCTCTTTGTTCAGCAGACGTTCTTGATGAGGGAGGAGATGGATAAAATGATGGGAGATAATAAATGGAAAGAAATGCCTGAATTCCGTCACTACATTGCCTCGCTAGCTGGATTGCCAAGTCTAGGTGATGTCAAAAAGGGTGGGTTAGAGCTTATGAACAAGGCAACTGATACTTTCTTCCGGGAATACAACATCAGCTTTATCAAGCATATCGAGGATGTGTGAACATCTACAAAGATACTCCCCTACATTATCGGTGGACATCCTGAGCTAGCTCACGAGTTCATTCGTTGGCTCAGAGCTTCTGACGATGGAGATCTAGCAGCAGATAACTTTGCTTGGTCGACGAAGGAAATCGAGATTGAGAACAAAAATCTTATGGGGAAAGCCATGAATGCCGCATCGACGCATGCATGATATGCTTGACGAAGAATGCCCGAGAGTGATATTGGAAGACTCCTTCATTGCAGAAAACAAAGACTCACTCTTCGAATCTTTGGACTCGGAAGAAGTAGTGAACCTTGATAGATCGACTTGGCAGCAAGCGGACGAATATGATCCCGTTAGAGAGCGAATCTGCGAAGTGGTTGCTCCCCATGCTTCGCAACAGCAGCGGATTGAATGCTCGGTGCAAGAGATCAACGCAATGGCAAGGACAAGGACAAATGTGAAAGAGGCTCGCCGAACCGTTCGTGTAGTCATTTTTGTCACCCTCAATCACCCAATCGCGAGTCTGTAGACAAGAAGAGAGAAGAAAGGTCTACTCTATGAAAGAGAAGCTTAAAGTCAAACGAGTCAATGGAACCGAGAGAGCCTTAAATGTGTGCTAGAGGTAGACGATACTAAGTGTAGAACGGCGCATGGATGCCATGCTGAAAGATGAGAGCAAGCTCAATGCAGACATCTGATTCTAGCGGGCGAATGGGGTCGGAGCTGGATTCGTTCTATTACTACTGTTCATCACGATACCGCCACACCACGAATACAGCCTGTAATGGCAATAGCAATAGCAATGTCAACTGACTTCGCAGCAGGAAGGATAATGATTGTGAAGTGATAGTGCATTATCATCAGCTGACAATAAAACAAGGAATATCGTAACGACAGCGAAGACGACAATCTTACCCGTTCCTCGAATGAAAGAAGCAGTGATTCAATCGAGATAGCAACTATGACTATGAATTTGATGCAAATATACCAGAAAAATACAAAGATGCTTCAAGACTAGGAAGGATACAAAGATACTTCAAGACTAGGAAGGAAGATGCATCAAGACGAAAGATAATCCTAACGGCTTTGTTCCTTGAGACTGCGTTCATACAAGATTGTTCATACAAGTCTGTCTTAGTCGATGGCGAAGTGACGGATGCTGTATACCAGATGCTAAACAAGAGGCTTGCAGACATTCAGCTTGCTGCAGCAGCAGCAACAACAACAACTGTATAGAGCTCATCAGAGAATGAAGCTTAGGCCGAACAACAAACTGGCGTTTGGGTGAAACTCCCAACTTTTCAGTTGAAAGAGCACTGAACGTTTTATATATACACGACAAAATTGAATTGATATAATGCATTAGCATTAAATGAATGGGGAATATATGAGGAAGGATGTTGGAATGTACCTCGAATCTGCTGAATCTGTATCATCTTGGCTTGAGAAGCAAGACCCAAAGCAAGATCACAATCTTGTTACGATTGACGGAATAAAGCGAGATATAACTATTTAGAAGAGCTCACTCTGCTGTATAACGTAAATCAACTTTAGTGAGTCCAACAAGATTGATACCGGACTGTACTTAGCCAGAGAGCATTTCAACGCGAAGTTACCACCAGAATATTAGCTCCTTACAAAGTTATACAGTCCGATAACGATACAGTTCAGGACAGGGAAAATATTCGAAATGTTAATGATATAACTCATATTCACTGATTATGGTTAATGAACAATTCACTGCATGCTTCTAAATTGAATGGTTGCGGAGTGCCGCCATCACCATCGCCATCATCATCTTCTTCCTGGTCGTCGTTATCATTAGACGAGTCCATGAAATGGGAGCGACACCTCTCCTCAATCATTCGCAAATTTTGTTTCCCAACTAATTTGGACCACGCACCCGATAATTCCATCAACCTTCCAAATGTAGGATGATCTGAAAACGAGTGGCGAGTGGCAAACCCCTCTTCTCTTATACTAATACTACTGGCAGAAGCATTCTCGCTTAGTTGCCTAGTATTGTGATGGACAATTGCTACAGGAACCAACCGACATCCAGGTCGAGCTTCATCCCATCCAAATGCTACTTGACACCAAAGATAATCCAACCAATAATCGCTCCTTTGATGAACATACTCTTCAGTTAAGACTAGGCCAAAGAAGTGACTTGCAAACCTCCCATCAAATAATGAAAAACTTTGTTCCAGAATAGGCACCTTGACAGGTTGAATGTTAGCAAATAGTTCTCTGCTCCATTTCGTCTCCAAACCACCCAACCACAAAATTGCCTCGTGGTATAAGAAGTGGTGTCTAGATCTAGAGATAGAGAGATAATGCATCAGTACGGACAATTCTCACAAAGAGTGAAGGTTTAAAAGAACCAAATACACCACTTACTGCGTATCTTCAATGTAACTTTGCAGGACACTACTGCTTCCAAAACTTTGCCGAAGTGGAGCTGATACTACCGCATTCCCCTTCCTTGCGATGAATGTACGCCAGGGGAAACCAGTGAGCCCCATGTCCGCATCCTTCAATAGCACAAGATCAAAATTTGCCATTTCCATGACAAACTGTGAAACAAAGACATACTTATTGAATCTCTGTTCAGATACGCTCACCTCGAAATGAAACTCTGCACCTGCACCATCTTTGCTAGCTTGTTGGAATTTGTCAGAAGCTAACGCCTCATCGAAAGATTCCCTGAGCGCATCAGTGGTCAACACAACATTTACACCCCATTTGCATCTTTTGTGCAGCTTACAAACGCTATTGCTGTCCTGCTGTATCCGTCGTAGCTCTGTTTCAATATATTCTGCAGCCCAAATCCTCACGTTCGTCAGTACAAGCAAAGACTCATCTAAAATACTTGGTGAAAGAAGATCCCCAGAGATGGACAAGCTACCAGCAATGGTTGTCATCGCTTCACTATCCGTTACCAGGTCCTGGACTGTTGACTTCATCTTTCTTGCCCCAACCCTCAATTTGGTTGAAGTATAGGCATCGCCAATAGTGGCATAAATCACCTCATCCGCAACCACGAAAGGATGCTGTTCGATGCGCCATGTATCATGCCGGAGAAAGAATGACTTCGAATAAAGTTTGTCCAAAAGAGATTTCATCCCAGCCCTGTTCACCATGTAAGCACCCGTCGACCAATGGTATGGTTGCCACGAAATGAAAGGATCAAGCAAGTTGGAGCCATGTGCAACGACATCAGGCTAATTCATGGGAAGACCAAGAATGATGAGGTGGGAATGATGAGGTGGGAATAATGAGAGGTGTCAAATTAGTGGTAACAGAAACATATATGAAAAGTCAACTCACATTGTTACATGAAAATTGCAGTACCTTCCAGCCAGAAGGAGCACTCTGCAAAAAACTTGGCAGAGAGTCAAAGAACTCAGTTGAAAGTTGTGCATCATCCTCCAAAATCAACGCATATTCATTGCCGTCTTCGTAGGCTTGCTTGATTGCTTCAAGATGAGATAAAGTACAGGCCGCCTCTTCGTAGTAGTATTTCAAATGAGTGTGATCTCTCCCATGATTTGATTCCGCAGTGCGTGGTACAAGTTTGATCAGAGGGTGAAATACCAACGTGCCATATGTCCATGACCTCAATGTCGAGTTGATGGCATGCGCCGCAACGCGGTGCGTATTAGTCAGACCCAAAGAGCTGAACATGTTACTCATCCATTCCATTCTATCCTTTGATTTGTCTAGGTTAATCCAATAAATTGGTGTTGTTGTTGTTCCTACAACAGCATGCCTAAGTTTCATTGTCGTGGGCTGTGGAGTTGCCAATCCTGTCATGATGATAAAGATCGACACCAAAATAAGGAGCATAATCAACATCTTAAGCATCATGATAGTCTGGTCCCTGTGCCTGCATATACCCCTACGAAATTTCTTGTTGTTGTTGTTTGTTTTTGTCACCAGATGACAGCGCCAGAAGCATGAGCCTTCATCGTCTGAGGCTTCTGAGTTATGGTTACGGCTTGGTGGAAGTGGAAGTGGAATTCCACCATTAAGAGGACGTCCTCTCCTCTGCCTCCGCCGAACGGGAGAAGAAGAAGACTGAAAATGACGTAACATTATATTTCTTGCTGGTTGTAATGCCGCTCGACCTCGATAGACCACTCGACAAATGGTTTGAAGGATCCAGCCGTAGAAATCCTCACGCTACGTGATACGAGGATGTTGCAGTGGATGAACAGTAGGTACAATATATACAGTATGCGTTATAGCGTTATCATGTAACAAGGAAAGTAGGCATAAACAACCATGGTAGAAAAGCAGGTGAGAGCGAGAGTGATCGTGTAAAGTCTGCATTGGCATACTCCCCGTTACCGAGGAGTCCTTATTAAAACGCTCCCCGTGAATTGTAAGCTCACGGTTGCAATTCAAACATATTCAATATGGTAGCATTATACAGATGGTTGTTTCCCCATTTCCTCAGGATTGTTTATTTCAGAAGGATAGTACATAATGTCGTTCAACAGGTTGTTCCTTTGATATTGTGGTAAGATCTTGGTCAGCGCGTCAGCTTTGTTATCCTTTGTGGGAATCTTTGTCACTCGTAGGATTCCTGCTGCTGCAGATTCACGGATGATGTGAAAGTTGACAGAGTTGTGCTTCTCTTGGCTAAAACTGATGATGGAATGCTGGTATTCTTGACGACGCTGTCGTTGTCGCAAAAGAAGTCTGCTGGTCCGTCAATCGGGACGCCGAACATTTTGAGTTTTATCCTCAAGGCCACTGTGAGATCACGTGCGGCGCGCATGGCAACCATTTCTGCTCCAAAGGTCGCAGATTCAACTGTGTTCTGCTTCTTTCTGTGCTGTACGATGAGAGCACTATTAACAAAGATAAGGATTCCCGTTTGAGATCTCCTTGTGACCACATTGTTGGCGTGGTTTGCGTCAACGTAGGTAGTGATCTTCACTGCTTCGCCTAAGGGTGTGGGCATTCCATGCGGGTCCTCTTCCTTCATCTCCCCGTAAAACTCCTTCCAGTCGGCAGTGAGATTGAAGCTGTTCTTAATTTCCTCCGTTTGTTCAATCCGTTTCGGGTTCATCATGATATGCTTGACGAAGAATGCCCGAGAGTGATATTGGAAGACTCCTTCATTGCAGAAAACAAAGACTCACTCTTCGAATCTTTGGACTCGGAAGAAGTAGTGAACCTTGATAGATCGACTTGGCAGCAAGCGGACGAATATGATCCCGTTAGAGAGCGAATCTGCGAAGTGGTTGCTCCCCATGCTTCGCAACAGCAGCGGATTGAATGCTCGGTGCAAGAGATCAACGCAATGGCAAGGACAAGGACAAATGTGAAAGAGGCTCGCCGAACCGTTCGTGTAGTCATTTTTGTCACCCTCAATCACCCAATCGCGAGTCTGTAGACAAGAAGAGAGAAGAAAGGTCTACTCTATGAAAGAGAAGCTGAAAGTCAAACGAGTCAATGGAACCGAGAGAGCCTTAAATGTGTGCTAGAGGTAGACGATACTAAGTGTAGAACGGCGCATGGACGCCATGCTGAAAGATGAGAGCAAGCTCAATGCAGACATCTGATTCTAGCGGGCGAATGGGGTCGGAGCTGGATTCGTTCTATTACTACTGTTCATCACGATACCGCCACACCACGAATACAGCCTGTAATGGCAATAGCAATAGCAATGTCAACTGACTTCGCAGCAGGAAGGATAATGATTGTGAAGTGATAGTGCATTATCATCAGCTGACAATAAAACAAGGAATATCGTAACGACAGCGAAGACGACAATCTTACCCGTTCCTCGAATGAAAGAAGCAGTGATTCAATCGAGATAGCAACTATGACTATGAATTTGATGCAAATATACCAGAAAAATACAAAGATGCTTCAAGACTAGGAAGGATACAAAGATACTTCAAGACTAGGAAGGAAGATGCATCAAGACGAAAGATAATCCTAACGGCTTTGTTCCTTGAGACTGCGTTCATACAAGATTGTTCATACAAGTCTGTCTTAGTCGATGGCGAAGTGACGGATGCTGTATACCAGATGCTAAACAAGAGGCTTGCAGACATTCAGCTTGCTGCAGCAGCAGCAACAACAACAACTGTATAGAGCTCATCAGAGAATGAAGCTTAGGCCGAACAACAAACTGGCGTTTGGGTGAAACTCCCAACTTTTCAGTTGAAAGAGCACTGAACGTTTTATATATACACGACAAAATTGAATTGATATAATGCATTAGCATTAAATGAATGGGGAATGTATGAGGAAGGATGTTGGAATGTACCTCGAATCTGCTGAATCTGTATCATCTTGGCTTGAGAAGCAAGACCCAAAGCAAGATCACAATCTTGTTACGATTGACGGAATAAAGCGAGATATAACTATTTAGAAGAGCTCACTCTGCTGTATAACGTAAATCAACTTTAGTGAGTCCAACAAGATTGATACCGGACTGTACTTAGCCAGAGAGCATTTCAACGCGAAGTTACCACCAGAATATTAGCTCCTTACAAAGTTATACAGTCCGATAACGATACAGTTCAGGACAGGGAAAATATTCGAAATGTTAATGATATAACTCATATTCACTGATTATGGTTAATGAACAATTCACTGCATGCTTCTAAATTGAATGGTTGCGGAGTGCCGCCATCACCATCGCCATCATCATCTTCTTCCTGGTCGTCGTTATCATTAGACGAGTCCATGAAATGGGAGCGACACCTCTCCTCAATCATTCGCAAATTTTGTTTCCCAACTAATTTGGACCACGCACCCGATAATTCCATCAACCTTCCAAATGTAGGATGATCTGAAAACGAGTGGCGAGTGGCAAACCCCTCTTCTCTTATACTAATACTACTGGCAGAAGCATTCTCGCTTAGTTGCCTAGTATTGTGATGGACAATTGCTACAGGAACCAACCGACATCCAGGTCGAGCTTCATCCCATCCAAATGCTACTTGACACCAAAGATAATCCAACCAATAATCGCTCCTTTGATGAACATACTCTTCAGTTAAGACTAGGCCAAAGAAGTGACTTGCAAACCTCCCATCAAATAATGAAAAACTTTGTTCCAGAATAGGCACCTTGACAGGTTGAATGTTAGCAAATAGTTCTCTGCTCCATTTCGTCTCCAAACCACCCAACCACAAAATTGCCTCGTGGTATAAGAAGTGGTGTCTAGATCTAGAGATAGAGAGATAATGCATCAGTACGGACAATTCTCACAAAGAGTGAAGGTTTAAAAGAACCAAATACACCACTTACTGCGTATCTTCAATGTAACTTTGCAGGACACTACTGCTTCCAAAACTTTGCCGAAGTGGAGCTGATACTACCGCATTCCCCTTCCTTGCGATGAATGTACGCCAGGGGAAACCAGTGAGCCCCATGTCCGCATCCTTCAATAGCACAAGATCAAAATTTGCCATTTCCATGACAAACTGTGAAACAAAGACATACTTATTGAATCTCTGTTCAGATACGCTCACCTCGAAATGAAACTCTGCACCTGCACCATCTTTGCTAGCTTGTTGGAATTTGTCAGAAGCTAACGCCTCATCGAAAGATTCCCTGAGCGCATCAGTGGTCAACACAACATTTACACCCCATTTGCATCTTTTGTGCAGCTTACAAACGCTATTGCTGTCCTGCTGTATCCGTCGTAGCTCTGTTTCAATATATTCTGCAGCCCAAATCCTCACGTTCGTCAGTACAAGCAAAGACTCATCTAAAATACTTGGTGAAAGAAGATCCCCAGAGATGGACAAGCTACCAGCAATGGTTGTCATCGCTTCACTATCCGTTACCAGGTCCTGGACTGTTGACTTCATCTTTCTTGCCCCAACCCTCAATTTGGTTGAAGTATAGGCATCGCCAATAGTGGCATAAATCACCTCATCCGCAACCACGAAAGGATGCTGTTCGATGCGCCATGTATCATGCCGGAGAAAGAATGACTTCGAATAAAGTTTGTCCAAAAGAGATTTCATCCCAGCCCTGTTCACCATGTAAGCACCCGTCGACCAATGGTATGGTTGCCACGAAATGAAAGGATCAAGCAAGTTGGAGCCATGTGCAACGACATCAGGCTAATTCATGGGAAGACCAAGAATGATGAGGTGGGAATGATGAGGTGGGAATAATGAGAGGTGTCAAATTAGTGGTAACAGAAACATATATGAAAAGTCAACTCACATTGTTACATGAAAATTGCAGTACCTTCCAGCCAGAAGGAGCACTCTGCAAAAAACTTGGCAGAGAGTCAAAGAACTCAGTTGAAAGTTGTGCATCATCCTCCAAAATCAACGCATATTCATTGCCGTCTTCGTAGGCTTGCTTGATTGCTTCAAGATGAGATAAAGTACAGGCCGCCTCTTCGTAGTAGTATTTCAAATGAGTGTGATCTCTCCAATGATTTGATTCCGCAGTGCGTGGTACAAGTTTGATCAGAGGGTGAAATACCAACGTGCCATATGTCCATGACCTCAATGTCGAGTTGATGGCATGCGCCGCAACGCGGTGCGTATTAGTCAGACCCAAAGAGCTGAACATGTTACTCATCCATTCCATTCTATCCTTTGATTTGTCTAGGTTAATCCAATAAATTGGTGTTGTTGTTGTTCCTACAACAGCATGCCTAAGTTTCATTGTCGTGGGCTGTGGAGTTGCCAATCCTGTCATGATGATAAAGATCGACACCAAAATAAGGAGCATAATCAACATCTTAAGCATCATGATAGTCTGATCCCTGTGCCTGCATATACCCCTACGAAATTTCTTGTTGTTGTTGTTGTTGTTGTTGTTGTTGTTGTTGTTTGTTTTTGTCACCAGATGACAGCGCCAGAAGCATGAGCCTTCATCGTCTGAGGCTTCTGAGTTATGGTTACGAATTCCACCATTAAGAGGACGTCCTCTCCTCTGCCTCCGCCGAACGGGAGAAGAAGAAGACTGAAAATGACGTAACATTATATTTCTTGTGGTGTAAGTAATGCCACTCGACCTCGATAGACCACTCGACAAATGCTTTGAAGGATCCAGCCGCCAACTTGCAATGAATCTAGAGAGAGGCTTGTACTGTACGGTTGACTGCAAAATGACACCTTGACTTCAATTTCTGGAGTTATCTAGCAGGCAAGTAAGCGGTACTGTACGTCTGCCCTCAAAGGGAATGGTCAATTTTTCTACTGGGAGTTATGAAGCCACCAAGGTATCAATGAGATCCTAATGACTAAGAGAATAACATTGATGTCTTGGTTAGTCTGTGAAACCTTGTAGTTGTGGTGTTATGAGGGGTCGTAGGAGGCATTTTCACCATGGTCCATGTCGTTTTAGACCACTTTTTTGACTCGAGTCGAACAAAAAAACCTGTATGTAGGAATTAGTATTTTTTAAGAGCGGTACTGGCATTTAGAAACTAATTCCTTAAATGAAAATATCCTAATTATGATCAAAAAAGTTTGCACAACGTTTCTGTAGGGTTAGGCAACTGATAAATGTTGTTTTCAGGTTACTAATGCATTCTACTGATTCCGGCATGTGCATTGATATGCTCACCAAAAAAATACTCCCACGGGAAGTTACCGGGAAACGTTGTGCAAAATTTGCACACGCCTTTTGAGGGCAGATGTACCAGCATTAGTCAAACTCTGGACGCGCGTTTTCAACACAAAAAAACAAGAAACTCTGGACGCTTCTTATAAGACTGCGTAACTCGACAAATATTTGGTTACAGGCTTTTCTCTTTATATACCATATTAAGAGAATTTAATTACCTTTCTTTTAGTGTGTTGGGTTGTTGGTGTTCGACGTCCTATAAGAAAGTTTTTGCTTGTCAAAAATTCATGTGCGACGTGGCGGAAAAAAATATTCTGCACAAAAAAGTTGTTGACCACTCAAAAGCCTGAGGACGGCTGTTAACTGCCTTAGCACCCTACAAATACTACAACCATGTCATCTAGGGGACGTAGTGGGACTGTTCCGCCATGGAAGAGGTTCGGATTCGCCAATGCAGATGACTATTGCGTCGATTTGGTGAGTGCTATCGACATGATATTTTTTTTCCGCGACGCTCAAAAATACCGATCGTCTCATCCACAACCAATCTTCTTGATGTATACCGTTAATGCCCCTTCAGTTATGTTAAAACCCCATTATGGAAGTCAACGAAGCCATGCTCTTGACAGGCGTATCGTTGAGTTACCAGGCGATGTGGCAAAGAGTTACCCGTCGTAGAAAGAAAGAAGAGGCAGCGGGTAAATCTGCACCATCGACGATATATGTTGCATCCAAAAACTCCCCTACATCTGATATTGCCATCCCACCGCAGTAGCCTTCCACCCACACATTCAATAGGGTTAGGGGAGCGGTTTGTGGGCATCGGAATTTGGATGTATCGTCATGGCGGCCATGGTAATTATAGGCGATCTGGCGACATGATTATTTTTCGATCTCAAATTCGCCACTACATGCTTCCCCTTCCATCCCATACAGATAGATGAAAGGTTGCATGTCCCCCTCTTTCACTAAGCAATGATATCACATGCCCGTCGCACGATAGCAACCGCCTAATGGCTGATACTATGGACGAGATACTACACAAGCCGTGCCATATCATGATGCCCGTGCCCGCAGGATGTCGATTCTATGACATAATTACCTGCTCACGCAACAACAATACCCACAAACACCAAATCACTGCTTTATCGATCGTAGCAATATATTAGACGAAGGTTATTGGTGATGTGACGTTAATGGATATCAGCGTAGAGGAACTATCATCATTTACATGACGGATGAGGAGGATTGGTGAAATTTGGGCAGCGGCCGATGATGGGTTATGCTTGAATAAATGGGGCAAAACAAACAAACCAAAGCAACCAGCACACACCCCTAGGTGTATGGATGAGTGTTTGGTACGCTGATAAGGATTCTCATGACCATATATACACACAATGTGAGCAAGTAATAATAATTGAGCATGATATTTATGCATTTCCAAACTTCAACAAAAATTAAAATATTCGGGGTACCAATTCCTACGTACAGACGCACCATTTGTACGCATGCGTCCAGAGTTTTGACTAGTGACCATGGCCATTTCGGATCAGTATATACACCCTAGCTCCTTCTAATAGTAAAATCATTCAAAACCCGTGCACACACTTATTTCAGTACATTGTGAAGAGATTTGCCTACTTAGTTTAGTCAAAATCATCAAAAATTGACCTCTTAAATTTTTTTGTCCAGAGTTATGACTAATGCTGGTATTGTACAGTATGAATGAGTTTCCACCAAGCGACCATAAAAATGTTGGAAGTCTCACTTTTCGGGACTCTGCAAGCTGCAAGATCCGCAACACACACGTCGGTACGTAAGTTACTGTACTAGTGTCTTAAGTATCGACCCTACAGATCCTCGGGTCTAGAGAGTAGCTACTAAAATAATCTATCTATCATCTATCGACCATCTGTCGACCATCTGTCGACCAAAATGTCGACAAGTATCGACCAACTATCGACGGTCGATACTTGTAACTATCGACCAACTATCGACTAAGTGTCGACCGCCCAATCTTTCCGCAGACATTACAGGGGATGTAATGGATGTTCTTATCCACTTCTTATTGAATTAAAGACACTTTTTGGCGAGACACACTGCAATACATATTGTAAGGCCCCAAACATACCCGATGACTTCTCCCACGGGCTCCTCCAAACGTCCTGCAAAAATAATAACATCTGCGTTCCGCCGACGATTCCCTCGTCCTTCTCTATTGTTGCTATTGGCAGGAGTGCTGCTACTGGTGGCGGAGGAATGTGCAGATGAAACGGCACCCGAGACTACAATACGGCGAGACGGCTGATGGCATCACGAGCTCTACTGGACGGAGTAGTTTTGGAGCATTTTCGTCAAGTCGAGCACCCAAATTAGTGCGGGCGGAAACTCACAAAAGAGCGTCATATTCAACAACAGATTCTTCGCCGTCATTAGCCAACACCACATGATGGAACATTTCATCGTCCTTGTGACTACTTAGGATTACTTAAAGTTCGTTGGTCTGTCTCCGTCTTCCATACCATCAGGTTCATATACTTTGGGAGTTCTTTGGGCTCATCTTAGATGTTGCTATAGGCTTTCAACTCATTATGTTCAACGCTTTAAGAGATGCCTATGTCAAATCATCGTTGACTGCCTCCTCTGAGGCGCTGCTTGTGTGGAGAATGCCGCTCAACGCTCAATCGGTGCATCTTGCCGAGGCTCTCTGTTGTTGAAGATAGCAAACATATGTATTAATACTGATTATCTTCTTGTCCATGGTCCGAGACTGCTTACTTTCTTATTGCTGAATGCTGACTGCTTCATATGGCTGGAAGATGCCGGATGACGGGAGGCCTCCTTGATTATGTGTCACATAGTACTGTGACTGTAGCTGTGATCACCACAGGCTTCACAGTTGATGACATGTTTGTGTCACGTCGGCGATCCAACGCAAGAAACCGCGACCAAGATAGTGTCGCGTCACACTAACTGTCACAGGGACACTCGAGTGTCCCAGGGACACTCAGGGACACTGGGGACACTCGAGTGTCCCAGGGACAATCGAATGTCCCTAGGGACACTCGAGTGTCCCAGGGACAATCGAGTGTCCCTGAGTGTCCCTTCCTCTTTTGTAAGTAGGTACTATGCTCTCCCCCCAGGGACACTCAGGGACACTCGACTGTCCCTGAGACATTCGAGTGTCCCTAGGGACATTCGATTGTCCCTGGGACACTCGAGTGTCCCCAGTGTCCCTGAGTGTCCCTGGGACACTCGAGTGTCCCTGTGACAGTTAGTGTGACACGACACTATCTTGGTCGCGGTTTCGTGCGTTGGATCGCCGACGTGACACAATACATGTCATCAACTGTGACGCTCGGAAGCCTCACATCTACAGTCACAGTACTATGTGACACATAATCAAGGAGGCCTCGCGTCATCCGGCATCTTCCTGTGCGGTTGGGTGATGCAAGAGATGCAACAATCAAGAGATGCTTTGGCGAATACCTACTTATGTGTGTCACTTCAGAAGTATGTAGTATGTTGGTGCGGTGTTGTCCACCGTTGCAATAATAAGTAGTGTTGAAGCTAAGAGTGAGAGCTATCGACCAACTATCGACTAACTATCGACCTCTCTATTGTCAACTATCGACCAACTATCGACGGTCGATACTTGTTGCTATCGACCAAGTGTCGACCAAATGTCGACCAACTATCGACCCTAAATGGGACTTACATACATAGGGTACCCTGAACGTGTGTGTTGCCGGGCTTGACATTCTGAAGGGGCCACATCTCTCAAAAGGTACTTATCCGGCGGGGTACTATTAAGTGTCTTGTGTGTGGTTCGCAGAGAACACTGAGCATTTTATTGTACCACCATGGAAGACTTTGCCTGTAAAAAATAATTCCTACGATACTTACATACAGGATAAAGCAAACAATCGTTGTAAATAAAGCATACCCAAAATAACAAAATATGGCAGGATTAAGTCAGCGTCGGCGTCGTAAATATCATTCCTCTTCAGGAGTGAGCAGGATTGACAAGGACAAGCCTTACCATGCAAGCAAGAACAAGAAAGCATCCGGATACCCCTCCTACTATCAACGTTTCAGAGGATTGGCCCTTGCCTCTGCAATGATGGTGTCATTGATAGTATACTCCACAATGTATGGGTCTGTTGCCACCGTCCGATCAAAAATTAACACTGTCAGATCAGAACAAGCTACTAAGAAGGGTGATGAAATGATGACAATTTTTTTCATCAACTTAGACAAATCCACTGACCGTGCAGAGAGCTTGAGGAAGGAAGTCAATGCTCTGCCTGAGGTATTAACGTCCAATATCCAGCTGCAACGAGTGTCTGCTGTTTCAACGTCGCAGGTAGAAACCATGATGGAAAATAATGAGCTGAGATTCAATGCGGGTATAACCCTTGCCCACAGTAAAAGGCAGCTGAATAGCAAAAACGCTCCAGGAGGAAAATACACATTCAACGAGGCAGCCTGTACATTGTCACATCTGAAAGCCATATTGCAAGCCTACAATGCTGGGCATGACATGGTTTTAATCATTGAAGACGATGCAATACTTACTTCTGAGTTTTTGGAGAATTGGAAGGCTTATGCAGAGGAGGCACCCAGCGATTGGCAGATACTACAGTGGACAACATCCAATGAAGCTGCAAACAAGAGAGAACTTCACAGAAGGAAGGACTACTGGATTTCTTGGAAGCCTTATTACTGGGGTGCAATAGCTTATACCATCCGTAGAGATGGCATGAAGCGCATATTAGATCTTACCTATAGTACAACTACTTGGGGGTTCTTTTCATGGTGGGAGTTTCTTGAGCCTGATATTTTGGTAGCAGACGAGGTGGTTTATTTCAATGCTCAAAGTGTCTACACCTCCACATTTCCCTGGATTGCAACAAGGGAAGTTGCAACAACCATGGGGGAGTATCATGTGGGCAACTTTACAAGAGATCTAACATTTGGTAGATCTGCTATACTTCCAAAAGTACTCGCGGCAAACAGCAACAAAGAAGTGACAAAAAGACCCGAGAGGATTGCCATCGTAGTGAATTACCGTTTGGCGGACGAGGCTAGTGTTGCCAAGGAAATTCATCGCCTCAGAATGGATATTGAAGCGATGTCTAATCTTCATCATCATCAACATTGGTTCATCAATATTGTGTTGGTTCACAAAGAGTTGCTTACACTTTTAGATAAAAAGAAATCAGATCTTCCATCTACAATGGTTGAGTTGAACGTTCAAATCAATGATGAACGTTTCAACAAGTTCAGCTATATCAATGATATCCTCAACCAGCTCACCGATTATGACTACGTCTTGCTAAA
Organism: Skeletonema marinoi; assembly: GCA_030544225.1. Taxonomy (NCBI): domain Eukaryota; phylum Bacillariophyta; class Thalassiosirophyceae; order Thalassiosirales; family Thalassiosiraceae; genus Skeletonema; species Skeletonema marinoi. Next base: position 1,215,372 of record CM060491.1, read on the forward strand.
AGACAACGACATTCCTCTTGCTGGCCTTGAATGGAACACATTCTTTGACAAAAAGGCTGATTCAATCATTGCTGGACCATTTCGTGAAAGAAAAGAGGAGAGTTTACTACGGAGTCGTGTGTTGCGTGACTCTAAAAGAATGAATCTCCAGAGTGGTGCAGTTTTGAATCAATACAGCAGTGATAGCTTCAAGAATACAACCAAGATACCTACAATGTTTCTTGAGATGTTTTTTGTCTTGCTTAGAGCTGATTTTGCATCCTGGTTCTTTGCCGAAGCTTTCATGGGAGAGTTTTTTGATCAAAATGCTGATTGGGGGCCTGACCTCATGTGGTGTGGTGCAGCTCATACCTTTAATCACATCCAGGGGAATGTATCTTCGTCACCATGTTCCCTCATCGCGATAAATGCATTGGACATGGATACCAGACAAATTGTAAAAACAGATGAATACGATTTGCAAGGACATAGAGCTGTTTCCATGCTTCAAAGCAACCCCATTGTCTCTAGCTGGATGAATGCCAGCCACCCTCTTAATCTTGACACTCTTGGAAAATTGTCACGTGTGTGTGAAAGCGTTCTTGATCTTGATGATGGTATGTGGGCACCAAAAATATTGGGTAAGTGCAGCATTGCTATGGCCAAGGCAGCTGTATTCAGAGTGGAGGGAGGTTGATTCTCGAAAGGAGCGAGCGAAGAAGTATTGTAGAGTGTGATTAGAACTTTATTGGAAAAGTGTGATTGTTACGAGTTAAAAACTAGTTCTCGGCAAAATGACCAGTTCTCAGAATAATGCTGTCTGAAATCAATTCTGGCCGACTTGAGTGCTTCAAAGCGGCAATATTGTAGTACACAATCTTGCGATCAAGTAGATATACTTATATAACTGGCAGACTGCTTATCGAATGTGCTGTGTGTACTCAATGGTAATAAAGTCGATGATTCAATCAGATCGATTTATGGATAGCAGCAAAGTATGAAGGAAGTAATGATCCAGTAGTTGCTGCCATCCGAAACGCAATAATGCTCTGCTGGGAACCTGACCCAGGACGACGGTGCAGTAGGTAATCTCCGCACTCTAAATGACAATGACACTGCCCAAATATGCTAAACAGAGATTAATCAATTCTTCCTATGTCGTTCGTACCAGTCTCGAACGGCTTCTATGACGAAGAGCGATCAAATGTGAATGCCCTCTTTTGTGTGTGTTGGTGCTGCAGGTGCAATTGCTTCCTCCCATTTTTTAACCAGCGTGTTTGAATCTCTCAAGATCCATTGTCTCATCCAAAGCGAAAAGTTCGGGATAACATGATACATCCTCAGCCATTACTTCACCGTAATACGTTGGCAATTTATCTGCTCCTTCATGATGCAGATCTCGATCCTCAACAATTACACGGATTCTTAGTGGCAGAAAATCGGGTTTCACTTCGATATCTAAAGAGCCCGATTGTACACGCGCTATGAGTTGAGCTGCTCCATCCCCACTACCATCAACGAGGACAAGAGTAATCCTTGATTTATCATCTTGCATCCACATAGTATCCAAGTTAAACAGCACTTGTTCATGCTGCTTCATTGGCAATGCAAGACGCAGCATCAAGCTCTCAGAAGGTGCCCCTTCAAGTAGCAAGTCGGTGACACCATCACTACTCCAAACTGAACGTATGAGATCCCGTTTCACCTTCACTTTCCTCTCCTTGCTCAGTGTACATGCACTTGCAGATTCGATTGATCCACTCGAATCCACTTTCACCGGCAACAACCTCCCACTCTCCAACTCCCACCATGACTCGACCACAGGTGAACGAAGTAGATTTGTCGCCTCGTCTATGCACACTTCGCGGGATAGTGCCGTCGGTTTGAGTGTTTGCGTTTGATGATCCCATCCCAGACCATACTTTCTAGCGTGAGCCCAGCGGCACAACCGACAATCGTTCCCGCCTGGATAGACGGGGAGGTATTTTTCCAGAAAAGCCTTCGGTAGCGGTTGCTTCCTCCAACTCTGATAAGAATTATAGAGAGTTTCATTGTTTGCCACCTTAGTCAGATGCTCTGCCAGTTCATCAATAGATGCGTAGTCACTCACATGAATCATTGAGTTGATAGGTAAACCATGCTCCTTGATATTTGGCGCACCGAAGTAAACTGGGACAGTCCCAGATTCCAACGTTAGCCAAAGCTTTTCAGTGATGTAATCATCGGTATGTTGGTTCTCAAACGCCAAATGGAATAGGTACTTCTGCATGATCTCACTCTTGGGCATCTTGAAATCACTCTTGGGCGTATTTTTCATGATCACTCCTTTGGGAGGCTCTGCATTATGCAAGCATTTAGAGAGTGAATCTACGCGAAATGGAGTGTTTATCAATTGCTCCACTACCCTTTCACGATCGTTCTTTGAATTGCAATTCTTTGCGAGGAAGCTTGCCCCCTTGATGGCTGTGGAGTAATTGACGGCTGTGGACTGCACCCGCATGCTAGTTGTGTTAAACTTAAACAATTCCACGTATGATCTAGGAATCTCGGATTGAAACGAGGTAGTGCTAAAGAATTGCTGCGGTAAGAAGGATATCAAGAGTGTGAGAGTTAAGGAGGGTAGAGATAATACAAAACGTGCTAGAAGTTACTCACATTTCCCTTCCATGCGTCTTTCTTCACCTCAACTTGCGGGTGGTACTTCTCGCCTTCTTTGCTGAATGTAAAATGCCACGGAGTGCCATACACATGCTGGTGATGAACAACTCCATGAATTGAATAACTCCATGATGACACGCTGCACTTGACATCACACTGATCAGTAGATGCTTGCTTTGATATTGCATCAGTGGAAAACGAATAATCCTTTTCATGCATTTGTGGTTGAACCAATATCCCTGGAAACTTATGTATGTTGTCCATTGTGGGCGGATATGGGTAAGAATGTGATTTCAACGTGCTCCTGAGAAGATTCTCTCCACATTTAGTGACGTGTTCATTGGTCAGCGGCTTGATCATCTCGGGTCCGATTACTATCTTCCCTCCACAGATGTACTTATCGCGTTTGGCTGGGTTGTAAACGAATAGGTGCGTGACTAGGTTGGTGATGTTATCATAGGAGCGACAGTTATCTCTTTGGCTCCGCGATGACGCCGCTCTACAGGAAGTGACATTCCTATTTTTTAACCAAGAAGTTATGTTTGATTCCATTTGCTTCAATCTCTGATAGCAATTTGAGCCACGGGCGGCTGTTGCCTCCACCTCTATTGTTGCCGTCGATCTCGAAGCAACACCCTCCATTGAAAGAGTGCCTTGTTGCAGAATCTTGAAGTTGAAGTTTCGCAGGAGCATGACTTGCACCATCAATGAGAATGCGGCGGCTGAAAAGGTAATTAGGATTGTTTTCATCATTGACCACCTCATCATCATGCCTCTACCTCTAGTAGATTGCGTCCCCAAGCTTCGCATCATCAACTTTTCAATTATTACTCCTAATAACAGCCTTTTGTTTGTGGTTCTTCGTGTCGTTTGTCGGTGACGAAGCAAATTCCGCATTGTGGAATTGACCTTTTTACAGCAGCCCACTTTCGGGCATTTTCTCCTTTTCCCCTATTCTCCGACTGCAAGTGAATTTTTTCACAATTTAGTTAGTGAATTTAACTAGAGAGCAGCCCAAATGGCCAAAATTAAATCTTGGGGAGTTGAATCATATGCTTATCCAGTGGTACTATCTTTTAGGCGACTATAATGGCAATTCTATAAGTATGTTGTTTATGCCGAAATTCCATTTTCCCGCTGTGATATGCATGTGTGACTGAGCACTAAGTTTTGCTAGCCAAAATTGTCTAACAAAAAATCCTTGCAGTATGGGTGAACGGTTACAGCCATATCTCGGCAAGAAAATACACTCTCACCTCGTGAAACTCAGAGAACACACTCGCATAATAGTCACCAAAAGAGTTGTACCTCGGTTCAAGCCTATAAAGCACTTCCCCGAAACTTAATTTTGGCCATTTGGAGCCTTCACTAGTTAATTTCACTAACAAAATTGTGATAAAATTCACTTGCAGTCCGAAAAACTGGAAAAGGGAAAAAGGGGGGCAAAACCAACTGGGCATGAACGCTGTAAAAAGGTCAATTGTAGCCTCGCCTTTGTAGCGTACATACAGCGTTCTTCACGCTTTTCGGGTTTCCCATTCAAAATTTGAATTCCTACGTTGATTCAGTACAAATGACGTAATGAGTCTTATAAAAACACTTTGGGCCAATTTCTGTCAATTCATCTTCATCAATAAGCACCTCCCCGCGCTGACAATGACGAAAAGCTGCCTAACGCCGAAGCCTGCTACACACACGACGTCGATTTTTGGCCGATCCTAAAGCATCATTTAAGCTCATATACGTGTTAACTTTCGATTAAACCCTTAGGGATCACCTGGAACCACCAACATAAACGACAGTAATAAAATTTCTGAAGCACATATCCACATCACCTCCAGCGACAACATGTGTCAATATAAGTGGAGTATGACGAGTCTTCCGCACATATATTGTGTATTCACTTCGACAGACTTAGTATAATTGTTAATAAGCGCCTCGAGACCGTGATCTGCCTTGATCAAGAGGAGTTGACGGCAGCAACACTAGCGTTATGATCACAATTCACCTCCGTTCGCCCTATCGACATGAAGAAGCAACCTCCGAGACACTACTACTACCGAAGATCAAGGCAAATACCTCATCAGCCGATAGTAATATAATAATCATTGCACTTTTGCTGCTGCGAACATAATTGTGAATCATCCTTAGTCAAATTCGTTGCGAACGACCGTTGATGCCCATTTTAGGAGGCATCTGGATAGACAGAGAACCATACACCAATACCATTGTGGAAGTCTTTAATAAAATGATCATAATGACTCATCAACACCATTCGACCAATAAGAGTAATAAGCAATCAAAATGTCGTGATAACCGAAGAGGCGCTCGAGAAGACTTGCCGCTCGCGAAGTGGAATCAATCTAGGTGTGCCTACTTCAATTTGGATGCAATGCCGAAGACATCGACATTGCAGCCCAACATAAAAAGCAATATACAATATATTCATGAAGAAGGTCGTTTCGGGCCGCAAGTGATCCAAATAATCATTAGGTGGTCAACGTGGGTGACCTTACAATAATGCACTGCATCTGAAGTGATGGGTCCATTCGGCTTCTGGCCAGAGGCCACAGCAAACATATCTGCCAAACTATACCAGAATAATACGAAGATAAGTAGAAAAACGAAGTGTCATTGAAATAGTTGTGCAGATGTCTCTTGTCCATGCTGACTTTTAGTAACAACAATAGCTTTGAGAAACTTATTACGTTTTGCATTTCAACCAATATCCAACAACAACATGCGATGCATATCACATCATCGATCTAAAATAGAGTCTCAGAGCGCCCAATGATTTTATAATATCATGGCTTTGATCATTGTGTCCTTCTGCACATGAGCAGAGAGAGTGGTGTGACATATTCCGTGTGAAACGCAACCAAATATCGTAGCTTAAAAATTTTCAGAGAGCAATCTTCATAAACATACTCCCTATGACTCACCTACAAACTCTTGATCAAAAACAACGCGCATCGCCCGACATGCGTCGCGGCATGTCTCGATAGAACTCAAAGCTTTATTCAATCGATCATCTCATAATTTTTCAGAGAGCCATCTTTGTAAACATACTCCCTACGACTTACCTACGGAGATGAAGTCAAGAACAAGAAAAGAAATCAACAAACACAAAACTACCAACGAAAAAGGGATTCTATAAAAGCTAAGTATTCCCCAGCTCAGCACAAACTACATACATACTCCCCAGTACAAAGGAAACGCCAACTGACGCTACATACTCTCCAGCTCAAAGGAAACGTTACTACAACCCAGCTCAAAGGAAACTTCAACACAAAGCTACATACTCTCCTGGTCAGAGGAAACTTGAGTACATCCAATAGAATCAGCAAGTGCCCAAAAGGTCCGCAATGAAAAGTTCTGTGATCATCGCAGTGCCAGATCTGAATCTACATCTAACCAAGCAGACATCAAGCTTCCCATTCCAATTGAGATCAGAGAATCTTTTTTAGAAATCGACGTTGTAGCGACGCCGATACGACCAACAAATGCTTGAGCCATGTCAAAGACGCTTCTATCCTATCAAGGCCAACTATAATGGGTCATTAGAAGCAGTTGATTGTCGTCATCACAGCGTGAGATACGATATGGTGCTAGAGAGTAGAGCTGGCAGCTGGCGGCCGTCTCAGATGCCTCATCAGGTCACCTACGACGTTGTAGCGACGCCGATACGACTAAAAAATGATTGGGCCGTGTCAAAGACGCTTCTATACTATCAAGGCCCACTATAATGGGTCACCAGAAGCAGTTGATTGTCGTATTCACAGCGTGAGATACGATATGGTGCTAGAGAGTAGAGCTGCTGGAGCTGGCAGCTGGCGGCCGTCTCAGATGCCTCATCAGGTCACCTACGACGTTGTAGCGACGCCGATATGACCAACAAATGATTGAGCCGTGTCAAAGTGGGGTTAATTGATTGTACCGATTCCTACGTACAAAAGGCATTGCCAGAGTGTGACGTATCGGTTCTCAAAAATATTTGGAAGGTGTACGGACAGACGAAATCTGCCAAAAAGTGGAAAGTTGCCTCTTCCGATCTGATGGCTCGACAAAATTGGCACACATCGGGAACGAGCCGGCCGGCCTTCTGCTCAATTAATTAATACAGAAAAATACTAGCGTTGAAAAGAAAGCAAGACGTAGGGACATCCCAAATACACTGTGGGATGTCCCTACGTTGGCCGATTTCGAAAATTCCCCGGGCGGAGGTGCGAGAATTTGTAGCGCAGAACAGCCATCACGATGATGAAAATTGTGTTGCTACGGAATGATGACCCTCTACACCAATACTATCGACACCCCTTTCCCTAATAAACCGACCTGATCCCCTCTATAGGTGGCTTGCAACGCTGCTGTCCGTTGTCGGAGTCAGAATCGCCCCAGAACTCAATAAATAACACTCCGGACACTGTGTCGGGGTCGGTCGGATCGACACAACATTATTGGGGAGAACTCAATTATTGGAATGTAATATATGCACACATCAATCAACCTCGCATCATCCGCTTCATATAGGTAATAGGCGTTGAAAGTTGTGCGGTTTGGGGTTGTTACTGCAAAGAGCGGCCGTGATAATGAAGTATCTGTCACAAAAATATTCAATACAAAATCACACAAATCATGCATTATTGCACAATTTAGTGAAGGGGGGCGTACAATACCCAACAGAGCCGCATACATTGATACTATAGACTATAATGGATGTAGGGTTTGATTTGTATTGGATATAAGTGAAAATAACCTTGGCATCGGCTGGTTATATATCGAGGGAGGAAGAGTAAAAATTCGTCAATTTTCGTGCGGCTTCGTTCGTTTCGCAGAGAGGAACAACACTACCAAGAATTCAATGCGCAAACCGCTTTGTATATGGTCTAACTAAAGGGGGTTATCTTTCTATCATTGGTGTAGAAGGGAAGAAGGAGAGATAGGCAATCCTACCCTCTCCACTAGCATGGAAGAGAACTCAATGGTAGGCGATGAAATATGGGCACACATACCATGGTTTTAGGCAATTTTAGCCGTCGATGGTTGGCGCAATTTTTGTGATACCGGATAGGATCGATCCTCCACGCTGTAGTCCTCGGTTTATAGAATCCGATCGAGGGCGCAAAAAATAAAAATCATGTAGAAAAAGGTTTTATTTTGGTTTTGGCGGGCTTAATTTCGGATCTCTATAACCTCTGAAGTCTCAAGCAACTATTCTATTTTGTCCCTTTTGAGCAGAAGTAGATTCTCAGCGATTCTCCTTGCCTCTAGAGTGCAACTGCAACGCTATACACACAAAGCGAAATTAACATCGATAGTTATCAATTGCAATGGGATAAACCCCTCAAACAAACTCCAGAGTCCTCAAAGACGGCCTGGCTGCATTTCGGAGGAAAGACAGTTTCAGCAGCAGAAACGGAGCTGAATGGAGGCATCGTTCGAGCCCTTCGTCTCAAATCGATTCCATTCTTGCGAGTAAGTCGATTCTGCCCTTACGTCGAGAGAAGGTCAGACGAATCGAACGAATGGAGAGAATATGACGTATCTAATGCGGCACTAGGATCAAGCGCAGCACATTCTTGCTCTTGCATGTGCACTGTCAAATGCATTGCATCTCTCATCAGCATAAGATCATGTGCTCTCTAGACTTAAGGCAATCCTCCTAGCCTCTAAACATATTATTCTAATCATCTATTGCTTGTGAATATCTATCGAGAAACAAATCGAATAAGCTCTTACGACTCGCTCCTTGCTCTCCTCTTCAAGCTCCGTTCTTCCGTATCCTCTTGCCTAGCGAAAGAGATGCTAGCGTTGGAGTCGACCTCACGCTCATGATATGATCGAGGACTCCGAGAAGAGTTAGAGGGAGCATTCCAATCAAAGAGTAAGTATTGATATTGGTTGATATCGTAGTGAATCAAGGTAATGACACACCAGAGGCAAGGAGAATCGCTGAGAATCTACTTCTCCTCAAAAGGGACAAAATGGTTGCTTGAGACTTCAGAGGTTCTATGCTTGAGCTTCCTTCCCTCCAAAAAAAGTAAAATATCGCGTTGCGCAAAAATAAAAGGTTTGAGGGCGCCATGTCGAAAGCTTAGAAACCGAGGACTACAGCGTGGGATCCTCCTACACATACCATATCCAATTCCTACGTACAAAGTGTAAATGTCCAATAACACCTACGCGATTTTCTCCACTTTGTATCTTTTGCCTAGGGTGCTATGAACACCAAACTTCCTAAAAATCTCTTCTAAGACCCTTATTAGACCATAATCACTGGGTCAGAGGTTTTGGGCACTAGAAAATCTCAGAAATTTATGAAATGCCCCCCTAAGTACATTTAGTGGTTTTAGGCATTCACTTTCCCCCACAAACCACAACCTATCATGACTCTCTCGTTCATCCATCCAACTTGTGTCTGTAACACAGCCAGCTTGCCGCTGCCGCGTCACAATTGTATGGGGATGCAGATGTCTGTACTAGAATGTTAGTGTTAGATGGAGTTAGATACTCAAAATAATCACACGAATATTATACTATTTTACGCACCGAGTTTTAGATGGCAGTGTCTAATACTCCGCTGACCATCACGTTACTTCGTCTTTTGCAAAAGCCATCCATTTCTATCTATGTACAACCCGAATACATTTGTACATTACACTTTATTGAAGAATCGGTCTCCATAGTCACCCAAACCTGGCATGATATACTTGACTTCGTTCAAACAATCATCTATCCAACAAGCCACGATTTTAATACTAATACGTGGATAGTGCTGCGCGCTACAAACTCCAATCCCTCTTGGCATGAGATGACATTTGCAAATACAATGTTCTCCTCAGCAACATCGTATTCTTTTATCAGTGTTCTCAACGCTGCACAAGCCGATCCACCAGTTGCAAGTTGCAAGCATAGGCATAGGATCAACCAGTAAAAAATGCATATACTTCACGCCCTTTGGAATTCAGTGCAGCTGTGCACTGCTTCCTTGTCTGCGCTACTTTCATTTCTTTGTATCCACATCTTCCCGACACGAACCGAGGGTGCAATCTCACGAACACATTCTAATAACGAGTCCCCCGCCCTTACGATTGATACAATACTGCACACACACCGTCTGGATTTTTGTGTCGAGGATGGATAAATGGCCATTATAGATGGCATTTGTAGGAGTTGTAACTGCTTGTGGAGATCTAGGTAGATGCGCTGCTGCCTGAGGGGAAAGTGTGAAGATGAGTTTGATGTTTCATACAACAACTTGATCTGATGTGCGCAGCTATTCTTCTCTCATCACCTTCGACCCACGATTCTTCCAATGACGAAGAGTCAGCGTTTGACATGGACCGATGAGGAGAAAATGGTGGTATGAAGCGTTCCTCTACACACGGATACTCAACATTTCCTTCACTTAAAGAAGTGAGAGTGCTCGGAGAATAAGAGGATGCTGATGATACAACATTGCTTTCATTTTCATTGTTCGTTTTCCTCCTCTTACTCGAGATACCGTGAATCTTCTCTCATCTATTGGAGGACTTGATTTGAGCGACATGTAGATTCGAAGACGACTCATTTTGCTGAGAGTTGGGCAGAGAGACGGGCAGGAATTTAGCTATATATCTATATTCTGAATATCTATGAATCAAACACACTTACATTGAGAGACTGGCACGATATTGTAGTGACCAGTAAGAATAGACCGTCAAGATGATCACGTTCGATCAATTTCAAAAGAGAATTGTAGCAATGGCAGAATGTTGATGGCGCAAGCAGTAGCGTACGGAGATAAAAGCTAACTGCTGCGACCTAGCTCAGCAGATGAATAATATCCTGGCTTTTAGGGCATGCGATGAGGAAAATCGATACGGTGGAGCATGCCGATGGAAGGAGGGAGATAATAATATTGCTATTGCTCGGGAGGAATGGAGAGAATGCTTGCTGATGAAATTGCTGCAGCTGCAGTTTTGAACGAGCTAGTGTGCAGGGAAAGTATGCCTTCTAGACTTGGCTGGCTTATTGACTCGAGGCAGCGGCGGCCGATGCTATAGAATGGTGTCAAGAAGAGGAGGAATTGACTAAGAGAAAGTTGAGATCCCGCCAAATCGAAATCGAAGCAAATCGTAATCTCGCTTGGAGATCTCTCATACTTTCACTTGAACCCTTAAGGCACTCATCATACTCAATGTGGCGATCATCGTACCAATTGGAGAATGATGCACGCTCCAAATCTCAGTCACTCAATTTTATCAATGGATACATGATGGCGAAACACCCTCCTGGAGATGACATGATGTCAAAATCTGATTCGCATTGCCGTTATGTAACGGCTCCCATTAGCACTGAAAAGGAGGTTGATGATCCAACCGATGTTTCTGGACGATACAGCATTACTCGGAAAAAGGCTGATCGCGATAACAACAATCTCGCATTGCCATTCTGTCCTGAATCAAAATTGCCTTCGTTCATTGAGCACGATCGTCGAGTCCTCCTCTTTAATGCGTATTACGAGGAAGATGTCCATCAAAGTTTAGAAGAAGAGAAGATTATCCATGCGTGTGAGATTTACTTTTACGTGGAAGACGGTACGATGGAGATCATTCAAACCAAGACAGAAAACAGCGGCATTGTTCAAGGCAAGTTCTTGAGGAGGAGTAAGGTTGTCAAGCCAGGAACTTCTTCTTGTCATTATGGCATTGATGACTTGAAGATTGGAAACACCCTCGATATCTACTGCAGAAGTTTTCGGTAAGCTCGCTCTTTTTCTTGCTGTCTGTTGCTGTTGAAATTCCGCATGTATTTCTGATTTCTTCTTTCTACTATAATTAGCGTTGTCAACTGCAATGAAAGCACGCGAAGATATGTATTAGAACATCACGGGTGGTGTATGCATGACGTCCAGCCGATTCCACTTCCTCGCGATCACTTTGCTGAAATGAATAGGGCGAAAATGATAAGGGAATCTGGCGTGCCTGGATTGGATAGAAAGCGTAAGATGAATGACCTCAAAGTAGTGATGGAATCCCAGCTTGGAAAACAGTCCTCCATGACAGATCGTGGCATGTTTTTGGAGCATGGAACAGATGCGCTTTGCTTTCATGTTACCTGGGACGATCGAAGCAGACTCTATGGCAACATCCAATACTTTCGGCTCATTTATCATCTTGCAGACGACACCATTGAAATTGCCCGTGCCTCTAACACTACGAGGGATGGAACTGTGACTTTCCCAAAACTATTGAAGCGATCCAAGCTTCCAAAAAGTGGTCAGGCCTTTGATGATTCTGATTGCTACTCATGGAAAGATCTGGCAATCGGACAAATAATCAACGTCTTTGGTAGAATGATGCTTATTGTCAAGTGCGACCGCTTCACTCGTGATCATTATGAGTCGAACGGTATTCATTTGAGAGAGGACATGCCGCTTGAAGTGGAGGACAAGAAGGCCGAAATCAAGAGAGTCGTTCCCCCTTACAATGGTTTTGGTAGCGAAGAAGACTCACTACGAAGCTGCACCGGCTCTATCAACCCCCCTCCTCTGAAAAAGGACATGTCCTCAAATAAAAAGAGCGGTATTGTGCTTCGTTTCAATGCGTCACTAGTGGTTGATGACGATGCTGATGACTCTTCTTCGATGCGAAAGTTCGCCATTTCTTTTTTTGTTGAAGATGATACCATCACGATTCACGAGCCTCCAGTAAGTTGTTGCTTTGTATTATCAATCTCTTCTCAATTATATTCAATCCTTGCACAGAACTAATGACGTATCTCATCGTCCTCTATGCTGTTCCAACAGATTAAAAACAGTGGCTACGTCGGAGGTCAATTCTTGCGTCGCCAACCAATCAATCACATCTCTGCTAGCGACATGTATGTTGGTAATGTAGTGGAAGTCGTAGGGCATCAATTTTTGCTTCGAGATGCTAATGAGTCCACTTTTAAATTGATGGAATGCGATGAAAAGACTTTTCCTTACAGCGACACAGCTCGCCTGCAAAGAATCCTGTCATCCAAGCAAGATATGATCAGAGCCTACTTTGTTTCCCACTACGATGGAAATGGAATGTTGGATTTGGAAGGCCTCCGTCAACTTTGCTCGGCCATTGGGATTGTCATCAATCATGCCGAACTCATTACAATTTGGCGACGGCTCAAGCGAAACAACACTTCTGATTCAGTTCCCTTCAATAAGCTGCTAAAGTTCTCCGCCGAAGAAACTTTCATAAAGTCACTATCTTGATCATCATGCAGATAACACTAAGCCATCTGAATATCCATTCCTCTCTCAATTATTGCATTTACTGCACCTCTTCAATCAGGTAAAGTAGTTGATCCGTCAAATTAAGATCAATAAGACTCTGTGTTATCGTTCAGTCTTCTTCTTCTTCCCTCACAAACAGTGGCAAGGATACGAGATCGAGTTCGTGGGGTATCAAAATACTCTCAATCTTCATTCCTGCAATGGCAGACATGTGCTCATTCCTTTAAGACTCAGGCTTTGACTCCTGTCACAAGCAAAGCGCCTGCAATTTGATTGTGCAACTAGAGCCAGAAGAGACCACTAGGAGCTATTGGATATCATGGTGACTACTGTAAGCTGTAAGCTTACATGCTAGGTGGGCTATTCTACGAGACGATGGAACTTCTACAAGTATCCACGTCATCTCTGTGAGAGGATCAACTAAGGCCAGACCTGTGTTGCTACTTGACACGTGACAAGGCAGAATGACTGTCGTAGCGGTATTGTAATACCATGAGAGAGTCATCCCCTGTGACAACTCCCAAGAATTTGTACCCATATTCGAGAGAATGTGCCCGCATCTAACATCTTCAGCGCTGTTTGACTCAGTACTCTGCTCAAGACAGGGAACCAAACTACAGGAGAATCAGGGCGTACAGTGTCGATCGTAATATGAAGAATAGTTACACAATTTTATGATCATCGCCGGGACTCGAACCCCGATCTATCAATTCCATGTCAGTAATCTCATACCATCTCATCTGTGATGAACGACCTTATGATCCATCTTTGTAGGGATGAATGGACATACCATAGCACCAATCGCCATTCATACGTCTGATAATACTGTTGATAGTGTTTGCTGTGTGCGACGTTGGCAGAGCGGCGTAATGACTGTTGCAGATGGGGTGGTTGCGGTGGCAGAAATGATCATTGTCACATTGCCCTTGCGGAACTTTCTCTCTGACAACGTTCTCCTCCCATGAATCAACTTCCTCTTGTGTCAAATTGAATTTCCTCAACATTTCTTCGTAATCAACCTGACTTTCGCCAGTCGCCAAAAGTAACGCTTCTAGGCATGAAACCTTCTCCGCTTTGAGGAGAGCATTCAACTCTTCGTCTTTGCCACGTGTTCCGATATGATCCGTAATCAAGTTGTTCAAACGATGATGCGCAACTTTTCTAAACACGGCTTTCTCGCTTTTCGTTGCCTTAGCACTACGAACTGGCCGCTTGGACCGCTCCAGAATTGGTAAGCTTATCGTATGTCGTTTGTATTTGACAGTGTTTCCTACCTCTTCTGCAGTTGGATACAACTTCTTGAATAGTCGATCGCTCCCATTCACGGGGACGGGCACCGTTCCAAACTCTCCTGAGTCTCTGTCCTCAGCAAGCTTGATTCTGCCACTTGAATTTGATAAAGCGTTTGTGTGGAAGTGCATCCCAAGAGACGGAACAAAGATTGAATACCCATCAAGTAGAATGGGTTGGACATTGTCGGATTGACTCTCGTAATGATTATTGCTCATACCCGGGCATATCATACGGTCCAAAAGTACATCGCCACTTTCGTTCTCGAATCCCTGGGTTGAATGTAATATTGTCAGACAATGTGAACATGTGAGAGATAAAGTTATAATCAAAGTGTCGTAGAAATGACAATTCTTCACTCACCATTGTCGCAAGAGCAGGAAACTTCAACACTTTGCCAGTAGAAAGAGTGACAATCATTGGCAACAACACAACCTTGCCACTACCGAGTAGACACTCTTCGCCGAGCATAATCTCTCTAATGGTCGCGATACCGAATTTGCGCAGATTAGCACCTTCCTCTCGGGCTGATTCTGGATTTGCACAGTCTTTGCCGTAGTTGATTAGCTTCACTAGATTGTCAATCTTACCGTCCGTTATGTGCTTCGGCTGTAACACATCGGCTGCTGACATATTCATATTATTGCCTGATGCATCGAGCAGATATTCTTGCACATTCTCAAACTGATTGGCTACTACAGCACGTAGGTCATTAGCATCTGAATCTTTCATCAAGAACTTCATCAAATGAGGCGGCAACGCATCAGGCTCTTGGTGTGCTTGGAGTTGCTGTAGGTATTTTGTCATCAATCCAAGGTCAACTAAAGAAAGATCAATACTCATTTCCGGGCCTTGTCCTTTCTGGGCATTCCGAGTTGCCGTACCGAGCGCAGATTCTCGCCCTGTAGCACTGATCTCGCCAGCCAGTGCGCCTCCCGTGAGGGGTCGCACAATGCCGATTTTGCTCTTAGTCCGCGCTTTTCCAGTCTGATTCCATCTCCACTGCTTCTTATCCATCGTGCCGTTGATTATCTTCATGTCACTGGGTGAAATGACACCGTATTCTGTTCTGTAGGCTTTTACAATATTGGAAGAGACTTCTTGATCCCACGTGAAATTGTCCTGAGACAACCTCTGTGTGTATTCTTCCACCAATACTTTCTCGGCAACTCGAATGAGCCTACCTTCAATCGAATCTTTTTTGACATTTACCATATTGATTGATGAGATCAGCTTAGCTGTAGCGGGGAAGACACAGAGATGGTGGATTAGAATCAAGATACGAATTGCACAATGCACCGCCTGACAATGACAATGCGGGGAGTACAGCGTAATTTACGTAATAAGTAGAGAAGCAGTTAAAAGGACGAATCTCTTTATCACCACAGTCCTCAGACGATGGGATAGATAGACGAGGTGAGAGTAGTCAATTATTCCATGGATCGTCGGCATGCTTGCTTCATGGGCACAGCTTCATGGGCACTGCTTGCTCTGCTTCGTCTTCGTCGCATGGGGTATGGCTCATCGGCAAGCGGCACACTCCACGCTCCTACTCAACACCATAGCAGCGTCGATCCACAATTCTACTTACCAATTGTTGGAACAGTTCTCCGGTGTCGGCGGGGGGTGTTGTCGAAAAATGACAATGTGGCAAAAATGCCTCGCGCTATCCTTTTTGACTTTTCAAAAAAAAAGGATGCGGCTACATTCAAAATATTCTCAATCTTCAATCCTCTTTCCAAAGTTTCTTTGCCCCTCGAATCATCTGTTCGTCCAATTGCTGTTGCTTACACACATCAAAGAAGGACAAGCCTAACCGCCGTGCAACATTTTCATATCCACCAAAAGTGTCCACCTTGTGACACAACTCCTCACATCCATATCGTTTCAAGTCTCGTTCAGAAGGCATACTTATAACTGGATACGGCAATGGTGGCGACATAGCCACATATCGTTCCCGAATGAACTGAAGAAGTTCAATGGCAAAATCAAGAGAAAAAGGCCCCCAACTCTGTATAGAAATGGTGGATATCAGCTCCATATCCAACTTTTGCGCTAAAAGCTGTTTGCCACCGTGACTTCGTATGAGGATCGACAACTCTTCGTGTCCATTTAGCTTGACATCCTTCGGATCTGGAAAGATATCTTGGCTTCCATTGTGATGTAAGTTTAGATAGTGCCGCAGTTCGACAAAGAGCTGCAATTGAGACTCGAAAAATCGCCATTCTTTGAAAGGGACCAATCCTGCCATGCAGTCTACACTTGCATTCCCTTCCAACAATTGTTGAGAATGCATAGTTGCAAACGCGGCCCCATGTGGTAGCTTTTTGAATCGTGAACAAGCGTTGAATAATCTCGCATACCCCTCGTAGTTTAGCTCCGAAAGTTGCGGCATCCATACGGATGGACGAGATTTGTACTTTTTGTAATTGTCGAGATAGGAATACAGATTGCGGATTGCTTTTTCCTTGGACCAGAATTCTTTTCTTGGTTTCTTTGATGCAGCAGTAGTAGTAGTGTTTGTAGAAGATGAAACCACCAATTCCACGAGCGGCTGTTTCGGATTGTTTGCGTTGATGGCAGTATTTCTTCGTGTCTCACTATTTCTTCTCGTACTACACCTTGAGTCACCTCCTCCATCACTATCAATTAAATGCAACAACGACTGAATGATCTCCAACTCCTTCGCCTCTTTCCATTTCCCCGGAATAATCACTGCACCATTCAATGCATGAGATAAGCTATCTCTCCCTCCAAACTGCGCAATCCCCCATCGCAAGTCATTCCGTTTGAAATGATTTAACAAGAACTCGCTTGGTATAGGTGGTGCTGGATTATCTGGGTAGAATTTGTGGATTGGGACGTGCAATTCGTCCCAAAAGGATTGGAGTTCCTTCTGGATGTTTTCTTCGTCGTGCCAGTAAAATCTTGGTTTGCGAGGTCGTGTGAGTGTTGTTTGTGGTGTTCGTTTTTGGCGTGGCTTTTGGTATGTGTACAGTTGGGTCAGTAGCTCGGTGATGGCATCGTTGCTGAGGGTATTATTGACGTTGACGCTAGCTATATTATTGATATCGCTCTCTTTCGGGTTGTTGTTGTTCAACTGCGAGACACATTTTGTGCTGCTCCTGCTGCTGCTGAAGGCTGTACAAACAGGTGGTGAAGTCAACACAGCCACAGCTGTGATGAGTGGCAAGGAGAGGCTCACTATTCTCGGCATTATATGATAACAACATCCATCTCATCTGTGCAACTCCCTTACTTATATGCTCTCCGAAGGTAGCAGCACTTCGTTACATTGAGGGGCTAATGTTAATCGTTTTATAGCTCCTTTTGAATTTACGAAACTGGTTTTGCACTCTTCAACAGAAATATGTAACGGCTCTTATTATTATGGCTCCATCATGTCGGCGATAATAAAACGTTCCTGCTGCTTGGGGCGACGAGCTATTAATAAACCATCACCACAATCTCGACCGTTTTCCAGCTCCAGCTCCATTGAAACACAGCAAGACGACACTGCCAAAGAGCCACCTATTACAAAGCAACAACGACAAACAAATAATAATAGTCCCCTACTAACCACCAACAATGAACTCACTGCAATAGTAAACTCCTTTCCAACAACAACAACTGGAGGACGACTCAACTATGCATTTGGCTACGGATCAGGTGTACTCCAACAACAATCCTCATCCGCTGGCATGGTGGATATCATTCTTGCTGTCGATGATACGTATTCATGGCACAAGGAGAATCTTGTCTCTCAATCACATCATTATTCTGGATTTGCACGAGTTGGTGGGGCAAGGTTTGTGCATTGGATGCAAAATTTTGGTGCGCGGTTGTACTTTCATCCATTTGTGGATGTGGATATAAATGTAACGAATGACGATGTTGGGATTGATACTGCCACCAATCAACATAATACAACAACAACCACAATTCAACGAGAAATCAAGTATGGTATTGTATCTACAGATGATTTGATTGAAGACTTGACTTGCTGGAAGTATCTATACTTGGCTGGGAGGATGCACAAACCTACGGTGGAGATTGATTTGAGTACTACTCCTTCATCAGAAAGCGATATACAAGAACAGGTAGTGGTGAATAGGAGAGATGAAATTGCAGAGGCGCAACAGCAAAATCTTTCGGCAGCAGTCTCAGCATCTATACTTCTCCACGGAGGAGGAAGAGAAAATGAAGACATGTCATTGCCGATCACTCAACTCTACAATACAATTGCAGGTATTTCTTACGCTGGAGATATACGGATGCAAACTGGTGCCGAAGATCCTAACAAAGTCAAAAAGCTTGTAGAGACACCAGGCATGCAAGCTTTGTGGGATAACATGTATTCTTCAATCTTGAGTGACATGCAAAGTTCAGGTATATTAAACAAGGATGAGGTGAACTTGGAACTCGATTTCAATGACATTGCTATGCGAAAGCAATTAATACAGAATCTACCAAACAGGCTGCAATTAGATGAGATTGTTGGTGATGCCACTAGCAAAGATTCTATCCTTCGGGGAAGAGAATTGCTAAGGACAGAGCTAGCTAATATTGTAGCTCCCGCAGCAAAGAGTCAAAGTATCAAAGGGTTCTTTTCCGCTGGAGTATCAAAGAGCTTCAAGTATGCCATGGCAAAGTTTGCCAAAGGAAGATTGAAGAAGTGACTATATCATTCTATTGGGTCAAACCGCTATCTAAGTACTTCTAATTAAACTTGCTGATTTAAACTCTCCTGGGAGCTATCTCCAATTGCCTCCTTCGAGCTATCTCCAACTGCCTTGGTCAGCGTTGACAGCCCCTCCTTCATCGCAGAGGGCCATGCAACAACCTTCTCCAAAAACTCCCCATCTGCATACTTGACCCTTTGACGGTCCGGAATTTCCAAAAACTTTTTCCTCGCCGCATCTTCATCACCTTTGGCCAACAATAGCACTGCATAAGCGGCACGAACTTCTGGTGCCTCGGGGAAGCGGTTTTCAACTCGTTTCATTAGATCCATGGCGCCATTGATATCGTTCAGTTGATACTTGACCATGGAACTTCGTAACCAGAAGGGATTGACTTCATTTGCCGTCATGGAGATGGCAGTTGTATAAGATTTATCCGATTGTGCGTAGAACGAGTTGAGTTCTTGCGCCCTCGCCAAGTTTTGTAATATAACTGCGTCGGGCCGTGCTCTCAGCGTATTCGCTTTTTGTAAATCAGTGAGAGCCTCCTTCGACATGCCATTGTTTAACCGCACCGATCCGCGGTTGAGTAATAGGAGGTATAAATCATCACAACGCTTAATTCCGAATGATTCCTGTGCTTCCTTCCAGTTTTCTTCACACAAATTAATTGCTTTTGTATACGTTTGATCGGCATCATTCAGTTGGCCTTGGGCAACTAGCGTATTACTCAAATTGGCCCAACCGTAGATAAATCTGGGTGAGATTTTTGTCACTTTAATGTACAATCTTTGTGCGGCTAGGATATTTCCTTGTGCCTCAAGTGCTCTCCCCTCGTTGAATAGCTTTTTGGTATCACCAATGGCGACCACTTGAACTGGTGATGGAGTTGTAGCAGATACAGCAGCATCCTCTGCAAGTGCTGCTGTTGGAATAGAGGATGCTGCCAAACCCATAGATACGACAGACTTGATGAAATTTCTTCGGTCATCAATAATGGCGTTAGACAAATCTATGGCAGGGGAATCATAATGATTGCTGTCGTCTAGTGTAGCGTACAACTGCTGTGGTAGAGTTGTGTGTTTTGCCCGAGAGTATGTCTTGGACACAGCAGGCGTTGGCACGAACGCAGCCACTTGAGCTGATTGAGATAACAGCAACAAGGCGGCTGTTGTTGCTAGTGCGTTTGCCATTGTAGAGTAGAGCAGTTGCCTCGAAGTGAGTGTAGCGGCGGTGATTCCAACTCGATTAATGGTCAATCAAGCAACTTCAACTCATTTTGTTGCTGAGTGGTAAAAAAACGGCGGGAATGGTTGGGGATCTTTCTGGCGCGAAGTGCAAAACACAATATCTTTCTGGCGCGAAGTGCAACACGCAGCAGCCGGCGTGGCGCGCTAGCTGGCTAGCTCTCGCCAATTTTTTGTGCTTCGCCTTGCTACTTCTTGTCTATTCCATGTCGGCCTGCGTCCACAGTATAGTAGAGAGTCGTCTTCCGTTCTAGCCAAGCAACCCTTCACCATGCCGTCTGGAGGTTCGTCGGTAGCGACGGACACGACCAAGAAAAAGAAGAAGAAGAAGAATGTCATCAAAAGTATTGCAAAAGGCATGTCCTTCAAAAAGAAGAAAAAGTTCGTGGACGATGATACTGTAGTTGGTGTAGCTGTTGAACCCAAGGGGGCGGGTTCCAATAAAGCTGCCACTGCACGGCCCGCCGCCTCTCCAGCAGCAAAACCGATCCAAGTAGTGCTGCTGCTAATGGATCCCAACTCTCGCAGATTTGAGTTGCTTCAACTCGAATTTGACTCCAATAAAGCTCTTGTGTCCGATGTCGTACGTCAAGTGCAATCATCGGCCACGGAAGATACGCTGCGGAATTTATCGTATGGGGGTGTATGTGACCAAGATGGGACTGAGATGATTCAGAGTTTGAAGCTGTCAAACTTTTGCATGGGGAATGAAATTGTCATGGCCATTCCGAAGGGGATGAATGGTAAGGCTACGTTGCAATTGGCGCAGCCTATTTTAAGTGATCCAAAGGTGGCTGATATGGTAAGTTGTTTTTTTGGTTCAAGCAAATCATGTATTTCATATCATGTCCTTCTTATCCCAATGTCTTTGTCATAATTAGCTACGTCCGTGCGGAGTTAAGATCAAACGAATTAACAAACCAGAAAAGAAGATGGAAAAGATTGCCGAAGAGGATAGCAACGAAACGAAGAAGGTGACACCACCACCACCTACCCCAAAACAACCCGTTGTATCAAAGAGTAAATCTACGTCAAAGACACCAACCATTTTTGGAATTGGCATCATGACACTCCTCTTCTTCACCATCCTACGTCACATTCGTGTTACGAAAAAGATAGAATCTGGTGACGTTCTTCTTCCCGGTCAGTGGAAGAGTCAATGTGGAATTTGGGATGTTCTTCCAGAGAAATTATCAGAGAAATACTGCAACACGAAATCATCATCCACGTTGGAAATGGGGAGGGATGGTACTCTGAGGTATTTCACAAAAAGTGGTGAGGATGGTGTAAAGAGTGAAAGTTGGATTCTGTCTGGGAATAATGCTGCTCAATGTGCAGAATCTGAATGCGTGAATAGTGATGATGGAGATAGTTCTTCGGCAACCTTTGTTAGTGATGGTGGATCTTGGTACGTTGACTTGGATGGAAAGCGTACTGCGTTGGGTAAAGATGTGGTGCAGGATTTCATGTCGGTGTAGTTCATATCAAACTCAAGTCGAGAAGCAATCAACCAACAGCAACAATAAGATGTTTGGTTTTTATTTTTTGGAATTTTTGTTTGTCATAAGAAGTCGCAATAACAAGTAGTAGTGCTGATGAGAGAGTGTTAGGATGAAGAACAGTTCTTGTCTTGCTCTCATCGTTCTTCACGCAAAGTCTTTTCGAAACGTTGTAGAGCTAAAGAAAAGCCAATGTTTGGCTGGGCGATTTGTCTAACTCTCCGCACTTGTTGCAGCGCATCATCGAATGACTTGAACCTGGATCCATGGCGTGATAACAAGTATGCGATTACTATGGACACAGATCGACTTCCGCCTCTTGCGCAATGTACCAGACATATTCTTTGCTGATTTATATCATTGCTGATGCCATAATTGCCACTGCTGCTTGCAGTGTGGCAACCTAAAGCATCATCAATAAGCATCAACGCATCCGGTAGCACTGGCAAAAAATCTGTTTCTGCCAAATCTTTCAGCTCTATAATCTCATGTCTTATCCGAATTGTATGGCTGTTTGCATCATTACGTGTTGATTGTTTGAGGCGATTCTGCTCCAGTATATCTGAAACTAGCCGAATCAAATTCGGATTGGATAGTACCGAGATGATTGTTAGGTGCGTCTCCATGTTACTATTCTGGTGCAGTTGGAGCATTTTGGAGACTGACATTAGATTGCCGACCCACAAGCCGGGGATGACTTCGCCCATAGCAGAGTCATAATGATTGGATGTCATGAGAAGCTTGTATGTGTAGGGATGAGAGATGATGAAATGTTGCAGCTACAGCTTTAGTCAGCGGTAGAAACGGCTACCCGGAGGCCTTTGAAACCTCGCGAAGAAGATGCACCGACTAGCATCTATTGCTCGAGCAAGATAAGCGTCCCATCAAAACATAATGTGGCATGTTTCAGTTTTCAGTTTATCCAAGTGCATCTTAGGTTTGACTCGACTTGATTCCTACCAAATCGCCTGATAAATTTTGAGGCACAAAATAATGCACCATGTCAACCCACCAAACAATTGTGGTCGAGCTTGGTTGCTCCAGAATCAAGGTTGGATTTGCAGGAGAGCCCAAGCCTCGCCGTGTACTCAGCAGTGGCGATGGGGGAGCCTTGGGAATAGACGATGGCATGTGTACATCGTCATGTACCTGGAATCATTTTTACAGTTATCTGTCGTCGTCATCTGATGCCACTACGGCTGCTGGTGACAATGCGCACAGCAAAGTGACCAGTAGTTACGACTGGGAAAAGACGCTTTATCCCCTATTTTCATATATTTTGACCTCGATTTTGTTCATTCAGCGACCGTCTCGTCATCGCATTCTGGTTTTGATGAATGATATCTTTCCTCCTCGACATTTACGGGAGGCACTACTTCGAGTGCTACTTGATTATTTGAATTTGGGATCAGTTTTACTGGTGAATGGGGGAGGTTTTGGAAGCGTGCAATACTTACTCGAGGGTATGAATCTGTCTAGTAACCCGTTGATGACACAACAACCCAAGGCATCTCTGGTGGTTGACATTGGAACGAATGAGGCCCGTGTTGCAGTTTTGGTACCGGGTGCTTCGTTCTTGGTGGAGACATATCAAGCAATACCTGCTGGATATCAGGCATTCTTACGCAAAGTGTTGGCATTGTACCAAGAGGCAAATGAAGACTGGGCAACAAATGCCACCGTGGAAGATGTAAATGTAATTGTTCAGGCGTGGATGTCTGCTCCGAACACCGATATATCAACAGCAGCAACAACCATTTCTGTCGAATTACCGACACTAATGAAGCAATCAAATGATCTATCTGAAGCATCAGCAGTATCGAGCACAATACAAGTATCAGTTCAGCCACTGCTGGAGGCCTTTCACCAAGTTTATTTAGACTATACTCAGCCAACAAGTTTGGTATATGCTATACTCAATAGTGTATTGGCTTCTCCAATTGACTTTAGAAAGGTTGCGCTGCAGAATATAATACTGCTTGGTGGTGGCAGTGTTGCCTTGCGTTCTTTTGGTAAAGGACTGAAAATGGAAGTAGAAAATGCAATCAAATCAGCGTGTGGTGTTTCGTTAGGTGATGATACACAAGCAATGGAGGAAGAGAAGAAAGATGATGGAATGGAGGTATCGTCAATTGCACAAGGCCGTTTTCAAAGTTTGAAAGCGGCGGTAGAGAGAAGTGGTGGTCAAGAAGGAGGTGTTCAAGTTAAGTATCCTGATCCTTTCGCAGCAGATGTAGCACATTGGATAGGAGCAAGTGTGATGGGGAAACTGCGACTGAGCAATGAGGATTGGATTTCTGTAGATTCCAGTGTTGTCAGTGCTAGAGGGGAAAGACTGCGCAGGTAGTCGACACAACTCTTTGGTAACTTTGTGTTGTAAAATGAAGGCACTACTCAAATATTACTTTCGAATCTTCTCTATCAAATTCATCACGCAATAATTTGTCTGCATCAATGTACTTGTATACTCTACTTTTTCCAGCACCATTTGGATCATTGGATGTGGACGATGAATAGTCACTTAGTATGTTACCTCCTGATATCCACAATGTTAGTAGAAAGAAGAGGATGACAGAAACTTGGAGCACATCAAGGTAGTTTCCATTCTGTATTCTTTCACGAATTAATGAGGATGGCTCGGAGAGTTGATTTTTCTGATCGACGTTGCTGTACCCTGTAGGATCGTCATCCTCTAGATTGTTAGCAGATATAATTATATGCGTCTGGTAATGAACTGGGCATCTATGCATCGTCGTTGGAGCAAATGCAGCCACAGATAAACAGTGGAGCAATAGAACAGCGGCGTAGGTTGACCTCATCGTTCTACCGCACCACCAGAAAACACCACCAGCTGAACTTCGGCTTGCACTTGCGAGGAGGGGCAAGCTAGGCAGAAGCACGCACTTGTTGTTACCAAAGGTCTTGCGATGCTTGCAGCAGCTTCACAAAAATGTGGCGCGTTGTTAGCGACGATGGTTATTAGCGAGCATCAAAGCTTCCGCCCGTAAAAGTACGAAAATTTTTGTGCATCGCTGAACATAAAATGAACATAAAATATTCTTTCTCATTTATGTGCTAATTCCTTCATTTTTTCATACTGTATCCCTTTTCTTTCAATTTCCCGCTCCTCCAGAAGTTGAAGGTATTAAATTATTGTCAACACCTCAAGTGGAATCTAGAGGTGTTGGTGTTGCCAGGATTTCCGTTGCTCAAAGAATTGTTGCTCACATAGTCAAGGCTTGACAGGCAATATCAACTGTTTAAGAGTACTCAAAAATACTCTTGAAGAGGTGAATATTAGTTATTGCCCTAATGTTGAGGGAGACTTCATGGTTAGCTGACTTTCTGAATTTGGTCGAGCTAGACTTGTACCATACTATATAAATAGGCAATGGGCTAACCCTTTTGTCTATTGATTTCCATCATCTCGGACACATGCAACTCATGTTTTCCTGTGTGACTGCAAACATAACTCACGCCTTACGCATTAAGCACTTTGCCCATATCAATAGTAGTGTTAACCCCTACAGAACTGACAAAGTGCTGGTCGTGAGAAACCAGCAACACAGGACCCTTGAAATTGTTCACTGCATATGCCAAAGCAGGAAGATGACGAAAGTTAATGTGATTGGTTGGCTCATCCATGATAAGGATAGATGGTTCCTGTAGACAAAGACAGGCCAAAGATAACAACCCCTTCTGTCCCTCTGACAGTGTAAACACTTTTTGTTTCATAATGCGATTTCCAAGGAAAAATCTTCCTGCAGTCTTACGAATCTGCTCATTGGTGTGACGATGACTGGACACCTCTTCTAATTGTAAAGGTGTTGAATCAAAGTCAAGGTTAGAGAAATCTTGCCGGTAGTAACCAATATCAGCTTCATCATCTATCATAACTCCAGGAGCAGAGCGGTCAACATCATCTCCAAAAAAGTTGTCTTGCCGATGCCATTAGGGCCCGTCACTTGAACCCTTGATCCTCTTCCCAAATCTACAGGTTCGGACATTTTCGCTGATCGGTTGTAGGCGCTAACCTGCTCTATACGCATCATCTTCCCCGATGGTGAGGGCGCAGAAAAGGGCACTGTAAATTCAGAGAGAGTATAATCCTCTCGTCGCACATCCTGCATCTGGTCTTCTATTTCAGCTGCTAACCCTCGCATAGTCTTTGCTACTTTCCGTAGGCCACCACCCTTACCGGCAAATTTGTTAGCTTGGTCCTTCTTGGCCTGAGCTTTTTTCTTCAGTTGAGCATTGACTGCATTCTCTTTTTTGATCCTCTTCCGAATTTCCTCCTTGACAAACCAATAGTCACCCCAGTATGTTTCAACCTTCTTGCTGAACATGTCTAAGTAGAGTACCTGGTCAGTGAAGGCATTGAGAAAATCTTCATCGTGGCTGATCACCACACATGTCTTATCTGTCATTTGTATAAGGCTTTGAAGATGATATAAACCGTCAGCGTCCAAGTTATTCGTTGGCTCGTCCATCAATAATATTGTTGGATCCTGTATCAATGCAGCAGCGAGCAATAGTCTAGCCTGTTGACCTCCACTAAACGATTTCACAATTCTATCTCCCGGAGCTTCCAGTACCACATCTCGCAAAGCCTTGGCCATTTTAGTCTCAATCTCGTGGTCTAACAATGATTCATCATTGAGTTGGGTAGTAAAAAACTCCTTCACGGTCATGTCTCTACTTGCTGTTGGCATTGTCTGCTGTGCACAGGCAACAGTCTGCCCTGGACCTATAATACATTGCCCTTCATCAGGATAGAGGTTCTTACTTAATAATTTGATAATTGTTGATTTGCCTGAACCATTCTGCCCCATAATAGTAACCTTTGACCCTGCTTCAATCGAGAAATCCACATTCTCCAAAAGGTTGTTATTAGCGTGACCGAAGGAGAGATTCTTAAAACTAGCAATGGTCCCAGAGGAGGCAGCCCGAGCAAATGACGGCGGTCGGCCGTAGCTAGTCGGCGTGTTAGTTGTCCCTTCCCATGATGGTGCAAGTGATACTGCGCCGCTCCATTTCCTAGCCTCTCGACAAGCTCGAGCAAGACAATTGGGCGGCCGGACAGCGCGAGGAGATACCAGTGAGAACATAATCAGAAGTTAAATGCTCTAGAAGAATGGCTGGCTTTGATGTTAGCCGCAGCCACAAAAATGTGGCGCGTTGTTAGCGACGATGGTTATTAGCGAGCATCATTGCACTGACTCATTCATGCAAAAAAATGTTCCTCTCATCATCTATCTCCACAAAAAAGATGAGGTCGCTTGCCTCAATAGCCGCTCTTTCCGCCCTTGTGGCGTCGACAGCAAGCGCCTTCACTACACCGCTCCGTAATCCTGTATCAGTGCGAGCATACAGCAGCAGTAGCGATGAGGGCACAACTGTGTGTGACATTCCCGAAGAATTTGTGAATACACCAACCCTGTCGAATGCTGCTCCCATTAGATCTGGGGTTGTAACCAACGCGGAAGGAGACTTCGTTAGAATAGATGACGCCATTAAGGGTAATAATCCACATGTCGTCATCTTCTTGCGTCATATGGGATGACCTTACTGCTGGAGCTACGCCAAGGAATGGTGTGCTTCCAGCGACGAGTTGGAGGAAATGGGTATCGGTGGACCAATCTTTGTGTCTATTGGAGATGCTGTGAAACTCAATACATTCTTAGATGCTAATCCATGGATGCCACGATCACAAATGTTTGTTGATGACTACAGTTTCGACACTTACAAAGCGGTTGGCTTTGGTAGATTTGATGAAGTGGATAAGGAATCGGATGCAATCAAGAACTTTAAGATGACTGCACCTGAGTTAGGTTTCAAAGAGTGGATGAATTACTTTGGAGTTGTGAACAAGGTATCACCTATACCGAAAGATATGAAGTTTGGAGAATTCCCTGAAGGAGTGTTGCGTACAGGCGGAACATTTGTTGTGCAAGGAGACGATGTTGTTTACCAGTGGACTGATACCATTCCTGGTAATCACCCAGTGATTGAGGATGTGGTGACGATTGCAAAGGATGCTGCCAAGACGCCCGCTGGAAAGAAGGGAAGTTGGTTTTAGATTTAGTTGCTTGTGTCAATGACTCAGCTGAAAAGTGTTTCTCTAGACGTGAATGACGCTGTTTCAACTAGATGGCCTTTGTCGTCTCATTGTTGCAGCTGATGTACTGTCAGAGAATCGTTTCGCAGGATTATGTCGCATTGTATCTACGTAAGTTTTAGGTAAACTATAGGGACCAACCTTAGGCATGATTTCTTATTGCATGCCAACATCTTCGTTCAAACTCTTACGAAGATAAAGTAAAGGAACTCCTTCCACCAAATATAATCCACGATTTGCCATACTGGGACCCATCCATTCATAACCAACCTGGTTATT
Source organism: Skeletonema marinoi (assembly GCA_030544225.1). Taxonomy (NCBI): domain Eukaryota; phylum Bacillariophyta; class Thalassiosirophyceae; order Thalassiosirales; family Thalassiosiraceae; genus Skeletonema; species Skeletonema marinoi. The sequence goes on from CM060491.1 coordinate 1,243,379, forward strand.
TCCCCTGTCAGGAACAGCTTCGTAGCCTAAACTCCAATAGAGCCCTCTCGCGACTTTGCCTGACACCTCATCTGCATCCACGTGCAATCTTATATCGTCACAGCCCCATCTTCGTGCGATACCTTCCAGCGCTGCCATTAGCACTCGACTATATCCCAATCCTCGACGACTTTTCCACGTAAGGACATTTGAAACGTATCCCTTGGGCACCTTGCGCTCATTCTCTGTATCATTTGTTGTTCCTCCATTACTGGGAATGAAACGACTTATAATATCCTTTGCAAAGTATGGTAACACAAATGGTGGAGCGTTGCGTGTCGGATCGGGAGGTTGCCAACTCAACTCGGCAATTCCTACTATTTGTTCTGTATACGAGACTGTTGTTGTTGCATCATCGCTGTTGTTTGGAGTAACTTCTACTAGACAAACTACATTATGATCTGGTGGTACATTTGCACTGTAGCCCTTCTTCCGTCGTTCAACACGCTGGTCTAACCCAACCAATACTGTAAATGAAAACAAAAAGTTTTCTATCCAAGTGGCAACTTCATCACCGAGTTTGGAACCAGTTGATGCTGGTGCTTCAAATGCACCAAACTCTCTCACGACTTCAGGTAGCACGGATTTGATATCTTCCGCTTCTAAATGTCGAAGGAGCAGTCTGGAAGCAGCAGCTTGGTTTTCTGTGTTAGTTTCACTGATGCGTGTAGGTCGTGACGCTGTCAGATCAATTGTATATGGCAATTGGAGTGGATCGTTAAAATCTTCTTCTTCTTCGCTGCTAAATCCAAATCCACGGCTTAGATAATATAACTCCTCCTCAGGTATCCGAGACCTCGATTGTTGTTGTTCAGGACTGCGTTGTTGATTGTTCAATCGTTGCTTGAGATCAAATAGAAATACACGTGTTGTAGTAGTTGCAGCTGCCGATGATGACCGAAGTGTACTGCCATCAAGATTTATTGGAGGAGCGAATGCGTGACAGCAGCAGGATGATGATGACGTTATTATTGCACACGATGTGGCTGCTGCCAGTAATATCCAGCGATTCATCTTATGTAGTACTCTTAACTTCTTAACGACGTCGAATGTGAGGTCTGCAAGCGTCATCGTGGAAGAAGTTGTTGTGAGTGGATGTGTCGATCTGGCAAATTTTAAATAGACCCTGTTCCATTAGCTTCCCCGCTTCTCCTGCAACTCAAAGGATTTTTGAATCAACCACAACACAAAAAAGCAACGGACAATGGCGACCCCAACCCCCCTACAGCCATCCACCCCCGATGGATTTTTCACCCCAAACCGCCTCCACCAACCGTGGTGGGTCCGTATCGACCGATGCTGGCCGAAGAATGAATTGTGTTGTTCACCTACCCTTATTTTCGGTGCCTTAACACATCTCATGTCCGTTGGTGCGAAATAACGTACTCTCCCTCTCCACGACAACATCTTCACGGGATCAATTCACCTCTACAACCCTGCAAACAGAGTATATTGACGATGCAACATCATTCTACGAGTAGGCGGCATGTTTCTTGGTCAGACTCATCGATATGGCTCATCTATTTTACAACGACGCAGCGTGAGATTTTATTTAAATCGCCAATCCGACAGGGTGGGTGGGGAGGGGAGAGTAAAACAACAATCGGGAGTACAGCAGTCTAAAGTTGCATGAGGTCCTTGTATTAGAGTGGCATGGTTATATTCGGTCGTATAGGTGGCCGCAGGGTCGTTCATACTGCCCACCACTGCCATGATTTTGCCTCTAGAGTGACAAATAATGAGAACTTTTGTGAGGAACCTTGGGAGGATAGTCATGTCATTCGACAATTTATGATCCCACCAAATGCCATCAATAATGATGTAACAACCGATAATGGGGTGGATAGGTGGATTGTGCTGGAGGTAGGCGATACAGCTCGTCCATCTATGGCAGAAGTCGTGTGTGATGAAAGAGTGAGATAGCAACCATTATTACAGTAAAGACAGAGAAGAATGGGCAATCTAATCAGCGTGTCGTGGGTTGCAGCGTATTGAGGTGGTGAGAGTGATTAATGCTGACTATCACTTTAGTTTACTTGTCAATATGATGATAGTTGGAGAGTGGTGTGCATGCAGAGGTGCTTGAAGCACCATACAACCCAATATGATGCGAATGTTACGTTATACTACTGGACAACCATCTGATGAAGTGATCTGCTGTCGTGAATAAGCTCGTGAGGATCAAATGACGATGCCTATCTGGTGGCTGGTAGAGCTGATAGACAATTGGAGTAGAGTTGGTAGATATAGGAGAGTTTGCAGGCACTGCATTGCAAAGTTGGCTGCCTAAATCAAAACTATTCACAACCATGGCGACAATTAACTAGGAGATTTGCGGACACTACACTATGTCGGTGCAGATAGTGACATACAATACCAGCACTGGAGTTTTGGATTTGCGAAGTGAGGATAGTTGCAGTACTTTTTTATCTGACTGGGAAAATACTCCATCACAATTCTGAATGAAACAAACTACGTGAGAAGAAATGGCAATTACTGGGGAATTTGCTTAAAGAAACTCGACAAAGGACTGACATAACGGTGGAGTATTGCCTTGCGTTGTACGAAGTACCACTTTTGGAGAAGATAGACGGCTGAGGGAGACTGATTTCATTAAGTCCTCATACCACAAACAGCGAAACACAACAATTCATTGTGAAGGGGTGCATCGTATTTTTGACCAAGCCAAAGTGTTTTACCTTTGCTTGAAGGTCGATTTGAGCTGGGTTTCATTCAACAACACAACGGCAAGACGAAGAATCGCCCCTGCAACGCCGAGATTAGGAAATAGTTCTGAATGAGGATTGGCCATCATGCTTGAGGAAGGAACACATTGAACACTTATCTGCGCTTTAGGTTAATACTTGTATGTTAATCATCATCACTGCCACTATTACCATCTTCTTGTACTTCTTGCAATGCTTTGAACAAGGTTTTTTTGGGTTGCTGCATGATGCTATTCCTGGCAGCTGGTAACAATGTTGAGCATTCCCGCTTGCAATTGCTTCCAGGAATCCATGGGCAAAAATCTACTGTGGAAGGCTTTGGTGTTGGTCTGCCCTCTCCCCAATTTAATAGTTGCATCCAGAGACCACTTGATCTGTGATGGCACATACCGCAGCCTGCTTTGCACAATACACAGTATGAGCGCAGCGTACGGGTACAACGTCCTAATGTATGACCATGACTTCTCCGTGTTGTTGGTTCTATTGCAGTTATGCAGCAGTACTGAATACTCTTTCATAGTGGCCTCTCTCCGTTGTCAGTTTTTTGCGTGTCTTCTCATCGTGTTTCTGTTTGGAATATTGCAATTCATTGTTGTAATAGGTATGTGCCGTGTGCCGTGATTGATGATCTCGCTATTCGGGCAGAGGGCAGATATCATGCCTTCTTAAATCTCACTTAATGTCCCTATATTACTCATTTCTGTCGCTATCGCCGCCGATTCATCGGCGCCTTATACCTATTTGGGCACGTTGTTATCATGGGAGTTCTATATATTGATCATTACCCCTCCGGCATGATGCCCAAACTATGATGTGCCGTAGATTGTGGAAAAATCACTGTCTCTGCTATCGTAGTAAATACGTCTGTAGCCGTTGGAGATAGCCAACCGCCGACTGCACCATTCGATTTAGCATGAAATATAGATTTAGTGACCATGTTATTGGATGGTTATATGATTATTTGTTGCCGTTATTGCTGCATAGGCCAGGAGCACCATGTTGTGAGTCTTTTTTGTGATCGGCCGGAAAAGTCAAAAATGCTTTGAGTTGCAAAAAGCCGAATTATTTTGTTTTGGGGCAGTGGAACAGGGTCTATGGCAGATGCTTTTGTAATGGGACTCCTCAAGAAGTGAACTCTCCTGGGAAATTTATTAGGTGGCTGTCTTAGCCAAATTTTTTTTGGCACAATTTGACTCGACTCAATCGGGCTCGCGAAAACCGATTCTAACCCAAACCCCCCTGCGCATCCAGCCCTACCTGGTTGGCACGCCCTAATATGACCCTAAACCATTACTACACCATAACATACCCTAATAGACCCTCGAAGTCAAGCCCTCTAGAGGCTGGTTGGCACAGCGTGTGACCTTTGTGTTTTGTGTGGTGTCCCATATAGTGCGCACTCCCATTACAAAAGCATCTGCCATTTAGTGTATTCCTGGCCACATAATATCCAAGGATATTTTGACACATTTATTGGCCAATTTCTGATATTTTATATCCGTGATATCCGAAATGTTTACTAGATGACTACTAGTAGTAGCATTAGGAGAGACCTCTTGTGGGTATCTTGCAGCCCCTGAGGAGTCCCATTATTGGCGCACGGATATTTTGACGGATATTTTGCAGGGTCTCACGGATATGTGGCCATCCATCAAAAACAAAACCGACCAAACAAAGCCACGCACGCCATCGCCATCCACTACACACTACGGTGCCTGATGGAACCGTTGGTCACCACCCCACTGCAACAATGAAATTGAGAAATATGATACTGTCGTCGTGCTGGAAGGCGCAGCTACTAATTGCTGCCGCCATCGCATTCGCCACTCCTATCAGCCATGTCGACGCGTTTGGCAACTTCCGACGCATGAGATGCACAAATGATCATAGTCGGCTGAGAAATCGGATAGACGTGGTGCTATTTCAAGATTCCTCGCAACACAAATCAGCACGGTATAATGGTGATACGATAGACGCTGATGATATTACAGAAGTCAACAATGAATCCAGTACGAGTGAGCCACAGATGAATTTTTTTGATATCATTCGAACGTTACGTGCAAATCCACATCAATGCACAACACCAATAGAAACGGCCTCTGATGTGCTACAACTCATGAGTCATTCCCTCTCTCTGTCAGCTTCTAATACTGCAACAGTATCGTCCATGGAAGAAATAGTGAAAAACACTAGTCCAAATATTGCAGCGGCCGCACTGCGTAGGCTAGTCTCGACACCATTCATACCTCTCACATTTTCCACCACCAAGAAATTCTCAAAGTATTTGTACAAAAATCAATGGTCCAATCCAAAGAATGAGGTGGAGGAAAAGGAACGACAATTGTATGGGCAACTGATACAACTTTTATTGAGGAAATTGAGTAATTCAGTAGATGGGCAGTTGCAAGCTTTGATGGAATCAACTAGCAACAATCATGGTCAGTCGTCACCACCACCAAAGTTGTTGCCAAAAAAGGAGACTTGGCATCAACCTCCTTCCTCGCCAATGAAGGAGAACAATATGCGGTTGAATTGGTATGCAATGGCAGATTTGTTATCGTCTCTCTCTGTACTGCGCAATATACCACAAAACAAAAGTCGCAGTTCTTCTCCTCGAAATGGATATCTCCAAGTGTTGATGCGTGTGAAAGAAGAGGAAGATGGCAATAATGGCATCGCTACAACAATAACGAGTTTGTTTCATGATACGATTCAGTGTCTTGCTTGGGATAATAAGGTCACATCGTCGTTCATTCGGTGTATAGGATCGCGTCGGCTCATTCGGGATTTATTGCATCCACTTGTGATTGCTGCTACACAGCAACAAAGAGAGACTGAAGAAGTGTCAAAATGGGACGAAAGCAATTTCGATGACGACAATAATACTTATGATGATTATCCACTCGATAGCGAGAAAAACTTGCATCACCTAATGGCTGTCGCATCAGAATACCTCGGATCGCCATCATCACTTGCCAAAGTCTCTGCTGCAGATCTATCCATCGCCCTGTGGTCTTTGACTCAAATCTACCAACCGTCACGATCTCATAATCAGAAACTGCAATCGTATCGTTCATTCATTAAGGCTTGCATGAAACGACTTCGCAAACGATCTGTAATCTCCCCTGCTAGAGGGTGTGACATTGCTTTGGCTATTCGGTCGGTAGAACAACTTTTAGGATTGTTGGGTAGAGAAGATGACGATAATGATGATGAAAGTCGCTTGCAACCGTTCCAGGATATCTTGTCGTTGCCTCTTAAGCTCCCTGGAGAAGAGGACATGATCGATTCGTACATACCGTCGCTGAAAACCAATACATACGGAACATTGCCACCAACAACTACCGCACAAAATGATGGTTTGGCAGTAGCAGATGATTTAAGATCTGAAGCTGTGACAATGTTTCACACACTCGTCAACGAGCTTCTATTTCAACCTCCTGGAGGCAATGCACAGATAAAACTCAGATCCCTTTCTCTGCAGCAGGTGGCAGATACTTTACAAACAGCAGTAGTACTCAACGTTTCGCGCGATGATCTGCAAACTGCAACAATCGAGGTACTGGACTATCTCACGTCAGATCCCTACGTTTTGGACCAAACTTATAGTTGCAGGGATATTTCACGAACTCTGTTGTCACTTCAACGTCTCCGAGTAGGAACTGGGATATACAACCTTGATTTGGAGAAAAGTGGTGTGCAACGTTTAGGAGCAAGGTTCTTGGAAATCGTTGATAGGCAAAGTAAAGGGCGCACAAGGGGAAAGTGTGATCCAAAGACGCTTACAACAGTTGTAAGATCCGGGGTGTTGATGTTTCCGCGTTCCGAGACAAAGTCAATACTCGACGCAGCGTCAATATTGATACGGGATGATACCATTCCTGTTGATGTCTCTGATCACAATGATGTTATCTTTGTAGATTATGGTGTAACTGTTCCATTTCTTGAACGTTGCAATGATTATGAGCTCAGTTGGCTACTGTGGACATTTGCAATTTCAAGACGTTTTGACAAAAATGTGTTTATTGCCTTGACCGATCAAATTTTAGAAAACATCAGAGATGACAGCTTCACGGCTAGCTCGGCTAGTAGGGTAATGTGGTCAACATCTGTGTTGTTGTCACTGGATGAGGTCGGTGACCAACATGATGGACGTCATATTGATCTATTTCATCAATTGTCTCCCATACTTCTGTCTTCTCATCTGTCCCCAACAGATTTGTCCTGTGCAATGTACGCGATTGCAAAGACTAATTATGTTTTCGGTAAGTCTCAAGCTTAAGTATGCAGTGAATTCTCTTCTTATAATATGTCTTACTCACAACTTCATTTGCTTTACAGACAGAGGAGTCTTCGACTTTCTTGCAGAAGAACTTGCTTCTGACGAATCACTAGAACATGCTAACACGCGTTTGGTTTCTCAAGCTGTTTGGGCGTGTGGCAAAATGGCTGAGTTTGAGGATCCAATAATGTCTTCGACAGAGAGTCTTGTAGCACCTCAGGAGGATGCAGCTCCAAACCAACCTCCGTACCTGAACAACGTTTACAAGATGTTGACATTTCTCATAAGGAATAAAGCTCACATGACACCGAAGCATGTTGCCGAAACTATCTGGGCTGCTTTTGGCCGCTTGTCAATTTCAGATCAGTATTATTTGGAGGAAATGAGTGGCATAGCTTCAAGAGTTGCTCCTCAATGCAACTCCCGAGAGATAGCAAACATTGTGTGGGGTCTCAGCAAGGTGGATTACGCGGATGATCCACAATTGATTTGCACTCTCGTTCGTGTCATCACAAACTCTAACCTTTCGCAAAAATGCACTTCTCAAGAGGCTGCGAACTGTATATATGCTCTTGGACGGCTTGGTGTTCGTGATCAAGAGTTATTCTCGGCATTGAGTTCGATCATCAAGAATCAAATTCATGACGCAAACTCTCAGGCCATAGCCAATTCTTTATGGGGGCACGACGTGGTTGGTCTCCCAGCTCCTCCAGAGCTGTTGTCCGTCTGGGCTCGTGATACATTGGGCATGGACACATACTCAGCAAAGTATGATTAGTAAGCTAAGAATCGCTAGCTATAGTGTTTTTTTGTCCGGCAATAGTGCATAACTCGTCGTAGAAAGAAGTAAAGTTGTTTGTACTCGTCTTAGCGAGGTCGTCCGTCTCAATCACTCTCGCAAACTTTGCCAAAACCTCTTCAGGAGGGTCAGATAGAGCATTATCTTTGGTTGCCCTGAACAAAACCTCCTCAGCTACCTCCCACATTAAACTCGTTTGTACACTCTTCGGTAAATTTGGAAGATGCTGAATTAAAGAAGATATTTTCCATTCCATCAAAGACAAGTCTTTGAGCAATTCGCTTCTGACTCGTGGAAGATGCCTATCTCTGTTAGACTTGAGATGATTTACGCGCAGTCTTTGAGGTGCATTTTCGAAATCACAATCCTCTGGCATTGTGACAACTGCAGCGGGGACGTTTGTCAAGTACTTCCCTTTTGGCAAAGAAAGATCAAAGCAATCCCTATCAAATTGATCTTTCGTAATGGACAAAATCGTCGACAGCCCTGAATACACTGGTCTAGGATCATGTTGATCCATCCACCTATGTTGCAGAATGAAGAAGATGTTGAGAGGACAAAGGCGACACAAAAATTTTCAACGACGACATAGATAATTTGAAACAGATGCATAAAAATGAACATGAGACTTACCCATGAACGAATACAACCATACCTTCTTGGAATATGCTACTCTCATTACCTTCGGATGGACTGTCGTCTTCTTGATTCTTTGTTAATTCAAGCAGCCTTCTCTCGCACAGCTTAGACATCCAATGAATACGCCTACGAGCTACATACTGTCGTGCCAACACATCCGTGTCTGTGCCAATTGGTACTTGAGATGTTGCTCCAATGACACCACCCAAGACTCTCTCAGAAATGAAATTAACCAGCATTCGTATCTCCTCTTCAGAGCAAGACATAATGGTTGCCTCCGTCGGTAAGCGTTCTTTTTGATTACGGAGAACGCGACTGACATCATCATCGTCCCCTTTGACGCCATCGTGGATATTGACCAAGCCATAGCCTCGCCTCTCACGAATATCTTCATACTTTTCTCTGTAGTTAATGAGTAGCTCGCGCGTTTCCCCTGCTTCCATCGGCCGATCGATATAAATGTAGTACGACACTGAACGGCAGGTCTCAAGAGAGCATACATTCTCAACGAGGTTGGTGTCGTGCCCACATTCATTTACGTACATCGCGGTGTTTGCTCTCGCACTAGCATGAGGCGAACCTGTAGTGTCATCGGTGAAGTCGACAACTTGATTTTGACCGTTGAGTTTTTCTGCTACATCAAATCGCCAGCTAGCCGGCTCGTGAGCAAAGAGGAAGTCTTTCATGCCAAAAATGAATTCCGTCTTCCTGTCAGCTTTTACGACGGGTGCATATCGATCGAGTTCTATCAAGGCACAACCAACATGCATACTGCTAAAGGTGATGTTGCTGTCAGGTTCAACAAAATCATCCAGTGTATACTCATTCCAAATTCCTACGCTATCTTCCTTCTCCGTTTCATAATGATGCTCGTCACCATGTATGTTTGTCCCTTTGAGAGTGACAGTAGCACCACTGAATGCAAAAAGTGCCTCTCGAGGATTCCTTGTGACTGGAGTACGATGGCTCTTTGCAGAATTTCTTGATTTGATTTGACTGCCCTTTTTTAGCTCCTTAGCGCCCCTTGTATATTCAATTAGATGTATCAGGATATCAATTAGATGGAACAAGCGAACGAGTGGACAGAGTTTTGAAGAGGCAAGTTACTTACTTGAAAGTTAGGAAGGCTCCCTTCCCCGAATCTAGTATGTTTGATTCATGGATACTGATCAAAAATTCGTATAAAACTTTGTGTTGATCATCATAAACAATGAGAGTTTTCTTTGGTAGACCATTGTTGCTTTTATCGATGGTAGTCTTGCAGAGATTGCTAGCACTGAGCATCACGCCTTTTGGTAATTTACTCAAGTCAAGCCTCGTCGTTTGTGAAGAACTGACAACATGTGACACGCCGCTAAGCACTAGAGACGCCTCATGACGTAATCGCTTCATTTGTTTGTTTGCGTCAACATGAGATATGTCCTTTCCTTTTGCATGTAAGAAGTCAGTGTATTGTCGAGTTAAAAGGGAGGGATCTATAAGTGAGAGCTCTTGATCAGTCGAGATCCCTTCCTGTTCAAAGAATAAATAGTCAACGTAGGACAGAGGAGTCTCAATTTTTGGTCTTAGGGTCTGCTCGTCCTCAGAGGACAGAAGTGCTTGCCTTTCAGAGATGGTGGCACACGAATCGGATGCCTCCATGTCCATCGTCGTTGCAGAAGACTCGGTACTATCCACAGCTTCACGTGAACGCAATACCCAAGAATATAGCATACCTTCGCATATACATTCTATCTCTCGTGAAGACCGGCCATCAAATTGAGAAGCCATTATCCCACTCAATGTTTGTTTAATATTTGGACCAGCATTGATTAGTTGGGTTGCTGTTTCAATGCCACAGTGGTCGCGGAGTTTCCTTGCTTCTTCGATGCTGAGGAGACTTGTGAGAGGAACATCTTTTGCTTCGGTGTCATCTGCTTCAGTAAGTATCTTTTCTTCATCATTGCTGAGGTGACTGGTAAGATGAATATCTGTTGTTTCGGTGTTTTCCACGTCATTTTCCTTTGCGGTGCTTTTGGCTGGTGACATTATTTGTTTGTTGGATTCTACATCATTCTCTTTGTTGACTGATTTAATCTTTGCGGCATCATTGCTAATCAATTGGACCAACGACTTTTTCCACTTCATAACAGTATTCCTTGCCACTGTGAACCGAAGGTAATCACACAAGGGTTTGTCATCCTTCCACGCATAGAATGCACAAGCTTTTCTGAAGTTTAAAGACTCGAAAAGATGAATGCTCAAGCCATTGGTATTAGCCCTTTTCAAGTCGTCTACGTTGTATAACTTCATGTCAGTAAAGAATGACAATTCGGATGGAGAAAATGCTGGGAGCACATCTGTGAGTGGCATATCTTTTGATTTGTTTTGCATAGACGAGAATACGCCACACTCTGTCCACTCTGTGACATTTTCAATACTGGAGGAGAGTTTTGATCCTGGTGAGAGTAGCAGCATTGATGGTTGTATTGGTCTCCTATCATATGATTCATCTCTACCCGCATGATAAACTTGATCAAACACCTTGTAATTTCGGGGTCGTTTTAATCGCTTTAGACTCCGTTCTACTTCGACTTCCCCACCGCTAGATAAATCAATCGACTCTTTTTTAGGAGTAGTTCCAAAAATTCCTTTCGCGATCTTCAGCTTATGTTGCAACCCCATATTTACTGGTGAACGCTTCTTGGTCACGATGCTGACGGAATCATCACTGTTGCTACTGCAAAGATCCATGCAGCTATCTCCGTCGTCTTCATTGCGGGACATCTCTGAGGTGTCATGAAACGACACCTTTGCCGGTAAAACCGCTTGTTCTGAATTGAGTGCGGGGGAGGACAACGGAGAGGAGGGCATCTTCAAGGGTTCGGTAGAAATAGTCGGTGTATGTAGTAATAGTGGTGAATGGTGAACTGAGCGGCCACCATGGTCGGGCCGTGCGAGCCCTCGCACCAACATCATGATAAAAGTGCATCAAACCATTTTAGGTTTGGGTCGGACACCGAAAGAAGAAAATGAAAGAAAATAGGGTGAGACGCCGCGCCGGCCCGTCAGCTCGACTCTCAAACACCATTCGTATCTCACGCTGCGAATATGACAATCCACTGCTTCTAATGACCCATTATAGTTGGCCATGATGGTATAGAAGCATCTTTCACGTTTCAAGCATTGTTTGGTTGTATCGGCGTCGCTACAACGTCGTAGGTGACCTGATGAGGCATCTGAGATGACAGCCAGCTCAACTCTCTAGCACCATATCGTATCTCACGCTGCGAATATGACAATCCACTGCTTCTAGTGACCCATTATAGTTGGCCATGATGGTATAGAAGCATCTTTTTCACGGCTCAAGCATTGTTTGGTTGTATCGGCGTCGCTACAACGTCGTAGGTGACCTGATGAGGCATCTGAGATGACCGCAAGTTCCTCTGTTGACGGCAATATCGTATCTCACGCTGCGAATATGACAATCCACTGCTTCTAATGACCCATTATAGTTGGCCATGATGATATAGAAGCATCTTTTTCACGTTTCAAGCATTGTTTGATTGTATCGGCGTCGCTACAACGTCGTAGGTGACCTGATGAGGCATCTGAGATGACCGCCAGCTCGTCTCTCTAGGACCATATCGTATCTCACGCTGCGAATATGAAAATCCACTGCTTCTAATGACCCATTATAGTTGGCCATGATGGTATAGAAGCATCTTTTTCACGGCTCAAGCATTGTTTGGTTGTATCGGCGTCGCTACAACGTCGTAGGTGACCTGATGAGGCATCTGAGATGACAGCCAGCTCAACTCTCTAGCACCATATCGTATCTCACGCTGCGAATATGACAATCCACTGCTTCTAGTGACCCATTATAGTTAGCCAAAATGGTATAGAAGCATCTTTGTCACGTTTCAAGCATTGTTTGGTTGTATCGGCGTCGCTACAACGTCGTAGGTGACCTGATGAGGCATCTGAGATGACCGCCAGCTGCCGCCAGCTCGTCTCTCTAGCACCATATCGTATCTCACGCTGCGAATATGAAAATCCACTGCTTCTAATGACCCATTATAGTTGGCCTTGATGATATAGAAGCATCTTTTTCACGTTTCAAGCATTGTTTGATTGTATCGGCGTCGCTACAACGTCGTAGATGACCTGATGAGGCATCTGAGATGACCGCCAGCCCGACTCTCTAGCACCATATCGTATCTCACGCTGCGAATATGACAATCCACTGCTTCTAATGCCCCATTATAGTTGGCCATGATGGGATAGAAGCATCTTCATCACGGCTCAAGCATTGTTTGGTTGTATCGGCGTCGCTACAACGTCGTAGGTGACCTGATGAGGCATCTGAGATGACCGCCAGCTCAACTCTCAAGCACCATATCGTATCTCACGCTGCGAATATGAAAATCCACTGCTTCTAGTGACCCATTATAGTTGGCCATGATGATATAGAAGCATCTTTGTCACGTTTGAAGCACTGTTTGGTTGTATCGGCGTCGCTACAACGTCGTAGGTGACCTGATGAGGCATCTGAGATGACAGCCAGCTCAACTCTCAAGCACCATATCGTATCTCACGCTGCGAATATGACAATCCACTGCTTCTAGTGACCCATTATAGTTAGCCATGATGGTATAGAAGCATCGTTTTCTCGTTTCAAGCATTGTTTGGTTGTATCGGCGTCGCTACAACGTCGTAGGTGACCTGATGAGGCATCTGAGATGACCGCCAGCTGCCGCCAGCTCGTCTCTCTAGGACCATATCGTATCTCACGCTGCGAATATGAAAATCCACTTCTTCTAATGACCCATTATAGTTGGCCATGATGATATAGAAGCATCTTTTACACGCTTCAAGCATTGTTTGGTTGTATCGGCGTCGCTACAACGTCGTAGGTGACCTGATGAGGCATCTGAGATGACCGCCAGCTCGACTCTCTAGCACCATATCGTATCTCACGCTGCGAATATGAAAATCCACTGCTTCTAATGACCCATTATAGCTGGCCATGATGATAGTGCAGAAGCATCTTTTACACGGCTCAAGTATTCGTTTGACATATCGGCGTCGCTACAACGTCGTAGGTGACCTGATGAGGCACTAGTGTGGTATGTCCGCCCTCACTACTCTAGCATCATATTGTATCTTATATGGCAATCATCTGCTTTCAGTGGCCCATTATAGTTGGCCATGATAGTTTAGAAGCATAGTAACGAACAAAGTAGTCGTTTTAGGTTTCTGTTGGACACCATAAGAAGATACATTCAGTGACTTATCTTAGTTTAGCACAGTCATAAAGCAATTTGTATTGTAAGTTGTTATCATTAGAGAAATGCATGAGCAGTGGGTGTCTTCTTCTATGTTATTGTAACCTTGTATAATAGACCATCAGAACCTGTCGATGCCCATATTCGCAGAGCTAGCCAACATTATGTGGCTTATATTACTACTGCAACTTCTGTTTCTGGTGGATAGCCAAATTTGACCTCATCTGGAATCAAACAAGGCTGCAGTATGGCGTAGCATCAGAGAACAGCATGTGCAGTGGATATCTTCTTCTATGCTGATGCAAGCGCGCATAATGGTCATCAGCACCTGCCAATGCCCATATTTATTGGCAAACACAAGATCTAGTAAGCAGTGTTTCAGGGGCTTGTCTTTGTGTCTCTGCTACTGCTAGTTGTGGCCCTCTGAGCATTGTATGTATTGTAGGCTAAGAATTGGTTAGCGTTGTATGAGTGTTGGTCTATTTTATGCCTCTTGCAAAGAATTATACTGTCATTACTTGATCAAGACACACACTCCTTCTATCCAAGTACAATCCCCATTGCACCAACTCTCTCCTATCCATTCTCCTGTTTGGAGGTCTATGACACACATGCTGCAGAATGGAACGTAGTGGCTACCACACGATACTTCGTTCTGTTTTACAGTCAAATTGAGATCATACTTTTGAATCGCATCAGCGGTGAATGGTGACTTGACACCATGATGAAAAACTGGTCCAAACTCATCAGGTTTGAATGAATCAAAAGATCCATCAACAACCCAAGCCTCAGCCTTGCCGAGTAAACGAAGCGTCAGGCCAGAGCCATCTGCAGCATTCATCCTACCAGCCGTCATGTTCTGCCTGGAACATTCAACAAACTGATAATATGGGACAAGATTTTCAACTGTGGCAGTAAGATTGTGATATAGCTGGCCACAATAGCCTTCTTCGCTACCCTCCAAACCAACGACCCGGCGAACATGAAGATGTATAGCTCCTGTTGCAGATGCAGGTTGTGCAAGAAATGTGTGACGATTGTTAACTTTCGTAATTGAAACAGCAGAAGAGTATCATATGACCTGTCATGGCTTACCATTGTCGGATGAGGAGAATGCAGGAGCAGGTGGCATTTCATACTCAAACTTGGACCACTCCCTCAAGAACGACCGTGCCCTTGGGTTATTCCGTGCTATATAATTCCCAGCAGCTATTTCAGTGTTCCAAATCCGCTCATATAGCACAATGTCTTCACCATTGGATGTCCAATTCTTCAGTGATTCATTGAATCTATATGGAACTACATCTGAGTCAAACACAACCACTACATCATCATTGTTTAGTAAGCTCTCCATCCATTCAGCAACCATGCAATGCTTCCGAAAGAAGTAGTCTTTGTGCAGCTCGGAGCACTTGCTGTTATCAGTGCCGATAACATGCCATGTGTAATTATGGAAATTAGCATATTGCTGATTCTTCTCAAAGATGGGATGATATTTCTCGGCAAAGAATGCATCTGCTACAGCCACCATGTGCACGGCCGGGGCTGGGACATCGTCTTGTTGAGTTAATGAATATAAAGTTGGGCCTGCCTGCTTCACATTCACACTTGCCGCATCATCCTCATCCACCGTGCCCATCCCCATCACCGTTTCCGTTTTATAAGATGCATTATTTTTTCCACCTTTTGTCGAATTCATAACATTCAAGGAATCAGACGGATTCCTCAGATGCTGCGGTAGCTCAGGCTGTTCGAGGCTGTTGTTACTTTTATAATAAGTGCTAATCCTCAAGCTGCTGAAGAAAACTTGAATAAATGCAATAGAGGATACAATAGCAATGCCAAAAACGGCAACCACGTTGCCGTTGCTGCGACGCATTGATCTTGTTGGCTTGATTCAGCAGGGTGTCTGCCAGTGCCAGACATCCACGTGCTGGCCTCTTGCGTGAGTCTTGAGTCTCGAACCTCGAAGTTGAAGATCTTACAACTAGAGATAGGCTTCTTGCATTGAGCCTCTATCTTGAATAAGTATTGGGCCTCTTCCTTGCAGTTCCAAAAAGTGCCGAGATGTGTCAATTCACACTTGGGGCACGGCAGTAACGACTTCTTTCAAAAATCCAAACAGCCACCACTGTGTCATTGTTTCATTACACAACATTGATAAGTAGGTATATTGTAGGCAGTTGACTCTCCAGCAACAGAGCTCTAGAGATCTCATCAGCATCAGCATCAGCATCAGCATCAGCATCAGCATCAGCATCAGCATCAGCATCAGTGAGTAAGGCGCACCGTGACCATGTCTTTGTATATTCCTAAGTAATTATATCATCATCATAATGTATATTCATATTCATATCCACCTGTCATCTCATCTCGTCATTTTCGTTTGCTTCAATTGCCATTGCCCATCGCACTGCTTCCGCTTCCGACAGGCAGAATTCACATCTTCTTTATCTCTTTCAAAAGAATCATTTATCAAGATGAGGGTGGAAGGTCGTCCAGAAACAACCCCAACCAGAACCAGGGTATTGAGATCCATTCTGATACTGGCATGATCTCCACGATCTCTGTCTCAAATGACGATGAGTTGCTTGCCCTCAAAGGCGGAGGTATGATCAGCTTGGACTTAGATGGAGATGGAAGCAATGGCAATGAGACTGCTCCAGCATCTGCACCTGCTGCACCTGCACCTGCACGATACGGCAAGTGGTCCTGGGTCGCTGTCGGGATTTTGCTCACTTTATGTGCTATCTTTCTCGCGGGTGGCACCTACGGAGTGGTTGCAACAAAGACTCAAGAGGCCAAGAATGTGAACTTGGAAGTGATCAGAGAGGATGACTGTGGTGATAACGGAGGAGTTACGACTACGCTACCAACTAGTGTATCTACTACAGGAACTGTAGTAACTCCTCCTCCTCCTCCTCCAGTAACTCCTCCTCCTCCAGGAATTGTAGGAACTCCTCCTCCTCCTCCTCCTCCAGTGGATCCAGGACCTCCTCCTCCTCCTCCTCCTCCTCCTCAAGGAACTACAACTACAACTACAGTACCTCCAGTAACTACCACGACATCATCACGAACGAAGTCAGGCAAGTGCAGCAAATCTGGTAAGTCAGGTGGAAATTAGTTGGTGTTGCTGCAACAGCGGTGGAAGTGGGAGATGGGGGCAAGACTAAGACTATGAGGAGTAATACGACAACGATGAGGATGATAATATTTGACTTAATAATCGACCATGAGACGGCTGATAACGAAGTGTGAAAAGAAGAAGTCATCTATGTTTATGGTAATGGTAGTGAATTGTGAAGTAGATACATAGTAGAATAAATAATAATGGGGAAAGCTGCTTCTACAACTACAAGATCTTGTTGACTATACTACAAGGAATTTGCGGAATTGCGATGTCTCCTAGTACGAGAAGTGCGTGTCATGTTGCCTTGTCATCGTCATTCAGTCCATTCGAAGCCGAAGCTTACTAATCATATGTATATCACTAGCTATCAAATGTTCCAACCTTCGAAAGCAATAACGTTTGAACTGTTCCAAACCCAGCAATATTTGACTGCGACCAATTTTGGAATTCAACCGAATTACAGGCACGAAAAGATTTAACAAGAGTCACATACTTGGGACGGAGCTGTGATATACATTCATCGGAACCCAACTCCATCACGTGCGCGTAAAACAGTTTGAGATAATCCTCTAGGACAAGAAGTACACCTGTATCGATGCCATACGTAAATAGAAGCTCTGCTGGTAATGCCGCCATAAAATCGAGTACCGAAGACCAAATGGACTCGTTGTAACTGAATCCCCATCTCAAAATCGATACTTTCACTACGCGATCGCCTATTTGAGCCAGTGCAGCGGGGGGTCGAGTACCCACGCGTCCTGTTGTTGCATACTCTTGGCCTAGACCGTCTGACATAAGCCTCTCATGTAGTGTAGGTATATGTCGGATGACAATCAGGGAATGATTTTTGGAACAATCAGTGGCGTATTGCAACAAGCGTGTATGTGGCGACGTGCCCAGATTGTGTAGCATCTCAACAATTTGACTGTCTAATGGACATCTCCACCGAAGACTTGTTTTTGCGTGGCATTTCGCTGCCTCGATCAAGTAATGCCTAACCTTGGAGTCATTCCATTGCAATGTCGTCGGAAACGTAAGGTAAAGCCGCAATAGGACATAATACATTGCTGGAGCGCAGCTTGAATAGCTGTCAATCGTTCCCATTATCATCGCAACAATACACTGCTGATGTGATTTTGCTAAGATAAATGTCAAGATCAACCAATCAGGTAGATTATTCCTTTCTTCGTTACATGTCGGAAGTAATAGTTTGTCACTTGTCATTTCAAGCTCAAGGTATTGGAGCACCATTTTCATCGCAAACTCGGCGTTTCCCTTCAACTGTACACAGACGAAGTTTGACTCAACCTTGTCGCAGGAATGTAAGCAATCGATAGACTCTTGCTCGGAAGAGGCAACTAAAAATCTAATCACCAGCCTCATCGAAAGGGCATTCTTCAGGTCATTCTGAGTCAGAATCCACTTTTGGCAAGCCACGATTCCTTGTTCAGACAAATGCGTGACACAGCCTGAAACAAGAGATAATAAATATTGCTCGTCCGTCGACTTTTCTGCCATGCTAATGAAAATTGCTTGCCACAAAGTATCGTCGCAGCTGAACTGGCTTAGTTGAGGGATAAACTTTAGAACGACACGAACTAACGAGTGATCGCAATTTGAACTCGCATATGAATTCATCAGAGCTGTCACAAGCGCAGATGTGTCTACTTCTTTCTTTCTCAGGAATGCATCATTCTTGATCTGTTCCAACGATTTGTCTAGTAAATCGTATTCCCCCGCTGTCAAGGTCGACTTGATGAACTCTTCAGTTAAAATGGAATCTGCCGATCGCCTTGTGTGGCCTTCGGATGCACAAGTATCAATCACTATCCGTTCGCCGATACTCAAGTCAATCTCTTCATCTTCCAAATCGATAAAACTCTCTTCGTCAAGAGATGTTGGCGTAGATGAGTTCAAGCTGTTCATGATTTCATCGAAGCATCGCGTAGTAGAATCAGACTTCTTTACAGTGGCGGTAGAAACCTCTGACGCAAGCCACGTTACAAAAGCACATCTTTCAATCGTATTTAACTCGTCTTGCTCGCCATCTATCATATCATTGCTGAATATACGCAAGTATGAAGCAATTCGACCGTGTAATCTTTTCTTGATAGTAATTCGGTTTCCTTTTTGCAAGCCCCACTCACTCACTGCAGAAGTAGATAGCAGTTCATTATAAAGCTTTGACGGGTCGGACACGGATTCTCCCAGTTTGCTTAACCTTTCAATCATAGTGACGAGAGATGTTTTTGACATTCCGCAGCACAGAAGTAGGCGAGGGAGGAAAATATCAGGTACTGATAATGCAGCTTGCTTGGCAATGATATCTGAGTTTGCTGTAGCAAGTAAAACCCATTCTCCCACCGACACAGCCCGTTTTCCGTTACGCATAGCGGTTGATAGTACGGAATCTTTCTCGCCCGTCACTAGCTGCTTCAAAAGAGCCATGATGTTGTTCTCTTCCGATTCTTCAGTTGTTTCGCCTTTTTGCCAATTGCTCATAATAACGATAAATGCGCCCAACAAATTGCCTGGAAGCATGTACTCTTGTGAGTTTACTAAAATGGTCACAGCTGTCGAATCGTTCGGTGCATCAGCTTTATTGGGAGTAATGGCATCCTCGATTGCATGCTTAACTTCGGAAATACACAGCCTCCTCAACTCAGGGAACCTTTCAAGTGCTTCTGCGAAGACGTGAGGTCGAATATTTATCAACTCGCAAAGTGATGACAAAAAATCGAAGTCATTTGCCTGCACCAATTCTCGGTACTTTGATAAAGCAAGGACATACGTGGATAACACGTCCCCCCGTTCATATGCACAAGCTCTCGACACGGCCCTTACAACCAAGGGAACGAATACGGTTGAGTGCTTGTCATTAATCACCTGTGACAACCATAAAGTATCATTTTCACCGCCAAAGGCTTCTTGAAGGACCCTCCTCGAGCAAACTCGACGGGTAACGCGTTCGTCAGAAATATCTGACATTAACAACTCCATTGCAAGCATTGCATGTCTTTCGCCGTGCTCACCTGTCAAGCAACCTTTCACATGACAGAGCAGAGGCTTTGTCAAGTCTAGCAGCTCTTTGTTCTTTTCTCCTTCGGTACTACCGTAAGCACGCAGCAACAAATAGCACGATGCGTTAGGCTGGAGACGATGGATGATTTCTGCGTGAGATGAAATGATTGGTATTAACCAATCGTAAGCTCGTTCAATTGCACTTCTTCCTTCACCGATCGTTTGGAGTAAAAAGTCTGGAATTTTCACTTGTCTGAATTTCTCTGCTAAACCGAAGTGGTTGTTGACTGATAAGAGTAGGTCAATGGATCCTTTAGGTGGCTTTCTTTGATGCTGCTCAGGGTCAAAAAGCATAACATTCTTCTGCATAGAGCGGAGCACCTTCTTTAGCTTCAAATGTTCTGCTTGCAAGGCAGCCGCATTTCTTTCCTCTTCAACCCTGCGAAATCTCTCTTGCTTTTCCCTTTGTCTAGCTGAAACACGAATCCCTGTGCGCATTGGTGATTTTGTCTTCGTTTGCTTCGTTTTCCTCGGCTGTGGGGGCATAAAGAGCTTCTCTACAATGTTGGCTTCTGTCTCTCGTGTTTTTGCCTCTATTTGTTTCACCTTGTCCCGCTCAGCTTCGTCACAATCAGCAGTTGGGTAGCGATACTTTTGTGATGTAGTCATTCTAATCAAAGCCCTCAAAGTTGGATGCTGATTCCAAAGCGCGGCGCCTACATCTTTTGGGGAAAGACCACTCAACACGAGGGCGATGCATGAGACACGCCACCATAAACTTGTTACAGCCAAGCGCGGCAGGCTGGAAACATCTAAGGTACGAGGGATTTGGCTTTTCTGTGCATCATCTTCGTCGGAGGTGTACTCGTCTGTTGACTCAAAATTAACGACCTCTTTGTTGCGTAATACCGGTTTGAACTCCGCTGCTTTGTACATGCCCATCACTGTGTCACTGCTGAAATCCACGACCTTTGCGACAGAAGAAACGTTGCATCGCTCTACGAGGTTCTCAACTAGTGAAATAGCCGTGATGGGAGTCACACTGTCCGAAGTGAGCACCAGTTGAATCTGAAACAAAAGAAAGGGTTGGTATTAGCTAGTGAAATTTGGTGCAAGCTTCTGAACTAATCAAAAGACAGAACTTACCAATCCATCATCAATGTCTGCACCATATTTGCAGCAAAACTCAACTCGATTGCAATGGTCACTATCTGAGTATTCGCCCAAGAAAAACTCCATATCGCTTGAGGGAGGATGCGATATAAACATCAAGCATCGCATTAATGACATTAAATCTTTGTATGAAGAACGTTGATCACTGCTGTTGCGATGTGATTCTGCGTCGAGTGCGCTACTATAATTGGCTACACCAGGTCCACTAACCACTGCACCACGCTCAAACTGAGAATCAGCACATTGCCTCTCCTCTTCTTGAATAATCTTTTTGTGATAAACAGAGCACAGGTCATTCATGCACCACTGCATTGTGGCCTTGCGCAATTTCAACATCTTCATTCGATATTGTGACAGCTCATTGGCATTCGCTTCTTCGTCGTGATGCTGTAATGAAGATATGTTAAGTGCAACAAGAGTTGCACACAGAAAAATTAGCCGACTTGAGTTGAGTGCATCTGACAATTTCGATGTGGTGCCCATTTTTGCCTCGATAATTGATGTTGCAAACTGAAATCCATCAAAAGATGTGCTGAGATTTTCAGCAACCTTACACAGATGTGCATGAAGAGCTTTGTATTGTGACATAATCTCATCCCTTTTCGATCCTAGTTCAATCACTTCCGACTCCAGCGCAATAACGCTTGATGCTAGCGTTGCTGCTGCATCCTTCGTATCCAGTGTCATGTACACAGCCCTGAGAATCTGCAGCTTATCTTTTGCACTCTCATTGGATGGATCCCCTTGTGAAATGCAATAAGTAAAAACCTGCCTAGCAACAGATGGTACCTTCTTCACGATTGCAGTTATGTGTTCAACGAAAATTCCCAACTGATTTGCCTTTAGCTTCAGATTCAGAATGTTATCAACGACTTCTAAATCATCAAAAAGAGGAGGATCCACATTTTCAACATGTTTGACAATCCCAGCAAACAATGTTCGAGCAAGACCCGCCAATGCTGGAGATTGAAGCCATCGCTCCAAGTGTCTAGATGCCAAGACTCTGACGCGTGGAATTCGTAGAAATAGAGGTAGTGTCAACAGCAGCCGTGAGTTTTGTTTGGACTTTGAGTTTAGTCGCTCTTCAAAGGCATCTGATATTACTTCATACATCAGCTCAACGTTCGAGCTCACATATCGTGGTCGTACTTGTTCTGTTGAAGGCGAACTTGCTGAGAAGAGAGCATAAAGAGATGAATCATTTTCATTTGATGAATGTGATTGTTCTTGATGTACTGATGTCATGCTGAAAGACGGTAATACTTCAGACTCCAATACCTCTTCTTCACCACTTGAAGATGAGGTTTCTACATTCATTTTGGCACCAGATGTTAGCTTGCGCTTTTCCTTGGTGCTTGGTTGCTTTGTTGGAACAGGAACAGTTGGAATAGTGGTTTTGCTTTTTGTACTCGACGCACCAAGAGATGAGAAATACTTGTCAGCTTTTTCAGCCGCTGAGACCATTGCACCAGTCAAAGTGTAGTCGTGACGCGACTGGATCGATTGTTCCAAATTTGCAACGATTGCACTACACCGGTCGTCATCTACCCAAATCCTAGGACCGAAGCTATCTTCGGCAAAAGCTTTCATGATTTGTATTGGCCAGTGATCAACATGTTGCAACACAGTGTATAAACACGTAGCTGCCAAAACTGATGTTGATTCCACTGGCAATTGTGACTTTTCTTCGATATTAGAGTGTTGTCTATTTGGTACTGGTGATAACATTTGCCTTTTTCGGGAATGAGTCAAATCTTCCGAGGGAGCTCTTTTCCTTCCTATCGTCATCTGTTGCTGAGGATTTAATGCAGCCGCAGGATTGAGCATCGAAACAAATGCAGTAAATAGTGCTGGATTTGATAGAAGTTCTTGCATTGCAGGTATTTCAGAGATTTGTAAATTATTCATCTGCAATTTGGATAGTTTTGCTTGGTCTCTGACAATGTGATAGCAGAAACCCTGAGAGGTGGAAGATAATTCAAATAAAAATAAAATGAGAATGATTGCAGACGATAATAGAGTAAGTAACTGAAGAATTGAAAACGAAGAAAGTAATATCATCGTACCAACATAGAGAGCGCCAGCTCCCCCTTCTTCCTCGTAGATGAAGGCGACGATGCATCTGAAGCGGTAATGATTGACACGCAATCTTTCAGAGTGGGAGGAGGAGACGACGGGCGTGCGTCTGGTGCAGGCGGTGCTTCCTCTGACGACATCATATTATATACTCTCCACCCACATCAATCCTCCACATATCGCGTGATTTCGGGGTGTATTGTCAGCTCAGGCCAGGGGGGGATATTATGTTACGGGGTGTTTTCATTGTCAATCAATCAACAGGATGGACCCTTGTCTACCCTTTGTCCTGTTTTGTCCCCTTTATTTTAATGCCGGTCTGAAATGCCTAGTCCACAACACTCACGTAGGAATCGGTTTATTGTATGATTCAATACCAGATAGTCACACAGACAGAACCTGCTTGAGCTTCATAGGTACTTCATCATTCATCATCATCTCACGATCATCCGCTCTTTCCCTCTCTGACCACTCTGACTCGATCGCTGTAAGTACACTCAAAGTATTAAACATTGAACGTGGAATTAATATTATGAAGCAAAATCATCTTCTTCTATTAGCCTGGCTCGTCTCGTCATATTGCTGCCAATTAGTGCTCAGCTTTTCTGTGCCAAATTATCATCGTCGTGGCGGCAGCATCAGAGGACTAACATCGCTTCGCGTCGAGAATAATGAAGATGCCGAATTGGATAGAAGACGGTTTCTCGTCACCTCCGTTATCGGGGCGGCTTCTGTATTAGCTGTGTCAGAGAATGCATCTGCTGCTACTGATGACAAGACATCTAACTTGGTGGCATCGGCTGCTGCGGATGTCCCGGCGATTGATACAAAAGCTATTTTTAATAAGGCTGCAAAGAAAGCACTTGGAGGTGGTAAGGCTGGAGCAGCAGCTGCAGTGGTCCAAGTTTTAACTCTAATGTGGTTACGCACAGCCATGAACTATCAATATAGGTATGGCGGAACATTGGGTAGCTCTCTGAAGGAGTTGTACGATGATGGGGGGGTTCCTCGGTTATATCAGGGCTTGCCCTTTGCGATTGTTCAAGGACCCCTCACCAGGTTCGGAGACACTGCTGCAAACGTCGGTATTTTAGCATTACTTGAGAGTATTCCAGAGACTGCATCATTGCCACTTCCACTTAAAACATTAGCCGGATCTCTCACAGCTGGTGCCTGGAGGATCTGTCTAATGCCAATTGATACATCAAAGACTGCAATGCAAGTGGAAGGTGCAGATGGTTTGGAGAAACTCAAGCAACAAGTCATTGATATTGGTCCATCTCCACTGTATCAGGGAGCTTTGGCAAGTGCTGCAGCAACAGCGGCTGGGCACTTTCCGTGGTACCTCACCTACAATTTTTTGAACGATTACTTACCGGTGATATCAAAGCAAGAAGACCTCCTGCTATTTCTCGTTCGTTCTGCGGCATTAGGTCTAGTATCATCTTCGGTATCTGATACTGTGTCAAATAGTTTGCGTGTTATCAAGACAACTAAGCAGACTGCTGGCTTGGGAGATGGTGCAGGCAAAGAGATAACATACCGTGAGGCACTTGCTTTAGTGCTTGAAACTGATGGTGTTGCAGGTCTGTTTGGAAGAGGATTGCAAACACGGTTGCTGACAAATGCCATACAAGGCGCAGTATTTAGTGTTTTATGGAAGTATTTTCAGACAAGTCTCTAAACTGCTGTTATAAATTATGTTTATAATTCTTCTTTGTTCTCTTCATCGATTGTTTTGGATTTTGTTTTTAGTCTGAACTCTTTATTAGATTGCTCAATTGCTTCAAACTTCCTCTCTAGCTCCATAATCTTCCTCGAGTACTCCTCGTTATTCTCCCGTATTGTGTCTTTCAAAGTTTGGTTCTTTTCGCGCATTGATTTTTGTTCTTCAAGGAGAGATGCAATCTGTTTTTGGTACCTCTGAGATTCGATACTATTTGCCTGCTCATCTTTCATTTTCCGAAGATCTGCGCTCAGATATCTTAACTGTGATCTTAAATTCCTCTCATTCCCTGGAAGCTCTCCAATAGCCGCGTCGATCTGTTGTTGCAACGACTGGTTGATAACTCTCAATGAGCTTGTTCTTTCCTTCTCGTGACCAAGCTCTTTCTTCAGTGATTCTTTCTCATCTTCCAGTGTCGTTACCATTGCCTCCAGATTATCTCTCTCGTCAGTGATGAATTGTTTTTCTTGCTGAAGAGCCAGATTAGTTGCAAGTGCCGACTTGTGCTTGACTTCGGTTTCAGAGAGTTGAGTTTGCAAAGAGATGAATTGTTCGCCGACCTTTTTATCCTTAATTTCCATATTCGATAGCAATATCAAAACTGCCTCTGTTATACCTGCAAGATTGGGATTGACACTCTCATCTTTTTGTTGGAATAGGGTAATTCTCGATTTCTCTCCTTGTTCTTTCAATGCGTTCGTAAGAGTATTCAGATTTTCTTCCATTGAGCTCTCTTTGAGCTTAAGTTTTTTTCTCTAACTTGGCCTTTTGTGTCTGCAGTTGCTCAATCTGTGCCCGCAGCTGCACGCTTTCAGATTCTGCCTTGGCTAATATTCTATCACACAACTTCATATCTGAGCTCTCTGTGGAGAGAGAAAATTTCTGTAATTGTCCAGTCAATTCACTACTTCTTGTGTGATGGCTATCCTCATTGTAAGGATTTTGTTTCGTCTCACTAGTTTTTGAAGTACTACTTTGTTCTTTGTCGTTGGGTGTCCGCATAGAGCTGAAGTAGCGGCTGCGAGGCGGCGACGGAGATCTGCTCGAATCATCCGTATCATCACTGCTAAAAGAGTAAGTCAAATCAAAGTTGTTCATCGATCTATTCTCAGGCGATTGCATTTGAAAAGGAGGAGAACGCGTGTAATCTTTGGTTGTATCGTCTTCTGGTAGCTGCCTTTGCTCGTGATGCTGAGTAGGTATGGTATCTCTTGAAGAAAACTCGGACGCATTTCGTTGATCTACCCTGGACTTTTTATCTTTGCCTTGCGGATTGATGCGAGGTGATTTCATGCTTTGTTTTGCAAGTTGAGATGGCGATATTGTTTGTTTCAATACCTTCTTCAAGACGTTCCTTGTTCTTGGATGGCATATCATTTTGGGAGTCTTATTGTTTCCATTCATTACCGACATGCATTCGGGAAAAGCTGTGATCAATGCTCTCAGTACATTGACATCATCGCAACCGCTTTCACAAACGTAATGGATGGGCAAGTTTCCGTCGTGTTGTGTCGGTGTGGATGCTGCTTGTGGATTGACTTGCAGCAGTGCTTGAAGCAGAGGCCACGGAGGCTTTTGATGCAGACATACAAGATGCAAAGGGAGATACTTCCAATCAGCTACTTTGTTATTGCGCTTGGACCATCTGGAAACCCATATACCTGCTTCAGCCGGTGCTCTATAAACTGTGAGTAATGCGCCGTCCCAATCTCCGCTGTTGATTCTTTGAAATAACTCAGTGGGGTTTTCGACAGCGTCGACTTCTTGTTGATCTCTCGCCGTTTGACGGCGTCGGCGGCCGCTGCTTATGGGGGTTCGGCTCATGTTGACGGAGTGGATGCTGTCTCTGCAACCAACAACCAACAACCTGTGTTTCATGGCGGTGGTACTATTCTCAGGAGAGGGGTGCGCGACATGGTTGTCTCCTTTCTCCTTTCTTTGGCGAGGCTTTCTACAATTTTGCGAAAGCATACGCATATGTAACATGTGTGTCGTATCAGACACAAGCACAAGACAGTGGAGAGCAGCAGGTAGGCAGCCAGCAAGCAACAAGCAAGCAAGGCCAGCAGTTGCGCAATGACGATGACCGACGACAGTTGGAAGTAGATCATACAAGTAGGGACCATGGAGAACCTAAACCTCTGCTGTCCTCTTTCTCCTTCCAACTCGGAAGCGGATGACATCATTTCGAAGCTGCAGACGAACCCAATCAACATTTTCTGGTGGAGAAGATGCATGGAAAACGTCCGTGCATCGTCTCAGAGAGATCTGTCTCCATTTCCAAGAGAATGGTCGGTTAACTACAGTGGAAATAGTGCAGCGGAAACGGGCGGGGGTGTTAAGCGTGAGCTGTTCCTTCAGGAATCCACCGAGCATGAGAAAGCAAATCTTTTGCATGCACCAACTGATGAATCAAGTGTATATTCCACCATATCACAAGAGAATCGAGCCAATAGAGATGAGTTCGGCAATTGCAGGCTTCATCCTCATGTACAGTTGGCAAAGAAGAAACAAACAAATCGTTTCAAGTTGTTTGCAAATGCGATACAACGAGGGGATGATTGGGTAATCCTTCGCCACAAATGTCCGGAGTGTGAAAAGAAGCGTAGAGACAATTCGAAAGGACAAACAATTACCAATAATGCAGATAGATTGTCGGTAACTTCTGAATCATTTAGCATTGCATTGCACAATCCCATCCCAGCATCAATTACCTTGGTGCTATCACACCCAGAGCTGGAGGGCAAATGTGCCTTGAGAGTCAGGACTGAACCATTACCATTAGAAACTATTCAAAATATATGCTGTCAAACACCAGATGGTGTATTAGACTGTGCCATTCCATGTGACTACAATGGTAATGTACTGGAAACTGACTATTCTGAATACCAGATTATGGAGCGATACATTCCTTTGGCTTCAATAGACCACGTGTCACGAGGAGGAGATGCTTGGGATGTGTTACGACAATCTACAGGGGAAGATGATATGGGTTGCAATTGTGATGTCAAGATACATGGCTTCTCGGATCGGTTGCTGCGATTTGATGTGGTTGATTTCAATGAAGGAGAGAATGGCAATGTCACAAAAGGTGGAATACGATACAGTTTTGTTAATCCCGATTTCAGGAGATCTTCAATTACGGCATCTAAGAATTCAAGAGAAGATTCTTTGCTCAGTCAACAAGCAAAGATTATCGGTGGCAATTATCCGTTGGAGAATGTCATTTCTGATCTAAATTACCTAGTTATGTCTGATCGTGAACGACGAAAATCAGGGATTGAATATTTGATGAACAACGTATCATCATGGGTGGATGAGGTATGTGGCTTGGGAGTACCAACAACAGGCCAGGACTCAACCACTATGACAAACTCTGGAAACAACAGCGAGCTAAGGGATCAACTTCCTGCAAACAGTCTTATTTGATTGTGTTCAAGTATCATCATCTGGCTCTTCAACAAAATCGCGATGTATGTTATTTACAATAGATCGTCTGCCAGTGCTAAGTCGTACTTTTTGTATAGATGAGAGAAGGCACTGCTCTTCCTTATCCTCACTCTTCCTGGACGAATCGTCTGTTTTGAGAACAGCAACAAATTTCAGAGGGCGATACGCCTCAGATCTTGTGGATCTGCTTCCTCTCTCTTTAGAGTGAGTTGAATCTAGATCATCTGGGTGGCGATATGCGACGAGCTTTTCACTCACTTCCCAGTGCTTGACTTCAAATCCAGCGGCTTCAATCATATCTCGCAGCTCGTTGGTGGTAGGATGCAATTGACAATTTTGGTGCCATTGAACAGGACCTAAATTTAGCCAAATGCCTCCGTTCTTGAGTAAATGCTTGATTGTCAAAATGTATTCGTATATATTGGTTGCGGTATCTATGAAGAAAACTGACACGAGTGAACTGTATTGTCCTTGTTTCGATGGAGAGCTATACGTGGTAACAAAGTCGCCGACAGTGTATGATAACTTTGGTCGTTGGTGCGGTTGCCATTCGTGCACATTACGAAGTTCATCCATTACAGATTGCTCTGGTATTTGAGCGGAATCCCATCGCCATTGGGTATTTACTTCATTAGAGAGAGAGTCTGAGACAAACGGATAGATTTTTGTTTGTCCTTGGTTGCTTGCCATGCTGTCATTGGAATAGTGGA
Organism: Skeletonema marinoi; assembly: GCA_030544225.1. Classification (NCBI taxonomy): domain Eukaryota; phylum Bacillariophyta; class Thalassiosirophyceae; order Thalassiosirales; family Thalassiosiraceae; genus Skeletonema; species Skeletonema marinoi. The sequence goes on from CM060491.1 coordinate 1,272,417, forward strand.
ATAGATGGTATGCAGCTGCTGCCATGACAATCGAGTTGTCCATCGCCTCCACAGCAAAGGGATAACTTGCAAAGCATTCATTAGTGCATTCTTTGTCTTGTGCAAAGGCAAGATCAAAAGCTAATCTACCAATTCCTGCTCCAGGAACCAGTATTGGTGATAAAACGCTCTCTGTAGTTTGATTCATTTCATAGTGATATCGCCAAAGTTGCTGTTTAATCCAACCAAATTCTTCTCTTAAGATAGCTCCTTCTTCTGACCAATCTCTAGTTAAATGAGCAATTATTTGCACTGCTTCCGCATACGGTTGCTCTTCATTAACATTGTCACCATTTGCGTTCTTTGCACTAAATGAAGGTATGTATCTCGCAATAGTGTGTTGTACATCAGATGACGATTCCACAGCTTTACTTTCTTCGTCCATTCTGCATATTAAATTGGCTGTTGATGGCTCAAGTGTATTGATAGGAAATGGCTTTAATATCTCTTCAAGTACAAATGCATTATGTTCCAGCAGCTCGGCTGCTTTCGATATCTTCTTTTCCAAGTGATGGGATAGACTCTGTTTAGTACTGCGGTTGTGACGGAAGAATATCTCTTCCGTCCGCAAAGCAACTTCATGGGACATTGACAGCTGTTTTATTATACCCTCTGCCATTTCACGATAATGTCTTGTTGCTGAATTTAATTCAAGAAATGATGGCAACTCTACTATTGATCCATCTCCATCAGTCGACGACAGCAAAGAAGGCCCTGCGTAGTAGAATTTTGCATGCCATTCATCTTCCAATTCTGCCGACGACATGAAGAAACCACATAGAAAGAATGATATAACGATGGTGTTATTGAGCATCTATATTGTATGGCTCTGATGATACTTAATGATATTGTAGCGGTGGGGTCCTCTTCCATCCCATGTCCGGCTCCATTATCAGCTTGTGGTTCGAGTGCGCAATTTTGTGTAGGGATTCCTACGCTGAAACCTCATACTCCCTCTCTTTTTTGCTGGCTTTTCTCCTTGCTGTGAGATCATAAAACAAAAAGTAGTCTGCAGCCAAACAATCATGTCCTCCAACAACATCCCACAGAATCTTCAAATCCGAATCATTCATGCTGATGATGACATCATCGTTATCGATAAGCCTGCAAACTTACGTTCGGTCCCAGGACACGCTGATTCACCAACAGATACAACAATAAAACTAAAGCGTCCATCAGACAGGCTGACTGCAGTTGAAGCGTGGATTCAAGCCATCAAAAGCATCCCTCTTGATGACAATGATTCCTATAAGAATGAACATGTAATAAAGGAACTACTTCAAAATATAAGCACTACAAACAATCTGTCGAGTATACCGCGGAAACTTGAGCCATTTGCACGATATGTCTTTCGCAATCGAAAGCGTCTGCTTCCTTCTCACATTGACGATGAGCCCGAAAGTAGCAAGAATGAGCCGCCACAAAAGAAGCAAAGAACATATGATAACTTGGCACAAAAAACAAAACAACCGTCCATGCCACCGTCGTTGAGGAGTGCCGCCGATGAAGCATTCTCTATCATTCAACGATTGCACATACCTCTAATGAATCTGCCAACACCAACAGAGGATTGGGAGTCTGCGCAAGGACAACTCCGTCTACTTGGTTATGGTGACTTTGCAAATGAAAACAATCACAACTTATCAACTAGGGAAAAGAGCAAATTGCATGTGGTGCATAGACTTGATTGTCAAACATCCGGGGTGTTGCTGTTCGCTCGAAATCCAGAGTCTGCTTCTAAACTCTGCAAGGCGTGGAGAGAACGAGATGTAGTGCAGAAGGTATATTTAGCTCACGTGATGCGTTGGCCGCCATATGATGATCAGAAGCTCGAGGAGGGTACAATTGAATTACCACTGGCAGCATCCCGGACAGAGCGTATTAAGTGGGAAGTACGTGAGTTAGATGATGGGGGCAAGCCAAGTATTACAAAATGGAAAGTATACAAAGACGCAGATAGTGGTGAGGATAACACAACAAAGGAAGGAACTGTTTTGGAATTGCATCCAATCACAGGACGAACACACCAGCTGCGAATCCACTGTGCAGAGATTGGGAGCGGCATCGTAGGAGACTCGCTCTATGGAGACTCACCTGTGCCGTGGGACGCGGGTAAGCCTACAATTCTCAGACTACACGCACAAATGCTATCGCTTAGACACCCTCGCAGTGGAGAAGAGTTGACATTCAAAGCTCCGAAGTTATGGTAATTCTCTAACTTACTTTCCTTTTACAATGCAACAAATGGAAGACATTGGGTTTTGCTAGATCTGCTTCTTTCAACGTGTCTACATCAACGACATCAAAGAGGTTGTGGATTCCTTCCATAAATAAGTCATGTGCTTCCTTCCCTCTTTGTTGATAAGTGATAAACACATCGGTTGATTCATTTGTGTATAGTTTTAGTGTTCGAAGCAATGGTGCAATCAAGCTAGACAGCCACACACAGTCTGCAACTAGCAGTACATCTGCTTTGTTGCTGTCATGGCCAAGTAACTCATCAACTGGTGGAGGTTGAAACCAGTCACATTCTTTGCAGCTCACTACGACGTTTTTATCCTTCCAAGCAGCTCTATTGATGTCGACATTCTCTCTCATTAGTGGCAACGCATACGCTAAATCAGTCATGATGACTTCTTTACAGCCACAAATAGCTGCTGCAACCCCAACGATGCCACAACCTGATCCAAGTTCTATCACTCTTTTGTTTTTCACAATGTTTGGTACTTTCTCGATATACCGCAAGAGCAATTGAGCCCCGTCCCACACGTTAAGGCCAGTTCCACCATCTTCTCCGATATGAGAACTGTTTTGGGCCTCTTTTATTATCAGCGTCGTATCAGCAAAAGGTATACCTTCCGAGTCAAATGGGAAGAAGCGCCCCATCAACAAGAGGCGACACCCAGATGATGACGAGTCGACAGGCGGCTCATATGTTGCCATTTCTTTTTTGTACCGTATCTTATCCCTTCTGGCTAGCTTGTACCAAGTTGCTTTTTCGGCATCACTCAGATTGTTAAATTCCAACTCATACAATTCAGAAGATGCTTGCGTTTGAGTGTCGTCTGCAGTAACATCCTTGGCTGCATCCTCCTTCCGCCTTGATGCTTGCGCGTAGAAATCTAATGCGGTCAATGGCTTCTTAGGTGCGTTGGGGTCTCTAGCGTCGGATGCCATTGTAAATACAGGTCTAGAACTAACCGCCAGCCATCATGATGTTCATGTCGGCAATGTCGGGATTCGGGATCTATCTATCATTTTTGCATTATTGCACGAGATGATATGGAGGGAGAGTAGGTGACAGATCGAGTTACTAATTCCGACGTTCGGTAGATATGGTATGTACAGAGCTGCATCGAAAAATCTTCCTGTCAAGCAGACGTCGTCATAATCAGGACCGCAACTGGCCAATTATACTAAGGAACTTGGAGAGTGAATCGTCTGATAGCTTTATTGTAGTGACTTTGAGCTTTTTTGCACAAAGCACAGATCGTCAAATCGGCACATCAATTGGCAAATCAGAGACATAAAACAATCTACCATGACATCTCAGTCAAATCATCCGTTTTCATCAATTTCATTATCTCCCGAAGGAAAATATGCCGTCGCTTCTGGTAGAGATGTGCTGCATGTCCTGCGTTTGGGTTTAGGCGACAAAATGGAAGAAATCCGGTCTGTGAGGATAGCACAGCATTTCCAAGCGAATAATACCAGCAGTCTCAACAGAGGACCGTCATCTATTCAAAACTCACAATATACTCATATGCACGATGCCCTGCGTATCTCGGGGGCATCTACTCCTACACCTACGGGTGGTGGCGGTGGGGGTGTCAATGTTAACGTGACAGATGTCGCGTGGAGTTTACCCCAGTCGTTTGTTTTGGATAATGGCGTTGGAGGGAGTGGCACATCTAGTGGAAAGGGAGTGTCAGATAGTGGTGGGTTGGGAGATTATAGTCCGACGTTCTCTTCATCAATGGATGCATTAGATTTTGAGCAAAATTCTTCGCATCATCCTCCTTTCATCAATCGAGTACATGCTAAAACGAAAGAAAAGCCTGTATCTTCGTTGGGAAATGAGTCGCCAACTCCAATTGATGATTCTTCTGTTGTCGCTGCAGCTGGATCAAACGGTGTTATAGTTGCTTGGCATGCACGCTCAGCTTTACTTGCTCCCAAACATGAGGCAATGACTCCAGGTCGACATGATAGATGGGGAGGTAGTAACAACGCCAATAATGCTCAAGTTACGTCAGCTGCAACGATTGGGCAGCCCGAGGCTATGTTCCTGGCGCACTCACGAGCAATCAACCGTCTCTCTTGGCATCCTACGGGAAGGCGTCCTTATTTGCTTTTGTCTGGAAGTCAAGACGGTCTTGTGAAGCTCTGGGATCGAAGAGCAACTACTTCATCAGTCGCAAATGCTTCAAACAATATTGTTGCCAATCGATCTACATGGTTTGGTTTTGGTGGCAGTAGCAACACAAAGCAGGTGCCAAATCCCTTTACTCAAAGTACCACAATTACGACTGCGACTTGGCATTGCGTTTCAACATACCAACCAAAGTGTGAAGCCGTTCGAGATATCAAATGGAGCCCTTTCATTGATGATGTTTTTGCCATGGTAGCAGGAGAGTGGCTGCTGACATATGATATACGTTTTCCTAATAGGCCAATCATGAAAGAAAGTGCACATGCTGGGGAAGCGACATCGGTGGACTGGCACCCAACTCATAAATACAAAATTGCAACGGGTGGCTCACGTGACAGATGTGTGAAGGTGTGGAATATTGAAAGTGGATTGAATGTTGACAAGCAGGATGACGCATCTGAGAATTTGAAAACGAACTCTAATTCTTACATATCCGACAGTGAATCGGTATCAATCACCTCTAGTGAAGGAGTCAATGTCGCAAATCCAAGGAAGGATACTGACATCGGCGACATTCGTGGAATACAAACTGCTAACCAGGCTACTCTATGTTCAATTATATCATCTGGTTCCAACTCTCCTATCAAACGAATAGCATCCGGAGACAGGTTTCGAGCAAGAAAGAATCTACCTCTACATGTTTTGGCAATCTCTAGCCCGGTCACACGTATACGGTGGAGACCCCCAGAAGAGGCAAATGACGACGAAGATAATTATCATGAGTCCATGATTGCTGTGGCAACATCGCCAATATCTGGTGCCAATGCTGGAGGCAATGGAGTGATTGGATTGTGGTCTTGTCACAGACCGTTCATGCCAGTCAGTGTTTGTGAAGGTCACGTAGATGGAGCCGTTGTAGACTTTGCGTGGGCAACAGAATCAGAAGAGGCAAACTTCGAAAGGAAGTGGCAGACTGTTATTACTGTGGGTCGAGATGGGCAATGTCTCATGCAAAACTTCTCGCTAGGTCACTTTCCAATCAGCGAAGTCCCATGCTCGACTTTTGCGCTCACAAATCTATCACCTTTCCAACCGGGCTTTGGGAGTTTGCAGATAATTGCTGTTCATCAACATGTAAATGCTGTTGGAGTTGTACGAGGGAATACTGCCCCTTCGCCTATTTCTAATTCGGAACTCGCGTTTTCTGTAACAGACCAAGGGGATTTGAAAGATCTTTCAGGAGAAGTGCCATTGCCAGACAGCGGCAGTGGTATAGATATTGCCCCAGAGGTCACGCACTTGAGCCGTTTTTCCGAGATGTATGTAACAAAGACAGGCGGCGGAATTCAGGCAAAAGTAGATGCATGCAATCACAATGCAGTTGTTGCCGAGAGGCTTAACCGAACAGCGTTGACACAGATGTGGAAAACACTTGCTATTATATTGAAAGGATCAGGTCTTGACTGCATTCCAAGCAGTTATTCGTCTTTGCCAAAGAATCCAATGGCACATGTGTTCATACCGACGCTTCGAAGGCTACTTTTCCAGAGAGCTGATGCGGGAGATGTACAAAGTTGTGTTGTTCTCTGCGAACTAATGGATGTGATTGTGCCTCCGGTTACAGCAGGTGGTCTGGCCAAGTCTAGGCTGCCGAATCTTAGCATTGATGTAGTGAGAGAATGGTACCTGTCCTACATTGACCTTCTCCAGCAGATGTGTCTATTTACTCAGGCAGCAAGTCTCATCAAAAACTGCAATGACCCCGTAGTAGGCTCGCTCAATCAGCAATCAACAACAATCCACGAGTCATGTCCTGTTTGTGGAAAACCTTTACAAGGTGGGAGCAACAGTTCATGTAAAAGCTGTCGACGAAAGGTCGGAACATGCTTCATATGCCACGAATCTGTAAAAGGAATGTTTGTATGGTGTCCTGGGTGTGGTCATGGCGGACATTTGGATCATGCATTAGAATGGTTTGGAAAGAATGAAGTATGCCCAACTGGCTGTGGCCACAAGTGCAACCTATTTCCGAACAAATAACTTAATCTGACGATTTAGACTTTAATCTTGACTGGCCAAGGAACGCAAAGTGCTTTGGGGTGCTTATCATTGCAACTTGCAGCCTTTTGCTTCTAACATCGCTTCCATTCGTGGTGCGAACTTGATTCTCTTTTGTACCATTAGATTGAGATTTGGCTCTGGCTGCCAGTGCGTTTAGAACGACGTAGTTGACAACACTACCTAACGCAATGGTGCTCCAGAATGCTATAGTTTTGCTAACTCCGAATCGCAGCAGATATGCTTGAAGAATTGTTGAGCCGCATAGTGTCCCGAAGTAAGCAGTGTACGCAGTAGCTAGTGATGATAAGTACATGTCTCTCGTAGCAATTGTGTCTAATCCAAATACAAGTAATGCGTTAAGGAAATGTTGTACTACTATGTCAACTAGATATGCAACGAAGAAGCTCACACTTTCGGCATTGGTGGCAATGGTCTTTGATGCTTTGATAAAACACTGCTTTTGAGACGCTCCGATTATAATCGGGAGGAATGCAACATCAAGCCCGAAAAAAATTGCATTGCCTATTAAGCCTGATGTCGCAAATCTAATAGCTGAATTTTCCGCCCAGTAACTCCGCATGGAAGCGACTGCGTGTGGAGCAGTAAGAGTAACTGCAAGCGAGGTTGATGGTGCTAACATGGTTGGGTATTGCTCATGGTGGTTCAACCAAAAGAACAACGTTGTTTTTGTGTTCAAAAAGTGTCACTGACCTAAGTACACATGGAATGCATACCAATAAGTAGTATTGTAGGTATCTACTTTTGGTGTTCGACCGAAACCTAAAATGTTTTAGATGCACTTTTACATTTTGTTCGTGTTCCAACTTCCTGCCAACCCGTCATCTGCTGGGCGTACGGCGTACCATAGTTGCAGTGTCGGTATTGCGCTGTGCGCTGATAGTTGCGTTTGCATGTACTTGTTATTATGAAGTACGCTTGCATTATTGGATGCAATGATGAATGGTGTGAGCAACGTCCTTCCTTGGGCGACATTGGTCTTGCAAAGTGTCTCAGTAATTTCATACCCAAGCAAAATCTACTTCAATTATACGATGAGTACGCAACTCGTTCAAGTATTCTGAGCTCCCTCGAGCGGTTACTAGATCGTAGAAATGAGAATAGAAATGAGGATACAGAGGACTCATTATTGTTTTATTATGGAGGTCATGGCATTCGTTCTCTGTTCTGCACCCATACTGGCAGCGGCGAGCCGCAGATAAAGCACTCTGATATCATCGAATTGTTGGAGAGAAAGTTTCATTCTGGTGTAGCATGGATTATTCTCGATTGTTGCTATTCGGGTAGCTTTGGAGAAGCAGTATTGGAACACAAGGCAAAAACAAACAAGTTAACTGTCAAATACGGCTGTATCATGTCAGTGGCTCCAGATGACAAGGCTGGAATGGAGTGGACTATGACGGAGTTTTTAATAAAGGCTTTCCAAAGTGAGTTGCTGCTTTCCAGTGATGAAGAAGATGGCAGAGGCCATTATATGTTATCAACTAGCAAAGGAAAACATCCAATAAAAAACAATTCTATCCATCTAATCACCGAAAGGCAGGTAAATGCCTCTTCACGACATCCAAGTTGGGAGCAAGTGATAGATTTCCTCGCAGATGAAATGGCTCGAATAAAAGGAGATAGATTGACGACCCTTTTCATTGGGGAGGGAATGGATGATGGAACCATTCTAAAGAAGCCATGTATATTTGGACGAGATGAAATAGAGCAACATCGATACGAACAGTCTGAACATGGCATCATACCTCGTAATTTGACCTGGACTGACAATGACTTCTTTCATCGAACCAAATACGCCATAAATGATGAAGTTGATGTCAAATGGTGTGGTCATGTGAAGGCAGCGAATAGTTACATGATAGGATGGTTTCCTGCTTGCATATGCCATCTTGACGAACACAGCATCCTTCTGTCCTTGCGCGATACAATCACTGAAATCAGCTGGAAGGTCACCCTTCCACTCGATTCACCACTTATTCTAGCTGGGTCTCCTTTTGGGTTTGGTTTTGATCCACAAGATTGCACTAATGCTGTGTCAAAGATGGCAGAACGGTTGTGCTACTTTGATATTTCATTGCCTCCGTTCACAAAAGTAGATGTCTTATGGGATGATGGCAAAGTTTATGAAGGAGAGACCGTACTATCGTGGAGTGACATGCGGCAATGCGTTGAAGATGTAAAGCGAAAAGATGCAGTTGGCCCTCACGTACAAATCTATTGGGCCGAGGAAGACAGTTTTTCTGCTGTTCCACTGGAGAAGTGTGTAGCAAAGGAGTCATTAACGACTCCTTCATTGAAGCCAGAAGATTTTGCCAAGCTCTCTCGAAAGTCAAAGCAGGAGAGATCAGATATTAGCACACCTTTAGAAGCAATGTTAGCATCTCTTGAACATACAGGAAAGAAGCTACTTCGTGAGTTTCCTTCTGCTGCAGAAAGTAGAAGTAAACGAGAACAGCAATGGGAAGCGTATGATGCTGATGAGGACTGCGTATGGCTGCCAGTCCAGGTGATGAATATTGACCCTGCGCAATTACCTCTTCGGGTCCTTGCATCTCATATGTGCTACCAGCAAGGTGGGGATTTCGTTGCTGTTTTTTGGGAAACTGATTCTACTCTATCTGTGATACCAACAACATTTTTGCGTCCCAGAAGAGAGGAGAAAGGAACAAACGAAGACGATAGCAGTGATAGCAGTAGCAGTGATGACGAAAGCAGTGATGTCGAAATAGACCAAGACGCTGCTGATGTGAGAAAGTACATAGAAAAGAATGTACGAGATGAGTTGAATCAGGTAGAAAGAAATACAAGTTGTTGTCGTCTACGTCTTGTGACGGTGAATGATGTCTACTCATTCGACGATTTGGACTCTAATGACGAGAGTGTAAGAGGAGGTTGGTCACGAGCAACCACGCTAATGAAGGAATTGAGATGTGATCCTTCCTTTGACACCGCCCTAACGATTGTAAATGGAGATGTCCTCGGAGGCTCTTCTCTTCTTCAACATTGTAAAGGATTAGTTGCCATTGAAACAATGAACGCTATTCCAATTGATTTGGCTGTACTTGGCAACCATGAATTCGACTACGGAGATGAAGTACTCAAGCAAAGAGTGAACGAATCGAGATTTGATTGGCTTGGGAGTAACGTCTACTACCCCGGAAACTCGAAGTTGGAGCAGCAAGGACTTCCAAAAGGACATGGGTACTTTCCTGGTATTCTCGGAAAAGGAACAATTCATACTACCCCAAACCAAATCAAGATTGGTTTCTTTGGCCTTGTCACCAAATCCACCCCCAAAATTTCTTCTCCCTCCAAAGAAGTTGTGTTCGATGCTGACATACTCTCCGTCGCGAGAAGAACGGCAGACTCTCTTCGTAACAGAGGTGCACACGTGATTATAGCCATCACTCACATGTCAGAAGAAGAAGACAAGTTATTGGCAGCGGACAAGTTAGCAGGAGTGAACTTGATTCTTGGAGGTCATGAACACGAGAATCTTGCGTTGATGGTGCATCGAAATGAAGGACAAGATGATGTACGTAATGAACTAAATGACGGCGGAGTCTTGGTATTCAAGTGTGGAATGAATGCTTACTGGGTAGGTTGTGTTGATCTCGAAATCGAAATGAAGACTGGTTTCTCGAATGGGGAGGTAGATGTAAAATCCATGTCTACGAGCTGGTCGATGAATTCGGTCACCAAAACAATCAAGGAAGACGAGGCGGTATCAGAGATCGTAAAGAGACATCGAAAGAAGACCGATGAAGACTCCATGGTATCATCGTTTGGACGGGAGGCTGCTGCAGCCATGAGTCTAGATGACGTCATCACAAAGATAAGCACTGATTCCTTCTCTTTGGACACAAGAATGTCATCAGTAAGGAGACGAGAAGCTACAGGAGGAAACTTGATGGCAGATGCAATGCACTGGTTGATTCAGACTTATATCGACAAAGACTGTAACAATGCTCCCACATTGGCAATGATCAATGGCGGCTTCATCAGAGGTGATCGTCAGTACTCACCCGGAAGTGATTTTACCGTCCGACACATTTTGAAGGAACTTCCCTTTCCACGAACCATGGAGGTATTGGAAATCCAAGGAGTGCATTTGAGGGATGCAATGAGACAACAGCTTCAAGGGAGTTCAAAGGGTCCAACAGGCGCCTTTCCTCACTTGTCATCCAACTCCAGGTTGGAATATCTGATAGAAGACGTCAATGATAATGCCGTGTCGATTCTCTCTTTCAAAGTGAATGGAGTAGAAGTAGATGACGAACAAGTCTACATTATAGGTGTGACATCATTTGTAGCAGATGGCAATGAAGGCTGTAAATCCTGGACAAGAAGCAATCGGCTACGAAATGCCGCATGGGACGATTCGTTTATTTCGAAAGTGTTGCTGCAGTACTTGTCGTGCCATCGTACTATTACCCCTTTGTTGGAGGGTCGTGTCAAGAGGAGATAGAGGATAGATGTATAAGTTGGTGATGTCATCTAATGAGTTATTAGTCTGCTTGCAACAGACTTGATTTGACTTTATTTTTTGTACAAACTTTGTTACACACTTTAGCAGTACTACATTTGTTGTTGAAATTCATGATATATTGATCCCTCCCCTTCCTTCTATACAGGAGAGACCCATTGTTTGTTCATTGTCCATCCACCATCATCTACACACCACAATATCAAAAACCTCTAACGACGCCCACTAACTTTCTGTTGCATAGCCCCAAACGCCGCCTTTTTCGTCAAATTCTCCTTGGAGAACAAGTACGCCTTTTCCTTATACACGTGGCAGCGATCCACCAACGTTTGCGCAATTTCCGACTCCAGTGGATGATCTGGGTCAGGATCACATAGGAACTTTCGAAGACGGGCACATACCTTGCGTATGTTGAGTGTGGGTCCCCATCCCTCGCCTGTGAGGATGGCATCGCATATTTCGCCCGTTTTGGTGTTGATGTTGGGATGGTAGGATTTGGAGAGGACGGTGATGGTGGGTGGTTTGAAGGGGTAGTTTGGGGGGAATTTGAGTTTGAATGCTACGTATGCAGATTGTGCAGTTGATGATGGTGGTGTTGTTGTAGAAGCGGAAGAGGAGGCGGCAGAGGCATCATTGTTTGCTTTGGATGATCGTGTTGCCCTGGATAAAATGCCTCCCTTTTTTGGACTCCCCGCAGAGGCACCACCAGCAGCAGCAGTCGAAGGAGCATTGCAATACGGACTATCCGCAGCTCTTCCAATAGTATCGGCCTCATCCAAATCATCGTGAGTTGGATTGAGTTCTAGTAGGAATCTCCATTCGAAAATCCCAGAGGTGGTATCGCCCGCCCCCATGTCGGCGTCATCATCGTCATCGTCATCGTCATCGTCTTGGAAGGTGATGTAGGGGACGGGATTGCGGGCGAGTTGGGCACGCTCTTTGAGGAGACGCTTTGTTGAGGCCATGGTAGTTGTTAACTATGATCTCTGTCGATTGGGGCCACGGCGTCGTGCTATCTTGGCTTTAGTTTTTGATTTTAGCCCAGATCGGCAATGGGCCGGGCCAGCGCTCTGCGCTCTCAACCCCCCCTAAATTGGTGTACATACATAGGAACTCGTACCTAAAGTGGCGCAATCGATCACCTCTTCAAACTCACAAACCATTTGGCATTTCCGCGACGCGTGTTCCTTGAAGCTGCTCTATTCTGTCCCAGCTGCTTTACCACGAGCCTTTAAGAAGAGGGCAGGACTTGCGTGTTAGTCGTCTTTGCAGATCGTCTATCTATCAAATTACAAAAAATCATTAAGGTGATGTATTATCGATTACCTACACATCATCTGCTATCAACAATCATCATGACGGCAGCCTTGACAGTTACCATCACCATGAGTAGGGGAGCTATCTTCTTCCGTAGAGCAACTGCTTTTCAGAATACGGGTCGTTGCTGCGTGTCAAATCAAAGAAAACATCTACAGCTTCGCAATACTATAGCGGCACCTCTTGCTGCGTATTCTACTATACCAAATGAATCTGGACAAGGATTTGAGAAGAACAATAATGACAAGACAAAAAGCAGCAATAATAATAATTGGAAAGTAGTCGATGTACCACTCGTCTTTGTACCAGGTATGAAAGGAACACATCTTGCATTTGAAGATGATGATAAAGTGATGGTCAATAAGGGAAAGAAGAGGAAGAAGACGAGAGCATGGCTCACGCTACCTAACTTGCTCAACTTTCCACCAAAGCCAGATGGTTACTTTGAACGAGATCTATCTTTACCATTGACATATGACAGTGATGGACGGCAGCATCGTGGGCCACTTGTGCCTGACGGTATAGTAGACCATATTATTGAATTTAGCGGCAGCAGTGATGAAAATGATAATGATGGCACAAGGGCAAAGAATTTCGTTGATTTAAACTTTCTCCCGTTTTATGGTCATACGACGAGGTTGTTGAAGGAGATGGATCGGCAGTACCACCTTCGAAAACATGATGGGAAGGAGTTTTCTACTGAAACATTCCAACAGCAAGATGAGGAAACTACCACGAGTAATAAGAACAAGGGCATCTTTGATCGAGTTGGAAGATTTGTGGAGCGGACATCAAACTGGGCGTTTGCTAATACGACTGATGCTACTGCAGACGAGCAAGAAGCAAAAGCATCAATGCATGTGCATTGTCGACCAACGGCTGTCTTTACCTACGATTGGCGCCGGTCACTACCAGAACTGTGTACTGATTTGCACACGTTCTGCGAAGAGACATTTCCAAATCAAAAGGTACAGATCCTTGCACATAGTATGGGTGGGCTCATGTCTTTTGCATGCATGAGGAAACATCCTGAGAAGTATGAGCCGGGAGCGGTAGTTGTTGGAGTGCCATTCGATACGGGAACCCAATATCTACAAGACTTGCACAAGGGCTACTACACAGAGCTCGATCGGTGTCGGCAGTTCAAACCAGAAAGTCAATTCACCATGTCTAGTCACTGGGCTTTCTTTCCAATATCAAAGAAGCAATCGGAAGATAGACTTGTAGACGTTACCAACAGCGACGATATTGTCAAGTTTGATGCTGACAAGTCTGGAATTGGCTTGATTGCTCCATTGCAACCAAACTCAGTGCAAGGCGAAAATGCATACTTTGACTACTACAATCCTGATGAATGGGAACGGCTACAACTTGGTATCTTTGGACCAGAGTACGATGACAAAGTAAGCGACGAAGAACGCAAGGCATACAAGGCCCACATGAAAATACAAATGGATGATGCAAAGCAGTGGAGAAAAGACACATTTAGAGAAGAAGAAGAAGATGAAGATGATGACGTGACACGAGAGCCTGTCGTGGATCCCAACTTTCCTCCATTTGTTGCATGTCAAAGCAACACAATTCCGATCGTTAATCAATATCTGCGACGCAAACGGAAGGTAGTATCTCAGAATACAGTCACGAGAAAGGGAAGACATCCTTTCAATGAGTGGGAGTACGACTATATTAATGGCCGTAGTGTGCCTGGAGACGGTAGGATTGATTACGACGGGAGCTTTCCTCCGAGCTTCATTTCACACAAAAGAATCACCTTAGGATCTCCTCATACGAAGCAGATGTGCTGGGAGCAATCAGGGGGGAGTCTAGGAACTGTTTATAAAGAAGTCATTTCAATGACCGAAGACTATCTTGATTTGTTGAAGAGGAGGGAGCAAGATGCGGAGGTGCGTAGTCATTTACTTGAGGAAGAGATACTCACAAAAAATAACAACAGAGGCAAGTCCATAGCGGCTCGAATAGCGAAGAGAGCCAGGAAACTTCGGATCCGGCGGAGGAGGGCAGACAGAATTGAGATGAGTGAAGTGAGTGGAGAGCTGGCCGTAGCTACGAGGCCAAGGCGATTTTCGTTCCGCAGAAGGAGAGGCTAGAGTGTGTCGGCCGAGCGACTCTATCAGTAGGCTGCATGAGGTTTATGATTACTTAGTATCAGCATGTACGTACTTGATTCGCACCCAGTACCGTTTCTCGCGTAACGTTGCGGTATCTCCTCGCTGTGCGAGATTGGCGTCACAAAACATGACAAACCGTTGAAAGATCAGCTCACAATCTAATTCCCAGCAACTATGCAACACCTTCATCACACACCCCCTCGCCGCTCTACTCGCCGTGCAGCTATTGACGCAAATGCACGATTGACTGCCATGTTGACGCCTGCGAGAGGAAGACGCTCGACTGCGGGCGTGAGTTCAGCGGCGAAACAACTTGACTTCGCTGCGAGCGAGGAAAATGTGTCAAATGTCGAGTCTCGTGACGAAGAGAGTCTGAGCTCCGCTGAATCATCTGGGACCGATGAAATTGAATGTTGCATCTGTCTGGAAGAGCCTAGCGCTGACGACGTAGCGACTATCGATGGGTGCGAACACAAGTTCTGCGTTGATTGTGTAACGCAGTGGTCAGAAACCAATAACGTGTGCCCTCTTTGTCGCACTCGGTTCACATCCATTGAATCGACAGGTGGTGTGCTTCAACAGGTTCCAGATAGGCGTCCTGGTGTTGCTGCTGGTATTATCAATCTTGTACGTGTATTCAACCTCGAAGAAGTTGCAGGCGGCGGCGGCAACGAAGATCTCGATGATGTCTTCGCTACGTTGCGTCAACGAATGGTTGAGCTGCATCAACAACAAATGCAGGTACTTCGCCAACAATCGGCTGAACTTCAACAGCAAACAGCTGAAATTCAAGAGCAAACCCGCACCCGCATCCAGGAATCATCAACACGTGGAATGTGGAATGAGCTCGACCCGGAACGTGCTGCTGAACGAATTGTGGTACGACCCATTACACTGCAAGGGATGGTTCAACGTCGAGCGGAACGAGCTGCGGAACACGCCGAAGCGAATGCAGAACTTAATCAAATGCTCGATAACCTCCGCTTTGGGTGAAAAAATTAGGCAGATAAATTGTTACTTAACCAAACTGAAACCCAAAGGAAAATGGAGCAGTATTGTTAACTTTCTCAACTTCTGCAGTCTTGGCTGTTTGCTCTCCTACCTTGTCAATATAACAAAAAGCCACGATGCAGTATCTAATCCCGCTGACAACTGGGTCACCACTGTGGAGGAGACTGCCGCCTTCAAAGCTCACCATCCCTCCCACTGTTGGTGATAGCACAATACCTAGTTCATGAATATACGTACCACCACCCTTAAACTCCGAGTTGAGCGCGATAATGAAGCTATGCGAGGACTCATCAAGGTGAGGTGGCAAATATCTCTGCTTGGAAGAATCGTACCTAACAACAAACGCATCATGAATCAAAATTTGCCGATTGTCACTGAGTTTGAGCTGTTGACGCAGCAAGGGTCGTATTCTGCCAGACCATAACTTCTTTTTGAATAAATGATGCAACTTTGGTATCTCATGGATTGGTATATCAGTTGTTGGTACTGCGTAGTGTCTCGTTGTTGTCCAGCCAGTGGACAAGTTGCAATGTTCTTCTGCAGTCTCTATGATAAATTTACATTCATCCTCTGATAATAGTGGTGTGGCCTTGCTAGTAACGAAACATTTTCCATTCAGATGGGTCGAGTATTGAATGTTGGAGCTGCTGCTACTACCATCTATTTCATGATTGTCATCAAGTGAATCGACTGTTCCATACACTCGTTGCTTGTCGACATGAAGGGCAATCTCAGGATGATCACTGCACTTTGAACCTGCTTCTTTCCATAAACGCTGCGCGCGTAGAAAGTGCCCATTGCAATGTCCTTTGTCACCAAATGAATTCGACGCAGTGCCCAGCACCGCAGCAGCTCTGGCGTGAAGAACATTTCCATCACAAGGATGGGACTCAAGTATCAATTCATACAATCCAATTGCATCAGCGAAACGTCCATGTTGCATTGCCAAGTCTGCCAGACTCTTCAGCTGAAGTTGGCTGAAAGGAAGAGTGCCACTTTTGTTTCTCGTATTGTCAATTTCATACCGACATCGTGTGCACGAGCATGTAAAGGCCGATCCAAACAACTTCTTCAGCTCAACTGCACGTGATCTGGCGTCACCTTCTAAGTAGCCTAATGCAGAGTAGGAATTCAGATTTCCTTCTTCAACATCATGTAATGACAGCCATGAGAGGCTGTCCAATGGTGAGCTAGGATCTTGTACATCAAGCATTGCTACCGGACAACAGGAGTGTTGCATCTTTCTATAAGCCCAAGGCGAGAACACAAAGTATGTCCGCCCAAGATGTGATTGTATTTGACTGACTCCTTTCCCTTCTTCTAGAGAAGCAGCGTTTGATAGCCAATGAGCTGTATGGGCTGCGTTTCGCCATCGAATGATACTTTGCTGATCTGTGCTTGTTTTCGATTGAGCATGTCTATTGATTGGGAGGCAAGGATGCTCCAATATGTCCAAAGCCAAATCCCGTTCAACAAACGACAATTCATCAGCTGATAACAAAGTATCCTTTGAATATTGTATCAGCGGATGATCTGGGAGTGTCACTCGACTTATACATTGCCGTTTGATACAAAGATAAGTCTGACAAAACATCTCATAAGACATGAATAGTCGTTTTGATGTATCAGTATCATTGCTTCGCTCTTTTGACTGCAGCAACATAACTATACTCCAATGAGACCTTGCCATTGTCCACAGCTCCTCAGTCAGTGATTCTTCATAAGCACTGCCATATTGATGCGCATTACTACTAAATGATTGCAAAAAGTTGTCTACCCACCACGGTGATACAACCGATATAATTGTTGTTATGAGCAAAGCACACTCTTCCAAACCAAGGTTATTTCCGCACAGAACACGCAACTTTGTTTCAATTGCAGCAAGAGATTGGACAGCTTCTTTAGCCAGATCAAGATCATCTGCAACGTCATTGTTTGTATTGGAATCTGTTCCTTGAAAGCGGTTTCGACAAAAGAACAATTTTGGTGGAGGCATCAATAATTTTGTTTCAGCATCTCTGCTGCATGATGTTGGATCATTTGCTTGCATTTTTGTTGCGTCATCATCATAAAAAGCGCATTCCGCCCGAGTTCGACATTTGTCACTACAAAACATCGACTCGCAGCATGGGTACGTATTGTTCTTGTCAGAGGTATCATTACACCACCTACACGGCAAGGGAGATTGACATGTGATGTGTCTCTCGATGAATTTTGGTAGAGCCTCTGCAACTGATTCTTCTTCACATGATGTGTACATCAGATTCTTCCCACAGACGTCACATTGCCGAATTTCATCAAATAACAATCTTTCTAGTTTGTTGTTGTTGTGATGGCTCAGTTTCTGCCTCTTGCGAGATACATTATTGTCGTGTTCTTGTTTGCTTCGATCACTACCACAAGAGAGCGCCCCCCTGGTCCACGAAGGAATCAAACACCAACCTACTGCACACCCTTTGTCGGCTGTATCGGTGAGTGGCTTGTGCGTTCCTTTTGAAATCATGGTGAAATGTTATGGTTGGTTGTAATAATCTTGTGTGGCGTGGAAAAGCGCCATTCGGTAGATAACAGTATGCTGGCCTAAGTACAACAACTTACCTTTCTCTAGATAACAGTACCATAATTCCTACGTTCAGCGGAATCATTTTTGATGCTTTCAATTTTTTCGACATGAACCCAAAACAAACAGATGAACCATGGCAAAATCCAGTACTAAAGACGACACAGACGCTGTCAATGACGCCCATATCAATGATGATACATCAATGAAAGAGATGTCAGCCGCAGAGGAAGCTAACAAAGTCGGCGCCGCAGCCAACGACACAAATGATACTGATGTACCAATCGAGGAGGATGAAAATGACACAAACAATGAAGACAAAGTAGTCGAAGAGGCTGAAAGGGCCAATGACGATGACGAACACGATGACGATGCAGCTAGTAAGTCATCTGAGAAAGACGAAGAAAATAAAGATAATGACAACGAAAAAGATAACAAACCAAACAGCAAAGACAACAATGACGGCACACCATCCAAAAAGCGACCAGCACCATCCGATGCACCACCACCAACCACATCCAACGACAACGACAACGACAACGACAACACCCCCCTCCCAACCCTCCCACTCAAAAAAGGACGCACCGCCTACTTCATATTCGCAAACGACAAACGAGAAGAATTAAAACAAAAGTATCAAGGAGAAGGAGTCGCCGCCCTCTCCAAGGCGACAGGTGAGCTATGGAAGGGATTGCAACCAAGTGAAAAGGAGGTGTATGAAACTCAAGCGGCACGGGAGCGTGAGAAGTATAGGATGGACAAACAACGGTTGATTGATGCGGGGGTGTGGCCAGAGAGTGGTAGTGGGTCAGGTGGTGGTGGTGCCAATGATGCGGGAGAGTATGATGAAGAGGGGATTCTCTTTCCGATTGGGCGTATTCGGAAGATTTGCAAGTTGGATGGGGATGTCAAGGGGATGAGTAAGGAGGCGACATTGTTGGTTGCCAAGGCGACTGAGTTGTTTGCGTCCAAGTTGGGAAGTGAGGTTGTTACCATGGCGCAAATGTCGAATCGACGAAAGTTGTTGCCGGATGACGTTGTGGAGGTTTGTTCGATGAAGGAGCGCTTTATGTTTTTAAAGGATGATCTTCAGGATTTGATTCATGAGCAGAAGGAGGTTCAGAAGGAGAAGGAGAATGAAAAGGCGAGTAGTGGTGGTAGTAGGTCGGATAAGAGTGGGGGAGGGGGTAAGCCGACGTCTGCTTCGTTGCTTTCTTATTTTGGTAAGGTTCACAATGACTAAAGGCGATGGAAATAGATTGCTTGCAAATCAATGAATGGCGTAGATATTTCATAAATAATAAATGATGATTGCTGATGGGTCAAAATGATCGTTTATTACCTCTTGATCAACCTTCAGTCCTTCTCCATCTTGACATCCTCATCATCTCCATCCGAACAACAACTCTTCATACTCTCTTCTCCTCCAACACTACTACGACACCAATACTCCACATGCTGTTCAATCCTCTCAGCTTTAATCATATCCCCACATTTGGTACAAACGACACTACTCCCATCTTCCATTGCTTGTTGTAGTAAATGTTGTCTCCCCTGAGCATATAGAAATGTAGATTTGTCATTGAGGAGTTGTTCGACTATTTCCATGGCACGTCGTGTCATTTCTCTCGATTCTTCCTGTGAATAATATTGCTGCTGCTGCTGTTGTTGTTGATAGTGTAAAGACGATGATGAAGATATACTATCTGCAACGACATCTCCCAATTCACTTCGTATTCGTTGCATAGCATGTTGAGCGGCGGCATTATTCCCCGATGATAATGTGAGTGCCCCCATGAGTGCAGAAAGAGCATCACTTGGATTGGATGTGTAGGATGATCTTGCATATTGCAGTAAATGAGCAATCTCTTCGTGCTGCTGCTGCTGCTGCTGCTGATGGTGTTGAGGATTTCGTGTTGCCTCCATTTTCATTTGAAAGTTATCACTGCTGTTATCTGCCATACTATTACGATTGTTGGAATGGAGTAATACTACGATTGTAGTAAATATTACCACTCCTACTGCTGCTGCTACTTGGATAACGATACAATTCAATTCAAAATTCAAGGTAATCATTGCCAATGATATCAACTGTATTGCAACGCGGTTGGGCTGTGAAAATGAGAAGGGAACGCCTTGTAACATAAGTATTAGATGAAGTTACTCGTGTTACACTTATGTTACACTCCATATTCCAGTGTTTTAGTGTCATAACGACAGTATCTGAGTACCGAACAACAGCGAACCATACAATTCCTCTTCTTAATCGGCATTCAGGGGTCCCATTCGTGAAAAGCTTAATCGTGTTATGCGAGAATGCGCGAATCATGTCTGCATTTTGGTGTCAATCACTAAAATATGGTACATAAGTAGCAATAATCTGTGGGCAAGGTCATACTTAAGTGGGTGAGTGTTTGCTTATATTTGGCTGGCGGCGGCAGAGCAAGATCTAAAACTATAGCCTCTGTTGTCCGTAAAAGAATGCATGAGCATGGTTTGGTCTCCATCACTTGCATCGTTTGCTCACTTCCTATTATCCTCTTTCTTTCAAAATTTTAAAAGCATACACAAGATGAAATTCGGATGCATCGTTCTAGCGACAACTCTTGCAGGAGGATCTTCTGCAAGGCGCTTGCGCAACACAAGACGTCTACGAGAAGACACATTCATCTTTAACACAGTTGCAGATGGAACTGCTCAGGCAACCACCGCGAACACTAGCGACAAGGTTGGCACATCATGCTCCACGGATGATCGACGGGTCAAATTTATGGATGACGACGATCAAGATTACATGGACATTACGACAACAAAATGGCATTCCGGTGGATACCGCATGGACTGCGTTGACAAAGGTTCTCACACTGGTTGGCAGTGTTGGGCTACATGTTCACCGGTAAGATGCTACGTCGATTCTTTGTCTCCTCGTGTTATTGTGCTTGCTCACATATTTGTGTCTCCGCCGTTTGTCACTCACAGTTTCCGAATCCAAACTTTATGGAGTGGAATTTCCTAACCTTTGAAGCAAAAGTAAGTGGCACGTTCGATTCAATCTGTAAGCCTACAATTGGTCTCAAGAAACGTTGGCCTAGTTAGGGGGGCATTTCATAAAGTTGGTTAATCTGGGGTTAATTGTTTGTACCGATTCCTACGTGAAATAGGCATTACCAAAGTGTGACGTACCGGCTCTCAAAAATATTTGGGAGGTGTACGGACAGACGAAATCTGCCAAAAAGTTGCCTCCTCCGATCTCATGCCGATGGCTCGACAAATTTGGCACACATCGGGAATAAGCCGGTGGCCCTGCTGGTCATAAATTAAGAAAAGTACTAGCGTTTTGAAACGAAAGCAAGACCGTAGGGACATCCTAAATACACTGTGGGATGTCCCTACGGCGGCCGATTTTCGAAAATTCCCCGGAGGTGCGAGAATTTGTAGCGCAGAACAGCCATCACGATGATGAAAATTGTGTTGCTACGGAATGATGACCCTCTACACCAATACTATCGACACCCCTCCCCTAATAAACCGAGCGGATCCCCTCTATAGGTTGCTTAAAATGCCGCTGTCCGTTGTCGGAGTCAGAATCGCCCCAGAACTCAACAAATAACACTCTGGACACCATGTCGGGGTCGGTCGGATCGGCGCAACATTATGGGGTAGAACTCAATTATTGGAATGAAATATATGCACACAGCAATCAACCTCGCATCATCCGCTATATGTAGGTAATAGGCGTTGAAAGTTGTGCGGTTTGGGGTTGTTACTGCAAAGAGCGGCCGTGATAATGAAGTATCTCTCACAAAAATATTCAATACAAAATCACAAAAATCATGCATTATTGCACAATTTAGTGAAGGGGGGCGTACAACACCCAAAAGAGCCGCATACATTGATGCTATAGACTATAATGGATGTAGGATTTGATTGGTAATGGATATAAGTGGCAATAACCTTGGCATCGGCTGGTTATATATTGAGGGAGGAATAGTAAAAAATCATCGATTTTCATGCGGCATCGTTCGTTATGCAGAGATTGGCAGCACTATCCGGAATTCAATTCGCACAACCGCTTTGTATATGGTCTGACTAGAGGGGATTATCTTTATATCATTGGTGTAGAAGGGAAGAAGGAGATACAGGCAATCCTACCCTCTCCACTAGCATGGAACAGAACTCAACGCATGCCGACAGTTTCGTGCACTTTGGGATGATGACGGGTCCTCTAACCCCAATCAACCACAAGGCATCCTTCCATAGGTTATATACAATGATGTGAAGCAGCAATTGCCGGTGTGTAGACTATAATGGAAGCAATGTAGTCCCAATACATGAAATTTCGATTATTTTGGAGAGCCAAAATTGGCACCAATATTTGCAGTTATTGAAAAGGAAACTCAATACATAATATATGGCAGCGCGCAAACATCGCCGCTATATATGCGTCGAGAGATATTGTTGTTTTGGTGCTAATATATGATCATTCCATCATGCTATTGTAGAAGATATGAGCAAAATTGCACGAGAGTCAACTTGGACGTCATGCATCATTCACAAGATATTACTCCGCGACAAAGACCCTATCAAATATTACAGCCGTTACCCATCGCCCCTATCGACCAATAGAAGGAGTAGATGCCATGGGTTGGGTCGAAAGTGTATAGAGTGGGCTGTAATGCTCCAATTTCATGGTGTTGGCATGTTATAGCAGCCACTTGTCAGCTCACCTGCACATGATTATGGGGCAACAGCACGACTGCAGAGACCAAAATATTGTCAATTACCATTGTATATGTACTCCTGTATGAGGTCCATGTATGTATTTCATCATGTGACTGATATTATCTGTGGTAGGCGATGATATATGGGCACACATCCCATGGTTTTAGGCAATTTTTGCGTTTGATGGTTGGCGCAATTTTTGTGATACCGGGTAGGATCCTCCTACACATATCATATGTAATTCCTACGTACACAGTGTAAATGTCCAATACCACATACGCGATTTTCTCCACTTTGTATCTTTTGCCATAGGGGTGCTATGAACACCAAACTTCCTAAAAATCTCTCCAAAGACCCTTATTAGTTCATATAATCACTGGTTCAATGTTTTTGGGCACTAGAAAAATCTCAGAAATTTATGAAATGCCCCCCTAGCCTAGTTACTCCTCCAATGTTTTAGCACTGGAAGGAGAGTATGTAGACGGAGGATCCTTGAGTGAGACAGAGTGGACGAGGGTTGTCATTCCAATAGGAGACTTGGCCACAGCAGAATGGCCTAATGTAGATGGTGTAAAGGATATCTACTTTCGGTGAGTTGACAAGATTTGTTGTGCTTTGCTTTGCTTCTTCTCCGTCACAACAGATCAATGCTGATAATAAGTATGTTTCCTCCTTATTCAGTAACTGTGGAACCGCTACTCTGTAAATCCAAACTATCAAATTCGTGGTTTGCTACTTACCGTCGATCCTCCAACTATTTCAGCGGGAGAAGTCACAACCGAACCGACGCCACAGCCAACGGGACATCCGACGACGACCAACCCAACAAAGTCGCCATCATCTCCTCCAACTGTATCCCCTACAGAGCCATACTGGCCCATCTGGAAAGAGGCAGGTGACAGCAATACGCTGGAAGATCCAAGTTACACATGCTTTGAGCAAAAAGAACGCTTGGGTATAACTGTTGAGGATAACGTATTTCAGGATTACTTTACGATTAGGCCAGATCCATGGTGAGTGCATTCCTTCTGCCTGCTCTTGTACAACATCATAGTGCACAATTCCTCACTTCTTTCTCTCTTGTCTTTAAAACCTCAGGGTCTCTGGTGGCATCAAATTGGGCTGTCAGAGGAAGGATGCGAATTGGGTATGCGACAGGTCTTGTTTTCCTTTCGATGGAAGTGCACCCGATTGGTCAGAAAAGCTCTATCTGACATTCTTGGCCAAGGTTGAAGGTGCGAGTCCAGGATGCACTCCGTCGATGACGCTAACGGGTGGAGGCTGGCCTCGCCTCAGCTCGAACAAAATTTTCCTTGAGGATTCCTACGTCGATGCTGGATCTCTCGTGTCTTCTGAGTTTCGTCGTGTTGCCATTCCCTTGGATGATATGAGAACAAACGAGTGGAGCTTGAACAACCTCTATGCACTTTACTTTCACACTTGCGGCTTTGACGAAGAAGGAAGCGCGTACCCTCTGCTGACCTACCACGTGTCTGATCTGGCGGTCACAAACAATGCGATTGATGTCATCTCCATGCCACCAACAACTAGCCCAACACCATATGTAACCGACGACACGTTGCTAGCGAGTCACAGGTTCATTCATAAAAATTGGTACCCAATTTTTGCTCCTAATCGAGAACCTGCAGAGAATTCCTGGCTAATTGCCGAAAATGATGCATGGCCGATTGTAGACTCAAGTGCGCCGTCTCATAGTGTCACTGTATTCATTCCACTTGACCAAAATGTGATCTTCTCTGCTGCTGCGGATTCAACCATATATGACAAAATCATTGTCGAGGGCAGTCTGACAATTCGTCCTGTTGATGCAGACGTCAAGATCGCAGCTGGGACCATTATTGTTGAAAAGGGAGGTACCTTGAATATATTGACAGAAGAGAATTCAGAACACACTGTAACTGTTGAAATCAATGGAGCTCTCGACGATCAGATGGACCCAGAAGAAATGATGGTAGGGATATTGGCTTTAGAAGGTAGCTTGACTATTTCAGGCAATGAAGTTCACACGAAGATGGCACCTCTATCTCAAACTGCTACTGCTGGATCGAACGTGTTAGTTATCGATGAGGCCGCAGCGTTTGCAGTAGGCGGTGAACTAACCCTTCCAGATACGCAAGAGGGACTCAATGTGGGCCATTGGAACTTCCCTGCTTGTTGCTCTTACACTGATCAGACTGAGACATGCACTATCGCAGCTATTGATGGAAATCAAATCACTTGCGAGCAAACTTTGATGTATGATCATGCTATCTCGTCCAATGCCGCTTATATTACTCGTTCGGTTGTTATCAGGACATCCGAAGCATCTACTGACAGAGGTCATATTCTTCACACAGGAGCTGGGAAGTTTGAAGTCCGTAATGCAAGGGTCGAAAACTTAGGCCGCACATCGACTGACTTGATTGATAGCACGGTTATGGCGCCTGATGAAGACCTCAATTTCCCTCCTGGACAAGCCAAGATGATTGTAAGCCATCAGGGGTCCAACCAAATTGCTCGCTACGCGGTACATGCCCACCATTCGCTGGTCGAGGCATACTTTTCTGGAAATGCGGTGCTGCCCGTTGGCAGAGATGGCATGGTAGCTCACAATTCTCGGGTCCATATTCTTGATAACATTGTGGTTGGTGCTAATGGGACTGGAATCTTTCTTGAGGATGGAACCGAGACTGGCCCTGTACTCAATAACTATATAATTGGCCGAGGAGGCGGTTCACGTGGAGGAGATGACGGCAGATTCTCTTCTCAGTCAGGAACCGACATGGCTCACGGTGGCTTTGGAATTTGGTGTCGTGGAAAGCTGGCATTGGTCCAAGGAAACCACGCTGAAGGACACTTTGGTGTGTCACCTTTTGCCTTCTTCGTCCACCCAAATTTCATCAGTGACAAGGTTATTCCCGACGCACAAGGAACTCCTGCTGAGTTGGCTGGCAAGAAGTTAAAGGACATCGAACCTACACATACAAATGGTTTGCAACTGCAAAGTTACGGAGGATTCGTCAACAATTCAGCTGTTGCAACCTTTCAAGTCGGTATTGATCTCTCGTACTTTTCCGTCAGTGCTGATGATGAAGTGGGATCGATCATTCAAGACGCTTTCATAAAGAATTTAGCACTCAATGGAAGGGGCATCTCTACGACGCATAGTAGCTTGTTTACACTAAATGATGTCACGATTCAGGGAACAGTTGCAGAAAACACAATCACAGGTATTTGGTGTAACAATTGTAATGGCTGTACTCTACAAACACCCAACACAACACTTGTCATTGAGAATGTAGCCGCCAACCGAGGTGGTAACTGTTGATTAGGAAGTCTAATGTAACATTATATTATGCAATAAGTCTGCTTCATACAGGCTTGTCGAACTGTCCAGTTCGACAGCCTTCTACTGATCTTTCTGTGTGAGTGAAAGGATTCAGCTTGAGTTTGTAAGTATGGTAACACCTTTGTGAGAAAAGTTACATCATGTTACACTTTTGAGCCACAGATGTGTTACATTACCTCACCTCACACTTTCACTCCATTTTGATGAGCTTCCATGGTTGTTGTCGAGTAGGGGATCATCTATAGCAAAAATAACTGTGATACTACTGGCCCCACAGTCACCTCCATCACGTGGCTAAATATTAAATAACAGCATGAGTGCAAAGTCAATAAACTCTAGGCTGCCGCCGGAAGTCAATCGAATCCTCTACGTTAGAAATCTTCCTTTCAAAATCACATCAGAAGAATTGTATCAAATATTTGGTAAGTTTATAAATGTATGACGTGCTCTACGACTGATCTAGTCACATTGTTATATTTTACGTCGTATAATATCTCATTGAATTCATTTATTTGTCTCCCCTGTTATGCTATCTATCTACTTTAGGAAAATATGGAGCTGTATATCAAATAAGATTAGGGGAGAGAGGGCGAGATACAAAAGGTACAGCGTTCGTTGTTTATGAAGACATTTACGATGCAAAACGGGCAGTTGACCATTTAAGTGGATTCAATGTAGGAGGACGATATTTAGTCTGCATGTATTATCAACCGGCGAAATTTGAACGAAGGGCAAATGCTGAAGAGAAAAAGAAAGAACTTGAAGAATTGAGGCGGCAGGTGAAAGCGAAGAAGCAACAATTGGCAGCAAATGCAAACCAGACTGAGTAAATAATCGAGGCGTACATAAGTTGAATATATATTGAAAACAAAATGCAACAGAGCAAGAGGGGATTATGAGCATAACGATTATTTTAGATCGACAGGTAATCCCATCTTCTCCAATCGATCTTCTAATGCAGTCTTTTGCTTGCGGGTTTCTCCCTTGAGCACATCTCCCAATGTACTTCCCTCTGCTCGTTTCAATCCATCCACATCCAATCCCTTGTTACGGATCTGTTTCTCCAAAGCTGCCAATGTTCGTTTGAGCAACCTCTTTTCGTTTCTGCGATGCCTGACAGCCATGCGCTGATTGTAAGTCAAAAGACGGAAGAGCCCCTTGTCTTTGATAATGTTGGCATCATCCTCTTCCGAATTCGGATACAAATCAAGTTGGTAGTTAACTGCTTCCACCACTGATTGAAGGACAGCTGCCTCGTTGGCCGGAGAAATTGTGCGTGAGAAATCAAAATCTGCGAGTTCCTTGCCTCGTGTATCTTCTTCCGTCATCATCATCAGACGAAGATATTCCAACATTTCTACGGGATATCTATCTGCGTAGCAAGGAAAGTCCACAGTTTGATCACGACCAACAGCTGCCAAAAAGTCCACTTTCTGTTGTGCCAATGGGTCTTCCTCAATGCCTTCGTTGGCAGCTGCAACGGCAGCAGTTCGGGGAGCAATGGATACAGTGACATCAACAGAGTTGTAAGGGTTACGCTCCAGTGCAAACCCATAGAGAAGCAAGAGCTCAGCATTGGACTTTTGACCATACGAAATGTAAATCTGTTCCATCTGACGGTATCCACGATCGGCGTATAGAATAACCTCTTCGTTTCCATCCTTGAACAACCAGTCTCCACTCTCTCTTGCATCAATGAACGCCTGCGAAAACGCCGAGTGGTTAATCAAATCTGCATATGGAACCATTGCCAATCGTTCTCCAACCTGCAAATTCCTCAAACGAATCGCCCTTGAAAATAGCATTGTAAACGCCCAAACCCAATTCTCAAACGTGAAATGCTCCTTGGGGAACCTATCCGGGAACTTTTCAATCAGTCCACCCTCACCTCCCAACAAATCATCATACTCCCTCTGCAACTTCATCTGCAAACTCCTCGTGGCAGCCACAACCGGACTTCCCTGCAAGAAATCCAATTCTTCATCCTTCCACGTAAACGTCGGATTCACCTCCTCTACCTCGGGCAATACTCCAATATACGCCTCATAGAACGATTCTTCTCCCATCACATACTTTTCATGAATCAACTGACACGCAATGGCCAAATACTCATTGATACCATTCTGTAGGGCATCTTTTCCCAAGGCCTTGCGTGCCGATTTGCGAGTTATACATAAATCAATGGGAATCTTTAACAATTCATCCCCATCATTGACCGATCGGCGTGCCAACAATCCTCGTCCAGAGCTTTCATTGGTTATTTCATCGACTGTTTCGGTACTGATTGCCATTGGATGGGGTGCCTCTCCCCATGTGGATGATTCGGATAGGTAGACGTCGCCCTCGGTTTCGAGCCATGCGATGAGACGTGAGTTGGCGTTTAATTTGGGATTTCCCATTCCTTTGTTTGGACCGAGTAGGCCTTTCATTTTCATGTCTTCTTCGAATTGACCGGGTTTGGTGCCTCCGCCGGCGTCGAGTAGGGCTTTGACCCATTCTGCTTCGCCTCCCTCTCCGCCGGCCATGGATAGCACGACGTGTTGTGGTGTGGTTCGACTATTTTTGGAGGCTGACAATTTTGAGAGTTGTGTTTGTGGTGCAAATGCTAGAGCCGCCATTGGCAGCGATAGCAGCTGTATTACTATTGGCGAGAGCTTCATATTGAACAGGTTTCAGTCTTATGGTATTGTACTGTGAGCAAAATGCTATGGAGACAAAAGCAACCAACAGATCTTCATCTTCATTCTTCATTTTCTGACTTGAGAAAATTGGCGCGTTTCATGATACCCGTGGAAGTAGTATCTTGTGGACAGGTAGTATAATTATCTAATACATGGCCTCCTCGCACTAGTGACGTCAATCGCTATCGCCGCCAAAATGGTGACATAAACTGCGGCATCATTGCTTTGATGCCATCACTTTCCGTGGCGAGTAGACGAAGTAGGGACAGACAGCCGCCTTTTGAAGGCGTGCGCATGTGACAGCCAACACTTGACATCCCTTGTGCCTTGAACAGATTGAAAGAACCATGTCATAACTATTGCAGCATCCGACAAGAGTGTCGATCCAAATGCAATATCACTAAGTAATAATTCTTAAGTAAAGCCCTCGGCACTTGTCGAGGTTGAGAAGAACATGGCTGCCTCAACCTCCACCGCGCCTGCGGGTGGAACAAAGAGCTTCTTTCATCTTAGCCAAGATGCAGCAAACGATCCTCTGAGCGGACACATCGATATGTCCATTTTTAAGGTCGACCCCAACAACCGTGCGGGGGGTGACACGCCGGCGGTCCTCAAACAACATCTGACCACCCTCTTCAACATGGGAGCCGTGACACCCACCGGACTAGTAGGACAAAATGCCACCCTGTATTTGTATTTCGGTGGCTTCGTCGCAACCCCATCAGTTATAGGCCGTACCTCCACCATCGAAGGTGACTTCGTGGCCCAGCTTGGAGATGTGGACAACAGCGGTCAATTCTTTGAGTACAAATTCAGTGCCGCCCCTTTTAACTTGATCCATCACAATGTGACATGCGCTTCCGCCGACGTAGCGAAAGCAGCCGCCCAGGTCCATGCCGCGGGCACACCATTTGTCTTGGGCCCCTATAATGCTGGAGATGCCGACACTTCAACTGTAGCCACCCGAAAATTCTTCGTGGTGCCATTCTTCCTGGTGAAGCACTTTGTTGCTATTAACCCCGATGCCGATGTCGTCCTGGAGTTCTGGAAAACCATCTACCCTGTCATCGAAACAGAAAACAAAACAGCCGAATGTGAACCCCTCATTAACTACTTCCGAGTAGCTGTTACCCAGAGAGATGCTGCAGAAACTACGAGACAGACTGAACTGATCGCCACAGAGCTTCCAGCCCCCATCGGACGTGACGATGCCTTCTACTTCTACTTGCGCCAACAACTTGCCATGCGCTACAGGCAAATCTTTGGCACTGCCACCACCACCGCTACAGCGCCTGGGCCGAACCGTGTAGCAGACAGTCTGGACAAACAGAATGAGATCCAGGAAAGGGCGCTCAACGCAAAGTTGGACAAGCAGGCAAAGGATGACCTTGACAAAATGATCAAAGCTTGTGGACAACCTGCACAATTGGAGTATCTCATGAACATGTGTAATGTCACCCAGTTGGAGAATCTCCCGGACACTCTGGCGCTCATCCTAAAAACACCGGGAAAGGCGGACCAAGACAATGTGTTGATCGAAAGGATGCATGCCATTTGTGACCAAGACTCCGACTTGGGAGAGCCACCTGCTGTGCCAACGGGCACCGCACGTAGAGTCGCCAGGCACTTCTGGCACATGAGGAGCTCTCATCAACCTCATACGGGAGCCGCGCCGGGTAATCTGTTTGTACTCCATGGTCCCAAGGATGAGATCGAGACTGAACGTGAGGAGGATAGACTGAACGAACAGGTGAATATTTCCGTCGGGAAGGATGAACAGCGGGAGCTAGACAAGAGCAAGGTCTACTTGTCCACCACAGCTGGAGTGGCCGACCTAGTGAGGAAGGAACACATATTGTGGTTAGCACTCACGGATGATCCGAATCATGCGGTCACCAAGTGGCTGAAGGATTATTGGCAGACCTTGTCAGCCAACCTGGGAAGGATCAAGAAGTTTCCAACTCGGGATAACTATCCCAAGAGCCTCATCGGTGTGCACCTCCAAGTCATAATCTCTCGTGAGATCCAGAAGTACAGCGAGGCCATCCATCAGCAGAAGACACCTGGGCAGCTCAACCCGCACTTGGTAGTCGACGTGGTCAAGGCAGATGATGGATCACGTAACTGGGAGCTTGTATCGGCCGTCGTACCTACGCTGGAGAAATTGTACCCCCAATCTATGGCGACGCTAAGAGGAGGCGGAGAATTTGGAGGACTGGACGAGGATGAAATCACTATGGCAGGAGCAACCGCACCTGCGTTTGGTAGGCCCCAAATGGGAACACCCGGAAGCATAGTAGGAGGTGCTAGCCAAGGCATCTGGAATGACGAACTTTCACAGATCGGAGATGTGGCCGCACCTTCGCCACGCCTTCAAGCGGTGCGCCCAGCACCAAGCGCTCCACGACGTGCTACCCCAGTAGTAGCGGCCCAAAAGGTCTACAACCGCCAATTATCTAACAATATGAGGATGTTATGGGCTGAGAAGAAGGCAAGGTGTGGAACCACTAAGAAGGCAGCCAGAGAGGGAGATCTGCCCCCACTTCCTAAATCCAAGGTGGCTGGCCACGTGAACGACCCCATGTGCCTCAACTACCATGTGATGGATTACTGTCTGGACAACTGCAAGGAGAAGTATGACCATGTTCCGTACACCGAAGAAGAGTTGACCGAATTGAAGGAGTGGGTGAGCACCAATGCTACCAGAAGGGCGGAGGATGACCGCCCCCGTAACAGGAGGAATCGCCGTGGAGGTGGAGGTGGATCTGGAAGAAACGAATGAATGGCAGGCGTGGGGTTAAGAGTTAGTGCCCCTAAGAGAAGTAACAATGAGTTGAACGAGGTACAACAACCCCTGTCGCCACCATCATCAATAGTAGTCCCACCTTGCGTGAAAAAGATCCGAACGGAGCACGGCGAAAATAGGTATGCCGTATTGGCAGACCCGAAGGGCCCCGAGCACGCAGTAGAGCAATCGGCTGTTGCCAAGGTTAGCCTGCCACAACAAGAATTGAGTGACCGAAGGAATGCCCTGTTAGAGAGCAAGCTGAACCTTGGTCGCAAGAGGAAGCAGTCTTCCTCACCTACCCTGAGCAACACCGTGCTCAGGGCCCAAGCACCGGCGTACCAGCCGAGTGAAAAAAGCAGAGATGAACTGAAAACACAAGTGTTGAGCATGCAACTGCGAAAAAGAACTACCAAACTTAGAGCGGAGGCTGCGTGGTACCGACCGTCACAGAGGGCGCCAGAGATGCTACCACCCGTGGTGGTACCCACGCCCAAAACAGTGGTAGACAAGCCGGAAGAGTGTTTGCCGGGTGAGCTAGGTGAGTACATCACTGCTGATGTTGCATTGCTGCAGGAAGTGGGTTGGTCGAAGTTCGTCCATCAACTGAGGAGCCGCAGCGATTTTACAAACTTGGAGAATGTCCACCACCCAGCAAAGCGATTGTTAAAGTTCTACAGAGAGAGAGGCGCACCGGTTAAGCTGTCCACCCAAGCATGGACGCAACAGCGGATTAAGACAGCCATGAAGAGAGGCCCGCACAAGTCCTGTCATGAATACATGGATTTCTTGCGGGAGGAATTCTGGGATATGAGGTCGAAGTCTCAGTGGGTTGTTCTCCCGTACAGCGTCGTGAAGGACCTTCCGGGACTACGCATTTCACCACCGGGGGTGGTGCCGCAACGCGATCGACGACCGAGATGGATCGTAGACTACTCGTTCTCAGATGTCAATGCCGAAACGCTCCCACTAGCAGCAGTCGAAAGCATGCAGTTTGGCCATGCACTGGATAGAATACTTCGTGAAGTATTACTAGCCGATCCAGCCTTAGGACCGGTACAATTGTTGAAGGTGGACATCAGCGATGGCTTCTACCGCATCAACCTCAACGTCGATGACATTCCAAAGTTAGGAGTAGCATTTCCTACCCAGCCAGGAGAAGAAGAGCTGGTAGCTTTACCATTAGTCCTCCCGATGGGTTGGAAGAACAGTCCTCCAATATTTGTGACCGCTACAGAAACCATCGCCGACCTCACCAACCAAAGGTTGAAGTCCAACATCCAACATCATTCCCACCACCTCGACGATGCAGCCGAGGCAGTGCCATCACCAGCACCACCAATCTTTCCACCGTCAATATTACGACCTCCCCGTCGAGCGTTGCCAGAATACAGTCCAGCACCTCGACCACAGCGTCAGAAGAAAGTACGATGGAGAGGAAAGTACGTGAAGACAGCACCGATTGGAACTCCCACTCCTACTTCACGTGATCCTTGCCTTCCTAAAAGAGCACAGCCGGTATCATATGTGGATGTGTTTGTAGATGATTTTGTAGCCCTAGCACAACAAAGTGGTAACAGTCGACGGGTCCGCCGCACCCTACTTCATGCAATAGATGACGTCCTTCGGCCGATCGATAAGCTCGACAGTCCCCAGCGTAGAGAACCTGTGTCCTTGAAGAAGCTAAAGCAAGGTGATTGTTCTTGGGGCACTATCAAAAACG
This sequence comes from Skeletonema marinoi, assembly GCA_030544225.1. Taxonomy (NCBI): domain Eukaryota; phylum Bacillariophyta; class Thalassiosirophyceae; order Thalassiosirales; family Thalassiosiraceae; genus Skeletonema; species Skeletonema marinoi. Next base: position 1,305,673 of record CM060491.1, read on the forward strand.
TCCTGGGGTGGATTGTCGACACAGTGGCGATGACCGTGCACCTACCACTACATCGGGCGGAAAGACTGGCAGAGATTCTGGCAAGTATCCCCATCACCCAGAAGCGCACTAGTGTGAAGAAGTGGCACAAAGTTTTGGGTGAACTGCGATCCATGTCCTTGGCACTCCCAGGAGCCAGACATCTTTTCAGCCACATGCAACATGCGCTCTCAACTAAGATCAAGACCCGTGTGAACTTGAACCGAGGAGTGCACGACGCACTACAAGATTTCCGATGGCTACTCAGAGACTTGCAGCGACGGCCTACCAGGATTGCGGAATTGGTGCCATTGCTGGCATCTGCTGAAGGACATCACGACGCTTCGGGCAAAGGTGCCGGAGGGGTGTGGTTCCCAGCCAAGCACCTGGTACCCCGCAAGGGGTACAAGAATGCACCAGTACTTTGGAGACTCGAATGGCCCAAGCACATCATTGACAAGCTTGTCACCTCCAAAAATCCGGATGGAAGTATCTCAAACTCAGATTTGGAACTAGCGGGAGGTTTATTGCACCTTGAAGCAATTGCACAATGTTTTGACGTTCGAGAGCGGACTGTGCTGAGCAAAACTGACAATCTAGCAACCTTGTTCTGGCAGCGGAAAGCAAGCGCCACCACCACAAAAGTGCCTGCCCATCTACTGCGGCTGTTCGGAATACATCAGCGCCTCCATCGATACGTTCCACGCCACGACTACTTGTCGGGCCCATCAAACCCCATTGCTGATGCTGCTTCACGTGATTTTAACTTATCTTGGCCTCAACTCATGAAATCCTTGTCCCCTTATTTACCAAAGCGGGCATCTTGTCAAGTATGGACACCGAGCAACGAAGTCGTTTCCTCAGTGATTACAGCACTGCAAAACAGGCGATCAACGCCGGAGTCTCTGTGGGCCGAGCCAAGGCAGCCAGTTCAGTCTGGGAGATCTGGCAGAACTACTGTGCTGACCTGGGCCTCGACCCCTTTCTCGAAGCCATCCAAGACAAAGTACCAATCCTACAAGTCTTTGCACAGCGAGTTCGCAGTGGCCAACTTGCATCCAACGGCAATCCCATCCTCGCTAGATCGGTTGAAGATTACGTACGGCACGTTGCACAGACGTTCAAAAGTGTGGGGGCCCCGGACCCACGCATGAAGGAAGGATACGCCAAACTTGATTTTCGGCTCACTCGTCTACAAGCTGCATGGGCAAAACAAGATCCGCCGCCGCACCGGGTCAAACCGCTGCCGATCCAAGTCATCAGATTGATAGCATCCTGGGCACAAGACTCGAGCCAGGATGCAGTGAAAGCTATATCTGACATGATCATCCTTGCCTTCTTCTTTCTCCTGCGGCCAGGAGAATATGTCGATACAAATTCGGAGTCCACTCCCTTTACATTAGCCGATGTGAGTCTGTATACAGGTGATATTTACCTGAACCCTGAAACTTCATCTGAGCTGCAGCTCTTGGCTGCTACAAGAGTCACGCTCACGTTCACCACCCAGAAGAATGGCGTCAGAGGCGAGGTTATTGGCCTCTGCCGCAGTGGTGACGCAACTGTCTGCCCCGTCCTTGCAGCAGCGCGTCGGGTCATCTACCTTCGTTCTCATGGAGCCCCTCCGGGCACCCCGCTGGCACGACTCTTCAGCGCTCGTAGAGTTACAGCCAGTGACATCACCCGCACAATCAGACAGGCTGTCACCTTGCTGGGGGTGGACCTCGGCTTCACCACAAGTGATGTCTCAGCTCGATCCCTTCGAGCAGCCGGGGCCAACGCGCTCCTCTTGTCCAATACGGACCCCAACATCATCCGCCTCATCGGCAGATGGAAGTCAGACGAAATGTTACGCTACCTCCACGTGCAGGCAGCACCTCTCATGGCAGATTATGCCAAGAGAATGCTCCAAGGGGGACACTACACGCTGCTGCCCAGCGCGCAGCAGCCCCTCCCCCCGCAGTTGCTTCCTGATGGGAACCTGGTACCTCTCCACTAACCCACTGCCTCCTTTCCAGTCTTGGCCGCTGGTTTTCTTGTGTTAGTGATGACGTGGACGTACCGCTTTCCTGCCTAATTCACCCCTTGCGGGCCGCCGTTCCGATAAGCCGTCGCACGCAAGGGCCTCAGCCGCCCTCGTCAGCCGTGCCATGCCCGTTGAACCTCAGTCGGCCCCGACCCACAGCCTGAGCGCCCTCCCCAATGGGTTGAGAATAAGACGCTCGGCCAGTGGCTGCTTTTGAGCAGCCCCATGTTGTTTACCCGTCCCGAGACGGGTGTCCCCCAAGTGTCTGCGACGCACGGTTCCCGTGCTCTCAAGGTGCGCTGGCATGGTCTTCCCCTTGTGAAGACCAACCCACCTCACCTATTCTTCGCTCCGCTCAGTGTACCCACCCATACCCTCCCTTTATGGCCTAATGGCGGCCCAGAGCCCAGCTCCCAGCCACACCACACCGTGTATCCCAACCTAGTTGGAGTGCAAAGTGTGCTGCTGAGAGCAAACTCGGCTCTGGGGACAGGATTGGAAGGGCCTTCCTAGTAAAGTCCCAATTTCCTGCCACTTACGGTACTGAGTATCTACTGTACACAAGCATCATACCTACATACGAGAACTCGCCTCGAAAGCGGACAAAGTCCACTTTCCGTGGCGAGTAGACGAAGTAGGGACAGACAGCCGCCTTTTGAAGGCGTGCGCATGTGACAGCCAACACTTGACATCCCTTGTGCCTTGAACAGATTGAAAGAACCATGTCATAACTATTGCAGCATCCGACAAGAGTGTCGATCCAAATGCAATATCACTAAGTAATAATTCTTAAGCCCACCCACCCACTCCTCGGCCCAGAGCCCAGCTCCCAGCCACACCACACCGTGTATCCCAACCTAGTTGGAGTGCAAAGTGTGCTGCTGAGAGCAAACTCGGCTCTGGGGACAGGATTGGAAGGGCCTTCCTAGTAAAGTCCCAATTTCCTGCCACTTACGGTACTGAGTATCTACTGTACACAAGCATCATACCTACATACGAGAACTCGCCTCGAAAGCGGACAAAGTCCGCATAATACTTGCTCGCAGCCTCACCATCGGCCGCGTCATAACCATCACTGCATCTTTGATAACCTAAGTAGTGAATCATGACCAAGAATCTGCTTCTTCCGCTGGCTGCCACCGCTGCTCTTGTGCACTCATTCACAATAAATAATAATCATAATAATAATGTCGCTCGAGGAAATGCACCAATAGTGTCTCCATCGGCTATATTTTCGACTACGGATGAAGCAACAACAGCCACGCAACAACAACAACAACAAACAGATGAAAGTAATATATCATATGTCGTAGCTCGTGGTGATGGTTCCTCTGGTGGAGGTGGTGTACCCATGAAGAAGAAGAAAGCATCCACAGAATCTACATCAATTGCAATGAATGAAAGTAACAATAACAATGTCAACGACGACAACAACAACGAAGAAGAAGATGACGGCCTCGTCCGACCAAAAGTAGGAGCACCCATGCCAAACGGTCGACCATCCTGGTTTCACGTCCCCGCCCCCTCCCAAGACGTCGCATCACGATACCAAGAAGTCAAAGAAAGTCTCTCCGATCTATCCCTCCACACTGTCTGCGAGGAGGCACAATGTCCCAACATTGGTGAATGCTGGAATGGCGGTACAGGCACAATCATGCTCTTGGGCGATACCTGTACACGTGGGTGTATGTTTTGTGCCGTCAAGACGGATCAAAAGCCGCCCGAGCCGGATCCATTTGAACCGTTCAAGACGGCGGATGCTGTGGCCAAGTGGGGAGTGGATTATATTGTGTTGACATCGGTGGATCGTGATGATATTGCGGATGGAGGTGCTGGACACTTTGCCACTACTGTGGAATTGATGAAGCATAAAAAGCCGGAATTGCTGGTGGAATGTCTTGTGTCGGACTTTCGGGGGGATGAAGCTAGTGTGGAGACGTTGGCGAAGTCTGGGTTGGATGTGTATGCTCACAATGTTGAGACGGTGGAACGATTGCAGAAGTTTGTTCGTGATTCGAGGGCGGGGTATTGGCAAAGTATCAACACTTTGAAACATGCCAAGGAGGTCAAACCTGATTTGTATACTAAAACAAGTCTCATGCTTGGATTGGGTGAAAGTGATGAGGAGGTTATCCAAACGATGAAAGATTTACGTTCTGTTGATGTTGATGTTGTCACCTTTGGTCAATATTTGCGCCCTACCGAGAATCACTTGTCTGTGGTGGAGTATGTCAAGCCAGAGAAATTTGAGCATTTCAAGAAGGCGGGTGAAGAAATGGGATTCAAATACGTCGCAAGTGGACCACTTGTGAGGAGTAGTTACAAGGCTGGGGAGTTCTACTTGACTCATATGATTAACAAGGAGAGGAAGGAGAAAGGATTAGATTAGCTATAAGAGTAGCTGTACAAAGTTAACTGCAGAGCGTAGAATTTGATTATGATTGCAAGACACAGATACACATATCCATTAGGTGTTATCAACACATGCCTAAACAATGTCAGCGTCGTGTTGTCTCCCAGTAGGTTGCGCAGGCTTCACTGGTGCCGCCACCAGACGAGTATCAATATCCAACTTATTCCCATCGGATCTCGATTTAATTCTGAAAACACCCTTCCCTTTCCTTGCTTTGATTTTCTCCGCACCCTCATTAATCATCTTCCAGTTCGATGGCAATTCTGGCCGTTGATCATTGGTCATAAAGTCATCACTCTCGGAAGTCCACAAATCCAACTCTTCATTCATCACTCTCAAAATTTCTGTAAAGGTTGGTCGACTGTTATGATCTTCCGCCCAGCAACTCCTCATTAATGTAGTCCAACTCTCAGGCCAGGATGAATCCGGTTTAGGCCTGTACCCCTTCCCAACTACCAACTCGGCATGCATCTTGCAAGAGTACCCCGAATACGGAACAGTAAGCGCACAAAGCTGCCAAAATAGCACACCAAACGAATACGCATCGACCGATAACGAATAGGGTTTATTCAACGCCACCTCCGGTGCCATATACCGAAGTGATCCAGTATTTCCCGTGAGATTGTACAGATCGTCCGCCAACCTATCCGCGGAAGTAATTCGCTTGGCCAATCCAAAATCAAATAATTTCAATTGACCATCGATATTAAACCCGATATTATCAGGTTTGAGATCCCGATAGACAATGTCCTGCTGGTGTAAATAATCTAATGCACTCGCAATATCCCTTGCGACTGAAAATCGCTCCATCCAAATTCGATGCAAGACATGAGAACGTGAGCAGCAATAGCCCCAACATGGTCCCATCCAATGGCCCATGTTGATCCCCACATCTTTTCTCCATACTTTTAACTTGTGATCCAGTGTCGAAACGAGTCGATCTAGAATGACAAAGTATCTTGACTCTAGTGGATCGGATATGGCATGACCCCGCAGAGATAGGATGTGAGGATGAGATAATGCCGAGAGGAATTGTGCCTCCACGGCTAGATCGATAATCCCCTTGTTGTGTTCATCTTCGGGTAGGTCTGGACGGAGTGTCTTTAGGACAAATTGTTTTGCATTGTTGGTGGTGTTGCTCATTATCCCCTCGTTGTTGATATCCTCGTTTATTATAGCTGCAAATTCAGCACGAACTTTGGCCTCTTGGTCTCCTGTGTCATATACCTCTTGAAGTTTGACATGTTTAATTTCATGGACAAAGCTGAACCCTCCCTTTCCAACGATCTCTCCGAGGATAATCTCCTGGAAGGCCAATGCCGGTAGGGGCGCTGCATCCTTTGTAGTATTCAACGATGCCATTTCGTAATAGTGTTTGAGGAACGTGGGATGCTCACGTTTCACGTATTCTAGAATAGATTGCGGGGCTGAATTTTTTGTTACCGGTTCTATTAGTTCAGCAGCCAATAATGTTGGGAGGTCAAGTGACGGAAGAGACGTATCTCTATCTTTGAATAGAGTGACTCGATGAGGAGAATCTATAATTGGGGTTAGCAACGGCAAGAGCTGCTGTGTGTCGTTTGGATCCCGAAAATGTTGGTTGTAGCTGCTGTGACTGTTGTTGCTGTGGACACTTGACTCTGGTGTTTCCAAGTTCCTACGTCTTAGCCCCCCCGATAATGAACTTTCCAACATCTATCTCTCGAAAGAGGTGGAGGAACTAACGGCGATATGGTAGTATTATTGTGTTCGAGCTTTGAGCCAGCTGTTGGATGACCATGGTCATTTTGTGCTTCAAAATTTGCAGAGGAAATAAGCTGGAGAAGATCGTAGCATCTGTACATAGGAATTAGTACGAAAACAACCTCCTCTCACCGCTCTTCCAGCACAAAGCTCAAGCGTCATGGCTCGTGTATTCCTCTGCTATTGACACCACTATTCAATATCAATTCATCAAGCAAATTGCATCGCTCGACATGACTCGTCTTCACCACCAACTCCTCTACATTGCTGCCCTCGCAGCTACTCTACTTTCCGCGGATGCACTCAACATCATCGGAAGTAGTAGTGACACCACTTCTCACAAGCACATAACAAACAACCCATCACGAAGAAACTTTGTCCAATTTGGACTAGTCGCAGCTGCTGCGTCCTCCATGCCGACAATGGCAGCAAACGCAGTCGATGCCCAATTCAAAGAAGTAGGTCAGCAGGAACGACCACCTGAAGGAGAGTCACCATTTTCCACCTTACCTAATGGAGTACAAATCAAAGATTTCCGTCAGGGGAGTGGCTCCACTGTTCAGAATGGATCAAGAGTGGAACTTACAATGAAGGGCAGGTTGCTCAATCTCAATGGTGTGATCTTTTATGATACAAAGAGTAATGATCCCAATGGATTTGGTGAAGGGACCCCCCTTCAATTCACAGTTGGTGACAAATCTGTATTGCCTGGATTGGAAAGTGGGTTAATTGGAATGAGTCGAGGGGGGATTCGTCGAATTATTGTTCCGGCAGAGGTGGGATATGGAGCGTTCCCAAGTCTTGAACCTCAACCATTGACAGATGTGGAGCGAAGAGCTTTGGATTCAGTTGTAAAGAATCCACGAAGAGATCAGACTGTCATGTTTGATTGCAAGGTTGAGAGATTGAAGTGAGATTGCAAAATTGTAATGAAGAGCGGATATGACTCTTGTTTTAGTAATTGACGTGAAGATTCTTCACGACGACTTCTTCTTTTGTCGAGCCAGCCGGTAGCTGGGAAGAAGATTGCTTCCCCAATTACCATCACTGCCTAAACCAAGCATGAATGCACATGCATAGAAGAGAACCAAGCCTAAAATAACTAACCAACCAAATAACCCAAGTGAATAGGAATGGTGTTCCTCCCACTCATTGCTCCACATGACCATGTGACGAGCGTTATGACCTGCCATACGATGTAGGCGATGATGACAGTGCAAAGGCTGGCATATCTGCTCAACTAGGTCATGAACAAGATTGACGTGTTGCAGGCCTCTTGAATTTGGAGCATCGTCTTCTCCGAAGCAATTTGTCATCATTTCTTGACAGAGTTTGAATAATCGTTCCATCTCTTCGTTATCGCAAGCCGTTGTAGTGAAGTAATACTGATCGTCTTGCATATTCATATTATTCTGTTCTTGTAAATTGTTGTCATGTGCATTCAGAGATAAATCAGATTCCTCATCATCGACGAGTTGTTGTTGATTATTTTGCTTCTGCTTTTTCATCAGTAAAGTCTTCAAAAAGAGTTTGTTACGGATAGAACTTCGATGTCGCATCTCACCGACAATTGTAGCCAAATTGCTTTCACGCACTCGTCCATTGTACTTTTGAGGCATCTCTTTCTCTGTTACTATTGGTTGCTCATCATCGTTATCATCAACACTTTCCAATGGATCTGAATTGTCAAAATGAAAATGCTCAAGCAGGGAATGGAAGCTAGAGGAAAATAATGATTCTCTAGTTGAATCGACATACTCTTTTCCCAACATAGTTCCACGACCCCAGTAAGGCGACATTTGGTTCATTGTCTCGGTGCAAGCGGAGATACCACCCAGTGGATCGCATGCATGGTCAGCGGGGCAGATCATAGGCGCTTCCTCGTCAACATTACTATGTGCATTATCATCATCTGACAAGTGACGATGGTGCAAATCCATATGCCTGTCCAAATAATACCTTGATACAAATGTCTTTTCACAATATCCACATTGAAATAAGTGCACTGAGTTCCCCGTGTACCTCTTGTTTGTTGTTGTCACCGATGATGTTGTGTGTGGTGGCTGATGCTGATGATACATGTCACGTTCTTCCAACCACAACAATGTTCTCGCTGCACGTCCCAATAAAGGAAGTGATAACCCACCAAATTTCTTTGTTCCAAATCGATATCCACGTTGTATTACAAATGAATTTTGATCATTGTTTACAAACATGTCATGCTTGGGATGCAGTGGACAGAAATGATGATTGTTGTTGCTATTGCTGTTGTTGTCAATCGCATAGGCGAGCAATTGAAACCATTCATCATCACTCAATTTATCTTCTGGGTTGTCTACTAGAGGTATTCTTTGCCGTTTTATACTAGTTTTGTCGGCATCTCTGTTAGCAGAATCAATAAGATTGCTAGCACCGCTAATACTACTTTGACTCTGACGCCAGGCAGCATTGCGGCTCGAACCGAAGTAATGGAGAAGGATGTGCGATGCATCTTGACGGAAGAGTTGTCGTGCAGCTCTGGAGAGCGGTCTGTTGCAGTTGTCGGTCATGTCTACATCACATGCAGAGAGTTGCTTTGCCTGTTGACCTGCCTGTATTGTTGTTGTAGTATTCCGTTGGTGTTGTATAGTGGTTGCTTGGTGCTTGGTGCAATGTATGTAGTGGACATAAATTGGCGGGTTGCTCTACATACGTAGGAATCAGTAGGAAATATGGCAGACCCAGAAAAAACGGCGTTCGGTTTGTCGTTGTCGCAACATACTTACACGACGACAACACAACATCAATGGTGGAATTGAACTGCCATACCATATCCTAAATTGTTGGTATTACGGGTGCGCTAGAACTTCTACATCGTTCAAATGTGCGTTTCAACAATGGCAAATGACGGGGGGCTCCGAAAGGTCTTTCAATCCGCAGACCTTGTCTACAATCAGCTTTTGATATTGGACCAACATAAATTACATGACAATTCAAATGTAGCTGCTGGTGACAAGAGGAAACCTTCGAGATCTCTATCTGAAGTATCTTCCTCGTCAGTAATCAAATCACCGAAAATTAACTTATCACAACATTCGTCAGCGTCACTAAGACAGGCAGTGACACCGTTAATCCAATCAATGGAACAACTCGATGCGGCTGCACTGCTTTCATTGAACCCCAATCAAGATGGCAATGGGGCAGTACTAGATCCTAAAAAGGGGTTGTCTGTGCCTCCAATTCACGATCGGATAGTTCCATACCATAGGTTTCATCGTGCTGAGAACACTGTGAGGTATCTGCATGCACGAGAGGTAGCCGACAAGTACACGGTGGGGATATTTATCTTTCCTCCGGGGGCTTCGATTCCGCTTCATGATCACCCTTCTATGGTTGTAATTAGTCGTGTATTGTATGGTGAATTAAAGGTGAAGAGTTTTAGTGTAGTATCATCTGTTCACGATGATGATGTAGTAGAGGAGATGAAAGAGGAAACTTCGGGAACCAAATGTGATTCCTCTCCGTCTAGAATCCGTTCATCAATTAATAGGATCAAAGACTTTGTTAGCCGAGCAGTGCTATCATCACATCATGATCATCACGCGGCAACTCAACACAAACTCCAAGTACAAGTGAATAAATCTCCTCTGGGTGTTCAGTTTTCATCAGATGGAGATGGCGAGAGTTCGGCTATAATATCTGCTCCAAATGTAACTGCTCTTTATCCGGACGAAGGAAATTGTCATTCCTTTGTTGCAGGGCCTAATGGAGCTGCAGTTTTGGATGTCTTACTACCTCCGTATGCGGAAGACGAGCATAGAGATTGCACATTCTACGAAGCTGTTGAAAATGAATATGGGTATTGTCTAACGCCGATTGACCAGCCGAGTGATTTTGATTGTTTGTCTGGCGAGTATGGGCGATTTAATTCGTGTGATCAGTATTAATGTAAAGTTGTTTTATTTGGTGTTTATTTATCATTTTTATACCTCGAATATGTCCTGATGAGGCTCAATTTTGGCTGTGCTTACGCTGCATATTGTTTGGCCAACATAGTCTAACCCTCCAAGAACTCAAGGAAGGGAATAGACGTCTCTTTCTTCTCTCCCGTCACACTTTCTTCCAGCTCATCTACCATTTGTCTCCATGGAACTCTCCCAACTCCTCTCCTCAACACTTTCCCATTATTTGCAATTACCAGTGCAATACCCTCTTCTCTTACTTTCTCTCCAGCCTGCTCAGCCGCAGTTTCCATTTCGGCTTCAATAAAACTCTCCCAACCCTCACCTACAGCCTCGGCCACGTATGCCTGAGTCTCATACGTAGGTCTATCACCAAATCCTCCACTGGGTTTGCTGGCACGTGCTGCCTCGTCCAACCCCGTTTCGTAGGGAACAACGAGAATATTAGTCATCGCAAAGTTCACTTTGTTGAGTTGAGCTCCACGCAAAGCATCCCTAATTGCGCGTCCAGGCCCAGCCACCATAATAATGTGTTGCTTGGCCATAGACTGCATCGTTCCCATCGTAGCCGTTTTCGTGTCACCTTCCTCAGTAACACGAACATTAATGTTAAGATCAGCAAGTTGTTGTTCTCTCTCTTTCATTGCCGATGTAATTTTCTTCATCGCCTTCTTTCGTTCCACCTTGGCTTCCACAGCGGCATTCAATTCCTCACCCTTGTTGAGATCAAACTTTGCCAACACAGCGAACAAGGCCACGGCACCAAAGTCAATACCAAGATTAAGGTATTCAGTGTTGAGATCAACATCGGTTCGTACTCCACTTAACGCTGCAGCAACGCCTGATGCGGTAATTAGACCACCGACGAATGCACCACTTGCAAATGCAGCATAGAAGAATAAACGCAATCCACGAAATGGTGCAATAGTTTCTGCCAAGAGTTTGTTGCTTACGTTTCTATCAATTCCTGTTGACGACTTCTTCGGTTTTGTTTCGTCTGTTTCGTATAGTTGTGTCAATATTTGTCGTTGTTGTGTTTGCAAAGATTTTGACATGTGATGTGAGCTAGTTGGAGGGGCGAAAGCCGCCGCAGTGCCCAGGAAGGATGCAAGGATTAGAGTTGAGGTCTTCATGGTTGGACAAGCGTTTAGTAGTGGGTGCAATTCAGAGCCCAAGCTATGTTTCCATGGCGAGATGGTAATATATGAGCTGGAAGCTGTCAATGTCAGCGCACAATTGAAGCTGAATCATCGGGGATTTGCAATACTGGGCACTTCATTCTGCGCTTTCCGGATATCACTCTTTCGGTATCTTTGCGCACCCATCATTCCAAACCAAGATGACGATGCCGTTTTCATAAACTGCCGATCTTCTTCCACTCCACCTCATTCCACTTCGTCGTCCAGCACATCAAAATGTTCGTTCATATTCTCATCATCGCCATTATCCATCTCTGCAGTATACCTAGCAGCAGCGCCTTCCTACCTCCGTCAATAAAGCCGCCTGCCTCGAGCAAGATCTTCTCGGGGGCTTCAGAAGTCATGCCTTCGAACGTTCAAACTCTAGTTGATCAAGCAAAGTCTCTGTTTGATAGTTCTTTTGGAGCTGATGTAGATAAGAATTTGCCGAATTACTGTGTGTCTGCGCCTGGACGTGTCAATCTAATTGGAGAGCACACTGACTACACTGGAGGTTACGTTTTGCCACTAGCAATTGGATTTAACACCGTAGGATATGGTTGTGGATCTGTCGTCAAGAAAGATAGTTCTGAATCAATCAAGTGTCGCATTGTATCGACCAACAATCCAGTAGCAGAATTTCATGTAAGCCCTTCGCTTGAGGCATCGACTGGGTCTAATAAATGGGTCAACTACGTGCAAGGTGTTGTGTTACAATACTTGCCTGATTTGAAAGAAGATGAAACATTTATTTTTGACTTGGCTATTGTTGGTGATGTGCCATTGGGGAGTGGATTGTCGTCATCTGCTAGTTTGGAAGTAGCAACTGCAGTATTTTTAGAGAGAATTTTGGATAGTCATGGTGTTGCCTACTGCAGTGCGAAGGATGCACCCTTGTCAGAGAAGCAACGAAAGATGGAACGGGCAGTTAGATGCAAGCTTGCAGAGAATATCTTTTGTGGGTAAGTTTCTCACGTCTCTGTTTCCATTTTTACATGTTATTCATCGGCTTCTCATCTCTCATCTTGGTATCACATCCAACATTCAAGTGTCCCATGCGGTATAATGGACCAATTTGTATCAAGTGCAGGTTGCGAAGGCAAGTTATTATTGTTAGATTGTCGCAGTTTAGACTACAGAGAGGTTTCCATGGGAGGTGAAAATGCTTCCAGCTCAGATGCTCCAGTATTAGTCATTACCAATTCAAATGTGAAGCATGATCTTGGAGATGGAGAGTATCCGGTACGAGTACGACAATGCAAGGAGGCAACAGATATTTTGACAAAGATGAATCCTTCCATTCAATCACTTCGAGATGCAACAATGAAAGATGTAGAGGCTGCTGCTCAATCAGCTGGATTAGAAGGAGTCCTGTTACAAAGAGCACGTCACGTCGTGTCTGAAAATGAGCGGACAGTAAAGACTGCAGATGCATTGGAAAAGGGAGACTGGGAGACTGTAGGCAAACTAATGAATGCCAGTCACACTAGCATGAGAGATGATTACGAGGTTAGCTGTGAAGAAATCGATGTCTTGGTAGACCTTGCACAAACATTTGGTGATGGAGTGTTTGGTTCTCGTCTTACTGGAGGTGGATTTGGTGGTTGCACTGTTACGTTAGTGAAGAAAGATTCAGCTCAACAGTTGATTGAGTATCTGAAGACGCAATATGAAGCAAAGACGGGCACAAAGTGTGTTTGTTTTGAAACGGCAGCGGCTAGTGGAGCAAAAGCTATTGACTTGTAGTTATTTCGTTGAGAGTAGATTAGGTAAACTTTGTAATTGTTTATTTGTGTATGATCCATACCATACTATAAATTATATTCCCTTAGAGGACACCAGACAATTATCATAGAGTTGAAGACATCACACCTGTACCCCAATTGTCGGCACAAAGATTTGCCAAGAGTTGTTAAAACGCAAAACACAGCATAAAATCATGCCGCCCAAAGGCTGATGTTGAAGAGGGCTGCCCCAACCGCCAGCACTGCAAATGGGTTGTTGGAATAACGAGTGCAAATTGATCAAGAATACTGGCCAAAAATATGCCTATCATGAAGTCTGTGCCTCCAAGATTTGTAATCTTGGACTATGGATTCTAGTGGCCCATTATAGTCGGTTATGATAGTATAGAAGGATATATGCCTCTACTCAAGCTCTTTTTATGTGTATGGGCCGAGCTACAGGTTGTAGGTGACCTGATGAGGTCCATTGAATGAGCAATGAATCTTTTGTGACAGAGTTCTGGTCTTCTTTTTCATCTTCGCCCACACACCGCTCTGGATTTTGATCTCGCTCGGCTACTGGCGGGAAGAAACTGTCACCGCGCCGCGGTGACACTTTCCAAATTTCACGCACAAAACACTAACTAGAGAAAATAACCATGGATTTGGCCATAGTAGTCGACGAATTTGGTGAACCAAAGTTGAACATGACATCCCAAACAGTATATATATATTATACACTGCTAAAGAAACTATAACTTGCCGATATAGAGCATCTATCGACGAAATTGGCCCAAATAACTGCTATTTAGAGCTAAGAATGACGCATTTCTGAGGCATTCAGCATGCGTATGCTGCTGCTGTGGGGCGAATATACTACATGAAACGTCGACCAGTGGCTCTATTGAAAGCTACTACACTCTACTATCATGTTTGGGTGGTGATAGGGGTGAGGGGTAGATAAGGAGGCACATAATTAACGTATAGGGGTGTAGAATCTGTGCTTTTAGTGGTTTGTTAGTGGTTTGTGTGGAGTTCTCGGCGGTGACACTTTTTTCCGTGGTGACACTTTTTTCCCGCCAGTAGTCGGCACATTTCATGTTGGGTTTGTGGTAGCAACATGTTTGCATCGACGTTGATCCGCCCGGCAGCGGCGAGGCTTGTCCATAGCCGCCAGCTAGCTCATCGTGGCCTTCGGTTAAAGTCTGCAACAAGGTGCTCATCAACATGGAACTGGGCCAAATCTTCAAGCTCCGCAAGTAATGATGAAGACAACTCATCTGCTCCCACCAGCGGCAGCCCAAATAATAATGACAATGGTCGCAATCCTTCACCATCTGTTCAACAATCCATCTTAAACCAATGTTCGGAACTGCACTCGTCAATCATGCCATTCAACACCTCCCTTCAAGGACCACTCGCAAAGAACAGCGACAAGGGCACATCTCTCCCATTCGTCTTTCTCGTTGGAAATCACAGCAGTGGAAAATCTTCCTTTATCAATTATGTCCTCGGTCGGTCCGTACAAACTGCTGGAGTGGCACCCACAGATGATTGCTTCACAGTTATTGCACCTGGACCCAGAGATGTGGATCAGGATGGACCAGCTTTAGTGGGAGACCCAGACATCGGGTTCGAGGGACTACGTCAATTTGGACCGACGTTGATACATCATACACAATTGAAAGTGCGGGATGGGATTCGGAATCAAGACTTTATGATTATTGATAGTCCGGGTATGATTGACAGTCCGGTGAATTATGGTGGAATGGTCAGTAATAACAGCAAAGATAGATCATCTACATCCTCGGCTATCATGGATCGAGGATATGACTTTCAGGGTGTGGTACGATGGATGGCGGAACGGGCAGATGTCGTGCTTCTCTTCTTTGATCCTGATAAGCCTGGTACTACTGGAGAGACATTGAATATTTTGCTTCATAGTCTTGGAGGTATGGATCACAAGTTATTGATCGTATTGAACAAGGCGGATCAATTCAAAAAGATTCATGATTTCGCACGTGCCTATGGAAGTTTATGTTGGAATTTGAGTAAGGTCATTCCAAGGAAAGATTTACCTCGAATCTTTACAATGTGCCTTCCTGTTGCATCAACTACTGATGGCGAGGCCAAATCAGCAACTACGACAGAGGCATTGGATCGACATGCATTGGCAGATTTGCATCAAAGTCGAGATGATGTTCTTGCGGAGGTGATGAAAGCTCCCAAGCGACGAATTGATAACGTGATTACCAATCTACATGACTCTGTTCATTTATTACTTATGCATGCTGTGGTCGCAGAAGATGTGCGAGCTCGTTACTCCAAGCGTCAGTGGGAAAATAGAATGCAGGAGGTTTCGTCGTTAGTATTAGGAGTGGGTTTGTCTGCGTTGGGTATTCACTTTGATGTTCCCCTGCAATTTACTGGAGGCGTTGTTGCCGCGACTGTGATTGGAGTGGGTGGAATGCATTGGTTTAACTCATCCAAGCTGAAGGATGCCGAAGAGCAATTGACATCGATAGAAGAGTTGAGTGCATCATTCCAACGGACTCATCCACAAGAAGTTAGTGAGGCAGATGAATTCTATTCAGCAATTTGGGCTAGGATACGTGACCCATTGAGGCTTAGTTTGTGGAGAACTGGCTTGAGTGACTTTCCTGCAGTGAGCAAGTCCGATGTGGCGAAATTGCAAAACATTCTAGTCGAGGAAATTCCGAGACTGAGGAGATTAGCTTCTCCATCTCACCATGGGTCGAGACATAATTAGATAAACTAAATAATATAGATACCTATGTATTATGAACTATTACATAAGAATTGCTAGCATCAACAATTCTCTTTCCCATTCTTGGATGGTGTCTCGGCAAGAAGATCCCCGAACGGAAGTAGGACTGGAGCTTTTTCACCACTTGTGTCCACACGGAGCGGCTTCTTTGGTGTGATATCCCGAGATTGCTCCTGTGGATTAAGCGATGAAGATGTCAACGGTTTGTGCCTTTTAGGTTTCCCATCGCTTGAATTTGATGACGATGAATCACTTGATGTCTTTTTGTAAGACTTGACAGATTTTTTGTCTGCTGATGTGGAACTTGTAGACCTTGTTGATCGGCTTGTTTGGTTAAACGTCAATGGTGGACTGCCTTTTGATCTTTTCGTTGAAGCAGAACCTGGTCGTGAGCCAGTAGAGTTTGATCTCTCTGCTATCATGTTCTCGCGAAGTCTTGATGTTTTGGTAGTTCTTAAATGCATAAGACGGGTCTTCTCGTTCATCCATGCATCGATGCGGTGAGAATTGTCCAACATGGACTTGACTACTTCACTGAGCATATCTGCGTCATCAATTTGACCCTCATTTTCTTCCCACACAGTGAGTCGTTGGCGTAATGCCTCAAGCTTAGAAACAAACATGGATTGCATCTGCTTTCTGTATCGCTCTTCTTCAAGCAGCGACGAGCTATTGGCTTTCTTGTTCAGGAGCCGTTGCTTGTCCCCTGCTTTTTCTTCAAATTCGGCCAGTTTTGCATTGAGAACGTTTAGCTCACTGTTCAGCGACATGATTCCATTCTTAGCATCTTGTTTCTTCTTCAGTCGTTCGACCTCTTCTTGAATTCGCTTCAGTTTCATGACACGAATGCGGAGTGATCGATGAACTTTTGTGGCGCCAGTTAATGACTTGAGCACCCATTCCTCTACTTCAGGAGGGCACTCTCGAAGGATGTGATCAAATGGACTTGCAGTCGTCGTCTGAAGTTTTGTCGTCGAATCTTCAAGTTCGCCCCAAAAGGTCCCGCGCTGATTAGATGAGACGTTCAACCCTTCCCAAAGAACTGTAAGCGTTTCAACTTCACTTTGGGCCACTGCTTCAGCTGCCTCGTTCAACATCTGCATCTCATCAATGCATGCTTTAGAATGTTCCTTTGAAAGTGGAGGCAAGTGTTGCAGAGCTTCCTGTAAACTGCGGGATAGATCCTCTGCATTCACCATACCACAACCCTCGGCGGTGGCAAGCAGCGCTTCATGTGACTCATCAATCACAGCTTTTAGTGATTTTGATAGCAGCTGTCTGCTGTGGCTAATTGCTTGCAAAGTTTGAAGCATCAGCGCGAGGTGGTCTGTAAACAATTTATTCACGAGAATGCTCCCCTGTCGGAAAAGTGCGCTGTACACCATATCCGATACGCTCTCATCCCACCAACTAGGAACACTCTGCTTCCGCTTTCTGAGCCCATACGCGACAATTGATGGTAAATCATTCTTCCCCACGTGCATTTGTTTCAACAAAGAGCGTAGATGGTCGCATTTTTCAACATTAGATAGGAGCCTATCTGACTGAATATGTTTCATCTTCTTGATGTCTCTCTCACAATCGTCCAAGAATGTCTCGGAGAGACTGCCAGATTTTGTTAAACAGAGTTCAATTGCAGATGGTACGTCGGCTGCAATTTCTTCATTGATAGTTTCTAATCCACTTATCATTGCCTCTACATTCTGTAGCAGTTTTGCTCGTCCTTCTCTGGATGACGCCATGCTTACTCGTTGTTGCGCAGTAATAGAGTGCGGGCGTGCTCGTTTTGGCCCCTCTTTAGTGCTCTGTTGCATCAACTGCCTCAGATTGTCACTCAGATTTATATCACCGAAGTCAAATACCAGGTTGTTTACATCATTTAGAAGACGTGCTCTCCTCTCAACTGCGACATCGAAAATAGGTTGAATTTTGCGAAGCTTGGATTCAAGAGTGACGAGCTCATTGCTAAGAGAAGTGCCAACTGTGGCTGGTAACTGAAACACAATGCCAAGTGCGTCATGCATTTGAGCAAGACGCTCTCTCAAGCTGTCGACTTGTTGACCCTTTTGATCAAGCTGTGACTTGGCATCAGCGAGCATTTGAGCACATGCATCCTCGACACAGTGTTCCAACTTCTCCCTAACAGTATCTCTTTCCTCCCTCGACATACCGATAGCTGCCATCACTTCCTGAAGCTGACGAAGCATTTGTGCTGTTTCATCGGTCGATTCAGTTAGCTTTAGCTGTGACCTCAAAAGGGCTAATTGCTCCTCCACTTTGGAGTGTTGCTCTTTCTCCATGGACAGTGCATCGCGTGTCTTCTCGAGCTCTGTCAGCACCGTAGCCTTTTCTGCAAGACCCGCCTCGATTTTCTTATTCGCTAGGCTGACTTCTTCCTCCAAGTTGTGGATGAACTCAAAAGGATCTGATTCATTGTCTTCCGATGACATGAGCTTCTTACGCCTTTCTAGGCTTTTCGTTAGTGCCTCAATTTTCTCGTTTTGCATCATAATTTCATTCTCAAAGCTGCGCAGAGTTGAATCTTTCCTCAGCAAGGCGTCCTTCGTATTTCTACGTTGCAGCTCTGAAGTATAATATGAATCCAATAAATTCCAAAGAAGGGTTCGTAGGACAGGGCCATCGAGTTTTGAGACCATCTTCAAAGCTGAACTATTGCCAACTTTTGTGTCTTCGTCAGATGAATCTTCTTCAACAGATGGGCACTTCGATCTCAGCTGATCGAGATCATTCTCTACTAGCTCAAGTTTAAACTGAAGTTGTTGAACGGTGTCTTCATGTTCCTTGATCTCGAACAGGACATCTTCAACCACGCTTGTATTTGGGTCTGCATTGTTATATTCTCGTTTCCAAGTGTTGATAACCTTCGCTTCCTTGGCAAGTAATTGCATTAGTTCGCCATGCTCAATCACCTTGGTTGTATATGCTTCTTTGGTTTGCGCAAAGGTTACTCTGTCTGCCACAGTCTTCTCCAACAAGAACTTGAGAGAGTCCATCTCTTGATTAACTGGTGCAAATTGGTCCATTCCCTCAAGATCCCGTTGCACAGGGTTGTTATGAACTCTTGATTGGCGAGAGCTTCTAGCATTGTGGCTGATATCGGTCCTACGCTTCGTAAGAAGACGCATGAGATGTGTCTCCGTCTGCTTCAATTTGTCAGAAAGCTTCCCACATTGAGATCGACTTCGCTCAAGGTTTGATTTGTACTTGTGAACCTCTGATTCCATCTTTGATATTTTCTTATCAGCAGTCCTTTCTTTTCGCTTCAATGCGTGGATCTCTCGTGTCTTTTGGTTGGTGAATTCTTTGTGCTTTGCAGCAGCATCCTTCTGCTTCTTCATCAAGGATACTTTGCCATGTTTCAGCTCCTGGATCTTACGCTCGAGAACTTTACACTTTTGCACCTCTTGCTCTGCCTGCCGATACATCTGCTGATGCTTTCTTGACTCTGATCGTGCACGTGCCAGATTTTCTTCCACCTTCTTCAACTTATTCTTAATGACAGTGGAGCACCCCTTTGTAGGGTCGACCTGTGCTTGATCTAAATCCTTTGCAAGTGCCAACTTCTCAGACTCCAAACTATGGACGTTGCACATCAACTGCTCATACTTGTCCTTCATGCTTCGATACACTTTGAGATTGTCACGCAGTTGTAGCAAACGATCCTCCTGTGCTAAAATTTCACCTTCCATATCAACAAGCTTCTCTTGATCATCCCGCTGCTCGATGCTAAATTTATGGTCGTGATGCTGCAGCTCAAGCAGTTGGTCTATGAGTTGCATATCCTCTTCTGGATTGACATCCAAGATCAAGGCGTCGAAGTCATCTTGACTCTTGGCATGGTCCATGGTAAATCTGGATGAGATTCTCATAGAGGTTGCGGCCGTGGGTTGCTTAATTGAACTTGTGCTACTACTCATGGATGACGTAGTAGTGGGTAGAATTGACGTCCTTGATGTGGTGGGATGCAATGGAGGAGCAACTGAGTGAACTGGAAACGACATGGCAAGATTGTAAGAGCCACTGGCACCACCACCGCCACTCAATTCAGCAACCTTTTCATCAATTCTTGTCATGTAACTAGTTACGTCTTCACGCTTCAAAAGCTCTTCATTCACTTCACCAATACCACTTTGTTTTGAAGTCGGTGCACCTTCCTCTGTAAATCGCTGCTTGATCAATTCACACCTTAGAACATTGGTAAGAGAACGAAGTCGCTGTAATTCCAAGGCGGTAGCATCAACATTACGAGTTGGAGCATTCTTGATGTTTCTGGCACGGTTGGCATATTGTAAAGTAGAGAGTGTCTCGCTGGCATTGGTATCAGAGGGAGAAACACATGCCAAGAAGAGTGTTTGGCTGTTGCCACCCAATGCATCCTGTAGTAAACGCGTCAATTTCGATTGTCGGTAGGGTACATGGACCTTTTCACCCCTAGCAATCCTATCCTCATCAGCAAGAGCATTGATCACATTCCCCAATGCCAACAACCCCTCATTGATTTTGATTCCTTCCCTGGCACGCTCGCCCTCTGCTCCAGTCTTTTTCATCCGTTCACTCCCTGCCAAATCCACAAACGTAAACCGTGATGTAGATGTGACATCCACTCCCTCTGCACTACGAGTAGTCTGCTGCAAATTCACCATCAACACGGCATGAGAACGACTAGATGTACGGTTCATCAATGTAGAAGCAGTTGTTCGATTCATCGTTCCTTGATTGAGAATACGCATCGCCTCCGCATCAGATGTAACTGGAGTTTCTTGCAATCCCTTGACAATCACTACACCGTTGGAATCTTCACGTATTGGAAGGCATTTACGATCATCATCCATTAAATCATGAATATCTTCTCCGTAAACTTCCAAGAAGGAAGCAGAGAGTTGAAAGTTAATTAGCATGTCTTCGCCTGCCGCCTCTTGCCCATCAGTTTCGACATTGTTTGCTGACTGTCTCCGTTGCCGCATCATCTTTTCTGCAGACGCCTGACGTTGTGTCAATAATGAAAATATGTCACCCATAAACCTCGGTATTAGTCCATCGTTATCATTTAATATATTGTCAGACGCAGCCTGATGATGCAGAGTATCATTATCGCTAGCAGCACTTTCATGAGCCTCACTGCCCATGGTATACGTCTTACCCGATCCCGTCTGCCCATAGGCCAGCACCGTAGCATTAAAACCGTTCAGAAACGCATCCAGTAGCGATGGAGCGACGTCCCCATATAAATCGCATTGGGTGATGTTTTCATGAAAGACGGAATCGTAGGTGAATTGTCGTCGATTGGAGATGGAGACGGTTTGGCGGAGGGTGTCGCCGTGAACGATGGGGCGGCCGCCCTCGGAGGATTCTTTGGATGTTAGCGGGCGGATGCGGACGCCTACTCGTACCTGAGAAGAGGATGATGACATGGTAGAGTGTTTTATACTGTTTGTTGTTTGTTACTTTGGTGTCGTTACTTTAGCAGCAATCATAGCAGCGCAATAGAGGCCGTGCCAAAAAAAACGACAACTTTCTGCGAGAATATTATGTAGTTAACTGGTACCCACTATTAAACATTCTTGGCTAATGTAGACAAGTTATTTCTCGTGGAAACCACGGAATGAAAGTCGCGCTCGACCCTGCCTGCAACAACCCGACTTCGACAGGTATGATAGAGAGTCAGACACAAGTACTCTTCTGTACTCCGAAGTACTCTTCTGTACTCCACAGTACTCCACAGTACTCCAAAGTACTCTGGAGTAACTCCGGAGTATTCCTCAGTACTCCTGAAAAACTCCTTATTACTCCGAAGTACTCCAAATACTCCAAAGTACTCCGAAGTACTCCTGGAGTACTTGAGTACTCCAAGGAGTACTCTCTACCCTCTCTCTCACTCTCACTAGAGAGTGTGTATTTCACAACGATACAGCAGCGACGTGATTTTTTGCAATCTGCCGCGTTGGGCACCGCGTAGAAGAGGTATTGTAATGAACGAAATCTAAAGTGGCGACTCCGGAGGATTGGGAAGGAATGTGAATGCTTCAGTGATAGATTTGCCAACTCAACTAGATAAGTAGATAGCTAGGCTCTATGTAGTCGTGTGGAAGATGATGAAGCCCAAGTCTCTACGTGAAGATGTGCCGTAAGAGTAAGAGTTTCATCATTCGTATCATTGCCTGCACAGCTTATATCAACCGCGAACCTTGAATCATTCTTCTTCACATCGTCATCGTCATCTTTCGTGGGAGGGCTACGCTAGTTGCCTCACAGCCTTGGTGGCAAATACTTAACAAGATGAAGACCCAGGCCCAAATGGCTAGCTTTGTGGTTGTGGGACAGAATGCTGAGTTCTTCAAGCACTCCATAACTGCAGTTTCTTGATCCACATTCTTTTGGCGGCATGCAAATATCACTCTCTTTCCACGATTATACGGAGCCTCTTGACGCGTTGGAAAGAGTGGCGGACGGAGGCGGAGGCGAGGGGAGGGGCGGGGAGATTCGCTCGGTATTCAAAATGCGAAAGTAGTATTCAAGAGGCGAACTGTGAATGTCAAGGAGTGTCAAAGAACTCTGATGTCAAAAAGTACTGTCATTTACACGAACGCTAAACATTTTTATACGATTAACCAGTGTGCACCTGTTATTTTGTTCGCGGTGCCTATATATTGCAGCCAGAAGCTGCCCCTTGTTGGTACTAAAGTTACCTAATAACTCCACCCGGTACCCACTATTAACAAATCTTGGCTAGTATAGACAACGCATTTTCTCGTGGCCGACCATCATGCTGGGTGAGTTGGAGCTCTGCGGGTGCGGCGCGTGCGGCCTGGGTGTGATGATTGCAATACTTCCAAAATTAGAAGTAACCAGCAGCATCTCTAAGCAGCGTTTAACAGGTGTTCGTGTATGTGTAGCCGGCCGAGTGATTTTCTTGCAGCGTAACCACAAAAATGAGCACCGCTGACATTGAACACATCCTCTCCAAACTCAAATCGATCGAACCCAAACTTCACACCAAAATATTTGGTGCTTACAATCATAGCAGTAGAATTGATGGCAATGATAACGTCAAAAAGAGACAAGCAAATTTAATTTCGCATTCTAATGAGGCATTGCGCACACTAAAAGTGAAGGGGGTCAATCTAGGCAACAAGGAGAATAAAACTATCCGGGCTGCATTGGTTATTGACTACTTGGTCCGAAACATCCGAAATGACAGTAATCCTGCCACTAGCAAAATATATTTTCGATCCGGTATACCGATACCAGTATTGATGGACATACTTCGGCTTGGTAAGAATCGAAAGAAGGATTTGGAACAAATGCAAATTTTATTGGGGTCGTATTTGAGAGGATCAGCGATAGCTACCAAGATTACTAGTGTTGGTGGGAACGGTAGCAGCAGTTCGAATAAACAGAACGCAAGGAGTCTTAGGAAACGCAATGCTGATGGTACAGCTATATCAACAAAATCTGCTGCTGCTATGGAAAATTTATCGCCATCTGGGCTAATCAGAGATTTGTGCATTAATCTCGGCCCACTCATCCCTGATGCAGAGTTTGTATTCAAGTATGCAACAAAGATTTTTGATGCACTTGCAAACAATGTCAGAAACAAGAAGAGCAAAAGTAGCAGTAGTAGTCGACGACGTGAACAAGATTCGCTACGACAGGACATGGCCAGATGTTTAGATTGTTACGAGGGAGCATGTTTCTACCTTGCTGTGAAGGAGAGTGAAGGTGCCAATTACAATGATGTATTGAAAAAGAAAGCTAGTGCAAAAATATCATTGAAGAATCAACAGAAGATAAAAGAGGTAAAAAAGAAGAACAGTGATGGTGGGGGAAGAAAAGAGGATGATCCCAAGAACAACAATTATGGCGACCAAGATGATAATGTTGATCAAGATGACGAGGATGACACCGATGACGATAGGCCAATGAATGAAATGGATGTGGTAATGGCTGCATGTCTTTCAGAACGTACTTTCAAGACCGTTCTTGCCTACGTCAAAGAATATGCACAGGATATTGTAATATCATTGGATGATACTACCAATCAAAAGAAGTCCGCAAAGAAGCAAAGGAACGGTGCTAGGAAAGACGCAGTTGCTGGTCAAAGATTTGGTGGTCGGTCAGTCATTGTGGAAAATGATATTAACAGTGGGAAATCGAGGCGTCGTTCAGAGAAGAATGTCGAGTTTGAGCAATGGAAACGAAAAGTCTTGGATGCAACCATATCGAAATGGAAGGGGAGCGGAGACACAAGCATTTCAAAAGAAGAAGCTATTAAGTGCGCAGCAAAAGAAGTAGTCCGAGAGTTACAGAAAAGTTCATGAGCGCAATAATGTGGATCAGATTTGTAATATAATAATTTATATAGATCCTTCATCGTCAACGCGAAAGATGACTTCCAATGGGGATGAGGTTGGTACTTTCCACTCGCCACCGCGTACATCGCGACATCCTAGCTCGATAATGACTTTGTAGTACCCTTCTTGTAGCAAAGGCTCAAAAGTAACAGGCATAATGAACTTGCCAGCTGGAAGCAATGTACATCCTGCTGTTTCACCACCATCTGGTCCATCTCTCAAAGTCAATCCGTTACTACCACCTACGTTACTGTCAACGGCATCGTCTTCTTCATACAACTGCCCTTCGTATTGAAGAGTCGTCCAGGCGATTATTTCAGAAAAGGCTACATCTGCAGTTTGAATAAACTTCTCTGGAAGCACCCCACTCAAGATCACTTTCGTTACAAGACCAGGGAAGGCATCGATAACTTCTGCTCCGCTCTTGGCATCTACAGTTACATCGTGATCATCATTCTGAGAGATAGTCTTCGGCAATATATTGGGATCGGCAGAGATATTGACAATGGCCCGAGGGATTGGTTTCGTTTGGAAGAAACCACTAGGAAATGGACACGGACACTTCAAAATTGCATCAAGCACTAACAAGAGCCCAGAAGCGTGAGATACGGAATCATCTTTTTGTTTTAATTTTGGCATTTGCTCCAGTACATCAGTGCGAAGCTTTGATAATGTCATGTTCATTGATTGGGTTGGTGCTGAAGTAGAAGTTGGTGTTGATGCTACGCTGGAATTCTTCGCTTCTTTAGTTCCATATTTTGTGAACTCGCTCAGCAATTGGCACATCGCTTGAAGAGTACGCAATGTTGATCTTGTCTGTTGACATCGATGAAGGCCCCAGAGACGATACATCTTTTTCAAACGCGAAACTAGGAGACCAAAGCTTTTGCCAATATTTTTCCGAAAGAGTGTGGACCTGTTGTTTTTGCCGGATAATGTGCCTTCCGTCATCAATATCTCCGCGTATAATGATCTAGTGATGGCAATCAGATTCAGAGTGTCTAATCTGAGACGTATGAACTCAAGCTGAAAACCGAACTTATCATTTTGTTCGAGGGCAGCTAGTGAAGTCAGCAACGAGTTGCAAGAACTCAGTAGTTCCAGTGACTCCGCTATACCCTTTGCACCTTTCACTGCAAGGACTTCTTCTCCGTGTGCTAGCTTGGACAGAGCGTTGAAATACATGAAACTCTGCTGCCTCGAGCACCCACGAACAAGGCGTTTCTCTAAAATGGCACGTGCAAACGAGTAGTTACTCGTCTGAAAAGCAACACGAACAAGCTTGAAGAGGACCCACATATCGCTTATACTTTCTGTAAGTGAAAGACAACGTTGTAGTGGGTCTGAAGGTGATGCATCAACAGCTTTTCCATATGTAGATGACAGGATTGTTCTTATTTTGCAAGTTGTGGGAGCTGCAGAAAGATCTGTTGCCGTTGCAATATCTTCATCGCTACTGCTTTCGCCCAAGTTAGATAGTCGTGTTGAAACAGCTAATGGATTGCCAATTGAAACATAGGTGGCCAGCTTCCAAAGCACTCTTTCTCGTGCAGAATAGGTCTTGATGGCAAATGATAAAAAGCTAACTGCACATGTCCGAGATTGTCTTGAACAGATAACAATCAATGGCTTCAATGCATCAATGATAGCGCTACTTGCTTTGTCGTTGCTCGAAGATAAAATAGATTGTCTCACATGAGTAAAGATATGTTTGACATTGGACTTCTCGATGAGGTATGATGTCTCGTTTGATAGCACAAGAGCTAAGCATTCCGAAGCAGATTGGACAATGTCAAGCTGGTCATCTGCTGAATACTGTAGTAAGACTGTCGCGTTTTGGATCATTTGCTTTGTTGCCGCTTCTGCTTCGAGAACCACGTCTCCTTCTGATGCATTTTGCAAGCCACCGCCAGTTGAAAACAATACTCCAACCGCCTTCATTATAGCGATAAGACGAAATGGCTTGCAATTGTCAAGAGATCGCTTGTGGCGTTTAGCAATATTTTCTGCGTCAGTGGTAGACGCGTTGCTCAAATTATTCCTGGTATCCTTTACTGAATTAATCTCTGCATTCAATTGTTTTGCAAGCAGCCGAAGGGCGAAGCGATGCAGCTTGTTTTTGTTTCCTTTGTATTTCAATATCATTTCCTGTATGCACAAGCATGTAGAATTGATGATACAGGGAGACTTGGATTCCACCAACGTTTGTAGCAAACGTTGAAACTCAAATTGAATACAAGATTCGTCATTCTCGATGAGTGATGTGTTAACGAGTGCTTCATACGCGGCGGCAGCTTCCTTGTCCGAATGTGCAACGTAGGAAGCAAACCCAAATAAAAACTCGCGGAGTTGGGCCAGTGCTGCTTGATTGTTAGTGGTGGCATCGGAAGTCATGGCCAATTCTTTGCATACTCGCAGTAAGTGTAATCTATCCACGTGAGACAGTTGAAATTGAAATGAAAACGGCAGCAATGAACTTTCTTTGACAGACGCTACTACTGACTTTGGCTTGACGTTGCTTTGTGGAGTCACAGGGCAAATTGCCATTGAAATCAATTGTATTATATCGTTGCAAGCTTGCTTTCTAATCACTGCCTTGTTTGAGCAGAATGTCATACTACAAGACAAATATGAAGCCAATCCTTGGTCCAAAAATCTGTAAAAGTATGCAGTTGTGAACCCATCATCGTTGCTTGACCTCATTCGTGATGCCGAGTAGGGGAAGACGCTCCCTTCTTGTGATGCGCTATCTTGATTCCAGATCATTGCATTTGTTAGCCGCTCTTCCAAGGTGTACACATTACGAGATATTGTCTCACTGGAAGCTGTTCCAGACGTTGATGTAAAGTAGGAGTGAAGAAAATTGAGATAATCACACTGAGGGATGAGGAATGATACCAAAGCAGATGACGCAACTGTAGCAACGAGTGTCTGCTCTTCACGAGTCAAGTAGGCAGATAGAGCTGATGCTTCCTCGAGTATCTGCAGAGTGATTTATGTATTGATATCTGTTAGATTATGAGTATGCAACAGAGACTTGTGTACAAATCATGAAACCGTACTAACCTCAGCGTAGCTTTTGTTATTATCACAAGTGGAAGAATAGACCTCATCGGATTCATACAATGCAATTTCCTGATACAATGTACCGATAACTCCATCGTCACTATCTTTCTCTGACGACGCAGGTGCCGCCTCCGCAGTAGTTGACGATTTTGAATATTGGATGCCTAATGTGGCCGCAGTTAGATTTGTTTTTGCGAGTATGATCTCGATAAGAGGTTGGACATATTGCGATCTGACTTCAGTTGTGGTTAGATCTGTGGCGTCTAACATTGTGCACTATCGCAATCTAACTGAGTAGTATGGTTGTTCAAGAGCTTTCACATCATGGTCTCATCACAATCAACAAGTTTTTTGTATTTTGTGGCGGGCTTCAGTGAGACACCCATCCTCGCCGCTTCTTCCGGCGGCCTCGCCGATCGCTGTTCTCCCAAGTTGAACATGGTATGGTACCAAATCTCACCACGTCGGCCTTTGTTAGGAGACATCATCCCCACGTACAACGATTTGATTCAACGTGAAGACAAGAAGCTATTGGCCGTGCGTGATGCTCTGGCATGCCATTGTGGATTGCTTGTGACATCGGTCTAACTAGCTGCTGGGATTTTATTTAGCGTTGTCCCTCTAGAAGTAGGGTGTCAAAGAAGTAGAAGGTGGATCACTTCACGCTATATCTTGCTGTTGGGTCGTTGTGAGGTACTGATCATTTGACTTCAACCTCATTTGGCATATTTTTCATTTCGATAGTTGGGCAAGATGAATAACAACATGGGGATGAAGATGCCAATGTTTGCTTCTGCAAATCAGCAGCAGGTGAGTTGATTCCTTGCATATATGCTTAGCTGCAACGCCTCATCAGTTTATGAACACAAGAAGACTGTCGTTATGTCGAATGTTGTCAGTCGTTACCTCAAATTTGAACTTGCAGCTAATTTTTTTCTTCACATCATGTGATATTAAATTAATCTTATCTCGTTCATCCAACAGCAAAATGGGGATGAATTTGACTTTCATGATATCTTTGCAGACTACTTCGAAGACTTCAATGCTGATCAAATGTCAAATGCATTTGCAGCCCAGCAGCATGTGCAGCAGGTTGTCGCGCAACAACAACAGCAGCAACAACAACAAGCAGTGCAACAGCAGCAGCAGCAGCTCAATCTCCCTACTGGACAGGGAATTCAAACTGCTTGGCATTTAGGAAATCTTCCTTCCATGAATACTGCTGCAAACGGTACTACTGCTGGAGGTAGTGAAGAGCCATCGGCTAAGCGTACGCGCCATGATGAGAATCTACTCTTGCCAGGAGGTGTTGGCAGTGGAGCAACGATGCAACAACAGCAACAATCACAGCAGCAACAGGTAGTTCAGCAGCAACAACAACCACAGCAAACCTACAGTGTTCCTTCCGGTGTTGGGGCGTTGTCCAATCGTCTTGGATTTACAATGCCAAATACTGTCCAGCAGCAGGTCCAGCAACAGCAGCAACGACAACAAGCAGTGCAACAACAACAGCAGCAGCAAGCGATGCAACAGGCTTTGCAGCAACAAGCCACGATGCTGTCAACAAACATGAATTCAAACATCAAATTACCGGTTGGGACAGGTATCAACTTTGGTACTACTGTGGGCAACATCATGTCCAACAACGCACAAACTGGTGTTGTGGCTAGAACGCACCAAAACTGTGCTGTTATCGGCCAGTCTTACCATCAGCTCACTTCAGGTGTTGGTGGTGGCGCTGTTGCTACCAGTGCTTCTGGCGGTGGAATACTTCCCAACATGCAACTTCGGACGAATCTTGGCGTTGCAATGCCTGGTATTGGCGTGGACAAAAAATCAATCGAGGAACAAATGTCTGCGGAACGTCGGCAAAGGAATCGAGAGCATGCGAAACGTTCTCGAGTGAGAAAAAAGTTCATGTTGGAGTCATTACAAACCCAAGTGCGGGGATTGCAAGATGAGAATTCCACGTTGCGAATGTTGGTTCAGAAACATATTCCTCTAGATGCGATGAAGATTATTGACGAGTGCTGTTCGAAGAGTGTCTTGTTTGGAGCAGAGGGTAGGGGTGGTGGTGCGCTGGGTGGGGCTGTACCCCCTAAGGCTGCAGAAAGTGAGAAAGGGAAGGAAGTTGCACTGCTCAAGTCAGACTTTTCACTCATTGAAAGTCTTACATCGGGTCAGCAAAATTTTGTCCTATCTGATCCGCGTCTTCCTGACAATCCCATTGTCTTTGCTAGTCCTGGCTTTTACGAATTGACTGGATACACTCGTGAGGAAGTCCTTGGAAGGAATTGTCGATTCTTACAGGGTGAAGGAACTGATCCAAAGGCTGTGGATGTGATTCGTACTGCAATCAAGAGTGGATCAGATGCTACTGCATGTTTGTTGAATTATAAGGCAGATGGATCTCCTTTTTGGAATCAGCTGTTTGTTGGTGCCTTGAGAGACGCGGATGATTGCATTGTCAACTATGTGAGTATTCGTGTTCTTTGTTTTCAGGAATTATGTGTTACGTGACATTACATCTGACTCGTTTTCGCCTCTTTTTCTTGTAGGTTGGTGTGCAAACAATGGTGGAACCAAATGCTGGGGCGGATGCATTGGAAGACAGAGTCAATGCGGCTCATCCTATCACGGAACAGAAAGAAGAGGAGTGACGACACCGACTTCGGTACAACGGGACAAAGTGGAGTAGATTTTTAATCAAGTTTTGTTCGTTCTTATTCATAATGCTATGCATGTTGACTCTTACACACAACGTGGACGAAGTCTAATTGTAGTAGAGCACTAAGGTGCTATATAAAGTTTAGACTTCATAGATTACTTGCAACTCTTTCACTCTTTTGACACAAATTTTTACTCTAAATATGTACAAAAATGATTATTGAAGAACAGTCTCATCTTTCTGATGCTCATCCTCGTCTTCCACTTCATTCATTGTACCGTCCTCTCCTGCATCAATGTCCGACCTGGTATCTTCCGATTCGGCTATATGCGTAGTCACGCTTCCATTGGTAGGACTTAGAGGAATGGATTCGGATGCTGGAGACTCAGTTTCCATCTTTTGCACTGCCTCGCGGAGCATCTTAATCTCGTCATTTTGTCTTGCTAGCTGATCCAACCGAAGCATGAGCTCCTCCTGTTGAGAACGTAGCATTTCAAGCTCCACTTGTTGATCAGCAATCTGCTCCTTTTGAACTGCAATTTCCTCCTGCATTTCATCTATTTCGGCTCCCTTTTCTGCTGCTGAATCAGAACTAGATTCCGAATCAGCTGCGTGCTCAGTCCATTTCTTATTGCTTGCTTCCAAGGCAGAAAAGATCCATTCGTCCATTTCCATTACAAATAATACAATTACTGAGTTCACGATTATCTCGGTATTGCTTGTAGCGATTGCCTTGTTGTAGACGGTACTAATCTGAGGGCAAACAGAGACAAAGAAACACATGTTGCTATCAATCAGATGCAAGAGCAATGATGATAAAATCAAACACATCATGCAACAACTTACATAGAAGGCGAATAGTGTAATCGAACACAAGCCCAACCCACCAATGAAATATCGAATCCTTGATCTAAGGGGGTGTCTAGATTTTGATGAGTGATATAACAACTTGGAACCACTTATCACGTCTTTTGCAAGATAGGCAATCATTAAGACAGAGAAAATTGCCCAGCCAGCCTTCGTCAAATCACCTTTGTCCTCACACACATCTGAGTCACGAGGACATTTCCAGGTGAATTGTATGTCAATTGTATCATCTTGCAGGTTAGCTTCCGAAGCCATAACGAAAACAGCGAGAATTCCCACCTGCAAGCCAAGTGTTGTCACAGCTGTAAGCCAACCAACGACCTGGTTTGTTACAAAGTAGGAATACACCGAATTTTTGCCGATGGTACTTAACGCATACTTGTCATCTTTTTTAAGTCTCACATCCATCGACATTGTCAAAGCTTTTCCACGATTCTTGCGCTTGCTAAAGAGATATAAACAGAAGACGACCACGCAACAAAGTACAATGAAGCCAGCAAAGAGAACACCAGCAAATGTGCCGTAATTTAGGCCCCATTCAGCAACTCGTGTGTCTTCTTGGGGATAACAATCCTCATTTGCATTACCTATAGTATGTTGTCGATGAAAAGTTGGTGAGAGGTATTGTGAAGCATTTCATTCGAATTAAGCAACATCATTAGAACATTACTCACAACACATTGTACAATGCTCGCACACGAGGGCCTCATCAAAGGCAGAGGGCACGCCACAGTCTGTGACGAATGTGGATGTGTCGTATTTACTGTCGTCCAATTCTGGTATATTAGGCACTTCAGTAATTCTGTTGCTTTGAAGTTGAAGCAGCTTCATCTGTGTCAACTCTCCCAGGCCTTCAGGTGCTGCTCCAGTGAAAGCATTGTAACTGAGACGCAGATAAGTTAGCTCGGAAAGCAGGCCGATCTCTGTTGGAATCGATCCCTGTGAGTAAAGTTGAGTACGAGAAGCGAATCATTGTGTTGGATGAGATAGTTTCTGTTAGCAATGAAAAATGAGGCAGTAATATGATGCACATTGAGTAGATAGTCATCACCTTAATGTCGTTGTCACTCAAGTCCATCACTTCGATGAAAGTGAGGTGCCCAATGCTATCGCTCAATTTCCCCGATAAGCCATTGTTGGTCAGGTTCAGCTGCGTCACTTGATTATTTTCGCAGGTAACTCCCTTCCAGTCACAGCAGCTTGCATACTCATCTAGCCACAGTGATCCATCTGTCCACTCTGCACCCTTGGCCGAATCATAAAAGTCACTCAAGGCATTTCGTTCGATTGGACACAATGTCGTATCATTGGCTAGATCAAAAACTTTGACCTCGCGTTCTAGACATAGGCTCAGAGGAGCAATTGAGCTGTTATGAAAAATATTACCATTCAAGAGGACAGCAGCACCCTGAAGCTGACCAAGCTGAGAAGGAATCTTTCCAGATAAGGTATTGTTTGCAAGACCGAGGCGTTTCAAGGTACCTGCGGATTATCCACAACACAACAGAAGTTTAGCACATTCAATTCTATATGTAACAGCTGCAAAGGATAACAGATACTTTACTCACCAACAAGCATTCCGAGCTCGGAAGGAATCGAGGTTTTCACAAGATTGTTGGATAGATCGAGCACTTCCAAAACTGCCATGTTTCCAATAGCGGGTGGAATGGTACCTGCTAGCTTGTTGCCAGCGAGATTCAATATCTTGAGGGATTGGAATCTCCATATATCTTCTGGAATGGTGCCTGTAAAGCCATTCGTTTGGTTGGACAAGTCAAGCTGTTGGAGACTCAAAATAGAGTCTGCGAATCCGGGAAGAGTGCCAGAGAGAGCATTGGATGACATGTCGAATTGACGTAACTCTGGGAGACTATTTATTGATTCTGGAAGACTGCCAGAGAGAGCATTGGATGACATGTCAAAATGACGTAACTCCTGGAGACTATTGAACGATTCTGGGAGGCTTCCGTAGATTTGATTGCTTGGTGCAAAGAAGTGCTCAATGTTGGGTGGGATATTCTCGAGAAGGTCACTAGCATCATTTTGGATGGTATTATTGCTCACGTCGCAAAAGCGTAGCGTTTGGAGAGGTGACACTTTATACTTTTCGAAACGCCGCATAGATGTGAAGTTGTTGTTGCTGATGTCGACGTATGTCAGCGATGGGGTAACAAGTGCGTCCAACTCTCCACTTAATTTGTTTCCCGAGACATCAAAGTGGGTAAGCGAATATAGATCGTAGAGCGGACGATATTCGATCGTACCAGTGAGCTTGTTATTTGCCAAGTCGAGAGTCTTAAGGTGGTAAAGATTCGCCAGACCGTACTTGGTGTCAGACCAGCTTTCGGGGAGGGGTTCCCCTTCGATTACATATGTGCGTGAGTATACTGGAAACTGGCCTGCAAGATTGTTGTCCCTCAAATCAATACTCGTGACAAAGCTGTCACTGTCGCAAGTTATTCCGTGCCACTGGCAATGATCAGGCTCAATCATCCACCCAGCCTTGTTTTTCCAATTCTGGCCATTTGTTTCATTGTATATCACTTCCAGCCTTGGCCTCTCATACTTCCGAATGAAATCCACCCCATCAAACTTTAACCCTGCAATACTGTTTTGAATTTGACTACAAGCATAAGCACTGTCAAGCTCTTCGCTAATATTCAGTGCCTTTGGCTTCAATGTATGACCAAATTCTTCCTGAGCGTAGTTGAAGAAATCGCAATAACATGTCGGACTGTTCAGATACTCGAAACCGAAACCCAAGCCGAAATACCAATAATCTCCACAGCAATATTCAGCCGCATAATCACAAGCTTCTCCTCGTCGTGTATCTTCGCATAGACGGGACCAAAAGTCACACTTGCACTCATTATGCAACCCAACAGTTTCCTGCTGGCCCCATTGATCGGTGACAATTTTGACATCATGGTCTGCAGCCTCCTCACAGGAACAAGACTCTGCTTCTTTACACAATGGTGCAACCAAGCCACTTGCATTGAACCCCAAGTCCAAGACATTGATGTACTTTTGGCATTTTGACCTGAAATCCTCACACTGGACACGATTGTAGTTCGACAAAAAAAATGAATTAGATACACAGTGCATTCCAATCTAACTTCAAAGTAGAGAATGTATCCGACTTACAGTGGTACTCCCCCCATCACAAATACAACAATGCGTTGATGCAGACCCCATATCTCCTGCGGCATAGTCAGCGTTAGAACATGAACCATATCCTCTATAATAATCACACCCTTTACCATAAACATTCTCCCAATTGGGTGTGTCGACACAGACCTGTGTTGGAGAGCTTGAAATTGATGGAAAGCTTGATGGTTGGGAAGAGCTCGATGGAGAGCTTGATGGTTTGGAAGAGCTCGATGGAGTAGCTGACTTTGTTGGAGAGTTTGTGATTGTTGGAGAGTTGCTAGGA
Source organism: Skeletonema marinoi (assembly GCA_030544225.1). Lineage (NCBI taxonomy): Eukaryota > Bacillariophyta > Thalassiosirophyceae > Thalassiosirales > Thalassiosiraceae > Skeletonema > Skeletonema marinoi. The sequence continues at coordinate 1,339,907 of CM060491.1, forward strand.
GGAAGAGAGTGGCTCCCCCCTCCACAAATACAACAATGCGTTGATGCAGACCCCATATCTCCTGCGTCCCAGTCAGCGTAAGAACATGAACCATATCCTCTATAATAATCACACCCTTCACCATAAACATCCTCCCAATTGGGCGTGTCCAAACAGACCTGTGTTGGAGAGCTTGAAATTGATGGAAAGCTTGATGGTTTGGAAGAGCTTGATGGAGAGCTTAATGGTTTGGAAGAGAGAGAGCTCGATGGATTAGCTGACTTTGTTGGAGAGCTTGATTTCATTGGAGAGTTGGTAGGAGGAAGATTAGTTGGGGAGTAGGTAGGAAGGTTTGAGTTGTGGGAGGTGGGATGATCGGTATCAATAGCTGATGCTGTAAACATCGATTCCCTCATTTTGTCAAATTTCTTTTGTCGATTGCCCATAGCAATTGGTGCGAAGATGGGAGGCGGAACAACCGCTGCCAATGGACTCCTAATAATATCGGGCGATGTTGATGCCTCATTCTTCCATAGATCCTTTTGACGAAGAGACTTAGATGCAGACGGCGGCAAGGCGGGTGGAGCATTCCCCTCCCCCGATCCATCACTTGGTTGAAATAGAGAGAGGGTGACAATCGGCGTAGAGATGAAGCTAAAGCTAAATGATGCGGCCACCATAATCGCCGAAATAATTCCACCGCCCAGCCATGACATGAGTCTGGTCTTCTCATGTTTGGCAGCGGCCTTGTTCCGCTTGTACCGTTTCTTCTTCGCCGCCGCCGCTGCCCTTTTCTTCTTCTTCTTTTCAGCAGCTGCGTCATCCATCAACTGCCGAACGGATGATGATGCATTAACATTAGAATATGACACCGCCGATCGCCCCTCCTCTGTCTCATCCATCAAGCGAAGAAATTGCGCATCCAACAACTGCTGAGTGACCGCCAAACGCTTCTGGGAAAGTACCGACTGATCACTTCTTATAATTGTCATGCTTTCCTTCGCCATATCCTTCAGAGCACCGTCATCATCGTCGCCGGCGGATCCTGCTTTGTCCTTCCGCCATAGAGAATCAACCAGCATCAACATGAGCAGCTGCTCTAAAATATGACGATCCCTCTCGGCGGCATCTTTGGAGGAAGTGCGGACGCGGAGAGTAGTTTCATCGGTCATGATGTACAATAACTAATAATTCAACAATAATGAAGCTGCGTTCGTGTTGTTGTTTTGCTGCGGCAAACAATAAAAGAATGAACGTCATATAAAATGGTGCCTCCTTCCACCTGCGTCGTCGGAAGTGGTGAGATAATAAGACGCTGTCTGAACAAAATCAAAAAAATAATCACATCCTCTCTGCCAACCCAAGCTCACTTGACTCAGTAGTTTGCGAAATTGATTGCGTGTAACTCAACGCTGCACAAATACTAAGATGCCGCTGACTTTGGCAATTAATTGAGCCATTGCCAAGAACTCACGCCGCAAGCAGGCCGCCGCAGGCTATGTAAAGGCTAAACACAGTAAAAATTGATGGCTGCAATAGGCACCGCGAACAAAATAACAGGTGCACACTAATTAGTCATGAAAACGTGTTAGCGTTCGCCTAAGTGACAGTACTTTTTGACATAGAGTTCTTTGACACTCCGTGACATTCACAGTTCGCTTCTTGAATACTACTTTCGCATTTTGAATACCGAGCGAATCTCCCCGCCCCCTCCACTTCTTCCGGCAGCTAGTTTATGCTGGTGGAGACCCCTAGACATAAGGTACTAATTCCTACCGTGGGCTTATGTCCAGGGGTCTACATACGTACGAAGGAATAAGTACGTTATGTCCAGGGGTTGCAAGAAACGAGAAAGAGATCCTAAAATAGAATTCCTAAATCTAAAAACTCACCATCACCTCACCGCACCCATCACCCATCACCAGAAGATGACGCTCTTCTCTCGGCCTACGCAGCTATCGGCAATAACTATGATGTAATAAACCGACAACACAACCGCCGGACCAGATTTCTTAACTTAATTGAATTGTGCTGTCGGCGGTCAGCTGTCTTCAACATCTACTGGCGTAGTCACAGCGATAGTAGCAGGATAGTAGCGGCAGCGATTTTTCCGCAATCTACAGCACAACACAGTTTGGGCATCATGTAGGAGAGGTATGATCAATATGTAACGCTGTCATGACAATCCCGTATCCGCATGGATGAAAGACATCGATTGATCACCTGAGATAGTGACGGAAATGAGTTATACACCGGCATCGATTGAAATAAAGAACACATGAAATCTGTCCAAATAATGAGGCATCAATCAGGCACATGCCTATTACGACAATGAATGAAAATATTACTGACCCTCGTTATGGTCTCTAGACTTTTTAATTATGATATGTTGAATGGTCAAGTCGCTAGCTCGTGATAGGCAACGATTTCAGACGTATCTACCGCTAGATTTGTGGCGGTATTTTTGACCCATCTATTCGACACACAGATAATAGATAGGGCCGCCGTGAGGAAGGGTGGACCTAGAATAACTCTTACATGACAACCACGACACCTTATAGATGTGATATATTGATTATCATCTCTTGCGGTACAATCGTCCATCGCATATAGCTGTGTTGCTTGTGAGAATGATACACAAGTTCGTCTACTTCTCTGCAGCAAACAACATATTATGCATACAACAATTAGCAGCCGCCTTCGAGGAGGGTAAAGCTTGTGGTACTGGCACTGAAGTCAACCGGCGAAAATGTGATATTATGTGATGATGGTGATGCAAACTCCTCCGCATTTCCTTCCACAACGTCGTGTACACTACAAAGAAACGTATCTATTCCAATACAATAATGCACGCAAAAAGGATATACTAGTGTTGATGATGTGGGCGTCAATGCAGGCAAATCTTTCATTTCACAGTTGCGCAAGAATTCAATTACTGCAAGACATGCGTACACTTAGACGCGAGGCTGAATCAGTTTCATCCGCAGATGTGTGACGTATATTCCGTCATAGTTGGAAGTACATTGGTAAACAATGCATGAGTGAATCATTTTAATCGTCATGAGAGCATTTCATTGAAGAGAGAAAGGTTATTACTGCATTGAATATGCCGCCTACAAGATGTTCAATATCATTCACCCTCTTCTTCACTCCTCAAATATGCACAATGCACCAGCTGCAATGCACAGCTTGAAGCGATTTTTCAACCGATACCAGCAATTCTACGCAAGCAAAGCACGAAGAATACAATAATATGCTCCTTTCTTACTTTAACGCAATTGTCTACCTCAACAAATAATAGCACCTCGTTCTTTTCTTCGCTCGCTGCATACCTTTCTTTTCTCTTCTCTCCCTTCCCCTCTTCTCTTTCGTTTTCCTTAAAACTCATCCACCAGCACCACCTAAATGCCCTTCTTCCAACGCGTAAGTAAGGAGGCTCCGCTACTTACTTAAGTCTTAGTAAGTACATAGTCCGCTATCGCGGTGCCTGAAGTATATAGTAGGTATGCTTGCACCTTGCAAGATAGTGCGTACAACTGTACTAAGTATGTGTACTCTTGGATGTCAAGCAGTTGCACCGAATATATACTTGATTACACAATCCCCAAGTAGAAGTGTATTCCAAAGTCTTAATTGAAGAGCATTAACGCTATGTAAGGTTAGACTTAATTCTTTTGACACAAATTTCTACTAGATATCTACAAAAATGCATGAATGAGAGTGCATTGATTATCCAGTGTTACCCATGCCATTTGCAACTCCCGTGATGGTAGTGAGAAGGGCGTCATTAAGAACTTGCTCCTCGTCACTGTTTTCATTGGCACGCAGGCGCTTCAATGTCTCGGCCTGCAACACATTGAGGCAGTCTACATATGGGTTTCTTACCGCCATGAGTTGTAGCAGCAGATGATCGTTTTCTGCCAAGATCTTGTGACCGGTGAGGTCTTTGATGGCTTGCTCCGTGCCATCATGGATCTTGCGGATCTCTGAGCCAAGGTCAACCGCAGCAGGATCGCTCACGAGCACATCTTCGTAGTGCCTAGCGATACTGGAATCACTCTTTGAGAGAATCATCTCTACCAAGTCGATTGTAGTTCGGAAAGAGCCCCACTCGTTGTACATCTGACGAAGAGTTTGTTCGTCTTCACTAGCTAAAACTTGGTTGATAGCCTCGCCTACTCCTAGCCAAGTTGGAAGATTCAGCCTAGTTTGGGTCCAGGCAAAGATCCAGGGGATAGCTCGTAAACTTTCCACTCCTCCGGAGGCTTTTCTTTTCGCAGGTCTTGATCCTATGTTCAATTTCGAAAGCTCAAGTTCCGGAGTTGCTGCTCTGAAGTATGGGACAAAGCGCTCATCACCGCGTACAATTTTGCGGTAGGCTTCACAGCTAATTTCAGAAAGTTTGTCCATTACATCCTTCCATTCTTGGTTTGGCAGAGGGCGATCGGTGTGTTGCTCTGCCAAAACTGCAGCGGTGTAGATATCTAGCGTTCGCTCAGCCCTGTCGGCGTACCCAAAGTTTTGATTGATCATCTCTCCTTGCTCTGTTACGCGGAACTGACCGTTAACAGTACCAGGGGCATGCTCAACGATTCCATTGAAAGTGTTTGGGTTGCCCCCGCGACCAACAGTACCGCCCTTTCCATGGAAGAAAGTCATATCCACGGAATGTTTCTTGGCCACCTCCACTAGCTCCAACTGTTTTTCGTACTGAGCCCAGGTGGCAGCGAGTCTACCAGCATCCTTTGCGGAATCGGAATAGCCAATCATAACTTCCTGCTTTCGTCCCTCAAGGCTGCCAATATAAGCGGGGATGCTAAAGAGCTGATCCATCGTGGCGGCAGCACCATTGAGATCATCTAGAGTCTCAAAGAGAGGCGCAACACGCAGTGGCTTCTTCACACCCGCATCTCTTTGGAGAAGAAGAACGGCCATAATATCGGAAGCAGATGTACATTGACTAATCACATAAGCTCCCAAACTCTCATCGTACTGCTCAGAAATCATTTTGAATGTCTCCAACGTGTCAACTGCTGTGGGGGTGAAGATTTCGCCATTGTCGTTCCATGCACCTGATCGAATCAGAGGACGTTTGCTTTGCAATTGGTTAGTGATCCAATTAACACGTGCGGCTTCGTCCCACTGCAAGTAACTTCCTAGTCCAAGATACCTCGTGATACAATCCAATGCTTCAGAGTGACGATCACTTTCCTGACGTACATCCAATGGAACAAGAGTAAGACCAAATGCCGAAACCTTACGAATCACGTCGACAAGCCGACCATCAGCCGCCACGGCATTACCGGTATCACAGAGAGATTCATGAACAGTGATCAAGTCCTTCATAAGTTCGTCCTTGTTCAAAAAGATGTCATCAGTAGAGAATAATGATCCCTCGTCAGAAACACCTCCATTTTGAACCTTTTGTAACTCAGCTCTGGCCCATGCTGATGTATTCGCCAACCTTTCAGCAACTGGATGCAAGAAACTTCTGTAAGGAGCACGACTGTCCTTTCCTACACGATCACGAATGCGTTGCATCGCCGCGCTTTCAAATCGGCACGTGCCATCCATGCCTCGGGGAGGATTACCCGACAAAGATCCCATGATTTCACGAATATCCTTCTCCAACAACTCTGCAGCCTTGATTCGATTGGTAAGGCAAACTTCTCTGGTGACATTAGGAGTAACATTGGGGTTACCATCTCTGTCCCCTCCCATCCATGAGGCAAATTTGAAAGGAGACGCTGTCAATGGCAAACTATAATCATCACCCATGGACGATTTCATTGTGGCATCCAACTTGCGCAAGAAGTTGGGTAACACTTCCCACAAAACTGTCTCAATCACCAATGTACCACGTTCGGCCTCCGACTGAGGACTGGGTTTGACACGGGATACCTCATCCGTCTGCCAAATAGACGCAATCTCACGACGTAATGCATCATCAAGTTGCTGTTGTCTGTAGGATGTGCCCTTGCTACTGCGGACCTCATCCGCCTCAGTAAGGATTTTTTGGACACGAGAATGTTTCTCCAATAGAGTACGACGATTCACCTGAGTTGGGTGTGCGGTCAATACAATTTCGACTGTTTGGCTTGTGAGTGATTTGAAGACTTCATCCTTGGTAGGAGTGCTACCATCATCACTGTAGAGAAGATTGGACATGACACCGGCAGTGGAATCACGCTTGTTGGCATGCAACGCTCCAATAGGAGCAGGTGCCTTTCCTCCGTTTGCGGGATTGTAATCATTCACCTCGCTCGACAAGGCCATTTTGAGCCTACGACAACGTTCATGCGCCTCGGCAGCGTTGGCAATACCCAAAAAGTGTGCAAATGCGCGGGAGACAATTACCAATTCCTCGGGAGATAACTTTTCGACAAATTGTACCATGGAATCGAGACGGCCTTCGACCTGCTGCTGCTGACGGCTCTGCTTGGCCATGCTGCGTAATGCCTCCACCTTTTCTAGGATATCCTCACCGTGGTGCAAAGCGATAGCATCTCCGAGGAGTGTGCCCATGGTACGCACGTCAGAGCGGAGGGAGCTGGTTGACACTCCGTCACTGTTTGAGAGTACATCATCTTCAGCGCTGCTGCTAGCTGCGAAGAGAGTGGGCTCGTTCATTGAAGATAGAGCAGAGAAGCAGCGGTGTTGATAATGATAGTTGTGCTGGAGACAGTTATTTGCAATGTTGTGAGCACTTTGATTGCCACCTCGTGTTGATGTCGCCAGAAGAGATGCAACGCGAGTACGTGTAGCCGCCTGGCGCCTGGCAGCCGCTACGGCACGAGATGCCGAGATCATCGTTCTTGTTCTTTTGTTTGTTTCAGTTATTGAATTGTGTTCTGAGATATCTTTGATTGGTTGTTGGCTATGCATGATAAAAGTGCACGACAGTGAAAGTTCAGCGGAATCCGGGGAGATCCGGCATGAAAGCGGCAAAAGTGAAGAAGATTCCTGAAGATTCGTGTCTCGCGTGATGAAAATACGGCGCGCAAGTGAGTACTGATTCCTAAATAGACATAGGCGCGCCGACTATCATACTGATTCCTCCTGAGCGGATCCTACATGGAAGGATCCAAACAATCATGTGCAAAATAGTGCAATCCGCTCTGCTCTTCGCTGTGTATGTTGTAGTACGACGCCAAAGTGATACAAGAGATTTATTCACCCTTGTACAAGAGCGATCTGCCACCATGACGAGCTACAAAATAGTCTCAACCAACCGCGTAGGAGCGGGCAGCTACTATCGAATCTCCCATGATTCCACCTCCACCAAAACCTCCATGACGTTCGGCCTTTTTCTCCCATCAAGATTTGCCACCAACATTAATGAGAACGCAATCAACAAGGAGAATGTCCCAGTGATCTACTGGCTGTCCGGACTGACATGCGATGATACAAACTTTGCAATGAAGGCCGGTGCATTCTCGCATGCAGAACGTGAAAATGTCGCTCTTGTTATGCCCGACACGAGTCCTCGTGGGGATGATGTACCAAATGTGGATTCCTACGATCTTGGTGTTGGGGCAGGATTTTATGTGAATGCGACGGAAGAACCTTATTCAAAGCATTACAACATGTATACATATGTGACTGAGGAGTTACCAGCGTTGTTGGAATCACAATTCAATATTGGAAAGCATGGATTGAGATCCATCACTGGTCATAGTATGGGAGGTCACGGTGCGCTAACAATTGCGTTGAAGGATACCAAAAAATCATGGGTTTCTGTCAGTGCTTTTTCGCCAATTTGCAACCCTACCAAGTGTCCTTGGGGAGATAAGGCTTTCAAGGCATATTTGGGAAGTGTCGATGCCGGTCTTGCCCATGATGCTACCGTGTTGCTTTCTGAATCAAGTGGTGCAACCGTCTACGATGAAATCTTGATTGAGCAGGGTGCCGATGACAACTTTTTGTCAGGAGGACAACTCTTTCCTGAAAATCTCGTCGAGGCTGCAAAGAAAGTTGGGCAGAAGGTCACATTGAATATGAGGGATGGTTATGATCATTCGTATTACTTTATTGCGTCATTCATTGGTGATCACATTGCCTTTCATGCCAAGAGATTGAGATCAAAGTATGCAGAGATATTGGCGTTGGAATCTTCGTCTTCATTGCACTTTAGCGTTACAACAGGAAAGACGATTACATGCCAAGCAATGGTGGCACGTGCACCCAAGCAACCTCTAACATTGGAAACGATTACTGTTGATGTTCCGCGAAAGGGGGAGGTGAGAGTGAAAGTGATGGCAAATGCTCTTTGTCACACTGACGTTTACACCCTTGATGGCCACGATCCGGAAGGGCTTTTCCCGTCAATCCTTGGACATGAAGCTGGCTGCATTGTTGAATCAGTAGGCGAGGGAGTCACATCGGTTAAACCAGGTGATCAGTGAGTTATTCTTGAATCAGAAGGTTCTTTATCAAATGCATTTTTACAGCAGAGCTAACACGTCCACTCTTTTTTCAGTGTGATTCCATGCTACACACCTCAATGTGCAGCACCTGCATGTATTTTCTGCCAAAGCCCAAAGACAAATCTTTGTCCCGTAATTAGAGGTACACAGGGAGCCGGATTGATGCCCGACGGTACATCTCGTTTCAAAGATAAGGATGGCAATCCCATTTACCATTTCATGGGATGCTCAACAATGGCTGAATACACTGTGCTTGCGGAGATCTCTTGCGCTAAGATTAGCAAGGAGTTGCCACTCCAAAAAGCTTGTCTGTTTGGCTGTGGAGTGTCGACAGGGCTTGGTGCAGTGTGGAATACATGCAAGGTTGAACCCAATTCGAGCGTTGCAGTCTTCGGACTTGGAGCTGTTGGATTAGCTGTGATTCAGGGAGCCAAAATGGCAGGTGCAGGGCGTATCATTGCTGTGGACATCAACCCTGACAAGTTCCCTGCGGCTGTAGGACTTGGAGCAACCGACTGTGTGGATAGCAGTAAGCTCGACAAGCCAGTACAAAATCACATTGTTGATATGACCCAGTGGGGCGTGGATTACGCGTTTGATTGCACTGGTAACACCAATGTGATGCGCAGTGCTTTGGAATGTGCTCATAGGGGATGGGGCACTTCTTGTGTCATTGGAGTTGCCGCAAGTGGACACGAGATCAGTACTCGGCCCTTTCAGCTCGTTACTGGCAGGACATGGAAAGGTACTGCTTTTGGAGGCTTCAAGAGTAGACGTGATGTGCCTTTATTGGTCCAAAGATGTGTCGACGGGTCTCTCGAAGTGGATCATTTCATTACTCACACGTTTGACGGAGTAGACAAGACAAATGATGCAATCGAAACTTTGCACGGAGGCAATTGTTTGAGGGCCGTCGTGAGGTACTAATGATTTTGATGAAGTTGTCAAGTTGTTCAAGCACATGAAAACATGATGAAATTTAGCACTTAAACAAAAGGTCCACAACACATCGCGATAAATCTGTCGATTAGCTTGAGCAAGACTCCTTCCTCCTGATTGCCTTTTTTGGTCCAACTCCGAATTGTGAAGGATACTCTGCCCAATGAACGGAGACAGAAGGCGACGTCCTACGTAAACAATCAACGTAGGAATTCGTACACCTACGTGTTCACAAATGTTCTCCCTCTCCGACATCATTATTTTTTGGACGATGACACCGATGTCAAGCCGATGTCATCAGTGCATTCCTCTCATCAAGTCGGTACAACAGTCTGCAAGTTCTCACAATAAGACGACGACTAATGCAGTAGCAGCACTAACAACAACTACACTACTACACTTCACTAACTGGCTAGTCTATACTGACTATTACACAGAATAATCAATTCATATCAAATTCATCATGAGCGTTAACAGTGCGTCCAAAGCAATCGCCCGTCGGTTGCACGTCGTTTCCTCGGCTCCTGCATCGTGAGTCTTTTGCTTAGTGTTTCAACTTTTCCCAACATACGCATGTTCAAAACATTATCTAACATTAATCTTGTCCTCTCGCCCAGTTTAATCAAAGGAATATCGAACAAGCAAAGTCAGAACAGATACGTTGCCGCAGTTTTACAAGACAACTCGCCATCATCATCCAACATCAAGACAGCACAAGACATTCAACTCTTGCTAAACAACATAGGCGGTGTTACTCGAGCATCGATGAATCAGATTGAGTTCCTTATGAAGAAGGCTTCCGATAAGAACAGTCAACATTTGACTGCATGTGAAGTAATAGACTTGATTGCTCGAGTGAGGTCGGTGTAAATACTGACGAGTGTATATATATGCAATGATAGATCTGTTTATAGACGTGTACATAAAGATGCTATAAAATTGCCAAAGCAAGACATTACACCATGATCAGTATCAATTGTAAAACACACTCTCATTACGCTTTCATGTCTACAGCTCATCACCCGCAGCACTCGATTTAGCCACCAAAACAGTTGCCAAAATCCCATGATCAGAAGGAAATGAAAGGGTTGGAAAAGCTGTATTTTCCAAGTATACCTTATCGCCAGTATTGTCTTTCCATAAGCTCTCTACTTCAAAGTCATCCTTTCCGAACAAGATAAAGTCTTTTGGATTCACATCACCATTTGACCTTTTATCTGACTTCTTGCAAGCCTTGTTGAGCTGCGGCTGCAGATATGTTCTGCTGTTGTAGGTCGTGTAGTTTTGAGGATCAGGCACATCACCCCAGCATGAAGATAGGCCATGAGATACGTAGTGTTTTCCAAAATCCATCACATCTTGTTGTTTGCCTGGCTTGGCTTTTTCATAGGTATTGGCATCGAGACCGAAAATGAGTTTGTGATTTGCAAGATTCGAGTCGGATGAGATGGCTTTCATGGTGGCAGTAAGAACAGGCTTGGTTGCCAAACCGTTGGTATCACCATGGAAAGAAGCAATTACAAAAGGTACGCCATCTCGATCTGTCGTTGTAATTGCCAAGATGTCTCCCTTTGCAACTGGGACAGTAACTCCTTGCTCAAACGAGCTTTCGACCAATGAAGTAATTTCAGCACTGGCTCCACCAGGAAACGTTTCCTTGCGAAGAAAAATGACAGAGTTTTGATCTCTAACGGAATCCATATTTTCTGGGCCAATGATGTGGAACGCTTCATCGAGAGAGGGTCGACTTTTGGCCTGATCAATGAATGATCCTGATACTTCCTGCAATGTTATAATATCCGATCCAATGTATGTTGAACTTTCCAATATCTCAAGAGTGCGCGGTACCTTCTTTTTGTTGAGATTCTCAACAATATTGCTTTTGATTCCTTGCCACTCATCTGGAGTTGTTACCGTATTCATAATGTGAACAAGAATGGCATCGAATATTGCCCCGCACATAGTTTGTAGGGGTAATGACACCTTCTCTTCGTCCTCGGTGATGTCAGGGTACTTTGATTTTTTGATTGGCTGCAACATTTCATAGGGTGCCTTTTGCTCCATTCCTTTCTTTGTCTGAATTTCCAGAGAGGTGTCAAACATGAACTCTTCCCATGCAGACCACCACTTGTCGAGGCTAGATAGATCTTTGTCATACATGTTGATAATTGTCGGGCGGCAAACAGGTTCATCTGACCCAACAACGTTGATAGTGTTGGTAATACGATCTGGCATAGATGCCAACCGCTTGCTTCCCAAGAGCTTATCTTTCATAAATCCTGATACGATTTTGCGATCCTTAAAGTCAGTGTCCCAGTACGAGCGGACGCTTTCCCATCCAACTTGTTGCATCCTCCCATCTAATTTTGAGAACATGTCCTCGTTGAACACGTCCTGGACTGGAACGTCGCGGTCGCCAGGAGTTTCGAGGAACGATTCGACGTCACTCATGAGATTCTCATAGGGTTCGTTGTAGGTGATCCAGTACTCAAATGGATTGTTGCTGGCAAAAGATATTCCGAGTGAGCAAGCAAGATTATCAAGCACTTTTTGATGATCCAATTAGTGTACTAAGCACTTACTTAATGGCGGCGACATTCCATGTCGACACTGTTAGTTTCCTCCCGGACGCAATCATGGCCGCGATTCCCTTCATGGTGACGAAGAGTATGGCTGTTTGTAAGCTGCTGATACGCATGTGGCAAGGAGAGCGTCTCTACAATACGTAGTCGGCGGGCTCCGGGCTCAGCTCTGAGGAGAGAGAGGAGCTTGGGATAGATTCGTCAGACGTAGGAATTGATACAGAAAAATGAGGGAAGCACCACTCCCCATCACCATGCCATGAACCACTTGTTTTGTTTAACATCCACTTTAGGGTGAGACTCCGCAACAAATGGGATTTTTAGCGATTTATTCAAACTTCAGCGATCCGTGCCAACCAGCCTAGGGTTGGATCTCACGCGGCAATGGACTGAGTGGAAAGGCAAAAAAGTGCACGCTCGTCTGTTCGCGCACAAATCACAAGTCCAAATCCCCAAAAACATTATGTACCACCATGACGCCTCTCATGACGCCGTTTAAATCATCACTCACATGAAATTATTCCACGACACTTTGCAGAATATAGCGAAACCACTTCGGAACACCCATGTACTAAATTTCTGGTGGATGTGGAACGACATCATATGATAATGCTGCCCAAGTACACGGCATTATAAGAAAGTTGACAAATTTTGATGTCGAGCGTTGACGATTGCTGCGATAGCCTCCATGAAACTTCTTGGCTACTCAACACATAATTCAACACATAATGAGAAGACATCGATTTTGTTGTAATAACTATGGCGACAAGACTATACGTATTCATATGGAGTGTCTTGTGGGTAACATTTCGATAGATTGTGGAATTGGAAGGATCGTTGTCAATAGACCCTACATATGTCCTCTTCCCCCCCTGAAGAGGCGCAGCTGTTCAGCTGTTGTCTCTAATGCGTTACAGAAGCGGAGAGGAGAATGAAGGGGGGATTCGCCGCACAAAATGTTGATGGCAAAATGGTTGAAGATTCAAATAATGCAGAAAGCATCCCCAATGTAACGAATTTTATCACAATTTGTATTTGAGGATTACTTCTGATCAGAAACGAGTTTAATGTTTAATCACAACACTGTCAAAAGATTCTTAATCCTTGGACATATTTATTCAGGCATCAAATCCGTGGAAGTGTGGCTTCGGTTTATGCTGCGTGCAAGTGATGAGTCTAATGAAAGGAGTTCTCACTTAGCAAACATCTCATCGGCACGTTGTTGTCGGGCTACCCTCCCTCTTTGGAACTCATTCATAAGAAGTTGTGATGCAGACATAGAATTGACTTGATGAAATATCCAATGCTTTGCTCACACTCTCTTTCCTCCAAGACAAAGCAACAATGTCCTCCCTCACAGTGTTGTATATTTGCTAGCAGACTATTACCACAGCAACATGCCACTCCCCCTGGCCTGGCTCCATCTCATGGTTTCAGGTATAGCTATCACTCTATCACTCTGCTGTACAACCGATCCCACTTGAATTGTTGTATCGTAATCCCCACTCCAGTCCCCACTTCATTCTTATGCCGTATTTGTGCCACATATATCCACTCTACGTCATGAGATAGCCAATGGCCATACAGGCTACTCTGGAAGAATCAAACCATCGCCTGCTTCCTTATGATATCAATAACAACACAAAAATAACACGGATTGTCACGTTGTGGTCGGGAAGCATTACCTCTTCCATGTTGCAAGACAAGGCACCCGCTCCCTCATTATTTTGTTATTACTTGCCAGAAACACATCATGTGCTACAACCACTCCCACTCTACGGCCTGCCACAACGAATGTTCCAATCATAACGCTTCCCTAATGCATGATTATAATTTGTTGTAACCAATCACCATTTCAATAGTTGATACCCCCTTCTCTTCCCAGCCCACCCCACCTACGGTGCCTTTTAAGCAAAAACCCGTTGTGTCCCTGGTGGGCCATGCCGACGACTCTGGACGGAATGAGCCGCAGCCGACTCATCTAGCATTGTCATATCATAAATAGTGTCAGTTTGCCGAGTTATAGGCAGGTGTGTAGGGTCCAAAGGTCAAGTGTTGAATGAGGGGGCCGGTGCAGTTGTCGCATTTTAATTAATAACGGTCACTTTCGTAGTAGGAAACCGAGAAATAAGGTTCAGAGCCCTTCGAGAAAAATTCCTTCACATCATAAGGTCATATAGGTCCACTGAGGTGTCCACCGCCGGTTTATGGTGGTTCCGACCACCGCTCCGCTCCATACCATCGCCGCCGCAGTCGCCATGGTTATTGTGTTCAAAGTGTGCTCGTGTGAAAGTGCTAACAAAAAGCGGGGGCCAAGGCGGATGTAATTCAGAGGGGATCCCCCTTCCCCGTTGATAGAGCCTCAAAAAAGTCAGGGCGTGCACTTTTTTGGAGACACCACTCAGTCCATTGGGGCTAGACCGACACCCAATTGTAGTGCTAGGGTTTAGGGTTCTATTCGCCGTAACATGGTAGGGCTGGATTCGCCGGGGGGTTAGGGTAAAAGGTTGTAGGGTTCCAACCAATGAGGACTCCCATTAATCAAAGTGGATGTTAAACAAAACAACTACAACTGATCTGTTTGTAACGTTGCCCCCACACAAGGATGAAGGTCATCATCTCCGCAATGCTATCAACTATGTTCTTACTCCGTCCTTCATCCGTGAGGGGGCTTTCTGCGTTTGCTTCTTGCAGTAGTAGCAGATGTCTTCTGCGCACAGCACCAGCACAACTATCCCGCACCTATGATGTGTACACAACAGGCACCTCCGCAGCCATCACAAAAACTAACGGAGGTGTAGTAATGTCAATGAGCTCATCGCCATCATCATCATCTGAAACTCGCAAGAAGAAGACACCCAAAAAGAAAAAGGGAGTACAGCGCATAGATAAAGTACTGGCCGATCGAGGTGTAGGAACGCGCTCGCAGACTTTTGAGATCGCCAAAGCAAAACGTATCACAATGGCATCACACCCGGACGCACCACACGAAGAACGGACACGTATCAAGGGCCCAAAAGAAAAGGTACCGCCCAATGCTGCACTGTTCCTGGATGGAAATTTATTGCCATCTGCAGCACCATTATTGCTTGTGTATCACAAACCAAAGTTTGTATTGTCGGTGATGGAAGATGATAAGAAGTACAAAGATCAAGAACGAAAACATTTGGGGCAGGTTCTTAGTGCAAGATACAAACGATGTGGGATGCATCCAGTTGGGAGATTAGATTATGATACGACGGGATTAATCTTATTTTCATTAGAGGGTAAGTTAACGCAACGATTGCTGCATCCAAAACGAGGAGTGGAGAAAGAATATGTAGCAACTGTACAAGGAAAGGTAGACGAGGAGAAATTGAAACAAATGCTTTCGGATGGTGTTGAAACTACGGATGGGACATTTAGTGCGCAGTTGCTAGAGGTAACTCCATCTGATGGACCTGCTAGTGCCCCTGCCGATGACGAGATGTTGTGGGATGAAGAAAGCAGTACAGAAGATCGTGCTCAGATGGACTATTCAGGAGAGCACTCGGATGTAAGACTGATTGTTACAGAAGGAAAGGTACGTTGCTACTATTTGATTTGCTTCGTGAATGTGTACTTTAACGTGGCTCTAACCACTTCACTTTGAATATCTAGTATCGAATGGTTAGACGCATACTTGCCAACTGCGGACACCCTGTTGTAGAGCTTCGAAGAGAAAGACACGGTAAAGTTACGCTAGGAGATTTGGCTGTCGGAGAGTTCAGAGATTTGAAAGATGAAGAACTAGAATGGGCAGAATCACTATTGAAATGAAAAATAACATACTGTTTATTGTTTATTCTTAGCAATGAGACAAAGCGAGAGTAGTATATCCGAGTCTGCACTTTCTTTTTGTACTGCTAGTATTGTGATTGTGAAGCAATGTCTAATGAGATCAGCTCAACCTCTGTATCGCAGAGCTGAATGCAAAAGAAGGCAATCTAAGCGAGATAGTTGTATTGTTGGCTGTTCTCGGCGCTGCGCTCAAGGTATTCTCTGTCAATAAGAGCTTCGATGCGCTTTTTGATGACTCTTGGCTGCGGCTTGAAGAATGAGAGCTGGGATAGCACCTCAGCAACGAGTTGTTGATGAGAGAGAGTCTTCCTCGCCTTCATGATACGAACAATAGCAGCCTCAATGGCAACAGAACGATCTTCCTCAACACGGCTTTTGTTGTGTGAAGAGTCCACGTTGGCAACTGGGATACGAATCTTTCTCATGTTGCTGCTGAATTTGGGGTTTCCGCAGAATGAGTCGGTAGAGTTGATTTTGTTGCTAGCTGGAGATTTTGTGATGATTTTGTGCTTTCCACAAGACAACGAATGCAACAGCGGCTTTAGGGTGATGTCTTCCAAATTGAGCAACTCCTTCAATTCGTTGAAGCCATAGGTCTTTCCATCGTTGAATGAGTTCAAGACAATTGCCTGCAGAGTAGTCACCTGGAGATCGTATGATTTCTTTCCAAACGTAGCACGCACGGTGGCATTACCCAACGAGTGCACCCATGTGAGCCTGCGCTTTTGATGCTTGGCATCGTGCCATTCTTTGAAGACCTCCATGCACTTTTGCATTTGGGGTGGAAGGGCAACTTCGGGAGCTTTGTATGACGGCCAGTGACCAACCGTAAGGACTTGAACACCAAACGACAACTTGGTATCCGTCTGCTGCTCCATCCTCGCATCAAACTCACTCTTCTGCTCACTACCAACTGCCAAATCATTGAGCATACCCTCCATCTTGGAAGTGAACTGCGTCCCGCACTGCACCTTCAACTTGGCAATCATTGCCTTCTCTGCGTCATCACTAGCAGAGCGTTGGTTCAACAGACGCTTCGCGAGCTGATTCCTATAAATCTCTGCAAACATATCCTTATCCGTGAGGAATGAAAATAATTGCACAATACGGTCAAGACTTTGCTCCACTTCCGTTTCGCTAAGCTTCTCTCCGCCACTCTTTAGGATCCTATCGCAAAAGGTGGACATCAATTCGGCATTTGAAAAGGTTCCCACGTCATTGTTCACAATCACCTCAAACGAGTTCTTCAAAGCCTTTTGGAACAAATGATGACTCGAGAATGTCTCTCGTATCACACCAAGGTACTTCTCGTGTAAATCAATGAGACTCTTCACAAAGTCAGGATCATCATTCTTATCCTTCTGTCCACTATCCAATCTCGCCTGTCGCTTCTCCGTGCAGGCATTACCCTGAGAAGTAATGAACTTCTCCACAATGTCAGCCATGGGTTGCAGTCCATTCTCAAGACGTGAGAACAACGAGAACATCCTCTGAAGATCCTCTGTCTTATCATTGGCAAGGAGGACTCCACATCCAGACCCCTCTTTTTCCAAGAGATTCATTTGAACCTTTTGGAGGATTTCATCTTCCACAACACTACGAAGTTTAGGCTCCGTGGCCGAGTTCAAATAGCTCCCCACACGGTCCTTTTCCTCCCCCAATGCCTTCTCGGCCTTGATGAGATAATCCGGAGTAGAATCCCGTGCAATCCAATCCTCCCGCTTCCGGCCATAGTAAGATCTCGTCGCATCCAATAATGGCGTCTCCAAATCATTGGTATAGGAGTCCAACGATCCCATTCCCATCTGTTCATAGAGCTCGATAATATTCTTGACAAGAGTCTTGTCAATGATCTCCCCCTCCCTCTCTTCATCAATGAGAGAAATAATGGAACTGGTAGTATTATCCTTGACATTCATGTAAATCTCATCCTTGAAATGACGTAGCCCCGCCTGCTCAAGGGTGGGCAAACTGTGATGCTTGACATAATACCTATCGAGATACGTAAAGAACTTCTTGAGCCACTTGTTCATAATTTGATGATTGGACCAGCGATGTTTGAGCTCGTTGAGGAGGATGGTCCCCCCCTGTCCGGTTTTGTCTCGGAGGGCGGGGAGGACGGTGTTGTTGAGGTATTGTTCGATGGTTTCGCCGTGGCGTTGGTAGAGGTCGCGGGACCAGTTGTAGGGGGAGCGTTGGGTGCACATGTCGTAGCATGTTCTGTTGGTTGCAGATTAATATTGAGAGGGTTAGATAGAGCAGAGGAAGTGGAGCGGTCCACGATATCCATCCATGACCAAAAGGATACACCATGGTGCACAATAAATAACAACGATCCTCGGCGCAAACTTACGTGTAGATCCGAATATATTCCTTGGGCTCAAATGACGTATCGAATCCATTATCCAATGTCCTTTCCAATACATCAATTGCCTGTGGTGTAAAAAGATATCAATAATTGAACAACGGTGAGATAAAAATGCCAAAATATATTCGATACTTATCCGGTGCATCCAATAAATTACGGCGTCTTCGCAGGCGGTGACTGGCAAAAACTTACCCCCGTTTTGATTACATTATTCCATCCATCCTCTAACTGGATTATATTGCCTTGAGCTGAGTTCGACATGGTTGATATTTGGCTGATAGATCTCTTGCTTTTCGCCATTGAGCGTTCCGAAATTATGACGAGGGCAAAAAACAAAAAAGTTAGTCGAGAGCAAGGGGGATCCTCGAAATATCCCCCAAACTTGCCTATCCCCCATTGAAATCTCAGCCTGGCTGAAATTGTTATACCCCCCTCCTCAACATAATAGGGGAAAGCTAGTTGACAACGTCGACTTGTACCCCCCTAAAACTTAGCCAGCAAACAGTCTATATCCCCGGGGGTGTAGTTGAGCTTCCCAGGGAAAGTTGTAGAGCGAAGAAGGGAGAGGAGAAAGGAGGAAGCTTGATCTTTCAGAAGTGTAGAAGTTACAAGTTGTTGCACGCTCTTGGTTGCAAGATCAAGATCGATTGTTGGAGCTAGTTGAGCTTCGGTAACTCCTTTGGAAGGCAGAAGACTAGCCAGTCTTGTAAAAGGACGAGAGAGAGGGAGGTAGAGGTAGGGTATCGAAAACTAGCTCTAGAGGTAGGTATGTGAAAGTTCGAGACCTCTTCACCTCCTTGACTTGAAGATACATTCATGGGGATCAAAATCATCGTATCAATAATGCAATATCTTTATTGTAAAGTAATAATTCTATACGTTCTTTGCCCTCGTCGTCTATCAACAGATTACCCACAATAGAGCTCAATGATGTCAAATCAATCAACCCAGTAGTAATAGTAATACTGGTGCCAACAAATGCAAAGACCCAAGCGGTAGAAGAAGAGGCACTAGACAAACTACATCCTCACTAGACAAGCAATCTTTGATCTCCCTCCCCAACAAAATGACTGAATCACGCCATCCAAATCTCAATCATAATAACTTATTTAACACCCTCCACGAAGCTGAAGAACCATATGTATCGTCGCCCCAGCATTGATACTGTAAGACTCCAATGACCGATCATCCGAAAGTTGCTTCCCCGAAAAGATGAGACGGATTTGATCCACTTGAATTCCCTCCTTTTCTTGGAGTGCCTGCTTTACGGCGAGGACTTGGTTTTCTGGCTCAAAGTTGAAGGCTTGTTTACGGCCTGTGAGGGTTTTGATGAAGATCTGTTGGATTGAGTGATGGAGAATATTGATTAGTATATTTAATCGAGGTAAATTCATAGTAATAGCATTATATATGGGTGAAACATCATCGTGTAGATTGAAAGATACGCTGGACGTGGACCATCGGCGTCTACTCTAAAAATTGACATTAGATCTTCGTCTCTAAACACGGGCTCTCTGACAATGGCTTACCTGCATGATTTCCTGAAGAAGAGTTTACTGTGCTGCTTTGGGGATAGAGGAGTCAGCGGTGAGATGATCCGTCGGTAGTAGCGCTGTGGATGGGTGCTTTATTTTGCTTTTTGCCGTCATTGTGAAAAATCAAAAATCGGCTGAGTGCAAAAGCCTCCCGCCAAATCTGAGGTGAACCATGGCCAAAGGCCAAATGAAAATCACTTGCAAGCAATGCCTGCCTGAGAGGAGGATAATACTGTTGTCATCGAGTCAAGTATCTACCATGGAAGCCGCCGACAGTGCAGCCGCCGATGATCATTCTCAGCTGCGTGTACAAGAGGAACAGCAACAGCATGAAAATGATGACACAAGTAGTACCAGCGTCGGTGGCGGAGGTAGCAAATCTCTGCCTGCACCTCTCTACACACAAAATCAACGTGTCTACGCCAAAGATGAAACGACAGGTCTCCTCTATCCTGCCATGATACGAAAGGCCATGTGGGGTCCAAAGTCGGGATCGTCATTGCCAGTACCTGCCTTGTTGGAGTTGACAAACAGCAATAAAAGCAATGGTGCAGTGTCTACTGATTATGACACCAGTAATGATCTAACAATGGAAGAAGAAGTAGACGAAGATGACGAAGATGAAGATGAGCATCGAACCAACCCAAAGCTCAACTGTCACCACTATTACGTGCATTACATGGGATGGAACGTAAAGTGGGATCGATGGGTAGATGAATGCTACCTCTACGATCACTCTGATTCAACAAAGTTATTGGCTCAGAAGATTCAAAAGCAGTATGATAAGGTGAAACCTAAAAAGAAGGGACAGAAGATGAGTGTTTCACTAGTGAGTCGATGGATGAAGAAGATGGTCGATGTAGAATTGGAGCATAGGAGGTTGGAGAGGGAGGGTAAGCTAGTTTCTGGCTCTGGTGATACATCAAGTAGTGACACTGGCAAAGTGGAAGACGCAAGCAAATCTGGCAGTGATGGAGCAGCAACATCCAATGAACCTGAAGCCAAAGATGAGTCAAAAGCAGCCAAACCTATTGCTACAGAAGAAGTAGAAAAGCCCAAAGATGCCGCAAAGCCAATCGTCAAGGAAGAAACACTCCAAAAACAAGCACAGCTTCGAGAACGTGGTTTACAATTGAAACGAAAACGAGCTCACGCAGATCGTCTTCACCTTCCTTTTACACTCAAGAAGATTTTGGTGGAGGAATGGGAGGTGATTTCACAGTGTGGTATGCTGTATGATTTACCTTCGAAGGTTAGCGTTCGAGATGCTTTGAACAGCTATTTGGAGAGCAAGCTAGTTCCGATGAGAGAGAAGAAGGAGATGGACAACAGCAACACTTCTTCTGGGAAGGGAGAAGGTGACAAGATGGAGGTAGATAACGACAATGATGCTCAGCAGCCTTCAATTGTGGATCGCGAAAAGGAGTGGGTCAACATGGTGGAAGGCATAGCGCTCTTGTTCGACCAGGCATTGCCAATTCATTTGTTGTTTGAAGAAGAGAGGGCTCAGTATGGATCCCTGCGCAGGCAGATCCTTGCTCAAAGACGAATTGCTGCATACAATGATCAACTAGAAGCGATGAAGGTGGATGGAGTGAATGGAAGTGAGGCAAACACAGGTGCAGACAAGAATGGTGGCCAACCCGCAACAGAAAACAGCAACGTGAAGAGTGCTGCAGACACAACTAGTGAAGAAAACAAGACTCTTCCAGAGCGCATGTCCGAAATTTACGGATGTGAACACCTCCTTCGACTTTTCATCCGACTGCCCGCTGTGGTTGCTGCGACTCCATCCATTTCAGAACCTGATGCTCGCCGCATATTTTCCAAGCTTGGTGACCTTGTCAGGTACATTCAGAAGCATCAGTCGGAGCTGTTCAAGTCAACATTTAGAAAGCCTTTGCAGAAAGAACTTCGAAAAGTTGTCAAAGAGAAAGAAGTTGTTTCAGTTGTTGCAGAAGATTGATTTTCATTTTTGATATCTACTAATTGATTTCTATAAAATAATCATAAGATAACTACCTACACGAAGTCCACTCCCATTTCCTTGGCAATGATTGACAACTGAAACGCTCATCTAATTAGTAGAGTTACACTTGAAAACTAGAACCACAACCGCAAGATTCCTCTGCATTAGGATTAAAGAACTTGAATCCTCCCCCAATTAACTCATCTGAATAGTCCAATTCCAACCCATATAAATACAACAAGCTCTTGGCATCGACAACACATTGAATTCCCTCTTTTTCATAATTATCAATTTCATCCTCTTCTTCTATTTCATCTGCAGTCGAAAAGTCCATTACATACGATAGACCTGAACACCCCCCATTACGAACACCCATACGTAAAATTAAGGGGGAGCTGGGATCAACAGTCGACTTGGGATCAGCATCTCGTTTTGATTTAAGTTCGACTAAACGTGCCATTGCGCTGGGCTTAATTTGTATAATGGCATCATCATCTCCTTCAAAGGCGTCTTCTTCTTCAACTGCTGCTGGTGCATCGACATCGGTTGGTGAGGAATATAATTTAGAGTAATTGTTAAGAGCAGCGGGTCGGTGGATGATAGAAGAAATAGGGGCAAAGGAAAATCCGAGTGCCTGATGCACGGCTATCGCCATGATGGGTAAAAGATAGCAGCAAATTCGGGGTGGCATGGTTAAATGATTTATGAGAATAATAGGAAGCCGTAGGAGAGCACGCTAGAGATTGCACTGTTGATGATGTTGGGAAGAATTGTAGAGTAGCGTGTAAGCAGCGTGGAGGGCGTGTGGCTTGGCTTGGCTTGTGTTCTTCTTCATTTTCATTTTGGCTCGGATTCTTTCTTTCGGGTTCTCCACTCGCTCCACCGGGATGATTTATCGCCTAAATTCGCTATTTTCGTGAAATCCAAATCGATCAAGAATCCAGAACAGGGTTATGTACCCGTCTGAAAATACCCGATAGATCTCAGCGCGTCGTCCGCAGCTTCAAAGCTCTCTTCAACATCATTGAGCCAAATTGAGCGACCCCCTTTCAAAAAGTCACTTCTCTTGGCAGTGACTGAGGAGCTGAGGAACCAGGAACGAAGGGAAAATATTACTCTTTAGGCATATGTAGTACTTTATTTGCATTATGAATGAACTCATAAGAGCATTTACTTGCAAAAACATCAGCGCACACGACACTTTGCCCAATTGTCACTCATTTCTTCTCTCTCCTACCCTCTTTTCCATATACCCGAAATCAGTTTATAAATACACATGTCGGGTAGGTGGGTACGGGTATCTACCCACACCACAATATCGACGGGTAGGTACCCACTGGGTACTTATACCCACACCCGGTACCTACCCGATTTTTCGGGTATTTTAGAGCGGGTACGGAGACGGGTACAAAACCCTGATCCAGAATCAAGATTCAAGATCCAACCAAACATCATGAAACATGCCACTATGTATCGAAGTGATACCATACAAAGCTGCAGACACGTGCCCCCAGAAAGCAGGATCCTCTCTTGTATCAAAGCGGGGCAAGGTGGTCAAAATCGTACAGCTGCTAAAATCTGTCTGCTTCTCCACTCCATCTTCTCAAATAGTAGTAATTGATTGGCTCATCGTAAGCTCCTCGTATCATGTCTGACACCCAAAATTTCCGAAAGAGCCAACGCAAATCTCAATGGAGAGAAACTAAACATGATCATCTAACTCCACAATACATACTCGCAAAGAAGCGATACAATCAAGAACCACATACGCCAGCTGAGATTTCATGGTTCATAGAACAATTCACACAAGGACATGTCAAGGATTACCAAATGACAGCTTGGCTCATGGCTATCTGTCTCAATGGGATGAATGGTGTCGAAACTGCTGCACTATGCGATGCCATGGTGGACTCTGGTGAAGTGATGGATTGGTCGAGCTGCTCTTCTATTTGCAAAGATGTGAACAACTTGCACAAGGTAGACAAACACAGCACTGGTGGAGTCGGAGACAAAGTGAGTTTGATACTTGCACCTCTCGTAGCATCATTCGATCTGGTTGTCCCAATGATGGCTGGTCGTGGGCTTGGTCATACTGGTGGTACCATAGATAAACTCGAATCGATCCCTGGATATCGCACGCAATACTCATCAGAAGAATTTGCAAAGTTGCTGCTGACCAGCACAGAAGATGGAACGGATGATAGTAGATTGAATGCAGCAATTGTAAGTCCAAGTAAAGACATGGTTCCCGCTGATAAGAGAATGTACGCCTTAAGGGATGTTACATCTACAGTTTCGTGCCTGCCATTACAGATATCCTCAATCATGTCCAAAAAGATTGCTGAGCGTCCCGACTCTTTGGTGTTGGATGTCAAATTTGGCCTTGGAAGGTAAGATTGGACCATATGCAACTTTCCTTTCTCATCTCACACATTATGAACATGAATCTCACATCCTTTTCTGTGACAACGCAAGTTTCAACAAGAATGTAGAGGAAAGTTTACAACTGGCTTCTGGAATGATAGAGACTGGAGAACTATGTGGTATCAATACCACCGCATTAGTAACTAGAATGGACTCTCCTTTGGGCTATGCAGTAGGCAATTGGCTCGAAGTTAAAGAATGCATTGAAATCATGTCTTCCAAAGAGGCTGCATTATCGGAATTGTCTGCAGATCTAGTCAATGTCACATTAGCATTGGCGGCTCAAATGCTTGTTCAAGGAGGAAAGGCCGGTAACTTGAGAGACGGAGTTGTCAAGGCAAAAGAAAATCTACACAACGGCAAAGCTTGGAAGAAGTTTAGAGATATGGTGTCAGCACAGGGAGGAGATGTTGACACAATTGACTTTCCAGCGCAATATTCTCAAGCCAAGTTTTCTGCGGAAGTGAAATCGTCTCAATCTGGATACTTGGTATCTCTCAATGCATTAGAAGTCGGCTTGGTTGGAGTCAATATTGGAGCTGGCCGTAAAACTGTGGACGACCCTATCGATAAGACAGCTGGTATCTTGTTTCATAAACGGCCAGGAATGCACGTTGTAGAGGGAGATGTCTTGGCGACGGTTTACACGGAACGTGATGATCAATTAGCAAATGCGGTTCAACGCATTTTAGATTCATGTACCTTCTCAGATGCTCAAATTGAGTTGCCACCTCTGATTACGAATTTTGTTACAAACGAAGGAGTTGAAGACTTTGACCAATCCATCTTAGATGAATAATAGAATGACAGACGAGGGATGAGCTTGGTTTGTATATAATGATTTTGAATAAAGTAGGTGCGGTTGATGTAGAGTAATATTGACAAGAAATTGTTTCCTGTAGTATTGTATCGAAAGTCTGTGCTAATTTATATTTTACGCTACTAGATTGATTCATTATTGAATGCGGTCGGCAAAATCAGCATCACTTTCCATACCAGCCGAGCGATAGATATTTGCAATTTCGCCCCTCACTTCACCATACTTTTGACCCGTCAAGCATGCAATGTCCAATAAGTAATTGGCATCCTCCATAGCAGTTTGCTTCACAGACTTATCCCCGTTATTTTCATCCTGTTCGTGCTCACGAATCTTTTCATACATATCACGCAACTTCTGCAATGCTGTCTCAGTATTATCCGTGGCATCGGCATACTGTGCCATTTTGGAAACAGTCGCAAAATCACTCACAGTCAGTCCCATTGACGGAAGAGGCATACGAACACACATTCTTGCTGCATCTCTGCACTCTTCTTCACGATTGGGCAGAGAGCTCAAAAGCTTGGCATAGAATGCAAATGTGCTACCGAATCCACCAAACTTTCCATTCGATGCTTCTGCGGCAATGAGAGAGGACTCTTCATCTCCACGAGACAAGTGCTGATTGGCCATTGTTTCGTATAAATCCGGGAAGGCTGCAACTCGCAACAAGACGTACTTTTCTAATCCGTAACCCAACTTTTCCACAGAACCCATTTCATATGGCACATCCATTGCTCCTAAGGAACCTGATCCAAGTCCATCATTGTACAATTCAAGAATACGCTGTTGATCATCACCTTCCAAGTTTGCATCGGCATCGGCACAGATTCGGCGCATTAGATGTTCACTATTCAGAGAAAGAAGACGCATACCCGGCAAACCAACTGCACTCTCCACAATCGGCCAAGGTGAAGCTAATGAAGGACTGTCGTATCCAGCATCATCGGCATATGCTCGTCTCAGTGCACAAATTACGTTCCCTGTGCTTTGACTTCTGGCCAAAGGCAAGAGATGTGGGTGAAGGTCTTTAAATTCACTCGATGCAGAAGATGATAATGGAATTGGCACAATGTCTCCACCTCCCTGAGAACAACCGCGGCTACCTGGTGCACCCCTCTCCGACAAGAGTGTTTGCAATGTATCGAGACGAGATACGCCGACTCCAATTAGCTCAGTTTCCTCATCGGAAGATTTGCCGAATAGTCGAGAAGACTGAAGTGAAATTGACGATGCAGCGATGGAGGTGGCTGGATGGATACTACGTGAGACGAAGCAAGATGTGAATCTTGGTAGAGATAGGGTTATTATCATGGTGGAGAGTTTCATTGTTTAGCTTACTGCCAGCTGGCTTTCGTCATGGAGGAGCAATAAATTTTGTGGACGGTACAATATCTAGGTGGAGGGAGCGAGGTAAGGTGGAGTGTGAAGTGGATTAAATACCCAATTGCCAAGCCAGGATAGAAAAACATAACCCCTTTTGCATACCCCCTCAGTTCTCAACAAATCGAAGAACGAAGCACTCAACGCAAGCTCTTCCATGGTGGGCGGCCGCTGCTATATCAACTGCTAGACATTAACGATCACTCAGTCAGCCGAAGGCAGCAACAATGTCGATGGAGAATACTTGGTACTGACTTGGGCTGCGAAATTTTCATAATCTGCACGCGACAACTTGATGACTGAATCATTCTCTCTAGGTAAAGAATAATCATAATGACAATTGCAATCAATGACGATGCCTCCCATGTTCGTGTAGGCGTACGAATCCGCCCCCTAACTCCCAAGGAGTCATCAGAGGGTGGCAAGGAAGTCGTCGACACAAATACATTCAATCGAACCGTGGAACTCTCAAAGCGGAAATTCACCTATGACAATATTTTTCCGACCACGATAAAAAATGTTGATCTATACAATAATGTCGCTCCGCCATTACTGAATGCGTTTTTGAATGGGTTTAATGCTACGGTGCTGGCTTATGGGCAGACGGGTTCGGGAAAGACGTATACCATGGGCAGTGAGGCGCATACAGCTAATTGGAGAGATGACAATATATTGAATGATAATGACGGTCTAATACCGAGGTTTATATCGGGCATGTTTCAGTCATTGATACAACGAAGAGAAGAAGCTGAGAAGGCATTGCTTCAATCAGTTGATGGTGATAAGGAAAGACCTGCTTCCTCATTGGTGGATTTCCAAGTGTCTGCATCCTTCTTGGAGGTCTACGGAGAAGACATTTACGATTTATTAGTGGATGAATCTCGTACTCCTTTGAAATTGAGAGAGGGTACTAATAAAGAGGTGGTTGTAAAGGGATTACGCAACAAATCAATTCTAAATGCCGCAGAGGCGATGAATGTCCTAAGTACTGGAACAATGAATCGAACGACTGCGTCTACATTGATGAACCGCACATCTAGCCGTTCTCATGCCGTGTTTATGTTAAATCTACGGCAGACTACTCGTAGTGCAGAGGGAGTGGATGTGACGTCGACATCACGGTTTACGTTTGTGGACTTGGCAGGGAGTGAACGGATGAAAAAGACTGGAGCAGAGGGGGAACGTGCCAAAGAAGGAATCAAAATCAATGAAGGTCTGTTGGCACTGGGGAATGTGATCAATGCTCTTGCTGATGAGGATAGGATTGCTAGGGGTGAAAAGGTCCATGTACCCTACCGACAAACGAAATTGACACGTCTACTACAGGATGCATTGGGTGGCAACAGCCAAACACTCTTCTTGGCATGCGTTTCTCCCTCTGATACCAATGCCAGCGAGACACTCTCTACTCTACAATATGCCAACCGTGCCAGAAACATCAAGAATGCTCCAACTCGTAATGTTGACGAGACTGCCGTCGAGCTACAAAGGCTGCATGCGATGAACAATTTGCTAAAGCGTGAATTGGTTAGACAGCGGTTTGGGCCTGAAATGCAAAGAACTAATGAAGATATTGGGAATATCAATGATGAACTCTTGCTCAGAGAAGATGTTGCTGCTTACTTGAATTTAGTTGATGAAAAAGTGTGTGACTTTGGAAACGTTCCGAACCTTCCAACTTTAGCATCAGATTTCAGGCCTCATTCAGCGCCAGCTCCTACTATCAGGCCTCTGATCGCATCAGTCAATGAAGTTTCGAGTAGTGATGATGGCGAGAATGATGAGGGCGAGAGTGACATGAGCGACTCAGAAGTCAACCCTCACGATGATATGCAGATTGTAGATCAACTGATAGAGAGCAGTCGACAAGATCAAACCCCGAGCAAGGATGATGCTGCACGTGAACAAATTGAGAATATCGACAATGAGATTGAAACGCATGAAGATAGGCTTCTCCAATTGAAGGAACACTTGAAAGGGTATCACAACATGAAAGAAAAATATGACAACTTGCTAAGAGAGGTTGAAAATTTGGAAGCCGAGAAGCATTCTCTTGCGAAACAACTGGAACAGGCACAGGTCGACCCTACAAAGGGTTGCTCCGTAACCATCAAGAAACAGTTAGATCGGATCAAATCAAGTCTGGAGCGTGCAAGATCCGAGTCACGGAAGCACCAACAGCTGTATCGAAAGGCTGAGAAAGAAGCTCAAAAGTGCAAAGTGCTTGAACGCAAAATAAGTGAGGCGAAGACCACGAAAATGCACTTAATGAAAAAGCAGAAGGAAGATGCAAAGAAGCAAAAAGAACTCACGAAAACAAAAACAAGAGAAATACAACGGCTGAGACTGAAAGAGAGGACTACAATGAAGGAGGTCTCCAAATTAAAGTCCGAAAATCACCGGTTGAAAGCCAATCTAAAGAGGAGTAAGGCACGGTGTGAAAAGCTGTCTGAACAAAGCAAGCAGACTGAGTTATCGCTTGCTCGTGTGCTGGCAAATAGAGCGAAAGGAAATGGAACTCCACGCAATGGTGACATGGATTGTATGGGCCAATTTGCCTCAATGACTGAAGAGCTCAGCTCACTTTCATTTGTGTTGGAAAAGGCGCTGGAAAATAAAGTTGATACTTCGAGGAATAAACAAATCTATGTCGAAAAGGTCGCAGAGCGTGAGAAGCTTGAGGAGTCCATGTCAGCAGAGGTTGCATTACTGAAAGAGAAGAAGACGAAGTGCAAGGAATTCGGCTCAGAACCCCCCGATGACGTCATCAGCGAAGTCAGAGATTGTCAGGACAACATTCAGGACTTATCGCTAAAGATCGAGCTCCTTGAAAATGACATTGGGCTAATTCGTGAAAATTATCCGTCAGTTGAAGATGAAGATGATGGTTGTGCCGATGCTTTTGACACTCAAGATTCTGCTCTGATGGTATTATCCAAGCAGAGTAGTCCAGCTCTGCGAACTCTCATTGTCAAGTTGCTCCAATCTTGCCATGACTCTGAACTTGGACGACGGAATTTATTGGATTCCAAAGCACGCGATGACTCTACGCTGAGCAATTTGAGGAACGAACTCGTGCTGAAAAATGAAAGAATAGATGCTTTATCGAAGAGTTTGGAACGACAGCGACAAAACTTCCAGGTAGGCAGCGAAGTCAGGGATAACAAATACAAACAATTGGAGAATGAGGCCAACATCACAAACGCACAATTGGATTCGTGCGTAGCTGATAAGGCCAAGTTATTATTGGAGTTAGAAACGGCTAGGGAGTTGCTGTCTTTGTCGCAGGAGAGCAATGCAATGCTGGAGGGGCAGGTAGCTGATAAGGCCAAGTTAGTATTGGAGTTAGAAAGGGCTCGGAAGTTGCTCTCTTTGTCACAAGAGAGCAATGCAAAGCTGGAGGGGCAGCTTGCTTCACTTGAATCCCAACGAGTAAGCAATGAAACATCACAAGTGATTGGTCAAAGCGAAATAAAGATGCCGCCAAAGAGACCACCTTCACCTGCTTCAAGAGGGTATGTCTTTGTTGAAACAGATTCCGTCACTCCCAAAGAGGCAACTATCAAGCCAACAAGTCCAAAAGGTGCTCAGAGCTCCGTGAAGAAGCTTGTTGAAGCTTATTCCGCAACATCAAAAGAGACGCAGCAAAGCCCGAATCGACCAAGTATGATGCCTTTTGGATTGAAGCATACATTCAAAGGAGTAATGAATCGCAACAAATAATATATTTTAGCATACAAGGAAGTACAATACGTGCCTCTGTTAAGAAGAGATTTTCTTTTTTCTCCTCTCCCCCCTTCAAGTCTGTCCGCCGTGAGCTCTCCTCCTCCTCCTCCTTTTGAAATCGGAAATCGAGGAGAGTGCTGTGTTGCTCATTGAATAGGTTGGTGGAAGCATTATTGGGTAGAGCTCGTCCGGCGGTGCTGTGTAGGTCCATCATAATATGTCTGCTATTTCTCTTGCTTGCCGTCGGGCCGTGGCAATAAAGGTTTCAGCTCAGACGCCTGCCGGTAGCTTGAGATGTCTGCAGCGGCCTCTTTCGGTGTTATCGAGCACAATTATCAATACTGAAACAAAGCAGCATCAACAACAACAAGCGAGTCACTACTTCTTCAATACATGCAATAGTTCGCAGCGCCTGTTTTCGACGACGATAAATGAGTCATCTCCTTCTTCTTCTAATGGGGCAAGCAGTAGAAGTGCATTTAACAGCCGAAATTACAATGCATCAAACTCCGATAATGTAGAAAAGGCGTCATCGAGCGACCTTTCTCCTGCACTTCCACCACTGACCTCAGAAGAATACAATCCGAAATTTATGTCGGACCAGATACATAAAATGGCAGGATATAATCAAGGACGTAAGATTGGGCAAACGCATAGTAACATCAAGAATAGAAAGCGTTTTGAGCGGAAGTGGGATTTTGAGTCTGTTCGTTTGGCTCTTGATGATTATGAGCGCCACTTGCAGTATGTATTAGATCATTTGCAGCGGGGTGATAATAAGCATAGCACTGATGCAAAGGATCTATTTGCCAATATACACCCATCAAAAGCTAAATGCTTCGAAACGCACAGACTTTTATCATCGAGTACTGTTTCCAAAGCTGCACGTGCTTTGACGCGATCGAGAATGGATACACCGCTTCTTTCTAGGCGGATAAGGGATATGGAACGTTTAGTGGGGAAGATAGGATGGACTCCAATTACAGAAGAATTATCCTATCGGCTGTTAGAGGCAAATGGGAAAGCAGGAAATGTAAGAAGAACTTTGGCATTACTTGAGCTGAGACGAAGTAGAGGGTATCCTCCTAGAGAGCAAGAGAATGCGAAATACAAAGGTGCAAATCCGCATCTCGTTCCTGGAGAGAAGGAATTTCTACATGCAATAACATCCATCCAGTCAGCGCAACTTCCTCTTCGACGCTCTCGAAACATTTACCTTCATGAGTCAACTTTCTCGGAATCAGCGCTTGACAACCCAACGCGCTATCTGGATGCCATACTAATTAACATGTCCAAACGAGGAGTTCCGTTGCGTCCCGATATGGCAGCTCGAATGTTGGATTGTTATGCCTCAACTGGAAGGACAGGAAGAGCAATTCATTACTTTTACAAGGTTAGAAGAGATCCAGTGGAGGATGATGGGACGTATATTCCAGGGCCACATCCAACTCATCTTGGTAAAGAAGGGTTGGAGGACTGGAAGACTGAAAAGAGAGGAGAGGGCGTCACAAGGGTATTGGCAACAGAGGTGTCGGAAAATGTATCGAAAGGATTGGACGGCGACGAATCAAAAGAGGAGGGTGAACTAGGGTTGAAAGGATTGGATGATGACGATTCTGAGACACAGTCCAGCATGCCGACACAATCCAACCGTAGATCGAAAATACGGATGGCTATGCAACCACTGCCACCCTTCCACAAAATCCCTAGCTCGGTCAAAGGAGTCCCTCTTATTCGAAACAGGTATCAACCCATTACCAATGAAGGTCCGTCCAAAGCGAATGAGACAAGTTCAGATGAAGTCCAAAATAAAACAATGACAAAATATGAGTGGGAGCTAGATCGTGACTGGTCGCTTGCCCTCACAGCAGCATTTGCATTTGCAGATAGTTTAACACATGGGGCTTGTGGACACGATCCTATCGAGTTGGATATTGTGGGGTGGAACATTCTAATCAAGGCGTGCTGTCGTCGTGGTGCCATTCACAGAGCGTTGAAAATTCTCAACGAGACAATGCCACAGAAGGGCGTCGAGCCAGATACTTATTCTTACAATACCATCTTGGCGGCCTTGGCCCGTGTTGGTGATACAAGATATTTGCAAGAATATCTTATTGGCATGACGAACAAAGGGGTTAAGGTAGACAAGTACACAGCCCAGGCTATGGTGGATGGCTTTCTGAATGTTGGAGACATTCAAGGTGCGACATCGTTGGTACAAGATATTTTCAACCAGCATGATACACTGCCGCCATACACTTCGCACTTGAAGATAATTGAGTTTGCCCTGGCCAATGGTTTGATATTTGAAGCAAAGCGTCATGTCTATTTCATCCAACAATTATGGAAATGGCAACCATCACAACACCATGACGAGAAGTTTTGTCAGTTGATGGAAGAAACAAAGCGGAATCCGAAATTGTCAAGAGAGGCAGTACTCAAATTGTTCCGTTACTTTGGAGAAGACTTGTCTGATCAGGACTTCTTCTAGAGAGTGAAGGGTAAATATTATCTGGTCGCGGCGAAGTGTACATTACTTTAGCATTGCGGGGAGCGACAACTAATTAATATAATTCCTTGCCAAAATCCACAACAACGTAAGATAATGCATTACTGCTCTGTCATCGCCACCACACATTCGCAGATGCACTCCACTTGCTGAAAGAACGAACGTGATGCCACCACTTGGACGGAATGAACAACACATCTCCTGGCCCTATTTCGCATTCATAACGAGTAGGTGCAGTTTGAAAGTTTGGGTGCTCGTTGAAATTAGGATTTTCAACATCGACAGCACTAGTATTGTATTGGTTACCATTCAACCCAGCGTAATGCCAAGAGCCTGAATTGTTGTTGTCGCGTCCATTACCCTTGTCTGGAGGATAGAGCAAAACTCGCTTGTTACCAACTATCTGCATTAACAAATTATCTAACGGATCATAATGCAATGGCGACACAGTTCCACGCGGACCCAACCAAAGCATAGAATGATATAGTTTCCCTTCTCCTACGTTAAATGATCCATCAGAACAGAAGTGTGGAGTTGGAATATCATTTCGTACTTCTGCAAAGAGTTCATTTTGAGCCAGATAGGCAACTTCTTCTTGCTGACCAAGTTGCTCGATGTCTTTTTCTTCTTGCTCCGTTACCTTCGACAAGTAATCCAAGTAATCTCCAAACTTCATTGACACTCTATTTCCAGTATTGTAACTTCTTCCGAGCTCAACATCAACAGGTGTGTTTTCGGGTACAGCCGCCTGCCAGTATTGTATGCTACGCCAGAAGTAAATGGCGTCGCACTTTGAGTTCAGATTTGTAAGAAGGAGAGGAGTTTGAGACTGGTGATATGGTCGAATAGCGTCTGCTATGGCAAGTTGGTGTTCATGTGAATTGATGTCTTGTGATGATAGTTGAGGTAGTGATATCGTCTCGATGGGTTTAGATTTGATCTGATGCTGAGATGAGGAGGAAGACAATCTCCTCGCCGCTACAGAGTATCGCTGCCACATGACAAGGGGTGGGCATTGAGGTATTGTAGCGTAGCGATTGGTGCCAATGGTTGAGGAGGCGTCACCGGTTGCTTCACTGTCGAGTGTCGAGAGCCGAGCGAGCCAGCATGCAAGAGAAGAAGTGAACCAAAATCCTGAGGGAGAAAGTCCATCTTGATCAAATCAGAGCTACAGAGGAATTAGTATAGATAAATCACTTCACGGAGGAATTAGTAACTTCTTGATTTTTGGCATGACATGAGCTCATGCTGAGATGATGCAACTACCATAAACAATCAATCTGGACCGACGACACCCCACGCCGCGTCTTCTGCTCTCTAAACCTTGCGAGCAACATGGACGTCTCTGCCATCAGTGATGATGTTGGTAATACGGCAGCAGTTATCGGCGAAGAAAAAAATGAGGATGTAGCAGCTAATGATGAGGTCGCACCAGAACTTTTTGACACCACATCACTAACGCGTCGATTGGCCCGCGGTGAATACACTCAATCGATTGCCCGTAAGATTACGGAGCAAGAACAGGTAATGCCTTCGACAGCACCGACGTCATCTTTGACATCTGAAGCATCATTTGAGCCATGTCCCCGCAGTGACATTAGTGCAAGTGTCAACAGAGAATTGTTTCAGGCGATTGGTGAAGATGATAGTGGAGTAAATCAGTCATATATGTCAGAACTAAGTAATGCCAATGCCCCGCCGTCAACTCCTCAACGACCTCAAAGCACAATAGCAGTGCCGTGTAGCACCAACAGCAACAAATCTGCACTTGATTCATTCAGTGAGTACATTTCGTTCTTCTTCAAGAATGTAGAGGACTACGAAGAAAAGTTGGAAAGAAGTGAAAGTCAGAGAGATCTAAAAGTGTCGACAGTTAGGAAGAATCGTCGTGAGTCCAGGTTTTCTTCTCCTGAGCAAGCTGATAATGATGATGATGATGATGTAGGCATGAAAGAAATAATATTCCAACAGCAGGGCTCTATTGAGCAGACTGAATCAAGAGATCTCGTGTCGTCCCCAAGTCTGACGCTATCAGAATCACAAGAAGCAATGGCTGCTGTGGAAGCGATATGTAATTTCCGCTCTTTAAGGGAAGTGAAGAAAGAAATAATGGACAGGGGGGGGACTCCGAAGAGGGAGCATCCAAAGGAACAGAAAGCCAGCGACAGCGTTATTGGCCAGGAAGCTGATACTGACATTGACATCCGCCAGAGTTGGGATAGCTTTTGCAGCGAGAAGAAAGGTAACAAGTTTAGTGGGCTAGGCCTCGAAAGCATTCCTTTACCTGTATCCGTCGATGACTTCTACAAGCAAGTACTTGATGACAACGCTGACCACTCGATTGATAAGTTCATGCGTGACATTGGGGAGTTGGATGTTGAATCTACATCATGGGAGCCGTCCGTTCCGACACCCACTGCACCTGCAAACCGAAAAATCACATATATCCACCCAATCAACGCACCAATGGCTCCCCCCACTGCTGCTGCAAGAAAGGAGCAGTGCCTGCAAAAGTTTGGTAATGTGGGACTTTGCCTTGAAACAAGTACATTTGTCGAAAACGTACCAATGGCAGATTGTTTTGTTGTTAGAGATCGTTTGTGGGTAAATGAAAATGCTGAAGAGGGCGGATGCATAGTGTCAATCACCTTTCAGATTGATTTCATCAAGGGCACTATGTTTCGTCGAATTATTGAGAACACGACAAGAGGGGAGTATCAAAAGTACTGGACACAATTTTGGGATATGATCAAATCGAGTCTTGGTTCGTCTATTGAATTGGACGAAGTTGCGATTGAGCTTGAAGAGGCAACTTTGTTACTCGAAGCAGAGGGGCACTTCGAGGGGCAAGAGGTTCCTCTATCAAGTGTCTTGGGACGCATTCGGAGCTCCTCGCGCAGGCTTTCAGTTGTTGCGAGGCGTGCATCTGTTCGCAACATCAACGTCACAGCAGAGAAGATGGAAAACTCGATGGTCCTCGTTGTAGTAGGGAAAGGAAAGGTTGTAGTGCTTGAATTGTTTACGATTGTCAAGCAACATGTCAAAGAACACTTCGCTGAAAAGGATGACAGCTATGTATTGGGTTGCTGTCTTATTTTAATGCTGGGAATGTTCAATTTTATGGCACTCCGACAGATTAGTGCGATGAATAGGTCCATCGCTACCCTAACGAAGCAAATCAATGAAGCTATTTTGACAAACATTGGGAGTGGTGAAAACTGTGCGATGAAGTGAGAGTGTTGCCAGCCACGTGTCTAGTGTATCTTAAACTAGGACCACGTTGCTGGAAATAGGCTAGGTAAAGGTTAGGAAGAAGTTAAATATCTACTTGCGAGGCCTAATTATCAATAGAGCAGCCAAGCTCGATAGCTACAGGAGTAAGTAATGGTGACATAATTAGCTCTTCTTCCTCACTCGCTCGACGACCATATCCACACAAGTGCAGTCCGATATTTCTAACTTTGGTGGAGGCATGAGTGCTCATCACTTCGTTATTATACGACGGGCAGTGCTCTACCTCTCTGGGGTAAGTACGCGTCCTGATGAGGTCCACTCTTACTTTGCGTTAAAATTTTGACTCGACTCAGCTTGGCGATCTCCGCCCCACAAAAAAATCACAACAACCAACAACTCAAAATCAACAGCAAACAAACAACCATGCCGAAGCTAAAGCGAACTAGCGAGAATCAAATCACCAAAGACACCTATGACAGAGGTGAGGCGGAATCTCGTTTCCCCGAAGAGCCGGATCCAGGATTTGGAATGCCACGCGCCGACCCAAAAACCATCAAGGGACGTAGAATTGTCAGAGGCAGGTGAGTTATTTGACGAATTATTGTTGAACTTACGAAGCACTGTATCAATGCTAATCTCTAATCCCTCCTTTTACTATTCGACCGCAGGAAACCCGCTGCCCCATCATCATCAGCACCACCAAAAGCGCCAGCAGCAACCAACGCATTCGCCTCGACGAAACTTGTCGCAAATGATGCTCCGTCGCCATCAACCTCCAGCAATCCATTCGCCAAAGTCCAATTAAATTCGGGCACCACTGCCCCTCCATCCTTTTCATTTGGAGCCGCTCCAAAGGCTGAACCCAAGCCCTTCTCGTTCGGTCCATCGACGTCTCAGCAGCAGCCATCCTCCAAAAAATCATCTCCTTTGCCATCCTCAAAACCAAAGGTTAAAAATACTGCACAAATCGAACAGATCAATAAGAACTTTTTCCTGACGATTCGAGATCATGTAGATGGAGGTCATCTTTGCACTGATTTATCGTCATTGATGGACCAATACATTAATGTTGCAGAACAACTAACTGATGAAGAGGATGATGGTGGAGATGGCGGTAATGATGGGGACAATGGACAGAATAATGGAGGATCGGCTTTCTCAGGTGGACCATCAAATAATGATGAAAACAAAAATTCTCAACCAAGCTCCACTTCATTTTCGGGATTCTCATTTGCATCATCACCCGCACCTCCTCCTTCCTCCGGAGCAACAACATTTTCGTTCACTGGAGGTTCTGCTCCAGCCCCTGCGGCAATTACTCAGTCGAAACCTTCTTTTTCGTTTGGTGCGCAGCCAGCGGCGACAAGCGGTGGCAGCACTAGCAACCCCATTGCCGCCAGTGAGGACGATCCCACGTCCAATCCCGACGATGGCAAACTTGACATTGGACAGGAGGAAAACAAAGACGAAGAGACCCCGTACCAAGTTCAAGCCAGACTTGTTAAATTGGAAGGGTCAGGGAACACTCAGGCTTGGAAGAAGTTAGGCACAGGTGTGCTGCGTTTGTACCGCAACACCATAACCGACAAGAAAAGGATGGTGTTACGAAATGCAGCTGGCAAAGTCATGTTTAACGTCGGAGTTAGCAAAGGAATGCCATTCAAAAAGGTCTCACGGAAAACAAAAAATGGGGAAGTATGGAATGTAAGTTTTGCGGCTGTGGAAGATGCAAGTGAAGGATTGAAACAATTCATGCTAAATGTGAAGAAAGAAGATATTGATAAGTTTCATGAGGAGCTGGAAAAACTAGCAGCATAACTAACTAATGTTATTATTATGATGAACGAATGTGAATGTACTAGAGTACTCAAAAACCGCACATGAGATTGCCTTGATGCAGTAGAAACAAGAACAGATACAATCACCCACGTTCCAAGCTTATGGAAGATCAACCTGTCGAGAGAGCTGTCATCATCAATGCAGATTTAGAAGACTGCTCGAACTTGGATGCTTCACTGCTGTAATGTACCAACGTTTTCGTGTGAGAGTAGCTTTTAGGGACAGCGATGGAAGAAAATAGTGCCTGGTGAAGAGATGATGTCGAGACAGAACCGTTTTGACTTCTGCAGTGCTTGTGAATGCTAACATAGCTACCAACTACCGAGCCTACGAAGGCTGCTCAAACACCTGATAAGGTACGACTCAGCGCGTACTTCAAATCAACATCACCGCCAACTTCCAAGCCTCAACACGACGGCTGTGCCAACAAATGATTCAAACCAAGCGCCTTCTTCCAATCCAACATTAAGACAATTTCCTTTCGCATTGAATTAACAACTAGTTACACAAGCATAAGTAAGAATAGACGACTGATCGGCTTGATTAGCTACCTAACACGCAGTTCATATCCCTTAGACGGTTCAGATTCAGGATTCCCAAGAACCACCAATTGCTGACATTTCCGATGAATTGCTCTTGCCAACGTCGAGCTTAAATTCAATTCTATTATTTAAAGTCTCTTTTAATGTATCATCGATTGGGGAAGCGACCCGCTTTTCTCATTCCCATGTTATAAGCATATTCGGTGTAGCGCTCCCTACTGCAGATAGTTCTATTAGAAGGATCATCGCGCGAGCAATGGGCATCAATTGATACGGACAAGGCCCAACCTTCACGTCAAAGTATTGGGCCCCATCAATCCTTCCCAGAACTACCTGCAAGCGGTATCCACTTACACTTTTCTTACTTAAACAATTTCGGAAGTTGAAAGCTTCGAATCAATACCCCCCACGAAGGAGGCAAGACCGAAATTAACCCAGGGCCGGGCGGGTGGGAAACAAAAACAAAATTCTAAGGACTATTGCATCACAGTTCGTGATCAGAGGCCTGCGCATCGCATATCCAAAGAATCCATCCCATAAAGTTGTGTTGTACGCTGCTAGTTAGATGGCTTCTGCTTCTCTGCGAGGCGGGCCCTTTCTGACCCGCGGAAACGGGGAGGGACCCTTGGAGCAACAAAAGCTACCCATAATTGCAATTAAAAAAAAATCTACTACTTCGACAGGGGTGGTTAGAGATGACTCGACTCACGTAGGCCCCTTTTATTAGGTGCGTAGGAATTGGTATGAAGAGATTAACCCCGTCACGCATTTTTTAGGTTATTGACCTATCACATATGCCCTTTTATAATTACATGCCACCTTTCCATTACATGCCCCTTCACCAGAGCCCAAAGCGCTCGGGCTAAGGGCTTGACCCCTTTATTGTAACTTTTTTCACAAAACCGTAAAAGTCGTAGACGCTAAAACATCTATAATCGCTTGTCCGTCGCTGAGATGAAGATCCGAACCCGGAACACAAGTTTTCGCCAATAAGACCCGCCAAGTGACCCGTAAATGACCCCCATCAAGCTCGTTGATACATCTCAAGAGCCGACTCCCTTCAATTGCTATCAGAATTATCCACCTCTTTAACTCCAACAGTAATAGGTTGCAGATGCAAGAGTTAGTTGAAAGAATCTGTCCTACGAGGTAGAGGAAGAGGGCAATTGAATTCTTGGCATGCATTTTATTAAACTTTACCTCCTTCATCCCAAAGCATTGCAAGATGCCTTTATGGCATCTTGCACACCTCTGCCGGTAAGAGCAACATCCCAATAACAAGAAGAATATAGTTGTGCTCGCCTCCAAAGCAGCTTGGGCGAGTCTGCAGTCCTCTGGTTATCTAGTCCAGTGCACTTACATCTTCTTACTACCTATACTAATGTGTACTTAAAAATGGTACAAAGTATCTACCTACCTTTCTCTTCCACAGTGTAGAGCTTCCTTGTATATTGGCAACGGAGGTGACTTTTTGTTGTGAGTACAATACATCCATTGCCAACACTCATCTTTCTACCACGAGAGTTGGATCGTCTAAATAGCCTTTCTCGTTCTGCCGTCTCAAGACTCGTGGTTGCTATCTTTGCGATGATGGATGCTTCGACTTTGTCGATGAAGGAGGTGGTGTGCAGCGGTTGAAGTGCCAACAAGACCTCGTTGCCATCCACATGCAAGCTCATGCTGGATTAGACGAACAATGAGCTTGATAAGCTACCTAAAACGCAAGTTATATCCCTACGGTTTCCCCCGCGTAAAAATAGCTAGAGGGGAAATGGCGCGAAGGGCAAAACCCTGGCTTAAAAAGAGTAAGTAGGTACGTAATATTAGCTAACGTACACGTAGAGTAGCTACCGGCAGCATATCGTGACCATGGTGTCCATCGCAATAGGCGCCTACGCACCACGCAGAATGCATCGGTATCCAGAACTAATGCTCTACAATGTCAGCAGACATCATGTCATTACTAACCCTAGCTTCTAAGCGATTAATTTGGACTCTAAGGCATTAATAATCCCGGTACCATACAGTTGAAATGTGCTGGGAGAAAGATAAGTCTTCATATTATATGCAATTAGTTGCTGTAAACAATATATTACGACCATCATTCAGCGCATTCTTGTAGTGGGTATTGCTATATGCATTTCGGGAGATATTCATGCTAGTTGCTAATCAGATGGGTACAGAACGACCAGTGTTACTGCAACGAATAATTTTTCATATTTTCTCCTCCAGCAGTAGATATTGTAAGTATTCTCCACAGACCGTTATCAAGGAGGGACTGACCACTCCCCCCATTCATACTTATTTGTATCTTCTTCACAGTACCGGCATTGAAGCCCATTTGACATAAGAAACTATCACTAACTCTCTCCGCTTCTGCAAAAATGAGTGTAGTTGTGAGTTGCCTTTCAGAAGACGACATGAGAACACAGCGTTGCAGCAATAGCTGTGCCCAATGCTAGAAGCCTGGAGTATCCATCACACTTCATTGTAGAATTCCGCTGTCTATATCAACGTTATCAGTTGCCGAAATCATCTCTCGTCGATATAAGGCCAAACTTATTGTGACCGAAAAAATAACACCGAGCGGCGACCATCGACTTCAGCATGAATTCAAGCCCCATCTGAAGGAAATATTGCACTGGAACATGTCCATATATATATAGTATCAGCTCGGGATGAAGAGGAGGCGATACGGGACGTTGATGGCGGTCGTATCATGACCACAACTACCTGACGACGGCCGAAAAAGATGGCGGCCGCAAGCCGTGTGATGAGGCCACACCACAACCCCACACACGCCGCCGCCACCCAAACCAACGGTCAATATTGATCATATAGGTCCTGTTGATGATCCCGACGCAGGGGTTAGGCGGTCGGCGGCGTCTAGGGCAGCCATTACAGGCAGATAGCTAACCCAGGTTATAACCTGGTTTAGATTCTAAGACCAGGTTGGAACCCGGGTTAACCCTTCGTAGGGATATCGCTTACACGCTCCAACCTGATATATATCAGCTCAAACTACAACAAGAGCTTTGTAGCTTCCGAATTCCGTCTCAACACACATCTTCTCTGTTTGCGATGATGGATGCTTCGACTTTGTCGATGTCGGATGTGGTGTGCAGCGGTTGAAGTGCCAACAAGACCTCGTTGCCATCCACATGCAAGCTCATGATGGATTAGACGAACAATGAGCTTGATGAGCTACCTAAAACGCAAGTTATATCGCTTACACGCTCCAAACTGATTTATATCAGCTCAAACTACAACAAGAGCTTTGTAGCTTCCGAATTCCGTCTCAACACACATCTTCTCTGTTTGCGATGATGGATGCTTCGACTTTGTCGATGAAGGAGGTGGTGTGCAGCGGTTGAAGTGCCAACAAGACCTCGTTGCCATCCACATGCAAGCTCATGATGGATTAGACGAACAATGAGCTAGATAAGCTACCTAAAACGCAAGTTATATCGCTTACACGCTCCAACCTGATATATATCAGCTCAAACTACAACAAGAGCTTTGTAGCTTCCGAATTCCGTCTCAACACACAACTTCTCTGTTTGCGATGATGGATGCTTCGACTTTGTCGATGTCGGATGTGGTGTGCAGCGGTTGAAGTGCCAACAAGACCTCGTTGCCATCCACATGCAAGCTCATGCTGGATTAGACGAACAATGAGCTTGCTGAGCTGCCTAAAACGCAAGTTATATCGCTTACACGCTCCAACCTGATATATATCAGCTCAAACTACAACAAGAGCTTTGTAGCTTCCGAATTCCGTCTCAACACACATCTTCTCTGTTTGCGATGATGGATGCTTCGACTTTGTCGATGAAGGAGGTGGTGTGCAGCGGTTGAAGTGCCAACAAGACCTCGTTGCCATCCACATGCAAGCTCATGATGGATTAGACGAACAATGAGCTAGATAAGCTACCTAAAACGCAGTTATATCCCTACGGTTTCCCCCGCGTAAAAATAGCTAGAGGGGAAATGGCGCGAAGGGCAAAACCCTGGCTTAAAAAGAGTAAGTAGGTACGTAATATTAGCTAACGTACACGTAGAATAGCTACCGGCAGCATATCGTGACCATGGTGTCCATCGCAATAGGCGCCTACGCACCACGCAGAATGCATCGGTATCCAGAACTAATGCTCTACAATGTCAGCAGACATCATGTCATTACTAACCCTAGCTTCTAAGCGATTAATTTGGACTCTAAGGCATTAATAATCCCGGTACCATACAGTTGAAATGTGCTGGGAGAAAGATAAGTCTTCATATTATATGCAATTAGTTGCTGTAAACAATATATTACGACCATCATTCAGCGCATTCTTGTAGTGGGTATTGCTATATGCATTTCGGGAGATATTCATGCTAGTTGCTAATCAGATGGGTACAGAACGACCAGTGTTACTGCAACGAATAATTTTTCATATTTTCTCCTCCAGCAGTAGATATTGTAAGTATTCTCCACAGACCGTTATCAAGGAGGGACTGACCACTCCCCCCATTCATACTTATTTGTATCTTCTTCACAGTACCGGCATTGAAGCCCATTTGACATAAGAAACTATCACTAACTCTCTCCGCTTCTGCAAAAATGAGTGTAGTTGTGAGTTGCCTTTCAGAAGACGACATGAGAACACAGCGTTGCAGCAATAGCTGTGCCCAATGCTAGAAGCCTGGAGTATCCATCACACTTCATTGTAGAATTCCGCTGTCTATATCAACGTTATCAGTTGCCGAAATCATCTCTCGTCGATATAAGGCCAAACTTATTGTGACCGAAAAAATAACACCGAGCGGCGACCATCGACTTCAGCATGAATTCAAGCCCCATCTGAAGGAAATATTGCACTGGAACATGTCCATATATATATAGTATCAGCTCGGGATGAAGAGGAGGCGATACGGGACGTTGATGGCGGTCGTATCATGACCACAACTACCTGACGACGGCCGAAAAAGATGGCGGCCGCAAGCCGTGTGATGAGGCCACACCACAACCCCACACACGCCGCCGCCACCCAAACCAACGGTCAATATTGATCATATAGGTCCTGTTGATGATCCCGACGCAGGGGTTAGGCGGTCGGCGGCGTCTAGGGCAGCCATTACAGGCAGATAGCTAACCCAGGTTATAACCTGGTTTAGATTCTAAGACCAGGTTGGAACCCGGGTTAACCCTTCGTAGGGATATCGCTTACACGCTCCAACCTGATATATATCAGCTCAAACTACAACAAGAGCTTTGTAGCTTCCGAATTCCGTCTCAACACACATCTTCTCTGTTTGCGATGATGGATGCTTCGACTTTGTCGATGTCGGATGTGGTGTGCAGCGGTTGAAGTGCCAACAAGACCTCGTTGCCATCCACATGCAAGCTCATGATGGATTAGACGAACAATGAGCTTGATGAGCTACCTAAAACGCAAGTTATATCGCTTACACGCTCCAAACTGATTTATATCAGCTCAAACTACAACAAGAGCTTTGTAGCTTCCGAATTCCGTCTCAACACACATCTTCTCTGTTTGCGATGATGGATGCTTCGACTTTGTCGATGAAGGAGGTGGTGTGCAGCGGTTGAAGTGCCAACAAGACCTCGTTGCCATCCACATGCAAGCTCATGATGGATTAGACGAACAATGAGCTAGATAAGCTACCTAAAACGCAAGTTATATCGCTTACACGCTCCAACCTGATATATATCAGCTCAAACTACAACAAGAGCTTTGTAGCTTCCGAATTCCGTCTCAACACACAACTTCTCTGTTTGCGATGATGGATGCTTCGACTTTGTCGATGTCGGATGTGGTGTGCAGCGGTTGAAGTGCCAACAAGACCTCGTTGCCATCCACATGCAAGCTCATGCTGGATTAGACGAACAATGAGCTTGCTGAGCTGCCTAAAACGCAAGTTATATCGCTTACACGCTCCAACCTGATATATATCAGCTCAAACTACAACAAGAGCTTTGTAGCTTCCGAATTCCGTCTCAACACACATCTTCTCTGTTTGCGATGATGGATGCTTCGACTTTGTCGATGAAGGAGGTGGTGTGCAGCGGTTGAAGTGCCAACAAGACCTCGTTGCCATCCACATGCAAGCTCATGATGGATTAGACGAACAATGAGCTAGATAAGCTACCTAAAACGCAGTTATATCCCTACGGTTTCCCCCGCGTAAAAATAGCTAGAGGGGAAATGGCGCGAAGGGCAAAACCCTGGCTTAAAAAGAGTAAGTAGGTACGTAATATTAGCTAACGTACACGTAGAATAGCTACCGGCAGCATATCGTGACCATGGTGTCCATCGCAATAGGCGCCTACGCACCACGCAGAATGCATCGGTATCCAGAACTAATGCTCTACAATGTCAGCAGACATCATGTCATTACTAACCCTAGCTTCTAAGCGATTAATTTGGACTCTAAGGCATTAATAATCCCGGT
Organism: Skeletonema marinoi; assembly: GCA_030544225.1. NCBI lineage: Eukaryota > Bacillariophyta > Thalassiosirophyceae > Thalassiosirales > Thalassiosiraceae > Skeletonema > Skeletonema marinoi. The sequence continues at coordinate 1,384,454 of CM060491.1, forward strand.
ACCATACAGTTGAAATGTGCTGGGAGAAAGATAAGTCTTCATATTATATGCAATTAGTTGCTGTAAACAATATATTACGACCATCATTCAGCGCATTCTTGTAGTGGGTATTGCTATATGCATTTCGGGAGATATTCATGCTAGTTGCTAATCAGATGGGTACAGAACGACCAGTGTTACTGCAACGAATAATTTTTCATATTTTCTCCTCCAGCAGTAGATATTGTAAGTATTCTCCACAGACCGTTATCAAGGAGGGACTGACCACTCCCCCCATTCATACTTATTTGTATCTTCTTCACAGTACCGGCATTGAAGCCCATTTGACATAAGAAACTATCACTAACTCTCTCCGCTTCTGCAAAAATGAGTGTAGTTGTGAGTTGCCTTTCAGAAGACGACATGAGAACACAGCGTTGCAGCAATAGCTGTGCCCAATGCTAGAAGCCTGGAGTATCCATCACACTTCATTGTAGAATTCCGCTGTCTATATCAACGTTATCAGTTGCCGAAATCATCTCTCGTCGATATAAGGCCAAACTTATTGTGACCGAAAAAATAACACCGAGCGGCGACCATCGACTTCAGCATGAATTCAAGCCCCATCTGAAGGAAATATTGCACTGGAACATGTCCATATATATATAGTATCAGCTCGGGATGAAGAGGAGGCGATACGGGACGTTGATGGCGGTCGTATCATGACCACAACTACCTGACGACGGCCGAAAAAGATGGCGGCCGCAAGCCGTGTGATGAGGCCACACCACAACCCCACACACGCCGCCGCCACCCAAACCAACGGTCAATATTGATCATATAGGTCCTGTTGATGATCCCGACGCAGGGGTTAGGCGGTCGGCGGCGTCTAGGGCAGCCATTACAGGCAGATAGCTAACCCAGGTTATAACCTGGTTTAGATTCTAAGACCAGGTTGGAACCCGGGTTAACCCTTCGTAGGGATATCGCTTACACGCTCCAACCTGATATATATCAGCTCAAACTACAACAAGAGCTTTGTAGCTTCCGAATTCCGTCTCAACACACATCTTCTCTGTTTGCGATGATGGATGCTTCGACTTTGTCGATGTCGGATGTGGTGTGCAGCGGTTGAAGTGCCAACAAGACCTCGTTGCCATCCACATGCAAGCTCATGATGGATTAGACGAACAATGAGCTTGATGAGCTACCTAAAACGCAAGTTATATCGCTTACACGCTCCAAACTGATTTATATCAGCTCAAACTACAACAAGAGCTTTGTAGCTTCCGAATTCCGTCTCAACACACATCTTCTCTGTTTGCGATGATGGATGCTTCGACTTTGTCGATGAAGGAGGTGGTGTGCAGCGGTTGAAGTGCCAACAAGACCTCGTTGCCATCCACATGCAAGCTCATGATGGATTAGACGAACAATGAGCTAGATAAGCTACCTAAAACGCAAGTTATATCGCTTACACGCTCCAACCTGATATATATCAGCTCAAACTACAACAAGAGCTTTGTAGCTTCCGAATTCCGTCTCAACACACAACTTCTCTGTTTGCGATGATGGATGCTTCGACTTTGTCGATGTCGGATGTGGTGTGCAGCGGTTGAAGTGCCAACAAGACCTCGTTGCCATCCACATGCAAGCTCATGCTGGATTAGACGAACAATGAGCTTGCTGAGCTGCCTAAAACGCAAGTTATATCGCTTACACGCTCCAACCTGATATATATCAGCTCAAACTACAACAAGAGCTTTGTAGCTTCCGAATTCCGTCTCAACACACATCTTCTCTGTTTGCGATGATGGATGCTTCGACTTTGTCGATGTAGGAGGTGATGTGCAGCGGTTGAAGTGCCAACAAGACCTCGTTGCCATCCACATGCAAGCTCATGCTGGATTAGACGAACAATGAGCTTGTTGAGCTGCCTAAAACGCAAGTTATATCGCTTACACGCTCCAAACTGATTTATATCAGCTCAAACTACAACAAGAGCTTTGTAGCTTCCGAATTCCGTCTCAACACACATCTTCTCTGTTTGCGATGATGGATGCTTCGACTTTGTCGATGAAGGAGGTGGTGTGCAGCGGTTGAAGTGCCAACAAGACCTCGTTGCCATCCACATGCAAGCTCATGATGGATTAGACGAACAATGAGCTTGATAAGCTACCTAAAACGCAAGTTTTATCGCTTACACGCTCCAAACTGATTTATATCAGCTCAAACTACAACAAGAGCTTTGTAGCTTCCGAATTCCGTCTCAACACACAACTTCTCTGTTTGCGATGATGGATGCTTCGACTTTGTCGATGTCGGATGTGGTGTGCAGCGGTTGAAGTGCCAAAAAGACCTCGTTGCCATCCAAATGCAAGCTCATGCTGGATTAGACGAACAATGAGCTTGCTGAGCTGCCTAAACGCAAGTTATATCGCTTACACGCTCCAACCTGATATATATCAGCTCAAACTACAACAAGAGCTTTGTAGCTTCCGAATTCCGTCTCAACACACATCTTCTCTGTTTGCGATGATGGATGCTTCGACTTTGTCGATGTAGGAGGTGATGTGCAGCGGTTGAAGTGCCAACAAGACCTCGTTGCCATCCACATACAAGCTCATGCTGGATTAGACGAACAATGAGCTTGCTGAGCTGCCTAAAACGCAAGTTATATCGCTTACACGCTCCAAACTGATTTATATCAGCTCAAACTACAACAAGAGCTTTGTAGCTTCCGAACTCCGTCTCAACACACATCTTCTCTGTTTGCGATGATGGATGCTTCGACTTTGTCGATGTAGGAGGTGATGTGCAGCGGTTGAAGTGCCAACAAGACCTCGTTGCCATCCACATGCAAGCTCATGCTGGATTAGACGAACAATGAGCTTGTTGAGCTGCCTAAAACGCAAGTTATATCGCTTACACGCTCCAAACTGATTTATATCAGCTCAAACTACAACAAGAGCTTTGTAGCTTCCGAATTCCGTCTCAACACACAACTTCTCTGTTTGCGATGATGGATGCTTCGACTTTGTCGATGAAGGAGGTGGTGTGCAGCGGTTGAAGTGCCAACAAGACCTCGTTGCCATCCACATGCAAGCTCATGCTGGATTAGACGAACAATGAGCTTGATAAGCTACCTAAAACGCAAGTTATATCCCTACGGTTTCCCCCGCGTAAAAATAGCTAGAGGGGAAATGGCGCGAAGGGCAAAACCCTGGCTTAAAAAGAGTAAGTAGGTACGTAATATTAGCTAACGTACACGTAGAATAGCTACCGGCAGCATATCGTGACCATGGTGTCCATCGCAATAGGCGCCTACGCACCACGCAGAATGCATCGGTATCCAGAACTAATGCTCTACAATGTCAGCAGACATCATGTCATTACTAACCCTAGCTTCTAAGCGATTAATTTGGACTCTAAGGCATTAATAATCCCGGTACCATACAGTTGAAATGTGCTGGGAGAAAGATAAGTCTTCATATTATATGCAATTAGTTGCTGTAAACAATATATTACGACCATCATTCAGCGCATTCTTGTAGTGGGTATTGCTATATGCATTTCGGGAGATATTCATGCTAGTTGCTAATCAGATGGGTACAGAACGACCAGTGTTACTGCAACGAATAATTTTTCATATTTTCTCCTCCAGCAGTAGATATTGTAAGTATTCTCCACAGACCGTTATCAAGGAGGGACTGACCACTCCCCCCATTCATACTTATTTGTATCTTCTTCACAGTACCGGCATTGAAGCCCATTTGACATAAGAAACTATCACTAACTCTCTCCGCTTCTGCAAAAATGAGTGTAGTTGTGAGTTGCCTTTCAGAAGACGACATGAGAACACAGCGTTGCAGCAATAGCTGTGCCCAATGCTAGAAGCCTGGAGTATCCATCACACTTCATTGTAGAATTCCGCTGTCTATATCAACGTTATCAGTTGCCGAAATCATCTCTCGTCGATATAAGGCCAAACTTATTGTGACCGAAAAAATAACACCGAGCGGCGACCATCGACTTCAGCATGAATTCAAGCCCCATCTGAAGGAAATATTGCACTGGAACATGTCCATATATATATAGTATCAGCTCGGGATGAAGAGGAGGCGATACGGGACGTTGATGGCGGTCGTATCATGACCACAACTACCTGACGACGGCCGAAAAAGATGGCGGCCGCAAGCCGTGTGATGAGGCCACACCACAACCCCACACACGCCGCCGCCACCCAAACCAACGGTCAATATTGATCATATAGGTCCTGTTGATGATCCCGACGCAGGGGTTAGGCGGTCGGCGGCGTCTAGGGCAGCCATTACAGGCAGATAGCTAACCCAGGTTATAACCTGGTTTAGATTCTAAGACCAGGTTGGAACCCGGGTTAACCCTTCGTAGGGATATCGCTTACACGCTCCAACCTGATATATATCAGCTCAAACTACAACAAGAGCTTTGTAGCTTCCGAATTCCGTCTCAACACACATCTTCTCTGTTTGCGATGATGGATGCTTCGACTTTGTCGATGTCGGATGTGGTGTGCAGCGGTTGAAGTGCCAACAAGACCTCGTTGCCATCCACATACAAGCTCATGCTGGATTAGACGAACAATGAGCTTGCTGAGCTGCCTAAAACGCAAGTTATATCGCTTACACGCTCCAAACTGATTTATATCGGCTCAAACTACAACAAGAGCTTTGTAGCTTCCGAATTCCGTCTCAACACACATCTTCTCTGTTTGCGATGATGGATGCTTCGACTTTGTCGATGTCGGATGTGGTGTGCAGCGGTTGAAGTGCCAACAAGACCTCGTTGCCATCCACATGCAAGCTCATGATGGATTAGACGAACAATGAGCTTGATGAGCTACCTAAAACGCAAGTTATATCGCTTACACGCTCCAAACTGATTTATATCAGCTCAAACTACAACAAGAGCTTTGTAGCTTCCGAATTCCGTCTCAACACACATCTTCTCTGTTTGCGATGATGGATGCTTCGACTTTGTCGATGAAGGAGGTGGTGTGCAGCGGTTGAAGTGCCAACAAGACCTCGTTGCCATCCACATGCAAGCTCATGATGGATTAGACGAACAATGAGCTTGATAAGCTACCTAAAACGCAAGTTATATCGCTTACACGCTCCAAACTGATTTATATCAGCTCAAACTACAACAAGAGCTTTGTAGCTTCCGAATTCCGTCTCAACACACAACTTCTCTGTTTGCGATGATGGATGCTTCGACTTTGTCGATGTCGGATGTGGTGTGCAGCGGTTGAAGTGCCAAAAAGACCTCGTTGCCATCCAAATGCAAGCTCATGCTGGATTAGACGAACAATGAGCTTGCTGAGCTGCCTAAACGCAAGTTATATCGCTTACACGCTCCAACCTGATATATATCAGCTCAAACTACAACAAGAGCTTTGTAGCTTCCGAATTCCGTCTCAACACACATCTTCTCTGTTTGCGATGATGGATGCTTCGACTTTGTCGATGTAGGAGGTGATGTGCAGCGGTTGAAGTGCCAACAAGACCTCGTTGCCATCCACATACAAGCTCATGCTGGATTAGACGAACAATGAGCTTGCTGAGCTGCCTAAAACGCAAGTTATATCGCTTACACGCTCCAAACTGATTTATATCAGCTCAAACTACAACAAGAGCTTTGTAGCTTCCGAACTCCGTCTCAACACACATCTTCTCTGTTTGCGATGATGGATGCTTCGACTTTGTCGATGTAGGAGGTGATGTGCAGCGGTTGAAGTGCCAACAAGACCTCGTTGCCATCCACATGCAAGCTCATGCTGGATTAGACGAACAATGAGCTTGTTGAGCTGCCTAAAACGCAAGTTATATCGCTTACACGCTCCAAACTGATTTATATCAGCTCAAACTACAACAAGAGCTTTGTAGCTTCCGAATTCCGTCTCAACACACATCTTCTCTGTTTGCGATGATGGATGCTTCGACTTTGTCGATGAAGGAGGTGGTGTGCAGCGGTTGAAGTGCCAACAAGACCTCGTTGCCATCCACATGCAAGCTCATGCTGGATTAGACGAACAATGAGCTTGATAAGCTACCTAAAACGCAAGTTATATCGCTTACACGCTCCAAACTGATTTATATCGGCTCAAACTACAACAAGAGCTTTGTAGCTTCCGAATTCCGTCTCAACACACATCTTCTCTGTTTGCGATGATGGATGCTTCGACTTTGTCGATGTCGGATGTGGTGTGCAGCGGTTGAAGTGCCAACAAGACCTCGTTGCCATCCACATGCAAGCTCATGATGGATTAGACGAACAATGAGCTTGATGAGCTACCTAAAACGCAAGTTATATCGCTTACACGCTCCAAACTGATTTATATCGGCTCAAACTACAACAAGAGCTTTGTAGCTTCCGAATTCCGTCTCAACACACATCTTCTCTGTTTGCGATGATGGATGCTTCGACTTTGTCGATGTCGGATGTGGTGTGCAGCGGTTGAAGTGCCAACAAGACCTCGTTGCCATCCACATGCAAGCTCATGATGGATTAGACGAACAATGAGCTTGATGAGCTACCTAAAACGCAAGTTATATCGCTTACACGCTCCAAACTGATTTATATCGGCTCAAACTACAACAAGAGCTTTGTAGCTTCCGAATTCCGTCTCAACACACATCTTCTCTGTTTGCGATGATGGATGCTTCGACTTTGTCGATGTCGGATGTGGTGTGCAGCGGTTGAAGTGCCAACAAGACCTCGTTGCCATCCACATGCAAGCTCATGATGGATTAGACGAACAATGAGCTTGATGAGCTACCTAAAACGCAAGTTATATCGCTTACACGCTCCAAACTGATTTATATCAGCTCAAACTACAACAAGAGCTTTGTAGCTTCCGAATTCCGTCTCAACACACATCTTCTCTGTTTGCGATGATGGATGCTTCGACTTTGTCGATGAAGGAGGTGGTGTGCAGCGGTTGAAGTGCCAACAAGACCTCGTTGCCATCCACATGCAAGCTCATGATGGATTAGACGAACAATGAGCTAGATAAGCTACCTAAAACGCAAGTTATATCGCTTACACGCTCCAACCTGATATATATCAGCTCAAACTACAACAAGAGCTTTGTAGCTTCCGAATTCCGTCTCAACACACAACTTCTCTGTTTGCGATGATGGATGCTTCGACTTTGTCGATGTCGGATGTGGTGTGCAGCGGTTGAAGTGCCAAAAAGACCTCGTTGCCATCCACATGCAAGCTCATGCTGGATTAGACGAACAATGAGCTTGCTGAGCTGCCTAAAACGCAAGTTATATCGCTTACACGCTCCAACCTGATATATATCAGCTCAAACTACAACAAGAGCTTTGTAGCTTCCGAATTCCGTCTCAACACACATCTTCTCTGTTTGCGATGATGGATGCTTCGACTTTGTCGATGTAGGAGGTGATGTGCAGCGGTTGAAGTGCCAACAAGACCTCGTTGCCATCCACATGCAAGCTCATGCTGGATTAGACGAACAATGAGCTTGTTGAGCTGCCTAAAACGCAAGTTATATCGCTTACACGCTCCAAACTGATTTATATCAGCTCAAACTACAACAAGAGCTTTGTAGCTTCCGAATTCCGTCTCAACACACATCTTCTCTGTTTGCGATGATGGATGCTTCGACTTTGTCGATGAAGGAGGTGGTGTGCAGCGGTTGAAGTGCCAAAAAGACCTCGTTGCCATCGACATGCAAGCTCATGCTGGATTAGACGAACAATGAGCTTGTTGAGCTGCCTAAACGCAAGTTATATCGCTTACACGCTCCAAACTGATTTATATCAGCTCAAACTACAACAAGAGCTTTGTAGCTTCCGAATTCCGTCTCAACACACATCTTCTCTGTTTGCGATGATGGATGCTTCGACTTTGTCGATGTAGGAGGTGGTGTGCAGCGAGTCGTACCACTTTGGTTTAGCTGGTATATGGGAAGAAGGACAAGCTGGACGACGTGATGGCTGTCGAGTGATAAGGTTTACCATTCTTGAATTGATGCTTGCGTGAGAGATGGCGACAGAGCCAAGCTCGAGAGTCGATTTGGATTATCCAGATCAAAGCTAGCAGCAGCAGATTCTTGGATGAATGTCACAGTAAACAGCAATGTAACGTTACATGTCATGACGTCATCACTTGTCGACTGGAGAAATCAGAAATCAACAATGAAGAGACGCAATGAACACAACCTATTTGAGCAAATCTACGGCAAGCGGACAGAGTAATCTTCATACTGAGCAGATTGATCTACTATTTACTTGAGGAAATAGCTGACGCTTTATTATTTTTATTTAAGCTGAGAAGGATAATAGGTTGGCACGTGTTTATTATGTTTTCTTCTGGCGCATAATGTGTTGGGATTGAAGGATCGTGTAGGATTGAGCATGCGCCCTCTTGGTGCTCGTTCCTTGCCCCTCTCGGACATTGTTCTAGGGGGGGAAGGTTGTACTACCGGCTAATATATTCGCGGCTCGTACAGTTGGTGTCAAGCGCATGTCATTACACTTTTAGTGTCGAGTGTATCGGTGTGGGTCTTTCACGGACGTATATGAGGCGTTGGTATTGCGGTGGCGGTGATCTTTTCAATATACGGAAATAAGATGTTACAATGGAGTTACAACCAAATGGGCGTAAAGCCCTCTCCGTATTGATCAGGGATAATAACACTAGTTGCTGGTCAGGTTGTGTGGGTGGAACAAATCTAAAATCTGATCGTTGCGCCCTTAGTTGTTAAGGCGCATGTCATTACACTTCTAGTGTCGATTTTATCTGTGTGGTCCTTGGACTGGCCTTTAGGAGGCGTTGGTATTGCGGTGGCGGTGATTTCTCCGATATACGGAAATAAGATGATACATTGGATTCGCAACCAAATGGGTGTAAAGCCCTCTCCGTATTGATCAGAGGTTGTTAGGGGAAATGAGGGGAGGGTGACATGACAACATGACTCGGCACGCCCTGGTGCGTGCATGAAGTCCCCGATGATGCTGTGGAGAGTAGTTTAGCTGGCGATGATATCTCATGGAGCATGCAGCATAGAGCTTGTCTGCAACACATGTTGTAATCACGGGCGGTGGGTGGATGAGGTAGTCTTTTACACAACCTATTGTAGTGGATAGTTTCATGAAACCTGAATGGCTGTGCATCCTTGCGGTTCCATAGTCGTTATTATGTGATGGAAAGGTTCTTTTCGATTATATCGTCGCCTTCCTTTGACGTGGAGTTGTTGTAGCTTCACAACTCTGGGTATGTCTTGAGGGGGGTGTTGAGGTTGGATAGAAATCATTCGATGATGATCCAGAGTCAGTTATGGGGGCGGAGGGTTTTGATCCTCTGCTCGGATATATCTTCATGCCAGCTTATCGGTTGGTCGCTTCTCTGTGAAGTTATTATCAGCGTTTTCCGTCAAGACTGCCTACTATCTTCATGCCGTGTCATCTTTCTCCGACAGTGCATTGGCTTCGCCCATTCTTCCTCAAGACTTCGACTTTGACATGTCTATTATGACCGCCTCGTTATGCCGCGAGAACCCAGCAATTTAGTTGCATGCACTCCGGCGGTGTTGCTTCATGATAGCTTCAACGCACAGTCTGTAGTTGAATTACGAGGATTTACCTTCGCCGCACTCCCTTCGGTTGTGAAGCTTGTCTTCGACTCTGACGCTTGCTATTCGTCTGATGCCTTTTATACCGCGAGAACCCAGCAATTTAGTTGCATGCACTCCGGTGGCGTTACCTTAACAGCTCAACTTCATCAGTTGAACCTACGTTGTTGGAGCCTGAAGTCGAATTGGATTGATGGCTTCGTCGTCATCAATGAAGAGATTGAGAAACTTTTCCCACTGAATCAGTGGCATCTGATAGACTTGACAATGTTGATCACCATGACGTGTATCGAATCACTCGATACGCCAAGCAATCAGCAGACTCGAGCAAGCCAGCTAAGTGTGGGGATAGCGATGGAGAGTCAGTTCTCAGTCGTTTTTCTAATGGTGGAAAAGTTTGATTGGCCTGTGGGGGCAGTCTAACGGTTGTTGGTGCATATGGTGATGTATGTTGACCTACACATACTATGCAGCTCAGTAGACACCAGCAAGCTATTTTGATGTGGAGACGGAGGAAGCGAGGGAGAGACGTTGCTATAAACCTATCTTCAGTTGCTTTGGTGGTGGTAAAGGTTGATTTGCCTATGATGGAGACAGCGAAGGAGGTAAGAAAGACCTGCCTTCAGTTGTGTGTGGTGGTGGTCGAGGTGACCATGTGACCTACCTTCATTCGCTTTCGATCGTGGAAAAGGGCTTGGCAAAGCGGGGCTTCAACGGAATTGTTGAGGTGGATCTTGACGTGTACTGCACTCCTAATACTATGCAGTTCAGTGGACATCAGCAAGCCAGGTTGTTGGGGATGCGGCGAAGGAGGGCAGTCATGCGCCTTACTTCAGTCGTCGTTTCAGTGGTGGAAACGCATGCTTTGTTTGTCTACGGTGGCATCCATCAAAATTTGTGGGTGCTGATTTTGACGTGTATTTATTACAAATACTATGCAGTTAAGTGGACTCAAGCAAGCGAGCCGGTTGATGGGGAGACAGCGGCACAAGGTGGATATAAATAACGCACCGCTGGTCGATGTCACGTTGGTGATGCTGATGCCCTCTGAGGACGTATATTTTTGCAAATACTATTCAGTAAGTGGACTCAAGCAAGCTAGCCGGTTGATGGGGAGACAGCGGCGAAAGGTGGATATAAATAACGCACCGCTGGTCGATGTCACGTTGGTGATGCTGATGCCCTCTGATGATACTACCACGTGAAGTGTTCAACGCTTTGCTGACTCTGGTTAGATTAGAGGGGGGTTTTGAGGTTGGATAAGAAATCATTCGATGATGATCCAGAGTCAGTTTCAATGAAAGCAGAAGGATTGCTCCTTCGGCTGGAAGGTATTTGATGATGGACGACAAGTGGTCGACTGAGAGGAGAATGAGGAATACACAACCTCAGATTGCAGCACTCCTGATGTCGAATAGAGTTGATGACCTTTAAGTCATCAAGGAAGAGAATGAGTAAAATGCCCAGCGAAGATGATCATTGAGCGATGGGGATGCAACGTGGGATAGTGGATAACATGACTTTCCTTTCAGTTGCTTTGGTGGTGGATAGATTGGTTTTGCCTACGGAGGCATCTTCAAGACTTGATGTTCCTTGCGTCCATCTGCATTTAAAACGAGAGAGCCCTAAATGTGCTAGATAGAAAGCGTCGTAGCGGCGCATGCGCGCCAAGCTGAAAGACGAGCAGCAAGCTCATTGTGAAGGCATCTGATTCTCTAAGGCCGGCCGACCCCATTGCCAGCGGAGGCAGGCGAATGGGGTCGGCGGTGGATTCGTTCTCACTACTACTATTCAAGACCTTTACTCTAGCATTGCTCAGATGTAATAGTATCGAGTGGCAGTCGTTTGCCGCATTCGTCGAATGAAATCGAAGTCGAAAGTCGGTCGAATGAAAGTGGCGATCGAATCGATTGAAACAAATCGTAACATTGTGTAAATCTAAGTAACAATGACGTAACACTCGTAACAGAATCCGGGGGTTATTATAAGGGCCGTCCCGCAATTTTCAAATACACCTCGACGTTCGCTAGTTTAAAGTTCTTGATTTTTCGGCGCTTCTGGGTCCCTCCCCATTCGCGCAGGCTCTTAGACGCCGTCGGACCGATTCTTAGAGGGGGGTAAGGCGATTCTAACAAGAACACTATGCAGACCAGCGAGACTCAAGCAAGCCAAATTAAGCAATTCATTGCAACGCGCGATGAATGAGTGGGGATAGTTTGGGACGATGAAAAAGAGGTATACTCTTTGATTCAATCGAACTAGGAATCTGCACAAGCAGATGTTGTGGCTTACATGCCGCGAATGTGGAGCTAATCCTATGTCCATGGAGGGTGCTTGCCAAGCGCCCGGAGAGAAGGGACATTACAACAATAGGAGAGAGCTGCCATGGTGCTCGGGACAGTTGAGTCTCGGTACGGAGGTGATGGGGGTTTTCGATTCTTTCTTTGACGAACGTGGTTTCTGCTTAAATCGTATTGCCGGGCGTCTTCCTGACTAAAATACTGTTGGTCGACGTGAACGTGACGATTGGTCAGTTTGTCTACCCTAAACAAGCACTCATGTTCAGATGATTCCTTCGAACTAGGGACATGAGGGCTTGGGACAAGCGATTTTTCTGAAGGTGAAACTGGTTCTGCGGTGTTTCTTTTATAAGACTGACTACTTGTAAACAAGTCCTCATGTTCAGATGATTCCTTCGAACTAGGGACATGAGGGCAAACAGTAGTCAGTTTTGAGGATAATGCAAGACTACTCTTCTTGCGATGCTGTGGCTGTGCATTTACAAGGATAGAACGAGATTGGGTAGATATTCCCCCATTAAGAATTTGATCATACCGCTGGTTGAGTGGTTGGTCGCACACTGGGTTGTGACGACTAGGAGATGGGCTCCTAGTTTATATTTATGTTCATTAAGTCTTAAATTGGAAGATTTCTTCTTTCTACCAGTCAGAACGGAGTTCAGCGCGGACGCACAACAGTCCTGCCGAGTCGTACCACTTTGGTTTAGCTGGTATACGGGAAGAAGGACAAGCTGGACGACGTGATGGCTGTCGAGTGATAAGGTTTACCATTCTTGAATTGATGCTTGCGTGAGAGATGGCGACAGAGCCAAGCTCGAGAGTCGATTTGGATTATCCAGATCAAAGCTAGCAGCAGCAGATTCTTGGATGAATGTCACAGTAAACAGCAATGTAACGTTACATGTCATGACGTCATCAATTGTCGACTGGAGAAATCAACAATGAAGAGACGCAATGAACACAACCTATTTGAGCAAATCTACGGCAAGCGGACAGAGTAATCTTCATACTGAGCAGATTGATCTACTATTTACTTGAGGAAATAGCTGACGCTTTATTATTTTTCTCCCACCCACCCACCCCTTTTATTGGAATGAGATTATGCTTCAAATGAAGTTTAGTTTCGAGGCGAAGTTTTGATTCGAGGAGTTGTATTGGTATCTTTTTTTGGATTTCATGTGGGTATTTCTTGGTTCTCTTTGGTGCTGAACGTGGTTTCTGCTTAAATCGTATTGCCGGGCGTCTTCCTGACTAAAATACTGTTGGTCGACGTGAACGTGACGATTGGTCAGTTTGTCTACCCTAAACAAGCACTCATGTTCAGATGATTCCTTCGAACTAGGGACATGAGGGCTTGGGACAAGCGATTTTTCTGAAGGTGAAACTGGTTCTGCGGTGTTTCTTTTATAAGACTGACTACTTGTAAACAAGTCCTCATGTTCAGATGATTCCTTCGAACTAGGGACATGAGGGCAAACAGTAGTCAGTTTTGAGGATAATGCAAGACTACTCTTCTTGCGATGCTGTGGCTGTGCATTTACAAGGATAGAACGAGATTGGGTAGATATTCCCCCATTAAGAATTTGATCATACCGCTGGTTGAGTGGTTGGTCGCACACTGGGTTGTGACGACTAGGAGATGGGCTCCTAGTTTATATTTATGTTCATATAGTCTTAAATTGGAAGATTTCTTCTTTCTACCAGTCAGAACGGAGTTCAGCGCGGACGCACAACAGTCCTGCCGGTTGAAGTTCCAACAAGACCTCGTTGCCATCCACATGCAAGCTCATGCTGGATTAGACGAACAATGAGCTTGATAAGCTACCTAAAACGCAAGTTATATCGCTTACACGCTCCAAACTGATTTATATCAGCTCAAACTACAACAAGAGCTTTGTAGCTTCCGAACTCCGTCTCAACACACATCTTCTCTGTTTGCGATGATGGGTGCTTCGACTTTGTCGATGTAGGAGGTGATGTGCAGCGGTTGGCACCGTTGCCATCCACATGCAAGCTCATGCTGGATTAGACGAACAATGAGCTTGCTGAGCTGCCTAAAACGCAAGTTATATCGCTTACACGCTCCAACCTGATATATATCAGCTCAAACTACAACAAGAGCTTTGTAGCTTCCGAATTCCGTCTCAACACACATCTTCTCTGTTTGCGATGATGGATGCTTCGACTTTGTCGATGTAGGAGGTGATGTGCAGCGGTTGAAGTGCCAAAAAGACCTCGTTGCCATCCACATGCAAGCTCATGCTGGATTAGACGAACAATGAGCTTGTTGAGCTGCCTAAAACGCAAGTTATATCGCTTACACGCTCCAAACTGATTTATATCAGCTCAAACTACAACAAGAGCTTTGTAGCTTCCGAATTCCGTCTCAACACACATCTTCTCTGTTTGCGATGATGGATGCTTCGACTTTGTCGATGTCGGATGTGGTGTGCAGCGGTTGAAGTGCCAACAAGACCTCGTTGCCATCCACATACAAGCTCATGCTGGATTAGAAGAACAATGAGCTTGCTGAGCTACCTAAAACGCAAGTTATATCGCTTACAGGCTCCAAACTGATTTATATCGGCTCAAACTACAACAAGAGCTTTGTAGCTTCCGAACTCCGTCTCAACACACATCTTCTCTGTTTGCGATGATGGATGCTTCGACTTTGTCGATGTAGGAGGTGATGTGCAGCGGTTGAAGTGCCAAAAAGACCTCGTTGCCATCCACATGCAAGCTCATGCTGGATTAGACGAACAATGAGCTTGTTGAGCTGCATAAAACGCAAGTTATATTGCTTACACGCTCCAAACTGATTTATATCAGCTCAAACTACAACAAGAGCTTTGTAGCTTCCGAATTCCGTCTCAACACACATCTTCTCTGTTTGCGATGATGGATGCTTCGACTTTGTCGAAGTCGGATGTGGTGTGCAGCGGTTGAAGTGCCAACAAGACCTCGTTGCCATCCACATACAAGCTTGTGTCACTGGATTAGAAGAACAATGAGCTTGATAAGCTACCTAAAACGCAAGTTATATCGCTTACAGGCTCCAAACTGATTTATATCAGCTCAAACTACAACAAGAGCTTTGTAGCTTCCGAACTCCGTCTCAACACACATCTTCTCTGTTTGCGATGATGGATGCTTCGACTTTGTCGATGTAGGAGGTGATGTGCAGCGGTTGAAGTGCCAAAAAGACCTCGTTGCCATCCACATGCAAGCTCATGCTGGATTAGACGAACAATGAGCTTGTTGAGCTGCCTAAAACGCAAGTTATATCGCTTACACGCTCCAAACTGATTTATATCAGCTCAAACTACAACAAGAGCTTTGTAGCTTCCGAACTCCGTCTCAACACACATCTTCTCTGTTTGCGATGATGGGTGCTTCGACTTTGTCGATGTAGGAGGTGATGTACAGCGGTTGGCACCGTTGCCATCCACATGCAAGCTCATGCTGGATTAGACGAACAATGAGCTTGTTGAGCTGCCTAAAACGCAAGTTATATCGCTTACACGCTCCAAACTGATTTATATCAGCTCAAACTACAACAAGAGCTTTGTAGCTTCCGAATTCCGTCTCAACACACATCTTCTCTGTTTGCGATGATGGATGCTTCGACTTTGTCGATGTCGGATGTGGTGTGCAGCGGTTGAAGTGCCAACAAGACCTCGTTGCCATCCACATACAAGCTCATGCTGGATTAGAAGAACAATGAGCTTGCTGAGCTACCTAAAACGCAAGTTATATCGCTTACAGGCTCCAAACTGATTTATATCGGCTCAAACTACAACAAGAGCTTTGTAGCTTCCGAACTCCGTCTCAACACACATCTTCTCTGTTTGCGATGATGGATGCTTCGACTTTGTCGATGTAGGAGGTGATGTGCAGCGGTTGAAGTGCCAAAAAGACCTCGTTGCCATCCACATGCAAGCTCATGCTGGATTAGACGAACAATGAGCTTGTTGAGCTGCATAAAACGCAAGTTATATTGCTTACACGCTCCAAACTGATTTATATCAGCTCAAACTACAACAAGAGCTTTGTAGCTTCCGAATTCCGTCTCAACACACATCTTCTCTGTTTGCGATGATGGATGCTTCGACTTTGTCGATGTCGGATGTGGTGTGTAGCGGTTGAAGTGCCAACAAGACCTCGTTGCCATCCACATACAAGCTTGTGTCACTGGATTAGAAGAACAATGAGCTTGCTGAGCTGCCTAAAACGCAAGTTATATCGCTTACACGCTCCAACCTGATATATATCAGCTCAAACTACAACAAGAGCTTTGTAGCTTCCGAATTCCGTCTCAACACACATCTTCTCTGTTTGCGATGATGGATGCTTCGACTTTGTCGATGTCGGATGTGGTGTGCAGCGGTTGAAGTGCCAACAAGACCTCGTTGCCATCCACATACAAGCTCATGCTGGATTAGAAGAACAATGAGCTTGCTGAGCTACCTAAAACGCAAGTTATATCGCTTACAGGCTCCAAACTGATTTATATCGGCTCAAACTACAACAAGAGCTTTGTAGCTTCCGAACTCCGTCTCAACACACATCTTCTCTGTTTGCGATGATGGATGCTTCGACTTTGTCGATGTAGGAGGTGATGTGCAGCGGTTGAAGTGCCAACAAGACCTCGTTGCCATCCACATGCAAGCTCATGCTGGATTAGACGAACAATGAGCTTGTTGAGCTGCCTAAAACGCAAGTTATATCGCTTACACGCTCCAAACTGATTTATATCAGCTCAAACTACAACAAGAGCTTTGTAGCTTCCGAATTCCGTCTCAACACACATCTTCTCTGTTTGCGATGATGGATGCTTCGACTTTGTCGATGTCGGATGTGGTGTGCAGCGGTTGAAGTGCCAACAAGACCTCGTTGCCATCCACATACAAGCTTGTGTCACTGGATTAGAAGAACAATGAGCTTGCTGAGCTGCCTAAAACGCAAGTTATATCGCTTACACGCTCCAACCTGATATATATCAGCTCAAACTACAACAAGAGCTTTGTAGCTTCCGAATTCCGTCTCAACACACATCTTCTCTGTTTGCGATGATGGATGCTTCGACTTTGTCGATGTAGGAGGTGATGTGCAGCGGTTGAAGTGCCAACAAGACCTCGTTGCCATCCACATGCAAGCTCATGCTGGATTAGACGAACAATGAGCTTGTTGAGCTGCCTAAAACGCAAGTTATATCGCTTACACGCTCCAAACTGATTTATATCAGCTCAAACTACAACAAGAGCTTTGTAGCTTCCGAACTCCGTCTCAACACACATCTTCTCTGTTTGCGATGATGGATGCTTCGACTTTGTCGATGTAGGAGGTGATGTGCAGCGGTTGAAGTGCCAACAAGACCTCGTTGCCATCCACATGCAAGCTCATGCTGGATTAGACGAACAATGAGCTTGTTGAGCTGCCTAAAACGCAAGTTATATCGCTTACACGCTCCAAACTGATTTATATCAGCTCAAACTACAACAAGAGCTTTGTAGCTTCCGAATTCCGTCTCAACACACATCTTCTCTGTTTGCGATGATGGATGCTTCGACTTTGTCGATGTCGGATGTGGTGTGCAGCGGTTGAAGTGCCAACAAGACCTCGTTGCCATCCACATACAAGCTTGTGTCACTGGATTAGAAGAACAATGAGCTTGCTGAGCTGCCTAAAACGCAAGTTATATCGCTTACACGCTCCAACCTTATATATTTCAGCTCAAACTACAACAAGAGCTTTGTAGCTTCCGAATTCCGTCTCAACACACATCTTCTCTGTTTGCGATGATGGATGCTTCGACTTTGTCGATGTCGGATGTGGTGTGCAGCGGTTGAAGTGCCAACAAGACCTCGTTGCCATCCACATACAAGCTCATGCTGGATTAGAAGAACAATGAGCTTGCTGAGCTACCTAAAACGCAAGTTATATCGCTTACAGGCTCCAAACTGATTTATATCGGCTCAAACTACAACAAGAGCTTTGTAGCTTCCGAACTCCGTCTCAACACACATCTTCTCTGTTTGCGATGATGGATGCTTCGACTTTGTCGATGTAGGAGGTGATGTGCAGCGGTTGAAGTGCCAACAAGACCTCGTTGCCATCCACATGCAAGCTCATGCTGGATTAGACGAACAATGAGCTTGTTGAGCTGCCTAAAACGCAAGTTATATCGCTTACACGCTCCAAACTGATTTATATCAGCTCAAACTACAACAAGAGCTTTGTAGCTTCCGAATTCCGTCTCAACACACATCTTCTCTGTTTGCGATGATGGATGCTTCGACTTTGTCGATGTCGGATGTGGTGTGCAGCGGTTGAAGTGCCAACAAGACCTCGTTGCCATCCACATACAAGCTTGTGTCACTGGATTAGAAGAACAATGAGCTTGCTGAGCTGCCTAAAACGCAAGTTATATCGCTTACACGCTCCAACCTGATATATATCAGCTCAAACTACAACAAGAGCTTTGTAGCTTCCGAATTCCGTCTCAACACACATCTTCTCTGTTTGCGATGATGGATGCTTCGACTTTGTCGATGTAGGAGGTGATGTGCAGCGGTTGAAGTGCCAACAAGACCTCGTTGCCATCCACATGCAAGCTCATGCTGGATTAGACGAACAATGAGCTTGTTGAGCTGCCTAAAACGCAAGTTATATCGCTTACACGCTCCAAACTGATTTATATCAGCTCAAACTACAACAAGAGCTTTGTAGCTTCCGAACTCCGTCTCAACACACATCTTCTCTGTTTGCGATGATGGATGCTTCGACTTTGTCGATGTAGGAGGTGATGTGCAGCGGTTGAAGTGCCAACAAGACCTCGTTGCCATCCACATGCAAGCTCATGCTGGATTAGACGAACAATGAGCTTGTTGAGCTGCCTAAAACGCAAGTTATATCGCTTACACGCTCCAAACTGATTTATATCAGCTCAAACTACAACAAGAGCTTTGTAGCTTCCGAATTCCGTCTCAACACACATCTTCTCTGTTTGCGATGATGGATGCTTCGACTTTGTCGATGTCGGATGTGGTGTGCAGCGGTTGAAGTGCCAACAAGACCTCGTTGCCATCCACATACAAGCTTGTGTCACTGGATTAGAAGAACAATGAGCTTGCTGAGCTGCCTAAAACGCAAGTTATATCGCTTACACGCTCCAACCTGATATATATCAGCTCAAACTACAACAAGAGCTTTGTAGCTTCCGAATTCCGTCTCAACACACATCTTCTCTGTTTGCGATGATGGATGCTTCGACTTTGTCGATGTAGGAGGTGATGTGCAGCGGTTGAAGTGCCAACAAGACCTCGTTGCCATCCACATGCAAGCTCATGCTGGATTAGACGAACAATGAGCTTGTTGAGCTGCCTAAAACGCAAGTTATATCGCTTACACGCTCCAAACTGATTTATATCAGCTCAAACTACAACAAGAGCTTTGTAGCTTCCGAACTCCGTCTCAACACACATCTTCTCTGTTTGCGATGATGGATGCTTCGACTTTGTCGATGTAGGAGGTGATGTGCAGCGGTTGAAGTGCCAACAAGACCTCGTTGCCATCCACATGCAAGCTCATGCTGGATTAGACGAACAATGAGCTTGTTGAGCTGCCTAAAACGCAAGTTATATCGCTTACACGCTCCAAACTGATTTATATCAGCTCAAACTACAACAAGAGCTTTGTAGCTTCCGAATTCCGTCTCAACACACATCTTCTCTGTTTGCGATGATGGATGCTTCGACTTTGTCGATGTCGGATGTGGTGTGCAGCGGTTGAAGTGCCAACAAGACCTCGTTGCCATCCACATACAAGCTTGTGTCACTGGATTAGAAGAACAATGAGCTTGCTGAGCTGCCTAAAACGCAAGTTATATCGCTTACACGCTCCAACCTGATATATATCAGCTCAAACTACAACAAGAGCTTTGTAGCTTCCGAATTCCGTCTCAACACACATCTTCTCTGTTTGCGATGATGGATGCTTCGACTTTGTCGATGTAGGAGGTGATGTGCAGCGGTTGAAGTGCCAAAAAGACCTCGTTGCCATCCACATGCAAGCTCATGCTGGATTAGACGAACAATGAGCTTGTTGAGCTGCCTAAAACGCAAGTTATATCGCTTACACGCTCCAAACTGATTTATATCAGCTCAAACTACAACAAGAGCTTTGTAGCTTCCGAACTCCGTCTCAACACACATCTTCTCTGTTTGCGATGATGGATGCTTCGACTTTGTCGATGTAGGAGGTGATGTGCAGCGGTTGAAGTGCCAACAAGACCTCGTTGCCATCCACATGCAAGCTCATGCTGGATTAGACGAACAATGAGCTTGCTGAGCTGCCTAAAACGCAAGTTATATCGCTTACACGCTCCAACCTGATATATATCAGCTCAAACTACAACAAGAGCTTTGTAGCTTCCGAACTCCGTCTCAACACACATCTTCTCTGTTTGCGATGATGGATGCTTCGACTTTGTCGATGTAGGAGGTGATGTGCAGCGGTTGAAGTGCCAACAAGACCTCGTTGCCATCCACATACAAGCTCATGCCGAATTAGACGAACAATGAGCTTGATGAGCTGCCTAAAACGCAAGTTATATCGCTTACACGCTCCAAACTGATTTATATCAGCTCAAACTACAACAAGAGCTTTGTAGCTTCCGAATTCCGTCTCAACACACATCTTCTCTGTTTGCGATGATGGATGCTTCGACTTTGTCGATGTAGGAGGCGATGTGCAGCGGTTGAAGTGCCAACAAGACCTCGTTGCCAACCACATGCAAGCTCATGCTGGATTAGACGAACAATGAGCTTGATGAGCTACCTAAAACGCAAGTTATATCGCTTACACGCTCCAAACTGATTTATATTATCAGCTCAAACTACAACAAGAGCTTTGTAGCTTCCGAATTCCGTCTCAACACACATCTTCTCTGTTTGCGATGATGGATGCTTCGACTTTGTCGATGTAGGAGGTGATGTGCAGCGGTTGAAGTGCCAACAAGACCTCGTTGCCATCCACATGCAAGCTCATGCTGGATTAGACGAACAATGAGCTTGTTGAGCTGCCTAAAACGCAAGTTATATCGCTTACACGCTCCAAACTGATTTATATCAGCTCAAACTACAACAAGAGCTTTGTAGCTTCCAAACTCCGTCTCAACACACATCTTCTCTGTTTGCGATGATGGATGCTTCGACTTTGTCGATGTCGGATGTGGTGTGCAGCGGTTGAAGTGCCAACAAGACCTCGTTGCCATCCACATACAAGCTTGTGTCACTGGATTAGAAGAACAATGAGCTTGATAAGCAACCTAAAACGCAAGTTATATCGCTTACAGGCTCCAAACTGATTTATATCAGCTCAAACTACAACAAGAGCTTTGTAGCTTCCGAACTCCGTCTCAACACACATCTTCTCTGTTTGCGATGATGGATGCTTCGACTTTGTCGATGTAGGAGGTGATGTGCAGCGGTTGAAGTGCCAACAAGACCTCGTTGCCATCCACATGCAAGCTCATGCTGGATTAGACGAACAATGAGCTTGCTGAGCTGCCTAAAACGCAAGTTATATCGCTTACACGCTCCAAACTGATTTATATCAGCTCAAACTACAACAAGAGCTTTGTAGCTTCCGAATTCCGTCTCAACACACATCTTCTCTGTTTGCGATGATGGATGCTTCGACTTTGTCGATGTAGGAGGTGATGTGCAGCGGTTGAAGTGCCAACAAGACCTCGTTGCCATCCACATGCAAGCTCATGCTGGATTGGACGAACAATGAGCTTGATGAGCTGCCTAAAACGCAAGTTATATCGCTTACACGCTCCAAACTGATTTATATCATCAGCTCAAACTACAACAAGAGCTTTGTAGCTTCCGAACTCCGTCTCAACACACATCTTCTCTGTTTGCGATGATGGATGCTTCGACTTTGTCGATGTAGGAGGTGATGTGCAGCGGTTGAAGTGCCAACAAGACCTCGTTGCCATCCACATGCAAGCTCATGCTGGATTAGACGAACAATGAGCTTGCTGAGCTGCCTAAAACGCAAGTTATATCGCTTACACGCTCCAAACTGATTTATATCAGCTCAAACTACAACAAGAGCTTTGTAGCTTCCGAATTCCGTCTCAACACACATCTTCTCTGTTTGCGATGATGGATGCTTCGACTTTGTCGATGTAAGAGGTGATGTGCAGCGGTTGAAGTGCCAACAAGACCTCGTTGCCATCCACATGCAAGCTCATGCTGGATTGGACGAACAATGAGCTTGATGAGCTGCCTAAAACGCAAGTTATATCGCTTACACGCTCCAAACTGATTTATATCATCAGCTCAAACTACAACAAGAGCTTTGTAGCTTCCGAATTCCGTCTCAACACACATCTTCTCTGTTTGCGATGATGGATGCTTCGACTTTGTCGATGTAGGAGGTGATGTGCAGCGGTTGAAGTGCCAACAAGACCTCGTTGCCATCCACATACAAGCTCATGCTGGATTAGACGAACAATGAGCTTGCTGAGCTGCCTAAAACGCAAGTTATATCGCTTACACGCTCCAAACTGATTTATATCAGCTCAAACTACAACAAGAGCTTTGTAGCTTCCAAACTCCGTCTCAACACACATCTTCTCTGTTTGCGATGATGGATGCTTCGACTTTGTCGATGTCGGATGTGGTGTGCAGCGGTTGAAGTGCCAACAAGACCTCGTTGCCATCCACATACAAGCTTGTGTCACTGGATTAGAAGAACAATGAGCTTGATGAGCTACCTAAAACGCAAGTTATATCGCTTACAGGCTCCAAACTGATTTATATCAGCTCAAACTACAACAAGAGCTTTGTAGCTTCCGAACTCCGTCTCAACACACATCTTCTCTGTTTGCGATGATGGATGCTTCGACTTTGTCGATGTAGGAGGTGATGTGCAGCGGTTGAAGTGCCAACAAGACCTCGTTGCCATCCACATGCAAGCTCATGCTGGATTAGACGAACAATGAGCTTGCTGAGCTGCCTAAAACGCAAGTTATATCGCTTACACGCTCCAAACTGATTTATATCAGCTCAAACTACAACAAGAGCTTTGTAGCTTCCGAACTCCGTCTCAACACACATCTTCTCTGTTTGCGATGATGGATGCTTCGACTTTGTCGATGTAGGAGGTGATGTGCAGCGGTTGAAGTGCCAACAAGACCTCGTTGCCATCCACATGCAAGCTCATGCTGGATTGGACGAACAATGAGCTTGATGAGCTACCTAAAACGCAAGTTATATCGCTTACACGCTCCAAACTGATTTATATCATCAGCTCAAACTACAACAAGAGCTTTGTAGCTTCCGAACTCCGTCTCAACACACATCTTCTCTGTTTGCGATGATGGATGCTTCGACTTTGTCGATGTAGGAGGTGATGTGCAGCGGTTGAAGTGCCAACAAGACCTCGTTGCCATCCACATACAAGCTCATGCTGGATTAGACGAACAATGAGCTTGCTGAGCTGCCTAAAACGCAAGTTATATCGCTTACACGCTCCAACCTGATATATATCAGCTCAAACTACAACAAGAGCTTTGTAGCTTCCGAATTCCGTCTCAACACACATCTTCTCTGTTTGCGATGATGGATGCTTCGACTTTGTCGATGTAGGAGGTGATGTGCAGCGGTTGAAGTGCCAACAAGACCTCGTTGCCATCCACATACAAGCTCATGCCGAATTAGACGAACAATGAGCTTGATGAGCTGCCTAAAACGCAAGTTATATCGCTTACACGCTCCAAACTGATTTATATCAGCTCAAACTACAACAAGAGCTTTGTAGCTTCCGAATTCCGTCTCAACACACATCTTCTCTGTTTGCGATGATGGATGCTTCGACTTTGTCGATGTAGGAGGCGATGTGCAGCGGTTGAAGTGCCAACAAGACCTCGTTGCCAACCACATGCAAGCTCATGCTGGATTAGACGAACAATGAGCTTGATGAGCTACCTAAAACGCAAGTTATATCGCTTACACGCTCCAAACTGATTTATATTATCAGCTCAAACTACAACAAGAGCTTTGTAGCTTCCGAATTCCGTCTCAACACACATCTTCTCTGTTTGCGATGATGGATGCTTCGACTTTGTCGATGTAGGAGGTGATGTGCAGCGGTTGAAGTGCCAACAAGACCTCGTTGCCATCCACATGCAAGCTCATGCTGGATTAGACGAACAATGAGCTTGTTGAGCTGCCTAAAACGCAAGTTATATCGCTTACACGCTCCAAACTGATTTATATCAGCTCAAACTACAACAAGAGCTTTGTAGCTTCCAAACTCCGTCTCAACACACATCTTCTCTGTTTGCGATGATGGATGCTTCGACTTTGTCGATGTCGGATGTGGTGTGCAGCGGTTGAAGTGCCAACAAGACCTCGTTGCCATCCACATACAAGCTTGTGTCACTGGATTAGAAGAACAATGAGCTTGATAAGCTACCTAAAACGCAAGTTATATCGCTTACAGGCTCCAAACTGATTTATATCAGCTCAAACTACAACAAGAGCTTTGTAGCTTCCGAACTCCGTCTCAACACACATCTTCTCTGTTTGCGATGATGGATGCTTCGACTTTGTCGATGTAGGAGGTGATGTGCAGCGGTTGAAGTGCCAACAAGACCTCGTTGCCATCCACATGCAAGCTCATGCTGGATTAGACGAACAATGAGCTTGCTGAGCTGCCTAAAACGCAAGTTATATCGCTTACACGCTCCAAACTGATTTATATCAGCTCAAACTACAACAAGAGCTTTGTAGCTTCCGAATTCCGTCTCAACACACATCTTCTCTGTTTGCGATGATGGATGCTTCGACTTTGTCGATGTAGGAGGTGATGTGCAGCGGTTGAAGTGCCAACAAGACCTCGTTGCCATCCACATGCAAGCTCATGCTGGATTAGACGAACAATGAGCTTGATGAGCTGCCTAAAACGCAAGTTATATCGCTTACACGCTCCAAACTGATTTATATTATCAGCTCAAACTACAACAAGAGCTTTGTAGCTTCCGAACTCCGTCTCAACACACATCTTCTCTGTTTGCGATGATGGATGCTTCGACTTTGTCGATGTAAGAGGTGATGTGCAGCGGTTGAAGTGCCAACAAGACCTCGTTGCCATCCACATGCAAGCTCATGCTGGATTAGACGAACAATGAGCTTGCTGAGCTGCCTAAAACGCAAGTTATATCGCTTACACGCTCCAAACTGATTTATATCAGCTCAAACTACAACAAGAGCTTTGTAGCTTCCGAATTCCGTCTCAACACACATCTTCTCTGTTTGCGATGATGGATGCTTCGACTTTGTCGATGTAGGAGGTGATGTGCAGCGGTTGAAGTGCCAACAAGACCTCGTTGCCATCCACATGCAAGCTCATGCTGGATTAGACGAACAATGAGCTTGATGAGCTACCTAAAACGCAAGTTATATCGCGTACACGCTCCAAACTGATTTATATCAGCTCAAACTACAACAAGAGCTTTGTAGCTTCCGAACTCCGTCTCAACACACATCTTCTCTGTTTGCGATGATGGATGCTTCGACTTTGTCGATGTAAGAGGTGATGTGCAGCGGTTGAAGTGCCAACAAGACCTCGTTGCCATCCACATGCAAGCTCATGCTGGATTAGACGAACAATGAGCTTGTTGAGCTGCCTAAAACGCAAGTTATATCGCTTACACGCTCCAAACTGATTTATATTATCAGCTCAAACTACAACAAGAGCTTTGTAGCTTCCGAATTCCGTCTCAACACACATCTTCTCTGTTTGCGATGATGGATGCTTCGACTTTGTCGATGTAGGAGGTGATGTGCAGCGGTTGAAGTGCCAACAAGACCTCGTTGCCATCCACATGCAAGCTCATGCTGGATTAGACGAACAATGAGCTTGATGAGCTGCCTAAAACGCAAGTTATATCGCTTACACGCTCCAAACTGATTTATATCAGCTCAAACTACAACAAGAGCTTTGTAGCTTCCGAATTCCGTCTCAACACACATCTTCTCTGTTTGCGATGATGGATGCTTCGACTTTGTCGATGTCGGATGTGGTGTGCAGCGGTTGAAGTGCCAACAAGACCTCGTTGCCATCCACATACAAGCTTGTGTCACTGGATTAGAAGAACAATGAGCTTGATAAGCTACCTAAAACGCAAGTTATATCGCTTACAGGCTCCAAACTGATTTATATCAGCTCAAACTACAACAAGAGCTTTGTAGCTTCCGAACTCCGTCTCAACACACATCTTCTCTGTTTGCGATGATGGATGCTTCGACTTTGTCGATGTAGGAGGTGATGTGCAGCGGTTGAAGTGCCAACAAGACCTCGTTGCCATCCACATGCAAGCTCATGCTGGATTAGACGAACAATGAGCTTGCTGAGCTGCCTAAAACGCAAGTTATATCGCTTACACGCTCCAAACTGATTTATATCAGCTCAAACTACAACAAGAGCTTTGTAGCTTCCGAACTCCGTCTCAACACACATCTTCTCTGTTTGCGATGATGGATGCTTCGACTTTGTCGATGTAGGAGGTGATGTGCAGCGGTTGAAGTGCCAACAAGACCTCGTTGCCATCCACATGCAAGCTCATGCTGGATTAGACGAACAATGAGCTTGATGAGCTACCTAAAACGCAAGTTATATCGCTTACACGCTCCAAACTGATTTATATCAGCTCAAACTACAACAAGAGCTTTGTAGCTTCCAAACTCCGTCTCAACACACATCTTCTCTGTTTGCGATGATGGATGCTTCGACTTTGTCGATGTAGGAGGTGATGTGCAGCGGTTGAAGTGCCAACAAGACCTCGTTGCCATCCACATGCAAGCTCATGCTGGATTAGACGAACAATGAGCTTGATGAGCTGCCTAAAACGCAAGTTATATCGCTTACACGCTCCAAACTGATTTATATTATCAGCTCAAACTACAACAAGAGCTTTGTAGCTTCCGAATTCCGTCTCAACACACATCTTCTCTGTTTGCGATGATGGATGCTTCGACTTTGTCGATGTAGGAGGTGATGTGCAGCGGTTGAAGTGCCAACAAGACCTCGTTGCCATCCACATGCAAGCTCATGCTGGATTAGACGAACAATGAGCTTGATGAGCTACCTAAAACGCAAGTTATATCGCTTACACGCTCCAAACTGATTTATATCAGCTCAAACTACAACAAGAGCTTTGTAGCTTCCGAATTCCGTCTCAACACACATCTTCTCTGTTTGCGATGATGGATGCTTCGACTTTGTCGATGTAGGAGGTGATGTGCAGCGGTTGAAGTGCCAACAAGACCTCGTTGCCATCCACATGCAAGCTCATGCTGGATTAGACGAACAATGAGCTTGATGAGCTGCCTAAAACGCAAGTTATATCGCTTACACGCTCCAAACTGATTTATATTATCAGCTCAAACTACAACAAGAGCTTTGTAGCTTCCGAATTCCGTCTCAACACACATCTTCTCTGTTTGCGATGATGGATGCTTCGACTTTGTCGATGTAGGAGGTGATGTGCAGCGGTTGAAGTGCCAACAAGACCTCGTTGCCATCCACATGCAAGCTCATGCTGGATTAGACGAACAATGAGCTTGTTGAGCTGCCTAAAACGCAAGTTATATCGCTTACACGCTCCAAACTGATTTATATCATCAGCTCAAACTACAACAAGAGCTTTGTAGCTTCCGAATTCCGTCTCAACACAACATCTTCTCTGTTTGCGATGATGGATGCTTCGACTTTGTCGATGTCGGATGTGGTGTGCAGCGGTTGAAGTGCCAACAAGACCTCGTTGCCATCCACATACAAGCTTGTGTCACTGGATTAGACGAACAATGAGCTTGTTGAGCTGCCTAAAACGCAAGTTATATCGCTTACACGCTCCAAACTGATTTATATCAGCTCAAACTACAACAAGAGCTTTGTAGCTTAGCTTCCGGGATATAAATCGCAAGACTTTCCTCTGAAGCATCCCATACATCATAAGTGAAGCCGCTGGGGAAACTAAGGAAGAAAGCCAATGTGTGGTAATTTGGCCTCCGGGCATTTCACGTCTTTCCTAACGAGAATGGACTTACGAGTCCTCGGGTAGTGTTCGGGCAACCCCTAGGCGCTTGCTGTTATAGATATAAATGACTATGCTAAACCCCACACGTAGATCCAACTAGCTAACCCTTTTATGCACTGTCCTCCGAAGACGACTGCGATCCCACCTCAGACGCGTCCTCAGATACAACAGAAGAGGCATCCTCTTCACTCTCCAAGTCCATGTGGAAGATGATACACCGGCTCTTGCGTGGGGAAAACATGAATCCCAGGGTTTGCGGTATGTTCTTTTAAGGCGGTTGTGCAGGCAGTGTTATTGTATGGGAGTGAGACTTGGGTGTTGACTGACTCGGTGATGAGGTGTCTGGAAGGCTTCTATTATCGAGCTGCCTGCCGTATGGCTAGGGAGAATCGACCTAAGAAGAACCGCCAGACTGGAGAGTGGACGTATCCAGCTCGGAATGATGTTTTTGAAGAGGTTGGGTTGTACACTTTGACGGAATACATTGACAAGAGGAGGGTGACTAGGGGCCAAGAGGAGGAAGACTATTATTGGGGCTTACATCAGCACGGAGCGCTCGATCTTCGATCTTTGTAGGAATGGTGAGAGACGACGCGGTACAAGCGCCCGCCGGTGGTGGTGGGATCAGCCAAGGTGAAGTGAGGAACAGCAGTCAAGAGATGGTGGTTAAGTCTGTGCTTGATTCAGAAGGGACAGATTGTTACTCCAGAGAGTAACCCGACACCTGATTTGACTGGAAGAAAGCAATGAGCCAATAATTCATCGGTGATGTCTTCTTGGGTCGTAACAACTGACGGACTCGGTCATCTATTAGAACTGCGTTCCCTGGAAGACATGATTTTTCTTCTATCCTTTTCCCACTTACATGAATTTTCTTCTAACCTTTTCCCACTTCAAATTGAATGGTTATACGGTTCTTCTTTGCTACTTACTGCCAGCTTGTGTGAGGAAAACGCGAGACCGATAAAGCAGCCAGGCTTCATTCTTGTCGTTTCCTTCGGCACCTCCCCACATCCTACTTTTCAATGCACCGTTGCATGTCTAGGCTGCTTCTCATTCCGACTTGTGTCCCTTGCTATCTCTTTAGCCTACCGTCCCATGCATCAAACGGTGATGTACCACACTGCTATCCACATTCATAGTATATCTTCTTCTGCATCGATATTAAGCTACATCGATCACTCTCCCAGCTTGGCATTACCGTGTTCATTACACCATACATGCTCACGTCGGCATAGTTGCAGTTCGTGCCTTTAACTCTGTGCCTCTTGAGAATCTCGAACATGTACTGTCAACAGTCTCCCTCCCGTGCTCGGCATTCAAATCTTCACCACTGTCATTCCCTCACATTTCTCCAGGCCGCTTTTACTTCTACCAACTGTTAATTTCTCCAGTCGCCTTCTCTACTGTTGCTCCACATCACGTCAAGCACGTCAACAAGTACTTCTATTGATGCACATCAATCTTCGGGATCACTCGCTTACGACGACAGTAAACTTCTACTATCTATTCGTGCCTGGATCATCTACATCATTTCTCATTCTTCCCGTGTCATTTTCTTCTCTACACCACTTACCACTTAGTTAAGTATGTAGGGTGGGTTGGCCGAGCAGCAAAATGAGACACTCTACGAAGCTAGGCACGTCGTGCTCTTCTAGGTTATTGAATTATCATCTGCGCCGACTCATCTATAGACCCAATACATACTATTCCATTACATAATGACATAATCATATACGGCACTTGGGAAGAATTGCCCAATACAATTGCCATATGGATTTTTTAGTAACACACGACAAGCGGAATGCTTATAAGTATATTCATATTGGCTACGCCGAGTCACCGTCACACCCAGACGTTGTCTGCAGGTCAACTGGCATCCAATGAAGAAAGGGAAGAATTGACTGCGTAACGTGTTACTGAACCAATATCTCTTTGACCAGCACCATCCGACGATACATCAAAATAATAACAGCACTATCTAATTTGTAGTTGTAGCACAAGCAACGCTGAACAAGATAGCATCACGAAGACGAGAAGGAGCGGAGAGGTGTATGTTGTCTGTTGCTACATACATAGTTGTTGCGTTGCTATGCCCTTTGCCCTTCATTTGTCATTTGGAATTTGTAGCGGGACCCTTGAGAGGCCACAAAGTACCGAAGGGGACAGAACTAATATTATTAGTCACAACGTCACCCAAGATTAAATAAGCCGTCGCGAGCGTCACCTAAGTGATGACATGGCACATAAGCGATTTCAGACAATCTTCGGCTATGCACTTTTGATCCTTCACGGCGTACAACGTGGTTGACTCTCAAACAACTTTGCTGTGGATGGTGACGGAATGAAATCCAACCTGGCGGCAGTAGATACCAGCACAGAGACTTGATAGAACGAGGCCGGCTGCTGTAAGCAGAAATCAAGGAGTGCATTATTTACTTGAGCTAACTAATGCAGTGTTGTGCGGAGCGCTCCATGTATGCTCCAACATCCAACACCATCGTGCAAAAGGAAATCTTTTCTCTACTGGCGATTGCATAAAGGATACTCAAAGATCCAAGAACGAGCAAGAGGTGATTAATTAGAAGTGAAGGTGAAATAATACAAGAGGGCACTATGGCGAAAAAAATCTCCACACTGAAAAAGGTGTTTCAGCGCAATAAGCAATCTGCGTCAACCCCTGGCGATTCATCGACCGACAATATAGAAGTCATCGCACCCAATTCAACAGAGACATCTACTGCAACTAACGGTGACGATGCTGCTACTCCGCCTGCACCTCAGTCTGCCGCTGAGAACTGTTCGACTTCGGCCACCAGAGGCCCTGACAGCAATAGCATGGCTACCCCGCGGAATTCCAACATTGGCGAAGTCGTCCCGCCCATCAACCCCCTGCCCTCCCCACCGCTGACGATGGCAATCCCCTCCAGTGAGCAACAAATGGATATTGCGTACGAAACTCTCATTCCGACTCTCCCCATTCACAACTTGCCCAGGGGGGGCGTGTCCATCCAAACACAGGCCTGCGGTTTCGTCCAATTCGGGATACCTCCGGAGACAATCAAAGATTCCATGAAATTAGGTCTAGAGGTACCGTCGGTCTACATTGTGCCAGTGGATAGATTCTGCAGAGAAATGGGACCGGCACTTGGAGTCAATCTCGCTGAGTTTGAATTCCCCGCCTACTTCAACTTTTTCATTCAGCGTCGAAAGTGTACTTTGGTTGTGGACTCCGTAGATGCTGAACGCAACATCAGGAGAGTTTTCAGTGAGACTCTTTTGGGTCCGGCGCAGTTTCGAGAACCCGAGAAGAAGTCTGCTGAACAATCAGGGATCCAAGATAATGGAGCACCTTCGGTCAACGCTTTGGGAATTAGGAAATACGAAGAGGAAGACTTTGCTCCCGACTTCCCACGCGAGGCAATTCCAGACTTTTACAAAGAGCTGCAACATTTCCGCATCATGCCCAATGGACAGGAGCTGGTACTTGAAACGTTATTGAAGTTTTGCCACTTTGAAAGTGCACCTGATTCCGATTTTCGGGATACGTTGGGAAGTCCGCCGCAATTAATGCCGAAAGTGTCATCTGCAGACGCAGGGAATGGGGATGCTGACACTAGTGTTAGTCATACAACTGCCAACAGAAAGAGTATAGGCAAAAAGACAGCACCGAAATCTTTAACCTACAGCCAAATCCGTTGGATAGGTGATGTGGCAAAAATATACCCCTCCGACGCTCCTCCAGAACAAATCGCTGCGAACAAAACAAAACGTGTTGAGATATTCAAAATGCCCAGTGGGACTGATTATATCCTTCATGATATTGACGAGAATAATACCATCGTCGGAAAGGTTCGCTTCTCGGGCAATGTTCAAGTGAGTGAGGGGATTAGCGTGATTGGTTTGGATGGTGAACATCAGTCACTTTCGCAACGGCAGCTCAAAATTGAGACGGAGAGCACTGTTAGCAGTGGTAGCGACGGATACGATGACGATGATCGCGGTGGCAGCATTTCACACTTTTCTGAATCTATGTTACCGCCCACTTTTCACCCACCTTCCTTTGGGGTGACCGTGCTTGGAAACTCCCACGGATTTGACAAATCTGGTTCCACTTCTGGTTACGTCCTATGGATTAACGGTCGTGGGGTTATGATTGACCCGCCACCATATTCGTCAGCTACATTGGAACGAGAAGGGATACGACCACGCACCATCGTCGGGATCATATTAACGCACTGTCACGCGGACCACGACGCTGGAGCATTCCAAAAGGTTTTGACAGGAAGCCCGGTCGTAGTCATTACGACCCCAACAATATACAACAGTTTCATACGCAAGTATGCAGCGTTGTCGTCACTAAGTCCAGCGTTGCTAAAGCACAGTCACCGTTACAAGCCCGCTGTAATAGGTGAACCGCTCCGATTTCAGGGTGCCACATTTCATTTCACGTATACGTTGCACAGTATCCCATGTGTTGGATTCCGTGTAGATTGGAGAGGGCGGTCAATGGTGTTCACAGGGGATCACTTTAACAACCCTCCCGCGTTAGAAAAGTTAGTTGAGAAAGGTGTTCTGTCGAAGCAGCGAGCTGCTGATTTGAATCACTTGCCCGTGCAGGAGACAGATCTACTGCTGCATGAGGCAGGCGCGCCGCCAATTCATACGCCATTGGATGTATTATTGAAGCTGCCTCTTGAGGTCAAGAAGCGACTGTATGTTGTCCACACATCGGCATTACCTGAGGGGTGTGAGCTGCGTGTTGCTCCGACGGGGACAGCCGGAACGATCCGATTGGATAAAATCCGTCCCGTGAGCAGTTCCAACTTAAGCCAGATGCAGATTCAGAGAAAACGACCCAGCATCTTTGAATCGACCCCAAAACAATCTCCCTTTCTAAACAGTCTAGAAACCAGTCCCAGTATGTTTGAAGATGACAACACCTGCATGTTACAAGATGTCGACGAATATGCAGAAGAATCGGAACTATTCAACCCATCTCCGAATATGTATGCTCATTTGGGAGGAAGTGCAACTGTTCCCGCGAAGCCGTTTGCGCCTCCTCCTGTGTCTTTACGTCCTACGTCTTCCTCGGATGCTTGGTTTATTCTTAATTTACTCAGTGCGGTTCCCTTCTTGTCGAGCCTGTCTTATACTACGACAATGGAGGTTCTTGAGACGGCGCGTGTTGTGGCATACTGTTGCGATGAGGTTGTACTAGCAGCAGATAGACGAAACGAGTATTTAGTTGTCGTATGGGAGGGGGCTTGTGTGGAAAGGGAAACAAAACGTCAAACGGCCTTATCGTCATCTATGACTGACGATGGAAAAGGTGGAAATGCTGTGTGGTATGCTGGGGATTGGACTGGGCCACGGGTATTGCAGCCGGAGAAGAGATTCAGTGGGGACAGCTCTAGTAGTGTAACTCATGACGTTGTTGCCATGTCTGCAGAGGGAGTAAAGGTGAGTGTTCCTTGAAAGAGTTTTGTTGAATCTTTTACATGATATATTTGTACTGATAGTTCCGTCACCTTTCTTTTTTACCAGGTTATCAAGGTCGACTTTACTAGTTTGGATAGAATTCTAAAAAATGATTCAGCTCTCTATAGGAAGTATCTCTTAAACCTGTCACAGCAGCACTCTTGCGCAATCCCATCTGTGATTAGTGCAAAATCAAATGGCGTGTTTGAGAAAGCGGTGAAGAGTTTGAATATAATTGAGTTACTAGATAGCAACACGGCGCTACGAAAACTGACAGCGGTTCAGAAACGTCACTTGCAATGTCTGGTGGAGGGCCCTACCGTCTACGCCCCTGGGCAGCGACTTTGGAGGACAGGCTCAGCTGTTGACAAGGCGTTCATTATAGTTGCAGGCACAGTTTCATTTGTCCCAAAAAGGAGACACGGGGGTTCTTCGATGAGCGCAAAACTGGGGCAAAGTGGTGGTCGCGTGAAAAAGAAGCACGAGACGAAAGTTGCTCAAGTAACAGATGAGGATAGTCGACTATCTATCGGAGAAACCATGAAATCGGATGCTATCAGGGCTGTTCGAGAATTGCAGGCGGTGAGTGTGAAACATTGAAGTTTTTGCTCAGTTTACTTTCCTTTTTTTTGTCATGCTAACCGTGAAGGATGCCACGTCTCTCACAAAGAAGCATGTGACAGGTTACGAAGACGTTGACAATACTTCTCCGCCACTAGACAATGAGACATGCTCCAGGGGGTCTAATTCTGTAAACAATTCGATGTTGGCAAGCGATGAATATGCTCGTTTGAGCAGAGGCCTGCAAAAATGGGCTGAGCGTCACGAAGACCAGGTTGCTGACACGTCCCCGAAACGACGTTACTCTGCTTCATCGAATGTGTCACCAGAAGTTTCGCTACATGATTTATGCGACACTGTTACAGTGAACGATGATGACGTCAAAAAGAAAGAAGCATTCGTCAAACCTGAAGAATCTCTAACACAGAAAATATCATCAAAGGACCAGCTCGAGTCAACTAAAGATCGTTTTGCAAACAAGGTTCTCTGCCGACTATCAAACAAGCGTTCAATTGCGTCGGGCCTCATATTTAGTCGAGGCCATTTCTTGGGAGACATCGAAAAGATGGTCGAAGGGCTGCTATCCTCTGCCAATGAGGGAGAAATAAGTGCGGAGAACAACAATGGTTTGACACAATCATTTGGTTTTGGCGATTTAGATGATGCGTTGTCGTTGGACACCATGACCTTACATGATCTTAATTTTGGTCATCATTCGGTGCACAGCTCCACGCTAGCAGCGGGAAAGGATGGATGCGTTGTGATGGTCTTGCAGAAGGCAAGCTTGCTCCCATTTCTAGACGCCCATCCAGGATTACTTTTAAGTTTGCTGGGAACGCAAGTAGTAGTATAAATGATCTATTGAGAGAAATGGATGCACGTTCATCAGTCTTTTAATACAAATTGTGTATTGTTACGAAACACAGCTATGAAAACGATATTCTCTCCATCACATTTTGATCTCCATCGTCGTTGAAGAGAAACTGTTGGACTAATGAGAACGGCGTCACGATCTCATCTTTCTCAGCATCGTAATATTCGTCGTCGTTTATGACTTCAGGATCAACACATCTCTGCTCTGCATTGAGCATGACATCGTCTATTGCATTACAAACACCGGTGCAAGCGTTAGCTTCGGATGTTCCGTAGACATCTTTGACATAATGTGGCACTAGATAGCGAAGTAAAACAGCATCCACCTTCATTTGGCGCAGTCCAAGGGAAGAAAAGACACTGGAACGAACGCATTCAACCAGACCAGACAAGGCAACGCACAAGATACCAGAAATGACGCTGTTGCGGTTGAACTCAAGCTCGTCAAAAGCATGTGGATAGACTTGGATGTTTTCGATGAACATCCTTTCCACATCCATTTTCAGACCACTGGTTGCTCCACCCCCACTTCCGCCTGATAGACGGTCACCAAAGACGTTTGCATAGTCAATTTCATCAGGAAACGAAGGCACGGCAGAAGCGAAGAGATCTCCTCCCATGATCGATATTGAATCCTCGCAAGAGGCTTTAATTATATCAAACAACCTCAACACGTCCTCGCGTGGCCTCGTTGGAATGGCGTATGGGTCACGTGCATCAGCAAATTGGAGCATCCCTGTGCAGAGATGTGATGCAGCTTGTGCTCCTCGGTCCAAGATGTACATTGACAACGTTCGCGACGCAGCCAACTGGAAGCGTTTCGATAAAATATGCTCAACATCAAGGCCGTCCTTCCCCTTACGATGAGGATTGATTGTATCCCCAAAGAGTGTATTCGCAGATTCAGCGACTCGCGCATCCTCTTCCATTGCAGATTGAATGGATTGGTTCAATGTAGTTGAAATGCTTCGTTCGGCCAAACGGCACATTTCGCACAGAGCAAGCAAAAAGTTGGAATATGCCTGATCTGAGCATTCATCTAATTGAACAAGGAGCGAAGAAATGATCATTCCATCCTCGTGTTGGCCATTTGATTCGTCATCTCTTTCCAGACCAGCGATAAATATTTTCTTCTTGGGTTTAGGATCTTCCTCATTTTCTTCTTCTTCCATTTCCAACAGCACCTTATCATCCCCAGATGGTTCACACCCAGCAAGTCGTTCTAGCGATGACGCAAGCCAAATACCGAAGAGTCTTGCATTCTTCTGCACAGCCAACTTGACAACAGCGGAATCTACTGGAGCCGCAGTGTTTGTTGCTTGAGATTGCTGAAGTGTAGCCCTAATGAGATCGTCAGCCATCTGAAGACCATCAGAGAGTGCCACGCTGGAAAGTTGAATCATTTCGACCAGCGATGAAGACGAACGGGAGTCTTCTTTCTGATCTGGTTTGTCTGCCTGAGTTATCTCCCTCACCAACGGTGTCAGGCACTCTTTCAAGACTATTCCTCTCAATTCATTGAATTTGACAGTGATGCGTAATCTCACTAACATTTCTGCTAATTCAACAGTCTGATCGACAAGTGCAGAAGCAATGGATAGATCCATTCCCACTTCCGGCAAAGCCAACCCGCTTGCTAACTCGCGGACAGAGCGGAGGAGGTGAGCTAACGCTAATGATACTTGGATAAAGTTGGCATCATCCTTCCGTTCCTCTTCTTCTTGTGACTTGCTTTCTTCTATTATGGGTTGGCTGAAGGACTCACTTCTACGGATCAAAAGGACCCGCACGTGCTCAATGAACGAATCGAAATTATTTTGTACGAATGAGCCAATTAACTCGCTCCCATTGCTCGCCGGGGAGTCATCATCACCCATGATGGGGAAACTTACCCCATAAAGCGTCGTAGCTTCAAGAAGTCCATCCAAAAAGGCTATTGGCAACTCAGAGATTATTCCAGTCATATCTTCGTCATTACTTTCCGTTGCGTCTAGTTGTAGAGTGCGCGATGGTGAGTTGAGAGGAGAGTTCATCGGGGTGAACGACACTGCTCGTCCAGGATCCAAACGTTCCTTCAAAAATTGAGTGCACGCAGATAAAGCCAAGGATTGACACTGACTACGATCCAACCCAGGCGAAAACGCTGTATCTTGCAACATGAGAAGAGTTCCAGCACACTCAAAGATCTCTGCAATAGATGACGGCGGTACAGCCGACTGAGATAGGGCACTCATCCCACTATCTGCCTGACCCCACCACAGCAACTTTTTCTTTAAATCTTCTGCCAGTCCCTTCAAAATCTCACCACACTCTGCCTCAATACTCCTCAAACTTTCAAATCCAGCCGAATGCCTCCCCAGAATCTCCGTAGCACTTTTATAAGACTTGACTGCCTTGCGATGTCTCTTTTCCGATATATCACAACGCAAAGTCTTGGGCAGACACAACAATGCATCCAACCTAGTGAGTAATCGCTGTATCCTCAATTTTTCAGCCACCGCCTCCCTCGATGCACGTAGTAGCCGATCACTCCGTGCAGACGCCTGTGCTACCCTCTCCATTCCTAAATTCAACCTATCCAATCCACTCTCCCCGGCTGTGGTGACATTTGTCCCTATACTTTTAATTGCATCGGTAGCATCGATGAATTTGGAGTAATTCTCATAGACTAGAGTTTGCATTGTGGAGTCGAGTGTGCGGATGTCGAGAGCTAGCCTCTCATTGGTTTCTAGGAGTGTGTGTGCTGATGAGTGGGCAATGTGGGATAAAGTGTGATTGTCTGGATTGAAATTGGGTGAGTCGAGGTCTAACTTGGTGGCGGTGAATGGGAGTGGTATTTGTGATGGAGAGCGGAATAGAGCGGAGGAGGATGAAGGGTGTGTGATGCTGGTGGGAATGTCCGAAGAGGGAGAGGAGGAGATGTTGTTGTTGTTGTGTTGTTCGCCCCCGTTGTTACCTTCGCCTTGATCCATGTAGCCGTCCTTTACATTATCACCATCATCGCTAGGTAGTGCCGCTGAAGAATCAGGCAGTGCCTCCCCAGCAGCATTGGATCTTTCGTCCACAGCTGCAGAGGCACCATAAAAGCTCTCCAAAAGTTTCTTGCGCACCAATGCCTCTCTTGATAGGGCATTCGACTGACCTCCTCCAGCCGATGTTAAAAAATCGTCATCGGAGTCTGATGATGACGAGGATGAGGCAGATGACACTGATGCGTCGTCGAAGTCCATTGTATTATGATCGCTGTATGTACTTATTACTACCAGTGCAGCTTCATCTTCATTCTTCATGACCTTTAATCTTTCGATTTGGGACCTCAGGCACGCGGGTAAGAGAGAGAAGGGAACATTGCTGCAGCCTTTTCCATTTCAGCGTTGTCGATTGCGTTGGTCGCTGTCGTGACTGTGAATAGGGCGGAGAGAGAGTGGCTGCTATTGTAACCTTGGGGGTGCTTTGTACGGCGGTTATTCTGCGTTGTGGCGTTGCTTTGGTTGTTTAAATTGAGCACTTGGTAGCTGACGAACGAACACGATGGGATTTTCACTATGGAATATCTTCAAGGTAAGTGAGCATCTTCTCCTTCAATGACACCATCAACGCAATTAGTATTTAGTATAGACCGCAGTTGTTCATTCGGTACAATTTTCAACGCTCCATACTACGCCGATTAACACATGTTTGAATTCCACATCATATGATACGAAATCAAATCATTCTGACAATGGCAACACATATTCTCATCATTTGCACAGGCTGGTCTCCTATTCACCAACGCAATAATGATACTCCATCGCAAAAGATTCCTTTCCAAATATGGTCTAGACGATGTTAACAATATGGGATGCAATCCATCAGAACGGCCATTTCAGGTACAGGCGATTGGGTTGTTACAGGCGGTTCATTATCTCAAAATACCGGTCATTATGGCGAATGTAGTTGCTATAGTGTTCGAGTTGCTGCTGGGAGGAGGATAGATAAGTAGACAACATGTAATACATGCTCTTGGCAGTGATGAAGGTAGTCACCACATTACTGTGATAAGAGTAGGAGGAGAAGGACTGGGTTCATTTCATATCATTGATTATTTTGAACGATAATAAAAAAAACATCGAGAATCTAGATACACAAACAAAAGTGGCCATCTCTCTACTGAATCATACCAATAACATGTAACCAAACCCCAACACAGGCACAAGATAGAACAAATCTCAAAGGAATGGTATACCCACAATCGTCTTGGATGAATATTCGTCATACGCACATCCAAAGTGATGTCGCAAAGTGCGTTCCTCAAACGGTATGCGGTAGTGGAAGAATTTCCAAGCTGCCAATGCATACACGACTACAGAGAAATAATTGCACAATATCATTTGTGTTCCAATTGACCAATAGTAGAATCCAAAGTAGGAAGGATGCCGTAATATACTGTATCTGCGTTGATGATTTTTTGATTTTTAGAACAAAGAAGAGTTAGTGTCAATGAGAACGATGAAATACACTCCTCATCTGATGCATTCAAGACGACATCACTTACATTCCCTTTGTCACCAGCTCATGATTGTCCTTCTTATCTCGTTGAATATAATGATTAAAACTTTCCCCGCATGTTACCATTGCCAATGTTCGACATGTCTGTCCCAATATGACGAGGAAGATTCCAACATGAAACATTCGTGTACTGTTGTTTTGTGGAAAGAAGAATATTCGGATTGCAAATTCAACCCATGATATCTGTCAAGCAAGCGTCATTTTTTGTGTGTGTATGGAGTGAAAGTTTGTCATTGACATGATGATGAGCGAAGCGGTTTGAAATATTACGATGTAGAAAACAAGGAGCATTGCACAATTCCGCCCTTGTAGAGTTGTTGCAAATCACATGCAACCACATGCAAGTATGTATACTGAACCATCATCAACACATACACAATGAAAGACATAAACTCTAACACGGAGTACTCACCAACGCTGCAGCAGTATACGCTTTCGACTGATTAATCATGAAGGAGTCCGAGGTTGTCACCGATGGGTTGTAAATGCAAGTAGAAAAGTATTCTCCCAGATGAAAGAGACACAAAAATATCGAATAAACTGTCCATTGAAGTGCTAGTTGGAGTGTATTGGACTCGATTGACAAGAAACAATGTAGCAGAGACTGTATTGTCGTCGAAGAAGAAGTAGTTTCGGTAGGAGGAATGATAATTAGACCCAGCTGCACGAGATTGAATAGGAGAAATAGGACTGCATTGGCACCAAGGTTCATGCCAAGAAACGTGGAGAGTATTGCAACTCGACCGATACCCTGGATAGAGGAAGGATACGAAATCGAATAGATGTGTGAGTGACAAAGATGATGTATCATTGGACACAAAAGATTGGCATTGGCATCGCTTACCTTTTCATCCTCGAAATGATGATAGCCCTCCCATCGCTCGAACGATAGAATAGACTGTATCGACGAGAGCCGATTGGCTAGTAGCATCAATGGCCGGAAGTGCGGCATGTCGTGGTAAAAACTGTGGTAGGAAAGCGGCGAGGTTAGTGTGAGGGCGGAAATTTTTTTGGAGGGGTGGTCATTTTGGCGCCACCACTTCGTGTGTCTCATCTCTGCCTGTGGCGCCAGTTTTCATCTTGTTACCACTGGCCATGTGCACCATGCGGAAGCTACCAAGTCAGCTACAGTAGTGGCTCAATTTACACATCAATCAATTATCCACAGCTCAGCAGGCGTAGATTAGTAAGGGACGGTTAACTTGTCGGCAGCTAGAGATTCTGAGGCCTCCTAAAACTCGTCAGATTGACTTGAGCCAGAATAACCAGATGGCTGCCAATGCTGTACCATCTTCACTAAGGCCACTCTCTCGTGAACAGATGCCTCCGCCACCGTCACGCCGTGTCGTAATACCTCAGGCACCTTCATCAGCCATGCCGTCACCTCTATCATCGACTGGAGTTCGGCAACACATGAATAAAAGTGAGGAGCCATTTCAGAGCCTAAATCGGTTTGTTGTGATAGATGATAATAATGATGACCTACACCATAATGATACATCCTCAATGGACCAGCAGCATTCACTACTCAACACCACTGCCGATACTGATGTCATTCTAGCCGCCTGGAAGAAGGAGCGAGAGGAGCAGCAGCAACTACAGCGTCATAACAGCCAGCACTCTGTAGGTACAAGTCCATCTAGTAATGTTCACGGCCGACAACAGGTTACATTTAATGGCTTATCTGTCTTGACAACAGATGAAGACGATGATATGGACTCACCAACGAAAGGAAGACCAATTGTTACAACTACAGCAGCAGCAGCAGCAGCAGAAACGACGCATTTGTCATCGTTCGACGCAGACGAATCCATCATTTCTCATGCCTCTGATTTCATGCCTACTTCTACCATCATTACTTCCCATCACACCTCGGATTTCACTGCGGGTGCAATGGGGAGACTGCCACCGTTGGTCACGCCGCGTATAGCTCAACAACACCAGCAACCACAACGTAGCAATACAGCACAAGTACACGGCGAAGAAGGGGGTAGCTTTTTGAACCGTCCAATGAATCCACACAGTAGTAATTTTAGCGTACAGTCATCCAGTTGCGGAGATGATCTATCATCATCGCGTACCAGTCCACCTTCCTTTACCAAAAGACGCAACACTACTGCTACTCCCACCACTGCAATAAATCACAAAGCTCTCCAACAAAGAGATGAAACCATTCACAAACTGATGCTAGAACTTGACCAGTGGAAAAAACAACACGAATCACTTTCACAGATGCAACGACAAAATCAACAATTGACAGAGAATGCACGTAGATGTAAGAAAGAATTGGATGACAATACAAATCAAAGTGAACAACTGATCAATGAAATCAATACACGAAAAGAGGAGCTATCATCACTACACGACGATATCAACTTTGCCAAGACGGAAAAAGAACAGCTCGAGATAGAACACGAGGAGAAGACTGAAAGTTTGGAACAGATGTCATTGAGACTTCGTGAGGTATCTATAGATCTTGATAAGGTCCGTGAAGAACGTGATGAGGCAACAAAGACATTACAAGCGACAAAAGTTAACTGTGATAAGATTACAAGGGAGGCACAAAGAAGAATGGAAGAATGTCACTCAAGAGAAGAAGAGCTCAAGAAGAAAGTGGCACAGTCAGAACTGTTAGCTAAGGAGATATCTGCTGAAACGGAACAACTGCGACAAGATCGTGAGGTTCTTGACAAGGACCGGACAGAGTTGAGCAAAAGAGAAGACCAGATTGTTCGGGATACAAACCGCCTTGCTGACGAAGTAAAGGCTACTTCCAACCAATTTCAACAACGCGAACTTGAATTACAAAAGAAAGAGAAGATGCTAAATGAAGAAAGCAGTCGAATTTCACTAGTCAAAGCCAATCTACTCTCTGTTCAGTCGGCACAATCGGAATCGGCCGCAAGAATAAAGAAGGAGGAGGAAAAGTTGGAGAGATATGCCGAAACTTTGAAGCACCAAGCGGGAGTGATTGCCAAAAGGGAAAAGTCGTGTGCTGAGTTGGAGGTCTTTGTTGAGTCCAAGATGTCTACTCTCTCCTCGAATGAAAAGGCACTTGTTGCAAAGTCAAACTCTATCTTGCAAAGGGAGGAGACGTGTTCAAGCCGTGAGTCTGATATTGCTGACACGGGAAGAAGCCTATCGGCACGTCATGATGCCATAACAAAACGGGAAACGGCTTGCTCTAAACGTGAGGAAGATATTGCTGACTCGTTGAAGTCACTCAAAGAAGAAGAAAAGGCCGCTGCAGATAAACAGGACGAGTTGGATAAGACTGCAGATCAACTATCGAAACGGCTGGAGGCGTGTATCAAGAGGGAGGAAGATGTTTCTCAAAGAGAAGACAAAGTTGCCACGCGGGAGGAATCTTGCACCATACTTCAGAATCAAGTGAAGGAATCTTTTGATGCGCTCAAAGAACGGGAACGTATCTGCGACAATGAGTTGAACGAAGCCAAGCTTAGAATAGATGGGTTTATTGAAAGAGAGGCTAACTGTTCTAAGCGGGAAGAAGAGCTTGCCCGACAACACGACGCATTGCTTGAAAAAGAAAGATTATTGTCAACTGAGCGAGGAGAAATGGACCAGATCAAAGCAGAGCTTCAACAAGATATGCAACGCGCTGAACTATCGATCCAAGAAGAGAACAAAAAGCTTGAGGATCATGCCGAAGCCAATAACCGAAGAAGTCTGCAGCTTGATGAGAAAGAGCAATCACTATCTACTGCTGAAAATGAAATCAGAGGACTCATGGCACAGCTAGAGGAAGATCAAGCAAGCATTGATACCAAGCAGTCAAACATGTTGGAAGAGAAACTGCAATTGGAGAAGAAGTCCAAATCACTTCGAGAATTGGAAGAAGCTTTGAATGCAACAGAAAAATCTTTGTCAGAGCAAGCAGACGAAGTAACCAGCAAAATTGCGAAACTTACCAAGGGGGAAACAGAACTCAAATCTCGTGAGTCTCAGCTGATCGAAACATCTACAAGAACCGACGCCAGCATTCGGCAGCGAGAAGAGAGCTTAGCCTCGTTTGAGGCATCGCTAAAGCAGAAGGAAGAAGAACTTCATAAGATGTCATCTCAGATTTCTGCAAGAGCAGGCGAAGAAGAACAGCGATTAGCTTTGTTACGCGGGGAATGCAATGCAGAGTCTCAAAAGTTACATTCTCTGAAGGAAGAAGCAATTGTAATAAAAGACTCTGTCACTTCGAAATTAGTCGATGCACAAGCTAAGCTGAGCAGCATCCTTCATGACGTGGAGCGACATGAGAGTGTGCTTGGGGGGGTGATGTCACGAATAGAAAAAGAATCTTCCGGAGAAGAAGACTTGAAACGGCGGAAGGAGCTTCTCGGAAATGAGGTAGGTTATGTATCTGATGAAATGAAATGCCTGTTCCCCATATCTAGTCTAACAAACACCCTGTGATGTTGCTTTTTGCGATTTATTTGTTTGCAGATCAAGTCTCTTGAACAGAATGTTTTAGTTGCCCGAAATGCCTTGTCAAAGCTCTGCAACACCATGAAGGAAGTAGGCGAGAAGAACTTCGGCTCGTTTGAGCATGCCTCACATGAATTGTCAAAGCGTCAGAAACAAGTAGAAGACCTCGTATCACGCATTGAGGACTTTCAAAGCCAACTTGTATCCTGGACTCAGGAGAAGCGTCAATTAGAGAGACAAAAATCTGAGCTTGAATCCCAGATTGAATCTATTGAGAGTGGACTCGACAGTAAGAGTACTCGTATTGACGAGCAGGCGAAGAAGTTGAAACATCTCATGAATGTTATCACTCTCCAAGACTCGAAACTGCGGAAGAAGCATGAGTTCATAGAGCAAAAGGCCACAGAGTTGGCATTAAATGAACAGATCGTTCAGGAGGAATCTGAAAAGAATAGTAAATTGTACCAGCTTGTACAAGATGAACGCAATACCGTCGAAGCTCTCAAAGAACAAATGGAGAGCAACTTAGAGCAGCAAGAGTTGAAAGAAGAGGAACTCCTTCGGAATGAAGAGCGATTAGTTCAGATGGAAGCAAAATTAAACCACAGACAAGAGGAGACAAAGTTAGGCCAGCAGCGTATGAGA
Organism: Skeletonema marinoi; assembly: GCA_030544225.1. Classification (NCBI taxonomy): domain Eukaryota; phylum Bacillariophyta; class Thalassiosirophyceae; order Thalassiosirales; family Thalassiosiraceae; genus Skeletonema; species Skeletonema marinoi. Next base: position 1,429,041 of record CM060491.1, read on the forward strand.
GAGCTGGCAGTTCAACTTAAGACGCGTTCTGATGAAATTACCAGACAGCGTCTGCAACTAGAAGAGCGTATTCGGAAGTGTGACGAGTATGAAAACCAATTGATTGCGTGGGAGAAGCAGCTCGATGAAATGTCTAGAATCTTTCAATCGAAAGAGGGCAGAACGAGTCCATGATACGGCGTAATATGTGATGTGTAGCTTTATATTTTTTATGTGAAAGGTGTTTGTCAGTAGATTATTTTTTGACCAAATTATTCTTGTTAAATGTTAACGAGACAATTCGGCACTTGGTACTCTCCTTGCAGCAACTAAGCAGATAATACCATCCACTCTTTCAAGATTGTGTCAATCTCCGCGACAGTTTCAACAGCGGCATCCACAGCTTGATCTTTATCGTCCGGAGCGTCACCCACTTTTGTGGCCTCAGCTAAAGAAGCGCCTTTGTTTAATGCTTGTTGCTTCCGTCCCTTCCCCATGATCAAGATCGTCTTCATACCAAGTGATTTTGCTGCTCGTATGTTCTTCATTGAATCTTCGACCATGATGCATTGCTCAGGAAGTGCCCCCACTTTATTTAGTACCAACTCAAATGAACTTTTATCAGGTTTGCAGTGTGGCAACACATCCGTCACTCCAAACAACTTGTTTGCTTCAAAATACTGTGCCAATCCAATTTCCTTCAATACTCTCTCAACATATAGTCGTGGGCCGTTTGAAAAGCCAACAATCTGCGTACTTGATCTCGACAAAGACTCAAAAGTATCCAAACTACGTTGATCCAATGGACCACCAAGCATTGAGAAATCTAGATTTGTTGCCCAATACTTATCCAATTCATTTGGGTCGAACCTTTTCTCTCCAGGCTGAAGTGATACACCGTCTGGTAATGGAGGAAACCTCCCATCTTCCTCAGCTGCACTAAGACCCTGAGGGTAAGGAATGAACAGTGTTGTTGTGTGAACACATCATGATATCTTTGACCGATGGTAGAAGAAACTGCAAAAGATGAACTAACAATAATTTACCTTTGCTGTACTGTGATACTTGAGAAAGTACTCATCTCTGAGTTGCTGGGCAGCCTCTTTGGATGGGAAATGCAGGTTATCTACCATGAATTCAGTTGCTCCATCGGTGTTACGATGTGCCGTAAACCCACTAGCATTGTTGCAAAATCAAAATAGAAAAATGATGAGTACACATTATGTGCATGTGAATTGTTTAAACACATCATGTACTTCTGGTGCAAAACGCGACAATAAGCAAGTACTCACGTCCCAACATCATACAGGCAGTCATCTACGTCGAAAATAATTGTCGTGATCGTCATGATAATCGCTCTGCTGGTGCCAATAATCTCGGATGATGTGGAAAAAGTGGGAATAATAGAAGACGTTAGATGAGACATTATTGAAGGAAGTTGGTCGGAACATGCCAGAACGAATTTTTTGAACCTACCATCGCTGAAATTCACACCCTCAATACGATGTTTAGTCCAGCCGTCGTTTTGTGATTCTAATGAAATAAACAAGAAAGCAAGGAAGGACGTGAACTAATAAATTTACGCTGTGACGTGTCAAAAGCATACCGTTTTTGAATTCCGAAAATGAGAATCGATTCCTGACTTCCTGACGCGGCTTGACGTGGGCGCAATCAATCAACCTACCGCGTTTGTATTGACACCAACAGAAGCCATCACAGCACTCATCAATAGCACCATTGCAATGAATTTCGACGCCTTCATCCACTTCAGTCATTACAGTAAGAGAAGAACGATATCCATACGAGACAACTTGAAAAGCTAACCTAGAAAAATCGTCTACACACGGGTTCACGATTGCCGGCATCAAAACACCGACCTTCTAAGAAAGAACACGACCCATAACATCCGAACGAACTACTCGTCGGACAAAGCAGAGAGAACTTGCCAGTCGGTCTTATCATATCAGTGGCGAATTGTCACGTCCTTCCATCAGAGTGAGGCAAGTATAACAGTAACATTCGGCCAGTAACACAAAAAAGAACATTTGCCGAACCATTTCAGTCTCAAGAAAAGACTGACAGAACAACCATCAAATGGTCTTAGAATCGTCCATGAATATCATAGGAGATCAGTTGTCTCCTCACATGAGCAGTACGGAAGGAGACGTAGCAAAGATTGATTCGATTAGGGGTACATCATTTATCAACAACACCAGTCATGGCAACAATGCACATGACACAAGCGAGAGCAGAGAGATTGGAAATACTCCCGTGCTATCAGTCATTTCGCACAATGTGGCGACCTTATCAAATGGTACGCAGTCACCGAATGCAAAGAAAGGAGATACCATATTCCGTGAGCCGCTTGACTCTTGGAGCAGGGTGGTGGTCGGAGGAGGAGGAACCCCTCCACCAAGAAGTAACTCTGGTGAGACGCTCTTGACATCAAATGCGCAACAACATGTTCACCCTCAAGTTATGCATGAACGATCGAATTCATTTCCTGAACACTCATCAGGAGACCAAGTCAAGGTTACTCCTGCATTTGTTCATTCGCATTCATGGGGCATGTCTCACTTCCATCCAGCTCCACCTCAAGCAGCCTTGGCAACAATACAACAAGGCGTGGAAGCACCTTCGACACCTTTGGCGTCACCCATGTTGCATTCGACCAACGCTCAATTCAAGAACTATCTATCAGTGACCTATTCGCCACTTAGTATTGGAGAATCAACTGGACAGACATCAGCTACATCGTTGTCTCCGATGTCACTGTCTCCTCATGCATCTCCATACGTGAATCCAAGGAGTTCTGGTAGCAGCCCCAGCCCACCGCCATGGATGCTAGACGCAAATGAGTTTCACTCCGAACCTCCAACCATGCGTCACAATTTGCATTCTCGCCCACCCCAAAGTCTCAACTTGAACGGTACTTTGTCACCCAAGCAGCATTCGCCTCAAGATTGCAATCGTCATCCTCTCTCCTCAAATACTGCGCATAGGCCGGGCCCTAAGCCACATACTTCATCAACTCCTCAAGTGCCACTTCATCAAAGATCTTCCACTGAGGTTCTCAAGACACTGCTCCGCAAGAAGGCTTGTTTGTACGAGCCAGAAACGTCTCATTCAATCTCTCTGGTAACGTGGCTTGTCGGTCGTCGTTTGGCATTGTCTCAAGGGTACTTCACGCGTCAGCAGCTGCAATCAGGTGTACATTCCTGTGTAGCCAAGAAAATTGATGAAGGGATTGTTACTAGAACCAAAGTGAATAGATGTATGCAAATCATCTTGAATAGCTGCTTCCATTACATTATCCCTCGACCTGATGGTAGCGAAGAAAATGGAGAGGCATTTCGCTTGTCATTCACAGGCGATGCTGCAAATGATGAACACTTGCTTAGATCTCTTTCAGCCCCGTGGAATAATTTGAGTCTAGACTCATTAGCGAATAGTGAGTCAGATTTCTTCAATATGAGTGACGACGAAGGAGATGACAAGAGGAAGAGTAAAGAGAGGAGTGACAGCTTGAGTCTCGACAGTGGAGGAGGAAAACGCTCCGTCTTATTATGCTTCAATGAAAACGTTTGCTCTGCATCTGACGTGTTTCATTGCCACAACGAGTTCATTCGAGATGTTGCCCACACTGCAAACCTAAACTTATCACCGGAAGAATGGCAATCATTCTTTACTGGTTCCAGAGCCTATCGAAAGAAACCCAACAACATCGACAATTTTGAGTCAGGATACAGCCGCATGAATCAGCAGAGTCTCTCTTCATTCAGAACATCGTGGTGCGCAAAGAGATATGAACATGATCATGCAGTCTGCGGTTTTGCCCATGCCGAGATCAATAGAGGATGGCTGCGTCGCGATCCTGTTGCGCACAAGTACAAACCACTTTCTTGTCCTAACATCAAGTCACTCCCAGGGAAAGAAGGATGCTTCATCAACATGTGTCCACGAGGCGTTGCTTGCGAACACGCACACTCCAATGAAGAAATCACTTACCATCCTGACAACTACAAAAGGTTGGCGTGTAAGAACAGTGCTAACTCATGTCCTTTGAGAGACGTTTGCCCTCGCGTGCACACAAAGCAAGACATGCCGCATCACCACTCTCATGGATACCACCGTCACGGAAGACGTCGCCACGATAATTCACCTTCACAGCGACCAAGGAGCAGTTCAGACGCGGCACGGTTTGGTGGCTTTGGAAAGATCCCTGATGGCTCACCCATGTTGTACATTGATCCAGCGCCATTGTCAGAGTTTGAGAAGACACTTCTTCTTCCAGGCCTGCAAGCTATGTTTAGGGATCACTCTTCATCGATTTTTTATTCAAACAAAACAAACGGAAACCTTTGTGAATATGGCCTCTTTGGTTACAAAATCAAGAAGTCAAGCTGATAGGCTTTCCAAACTCTTTTATTCTTGTACAGTATGTGAAGCTATTTGTTGTATTGTAGAGACAGCTATTTGTAGATAGACAATGTGCATCAACCTTTCGCAGGCGCTAAATGTAATTTGTAATATGTTAAATGGATCATGTATAAAAAACTTCTATCACATTCATAGGAATCATTGAAACAAACGCAATTCCTGTGGAAGTTCATCCTCACTGACTTGCTTCTCGGCAAAGTACACTCGATTCATGTGAAAATGTCGTCCCAGTATTTGAATATGTTTCGTTTCCAAAAGTTTTGTTCCATATGCTTTATGAGTGTATTCAGCTAGAGGTATACAGACACGATTCCAGCACGGTTCACAATCATCTTCTTGTTCGTTGCTCTGATGTGGATTGTCGTGTTCTAAAGGAGACAATAGAAGTTGCTCTCTTATCAACCTTCGTGGACGTTGCGTCAAACGTAATGGAAATGTGCAAATATCAGCCTTTACTGAAGTAGTGGATTGAAATGTGGAGCATCGAAATCTTCTAGTCGTTTGTTTATCATCAAGGACTGTTACTTCTACCGAAAAATGATTCATTTGCTGCTGCTCTTTTGTTCTTTCTGGCATGTAAATGGTGAGGTAGAGAACGGGCAAAGTTATCCCCAAAGAAGGCCTCTCTGGTGATGATTCCAATTTGAATGGACAAATGATGTAGTTTTGAGATAAATTAGAGCATGTCATCTCAATCACAGGGCCACTGACATGATTCTCACGATTTGCATCATCACCATCACCATCACTATCACCATCGCTGATGTCCTTGATCAGTCGCATTTCACCATCGTCTTCAAGATGTATGTCCCACAGCTGCAGAGGATGTGAGCCGCTGGCATAGAGTATAGATATAAAACCACTCTGGAAGGTGTTCCTAAACATCCTGCAAGGTTGCAACTATCAAATAGTATCCAAGCATGTGTGTTGTGCTCTTGTTGTTGGAAGTTGGAAGAGGGTGTTGTTGCTTGGTGCTTGGATGGTGCTTTTTGTGTCAATCATAAGCGTGGGCGGGTCGTGGGCCACGACCACGGCCTAAAACCACGCATACGTCATCGTGGCCTTGTTGCACTTATCACTTTTGGCATCTTTTTTTGGCTCTTGTGGACAAAGGGAAGGTTAGCGAAGCCCACCTGCCGCTGCCGCTTTCATTTCGGCATTTATACCATCACCATGAAGATCTTCCTTACCGCAGCCTTCTTGGCGTCAGCCAATGCATTTGCTCCTGTCAATGGACCCAATACCTACGTCCAGAATGCTCCTTCATCCACTGTTCTTGGAATGGCAGCTCAAGAGCCCTCCAAGCGCAAGCGTGCGCTAAAGACATTGGCGAAAACTGCCGGTGTACTTTCAACAGTTGCCTTTACAACTGCGGGTATGCCACCAGCCGCTATTGCGGCTAAAAAGGCAAAGGAAGTTGTGGAAGTCGTCGAAGCAGCTGACAACACAAAGACTATTCTCACTGCTGGTGCTGGTTTGATTGCTGCTGGAGCTGCTGCCATGAAATTAACCTCTTCTAGTAGCGGTGGATTGGCTCAAGAATTCCTTGAGGCCGAACCCTACTGGGATCAGTCTAGCATTCCTGTCAATGTGTACAAGAACAAATCACCATTTACTGGAAAGGTTGTTTCGACCAAGCGCATCGTTGGTCCCAAGGCTACTGGTGAGACTTGTCACATTGTAATTGATCACAAAGGAGACTTTCCTTACTGGGAGGGACAATCATGGGGTGTAATCCCACCGGGTAACCGTGAAAAAGACGGAAAGCCACACGCAGTCAGGCTTTACTCCATCGCCTCCTCCCGTTATGGAGATGATATGACTGGCAACACTGGAAGTCTTTGTGTCAGGCGTGCTACATACTGGTGCCCAGAATTGAAGGCAGATGATCCCGCCAAGAAGGGTATCTGCTCCAACTTTTTGTGTGATACTCAACCAGGTGATGAAGTGAAGATGACTGGACCTGCCGGTAAGGTTATGCTCATGCCCGAGGAGGACCCCGCCACCGATTACATCATGGTTGCCACTGGAACCGGAATTGCTCCCTTCCGTGGATTCGTCCGCCGTCTCTTCTTCGAGGATACTCCAGCAGCAAAGGCATACAAGGGTGAAGCATGGTTGTTCCTCGGTGTTGCCAACTCTGATGCCCTTCTCTATGATGATGAGTTCCAAGATGCCAAATCTAGATACCCCAACAACTTCCGTTTGGACTACGCTCTCTCACGCGAGCAAGAGAACAAGAAGGGCGGCAAGATGTACATCCAAGACAAGGTTGAGGAGTACGCGGATGAGATCTTCGCCAAGCTTGATAACGGTGCTCACATGTACTTTTGCGGTTTGAAGGGAATGATGCCCGGAATCCAAGATATGCTTGCTGGTGTTTGTGAGGCCAAGGGAATTGACTACAATGAATTCATTAAGGGACTTAAGAAGAAGGGACAGTGGCATGTTGAAGTTTACTAAGTTTTTTTTGGTGTGTGCGTTCCACCATACAATACCGAGAAAAGATTTGCTGTGCTGGTTCGAGTTGTATTCGACGTCTACAAGCTTATTATGGTAAAAGTCTCAGTAGTATCTCCTTCCTATTGAGCGCGAGGTTCCATATTTTCATTGTTCATAAAGATAAAAATTCTGCCAAGTGTTTTTACTGAGAATTTTGTGTCATTAATATCACTCCACAACCTGCAATTATTTCTACTCTTCTTCTTCCTCCTCCTCTTCATCTTCATAGTCATCATCATCATCCTCATCGTCCATTTGAAGCGCAGCACCAGTCTGCATAGCAGTCCAATACTCAAAATTATCATTCTTATTATTGACATAAAAGTATCCAACCGTCGCAAACATAATCACCATGGATGCCGGGGCAATATATTTTTGCAACCCCGGCTTGGACGGAGGTGGTGGTGGAGATGCTCGTATTGGAGGGACTATTGAATAATCGATTGGTCGCATTCCGAATATGTTATCTCCGACAGTTGCTGCTGCTGCTGAATTAGTGGTGGTGGTAGTGGTAGAAGTGTTATTGGAGTTGGACTTGATGGCCTGACGAGCTTCTTTTCCTACGGAAGTGCGCTTGTGGCGATGTTGCATGGTGATTATTTTTTGATTTTGTGGATTTGTGATTGCACATCTTGTGGAGGACGACAGAGTAAGTGATCCACGCCGTATTAATGAGCATGAGCGTTGGGGAATCATCATCATTGGTTTAGTATTGTATCGAGTATTATTACTGCAGCTCGCTTCTCGCCGTTTGGCTGGTGGGTGGTTACTACTTTTGTGGTTGGCATCTGTGCTTCTTCGCTGAGTGGACTGAGGCGAGAGTGGTCGCGGACGGTATCGGTGCGACAAACATTGCAAGAAAATCATGTGCACAATCGCAGGTAGCGGATGGAGCAGACGAACTTAAAGACTACTCCTCTATTCTACTCTCTCTTCCTCTTTCCCTGCTTGCACTCAGCGCGCCCTTTCCAATACCATTTGAACGGCCCTTGGGATTCACTTACTCCTTACTCTTTCAGGAGGAAATTAATTCCTCCTGCATGCAAGATCTCTTTATGTAAAAGCGTATCTTTGCCCGCCAAAATTGATCGAAGAGTGTTGGCTTGCTCTCCCTGCAATTCTCAGTAAGTTTTTCACAGCAACTCCATTGCATTGGAAGAACCCCTTCGAGCAACTCGATCGATTATAGTAGTATTGAAAACTTTTCGGTAAGCACACCTATTATCGGACGAATTGCTCGACAAGAAATTATTATGGCACTCTCGAAGTGACTCCAGACTCCCTCTCGATGGCGAGATCAACAACTACCTGGCATGTGGATGCCGCAGGGGCTCTCTCGGATCATCTAGACCACCCCTTTGTACCGACATACTGGTCACTTGGCAAACAACCTCACCGATATCATACTGGTGACTACGGTTGTTCTTATGGCAAATAACCTCGCCTCATCACGGCGACTGCGGTTATTCTTATGGCAAATAACCTCGCCTCATCACGGCGACTGCGGTTATTCTTATGGCAAATAACCTCGCCTCATCTCGGCGATATTTGCTCGCCTCATCACGGCGACTGCGGTTATTCTTATGGCAAATAACCTCGCCTCATCTCGGCGATATTTGCTCGCCTCATCACGGCGACTGCGGTTATTCTTATGGCAAATAACCTCGCCTCATCTCGGCGATATTTGCTCGCCTCATCACGGCGACTGCGGTTATTCTTATGGCAAATAACCTCGCCTCATCTCGGCGATATTTGCTCGCCTCATCACGGCGACTGCGGTTATTCTTATGGCAAATAACTTCGCCTCATCACGGCGATATTTGCTCGCCTCATCACGGCGACTGCGGTTATTCTTATGGCAAATAACCTCGCCTCATCTCGGCGATATTTGCTCGCCTCATCACGGCGACTGCGGTTATTCTTATGGCAAATAACCTCGCCTCATCTCGGCGATATTTGCTCGCCTCATCACGGCGACTGCGGTTATTCTTATGGCAAATAACCTCGCCTCATCTCGGCGATATTTGCTCGCCTCATCACGGCGACTGCGGTTATTCTTATGGCAAATAACCTCGCCTCATCTCGGCGATATTTGCTCGCCTCATCACGGCGACTGCGGTTATTCTTATGGCAAATAACCTCGCCTCATCTCGGCGACTGCGGTTATTCTTATGGCAACTAACCTCGCCTCATCACGGCGACTGCGGTCATTCTTATGGCAAATAACCTCGCCTCATCTCGGCGACTGCGGTTATTCTTATGGCAAATAACCTCGCCTCATCACGGCGACTCCTCATCTCGGCGACTGCGGTTATTCTTATGGCAAATAACCTCGCCTCATCTCGGCGACTGCGGTTATTCTTATGGCAAATAACTTCGCCTCATCTGGTGACTGCGGTTGTTTTTTTGCTGAAAGAACGTTCTCTTGGAGGATAGTTTCTTGGACACTGGAGCTTTTCGGATATGAAGGCCACTCCGGGACCGACGTACTGGTCACTTAGCTAACAACCTCACCGACATCATACTGGCGACTGCGGTTGTTGTTGAATTATTTTGGTTGATGTGCTTCTGTCATCTATGCCGCAAACTTTGGTTGATGTGCTTCTGCAATCTATGCCGCAAACTTTGGTTGATGTGCTTCTGTCATCTATACTGCAAACTTTGGTTGATGTGCTTCTGTCATCTATGCCGCAAACTTTGGTTGATGTGCTTCTGTCATCTATGCCGCAAACTTTGGTTGATGTGCTTCTGCAATCTATGCCGCAAACTTTGGTTGATGTGCTTCTGCAATCTATACTGCAAACTTTGGTTGATGTGCTTCTGTCATCTATGCCGCAAACTTTGGTTGAGTGCTTCTGCAATCTATGCCGCAAACTTTGGTTGATGTGCTTCTGTCATCTATACTGCAAACTTTGGTTGATGTGCTTATGCCATCTATGCCGCAAACTTTGGTTGACAATGTGCTTCTGCAATCTATACTGCAAACTTTGGTTGATGTGCTTCTGTCATCTATGCCGCAAACTTTGGTTGATGTGCTTCTGCAATCTATACTGCAAACTTTGGTTGATGTGCTTCTGTCATCTATCCCGCAGGGGCTTTTCGGATATTGAAAACCACCCCTTTGTACCGACATACTGGTTAATTAACATTTGATCTGATGTACTGGCATTGGAGGCTTTGCTTAAAGCACGTTCTCCCGAATTAGGTTTTATGAAAGAATAGCTTCTTGGTGCACTAGGTTGATGTGCTGTGTCATCATGCTAAATTGTTAATCATAGCTGAGCTGATATACTGGCAACCGAGGCAAAAATTTCCATTGATCAACTAGCTGTAATAAATCGTGATATCAGCACTTCTTGCTTGCTGCCCTGAATGGCCATTAGCATCCTTGCTTGCCGATATGAATGACCATTAGCGATCCTTGCTTTCCGATATGAATGGCTGTAGCATCCTTTCTCGCTGATATGAATTGCTATTAGCATCCTTGCTTCCAACATACTGGATATCAGCACTTCTTGCTTACCGACATGCTATTAGCATCTTTGCTTGCCGACATGAGTGGCCATTAGCGATCCTTGTCCTTGCTTTCCGATATGAATTGCTATGAGCATCCTTGCTTCCGACATACTGGATATCAGCACTTCTTGCTTACTGACATGAATGACTATTAGCATCCTTGCTTGCCGACATGAATGGCTATTAGCATCCTTGCAGATCGCCGATATGAATGGCTGTAGCATCCTTTCTTGCCGACATGATTATGGCTATCAGCACTTCTTGCTTGCCAATATGAATGGAATCAGCACCTATGCTTTCCGACTTGAATTCTTATTAGCACAACCCTGGCTCGCCGACATACTGGATACCAGCACTTTTTGCTTGCTGACATGAATGGCTGTTAGCACTCGTGCTTGCCGACATGAAAGGCTATTAGCACTTCTTGCTTACCGACATGAAAGGCTATTAGCACTTCTTGCTTGCCGATATGAATGGCGGTTAGCACTTCTTGCTTGCCGACATGAATGGCTATTGGCTATTAGCAACAACCCTGGCTTGCTGACAGAACGGCTCATGGCAATGCATCTTACTTCCTGCTGCCTTTTCCGATCGGAACGCTGGCTTAAGTATACATAATTAATAATACATGCTGGCCGACAGAATGGCTATTTGTCAAATGACTTATAACTTTGCGGTGTAATAGTCCCAACAGACTTGTTAGCACTTTTACTTGCTGCCAACCATCACGGACATTACCCAGTTGTTGTGTTGTTCTTGTTGCAGAACGAGTAGTATATTGGCACTTAACTTGTCATGCTAGGTCGGGCCCTGCTGACTTATTGTTTTGTAATAATCCCAGCAGACCGGGAAGAACATTGGCTCATTCTTCATCCAATGCCCTTTTGAGCTTGTAAAATTTGTACTTTTATGATGCCGTCTACAATACCATCTACCAGCGATACTTCAATCGAGAGGATGGAGGAGGAAGGGAGGAGTTCCTCTAGAAGGCCAAGTCCCATAACTCCGGTTCCGGCGATGATGCTGCCGCAGCCATGAAATCTTCCTTATTGACCTAAGTATGCCATGTACACAAAGACCTTTGAAGTTGAAGGCAGCTGGCTACGTGCCCTTACATGCGACGACAATAGATCGATGAGGTGCCGTATGAGTATGAGTTGACGAGCTCTTCTTAGTCTCAGCAACTCTTGCTTGCCGAAAGAATAACCATAGCTTGCTTGCCAATAGAATGGCTCATGGTGATTATATCTTCTTCCGGCTGATAAATAATGGCCTGTGGTCCAATGACAACATGCTTGCCGACAGAATGGCTTTTGCTACAAAGCTTATCGACATACCGGCTCTTAGACTTGGGCGATATAACTCATTTCCTGCTGCTAGCTGCTAGCAGCAACTCAGCCGAAAGGGTCACACCTTGTCAACTTAAACAATGTATCCTATCTTCGGAACGTGGGCTCGTGAATGCCCAATATATTTGCTTGCGTCACATGAACAATGACTTTGTGTCGAAACGCTTTCGATGCCTCGCTGGTTCCGAGTTGTTCAAAAGTATACTTGAGATGTCAAGATGTCCGAAGATAAGACTTTTTAGACCACTTGCGAGAGACCTGTCCCAATCCTCTGCATAGTTGGAACTAAGAATGACTGCGGACTGCATTCGGATCTCATTGACTGCGATTTCTACTTGAAGCTAATGCAATTTTCCTGAGCAAGCTAGGCTGTTCAACAATGTCGCGAAGAGCTCATTGATCAAATCTATGCGTCTACATTTCACGTTTGCGTATTCTATTGGATACCACCTAGTCGCGGTCACTTAGATTCATGGTTGTTTCATACTTGTTCGTGATCCAACGATCTCTGCCTCTGCCTCTGCCTCTGCTCACGTCAGCTTAGCACATACAGAGTTCTTGAATAATTGGCAGACTGAATTTGACATATCATCAAAAGATATCCCCCATCCTAATCTGGGATAGCACTTATTTCTGCTACCAAGACCAAGCTACCGCTTATGATCAGCTCTAGCTTTTGAGCGCTTTATTCCCTAATGCTGATGTGTACATCATGCGGTACCGCGAAGTTGGTTATATTGCATGCCATCCTCCTTTGATTTAGGCAAAGGCTCTTCCACTTTGATGTCGGCATCGTAACAATGTCTCAACCTTTGAGATGAGACGACCATGTTTTGCTATTGTGCCGCGTGGATACACGTCTTACATCAACCCTATTTTCGTAGCCGATATTACAAGAATCAGCTTCGAGGCCTCTTATGGTTCGTGCCGTAAGTTATGATATTATTATCATCCAACCTTCAAAAACTCGTTTGTGAGGACGTAAGCACTAGAGGCTAGTACTTTCCACTCCACTTGGGCAAACATTCCTATTTTCGGTTGCGCATCGGCACCACATTGAATTCAACTAAGAAAGTGGACTATCTGTGACAATGCATCAAATTCATTACAGATTGACGCTAATAGACTCTTATCCTTTGACTGACACGGCTTACTGTGCTTGTCCAGCTGCTATTAGACAGGCAACGCCGGTCATACTTAGTTAGTACGGTGTATCTGCTCTTGCCGCAGAATGACTTCTTGCGAAATAACGACTGCTTAGTCTTAGTGCTACTCAAACTCAATATTCTGATACTTTTGGTTAGAGACTTCCTTCTGAGAGGTATATGTTGCCACGGATATGGAAACGGAAGTCTGTTAGTTTTACTTGTTGCTTGATTCCCTCTGCCTTTGGTTTCTCTGCCCCCAGGAGAGATACACTTCGGCTTCGGGCTCCGTGTTAGTTATATCGAGAAAGCTTCTACTCCGGTGGGGCCAGTATCAGTGCAGCTGCAGCTACTTTGCTCATATAACCACAATATGCATTCAGAGCGGTATGATTGTGTTCACATTGTTGATGTGCGACATGCAGTGTTCTACAGCTTGCGTGACAAAGCGTGTACTTTCTTGGCATTGCTATCCTTGACTTTTCACCATCATGCCTTGACCTTTTCGAACATCAGGCCTTGTGATATGAATGTTCCTTTTCCGCTTTGTGCTTCAACGGTGCTCACGTTGTTCGTGGCATAAACTGTTTACTGGTGCAGCTACGTCCATGCTACGCTCCTGGTTTGCGAGAGGCTTGTGTGTCTACGATGTTTTTATCGCAGACGAAAGCTTCAGCTGCAGTTCCCACGTCGTCCTCTTGACAGATATTCGACAACGAGCGATGTGAAATGATTTTATTAGCTCCATATCTTATTTTCAAGCTCACCCAGCGCTGGGCTGCTGCGTTGCAAGAAATACTAACACAACACACATATCAGATACAGTATCCATTCTGATGAGGTCCTTGCAGCTCGCTCGGCCTTAGTACTATTAGTTGGCAATCCTGAAAAGGTTACCCACAGACATACATTGATCGAAATATCCTGCCATACAATTACAGATTTTCATCGACGCACTCCGCCTTTAATGTTGAGAACACAGAATTTATTACTGTGGCGTATGCCGAGTAAGCCATTCTTGGATACAAGTACAAGAACGGACCAAAACCTAAACAATACTCCGCGAACAACAACGCCGGTACATCAAAAGTGAATGTGAAATGGAGTTAGAGATATTCTGATCTTGCTATCCCATCAACCGTACCAGCTGGATGCCGTGCTTTCAAATTTGCATCTTGCCCTTCATGCCGCACACGATCATTTTAGTCGCATAGATTGTTTCTCCTTGTTATCTTCAAACATGGCGGTGTCTGTAGTAATTGTGACAGAAACCTGTTTATGTGTGCGTTTGCGCGAGCAACTAAAATGTGTGAATATCTCCCAACACATCATTGCTGGTACGACGAGTTCCTTGGTACTTTGCCACGACGAACGACGAGTATTGGATATTGATGATATCGATCCATTGTACCTTACTGTACTGGTAGGAAGGTCAAAGAAGTCTTGCAATCACGAAGACGAAGAGTGGACTAAAAAATTCTCCGCACACTCGCTTTGCGTTTGGGCAGGTTTGGGCCTGTATCCTTCTTGACCAAGCTGGTAAATCGCCATCACACATCCAACATCGTCTCCGCTGGCAAGGTGACATTTACCGTCCCTACTACGAGACACTGACACCATCCATAGCTCTCGGGCACACTGCAATGCTCTCGCTAGGGATTCAACCAATATCATCTCTGCTATGTATTAGTACTTCGGCAGAAGAGACTATCGATGAGACCAACCTCTGACGATATGGATTAATCTTATCTCTCAACCTTAGTGAGGTAATACCTATTTACATTGCATACTCTAATATGAATATGCCAACTTCTGCGCTTCGCAGCTTGAACCATACACGGGTTTCACATCGCTACGACCAAGATTATTTATACCCTTGGCTATGACGAACCCCCTTTTTTCTTTTTTCCTTTTTTGCAAGTCAGCTTGTTCTTCATGGCGACTATCACAAAAGATTGTGCTTGGTTCCTCTAGTGACGCATTACATCACTAGATCCACTCAACCTGCCTTATGGCGGTCGGCCTATTTGGGTCTGAACGATTGGGACTTTAATCCCATAAGTAGTTCTAATGGTATTAGACAGCCCAATTTGCCATGCAACTAGGACTGTCCTGTCCCATATTGTCCCATATTTGTCCTTAGATCTTTTGTGTAGTCGTCAGTGAGTAGCAAACTGACGCGCAACGAGTTTTTCCACACCCCAAAGTGTGGAAAAAAACCAAAAACGGCGTGACCATGGAGGGCACAATGTCTGTTGGACCTTTTAGTATTGAGCGTACCAAGCAATGCAACACAAGCACTAGACAGATACAGCACTCAGCACACCATGACATTCATAGACCCGACCCAGCAACCGCCAACCCCAGGCCTCATCGCCGGCTACGTCATCCTAACTCTAGTCTCCCTAGCCTGCACCATATGGGCAATCCAACTAGGCCGCCATCGCACCCACTACCGCCTCTTCTTCTCCGTCCGAGTCCTCTTCCCAATAGCCATATTAATCCTAGCACTAGAAAATGCCACACTCGCCGCATCCGGCAAATTAATGGCACAAACTGTCGAAGGCATCTCCGTGGTAGAAGTACATCCGCTAGTACGAGCAATCTTTGTACTGCAGACGTTTGAAGTTCCGATATTACTTATTGTCATGTTTGAAGTGACATATCTAATTCATAAAAGACGCAGTGTCAATTTCTGCGGGATGTACTTTGACGAAGGACGACGATTGAACAATACACAGGCTATGAGTTGCATGTTGAGGAATAGTATACGATCCTTGGCCACTGTACTCTTGGTCATGGGACTCATGGTGAACTTTGATTTTATTACAAGTGATGTCCCAATTGATGATCTTGCTGGGAGGGCGGGGTGGTGGACTTTGTTCGAGGAGGAGGGGACGTTTCAGCAGAAGCTTCATTTGCTTTTGAGTTTGTTGCCGATTGCTGTGTTGGTGGCGGTTTCTTTTTACTTGTCGACTATGATGTGGAGGTATGGGACTTCTTCTTCTATGATTGTTCATTCCTCTATTTGCAATCCGTGAGTATATTTGATACTTTCAGCTGGGTGAAGAATGTTTATTATTGTTGTCATTCAAAGACAAACATCTTCTCACAAACTCTTTTCTCAATTGACTATATATCCCATCGCAGTTGGTTCTACTGCTTCTTCGGAACACTCGCCATGGCAGCAGGACAACTATTTGCAGAACAACTATATCCCGTCATGTCCAACACGGGTATACTCATCTTTATAATAACAATCGAGGCTGTGATGGTAGAAGTGGATAAGGATATTGTAGCCATTGAGAATGAAGCATCCTTTTTGGTGTGTGTTGCTTTGAAAGGGGATCAGATTTCGGTGGCGCGACCAAGCATGGCAGAACAACAACAACAACGAAATGATACTGTGCTACTGCAGGATGAAGAGACACCGACAATAACTTCAGACCAAGCTGATATTATAGATACAGTGGATGTGCAGGCTGGCGGTATTGTCTCTTCAAATTTAGCAGAATCGGATGATCAAAACGATGTGGAAGTTAAGTTTGAAGATGAGGAGATGCCGGCAGTTAAAGGAGTCGATGGGATTGCATCTTCAACTCCAGGAGAGCTGAATGCCCAAGATGACGCAACAGATGATGATCACAATAAAGAAACTGAGGAAAGAGGAGCGACTGTAAATGATAAAAAAGAGCGGTGACGGCACAGTGATACCCAAAATGAAGTAACTAAAATCTATACATAAATTAGTAGCGCATCTGTATTAAAATACAACTGCGCAGCGTTGGAGAGGCGTGGGAAATAGCACTTCAACAACAAAATGAAAATGAAAGAGCTCAGAAGGTCACATGCGCACTACTTAGCTGCAGCCTTCTGCCACGACGGATGAGATTTCCATCAGAATTGAAGCGTCGATGCTTACGCAACAAATCGTTCGAGTAGGAAGTATCAAAAGGATAACCGCCTGCAACAAAGCCTTCAAAGCTATTGTCACAAGCAGTTGATATCGTCCCAACAAATTGCCCAGTGGCAACAACTCCATTTGGGCTTTCCGGAATAATTTGCAACGAAATATCTAGACTACTGCCACGTTGGTGATTTGGTCTCTTCTTCAAGCTCAATTGAGCTCTTGGCAGCAACACTGATCCATCAGACTTGTGACGTCTGTGCTTATTCCGCAAATTATTAGGGGCTGGACTTGTATCTGTAACATCCTTGTCTTGATGCATGTGAACTATATCGCCTGCGAGACAGCTTTCAAAGCTCTTGTCAACACTCTGCGAGTAAGACAACGCACCTTCACCATCACCATCGTAGCTGGTGGAGGACACTTCTTCAAAATCGTGGCATTCACTCGAACTGGAAATAGTGGAGGGCGCTCCAGTATGTGTGTATGAAAGAGATGCAGATAGAGATGGTGCTACCATCATATGAACCTCTTCCACTTCTGCCGACTCTTGTGAAGAAGACGGCTGGTTATCAACCATTGAGTTAGGATGGGGTGTTGGACAAAGGGCCGTCGCAATATATTGCCTCTTGTTGATCATATTACCCTCTTGTTCACACTGCAAGTTCCACTCTTGCAATGAGTCAATGCTCAGGCGTGTACAAGGAGGTGGCTCAAACTCGTCGTCATCTTGAGGTCCACTTGCGTCGACATGGTTCATGCCAAGGTCTATAATGCAACCTGTAGGATCATGCCAACGGAACATTTCCCTTTCTTCTGAGGAAGTGATGGAATGATCATCACGTAATGAGCTCGAAGCTGATGATACAGCATATGGGCTCTGGTCTGACGCCAATCGACGTCTATTTGGCCGACCTCTTTGTTGGTCAGAAAGGGGTTCCATCACCATCATCATACCATCAAAATCCGTCACATAGCCGTCGCTGTCACTAAGTTCCGAAGTTGATGTGGATCCAGAACGGTTGAGATTTTGAACGACGACATGGTTTATCGGTGGAGAACGTGCGATAATTGGAGGAAGTGGAGGTGACGCCACACGCGGGGTGCTTGAAGGTGCTGGCGGTGCACATTCAAATCCAAGAAGATCAGGCAAATACTTTGACAAAGTCGATGGTGAAGCTATCATATTTTGTGTATCAGATATATCAATTATCTTTGGCGTGTTCGTGTCAAAAGATAACTGCCTGATGAGCTCAAGGGCACGCAATGACGATATTATTTCTGAGCTAGGGTGAACTGGCCGTTTGCCAACATCAGGAGAGACACAGCAGTCCATCATATCGACGGTATCGCTGCGATCTGAATGAATTTTCCCATTACATATTACAGATGATGTTCGTCGGTGCTTCGATGAGGATGTCTCGCTGGATGGCAGCCGCGGCCTTGTCATTATTTTAATTTATCAATTGATTTTGTGCTATATTGTCGGCCTACTCTTGTTGTTCCCTTGGTCAAGCTTGGTCATTGGCTTCAGTTGTCGGTTGATGTCATGTAGGGAAACGATTTTCATGTTTTATGCAGAAAGCAAGATCGGAGTGTCACCAGTCACCACAAAGTGGTCGTGGACGGGTGAAATTATTTCGCAATTAAAAGAAAACTACCGTTAAGAGGTTCGCATTTCGGAGAGAGTTCTCCCTTAAACGTTAGGAGTACATAAAACTCGTGCTTACAAGTTTCAGCAAAGAGGAGTACACAGCATTTCATGCATTCATGCAAGTGCAAGCAACCCTACAAGACTTTGGGCTTGACCAGCCTTTTTCCTTGTTGTATTTTGAGCCAACACCCCTTGGTTGCTTTGTAATGAAACTTTACAAAGTCAGCATTGAACACCGTGAAAAGGACAAGTATTAGCAGCACAAGCGCAGCTAGTTGGGTTCCATGCGCTTCGAGGGTGTGCGTGACTGTCATATATACAATGTGAAGCCAATAGATCATTCGAAACATGATCATAGAACACAAGCACACAATGTGTGCAGACATTCTCAACCAGGGTCTGTTTGCTTGAGCAAATGGGCTAAAATCAAGGATCTGCCCAATGTAATGCAGAGAACTTGTCAGTCCAAGGAGAGCAAGCAGTACCCAGCATATCAGCTCTTTTGGAGCTGATTCGATACAATATATACAGCCAATGCATAAAATCAATGACGATATATGATGCACTAACAAGAGTGGCCACACCGATCTATGCATTTGCTCCACCGTGACATCTTTATTGTAGACATATGATATAATGATCCACATTGTAGCGTACACCATGTATCCCACTTCGCTATAAAGACATACATTCAAATATGCATCATTATGAGTGACTAGATAGCACACTGGAAGCATTAATCCATTGATGCAGTGCTCAAAAAGAACTGCCACGCTCGAAAGAAACATGTTGCGTATGTGTTCACCTGTTTCTATCCAGAAGCTTGACCATCCATTCCTGTAGTCGTTGAGACATAAAGTGCATGCAAAATGCATATGCGCAAGCAAAACCCAGCAATAATGAGCGTCATATAAGTGCGAGCCGCTTGAGTCTCCACACAGAGAAAAGTTGAAAGACGCAGTAGTACATAATCATAATCAAGAAGCTTACCAATGGCTATCAACGTAGGGGTACTTCAATTTCGGCAAACGAAGACGAAAGTGATCATCAATCCATTTCATAGTTCTCTCTTCGTATAAAAATCCCTTGTATTCAGCAGCAGCATGTGCAACCTGTCGCAACGCAATATCACGAGATTGTTTTTCATCCGGCCAAGTTTCACACCCTCGAAACTTCATAAAAGCTCCAATTTGTTCATCAGTCGCTTGCATTAAAGGAATATCAAATGAAACAGCGCTACCTTGCGGATTGGGGTGTGGTAGCTTGGATGGTATAGATGCGCTTGTTATCGGCACTGGGTAACTCCAAAACTTGCGCGCTACAGCTTGAAACAGCTTGTTGACGAAGGCGAGTAAACATGCCCATACTATCAGCATGAACACAACTTTCAATGCAAATTCATCTATTGAAGGGGCTCGACTAGATGTGAAATCGACAGCGCTGGTTGTTGGGCGGTTTGTCATCGTTCCAATTGTTATTATCTATCTCCTCTTAGATCCTCTTGCCTCTAGCTTAGCTCTCCAGCTTAATATATGTTTACGTGTTCCCATGGAAGTTGTGATGTGTTGAAGTTGAAAGTTGACGCGGACAAAAAGCTTGCATGCATGCAGTCTATCTTGGGCAAGCGGGCTTGGGGCGCCCCCTCCCCTGCAAAAAGAACGGTACTCGACTTGTCGAAGTGTCATAGTCACCAAGAATGAAGAATGACACGAGGTTACGGCGTGTGTTCCCGTCTTTTTTTTAAATCTAATAATTACCCTTTCCTAAAATCTAAAATCTAAACATCTCTAGCACAACATCCCATCATGAACACACACCTGCTGCCTCGATGCATCACCATCACCATTACGGACCAGTCGGGGGTGACCGTACTCCCATAATTCCAAGTCTTCCGCTGAGCCTTCCTTGCCTCTTCTGCTGTGGTATAGTCTTTACGTGGTCCGCGGCGAGTCGCTGCGTCCACTTCCTCCATACATGCTCGCACCTTCGGATCTGTCTGCTGTTGATGCAGACGTGCCATCGCCTCTGCTCTCACGTCCATATCTTTCGTAGTACGAAACTGATTTCGTAGCTCCCTCGTAACTTGGTGTTGGTGCTCAACCCAGTCTTCACGTTTCTCACCTAAACCTCCAGGGAACTCCATCCCCGATACCAATCAAGCAGTGCAGAAGAGGTACTATAAATCGTTCAACGGGAATGAATGGCCACCACGGAACATCTTTGCAACCCAATTGAGCTTTCGGTGGTGCCTTCTTGCCGGCCGCATTATACTCTTTCATCTTCTCCTGGTGCTCTAAACCCAATCGCTTCATTTCTTCAAGCTGCCATGGTTCGCCAGTAGCACTCAAGTTACGCATTTCCGATCCTTTCATTTTGCACAACGGACACCATGAGTGAGACATACCATCTTTGCCCAGCACAATAGCAGTGAATGCGAGATCGCCAACGATGTACAACTCAACATTAATAGGAATGGAAGATACGTTGGGAGCAGTTGCAGCATATGAACAACTTATTTTCGGTGGTCCCTCATCCCTAATGACTGCTCCAAATAATAGCGGATCTTCTTGGATTTGTTTCAGCCCCTTTGTAAGCTCCACCCTAATAGATTTACTGAGTATCTCAGCAGTATCTTTTGTACACAGAATTTCAGCAATAGAAATTTCAAAAGAGAATGATTCATCCTCCAATTGCGCTCCTAGTTCATCCGCAATATTCTTCTGGCTGTAATGGATCCTCACACGGGCGCCTTCCTTGGTCTTTGGGAGTTCAATAAAACCTGTCGTCACTTTCGTGTGTCCCTCGCATAACATTTGCACTTTGTACTCGGGCGCGATCGAATGCTTACCAAAGTGATGACGGAGGTGTCGCTTCACCGCACGTCGCTTGGCTTTACCTGTAATACCACCAGCTGCTTCCATTGCCGCTGTCTGCACTGCATTCATCTTCCCTGCAGGCATGAGTTTCAACTCCTTCATTGCATCCACAAAGGAATCCTTGTATTTCCTGTAAAGATGTTTCATCACCCTCTTGGTACTTTTGTATTGTTTGTCTCCTTCGTTGTCTCCTTCCCCTACATTGATGTTCATTGCAGAATCAAGCCAAGCAGAATTCGCCTCAAAGGACCTATCAGTAGTGTTGGTTGGTACCCTAACATAAGATTCGTTGGTGCGATTTAGGACGTTTTTGAACTTGAACGTTTTATGCTTCTTGGATGTGTTGCCGACCACGATCTCAGTCAGTAGAATATCACGCTCTCCGGGAGATAACGATTGCACGAACTTAGCCGCCTCCTCCTGACCAAATAAACCAGCCTCGTTGCGGAAACCGTTTTTTGTAATATCATATGTTCTTTGCTTCTTTTGAGGAGCTCCATCTTCATCGTCGCTATCATCGTCGCTATCATCGTCGCTATCATGGTTGTTCCTCTCCTCATGCTCTGTTGCAAGGGCATCAAACAGGTTTTGGTCTTCGACAATAACGTCACATGCCATACGGCGTACATTGCGACAAAGACTGCGTTGCATTGACGGTAGCGACTGGAGCTGAGGAGGAGCAGTCTTGTGCGAAAGTTGATCCACCAAAGTGATGTGGCTCTCATTATTGCGCTTCCCTATACGAATAGTATAATAGTTCTTTCTCTTCCTATCCTTTTGAATCCTGCCCCGTGTCACCGCATTCATATCAAATTTGACTTTAGTGAACTCGAACAAAACATCCTCCTCATCCTCCTCCGGTTGGTGACTCGCCAGCATATTTTCCCACTCTGCTGGTTTCATAACCACTCTTTTGACTCCGTCGTGATTCGTATGACAATGGGCCAAGCCGGCAGCGACTAAGAAAGCATAGTACTCCTCATTGAGACAAAATCCTAGTCTGCGGGCGAGGGAATGGTCATGGCTGGGGTGTAGAGTCATGACATACCAACATGACTCTCCGGTGGCAATGAACGAGAGGAGCACCATCAACAGTTCCCTTGCACGCCACATGGCTTCGGTGGCAGCCATCTTCGAATTTTGTGGGCGTAATTTGCAAATAGGTTGATACGTATATGAGGAAGGTGATCCCAAATAACGCCCACGAATTATTATGTATTGATGTAGTAGTGAGGAATGCCGTGAGCGAGGTGCTACTATGGAAGATGATTTTTTGCCGTCATCGTGGCGCAAAAGTGAGGTGGCGGAATATTTGGCTATTTTAGCTATGTGTCTTATTTTTTGCCATTTTTTGACCGAAACACAAAGTGCCCCAGCCCGTAACCTCGTGATGAGTGACGTGTTTTTTGAGGCGCACCAACACAACTCCAACAAGCACCAAGCAAGCACCACCGCTCATCACAGAGGCATAGTTGAAGAGAGTTTACCTACAATAGGTTGAGAGGAACTCGCTGAAGTAACTCATTGTCTCTGAATACGACAACCCTTACTATTCATCTGCGCTTGAAGGAAAAAGGATCTTGAATTCGTGAACAGTTTATTTTTGGGTAGCTACACAACATAAATATTCTATAGAAATGATGACGGTATTAGGAAGAAAGCAAGCCCTCGTGGCAGTGTTGGCATTCTCGATGACAACACTTTGTCAATCATTCCGTCCAGCAACAGTATCGCAACCTCTGCAGTGCCAACGTGCATCATCCTGCCAAACGATAAATGCTCCCTTCTTGACACAGCGTAGTTCTAGATCAACAATCTACGCTGAAAAGAAGGACAAGGCATCCTTGTTGGAACCTGGTAATTTCCCAACTATTATAGTCGAAGAGCCACCACAGGAAGATATTTACCAACAAGCCATCCAGCGGACGCTCCTCTGGGTTGGGCTTGCAGTTGCATTTGGAACAGGCCTCGGCGTTGTCGCCGGATCAGAAACATCCGAAGAGTTTTTTGCTGGGTATCTGGTGGAACAAAGTCTCAGTGTGGACAACCTTTTTGTATTCTTGCTACTTTTTGAATACTTCAAAGTGCCCCTCTCCAGTCAAGATCGTGTTTTGAATTGGGGAATTTATGGTGCTATTGTTATGAGAGCATTGATGATTGGGGTTGGTGCAGCAGCCTTACAGAACTTTCATGCAATTCTTTTGGTGTTTGCTGGTATTCTGGTATACAGCTCGGCGAAGACATTGATCCCTGAAGATGAAGACGAGGAGGAAGAAGACATGAATGAAAATGCAATTGTCAAATTCAGCAGAAATTTAATTGATTCGACTGACGACTTCGATGGGAGCAACTTCTTTACAATGGTTGAAGGGGTGAAGAAGGCTACTCCTTTATTCATTTGCATGATTGCCTTGGAAATAAGTGACGTCGTTTTTGCAGTTGATAGTATACCTGCTGTGTTTGGAGTTACCAATGTGAGTCTCTTGATGCGGTTTCTGATATTCTTTCAAATTTTGTGTCGTGTTCAATACCTCTCTCAACTATGCAATTCTACTACTTTAGAATCCCCTCGTCGTTTTTTCATCGAATATGTTCGCCATCATGGGATTACGTAGTTTATACACAATCTTGTCCAAAGCTGCTTCCGACTTGAAATACTTGGAACCAGCAGTTGGTATTGTACTTGGGTTTATAGGTGGAAAAATGATAGCAGAGTATTTCGGAGCGGAGATCCCAACTGAGTATGCTCTAGGAGTTGTTGCTTTCTTCTTGTCAGGGGGAGTTGGATTATCCGTGTTGGAGAAAAACAAGGAGGAGGAAGATTAAGGGGGGAGCTAGATTGATGTAACAATTCTTTATTGAATCAGTCATTATTAATGAAGTGAGGCTGTTGGAGTGGCGACTTTGATTCATCACGTAGCGCATCATACATTCTCATAAGATAGAGACTATTTGTTAGTGGTAAATGTTGTGTTGATACTTTGCTTTGCATGTTTCTCAATTGCATGGGTAGTTAGTTGCCCCATCAAACAAATGTTGAAAGTTCCATGAGTAGTAGGAGATAGTTAGTACTGTGTAGTAAACGTCTATTATTATGATGCTGGTGTAAAATCAAAACCCCGAGTTCCACACATAGAATACTCGCAATAGCAACCCTTGACCAAGCTTCATTATCCGCTGGTCATACAAAAATTCACAAGATATACAAGACCCAGGCAACCGAGAACGAAACACATCATAGGATGACACAACTACATCCCGTTGAAACATCTGATGCAGCCAAGCTATCCGAATTGCTCCCCCCTCCTCTTGCAGATGAAGATGCACCCGCACTCTTCTTTGATGGACTTTTGGTCCTAACTTCAGTTATCTCAGGTCGAACAGCCACATTGACTGGGGTTGCATGAGTTTTGAACACAGGTACGTCAAGTGACTCTAGCGACTTTGAATCAGGCATTAGAATCCCCTTCCCCATACATATCAGCCGCACTCTCTCACCATCGCTGCATTCTGCTATATCATCTGGCCACATTGACAACAGTGCCCCCTTCACTTCTCCTACGGTGTCTGCGGGAGTACAGTCAAGTATTACATATAGCCCATCTCTATTGGCAAAAATGAATTTGAGTGTTATCTTGTTGGGATCGTACACAAATGTCTTTGGCTGAGCGGGGGCCGTGAATGCTGACGGTGGTGCTGCTGCGGGTGGTGTATCTTGGGGTGGTGTCGGAGACGCTGCCGTTGCCGGTGCAGCTACTACAGCTGGGCTACTGTCGCTACCTTCGCCGTTGGAACTGTTTGACGTAACGGAATTCTCGGGTTGTGTCGATGTTGTTGTCGCAACGTCCTCATTTTCATTCTTTGCTTCAGTAGTAGCGTCATTTTCTGTGATGTTCATAGCAGCATCTTCATTTGCCACAGCGTCGGGTGATGATGAAGGTGGATCCATGCTGACGGAATGTTAAAATTCAAGAAGTGTAGGGAAGAAATGTATATCTTTGTGCACGATCGACTCAGTCGTTATGAATTTGTAGTCCACGTCCTTCCAGATATTAGATATGAAGAATGATAGAAGGAATAATTAGCGGATATTATCAAGAAGAAGTATCGACGCGTGCAGGAATGACCCAGCCTTTAATGGTTTTATGGTGAGTAGCTTCGCTCAAGATTGTAGGCAGGTTGGTCCCGAAACGTTGCTTTCCTGCAGCTTCCGCCGGCTTTGTTGATTTGTGCGTGTGCTTACTATGTGCTTCGTTCCGTTTAGCTCGTTATTTTCTCTCGATACAGCCGTGCTGGGGCGTCCTAATTTGGCCAAAATACGGTCAAAGTGAAAGTACACGAGAAAACGGCAATATCATCCCCAAAAGGCAAAAGACGTAACCCACGCCCATTTTCCGGCAGTAACCCACGCCGGGCTAAACGCTCCCTCAACGCCAGCTAAATCATACGACTTTTCTCGTTCTATTTTCTGGTGATTTTCTGCCCGCCCTCAAAAAACACGCCCGCTGCGCAGTTAAGATGGCATCTTCCACTTTTTTGTTGGAGCACGCGCGCGCGTTGTTTCTACCATAACCCTAGTGCCGTCTGGGACTGATCTACCAAAAAGCATCCTAGTACCGCTGGGGCTTAACTACCACAAAGCACTTCTGGTAAATGAGAAACTCGTTAAAGGGGCCATCGCCAAAGTGCCACGCACCCGTACTTAGCGTCTCACCTGACGTGAACCAGAGGCGGCAAGTGTTGAGCATGATATTGTAGTAATAATTAGCAGCAATTTAATATTACAATACTTAGGCGAGATAGAGGTCGGGTAGGATAGGGCCACACTATAGGTCTCGCTTCTGGGGAAACATTTCCGAGGTTGGTTGGGTTAGAGAAGTGATGGTAGTGGACAAAGGGAGTCAAAAGGGGTGCAATGAAAAGTGATTTGTGGTACTAGTATGTACGATTATGGTACTTTAGGGTATGTAGAGGAAATGTTGTTAGAAGCTCTAATCTCTCGACCTTCAAAACGGGTCCTCTGGACAGCACAGAAATATCGCCCGCGTGCCGCTATCTTCGCTAGCTTTCCACACTGAAGAGCGTGATTATCACCCGCCGCTCAAGCAACATTGCCACCACCGTTGCCGCTGCCGAGATAGACCAAGTTAACCGCCTAACCATCGACCGAGACTTGGCTGATCGTTACTATGGGTTATTATGTCGTAGTTGTTGTCCTTGGATCCACCAAAAACGCTCTATGGGGCGTTCAATGACTCCTGTTCGGTGGCCGACGCCCGCCGAACATCGCCGAGTGATATCGTCACCTTGCTGTCTTCCCTCGACGGATTTGGCAGCGGCAAGGGCTTCAGCACTTACATAATAACCCATACTAACGATCAGCCAAGTGTCGGTCGATGGTTCGGTGGTTAAGTTGGCCTATTTTGGTAGCGGCATGGTTGCCATAGCGCTGCGGTGAATTTACCGTGTTATTTTTGATCTCTCCAGAGGACCGGTTTTGAAGGTCGAGAGCTTAGAGGTTATCTCCAAGTCTCAGCTCCTACATACCCTAACGTACAATAATCGTAGCTACTAGTACCACAAATCACCACATTTCAACCCCTATTTGTCCCAAACTACACCTCACCAACCAACCATCGCTGAGCAAGGGATAACCGAGACCTGTAGTGTGGATAGGGCGGGTGTGGTGTGGTTTGTGGGTTGATTTGAGTGTGGTACCTACTTACTAGGCCTTTGGCGAAGGAGCTGTCTGGCTGACTTGGGCGGGCGGGCAGAAAATCACCAGAAAATAGAACGAGAAAAGTCGTATGATTTAGCTGGCGTTGAGGGAGCGTTTAGCCCGGCGTGGGTTACTGCCGGAAAATGGGCGTGGGTTACGTCTTTTGCTCCCCAAAAGTTTTAAAACGCGAGCGCGCCTTTTTAAAAGGACACCAGTTTTTGCTTGAAAAATGGTTTGCAACTGTAATCCAGTGAAAGAGACGCTTGCTTAGAGAAGGATCACCCTTGGAATGATCGAATCGTTGCTCTAGTCTGTAATAATTAATTTGATTCTCAATAGTATTCGTTGCAAAAGTCACCCGATCGAAATCAACGAAGGGACGGAGGAAAAATAATGGAGGAGCTCCAAGATGCGATCGAGGACGCTCAATACGTCAATGCGATTGCCTCCGTTGAAGACGGTCCGCGCCCAGTCTTACCGTGGGAAATTCCAACAGAGGAGCAATTGGCGTCGTGGAAACAGTCAAAGAATAAAACAGGGGGTTCACCGGCTCCGTTCGAATTTGAGTGGACTCTTTCTCATCCTTTGGGGTTCTTTTTATTCTCGGCTTACTTGAAAGAAGTGTGTCATGATTACGTCCTCATTAATTTCATGGAGGAGGTTGCTAGATGGAAATCCACACAGGGTAGATTCCGTGCAGAGAAGACATCGTTTATTGCATCGAATTATTTGCTCTCCCCAAAGATGGCCGTAAAAGTTAACACAGCCTCGGCGCAAACACATGCCACCTCGGAAGAGTCTACCACCACTGCAGGCGAAGGTGAGGCGGCACCCGAAGGAGCAGCAGATCCAGCTGAAGTGGATGTGCCCAAATTTGAGCTCCCACCAAAGACAGAAATCAGTGAACATGATTTGTGCAGGGATCCTGTAGAATTATCGGCAGAGGAAAGGAAGGAATTATCTTTAAAGAACTCGGATCCAACCAAAAATTGCATTGCAGTTGGAGGGGAAGTTCTTCAGACCATTTTATCAAAGTTGGACAAGCTTAGAAATACACCGGGGTATGATTCGTTGCCGGCGTATTCCTGTCATAGCAAAAACGGAGGGGATAGCGATGGGAATTCCAGTTCAGACGAAATCCCGTCCAGTGACTCTTCAAAAGAACGAACACGGTTGCTGTCGTTAATGTCAAATGATTTGCCACAGAACTTATTTGACTGCGCCGAAGTTATCGTTGCGGAGAATGTTCGGGAGAAGCATTGGGCTGGATTTGAAGGGTCGGAATACTACACCAAGTTGCTCAACTTTTTATGGATTCAAGACAAGAAGGTTGTCGAAGAGGACTTTTTTGTTATGCGCGTGTTGGGCCGAGGGGGGTTCGGACTTGTCACTGGTAAGTTTTGCGAGGGGATTGTTTGCTTAGATTGACTTGTGCAATCATGATACTGACAATGACACTGTTTCTTTCTCTACTGTATTCAGCATGTAAAAAGGGCACATCTGGAAAGCTCTACGCGATGAAAGTGATGAACAAGAAGAGGATCAAAATCAAAAAGGCAGAGAAGCTTACTCTCAATGAACAAAAATGCCTCGCAGATGTGGATAGTCCATTCGTGGTCAAACTCAGCTATTCATTTCAATCAAAGACGGATGTGTTCCTAATCCTTGATCTGATGACGGGGGGAGATTTAAGCTTTCACCTCAGTTTGAAGGGGCGATTCCCCACCAAAGAATGTTTGTACTATGGTGCACGGATAATGCTTGGCCTTCAGGCGTTGCATGATCGTGGATATGTGTATCGAGACTTGAAACCCGAGAATTGCCTCTTGGGGGAAGACGGGCGAGTTAAATTGACTGATCTCGGTCTCGCTACGAAAGTGACCCCAACGTTGAGCGGTGCTGCGGGCACAAGAGGGTATTGGGCACCAGAGATGCTTCGGAGGGACAAGAACGGCAAGCGAATGACTTACGACCACATGGTGGATTGGTTCAGCTTTGGATGTTGCTTGGCCGAGTTTATTTCTGGTACAAATCCGTTCCGGTCAGAACCGGCCCTAAACTATGGTCTTGGGAAGGGGAAGAAGACGAAGGTAAGAGCCTCGTTGCTGTCTTGGTATGTGCTTATTCACAACATATTTTTGCTCACGATGACTGTAATCCCTTCAATTTTTAGGAAAAGGCAATTGATTATGCCACACTTGAGATGACTCCCCAGTTTGACAGCAAGACATTCAACGAAGACGCTGCTGATATTTGCCTGCGATTGCTGGATAAAAACGCAAAGACTCGACTTGGAGCTAACGGATGCAAAGAGATCATGTCTCATCCGTGGTTTCACGAAGTGAAATGGGAGTCAATAATATCTGATAGACAACGACCGCCCTTCATCCCCCCGAAAGATGTGAACGCTGCGGCACAGAGTGAAATTGGCACGTTTGCCGAAGATAGAACATTCCATGAGACCGTTTTGGATGAGAAGGACGAAGCGGTCTACAAAAACTGGGACTTCACCAGCGCGAAAGCTTTTGAGGCAGAGGTTCTTGAGTTCCTTATTTACGAACGTGAAACTGGCGAGCCTCTTCTGCCGATTACAGTGAACACGTCGTGCTGTTGTACCGTGCTGTAATGTGCACGCTTTTAGATGTCTATGTCCTCCTGACACGAAAAGGAGATGAATTTATGTATTATAGTTCAGATCAGTTTAGAGCTTTTTACGTTAGTATTTATCTCTACCGTCTTCCTCTTCCCCTGTAATTGCCCCTGCCGAAAGTAGCAATGCGCATCCTTTTACTATCTGTAATGCCCAACTGAGATGAGCAAAAGGAGGAACAACAAAGACCCAAACCTTGTCGGCCACTTTCCAAAAGGAAATCTCCTTCAAAGTAGGTTACCTGATTAGGCCCACTTCGGCGGCGCCAGTATCTCATTTGAATGACAGCCATATCGTATCTCACGCTGTGAATCGCAATCAACAGCTTCTATTGACCCAGTGTAGTAGGCCAAGATAGTATGGAAGCATATTCATCACGGCTCAAGCTCTTTACGTCGTAGGTGACCTGATGAGGCCCACTTGGGCCACGCCAGTATCTCATTTGACAGCCATATCGTATCTCACGCTGTGAATATCGCAATCAACAGCTTCTAGTGACCCAGTGTAGTAGGCCAAGATAGTATGGAAGCATATTCATCACGGCTCAAGCTCTTTACGTCGCAGGTGACCTGATGAGGCCCACTTGGGCCACGCCAGTATCTCATTTGACAGCCATATCGTATCTCACGCTGTGAATATCGCAATCAACAGCTTCTAGTGACGCATTAAAGTTGGCCATGATAGTATGGAAGCATATTTTGCAAAAGGAGATGAATTTATGTATATAGTTCAGATCAGTTTAGAGCTTTTTACGTTAGTATTATCTCTACCATCTTCCTCTTCCCCTGTAGTTGCCTCTCCCACCCCTGAAATTTCCTCTACCTCTCCCACCGCCTCTCCCACCCCTGTAGCCGTCGCCACGTCCACCGTCGTAATCGAATCTTCCACGACCCCCACCTTGATAGTGAGGGTTGCCTCGTCCTCCGCCTTGATAATGAGGATTGCCTCGTCCTCCATAGTTGTCTCGCTGCGCACCACCCCAACCTCCTTGATTCATTTCCTGATGCATACCGCCACCATCCATTTGATTGAAGTCCCTTTTTCTATTCCAGTCATTATTGCCACGGCCAAAGTTTTGGTGTCCTCTACCACCTCTACCTCCTCCGTAGTGGTTGTCGGGATAGTTTGGAGGACCTCGGTCATTCATACCAGATCCTCTTCCCATCATGGGAGGGCCCCTTGGAGGTGGTGGTGGTGGAGGCACATTGTTGTTCGGAGGAGGGAATTTGTTGGGAGAAGGACCTGATACCCCAGCAGGACCGAGCATATATCCGGCGGGGGGTCCTCGACGCTTCGGCGCCTCGTTCCTTCTACGGTTGCTCGTGGACGCAGTGTTATTAGAGAGATTATGAGACGAATCGTTCTTCTCGTGTTGCTCTCTCGAAGAATCTGCAGGCTCACTGTTATGCTCTGAGCCTTCGTTGGTAGCTGTCCCGGGACCGCCTTCCTTCTTAGTAGCACCGACATCTTCTTCGGACTTCTTCTCGTTAGATGATGGTTCAATCGGATCGGTGGCACTGGAAACGGTAGCGTCCGTTGTTTCCGTTTTAGTATTATTATTATCATCAACTTTATCTCCACTGGACTTTGGAGCGTCAGATTCATTTGTCACAGGTTCATCAGTCATGTTATCGTCTTCTCCCTCAACATCATCCTCGGCGACATCGAATACGTCTCCACCGAAGTCATCCCCCCCACCAAAAAGATCATCTTCGTAACCTTTTTTACCACTGCCTGCTTTGGCTGCCTTTCGTGTCAAGAGGGTTCCACCTTCCCCAGCATCCCCCTCAAAAACATTACTGTCTTCCTTCTCTTTCGCCAAGGCATTTCGCTTCTCTTCTTCAGCCTCCTCGGCTTCAAGTTGTTTCTCAATTTGATCCATCTGTTGCATGATATCTTCGACGAAAAGCTCCGCAGCCTTGCGCAAACCAACATTTGGGAACAAATCATCCGGGCTAACCCCCTCGGTTCCTGTCAAAGGACATTTGAATCCATTTTGTGCAAGTGCATCACGGATACAAGACTCACATGTTGGTGTTTATAGAGTTCTTTTGTTAGTAGTCGTTACAAAAAGTCAATTAGAGATACAATCCCCAAAAGACATGGAACTATTGAGTACTTTTGGTTGAAGTCTCAAACAATACTCATTGCGTCAGCAAATGATACTCTGCTGTTGTCTCCTCTTCCTCTAATATTCTTTGTAATAGGTTTTGCCTGCGTGACAGGCTCCTTCCAACGCTCGGTTGGTAGCCCATTCTGCTCACGAACTCCTTCCAGACCACCGCAAGTTGTCCAGCGTAGTTGTTCCCAAGGTTCCAATATCCAAAGATATAATCTGGGATTTTGACCACCAGTCATAGATTTCAGCGTTTTATCCGAATGAATGTGATCATTGAGATACGCCGAGTTGGAAGAAGACAAAAGACGATGTAGTCTCCCCCAAACCACCTCAAAAGGAAGCGCATTTGAGATCAATTGCACTACTTGTTGCACTGTCATGTCACTATTATAGTTGATTTCGTAGCTCTCATCACCAAAAGTCTCACTCCCACTCTTGATTGTAAACAACTGAATAGATGTAATGGCATCATGATGCGGAGAGGATTGTGATGACTGCTGCTGTGTGCAGATGTCGGTCGCACCACAATCAATAACAGAAGAAGAAACATTGTCACCATTATTTTGTTGATTGACGGATGATAGTGTAAGTGGAAGAAGAGCTTGACGTCGTGAAGAACGAGGATCATCGTTGCTGTTTCGAATGCGCTTTCGGTCATTGTAGTTTCCGGTGGAGGAGAGCGAGGATGATGCGGCGGTCGATTCGGTCGATGAATCGTCATTACTGTCACTGGCACGGACACCGTCAGTTGCATTAGATTTATTGGGTGCACTTGCAGCCTTGTTCGCCGCCACCTTCTTTGCCACCTGCTTTGTCGGCTTGGAATTTGCCGATTTGGCTTTGGGCTTGTTCGCCACCGCCATTGTCGGCTTGGAAGCATTATTATTCTTCCTCCTCCTTTCAGAATTTTCGTCTCCATTGGTGCCTACATTGAAGGCCACATCCGATGTTACTTTCGTTGTATTTTTCGGTGAATTGCCGCCGAAACCAAAGATAGCGAGATCCGACTCGTATACAGGCGGAGCATCGTGAGGCCGGTTCGTCATACAAATTGAACACTTGGTTGCATTAGAATTATTGATTGAACCGCAGTAACGGCATTTCCATCCGGCGTTGGAGGAACTCATGGTAAGAGGTTAGTGGAGCAATGGACAAGAGTGGAGAGACCAACGGTCTCAAGGTGCATTCAGTGCGATTCATTTCTGAACGCGATTCATTTTAAATTTTGTTTTGATTCCGCGGTGCCTACACGACCGCTGGCTGTAGCGGTGGAACCACCTTATCATGCTTCCATTTATTTCAACCCTTGACGCCATAATGCTCGTCTCCGTCACCATCGACAGCAATTAATCGGTGCATAATATCCATGAGAATAAGCCATTATCATTGAAGCGTTATGCTTTGATCATTACCTCTCCTACTCAAGGCCCAAACGGTTGTGCGTAGATTGCCGAAAAATCGCTGCCTCTGTTGTTGCTGTAAATACGTCTGCAGGCATTGAAGACAACGTACCACCGACCACACCATTCAGCGTGGAAACTGGTCTACAAACCATACTGTGGCTTTGATATATGATTTTTATTGCCGTTATTGCTGTGTAGGGAGAGAGTATCATCTTGTGAGTTTTTTTGTGAGGGCGGCAAGTGGCAAGTGGCAAGTGGCAAGTGGCATGAAAAACGTC
This sequence comes from Skeletonema marinoi, assembly GCA_030544225.1. Classification (NCBI taxonomy): domain Eukaryota; phylum Bacillariophyta; class Thalassiosirophyceae; order Thalassiosirales; family Thalassiosiraceae; genus Skeletonema; species Skeletonema marinoi. Next base: position 1,462,578 of record CM060491.1, read on the forward strand.
TGCGATTTTGCTGTTCGTTCTGCCCCAGATTTTCCACGGAGGCAATATACGTAGGAATTAGTAATGACACCCTACCTGTACATAAAGTCAGCACCACAATATCGCTAACTGGGTCACCCGGCACTGTCGCTAATGGTCAAGCCACCAACTCACTCCACATGCACGGAGGTCTATCCCCAAACTCGGAGGTCTATCCGCCCCAAGTTCACACGTACAAACTTCACATGGGAATTAGTACAAATATTGAGATGCCATCACAGAAAGAGCCAATACCACTCCAAGTGTCACAACAAATCCCATCCCACGTCAGAACAGTGCCAGTCCATGTCACTCTGACTTACCAGTCCATCATTTCTTCCTCTCTTTCTGCAAATAAGTATGCTTGGCGCTCAGCTTGATTGCCGGAGGCAAACTACATCATGCCACCACATCATTCCGAAGCCGCCCACCCATGCCCGCCGCCTGCCGCCACACAAAACCTCACAAAACGCAGCACTATTAAACCTCAAGGCTCTGCGGCTGCAACAATTATTGCATCACGTCCAGATGGTCTCCGTTCCTATGCCTGTACACAGGCAACTAAAAAATGATGTCAAAACATACCTTGAAGAATTTGCACCATGGATTTTGTTGAGAGGTTTTCCAAGAGGGAGATCTGCTGCTGATAGTCGTCATCGTAGAGCGCTGATTGAGAGGATTACCCCCACTCTACGCGACGGGTATCAAAAAACTGATCAACAAATTAATACATGGCTGAACGAAGCAATGAAACCCGGCAATGGTCTTCGCACACACACCACTGGTGGAGTGGAAGTAGTCACTCCAACAACTACAATGTTCAACACCATCACTACCACCACACAAAGTAATGGAGGGATTTGTGCCGAGTTACAACTTGATGAACACTTTAAGTCAGCCATTCGGACAATGGCTGAAATGATTAATGCATATGATGGAACCAATGAATGGAATCCCAAAGTTGCAGAGAGGAGAAATATACGTAACCAACGAGAGGTGGAGGCAATGATAAGGGTGAGTGATTATTATTATTTTTATTATTATTAATATTGTCCTCTCTACTCACAACACCTTTTTTCAGGATACTCTATCTAACCCAATCTACAAGTTAGGTGTTGATGCTACTCAGAGCCGCGGGAGTTGCAGACAAGGAGTTGACTTACTCCTTCGGCCCAATTTTTCAAGGGGCTATGCCGAGCATTGTGCTGATGTTGCTGATGAACTTTACAGAAATAATGGAAATCGTAATCTCGCGGGCAATCCATTGTCCCTAGTGGCACGAACGAACGCCCGCCACATGCGATTGGAATCTGGTTTAACCGCATACATGGCTCTCCATGGCGCTATACAAGCTATCCAACATGGCAAGGCTATTCCCGTGTTGAATAGGGGTCGGCCTGGCGGTGATATTCTTGTACCACTTCCCGGAAAGTTGGAAAAGGAGGGGCCAATCTGGAGACCAATCTGTGTCGGGGCATGGTTTAGAGACAAACGTACTGCTCAACAATTTCTTGAGGAGGGGCCTTTTTTTGAGATCCAATACACCGGATGCATCTATTTTGTTGGTTTAATCTCTTGCCATGTTTATGTTGTGTGGTCTCGAAAAGAGTTGAGGCCTCAATTGTTTGCTGGTAAAGATGGACCAACGCTACTATCAACGGTAGTGGATATTGGGAATGGTTACTTTATGGGGAGATTGCAAGTACCAACAATGGCCTCAGGAAAGGAGTTGCCAACGTATTACTATCATCTTGCTGACCAAACAACACAAAATCATAAATACAGTATTCATCTACTAATGGGGTTGGCAAAACGTACGATTGATATTGACCCACGTGGACGCTATGTAGAAGCAGCTCTCAAAGAAATGGGCTTTGTTGTAAGAAATGATGCTGGCGAAATCATCCGTGTCATGACTCCTGAGGAAGCCTTCCCTATCCGTCGCTTACATGAATATGATGTGGACCCTCGTGAAGATCACCTTGGTGAACCCATCCACATAGCTGATCAATCGGAAACATCGGATCAGGAGCATGGCAATGGAAGGCTTCTACTAACGGACAATAATGCCTTTGCAATACGTGATACCAATCATTCCAGAAATTGCGTCTTCACAATAGTTTGCAGCCATGAAATGGAAGGTACTGGCTACACTAACTTTGCACACACAAGGATCGTTTATGATCGATATGACCATGGGCAAATCTCTGGGACTAGAGCAAGGGATGTGAGAGCCTACAGTTTGGCCCATCGAAGTAGGCGAAGGACCACGGCGCGTAGGTAGGATGCCCTCTGGATCCCCTATAAAAGTGAAGTGAGAGTTAATGTTATACGAGTTAGATAATTGTATTTATTCGTAAGTGATGATGTATTATTCAAACAATAACGACAAGAAATAAACTGAAACAAGAAAAACATCTCCCCCGTCACAATATCATTCAGCATCATCATCATCAACAACAACTCACAAGGAACCAACATGGCATTCTTTACAACCGATTTACAAATCCCACACTGCAAATGTTCCGGAATCGAAGTCGCAGTTAGTTTTAAAGCATAGTCCAAATCACGTCGTTTCCCCGCCTCTCCACCAATAGATTGCCCTCCCGCACGGTTAATTAGGGCCTGGAATACATGTTGATTTGGGTTTAACTGGGATGCCAATCCACCGCCGGCACCACCGCCCTCGGCGTCTTCTTCTTCGGTATTGTCCCCTTCTGCTGGGGTGGGTGCAGGAGCAGACAAACTTAGAAACGTACGGGGAATACCAGTGGTTGTTTTCTTTTTTGGTAATTCCTGTTGACGTAATTCTGGATCTGCATTTGGCCTAGGTGGACGTGATTGTTGTTGCTGCTGCTGCATATTATGAGGAGGTGGCTTGCCAAATTGTGGTGGCCCTCCACCTCCTCTACCACCGCCGTTGGGTCCTCCCCCCCCAGCGACATAATTGGACTTGTTGGGTCCACCGGGTCCACCAGAAGAAGCACCTGATGATGATCCATAGACGGAAGCTGCCTGATCAGTGACAGCCTTGAGTGCCTCCAATTCGGCACTCTCATCCACCACCGCTGATGCTGCCTGTGGTGCATCCTGATCCACAAATTCATCTTCCTCTACCCTATCATGACTTCGTATTGTATAAAAATCACTCCTCACTGCGGAAGAGGGAGCATTATTCGCATTCCCACCACCCCCATTCCCCATGGCCATACGATGCAACAACCCCATATTCCGTTCCGTCGCCACCCTCCTCACAATAATCCTCGTCCCCCGCGGCAATATCATGGTATCATCCCCATACTCCTCATTCGTATTGGCATTCTGAATGGCAAAATCAAAATCGAGCGAGCCAGTCGTTGTATTCCGATCGAGCTTTTTGGCTTTGACAATGGCGCGTTTGATGTCGATTAGGCGGGCGGAGGTGCCGGGGAGGGGGAGGGGTTCGAAGTTGGTGCCGGAGCGGAATTTGTATAGGATTGTGGACGACATGGTGTGATGGTTGTTGTTGTATAGTTGTTTATTGTTGTAGCAGCGTCTTCAAACGTGCTCACTTAATTACTGCGTGAGTATCGATCATCGATCATCGTGGTTAATTTTTGTCGAAGGGAGGAAAGAAACAGGGTGCCGTCTGTACTGCATTTTCCTTTCTTCTTTCTCCCAAATCCGAAGGATCTCTCATCTCTCTCTCCAGCTCCCATCCCAGCCTCTTGTGCGTGTGTCTTATTTGGATCGGTTGTCGGGTGTCGGGTTTTATCCAACTCAAAAACTAATGAACAGTACAGCCTGCCTGGAGAAGCATGATTCAGTGAATCGAGTTAGGGGCACAGCTACGGCATATTATCATCTCTACTACTTATCATCTTTACGAAGGTATACAATCGCAGTTTGTGGGCAAAATGTTTCTACGAGCCAAAAGTACAAGTGTTCCATTTTGGATTTCAGCAATTGTTGTGTCATCAATCTGTTCTTATCATCTAGGATATAATGATTCCAACCCGATGGAAATGAAAGTGAATCAGAAAGAAGAAGAAGAAGTTACTACTACACCTACACCTGCCGCTGTTGATATCAGTAACATCGACTTCCTAACCAAGGGCGAGGATGTTTTTTTTTCTACTGCGAAATCGCTGAGCCCTGTTACGGACAAGGTAACAACTCATAGTTATCAGATCATGTATGGTAGGTTCCTTCTGCCATATTACCAGCAAAATCCATCAATGAAAATGCTTGAGATTGGACTTGGGTGTAATATGAATTATGGACCAGGAGCCTCCGTTGCTGTGTGGAAGGAACTTTTTCCCGAGGCTGAGCTATGGGAAGCGGAATTTGATGCTAAATGTGTTGAGAAACACAGAAATGAAACTATTTATAATGTCTTAACAGGTGATCAGGGCGATGATGCTGTTTTGGATTCGTGGGTTCAGTCGTCTGGAGGAAACTTTGATGTAGTAATCGACGATGGGGGGCATCAGAACTGTCAAATTTGGCTCAGTTTCCTGAAGCTCTGGCCAACAGTGAAACCGGGAGGGCTATATTTCATTGAAGATTTACAAGTTGGAAGATGGCCTCAATACAGGGGGGCAACGACTGATAAATGCGGTAAGGACTTGATTGTGATGGAAAAGTTGAAGGAGTATATGGACATTTTGATCCACGACGAACAGAAAAAAGAGTTTGCGGAATCAGACATTGAGTTTATCTTTTGTCAGCATGAGGCATGCGTCTTGGGAAAGAAGAAGTGAAAAAGTGATGAACATATGAATATAACATATTAATATTAAGCATCATCCTCATCGTACAGGTACAGCAGCCCAGTATATTTGTTGCATCGTCTCCCAATGTTGTCTTCGATATGTTCATCAACTACTTATAGATTTACAAGAGATACAATGATTTAAAGTACGCGAAGAACTCCATTCCGTTCCGCACTTGCACTTGCACTTCCACGCTCATACTTAAACACAAGCGAGCGTAGCTCAGATCTTGGCTTGCTCACACGCAGACAATTGGCAAGCAATAGTAGTACCTCTCAACACGTAGACACATATAATATCGTGAATGCTATATACAGTACAGGTTTACTACAAGCGAGCTGCCACTTACTTGATGATACAAGTGTCCATCACATCAGCAAACTTCTTGTTAATCTTGGCCGCCTTTCTATAAACAGCTTCATAGAATGGATGGCCACTTCCCTTGTACCTTTTGTGGAAGTACAAGCCAGGAATATCCGAAACGAAACCAACCTTCACGACACGACCAAGCTCCGCCATCTTGCCAAATCGTGGATCATCTACGTCCAACCACAATGGGTCTTTGAGGTTCCAATCCATGAGGCTATGATCAAGAGAATGGAGGATAGTACCGACGAACATGGCCTCACCATCCGTTCCAGGGAACAAATCCTTGTGTTTCTGAAACTCCGCAAAGAAGATGGCACGCACTTGCACGATGAAGTTGACAAACTCAGAATGCTTGGATAGATGATTTGTGCATGCTGCCAAACGTTTTCCTGATTCCTTGATTCCGTGATTGAAGGCTTGGACGAGTGGTTTCTCGGGCTTCAACCAGCCTGGCGACGTTAGACCTTCATCTACCCATGTCTTGAAGAAACCATTGAAGGAGGTGTATCCAAAGAAGTTGTACAGCACTGTGACGACACTGCTCTGTCTAAAGAATGGATTCACGTCGGCCAAAGCCTCGTCCACATTGACACCCCAATTCGCCGGCATGAAGCTTGACGTGTTGAGCAGCGATCGTATTAAACCAGAGAAGTGTCATGGTCTCCTTCGCATTGAGATTGATATCATCCAGCTTTGCTTTGACGAATCTCTTTGTGTCCAAATCAATGTCGACGGCAAACAAGTCTGCTACTTGAAAGTTGCATTCATTGTCAACATAAGGAAAGCTGGCAAAGAAGAACCCTGCGATGTTGCCAAGCTCGTTTCCTTCCTTTGTGCGTGCATAGTAATGAATGGCCTGAGTCTGTTCAAGCAGCAGTATTGCACACATTGCTTCGTAGTCACAGTCCATTGGTTTGATAAGGCCACGCTTACAGAGGGACTGACGAATACGGAGAATAATCGTGCGATGCTTCCACAACATGTAGGAGAATGGGCCGTCGTAACCTCCATATCCTGTACATCATTCAACAGTTCGCAACTATCAAATTGCTCATGAAGCTTGCTTTTGTTCAGGATTGATTTCTTGTTTTCATCCGAAGTCTTGATGGGAGGCATAGTGCGATTACTTGGAGAATGCTTGTGTCCACGCCCACGCGTTGTTCGATGCCCAGAGAATTCTTGGTTCCACCTCTTGAAGACCCAATACACATAACATAGATATGCCAGAATCATGATTATTAAACGTAGGTTTGCTGTATTATATTTCTTAAGATACCTCCAGAAGGCATGAGTAAAATTTATGTCTTACTTCTCTGATTTTATGAGCTATCACATGACTGCAAGTATGGTAGGACAGTACAATAGATGGCATCTTGGAGATAAATGTACGCTATAGACAGCTCGTGCGTTTTGGTGGTCAGACATTTGTTGCGCCTACTTATTCGTTAAGTGCCACGTCACCAAAGAATTGAGGTTATTTGGGGATAATCTCCATCTCCATCATCATCTCATAATCCACCACAATCAACTGTCAACGGCGCACAAAGCACCATGACAGTCAATGCCCACAGATATTGCGCGTACTACTTAATACTTCTTCTTTTCTCCAACATCACCATTCTATTATCATCGGCCTTCTCAGCTACCCGACCATCAGCTGAGTCGCCCTCCGCAAAAACAATAATGAGCGATCAAGCATCACAAGAGGAGAGGCGAACACCCATCACTCGTCGACGATACTACAGTCCATTCCTCTCTCCTCTACACGGCAGCAATGTTAATTCAGCTGCTCTAATCATACTCAACACTCCTATCAAATCAACTGCCAATCGCTCGCTGCCAGATGTATTCCGTGTACTCTGGAAATCTACATCGTTTCATGTTTGTGCCGATGGTGGCGCCAATCGATTATATGATGCAACAATCGGTCCTTCAAGTTCAGATGATGACATAGATGAGAATGATGCTCTCATCCCAGACTTGATCACTGGAGATTTGGACTCCATACGACCAGATGTAAGATCATATTATGAGAAGAAGGGAGTGCCGATAGTATGTGTTGAAGATCAAAATTATCATGATTTGGATAAATCGCTCATGGCGGTTGAGAAATGGATAGAGAAGTTGACGACAACTTCTTCTTCATCTTCATCTTCATTAAGCAATGGGGATAACGATAGTAATGGATTCAACCAATCATCACAAGCATTTATTTACGGTGGTTTTGGTGGAAGATTTGATCAAGAAATGGCATGTATCAATACTTTATATTCATGGGGTCAAAAAGAGGCGTTTCAACAGACACAAATGTCAATATTTGATGAGGAAACGGGTGTAATTTTACTACCAGAAGCTCCAATTACAAATGAGATACTGATTCGTTTTCCGGATGTAGAGGAAGGCGATGACAATGAAAGTAGAGAGAAAAGTGATCAAGTAGAAGTTGGAGAAGGACCAACCTGTGGACTGATACCGATTGGTGCTCGATGTGAAAGAGTGTACACATCTGGGCTGAAATGGAATTTAGATGGAGATATGCCATTGGAATTTGGTGGGCTTGTAAGTTCATCGAATCGAATTGTTGGCAAGGTGGTTACTGTCAAGACATCATCTCCTTTGCTGTTCTCGTTTGAGATTGTCAAACGCTAATAAGTAATGTTTGACTGCTATTGTATCAAAGAGATTAGCTCCTGTCAATACATACCTTAATTTAGATCATCGCCTTGATCAATAGATATTATTGATTCATCTGGCAGTCTCGACTTTAGACCCTCCAAAGCATTCGCCAAATGTTCATCCATTTCCTGCTTGGTAAAAATAATACCAGCATCGTCTCCACCATTGATTCTTGCCTGATCCAACAATCTCGATGAACTTCTTGTGTACCCTCCATTGTAAAATCTGCCTTCCAAAGTTATAATTGTTTTGTGCTCAGGATTGTCTACGATGGGATAACTTCCAAATGTAACGTGAGGATGAGCTGCCACAGTTTCATTCAATGCAGCCACAATGGAGTCTTCCTCGGATGATAGCACTATACGGTAGGTATCACTTTTGGCCAGCTGCGAAGGAGATGGAGAAATATCAACGTCCAGTCCTGCTTGCTTCTCTTCCTCTGGTTCACCTAAAAACTTTGACAATCTTAAAATCTTCTGCTCAAAGAAGGTAGGTACTCCGGGCAATATAAAAATGTTGTCACATTTTAACACCGGCCACTCATCTGGATTGTCTGTAAGATACTTCAGCTCTGATTTGGATGGAAGGGTTGCCATCTTCAATTGTCCCACTGACATACGACGAAGTAAGCCATCATCCTCAGTTGTTGATTGCAATGTTTCTTCTGTGTTATTGCTCATTTTCTTCAACAACAACGATGCCATTTCGTAATGAATTTCCATGTCTAACCCTAGTGCCTCTGCAACAGATTTGATCGTGACATCATCATGTGTGGGGCCAACGCCTCCACTTGTTATCACAACATCCACCTCTTTGGTGACACGCTGAATTTCTTCCACTATTTCTTGGCTGTCATCCGATATAATAGATACACGTGCTAAAGCAACATTGTTTGCCCTTAGCGCTCGAGCTGCAGAGATGATGTTGCTGTCGGGTGTCATACCTTTCAACAAATCATCACCAATCACGATGAGAGCAACAGAGATAGGACGAGGCGAAGGCAAGAGTTCACTTGAACTGGCCGGGACAACGCCAGAGCTCAATTCATCTGTATCTAACTCTGATGACATTGTTCTTGTATGAGCTGAAGATCCATCCTTGGCTGTTTTTGCTTCCTGCTCATTCGAAAGTGAGACAGTTGACGAAGTTTGCGACATTGTAACAGTCTGTTCGATATTCTTTGATTCAGAATCTTCCTTTGACTGTTGCTGCTTCTTCTTCTTGCTGATCCTTCCCGCACGTTCTTGATCCCAATCTCTAAGCATATACGCCGGCCAATACTCATCATTGTCCTTTTTCAATGCAGGACAAGGCATGGTGTCTTTCACAGTACCAAGAGATGTATAGCCATCATCATACAGTTTGCAGTATGGCAACTCAAACGTTCTTAAAAAGTGCCATACTTGACCATAATTCCAATTCAATATGGGATTCACCCTCAAAAATGGGGGCATATAATGAGAAGAAGGAGCATAAATATTCTGCGACCCAGCATTTGGATCATTACTGCGAGTCCCAAGAATAAACGCCAGCGGATGTGGCGGAGGCAAATGCAATAATGACTCCTTGTTGGTTCCATAGTAAGAAAGGCCATTCTTCCCGGGAGCAAAATTTCTCTCCACCAAGTACTGCAATCCTTCCCCAAACGACACACCTTCTTTGAATGCAAGCATATCCAAATCATACAATCCCACAGTATCTTGAAGCAGATCCAGCACCTCTGGAAACTCATCCTCATTGTTGAAATAAATGACTCGTGGTCTTGGTATCATGACTGATGATTCCGTCCCTTCTTCCCCATTATTGTTGCTTTTAATTGCCTTTTGTTGCATTTCATGACAGTAGTGTGCATGTACCGCCCTCATCAAATGAAAAATTACCACTGCATCTTTACCACCATTATAACTACCCACCATGCAAAACGGTCCGTATAGACGATATGCCATCTCCAAGTCATGAATGGCAGAGGTAAGTGCTGAAGAGATGAATGGATCTTGGCATGATTTTATACGTTCGTACAAGTCAAGACCCGATTGTAGGGCGGCATCCGACCATGACGCTGCAGTTGCCGACGACGATGACGACGATGTTTTGGAAAGTGGGTGACAAAAAGGGGAGCATACCGTTCCATCATCACCATTATCTGCTGCATGTACATCTACATCTCTCCAATTGGGAAGAACTACTTCCAAGGAATTCGTCATGACGGAGGCAATCTGTGTACTAGATTTGCTTCGTGCCGATGATGGAACAAATTTTTTCAAGTACGTCTGATGGGCTTTTCTCCGTGAAGACACAGTATTTGTTGTTGCCTGATGCAAGTTAAATGCTTCTGCCGTCACTAATGCTACTACGAATACGCTATGGCAGCATAAAATCAGTGCAATGTAGAGGAATGAAGCGTTCATTATGGTCGTCTCATTATGGTGGCGACGACATGGATGTTTTATGATTATTTTTGGGTGACGAGGAAGTCGATCAATTAGGACTCTGCAAATGAAAGTGGGGAAAAGTTGAGTATTTAGCTCGAATTTTCATTTTCATTTATAAAAAGTACATTTGTGTATTTCAGCACTGACGTGATGATTCAGATCCTTCACTGCAAACAAAAACGTGGTCACAGTGTGGTCAAAAGTCGTGACGGCCACCCTGTGACCACACGAAAATGGCCGAAGAGTGGCCGTAAAATCATTCTCATCCGCCGTGAAAACCTACAACCATCCTACGCCCACCCCCGATCGCGACAGCTCTTTGATCGTATGACCACCCTACGCCTGCGGTGCGCAAGGCAAGCACCCTATGGCCACTCCATTTTGCCGATCACTCTATGACCACTCCCCCTACACCCACTCTACGGCTACTCTTCCGCCAGCATCGAAAATGTGCAACCACTCTACGACCACCTCTCCCAATTGTGCGTATAGCCACTTCATGACCGCATTATTTGTTTGTATAATCTCTATCTAAATTAAAGAATCATTGCTATCTATTATTATCACTACCATAATAGATGCATGATAAATAGGCATGCTGAATACTCGTCTACCGTGCATTCATCTCTCATTATCCAAATTGATCTCCTCATAAAATATTCAATTACTCCGCAGCATGCATCAAAACGACACAATGTATCACATCTTATGATCTAAAGTTCTTCCTGTGCCATTTGCCACTGTGATCGGTTGCCACCTTCAACTCAATGCTATCAGCCACCTTTCAGGAGGGCAGCACAGTCTCTTCATCTGTCTTGTTCAAAAAGAAGAGAGAGCGAGAGATCGATGATGGTTAGATCCGACTTGTGTGTTCATGATAATAGTATACTGAAATAACGATCATCAACAAATCAAGCAGCAATCATTATCGCACAAAATCATCTATACAACTCACCGGCGTGAACATCCACTGCACCCTAATAACACTCCAATTCCTCCTCATCAAAATCCCTGCAACCTCCCTCAACCTCCTCGAATTGTCCTTCCCAGACGAATACGTTGCCTTCACAAATATCGCAACCGCACAAAGCAAAAATCCCCCCGCTATAGTAAAACTAGTCGCTAAACTCAAAAAACGGTGCCATGTAAATACATAGTTTGTACTACCGTGACTGTGGCGGCGGCATAGGCTCTTATCGAGGGCCACGTCGGCTACGGGTGTGGCTGTGGCGGCGTCACCGACTGTTGCGGGCGGAGGCGGTCGGTCGGGTGTCAAGAAGAGGCTCCGGCGGATTTCCAGCTCGGAGCCGAGTTTGCGTGGCGGGTTGCAGCGAGGGGATCAGATCGTTCCACATCATTGAATTTTTTGTGCAGTTGTGTTGAGCTAGTTGTGTTGTGTTGTGTTTGTTGTTGCTGTTTAAATTTAGAGGTGTTCCCAGCAGAGGCCCAGAGGAGAGACCGGCGATTTCAACTTAGAGAAAAAAAAGATAGCAACGGTCGTTTCAGGCCAGAAACGTAGAAATGTTTGTGAATATTGCATGATATTATGAGAATTGGCCATAAAGTAGATGTAGGGTGGTCATAGGGTTGACATCAGCGTCGGTTTTTGGCAGCAGCACTGATTATTTGACAGATTGGGCGTAGGGTGGCCGAACGTTTCCAGCCAAGCCTTGAACTGGGAAAATGGCCGTAGGGTGGCCGCTCCCTGTCTGCTACACGTCAAATCACGCGTTTGACCACCCTGTGACCACCTTTTTGTTTGCAGTGTTCACTTCCATGTTGAAAAGGCGTCCATAAGAGCTACAGAAGGAGCCAATTATCGACTGCATCACTGTCAATATATTCACCATGGCGAGATCAATGTTAACCATCTGCGCATGCGCAATCTCTACCATCATGTTTGGCCATGATGCAGCCGCATTCGCACCATCAGCTATCAATGTCCAATCGTCTGCAACAAGTGCAAGACAGTTTTCTACCCCCTTCACTACTACTGCCAACAACAACGCCTTTATGGAAAGTGGCAGCAGAACAAAGTCTACATCATCAGCATTGAACATGATGTCGGAAAAAAGCAATCTTCCCGTCTTTCTCGATCCAGGAACAAAAGGTGGAGCAATCGTCCTATCCCTAATCCTATTCGTCATCCCCATCGTTATATATCAAGTTGCCACCGGAGTATTCGGCGTGGATGAAATCGAGGCCGGAAGAGACATTGGTGTTGGTTTCTCAGTAATCACAATGCTGTTATGGGGAAGCACTTATATTTTTAGAGTTGCGACGAAAGATATGACTTATGCGAAACAATTGAAGGATTATGAGGATGCGGTGATTGCGAAACGGTTGGAGGAGTTGGATGAGGATGAGGTGCAGGCTTTGGTGGAAGATATTGAACGTGAGCAGTTTTAAGGTGTTGATCAATATGGGTGAGCGAGGACATTTATTTATTTGAGGCATGATGTAGATAGATAGATGAAAGTAATGTTGAGATATCATCATCAACCTTGTAGACAATTCACCTACATGATAAAATCTTTCTCTACGGATATAATAATGATAACTTTCCTTTTTACTATGAAATACGCGATACTAAGTACCTCCAATCCTCTCTCATCATCTACACAATTCTCTCCAACTCGGTAGCATAACTCAGACTCTGTGAAATCAATTTCATCGAAGGAATATCCGCAGCCTTACTCCCCACAGGCGGGGGTTGAAAAGTAAGCATATCCCCCTCCACAAGCCAATCATCTCTCTTATCCTGCACATATTCCTGTAATTCCTCCACACTCTCCAACTTCATCATGGTCACGGCATCTGTCAACTTGAGTGATTTGTACGTAACCTCCACACAATCCGCAATCGAATCCCTCACAGTCTCCATCAAATTCTCCATAAAGAAATTGTACGAAGGATCCGGAACACTTCTTCCAGCATTCAACACCTCATCATAACTCCCTACCATAAGCTGCCGTTCCAAAGTAATCGGAAATGACACAAATGGAGTTCCCGCCTCCTCCTCCGACAATAGTTCCAACTCGGCATGAAATTCGGAGAGACGATTGTCCACTAGTAAATGCATAAGATTCAATCCCAACACATGACATTTACGTTCCGTTTTGGCTAATATTGTTGTGGATGCCGATAGTGCATCGTAGTATGGTTTGAGCTGGGATATATTTCGTGCAAAGGCGTCAAGGTCATCGTCAGCTGCGGAGAGGAGTGCTCCGAGTTCGAGTGCTGTGGCGGCGAGGCTGATTGATTCTGCTGGTGAGTCTTGGAGAGAGATTTCGAGCATCCATATCTTTCGAGGGAGGGTTGTGGATTGATTAGTTGTGAAGAAAGAGTGAAATGATAATGGGCGATGGAAAATGACATCTTGTTGCAAAAAAATTAAGTAGCAATGTCGGATTTAGAGACATACCTTGAGTTGATTCAGCGCCGATTTACCAGAAGTGATATCACTTGCTTGGAGAGCAGCTGAGAGGTTGTTGATGAGAGCTTTCGGATCCGTCATGGTCGTTTATACTGTGATAGTAGCTAATAGGAGGTGTATGGGTGCCAAAATCTTCATTTTGGTTCGATCCGTTTCCGCGAAAAGGATATTCATAGGTACGACGACGAACAATACTGTTATTTGTCAGTACCTACCACATAAAGGTAAGTCCCTGTACCTACAAAGGTCACGCTGCGTGAACCAGCGTTGCTGCTCTTCAACAGCCGGAACTTTTTTGCGCGGGCTACCCCCCTATCAATGAGATTCAATAACTAGCCAATTGCTAGATATATTCTGAGGGGCTTGAACGTGAGCCCCCCAAGCTGCACCAAACCGACATTTGTGTGTACATGAACTAAACACAGAGTTTACTTCAAAACTTAATTATATTACTAGTGTAAAACTAATTTTGTTTAGTAGGCCTCCGGTCACATAAATGTCGGGTTGGTGCCGGCTGCCGGAGCCATTTTCTGACACCTTCATCTTCAAGTCAGCTTGCTAACTCAAATGCTTTTGCATTATTGATGCTGCTGTGCATGTGCTGCCCTCACCGCTGACAGCCACAACATCATTCTGGAACAGCCAACTTGCCTTGCTGTTTGTTGATTGTTCTGTTGGCTGGTGGGGAGTGCTGCAGAGCTCAAGTAATCGAGGAGTCGTCTCAGTGAAGGAGGTCCAAATTTCTGAAAGTGGAAGATATCTAGCAGAAGCCGATCTATCCCAAGAGGATTTGTATCTAACGCCAATTACTACCTGCAATCGTGGCATTAAGGATCTAACTCCTTCCCAAGACCTTCCCAAGATCGTCATTATTGACACGGGCAGAACTCATCAGGAAGCAGTACATCCACTTACATCAGTGTGCGGGCAACCCTTCTGTAGCAAAATACCTTTGATTACAATACACAGAACATCTTGACACCTACATTGCAGTTACCACATCTATCAACAAACACAACACACAACCATGTATTCAGCAAGCCGCTGCCTAGTTCTATCAAATAGTCGCCGTAGCGTCACCCACCACGAACGCACCCGCTCCTCAACATCGAAGCAAACACAACGCTCCTATCATGCATCCTCCTCTCAAAGCGCAAAGAGAAATTACCGCTCCTGCGGTGTCTTTGCTGCTGCTACTGCTACTGGGACTTCCTGTGCAATGTGCCATTCGGTTCGTCTTACATCAGCTTGTTCGACATCATCTATGCTTCAATATCGTGGGATGCAGACGACAAACATCAACACACCTGCAAGTGTAACTGCGGGTGGTGCAAACAACAGATATAGCAAAAGTTCGCCCTGTTTTGGAAATAATGGGCTAGGCCGTTCTGCACCACTTCCAACAATTGTTGGCCCTCTTGTATCGTGTGCAAACCAGCTATCATCATCTAGAGTAAATGCAACAAGCTCAGCAAACAACGTTTCATCAAGTCAGATTGGTGCATTCCATTCCACCAGTAAAGCAATGTCGTCAGCACCACTTGTGATTGGTGGTGGTAGTCAATCATCATCATCATCAGCAATCCAAACACTTGGGAGTGTCGAAGAGATATTCGCATCTGCTGGCTGGGAATCCAAAGCAGGTGCTATAATATTTGCGGCTGCTGCGGCTGGTAGTCTATTCCTCAGCCCAATTGATAGGCTTCGGGGAAGTAGTGGCGGGGGAGGAGGTGGTGGTGGTGGAGATCCCAACCCCGGAGGTGGTAGTGGGGGAGGAGGAAAGTTGGAACATAATAAATTTGATTCACCTGGTAATAAGGAGGAAGAGGATAAGAAGGCAAAGTTGGATGTTGATGTTACTACTGCTCCCAGACCTTATGAGGTGAGTTGATATAATGTAGTCTTCTTTTGATTTGTGTCTCACGTGCCTCTCCACCAAACTAACGATTTATTATCACCAAATTCGCAACAAATCAGGTTTCGGTGAGAGCCCTACGTGGAGGACGACTCTCAATGGAAGATGAATTCGTAGTTGCCGCCGGGGGGCGCATGTCGGCTGTCTTTGATGGTCATGGAGGTGGAGGAGTTAGTCAATACCTGCGTGACCATTTGCACCTTGTCGTCGCCGAGCATCTTGATCACCAAGAAAAGAACTATAAATCAAACAGTATGTTTCGAAATGATCTTAAGCGATTCATGTTTGGCAAAGGCAAGAAGGTTGCGAGTAATGAGAGCAATGAAAGTCAGAGCAATGATGAGGCTAAAAGTGATACAGATGGGAGCTCTTCGAGCCCGCCCAAAGCTGGTGACCTATCTAATATTGGAAAGCTTCCCATTCCGGCTGTTGCAACTGCTCTTGAAGACGCATTTGATCAAATCGACAGAGAGATCCTGAGCAAGGATGAATTTGAATACCAAGGAAGTACTGCCGTCGCTGTTGTCCTACATGAAGCGAGTGACGGTCAACGCACACTCATTTCTGCAAACATTGGTGATAGCCGGGGTGTTCTTAGCCGAGGAGGAAGAGCCATTGATTTAACTCGCGATCACAAGCCAAATGATGATAAAGAGAAGGCACGTATTCTTGCCATGGGGGAGAAGATTGAATGGGATCATTACTGCAAGGTCCACCGAGTAAGAAATTTAAGCTTATCTCGGGCGGTAGGTGATCGCTTCGCAAAGCCTGCTGTATCAGGTGAAGTAGAAATTCAGAAGTTTCCTGTCAATGATAGGAAGGACGAATTCATCCTGTTAGCCAGTGATGGATTATGGGATGTCATGTCAAGTCAAGAAGTTGTATCGTACGTGCGCAAGAGGCTTCATGCAGCCCCAAAAGATGGTGCTTCCATCAGTTGTGAGGAGGATAAGAAATGCTTGAAGTATTTACGGCGGAAAAACATGTCAAGATTCATTGCCAATGAGGCGTTACGGCGTGGATCTGGAGATAATATCTCTGTTGTGATTGTATGGCTTAAGGAGGAAGTTTAGCTTCTGTGTAACATTAGGAATTTATTTTAACAATACGATGACAGAGTAGCATGTTTGTGTACCATGATGGAATTATTCACGAACGCTGATTACTTTTATACGATATGAAATATGTTGTTACTATTTTGCTGAACCATTTACTCTTTGTCGTCACCAAGACCCTTGCAAGCCTGGACAACACTTGCAAATCCCTGTGCCATGGTGCATCTCTCTTCTAACTTTTCTACAAGCGAGGTGGTTCTCAAATCAATCATTGCAGCCTTTTGTGCTTCACCTCCCTCAACAGAACCTTGCGCAAGTGCCATCCAGGCCTTCTTGTGGTAGGGAGCATATCCCCTCCCTCGCGCCGCATCTCCAAGAACTTGTCTCGCTGTATCTTCGTGCACAAAGGTGGCCAGAAGCGATCGGAAGGCTCTCGTTCTAGCAGATGTGTACTCAAACTCGCGGTTCTTTATGCGGCGGAGAACATCCTTACTACGATTGTGGTAGAGATTGGGCACCTGAACATCAATATCACAAGACAGCATCGTTTGCATCGGGGCCTCCTCTTCCTCTTCTTCATCGGCAGATGCTGCTTTCTCAACAGTTGATGTTCGTCTTCTGCCACTTTTGGCATCGTCTTCTTTCTTAACCTCCACGTCGTTCTTTTTTGGTTCCAATGGCTCCTTACCATCCTGTGTCATGGCATAATTGAAAATAATTGGATGAGTGCATGGCTCAACCTTCACCAACAAACCCTTCTGAATCAAAAGTGGCCGAACAGCCGACAGCAACATACGGTTGCATCCAAATAATTTTGATAATTGCTCATCGTTATTGATAATAGAAGCATCGTGAGGGTCCTGCAAGCCACGTGACCTCACATAAAAGAATACAGCAGCAACAGCCTCATCCATTGTAATAGTATTGGGTACACCTTCCTTTTCTTCCAGTTTTACCTGAGGGGGAGCTTCACCGATGGGAGCGACACCCGTAGCAACAATGTTATTGTCAGTAGCAGCAGCACCGGGATTTGGTAATGTGGACGAGGAACCATCCATCCACGAAGACTGAGTTGAAGTATTTGCCGACTTGTCCAAACTTGAACCTGACACTGACAGTGTCAATTTTCGTTTCTTTGACTTTTTGATCTTGTCTTTAGTTTTCATATCACCATCCGACTTTAGTCCAATAAACGAAGGAAAGAACACTTCACACATACTCGGTGTAGGAATAAAATTCTCTTCATCATCTCCCTGACGACGGAACAGCTTAATTTTCGCATCAATATGATCAACGTTGAATTCCGACTTGAACACTTTCCCACCCATCGGTTTAAACTCGTGTTCTTCATCATGAACAATGAAGAAGGCATTGGAATCAGCAGTGTTGGCCTTACTTCGCTCCCATGTAAATGTCTTTTTCGTGGAGGGTGGGGCAACCTCTGTCTTTTTGGACTTTTTGACAATACTCAACTCTACCTCCAGCTTGTCAAACAAGTGAGTGAATAGTAATGGATCAATCACTTTTTCGTCCTGTCTTTCGGCTACTCCACCTGGCCAAAGTTCACGTTTTAGACCTCCTTCAGTCTTTCCCCCATTGTTGTCATCGTCATCTTGCATACAGCCCAAAATAGGCAGCCCATTCTCAAGACGCCGATCAACTTCCTTGGCACTCACATGATCCAAATGTTTAATCAACAACCCCCCCTCAATGACCAACGTCCACCTTCGAATTCCCTTCTTTGGACCATCTGCTGTATCATCTGACTCCTTTCGTTTCGCTTCTTCCGCCTGTTTTTCTGCCTTTTCATGTGCCGATGAATTGAGCAAATTTCCAAAATCTTTCCCACCTCCTGGTTTCATTGCAGGGGCAGGAGCCATCGTTGCAGGAGCTGGCGGAGCAGCTGAAGCATCTGTCTGCTTACCATCCTTCTCACGATCATCCCCCTCCTGCAATCGATGCGATATAAAGATACGCATATGAGTCCGTCGATGTGTCGGCACCTCCTCGACCAAATGGGTGGTCCGGCGGCGAAGGGAGGCGACGCGATTTGAAATACGAGACTCTAGCTCGTCGAGTTGTTGGATGGTGCTGCGGAAGCGGCTGTACATCTCTGGGATGCGAGAGGAGGATGATGATGACATTATTGCTGCGAGAGATGTGATTTATTATGCCTAAGTATGGTATGGCAGTTATGTCATGGTTTTGTGTTTTTTTGTTGATTTTGACTTTTTGATGATGAGAAAGGAAAATGGCGGGTCAAGAAGAAGCGGCAAACGAGAGAAGTAAACAAGAGCTTAGTCGCCACCTCATCAGCTGCCGTAGCATGTACTACTAGCATGTATCTAAAACCACCATGGCAAAAACAGCGCAGCATCTTTGAACATCTACACAGCAATCCCATCTTGCTATCGATATCTTTTTGACAACGTGTCTCCCTACAGCTCAGCTCTTATCACACACACCCTAAGAACAACGCAGTCAATCTATTCATTAGGTACTTAACAGTGAGAGAAGCCTGATTGAGCTCACATCATATTCTGTTCTGCACAAACCTACTCTGCCTATTACTTCAAGCAACCTTCATTCAAAACAACAATGATGCGCCCAATACTTCTCTTACTTGCATGTAAAGCTTGCTCCAGTTTCACCAGTGTGTCCAGAGTTACTGTCAATAGACCACTGCATTATGTCGGTTCACAGCAACAACACTCAATTCCAACGAACAACTCTTTCAATAACAAACAAAGCTCGACATCTACAACACATTCTCATTCAGCCCTACAAGCCAGCGCAGATCAAGAAGAATCAGTATCATTCGACAAAGAATTAAGTCAAAGATTAGAATCCAACAATCTGCAACAAGTCATATCCTATCTCCAATCACATGCATCATATACCAAAACCCTAACTTCCAATCAGCTCAAGTCTATCTTCGAAGCAATTGAAGTAGCAACTGTCCAATCAGACGAGAATACAGTCAACAAGCGTTCCATCGAAGATGCCACCATCAGTTCAGCAGTGGAGTTTCGAGCACTGGACAAAGTACGTGCCGAAATGTCACAATTGTATCAACTCCTACGAGAGGAGGGCAAGCTCCGCGTATTTGGAGCCATTGGGCGGTTACCACCATCCTCGTTACGTTTGCCTCCTCCCTCGGGACCGATTTATCCTACGACGGGAAGTAAAATTATCACACCGAAATTGTTGGAAACGGTGACGAGTATGGAGATGATGAGTCTTACTCCTCAACCGACCAACTTTTTGCTTTATGGTGGTGCCATTTTGGCATCTTTGGAGGCAGTAGTTAGTCTGATGTATGGAATCAACTTTAACTTTTTGGTGGTTACTACTCTGCTGTTGGCACTTGCAGATCAGATCCTTGTGAGTGGAGCTGTGTTTGAGACTGCGCTACGCATCGTTCGACCCGAAATGACTACACGAATTACAAAGCATGAAGCTGGACATTTTCTGTGTGCATATCTGTTAGGGTGTCCTGTGGAAGGTGTGGTTTTGTCTACTTGGGCAGCCCTTCAAGATGGACGATTTGCAGGCAGAGCAGGCTCTGCTGTATCCGCTGGGACCTCGTATTATGACATTGATCTCAGCGAACAAATTGCTGGACTCAAACCACTGACACGTGATAGTATAGATCGCTACAGCATCATCGTAATGGGAGGAATTGCTGCCGAAGCCATGGAGTATGGCAGAGCCGACGGTGGAGCGGGTGATGAAGAAGCACTTGTGAGGTTTCTTCGCTCGTTGAATCCCCGCAGTACAAATGCTGTTTCGGCGTGGACGCCAGAATTGATTCGCAACCAAGCTCGATGGGGGGCAACACAGGCAGTTTTGTTGATGAAAGAGTACAAACCTTGTTATGATGCTCTCGTAGATGCACTGGAGAGAGGTGGGGACCTAGGTCAATGTATAGTAGCAATTGAGGAAGCAGCTGAGAAGAATGGACTTGGCTGGTTGCGACACTCGTCAGGTACAATCTTTGAAGAGGGTGAGTTTGGCAAATGGGTACCATATAGTGATGGTGATGCACTCACGGACTTAAACGGCAGCATAGCAGAACCATCAGCTCCTATCACAAATGTTGGAACAAATGGAGTTCCAACCTTGGGTATCGATCCGATAACAGAAGCAGAAGAGTTTCTAAAGATGTACAAAGAAAACCTCACTCAGAAGTTGGAAACAATTGACAAGAAGTTGAATGAGTTGGACAACCAGACAAGTATCAGCGACCAAAAGTAGATACCTGCTAATTACTAATGTTTACCAACCACTGCCATCATCCCACCCATTCAATTCAATGGCTTCTCTTCGTTTTGCTTTCTCCGCTGCACGTTCTTGCCGCTTCAAATCCTCACCGAACGCTTCCTCATCTTTGTGGTGCGCTTCCACGTCTCGATGTCTCGTGCCCACACTCACAGGCTGCTTCACAATTCCATTGTTTGACGTACTACAAGATCCACTTGAATCAGTAAAAGACTTTCCATCGTTACGCCTTAGCCTTGCTCTCAGTACCACAGCCAAATGCTCCACAAGAACGACGGCTCTATGTCTTCCATACTCACTTCCAACTGAGATTGTCATGGTAAGTGGGTTGATTGCGCTATGTTCCCCTTCATCAATTGCTTCCACGAGCACCTTGATAATTTCATCCGCAATTGCATTGGTTCTTTGCCTCATTGGACTCTGTGTTGGAGTAGTATTACCACTATCTTCACCACAATCATTATCGTCATCATTGCTACTACTTGCTTTTGATGGGTTTAGCAAAGATCGTTTCACAAGATAGGATAATCCATTGAATTTGGACACATGACCTGGAGCACGAGTTAAATCACGAATATCTATAGGAGGCAATGGATGTGCATAGCTGAATCCTTTGGAGTTCTTTGGTGCATTGTATTTGTATCCGACTGAAGGAAGTGGAAATGGGAGTAAGAATGGAAGTTAGATTGATGACAGATATAGATTAGATATATACTGCATCTGTGAGTGTGAGTTATACTTACAAGACATGATTTCCAAGTGAATGGGAGCCTTCCCAAACGGAGCTAGCATTCCATTATCATCATTTTTGTTGTTTTGTTTATTACTGGCAGTTTGCTTGGAGTTTGAGCTACAAGAAACCTCGCTTTGTTGTTCTTGCTGCTGCTGCTGCTGTTTCTTCCAATCAACATCTTGCTCACCGTACTGCGCCAACAAATCAGACAGTGGCGCAAGACGAGATTTAAATGGAGTATTGCCATCATCCTCAGCAGTCTTCTCTGGTCTGTTTGTCTTCCAGTGCACATCTTGTTCACCGTATTCGGCAAGTAACTCTGACATTGGTAGAGTACATCTACTCTTGAAATCATTGTTTGTCATGTCTTCTTGCTTTGGTGTACTTTTGACTGGACTGTCATCATTGCTGTTGTCGTTATTTGTTGAGTTTGGCGGTGGATCATCATCTAAACCAAATGCATCAATTGACGAGAGTAGAGTCATGGCAGCAGTGCAAGCAATGGCAGCTGTAACTTCATCCTCACTCTCCTTTATTTCGTTGGATATCATGGTCTTGACTTGTTCCGTTACAGATTCTTCTTCATTGTCTCCACTACTAGACTGAACAGCTGTTCCAGTGGTTTGTTGTGTAGATGATGAAGAAGAAGATTGTAGATTCTTACTACGCCTTTGATTATGCTGCTGCTGATGATGATGATGTCGATCATCATCTCCAGCCCATCGACTACTCCCAAAACTTCCACCCTTTTTACCACCAAACCCACCACCACCACTACTAGATCCCAAATTGGTCTTTTCTCGACTAACCCTCAAAGTCCTCCCATCAAACTGCACCCCATTCAACACCTGAATGGCATAGTCCACATCGACAAATTCCACAAGTGCATACGCAGACGAAACTTTTTGATGAGTTTTGGGTTGTCCGACAATTATTCCCTCTCCTTCTGGATAGTTTTTTATTTGGAGGCAGTGTGGGAGGATGAGGTCATTGTAGAGGCTTTGGGTGAGGTTTGGTCGGGGGCGGAGGTTGCCTATGTAGGCACGACGTCGTCTTTTGGTGGTGGCCATCTTGCGGTGTTATGATTCTGTGGGAGATTTTAGTGGTGTTGCGAGTGGGTTGTTTTGTACTATTCCGACGTATGTAGAAATCAGCAAGAGCAAAAAACGAAATTGGCATGCCATTTTCATTTTCGTGGTGCACCATGGCAACGACTCTCATCCTATCAACGTCCTGTGCTCCAGTCAAGAGGCCGGCAGCCTCTTCTCACGATGGCAGTACAGCAACTGATCCATCCTCTACTTCTGGTTGGTCAGATGTCGGCAATAACGGCTTCGACACCGCAAAAGTCAAGAATACCTGCGGCACGACCGGACACACCGCCGTCGATAATGATGCTAGCGATACTACCAACTTTCACGGCGGTCACTATTGCCACCACCACCACGTTCCATCGTCGTCAATACTCAGTTCTAATCCACAAGGATCACTTCTTGGGGATACCAGTCACAATGAGTCTCTACAACGCCATGGTGTAGAATTCATTGGCAATCTTCAAGCATTACCCGTCCAATGCGATATCACTATCATTCCGAGAGCGCATCCAACTGATTCATCTGTCAATGCCACTTTTCTGGATGCCAATAATGATGTCAACAGTCATGACGATGGTAATGAGAGTTTGAATATCCTTCAACCTATCCGCATCACCAAGCAGCACTTTCATCCATGCGGTATAGATAACATTGTACGATTGGCGAATACTGTGTCTTCTGATTTCATTCTCAGTCTTGCCAATTGTGGTGTAACTGTTGGTAGTAGCATGGATAAGAAAAAAGAGGTGAGGATATTGCCTGTTCAAGCTGTCCCATCATCGTTTGCCGTTCCATCATTTGACAGTGTTGAGGAGGAGGAGATGGGACGTGGTGACAACATGCCCCACTCCTATTCTGGAGGAGAGACACACAGTGTGGAAGAAGTTGCAGTGTCATTTGACTTTTCGATTGCGGTGGATGTTTATCAACAACGACTTGATGAAAGTGCTGCAGCTGCAGCAATGTTGAATCACAACAACAAACACAATCATCATCGTGTCAATAATCAATCGTGGAATGATGGCACTGCCTGGCAAGAAATGACTGCTCAACACTCCACCACCGCTACTACCAACATGAAAACCATGGAAATAAACACCATCATGTCAACACTCGAAAACGAATCTCAATTCATCAAAAAGACTCTAGTTGTACTTGGATCATTTGGATTTGGTCTATTGATTTGTATGGTGTGGACCATCTGGAAGTTGGAACGTGGACGGCGTGCTAGACGAAGTAGTAGCAGGGTGCAAGTCAAGAAGGTATTTGTTGATAATGTACCATTTGAAATCATTGGTACCACCAACAATACGGCTACTGCTGCTACCAAGTCAAGAGGAGGAGGAGTGACATCACTCCGATCACATCCATCATCACTTCGATCAAATAATAATGGCAAGGCCCATTTTCCGGAGGAGATTTCACCTATTCGCTCTTTAGTTTCATTGAATGAGGCTGAAGAAGAAGAAGAAAAGGTTGCTGGATTGCCAGCTACTGCATTGGATAATAGGGAAGCAAAGCTGCATGAGACATTACACTTGATTACTCCTCAAGATGTCACGGGTAGTAGTAGCGGCGGCAGCACTTGCAATAATGAGGAAGGAGGGAAGCAGTCATCGTCGTCACCTCGTCATTGGTATGAAGATTTCCTCTCTCCAAGAGGTTGTTCCAAGAAGGCACCGAGAAATAGGAGTGACGATGTGTTGTTCTCTGGAAATGAGGAGGTGGCAAGATCTTTATTTTGCTCTTCGTCGTCAAGTAGTAGCCACAAGGTGTCTCCAGCAACAATGGACAATAAGACCTCATTCGATAAGAGCAAGGGTGCTACCTCATCCTTGGTATTGAACGCTCCAAAGAAGAAAGTGCTTGTAACTCCCATTGAAAGATCATCGCTGTCATCTCCTCCAAGCGATATCAGCCCTCTCAAATTATCAAAGGATATTGAATTATCGAAATCACCTTTGATGATGTCAACCGAGACGGAGGAAACGCATGATTCATCCACAAGAGATGATCTGGATGAGCCCTCATCCAGCATTGGAGTTGACGACAAGAAGGAGCAAACTTGTTCTGCTTCTCCTATCTCAATGGCAGCCACCGCAGAATCGAGTGAAAGTATCAAGCCAGATGGTGCACAAGTCAATACTCCCAAGCCCATGCGCTCCAGGACTCTGAAGACTCCTGCTACAGATATCTCAATCAGCTCCCAAGAGAGTCAATCCTCGACACCACAAAAGTCACGGGAGACTTTGTCATCAAGAGATGGTCTTGATAAGACCCCACCAAGCATTGATGTCGCGAAAGATGAATCTTGTGATGTCTCTCCTATCTCAATGGCTGCCACCGATGCCGATGTATCGAGTGGAAGTATCAAACCAAACAGTGCACAAGTCAACACTCCCAAGCCCAAGCGCTCCAGGACTCTCAAGACTCCTGCTACAGATATCTCAATCAGCTCCCAAGAAAGTCAATCCTCGACATCACAAACACGAAAGGCAAGGAAGAAATTTGCTGAAGAATTGGCAAAGAAAGCAGGGCTGACTCCTCCTCCTACCAACAAGTCAGATTTTTCCTCAAGTATCGCAAGGAGAGCTGCCGAGGTTCAGACTCCCAAGAAGACGTTGACACCACTCAGTGCATCTTCGAGTCCATGCGATGATGAACCGTCTCCATTTTTAGCGGATTACTGGTGAATACTTTCCAGTTCGCTACCATTCATATATATGTGTTGTAATAATAATCTTTACGAATGCATCAAATGCACTACAATAATGTGTCCAACTCTATGGTCGTATCTTGTTTGACAGTTCGCAGATTTCTCGGCATCGATCAATAGGTTTCTGCAAATTTGTAGATTTGACGTGCTGAATGACAGCTTCTGCACTCTCACCGCAGACAATGAGCGATACAGCACCACAGTACAACGCGACTTTTACCGTGACATTAGCTGCTGTGTGGTTGTCACTGCCACAAGGAAACTCTGAGTTGGTTTCACTCAAATATGCTGTGTCTTTGTCACTCCTGTCTAGCAAAAGCATTATCTCTGTGAGGATCTTTCCGCCGTGCTGAGTCATGATCGGATATGCACCATTCATTAACGAGAGCATACATGCCATGGAGGATATGTGAATGGCATGTGATTCAAGACTGCTACCACGCCATCCAATTAGAGGTAAAAGTGCAGAGAGACCAACTCTTGTGATTTCAATAGAAGCCGCATCAGGCAAGTTGGCAAGCAGTGCGAGGAGAGGATTGATACCTGCTACTAAGATACCAGCAATGCGTTCATCATTACCGTCACGTCCTCCGAATTGAGCTTGGTTTATCACCCTATGCATCATATCTGTAGTAGCTTTTCGAGCCAATGCATTGACAGTTGCTTGTGGAACGATGCAATTAGGGTGCTGAGACAAAGTCGACAAGTAATGAATCCATTTTGATTGAGCGAAGCATATAGCTGTAATCAAGGGTGCTTCCTCACGTCCACTGTGTTGTATCGCAGTTTTAAATGCAGAAGTTAGAAAAGGGTTGAATTTTGCAACGAAGGCTGGTGTTGGTGTGTCTGGTTCAAAAGGAGACAATGATTCGATCGCAGATAGAATAATTGCCGCCCCAAGCCCCTGATGAAAAGACTGAACGTCATCTAGCAAAGTTAATGCAACCGGAATCACATCTGATAAAGCGCTATCACATGCTTTAAAACTGGAATGTTGGGAGAGCACAGCACAAA
The DNA here is from genome assembly GCA_030544225.1 of Skeletonema marinoi. Lineage (NCBI taxonomy): Eukaryota > Bacillariophyta > Thalassiosirophyceae > Thalassiosirales > Thalassiosiraceae > Skeletonema > Skeletonema marinoi. Next base: position 1,489,071 of record CM060491.1, read on the forward strand.
AGATCAATGTGGCCGCAGACACTCGAAATCTGTTGTGCTCTTTTGTCAAGTCGGAAGTATCTACATCTGGTTTTTGATTCTCGAGCTCTCTTTTTTCATCTCCAATTCGTCTCACCAGCGGTATATACGAACCTACTGGCTTTGACGCAACATCACTGACATTTGAGACGGAGTTGGATGGATATGATAGTCTCGCATAAAAGAATGCACGCACAGTTGATGTAATCACTTGAACACCGACGTGACGACTAATGCTTTGAAGCAATGGAAGAATATTTGTGGAACTATGTTCGTTTCCATCGTGTGCGTTCTCTCGTGATGGCGATGCTATGCCCGATGCTGTATGAATTTGTTTTAGTACACCAACAGCAGCTCTGAAACTCAAGCAATCAGACCAAGGTGCAACAAAGTTTGCCGACCGAGCAGACCAGTCAATAACGGGGCGTTGCATAAATGATGATGAAGACATCAAATCAGAACCATCCATCACAGAATATGGAGACGGCGAGTAGTACTTCAGAGCAGCTGCAATAGACATGGGATTGCAGAGTTTTGTGTCATCTTTGCTACCTTCAAGGATCCAATCCATGAGCGTTCCAATACTAAACTTTCCACTCTCGAATGTCCCATCTCCGACAAACGGAACGCAAATGACAGTAGCAATTGATAATGCCTCCTTGAATGCAGTTACATCACTCTTGTTATTCACATCCATGGTGCCTTGTGAGGAGGAGAGCAATGTAACGCAATATCCCAACAGCCGAAGTAGACATGGAAACACTTTGTCCTTGGTCTTGTTTGTTGCATTTATATCATCGTTGGGCATCGTTTTGGACATCCAATGAGAAATATCTTGAGAAATGCTATAAATCATTCCCCCAATTTGAAGTAGCTCATCACTGTCACTGTTTTCATTGTTGTTATTACTTATGTGCGCTTTATCAAGATTTTTGACCACTCCATCAATATTATCACAAGAAGTTGTTGTGGTGCTAACATTGTGTCCTTTAGCGTTTCTGACAAAATATGCAAGAAGAAGATCATAATGCTCAATAACTTTCACCACACCATTTATTGAAAAAGCCGAATCAATCAACACTGGGCGGATGATTGATTCGTAACAGTAGAGTAGTTCTTGTGTTATAGCAAGTGGTATTATTGTATCCGACTCATTGCATATTGCAAGCTCGCTGCTACCAACCTCCAACAATTTGCGGTACCAAAATTCACACACTGGTGGAAGGCAGGGCAGCGATGAGCCCTCATCATGAAATTGTTCAAGTTCATTTACGTCATCTCCATCGTTTGTACGATGATGTATCGGATCACTGTAGTGCTTCACCAATGAGGCACACGCTTTTTGAGCGGCGGCCTCCAGTGATGATTGACTATTATCCGTTGTCGTTGACGAGATTGTTGAGATGAGAGCAGTCATCTTCGTGCATTCATCATGGCATAGGCAGAAGAGTTATATAAATTAATGAAGTAACATAACTTCTTGTTACAATGAAATTCAGTTACAATTATCGCGGTCCCAAATCATCTATTCGAAACCGCTGCGACAGTCGAGTCTTTGGGTTTATCACTTTAAAGTACAGATAGATTTAGAGAGTAAACTTGATGATACAAGTGTCCCCATGGAGCCAAGCGTAATCAATTACACACTTCCTCGCAATTGAAACAAACGAAAATCATCTTGGCTTGTTCACACTCGTTGTAGGTGACCTGATGAGGCCCAATTTGAGACGACCATACGCGCTACTCTAGCAACATATCGGATCTAACGCTGTGAATATAGCACTCAAATGCTTCTAGTTTCTAGTGGCCCATTATAGTTGGTCATGATAGTATAGAAGCATCTTATTCACGGCTCAAGCTTGTATTGGTCGTATCGGCGTCGCTTCAACGTCTTAGGTGACCGAGAGGCCCAATTTGTGCTGGACATAAGCACTACTCAAGTATCTAGCGAAGCTCGTATCTTGGCTTGAATTAGTAGTAACTATTTAAACACATATAATATCGTGAATAATACTATATAAGTACAGGTTTACTACAAGCGAGCTGCCACTTATTTGATGATACAAGTGTCCATCACATCAGCAAACTTCTTGTTAATCTTGGCCGCCTTTCTGTAAACAGATTCATAGAATGGATGGCCACTTCCCTTGTACCTTTTGTGGAAGTACAAGCCTGGAATATCCGAAACGAAACCAACCTTCACGACACGACCAAGCTCCGCCATCTTGCCAAATCGCGGATCATCTACGTCCAACCACAAGGGATCTTTGAGGTTCCAATCCATGAGGCTATGATCAAGAGAATGGAGGATAGTGCCGACGAACATGGCCTCACCATCTGTTCCGGGGAACAAATCCTTGTGTTTCTGAAACTCCGCAAAGAAGATGGCACGCACTTGCACGATGAAATTGACAAACTCAGAGTACTTGGTTAGATCCACGATTTGTGCATGCTGCCAAACGTTTTCCGTGATTCCGTGATTGAAGGCTTGGACGAGTGGTTTCTCGGGCTTCAACCAGCCTGGTGAGGTTAGACCTTCATCTACCCATGTCTTGAAGAACCCATTGAAGGAGGTGTAACCAAAGTAGTTGTACAGCACTGTGACGACACTGCTCTGTCTAAAGAATGGATTCACTTCGGCCAAAGCCTCGTCCACATTGACACCCCAATTCGCCCATGAAGCTTGACGTGCTGAGCAGCGATCGTGTTAAACCAGAGAAGTGTCATGGTCTCCTTCGCATTGAGATTGATATCGTCCAGCTTTGCTTTGACGAATCTCTTTGTGTCCAAGTCAATGTCGACGGCAAACAAGTCTGCTACTTGAAAGTTGCATTCATTGTCAACATAGGGAAAGTTGGCAAAGAAGAACCCAGCGATGTTGCCAAGCTCGTTTCCTTCCTTTGTGCGAGCATAGTAATGAATTGCCTGAGTCTGTTCAAGCAGCAGTGTGGCACACATTGCTTCGTAGTCGCACTCCATTGGTTTGATAAGGCCACGCTTATAGAGGGACTGACGAATGCGGAGAATAATAGTACGATGCTTCCACAACATGTAGGAGAATGGGCCGATAAAAGTAAATCCCCAGAGAAAGTCGAAGAAGGGTATGTAGCTGCACAAAGCACGTATATGAGGAGGTCGCAAAAATGAGTATCCATGTATGTCGAAAGATCAAAGTAGCAACGCAACACGGTTAAATTCTACTCACATATGGTCCATATCCAACTCCTCTGCTTCTTCAACCATATTCAATGATTTACGCAAATCATCATTCATGTCTCTAACAGACTTCTTGGACAACAAACTATTGGATCTCTTGGCACGCTCACGAATAATTTGGTTCTCCTTCCTCGTAACCTCCATATCCTGTACATCACTCAACAGTTCGTAGGTATCAAACTGTTTATGAAGCTTGCTTTTGTTCAGGATCGACTTCTTGTTTTCATCCAAAGTTTTTACGGGAGGTAGAGTGCGATTACTTGGTGAATGTTTGTGTCCACGCGTTGTTCGATACCCTGCGAATTCCTGATTCCACTTATTGAACACCCAGTACACATAACAGAGATATGCCAGAGTAAGGGCAAGTAGACCAATCAATGTAGGAATTGGGAGTTGGTAGAGTCCGAAGGACAAGAGCGCAACGATGATAGCTCTTCCGATCATGATTACAATATGGGTGAGTCTTGGATGGTAGTATTTTATTGGCTTGACTGGCTTTGATATTCCTTGACCTTGACCTATCTGGTTGGTAGGATCTTGGAAGCGTCTTATTGAAAGTTATGCTATGACGAGAAGCGCATCTACATAATGGATGCATCGTCAAGTTCTTTTGCATACGTACTTGTAATCAATACTGAGGGCGACATCAGCCTGACGTACTTTCACAGGTGATTCACCTACCGCATCCACTCATTCAAGCTGCAGTGGGAAATGGCTTTCTTCCTCCGTTTCCCCACCGGCTTGACGTGTTATGTCCGGGATGAAGGAATGCACAAGGACCGCACAGCGTTAAAACGCCGATCATCTTTTACATAGAAAGACAGAATGATTCTTGGTAGCGTAGGATTGGGCGTCTTGGTCTTATCTGGCGAGAAAGAAGCGGAAGGTTCTGCGAAACGCAACTAACTTCAACTATGTGCGTGTGGTCGATTGAGAACAGTCCGAAACGTTCTTCTCATAGGGAGTGTGGTCACCACGCCGTAAGCCTCCGACACCAGCTCTGGCTCTGGAAGTCTGGAAGGTTCTGTTGGTGGACAGTACCACGTACCTAAAAACTCTTGAAAGCTGCTTGGGGGCTGTGCGTGGTCGATAGAAAACAGAAACGTTCTTCTCTTACTTAGGGAGTGTGGTCCCGCATGAAGTAACGTAGGCCGTAGGCAGCCCCTTCTCACGAGGTTATGCTTGTACGCGTTTGTCTCATGATCATGAAAAGTGACCTTTACCGCGAGAGAGGGCTTAGTTTATTTTCTACACGCGTAACAACTTTTAGACTACGTGGTGATAAGATTATCTAGAGAGACAGTGTGCGTATGTAGGATTGGTCTTTTGGTGTCTTGGTCTTATCTGGCTAGAAAGAAGCGGAAGGTTCTTTCGTGGAACATAGGGAGTGCGTGTGGTCTCACACGAGGAACCCCTTCTTTCCAGTCACACAGGCATCACACAGACATCTCCAGCTGTTTTGTTAGTCGTATGAGTCTACTTAGGAATTCCTCGAATCCCTGAATATCTCTTTCACGAGTAAGCTTCTTTGTTACAAGATAATTTACCTTTGGCGATACTGTGCGTGTATGTTCAACAACAGCAGTGTTGTGTATCTAGAAAACGACCTAAGTATCTACTTATTGTACTTATTCTTCTCATTCGAAAGGGGGTTTGCAGCTAGAGCCATTCACTTTGTGGTGAGCAACAGCCCTTTGGCCGGCCAACTTATTGATAAGTAGGTATAAGTATAAGTAGATCAAACAGCCTTCACTGTGCTCGGCATTGATTTTTTAGGATGATTACTGCAGATGATATGTCGTGCTGTGCCTCCTGCGGCATCGCAGAAAACGATGGCATCAAGTTGAAGACATGCACCGCCTGCAAATCTGTTCGATATTGCAGCATTAAATGTCAGAAGGATCACAGACCGCATCACAAACGAGAGTGCAAAAAACGAGCAGCTGAAAGTCGTGATGAGGTTTTGTTTAGGCAGCCTGAAAGCAGCCACCTTGGGGACTGCGAGATCTGTTGTCAGCCGCTTTTGCTTGATGAAAGAAAGTCTACGTTGATGCCATGTTGCAGCAAGCTGGTTTGTAATTCTTGTGACATGAGAAATAGAATGTCCGAGGTGGATAGGGCACCAGCTCCGGATGCTTCGACCTTGGCGAGCATTCTTACGCAAAGTGAATCGGCCGAGTCAAATCTATTCCGCAACATAGCGACATTATTCAAATCTATGCCTAGAGCAGAATTAAGGTGCCCATTCTGTCGACAGCCAAGGTCATTAAATGACCAGGAAAAACTCGAAAAGATGCTCATGAAAAGAATAGAGGTGAACGACCCAGTTGCTATGTGCAAGATGGGTAAGCAGCGCTACCGAGAAGGAGACTACAGCACTGCATTTGAGTGGTATTCAAAGGCAGCCGGATTGGGTGACACGGGAGCTCATTATCTATTATCTTGTTTGTTTCTGAATGGAGAAGGTGTTGAGAAGGACAAGAAAAAGTCAATATACCACATGGAACAGGCTGCCATTGGTGGGCATCCCAGTGCGAGACACTGTCTTGGAATAATTGAGGGGAACAATGGTAGGCGAGAGAGAGCAGCGAAACATTGGATCATCGCCTCCAAACTAGGACATGATGGTTCAATGAAATCAGTAAGGGAATTCTATGAAAAGGGATATGTCAGCAAAGAGGACTTTTCCGAGGCTCTCCGTGGACATCAGGCTGCTGTGGACGCGACAAAAAGTCCATATAGAATGGCAACAGACATGTTTTCACATCATGATAATTACTAATTCAACCCTTGAGCTTGAGTAGGTAGGTATCTGCGCCTTCATTGCCTCCCAAGGTGCATTGTCGCATTTGTTTCTGCTTTGCTCCTACAGCCCCGACCATGTCAAATACTTCCAAAACAAGTCAGCTAACTTCCAAATGTAAGTGTAAGCATACCTCGTGATGTTCATGTATGTTTCGTCCTTCTTGTTGACTTCATAACTGCTATTCTTCTTATTAATGCTGGTACTACCACCTCTCATCCTGGAAACTTTTCAGTAGGAGCATCTTTCTCAGTGAATTTAGCCATGGCAGCAGTATCTTCTTTGTCCGCTTGAGATAATTTCAAACTGGAGGCACATATATAAAGATTATTGATACGGTGATGAATGAGAATCAATGGTAGGTAAATTATGGCAGCACCTCATCTAAGATTGCAAGGCATCCACCCTTGCTAGATGGAGGTAGGCGGCGTTTGGTCTTGCATGCGAGCATCTCGCATCTATCTCTGCTTGGAGCATCTTGCACGCCACTTTACTTACCGCTACCCGTGACGACAGCTGCGCAAAGTATTGGCGCCATACGCGCGCTTTTTGCTTTGCCTTTTCCTTTTGCTATGTACTCCCACCGTGCAGTTTACCAGCACTGTAGTGCCGACTCTTGCACTGGTATTTTGATGTTTGTCAGTGGTACTCGAAAAGGCCTCTGGTGAACGTGCGCGCAAACTGCACGTGAGTGAGTACAATCACACATGCACATTGCCTCAACCAAGTTTCCTGCACTCGAGGCATCAAGTTTTGCTATCGCAAAACTTTCGCCTCTTGTGCAGGAAAATTGGTGTTCGGCACAGTGCATGTATTATTTATAGTACTTGGCTACTTATTTATGTGTTGCTTTCACATTGGTGCCATTGTACAAGCACAGCAGTGTATTAGACTGTGTGTACGGAGGAGCTATCACATAACTTATCTCAAATAGTATAACATCATGTCGGAGAAGTCATTTGCAGCCGCGAAAGTGCTTTGGAATGAAGTGGGCGTGGCGGTGGACGACAAGTCGCTGAAAGGTATGGTATATCTTCGTTTGCGCTGCTCTTCATCACCGATATCATTAATGCTCACTACATACATTTGTATTTACCTATACAAGTCTACTCCTCAAATAAAGTACTCGATGCATTGGAATGTGCTCGGATATTCAATTTGTCTCAAGAAGCGCAGCGTTTTAGTGACAGGTATTTGAAATCGATAGTTGACGCGATTCTGGACCAGCAGGTTGATAGAAACGAGAAGGATACACATAAAACAATCGCTGCTATTCTACACACTTCTGTAGAGATTGCGATGGGAGATTTACCGCTCAAATGCGAGGGAAGAAAATGTCGCACACTAGACGCTCTTGGTAGTATATTCGACAAAAAGAAGACATATTATGGAGATTTGGAATCTAGTGGCAACCCAGAAGTTAGAGTTGATATGATCAAGAGTTTTTGTCACTCTACCTTCGATATTAAAGGGTTCCATCTTTTAGCAAAAAGATTAAATCTGACGACTTCGGAGTTTCCAAATATTGACACACTACATTTGCTCCTTCTAGCGACTATAGATGCGTCGTTCGTTTTGAGTCTGGATGAAGCACCACGCAGGATCTCCCGAGCTACGATGGATCATCTACTTCGGGAAGACGAGTTGACAAAGTACCCAACACAATATCTTTATCTAGTGCGTCATGATTTGCAGAGACTATGCAAGAAATTATCGCTCTCAACACCACAACTAATGTCAGAGTTTAACCAATTTTGGAGAAGTCTGACTCTGAAGCTAATTAAATCAGAATCACAAGAGCACAAACTTTTTGGATTGAAGGAGATTGAATACCTCATTGATGCGTGCCGATTACCAGAAGCATATATTGTGAAGGGGGCAGGGTATGAGTTTGTAAATGGGCGGTATGAAATATCTCCATTGTTGATATCGAATGGATGTGTGAGCGCTCAAACCTTCACGTATGAAAGGACAAGTGACTGCGGAAAGAAGTTAATACTCCAACCATGTCTAATGACAGAGCCTGGCAAATCTCATTGCGATGTATGGTTTTACCTGTCGTCAAGCACAGAAGGTGTCGACTACTACTTTCATGAAACAAATCCAAATGAAGAACAAGCGGTGCCTCTCCGGAGTTGGAAATGCATTGGGGGCAAGCATCCACCACCAACGCTAGAGCAATCATCAAACACTATTCCTTTCAAAGATGAAAAAGGCAACCTCGAAAAACAATTAAACAAATGGGCTGTAGAGAATGATGTCTACGGAATTATTTTAGGGAGATGCATCGACGAAAGTCACCTTCGAGCCTCTGCTTTGTTTAGAAACTTTCTTTCAAAGATGAATACTCCGAATCTTACCAGTGAACAACTTGCGCTCTCAAATTCTCTTGGCCAAGGTGCTAGCGTATTGGAATCGATCTTGCCTTTACTAACAAGCACCGGGCCCACGATATCATCACAATCACAACCTATACAGCCAATACCTTCTTCATCTGCATCCAGTTACTTGACTGCTATTGAAGCGGCAAAGCAGCGTTTGCTCTCTGCACAAAGATGGAAGGAATCCATGGAATCCGCCTTACAAGGCTATCTGGATGCGTCTAGGGAATTGCAAGCTGCCCGTTCATCTCTGCTTGATTTGGAGCGAAACCATGGAATAATCGATGTTGATGCCGACGATGAAGACGAGGCACCGCAGGCGAAGAGATCGAAAACGAACAAATCTTGATGTGCAGTGCAATAGGCGAGCTCAAGGATTCTGAGGAGAGAAAGCAAGATGTTATTTACACATAATCTACTTTAGTCTCCTATGTTTCCTTACTCTTCACAATCAACGCTGTCCCATCTGCATAACGACAGTAGACTCTCTTCATAGCGTCAAAGTCAGGCGACGCTGTAGCAACAAAGGCAGGATGTTTCAACATGCTATCTCTCCACTCAAAATACTTGGAATACTCTGCTGTTGAGGGTACCTCAAAATTTCGAAAGTGCTTCAACACAACTTCCATTCTAGCACCAACAAGCCATGGAGCAATGGTAATATCAACCATACTAATCTGATCCCCATAGAAGAACGGTCCCTTGCATTTCTGACAAAAGTCCAGCACGGCACAGAGCATTTTATCAGCAGCCTTATCTTGATCTTCTTTGTTTTGTTTCAACAGTAGCACGTAAAATTGTGTAGCAATGTCATCATTTAGCCTACTTGACCACATCCTTGCTTCAGCCCGCTGAGCTGGACCACCGGGAAGGAGCTTGTTCGCGTCAACATCACCAAATACTTCGTCAATATACTCGACACAAATCAAACTATCACAAATAGACATGGACTTGTTGCTTCTTCGGTCAATGATGACCGGAACAAGTCCGAGTGGATTACTTTCCTTCAACAGAGGAATTCTATCTAATGAATCTTTTGAATAGACACCATCTGGGTCAGTAATCTTTAACGCCTCCGTAACTTTTGTTGTCTGATACTCGACATTCTCAAGACGGCACAGTAACTAAGGTGTTGGCCGTAGTAGAAGTTCGTGGAAGATTTGAGCAGGGTGATGAGCATGATAATGTCAAGCTGGGGAAAGTGATTGATGTAGCTCTACATTCTCATGATTGTATGGGCTGTGATGAAGGTTATACTCGGCATAGAAGTACGGCACGTCAAGGAGTGAACACGGATAGTACGATGAATAGTAGTGCTGATGAGATGATGGCACAGGAAAGTGTATTGGAGTACGACTGTGTTGTCTGATACTCGACATTCTCAAGACGGCACAGTAACTAAGATGTTGGCCGTAGTAGAAGTTCGTGGAAGATGTGAGCAGGGTGATGAGCATGATAATGTCAAGCTGGGGAGAGTGATTGATGTAGCTCTACATTCTCATGATTGTATGGGCTGTGATGAAGGTGATACTCGGCATAGAAGTACGGCACGTCAAGGAGTGAACACGGATAGTACGATGAATAGTAGTGCTGATGAGATGATGGCACAGGAAAGTGTATTGGAGTACGACTGCAGTTTGGTAGTACTGTGCAATGATACGGAACGATGTATTGAGAGAGAAATAGCGATAGGCTTGGATATTGAGTCGATGGAAGTGAGTGGAAATCAAGTTGTTGAAGATGCAAATGGAAGCAAAGGATTTGTGAAGCAAACAGATCATGAGCATGTAGCAGGAAGAGTGTCTGCAAGGACATTTGATTTCCATTGCCATCCAAGCTCTTTGAGCATATGGGCAGAACCATGCCGATAGAAGCTCCATCTGTTTATTACCGCTGTCATCGGTGGGAGTGTCTCCTCCGTCCCTCTTTCTCTTTTTATCATCATCCCCCATTTTGTATTTTACAGTTCTTGATGTACAATCTTGGGAAGGAAGTGCTGAAGAAGATGCTTCGCTGAAGCTTTCAGCGGGTGGATGTATACGATTAACAAGTGCCCTAGCGCAATACAAAGGGCGAATATGGCAACGGTCGCGTATAGGGCTTGCTGTTGACGATTGATGCCGCGTTGGACGAGTTCAATCTCGTGTCGGATTTGTGCTTCAGATTTTTCTATGCTGTGATTCATTCCTTTGGGTGCCTTTCTTGCTGTTCCTCCTCAATGTCACTGCAGGCTTGCTGTTATCAACTGAATTCTATTGCTGCCGTCGTTTTTTGAGTCAGCTTTTCGATTTTAGATGTGCTGCAGATGTGAGATGTGACAGGAGCTACTTACTACAATGAACTACCACGAACTAATCCCCGGGCGATTAGAATTTTGGCTATACTAGATTGAGGGGGGTATTAGACGAGTATGTCAGTAATATATTAAGGGAGGTACAATAATGGGGAATACAAGCAAATTTATTGGGGGGTAAAAGTTCGTGGTGTGGGTTTGTAGCCCTGGATTGAAATCTTTCACCGCTGATTGCCACCTAGCCGAACGCCACGCACTATTATGCCAGCTCTCCGCCGCTAAACTCCTTCCTACTTATCCTATCTTGTTCACACTCCTCTTCCCCATCAGCTCATAGACTCTCAACATCACAACATTCACCATGGGCAGATCATCAACAACCCTCCTACTCTGCCAATTACTGGCAACAGCCCATTCATTCAACCTAGGAACCATCTTCAAGCCGCCAACCTTCCAAGCCGGCGGCAAAAGCAACAACTTGGCCAACGAAGAAGCAGTCCTATTACAACAAATATCCGGCACAGCAAATGGAAAGAATGCAGATATCGAAACGCAAGCACGTGTCCTAAGCTTGGTAAGAAAATTGGAAACATCCGCACAGCCAAGTCCATCGTTGTTATCTGATCCAAACGAAGCCAAAATCCTTGATGGAGACTGGTTCCTTCAATACACTGCTCCAAGTGACATTGAGAATGTCGACGCAGATGAAAAGTGGACTGCCACTGCCGATGAAGCAAAGATTACTACGAGCAAGGCTGGGTTACAGGGTGCAGTTAGTGGAGGGGGGATCCCAGTAGATGCTTCCAACAACGTGGCGAAACAAACGTTTGATCTCGAATCTCAAAGAGTAACGAATGAAATCAAGACAGGGTTGGGTTTGGTTATAGTAGGTGGACCTTTTCGACAAAGTCCAAATGTTCCTCTAAGGGCTGTTGTGGGATTTGATACTGCCAAAGTTGGACCATTGGATATTAGTTTCTTATTTGATATTCGAGCGAAAATTAAGGGGTCGTATGATTCTGGATGGGTGGAGACTACGTATGTTAGTCATAGTGTGAGGATTGGACGTGGTAACAAGGGCTCAATGTTTATTTTGACACGTGATCGAGATGCAGTGAACTAACTTCTTGTGGACAGAATAGTAATTTAAATCATGTATGATATTATTCAGCTTCTGTGAAGATGTGATTATTTTGCAACTTTGTTTGTATGTGAGGTTTGGGCTTCATCATCAGATGCTGCTGCTTTATCATCATCCGCATTCTTATCAAAATGTTCCCAAATCGGGGCACGTGCCGCCCAGTTCGTTAGGGAATGATCAGTTGTGCCAGCCCAAACTGTCTTAATTTTCCCAAATCGGTGGCTCCAAAAATGATCCTTGTCGCATTCATCACCAGGCTGGGCGTTCTCCCATCCATCATCACGCATGGGGTTTGCTGATCTGACATAGAGTGCTCTAGATGATTGTATCAATGAGGATATGTGAGGATGTTTTTTGAGCCATTGGACTGAGTGGGTTGAGTCAGTGAACGTGATTGAACGTATCCTTGGGAGCAGAGTACCTTGATTTTTATCCAAAAGATAACGTACAAGTTGCCCACCTGCAGCTGAATGTGCAAGGACGTAGATGTGCCCATCACTACTTGAGGCAGGAATGATTGCATCCTCCACTTCTGAACTGCACTCTTGCTGAAATAAGCTACGAACACTCACTTGAAATGTGTCCATTCCGACGCGATCACCTCGTGCATTTGGATCAATAACTACACAATTCATACCCCGATTCCGAGCCTCACGCAGTAACGGAAGCGCTGTCGATGGTTCAAGACCAGTTGTGAGCAAATGTTGACGACTGAATATGCCAGCCGAGACTTTGCCTTTTCCTGTCGAAACCAAGAACGTATCCTTGGCCTGATTTTCATTACCGCTCTTGCATCTACCAACAAGTGCTCGAATAGGATCAAGCACAATTATGTTTCCGTCGTCATCTCTTGGCCATTCTCTAACGGACTTGGGATCTGATGACAAGTTTGAAGATTGACTATCAAGTCGAGCACTGAGACCACCTCCCTTTCCATCGCACACAGTGACCCACACAAGATCACAAGCCTCCGCCATGATTTCTTGTGCCGCCGATTGACAGAGGTCAGCAATGGCATCGTACATTTTACCATCTGCAATGAATTTACTTCTGTTTTCATTTGTTATAGCAGTGTTGGATGGTGTATAGTATAGCCGCGTTATACATTGTTCGCAACTATCGTCCACTGTATTACTTTCGGTGCAAGCGTTGCATTTGTCTAGCTGAAACTCAAACCCAATGGAAGATAGAGTCCGCCTAGCTCTGGTTTCAAACAATGTAGATTTTACTTCAACACTGTTGTCAATGACAGCATCATTGTGGAGTGAATCATCTGTAGTGTTGTCATCATCATTTTCCTTCTGACTGTACTCTTTCAAATCATGTCCAAGCTGGTAAAGCTCACAAATATGTAAAATTGACTTTACCTTTGCCTCGTGCTGGTCCCAAGTCGTAGTTCCAGACAACATTACTCCACGATACTGGTGCTTTAGTGTTTTCTCTCTTTGTTCTTGTTGTGATTCATGTGATTCTTTTGCTGCAGTGTGTGAATGAAATAATGGTATGTGCAACTTTTTCTTCCAAGAGAGTCGATGAGAGGAGTGAAATAATGGCAGATGACGCCGTGGCTTTATTTGTTGTGGAGTTTGTTCCTTCTGAGGCTGAGGTTCAGACTGATCAGTATGTTTCTGCTGCTGCTCATTATTGTTGCATATATTTGTCGAAGGAAGAGTACACACTGCATCACATGCAGCAGTATTTTTGTCACTATGATGAGTTGTGGTCCCATTGGTTTGAATGCTGCCGAATCTATGTCCTTGATGATGATGACGATGACGAGCATGAGACGGAGGATGAAGAAAGAAGTTATCAACCCTATCAAGGAACCTTTTAAAGCCATTTTCTGAATGATGTTGCTGAGACTGTGGCTTTGTTTGAGGTACTGAGTCTTCAACTTTTTGCTCTTCATTTGATGCTTCAATATTTGCATCATCGTCATTATTCTTCTTTTGCACTACATCATTGTTGGACGAAGGATCCGTTGTAGACTTTATCGGAGCTTTCAATTCTGATTCTAATGAGTTGGCTAGCGGAGGCGATATATGCGACAGTAAAGATTTTAGACGATGTGCAGTTGCCTGACCCATCGCATGAGATGAATGTCGATGCGGACTATCTTCAAGCCGTATCTGCGCGACATCTGCAGCAACCGCCAGAGAGACAGGTTTTGCGCCCGAGCCTTTATCGGTTGACATGATGAGTGGGTGCTCTGTTTGTTTATGTTGGATTCTACTCTGTTTGTTTATGTTGGATTCTATCGTCACAACAACAACACAATTCACAACTGCGATGATGTCAAACAGATGGAGGAAAAATCAAAATTTGATTTGAATTTGGATTTTGACTTCGCCTAATTCGATCCGTGACCAAAAATCTCTCCGTTAGTGTCTGCAGTACTGTGTAAAAGCAGCAGCATGCCACATTCCATTGTTAGGTGAGAGAAAGAAGCCATACATGAAAATGAAGCAATCGAAAGTTATTTGTTTTGAGATATCTACAATGTGTTCACTATCCTGTCCCTGCCTTCTCCACCTAATTGTCCATGTGCACGCGTATGTCTACTACACGCAAGTTCAACTCTTCTTTGAGCTTTTTGAATTCAGCAATAACTGAATCTAGATCTTCTTGGTCCATCCGAGAGGTTGTTACCACTTCTGCATTGACGACAAAGTCACGCTTATTCTGCTCTCCACGTCGAATCTCTGTTTGTACATCTTCAATAGACATATTTCTTCGAGCGATAGCTTCTGCAATGGCAGCAAGCATCCCTGCTCTATCCTCACCAACACAATGAATCTTGAAACCAGCAACGGCATTCTGATATGTTCCTGTCCGACGACGTACAAGTGGACTTGCTCTGATATTTAAGCTCTTCAAGTCTTTGTTATTGTGCAATTTGTCTACCAACTCTCCTCTCTTTTCGGGTGGTATTGAGACATGCATCAATGATACGTGCTCTTGCCCCAAACGGATCATTTTTGAATATGTGACATTTCCTCCAGCATCAGCAATTGTGCGAGCCATTCTGGCGACGTGACCAACTCTATCAGGACCTGCACCACTAATACATAAATGTGCCAATGCTGCATCTTCGTCCACTGGACAGGCAAACATATCATCCAGACCCTCCTTCACCAATGTAAATGTGGCACCCGTAGGAAATGGAGCTTCCAGATCTTCACCATGTGAAACATCACCTCCTCTCATGGCACTCAAGATACAAGTCCATAGCAGAGATGTTCCTGCCACCCAAGGAATACGAGCCCACATCGGCATGAATGCAAAGTTGATGAACGTCGACGGAACCCATACCTTCCACAACGCGGCCAGATCCTCCTTCATATTTTCTCTATATGTTCTCAACATGCGCATCATATCTGGCTCTTTCGACATGACCATCTCTCTCGTTCCATAAAATACCGGAAAGTACAACAGCGGATGGTGCACAAATTGATCCAAAAACACCTGTCCACACAGCGCAGTAAGTCCCTTCACATCCTTTATCTTCTCACGAATCGGCTTCGCCGCAAACGATGCTGCATTGGGAAACAGCCGTCCAAAGAGAGGAACGTAGATTGCATATTGAACTCCACCCAGGTAGAAACATCCAAAGGTTGCAAATGCGGCATTGCGCTTCCAGTCGATTTCCTTTTTGCCTTCGACGACGGTTTGTACGAGGAGATCGGACGCGGATGTTTTGAAGGTGGATATTACTACTCCGAATGCGAGTGGGTGTTTGATTGGTATTTGGCGTAGGCGGCTCCACATGATGTGTTTGTTGTGCGAGGATGCAGTAGCAGCCATGCAAGTGATGACCGCACCATCCAACATGGTGAGAATTGGAATTTGGCGGGCCACGTTAGGGAACGTGCTGATACTCCTACTTTTCTACGTTGGAAATAGTATTAGATTTCCAACGTAGGGAGTCCGCATTTGTTGGGACCGCTTCCAAAGAACAAAAATCAAAAATCAATCGAAACGCGCCGCGCCCTCATTTTCGACGCCATTCCATCACTTTCCACACACCATTTACCTCGTACCATGGACTTTGAAATAGCTGCCCAACGCCTCGCCAACGACCAAAAGTCAGCCCTAGCCCGCTCCCGCGCCTCACGCAACGCCCGTGCCGCCTCCTCCAAAGCCAGACGAGAGGCCTCGGCCGCCAAAGCCAAGGCCGAGGCACGTCTCCGTGAAAAGAAATTGGCAAGTGAGCGGAATGCCAAGATTGTGGATAGAGTGGTGCAGTGTGTCAGACGGGTAGAGAGGACATTGGGTGCTACAAATGTGGCAAAGTCTGTGCAAACTAGCGGTGGTGGTGTTGTTGCTGGAAATCCAACAAGTGAACACACAAAAACTCTATTTGATAACCATCCAATATTATTAGCACAGGGATGGAAACTACAAGCAACCTCTATCCACGGCGAAGGCGATAAAATCGCACTGCCACCCAGCATCCTAGAGGCTCTCACGTCCAACAATTCATCCTTGGATCCTTGGGGCAGTGGGCGCAATGGCCGCCCATTGGCATTTCGTATTGGAGTGCTGGATCCTGAATATACTGGTTTCCCTGCCAGTGAAAAGATGAAGGCATTTGTGGAAAGTGTGAAAGAAGATGCTGTGGTCTCGTCGCAACAACAAGTGGCTGCAGCTTCTAATGTACAGTCATCATCAGCAATATCATCTAATGACGATGATGAAATCATGAGCGAAGACAGCGATAATGACAAAGACGAAGACGCAGAAGAAACTTCTACTCACATAGACGCCTATCTCGACGAACTATCTCACAGATACATCTCCTACACACACGGCACAGTTGTAGAGTTCACACAAGAAGATGGATGTGTAGGAATACCGGAACCAATTGCACGTGCGTTGTTGCAGCAAAATTCGCATTCCTTGGGGAGAATAAGGAGTGATGAGAGTCTGAATCGAATTCCGATCAAAAGGACAGTTGATCCTGCGTCTAGTTCAACTTCATCATCATCTGATATTGTTGATGGTGCAAAGGAAGATAATAGTGAAGGCGATGCAATGGACATTGTTCCAACCAATGACTCACCTGAAGATTTTGTACAAACTGAAAAGACACCTGGTCACCTTGCCTACGGAGCATTCGATATTCCCGACTTGCCAATCGAAATCACTCCAATAAACTCTCTTCCCGCCGGTACAGATTGCACCTTCACACCCACCGCATCTTCCATCAAGAATGGTTTCTACAAATTAAAAGATGTCAAGGCAGTCCTAGAACAAAGTTTGATGCGTACACGAGCGACATTATCTAAAGGTGATATGATTCGAACGTGGAGGAGAGGTGTTTCGTTTGATTTGATTGTGTCGAGTCTTTCACCGTCGGAGTTTGGTGTTGTGAGTTGTGTTAATACTGATTTGAATGTGGATATTGGACCTCCGGAGGATGATGATTTGGCTGAATTGAATATACCACCAGAACATAATAGTAAAGGTGGTAAAGGGTCCTCTGGACAAAGTGCGATGGGCCAAGGTAGACTGTTATCTGAGGATACATTGCAAAAACAACCAACAGAAGTGGTGGCAGTTGAAAGAATACCAAACTCACAAGTTGATTTAGCTCCAGAACCTGACAAAGTAGAAGGAGTCTGTAACATTCAAATCCGGGGTCGGTCGCCTACTGGTAACAATGTAACTGGAAGACGTAGATTCGATGTAGAGTTGTCTACCATGAATGATTTATTTCAATACGCATCTTATATTTGTGGAGCAGATCCAAAGACGTTGCGATTGGTCACACGGTTCCCCAGGCGAGTGTTTGCACTATCATCGGAAGAAGATCAAGATAATGATGCAACGTTGAAGAAAGCTGGATTGAATCAGGGGCAGGAACTTTTTATGATTGAATATCTGTAACAAATAAACGTCAAAATACTATTGTGCAGAAGATGATTCTATATTACAATGCATATGAATTCATCGCAATTGGAAGCAGTGACCTGAGAGATCAAATTTGTACCATCCTTGAGTTCCATTTATTCGACCGTTCCTGTTTCAGTTGGTAAAAGTGGTTTTATTATTGATACATAATCGTAGCTTCAATAATATGTGTAGCTGATGAGGCATTTGAGATGGCCGCCAGCTCCTATGTTGACAGCCATATCGTATCTCACGCTGTGAATATGGCAATCGACAGCTTCTAGCGACCCATGATAGTTGGCCGTGATAGCATAGAAGCATCTTCTGCACGGCTCAAACATTAGTTGGGCGTATCAGCGTCGCTACAATGTCGTAAGTGACCTGATGAGGCATTTGAGATGGCCGCCAGCTCCTCTGTTGACAGCCACATCGTATCTCACGCTGTGAATATGGCAATCAACAGCTTCTAGCGACCCTTGATAGTTGGCCGTGATAGGATAGAACCATCTTCTGCACGGCTCAAACATTAGTTGGGCGTATCAGCGTCGCTACAATGTCGTAAGTGACCTGATGAGGCATTTGAGATGGCCGCCAGCTCCTCTGTTGACAGCCACATCGTATCTCACGCTGTGTATATGGCAATCGACAGCTTCTAGCGACCCATGATAGTTGGCCGTGATAGGATAGAAGCATCTTCTGCACGGCTCAAACATTAGTTGGGCGTATCAGCGTCGCTACAATGTCGTAGGTGACCTGATGAGGCATTTGAGTTTGAGATGGCCGCCAGCTCCTCTGTTGACAGCCACATCGTATCTCACGCTGTGAATATGGCAATCGACAGCTTCTAGCGACCCATGATAGTTGGCCGTGATAGGATAGAACCATCTTCTGCACGGCTCAAACATTAGTTGGGCGTATCAGCGTCGCTACAATGTCGTAAGTGACCTGATGAGGCATTTGAGATGGCCGCCAGCTCCTCTGTTGACAGCCACATCGTATCTCACGCTGTGTATATGGCAATCGACAGCTTCTAGCGACCCATGATAGTTGGCCTTGATAGCATAGAAGCATCTTCTGCACGGCTCAAACATTAGTTGGGCGTATCAGCATCGCTACAATGTCGTAAGTGACCTGATGAGGCATTTGAGATGGCCGCCAGCTCCTCTGTTGACAGCCACATCGTATCTCACGCTGTGAATATGGCAATCAACAGCTTCTAGCGACCCTTGATAGTTGGCCTTGATAGCATAGAAGCATCTTCTGCACGGCTCAAACATTAGTTGGGCGTATCAGCGTCGCTACAATGTCGTAGGTGACCTGATGAGGCATTTGAGATGGCCGCCAGCTCCTCTGTTGACAGCCACATCGTATCTCACGCTGTGTATATGGCAATCGACAGCTTCTAGCGACCCATGATAGTTGGCCGTGATAGCATAGAACCATCTTCTGCACGGCTCAAACATTAGTTGGGCGTATCAGCGTCGCTACAATGTCGTAGGTGACCTGATGAGGCATTTGAGTTTGAGATGGCCGCCAGCTCCTCTGTTGACAGCCACATCGTATCTCACGCTGTGAATATGGCAATCGACAGCTTCTAGCGACCCATGATAGTTGGCCGTGATAGCATAGAAGCATCTTCTGCACGGCTCAAACATTAGTTGGGCGTATCAGCGTCGCTACAATGTCGTAAGTGACCTGATGAGGCATTTGAGATGGCCGCCAGCTCCTCTGTTGACAGCCACATCGTATCTCACGCTGTGTATATGGCAATCAACAGCTTCTAGCGACCCTTGATAGTTGGCCTTGATAGCATAGAAGCATCTTCTGCACGGCTCAAACATTAGTTGGGCGTATCAGCGTCGCTACAATGTCGTAGGTGACCTGATGAAGCATCTGAGATGGCGGCCAGCTCCTCTGTTGACAGCCACATCGTATCTCACGCTGTGTATATGGCAATCGACAGCTTCTAGCGACCCATGATAGTTGGCCGTGATAGCATAGAACCATCTTCTGCACGGCTCAAACATTAGTTGGGCGTATCAGCGTCGCTACAATGTCGTAGGTGACCTGATGAGGCATTTGAGTTTGAGATGGCCGCCAGCTCCTCTGTTGACAGCCACATCGTATCTCACGCTGTGAATATGGCAATCGACAGCTTCTAGCGACCCATGATAGTTGGCCGTGATAGCATAGAACCATCTTCTGCACGGCTCAAACATTAGTTGGGCGTATCAGCGTCGCTACAATGTCGTAAGTGACCTGATGAGGCATTTGAGATGGCCGCCAGCTCCTCTGTTGACAGCCACATCGTATCTCACGCTGTGTATATGGCAATCAACAGCTTCTAGCGACCCATGATAGTTGGCCTTGATAGCATAGAACCATCTTCTGCACGGCTCAAACATTAGTTGGGCGTATCAGCGTCGCTACAATGTCGTAGGTGACCTGATGAAGCATCTGAGATGGCGGCCAGCTCCTCTGTTGACAGCCATATCGTATCTCACGCTGTGAATATGGCAATCAACAGCTTCTAGCGACCCATGATAGTTGGCCGTGATAGGATAGAAGCATCTTTCGCACGGCTCAAACATTAGTTGGGCGTATCAGCGTCGCTACAATGTCGTAGGTGACCTGATGAGGCATTTGAGATGGCCGCCAGCTCCAGCTCCTCTGTTGACAGCCACATCGTATCTCACAGCCACATCGTATCTCACGCTGTGAATATGGCAATCAACAGCTTCTAGCGACCCTTGATAGTTGGCCGTGATAGCATAGAACCATCTTCTGCACGGCTCAAACATTAGTTGGGCGTATCAGCGTCGCTACAATGTCGTAGGTGACCTGATGAGGCATTTGAGATGGCCGCCAGCTCCTCTGTTGACAGCCACATCGTATCTCACGCTGTGTATATGGCAATCGACAGCTTCTAGCGACCCATGATAGTTGGCCGTGATAGCATAGAAGCATCTTCTGCACGGCTCAAACATTAGTTGGGCGTATCAGCGTCGCTACAATGTCGTAGGTGACCTGATGAGGCATTTGAGATGGCCGCCAGCTCCTCTGTTGACAGCCACATCGTATCTCACGCTGTGTATATGGCAATCGACAGCTTCTAGCGACCCATGATAGTTGGCCTTGATAGCATAGAACCATCTTCTGCACGGCTCAAACAATAGTTGGGCGTATCAGCGTCGCTGCAATGTCGTAAGTGACCTGATGAGGCATTTGAGATGGCCGCCAGCTCCTCTGTTGACAGCCACATCGTATCTCACGCTGTGAATATGGCAATCAACAGCTTCTAGCGACCCTTGATAGTTGGCCGTGATAGGATAGAAGCATCTTTCGCACGGCTCAAACATTAGTTGGGCGTATCAGCGTCGCTACAATGTCGTAGGTGACCTGATGAGGCATTTGAGATGGCCGCCAGCTCCTCTGTTGACAGCCACATCGTATCTCACGCTGTGTATATGGCAATCGACAGCTTCTAGCGACCCATGATAGTTTGCCGTGATAGCATAGAAGCATCTTTTGCACGGTTCAAACAATAGTTGGGCGTATCAGCGTCGCTACAATGTCGTAGGTGACCTGATGAGGCATTTGAGATGGCCGCCAGTTCCTCTGTTGACAGCCACATCGTATCTCACGCTGTGTATATGGCAATCGACAGCTTCTAGCGACCCATGATAGTTGGCCGTGATAGCATAGAAGCATCTTCTGCACGGCTCAAACATTAGTTGGGCGTATCAGCGTCGCTACAATGTCGTAGGTGACCTGATGAGGCATTTGAGATGGCCGCCAGCTCCTCTGTTGACAGCCACATCGTATCTCACGCTGTGAATATGGCAATCAACAGCTTCTAGCGACCCATGATAGTTGGCCGTGATAGGATAGAAGCATCTTTCGCACGGCTCAAACATTAGTTGGGCGTATCAGCGTCGCTACAATGTCGTAGGTGACCTGATGAGGCATTTGAGATGGCCGCCAGCTCCTCTGTTGACAGCCACATCGTATCTCACGCTGTGAATATGGCAATCAACAGCTTCTAGCGACCCATGATAGTTGGCCGTGATAGGATAGAAGCATCTTTCGCACGGCTCAAACATTAGTTGGGCGTATCAGCGTCGCTACAATGTCGTAGGTGACCTGATGAGGCATTTGAGATGGCCGCCAGCTCCTCTGTTGACAGCCATATCGTATCTCACGCTGTGATTATGATTTCCACTGGAGGGGTACATTTATCACTCATACACAATTATTCGAAACTTTTCTTAGATTGCCATGGATTTGAGCTCCTCTCACTCTCAGCTTTCCACAGCTATGCTGACCGACTTCAGAGCTCCAATACTTGCTGAGAATACATTTGCTGGGGAGGCTGACCATAGACTTCCCTAATTGATCGTTATTTACTTTAAGCCATGTTCAAGTTAATATATTCAGCAAGAATGGTGAATCTTGAAGTGGCAATCAAACACATTTTCTGAACAAAGATTACCTGCATTTCAAATATCATACTTCATGAAGTAAAACTAGACTGCTCATAACGCCAGTATTGAACTTGGACGTCTTCAGTCTTTTTCCAATATGCGGAAAGGTCGTCAATGGGGATGATCTCAGGCTCCATCCCATGAACAGCAAAGAAGTCTTCGCATGCTGTCTTCGAAGGGAAGCCAAACCAGTCGTCCATGATGACATAGCCTCCAATGCTGAGTTTATCATAGAGGTGATAGAGAACATCTACGGTTGATTCATACATGTCTCCCTGCGAATAGAATTGCAATATGCCAGTGAGAAGAGAACCACGCACGCACACACACACACACACACACACACACACACACACATTATCAAGAACTCAAGCAAATATCTGCATGCACGAGTAAGGATGAGGATGAGCTACTCACATCAAGCCTCATGATAGATAAAGACTTAATCTTTTCAGCAAGAGGTGGCATTGTCTCATTGAAGAAACCTTTTGCGAAGATGACATTCGAATCAAGCAATCCGTACTTGATGAAATTGTTTGCAACAATATCAGACGCAACCTCAAGATAGGGAGTGTTATCCCAGCCAGCATCTTTCTTTGCCAATTTCTTTTCCCCTGGAGGCAAACCCATGAAAGAATCGCACACGTACGAAACACGGTTAGAATTTGGATCAAGTACTTCCAATACTGCCTTTGCTAGCACACTTGATCCCCCTCTCCATACTCCAGTTTCAATATAGTCGCCGATAATTTTGTTCTCAATCACATCTTTCAATAATGCATGCACATTATCAAGCCGTTTCTGACCTGTCATGGTATCCCCCGCAAAAGTCCAATCACTACCTCCATCTCGAACACCTTCATTAAATCGTGTAGTACGCAACATGTTTGGCCCAAGGCGGGCTCCCACAGATAATTCAGCATTACGGAAGACCCTTCCCGAAACAAAAGTCTTAATCATATCAATATACATGAGAGCAGCGTGCTCTTTTGGTGATAAGTCTTTGAACTCCTCATCATTTATCTGCACCATACTTCCCGCCCAAGAAATGCGCTCTTCAAAAGTGCCCAAGCACGGACAGGATGGGTGTCGCAACTCGCCTCCCGCCAAAATATGATACCGGTGGGTTGAAAACCTATTTTCGTGTCGGCGAGTTGTCACTCGTATGTGCCGCGCTTTTCATTCGATTGACACGCTGTGTGACACCTCGCAGACGCGGTTTTCAACCCACCGGTATCATATTTTGGCGGGAGACGAGTTGCGACACCCATCCTGTCCGTGGCCCAAGAATTCTTTTGGGGGGAGAAAGAGCTGGGGATTCTTTTTACTCTCATCCATATCATAGAGCGGTTGAAAAATTTCTACTTTTTGCCGTGGATGGGCATGGAGAAAGGACGAATCTGCTGGTGTGTGACCTCTTCATCGTGAATGTTCTTGAGTGCCTTTTTTGATTCCGACTGATCGCCAGAGAACACAGTATTTTCCATCGGGTTGGAATCATGATATCCTAGTTGATAAGAACAGATTGATGACACAACAATTGCTGAAATCCAAAATGGAATGCTTGTACTTTTGGCTCGTAGAAACATCTTGCCCTGGGAATGTATACCTTCGTGGAAAGAGGGTGCTTGCAGGCTCCGTCCAAGATTGTAGCTAAAGATTCTTTTTTGCACAAAAATGACGGTGGTTGTTGGTGGCTGTCACTACAGATGTTCCAGTTGCCGTCTGGTCGATGGCAGCTATCGGATGGGGACTTCGTGGGGGGATTAGTAGGCAGATTAGATTTTGTTGTTTGGTAGAATGGAAATTTTACTAGGAACCATTTCCCTTACCGAGGCATGACACGAGTAACAATAGTAGCTTGTTTCTGGTGTGATGCCGTCCTCCAGTAATCCATAGGGTGGGTGGGTGGGATTAAAAGGAGGGACAATCTTGGTTGGGGATGAGCGTGAAGGCTCCTCCAGTGAGCATCTGCCGGGCGTAGTCGTACCGCTTGTAGTAACTGATTCGTTGTCGCCGAGTAGGATAGGCGAACCATGTAATGGTACTCCGAGCCACATGAGGGTAAACTTGTTAGCCTCGATCTGTTCGATGGCGGCTCTTGCTGCACTGTTCTCAGATCCATAAGTAGCTATTTCAACGGTGTTCTGCTTCTTGGAATACCAATCAATAGGAGTCTTGTTGAAAAAGGGTAGAACGCCGGTGACAGATTTACCACTGAGGACGTCGTACATCAAGTTCGCATCTACAAATACAAACATGGTCATAAGCGGGCAGGCTTTCCTCGGGCTAAGGGAAGGTTCTTCGAGAAATCCTCTATGTATCAGCATACGGTGTGTTTGACCAGTATCTGACACTAGTGGTGTATGGATACATATAATCATTGCTTTAAGGATGTGGTTGTATTCTTCTACGCTAGTTTATCTTTATTTTTTACGAGTCATCACAAACTGTGCAGCAGTTGCAGGTCCAGCTATTCTCAATTGTGGTATCCACTGCAAGTGTGGCATCTGTAACTTCGGTATCTGCCGCAACTTCGCAACTCCCCGACAAAAACTTTAAGCTATCTAATGTACACACCTTATTCGGTATATCTCCAGAGAATTGATTTCCTTCCAGTCTAATCCGCTGCAATGACAGAATGTTGCCAATTTCTTTTGGTACTTCACCACTTAAATTATTACCCTGCAAGTCAAGCCTCTCCAGACTCGAAAGGCTTCCAAATGAATCCGGGATCACGCCTTCGAGGTCATTTAAACCCAATGACATATATTTTGCGTTCGACAGAAGACCCATTTCAGAAGGGATCCATCCCGTAAACTCATTGTCGTCAAGGAAGATTTCTACGATTTGAGACAGTTCACCAATACTATTGCTGATGGTACCAGAGAAGTAGTTTGACCAAAGATGCAAATATTGCAGATTTTTGGCATTTGCCACTGCCTTGATACTACCATGGAAATTGTTAGACTCCAAACGAAGTATTTCTAGACTTTGTAAGTCTCCAATGGTCGGTGGCAACGTGCCCTCAACGTAATTATTATCCAAGCGCAATTCAGTGAGGAGAGACAAGCTGCCAATTGTGTCAGGTATGGATCCATGAATACCAAAGCTCTCGACTTGACCGTCATCATTCTTTTTGTAATTATCATGTAAGTCAAGCTCTGTCAATTGGTTAAGATTACCGAGTTCAGACCCAATTGTCGAGTTGAGATAATTCTCAGAAATATCTATCACTGTCAGACTTGCCACATTGTAGAGCTGCGATGGAATTTGTCCAACTATGTTGTTGTTTCCGAGATACAACTCTGAGAGCGAAGAGAAACTGCCAATCTCTGTCGGCAACTCACCCCCGATGTGATTTGAATGCAAGTCCAATTCGGTTAGACTAGTCATCTGCGAAAGTCCCGGAGGAAACTGACCAGCCAACTCGTTGTCGTAGAGGTATAGTACCTTCAGGTTGACCAAGCTGGACATCTCCTCAGAAATAGGACCGTTGAATTCATTTGACTCAAGATCGAGCTCCTCGAGAAGAGTCATCTTTCCAAAACCTGATAAAGTGGAACTGATTCGATTGTTTGCCAGCCAGAGAATTTTCACTGAACGCAATTGAAAGAACCCATCTGGAATTGTGCTAATGCCATTGTAACTGAGGTAGAGCTCCTCTAAAATGCTCGAGCCGTAGTCTCCTCCTGGAATCTCCTGCAGTCGATTTTTGTGCAGATCAAGGACTTTCAACTTTGGCAAGTTAATCAAGGACACAGGGATGCTCCTCACCTGATTCTCTGATAGACTCAAGTATTCAAGATCTACGAAGAGTGAAATTTCATCTGGCACACGCCCATACACTCTATTCGCTTTCAAGTCAATCGACAATACAGTGGTACTTTCTGTACACGAGATCCCATGCCATGTGCATTCATTCTCCAAATCACCCTTGTGAGTCACCCAGCCATCTGTTATAGACCAATTATCACCGTATAGGGAGTAGTAGAATGTTGACAAGGCCCACCTTTGAATCTTGCGATCATCAGGGTACGAGACATACAATGTGTTCTCAACCAGCCATACCATTGCACGATATTGTGCGGAATCTTCTAAGAGCAGATTTTCTGAGCTAATGGGAGATGCCTTCACCAGCATAGCACGAAGAGTTTCCAACTCTCCTGTGGGACTGGGAGTGGGACCAGTTGGGGTTTGGCTTGGATTGAACGATGGCATGAATGTTGGAGGCACTGAAATCGATGGGAATGCTGTAGGCAAGTATGTCGGGGAATTTGATGGCGACGATGTCGGAGAGACAATAGGACTTCTTGTGGGCGAGCCAGGAATGACAGGAGACGAAGTTGGAGATCTCGAAGGAGTTCGTGTTGGAGGGTTTGATGGAGCTAATGTTGGATACAATGTAGTAGGCCTCAACGTTGGATTAAATGTGGTTGGCTGATTCACTGGTGACGATGTGGTCACTTTTATTGGCGACGATGTAGGCTTGGGTGTAGGTCTGGGAGAAAGAATGTCAGATGTTGGCGTTGCAGTATCAATGACTTCTTCTTCCCCTCGAAAGCAAATGCTTGATCTATCCCAACTGAAATGAACTTCGCAGCACTCATTCTTCGTATCGTAGCCTATGTCCCAACTTTGCTTCGTGCTTGCATCCGCTTCGACACAGTTTCGTCCTCCATAATCCGGATAATACATCGCTACTGACTGAGTGATAATAATTTCTTCACCCATGCATTCCTTTCTCCCATCACCCCAGAAATTGTCCCCACAGCAGTCACTCATTGTTTCATAGCCCCTTTCCCATCGAGCCTTGCGACTTGTAGACTCAGCGCTACATTTCATATTACTGAAATCAGCAAAATACATTATCTCGGCAGGTTTGGTAGGAAACGATGTTAACTCCTGGGGACCAGCAGTTGGGAAATCTGTCTCTTTCTTCTTTTCAGGAGTTGGAGAATAGGTTGGGATTTCCGTCTCAACCTCAACAGCAGTTATTTCCATACAAAACTCCACAGTCCAGTTTTCATCAATAAACTCACCCATGCCTTCCGAGCAGCACTCTCTCAGTGAGGTATAACTTTCGTCATCCTTCTTTTTTCGTCCTCCGCAGGGTGGTCGTCCATTGCAGTCCATTACGCATTGGAATGCGTCCCAGTCGACGTACCATGGGGAATCATTGTAGGATGATGTTAGCGTTGTCTCTGGAGCAATCTCTGGAGGTTCAGACGATGGCGTCATCTTCTCCTTTAGTATGACATCTAGGCCAATTAATGCACCAACCGTACCACCAGCGGCGACCATAAGGAATCCTACGATGCAGCAGATCTTACGTTTGGAGCTTCGCTTTGAGTTAGGTGTCGTCCCTTTTTTCCCTTCGACGGTAGTACCTTTGCCAGTACTCCACAAGCGTATCCCTCGCTTGCCGCTTGAGGAAGAAGTTGATCCCGTTGTTGTAGATGCACCATATTCGATATCTCCTTGTGACTTGACGATGCTCTCAGCAAAGTCAATCGAGCCAGCTGCCTTGCTCTTGAGCGATTGAACGTTCTGCGACGCAGAGAATAATTCTTTCCTCTGAGCTGTTTTCTGCTTCGCCGTAACGATTGATGATTGAGAGTGAATGGATTTAGACTCAGTTTCTCCCATTGATGATAACTTTTCCATTAAACTTTGGATAGCCGTCTTGGATGAAGTGGTGCTCGCATCATCTCTTTTCTTTCCACGCCTATCATCTAGCCTTGAATGTTCGATGTTACGTCGAGAGCCGCTAGGCTGCTTCTTCACGTCAACTACACGTTTCTTGGCATTACTTGATGAACTCTTCGCACTGCTCATGAGTCCATCTGTTTCACTAGCAACACTTATTGAGAAGTCATCATCACTCATGATACTGCTGTCATCACCACTTTTTCGTACAGATCCAGGCATGTAGCCAACGACAGATTTTTGTTCCGCTTTGCTCTTCAAGCCTTTTTGATCTTTACGTGATGCATCGGGATGTGAACTCTTTGGTTGGGTGATGTTGTGACTACTTCGCACACTGTTGGTCTTCTTCTTCATCGTAGCAATACTATTCTTCTGTTTCGATATCTGTACAATCTCTTCTTCAACCTCAAAGGAGAAGTCACTGTAATCACTACACGAACCATCATCTGACAAGAGGTATGGGTTGGAAGTTTGAGCACTCACTCCACCCTTTGAGGAGTGGGAGTGGGTTATGTTGCTTGGACGAATTGGCATGGTTGCTGCGTGCGTATCCTCAATAATGCTAAACCGTTCAAGTTAATAATCTCTTTAATACTGGAATAGCGCAACGATTCACCCGTATGGTGGCCGCAGTGCTGCCGCTGCCATCCGTGTCAGTAGACAACACAAAATTTCGGCACTCTCACATCTTTGTCGGATAGAATGAAGGGGGATGCGATTATCGGATGCACTTTAGGCATTTAGGGGGCTGTGGGATCCCCCCTAAAACGCACGTCGCTCAGCGAACTCGAAACTCGAAGTCAAAATCAAAAAGTAGATAATATCGAAGTCGAATAGGCAGAGTATTTTATTAGTGGAGCCCTCTGAGAACGACGCCGCAAAGAAAACAGCCCATCCCAGCAATGACGCCAGTATCAAAGACAAGCTCCGCGTGCTGCAGTGTCTCTACAGATTCGCCCAGCTCCTGTGGCGGCGGCGGTGCGGAAAAAACAATGCCTGACGCCGGATGCTGTGGTCAAAAATCTTCTCTCAATAGCGACAGTTGCTCAGTATCACTACCCAAACCTGCACCAGAGCCTTGCTGTACTAATGACAATAGTTGTAACAGCGGCCCTCCTGCTGAAAAATCATGCTGTGACGAAAAAATCGACTGTTGCGCTACAAAAAATAAAAAAACCTCATGCTGTGACGAAAGTGTCACCAATAATAAGATTGATGCCTGCTGTTCCTCCACACCTAAAGATGTTGCAAAAGAGTCGTTCTGCAGCGATAAACGTTGCAGTGACGACCCTACTCCATCCAAAACATCATGCTGTAACGAAGGCGGCAGCTGTTGCGACGAAAATAAAAATGATGCCACAATTGCAAAAAAGAAATCTTGCTGCGAGGAAGGCGATGATGGATGCTGCACAGAAAAAATGGACAAATGCTGTCAATTGAATGCCAACAAAGAATGCTGCTCTTCATCCAACTGCATTTGTATCCCGGTAACAAAGGCATCCTGCTGCAGTTCAAATGGATGTTATGCAGATTCTCCAGTCGAGAAGAACCATCTTACATGCCTTGCAGTGATACGTCCCGATAATATTACTGTGGACGTGTTTGATGTCAAGGGCCGTTCGAGAGCCTTTCGCTCTAAGAACAAGATGCTCAATAACAAGTTGCTCTCCAATAAGTTATGTTTTTCTACCCATGGGGCGGGGGACAATATTGATGGGATGCTGACGTATTGTTTTGATCAAAATGGCGAGCATGGAGAGCCAGATGAGGTTTGTGTCTGCGGCGAAGAAGAACCTCATTTGCATGCTCATATACATGACCCTGAGTTGTGCGGAGAGAGTGATTGTGGTGGAGGAAAAAATGATAGTCAACCAGGGAAGCAACAGACAACCACCAATTGGCGATTCCTGTCTCAGTTGACTCTTCATTTGGTGGATGGTGACGAGGAGAACTCACCAAATGGTGTTGCCAGTATGCCAATCACCTCAAGCATGCCCAACCAGTGCAATTCATCAACGTTGCAGCAGCACTTGAGCGACAAGGGGTTGCAGTTGGTGCAACGAGAATGCTGCGATACTGATGAGACGAAGAATGAATGTGGCAAGCATCGAATGTACAAAGTGCAGCATCACGACCACACTGACTTTTTGGTACACAATGAAGCATCTGGGCAGCTACATATGGAGCATCCATGTGCATCTTGTGGCGATAATGACGTCCATGGTCGTTTCCGCCTCCTTCACACAAGAAGCTGGATGGGAGATGAGACACACAGGAGCAAAGGGAAGGAAAAGTCTCGGGAGATTCGTCTTCACTTCTTTGAGGCGCATCAGGAGCCATTTCGTCTGTTGGATGTCTTCTCTGGTCTCTTTGAGTTGGAATCCGGTCGGGTTCACGCCGTTAGACCTGTGGAAGTTATGGAGAGACGCCCATCGAGTGCATCTACAACAGAACTATCACCCCAACGAGGCAAGTCTCAATTCTTTGTCGAAAAGATATGCTGTGCATCCGAGGCGAATCAAATCAGGTCAGTGCTTGGCAAGGTCAATGGTATAAATGAAGTGAGCATCAATACGACTACTAAGATGGTGTATGTTGATCATGACTTTGACCTGACGTCTGCGACCGATGTTGCTAGTATCCTCAACGCCGAAAGACTTGGAGCACATGTGAAAAAAGATGCCGCATTGCAGGCTGCCGCGAAGACGGGTGTGCCCACAGACGCCTACGTTCAATCAACGTTTGATCTATCGAAAGTCTTGAGCGGATTGACCGAAGACGAGCAAGAAAGTACTTCAAACTCCATCAAATACTGCCTTGAGAAGAAGTTTGTCAATGAAGAGATCAAACTTACTACAATAGATGTGTTGAAACAAACATTGTCTGTTGAGCATAGGCCCTACTTCCTCACAGCATCAGGTATTGTGGATGTCTTGGACAGTCACATGTATGATGTCAGTATTACTCTTGATGGCGGTGCAGATGGTAGGTGGGCTCTTGCACTGATGGATGTTGAAGAAGAAGAGACAATTGATCAGCACAAAACATCGGTGCGTCCAACAGTAATTTTATCCGGTGTGTTTTGGATCATCAGCATGTTTTCGCTGATTGGTGGTAAATGGGACTACCTGAAGTATGTCGCACTATTAAGTGTTGCATTTGGACTGCCTCCCATTGCAATGAAAGCATTACGCACTCTTCGTCGCTTTCATTTTGATGTAAATTGCATGATGTTTTTCGCGGTACTCGGTGCCCTGCCTTTGCAAGAATACACTGAGAGTGCGGCTGTCTGCTTCTTGTTCTCAATATCTGAAGCACTTGAGTCCAGAGCGACCGCTCGTGCTCGTAACGCCTTATCGGCGATTGTATGCCTGCGACCAGAACATGCCAACGTGATCAATCCTTACACCAAGGCAATTGTCGTCCTTCCTGCCTCTGTGGTTGCAGTTGGATCTGTTGTTTCTGTGCGAACAGGAGACAAGGTGCCGTGTGATGGTGTAGTCATTGAGGGGAAATCTCACGTAGATGAAAGCACTTTGACCGGCGAGTCTAGGCCTGTCAGCAAGACGAAAGGATCTAAGGTGTCTGGAGGATCAATCAAT